>OV702297.1:30134350-32534350 GCA_916181665.1 Avena sativa
TTTACTGCAGTGGCATAGTCAATTAACCAATCTTGTGGTTTGGTGCTCCCATTGTATGTTTTTGTGCCCCTTGCCAGCTGAAAATTCGGCACAGGCGGCTCGCCCATGATCCGGGGTCTGAAACATGCCGGACCCGGCGGACCTTGCTCCTCTAACAACTCGGACCGGTATAACCTGTCCAGTTTTAGTCTTGCATCATTTGATGGCAAGTTTATGTACACTACTCTCTCCTGCATTCCATAATGGTCATTTCCACCATGCCCTGCATATTCCATATCTGAATAACCATCATTGTACCTCTCATTTGCCTGATTATGGCGAGCTGGTCTTACTTCTCTTTCCTGCCGAGATTCATATCTTGGCTGAGGATTGGGCGGTGGATCCCTCCTTCCTTCTGCCGGGATATTGTTCTCATGATTTCCTCTTCCGAGGTCTCCATTACCTCGGCTTCCGTTGCCTTTGTTGGAACGGCCGGGGTTTCTTTTACCACTGTTACCTCGGCTTCCATTGCCTCTATTCTCATTGATCTTTTCAGCTACCGCCGGATCATATGGTACAATTTGCTTGTTTCTTTTTCCTGAAGTTACTGCTCTATCTTTTCGCGCATTGTTTCTGGGTGAAGATGCTGCTGCCACAGATGGGGCGGGTGCCGCTCCTGCCGAATGAACCATACGTGAGGCACCAGGTCTTGTTGGGTCTGCCCTAAGCATTTCTTCGTTCTGCTGGTTCGCAATGTGCATCAGCTCATTCACTCTTTCTTGCTGTTTCTGCCAGGCTTCGCCGGTCAGTCCTTCTAACTCTAGTGCACCGGCATTTGCCGCCCTTAGATTCTTTGCCGGGGTGCTATACCTCGGCAAGCCTAGATCGACTGAATCTGCCTTATGAGTCTCATGCTCTTTATTGATATCATCCATGAGGTTTTTCCCTCTCAATCTTAATTCATCAACTCGCTCAGGGGCGACATCTAGTTTATTTGCCTTAGCATATTCTCACAGAGTCCTGTTTAGGGACTTCCGCAATGCCGACACCTTTTTTGCCTCTACCAGTACCTTTTGCCTAGTTTCTTCTAACTCTGCCTGGGCATTAGCCAGATCAAGTATCGGCGCTACAGGCGTAGTCAGATTATCTATAGTTGCCTGGATAATATTTTCTAGTCTTTACAGAGGTGGCCATCTTACCCTTGGTGCCTTCGGGGTTGTCTCCTGCACCTCGGCTGGCTTGGCTGCCGAAGGATCTTCCTCGGTGGGCTGTGGAGCTGCCTGCTTTGTGGTCACCTGTACTCCCGTCGTCGATCTTTGCTGGATCTGACGCCTGCTGCTCCCGCCTGCACCTCGGCTGCGACCATCACCTCGACGCTGCTGACGGGGCCCTCTCCATGCGAACCGTTCGTGGCGGTGAGGGGGGGTTCTCCTGCAAAAATAACTTGGTGAGGATAAACGCAGGAGGTGTCGACGCCGACGTAGATCTGGTGCATGCCCAAGTTGATGAAGACGCTGTTGCGCGGAGGAGCTTTTCTCCTAAAACTGCCTGCGTTATCGCTGACATAGTCACAGAGATCAAATCTCTGGACTAAGCCAGAGACAACGCGCTCGCCAGTGCGGATGAAGTTTCCCGTCCGCATCATGACTCCAGCTAGCACCGCTGCTGGCCCCATGGTGGGCGCCAACTGTCGTGGTGGTGGCACGGCAGATGCCATGGGTAGGCTAAAGTATGGGGCCAATGGATGCTAGAGGGATCTGGGGAGGGAAGATGTAGTTACTTCTACACGCGAATGACTAACATACAAATCTTTATTTCTCCTCTCTTGGGCTACAAGTGCTCCTTGAGCTATATGCAGGAAGAGAAGATGAACTTTACAAGCCTAATGGTGTATAATGAGCCGATCCCCCTCTCAGGATCCCACACCTCTCCTTATAAAGGGGGGCCTTGGCTCCTCTAGGGCTGACGTGGCAAGCATATTCGAAGAATATGCTTGTCCCAATATAGTAACTCGGCGAGCTCCTTTCCGTGTCCCCCTTCTAATGACAGCAAAGTTCCAGAGAACCCCACTTGCACGCCTCGGGCTCCAGGACTGTCACCTTCGTGACCTCCTTCTGCCCTTCTGCAGCTCTGCGCCTTGTCCTTTGTGCTTGTCTCTGCTCAGATTCTTCCTAGCCCGCGGCTAGGGTTTGTCTATAGGCACCTCCTTCTCCTGCAAGCTTCATGTCATTCGGCCCTATCTCGCTTAACTCGTCTTGGCCTTCACCTGCAATTAGGTTATTCGGACTTACTCGGCCGACTTAATTCGTATGTCGGCCGGGTAACGTACAGCTCCTCTCATATGTGTCATGGTCGTGCCTACCTCGGCCGACCTTTACATGATTCGACTAATATAGACAGTAACTCGGCATATGACAGGGGAGTCTCCTTTTGTCTCTCCCCGTCATGACCCTATCCGGGGTCATCTCCCCAACAGCTTGCCTGAGGAAGAAGACGATGCAAAGGAGAATGAGGTGAAAAAGTAAATTTTCTACCGCAGTTACTATTGATGGTCTTCGGCATCAAGATTCCCGCAGCTTGATCGAATGGTTGCCGCGTAGATGACGTGTGCGGAAATTTCGCCACGTACCAACCGTCGCCACCAACGGTTCGTATCGCTCGCGCGGGAAAAGTGGACATGATTATGTTCTCTGCATGTGTGAGTTACGAGGCGTTGCTGACCTATGTCTACGTTGCCCTAGCTGACACAAGCAGAAGAACCATCACATCGAAAGATTCCGGCATGGACGGATCCAGTCCGGCTACGGAAGAGTATGATAGAAGATTCAGCAATTCTCTGACTTACAAGTTGAAGATGGAGAAAACCTTGTAGGGTTCTTTGGGAGGACTACAAGATGTTGCTTGAGGATTTGCCGACATCCATCTAGACAGAGCATTCAACGTGAAGAGGCAAGACGACGCAAGATCTCGGAGTTCTCTGGGGGCTACTATTGGGGATATGCTATATGGGTATCCTCATAGCACGTACTCTATCCGGATAACCCGGGTGGCCCACAGTTGGTAGCATGGCCCATGGCCTGCTGGGAGGCCCAGTTAGATGGATCCAGAAGGGAGGCCCATGCCGGATAAAGGAAGGCTACGGTGGAGTCACCAGCATACCCGGAGCCTTGGAGTACAAGACAAGCTAGACTAGTTATAGTCAGTGTAGGACTCTGTAACCTGTCCGGCTAGGACTTTTCCCTGTAACCCTAGGACCTGGCGACTATATACGTCGGGACTATGGTAGCCTTTAGGACACAACCTAGTATCGATTTACTTACACCTCGCACAACGAACCTATCTCTGGAACTCGGCGTATTGCCATTATAGTGATTTATAGCAGAAGTAGGATTCCGCCACCGTCGTGGGATCTAAACCTGGGTAAGCTGTGTTACCTCGTACCCGTCAACCGCCCGCCTTCCCCCACGTCTCTAAACACGCACTACGAGGAACCCTCCATGGCGTACTCTTCGGCAATACCACGACACGTTTTGGGCTTTTGAAAGGAGTTGCTACAGTAGCTTTCACTTTGTTGGATTTCAGTTGAAATTTGAACCCAAAGGTTTATTGTTTTTGCATACACTAATGTTGCTAATGAAGATTGTGTGAAGCTTAGTATGAAAGGAACTTTCAAGTGTTGGGGAGAAGGAATCTGCAGAGTCCGTTTCCGAATAGGTAAAAGTGCTGAAAACAGAAGGTTCGCGAAATACTTTTCTCTTTATATTTTTGCAGTTTTTATTCTATACGGAAGGTAATGAGTCGAAACAGGGGAGGAAACGGAGCCCGGGAGGTCCACACTTCCTAGTGGCGCGGGACCTCCCTGTCTGTGCCACCAGGGGTGTGATCACCCCGGAGTCCGTCTCTGTCCCGTTTTCGCACAATACCTTCCTTATGTCGTAAAACTTCGTAATATATAATCACCCGAATCCCCAGAGGTTCGTATATCATGTTCTCATCATGTTTTTGTTTCGATCTCAAGAAATATTCTCAAGTTTAGAGGCATCATGGTCTCCGCCAACGACAAGGACAAGAAGCCTGTGGAAGATGATCTTCAAGACCCCAAGAAGGAGGAGGAGATATCGGTTGAGGATGAAGCAGAACTGAAGGAAGACAATCATCTGGACACCCTCGCTACCATTGCGAGCATTGGAGTGGTGGCAAACCCTATCAAGCTCAGGAGGACAACACGGAGGGTGTCTATAGGAGGGAAACCTCCGCTTCATTGCCTCGCTCCACGGTCACTTCCTCCACGCGCCAAGAACCCCTTCCATACTCTTATACATGAGGAACAATTCCAAAAGTTTCCCAAAGGGAAGTTGCCCACTAGTTGGGATATGCCTCGTTCTAACCATGCAGGGAAAGAACACTCTAAGGAGGAAGAGTGGGGAAAGAATAACAAGGAATGGGATTCTCGGTCCGACATGATCATGAACTGCATTGAGCATAATTCTAAAGGAAATATGCCCTAGAGGCAATCATAGAGATGATTATATTTCATATGTATCCATGAGTTATTGTAATGTTCCTTGTATATCCATATCAGGCAACTTGTATTGATTGGCAATTATTGAATTGTTTGTGAAACTCTTTACTTGTATGGTTATCGAATAGTTGTCCCTAGTTGGAGTTCATGTGAGGACACACATGAATATTAGACTAGCACATCGATTGGTGGATGACTATGCTTCGCAAGTCATAGACATGAATATGTCAAACCAATGATGTGGACACATGTTATGAACATGGGGTTGGACTGACCCAACTTGAGACTGGCAATTAGACTTGCAGCTCTCTCTACACATCGTGTACGTTTTGTCCTTAGACCTGAGATTGTCGCATGTACTTGAGATGTGGATCGACCTACTTTGGGGCTATCAACCACTACTCCGTAACTGGGTAGTCATAAAGGCAGCTTTCGAGTTTGTCCGGAAGCATGCTGCAAGGCATTGGTCAATCAAGATGGGATTTGCCCCTCTCTACTTGAGAGAGATATCTCTGGGCCCCTCGAGTGATCGGATCTAGAAATGCATGGCCGTGCTACATATGGTTAAGAGTTAACCTAGTAAAGGGATTCTGAATCATAGTGTCGAGAAAGAGAGGTCAGCTTGGAGCTAGACCGAATATCGTGAGGCAAAGGGAAAGTCATGTACTAAACCTTGTGATGGTTCGTCTGAATGATCTTTGTATGCGTTTAGGAGTTGGCACGTCTTGCTAGAGGCTGCTACCAACTATTGACAGAATAAGTGTATTTGTGTCATGTCTATACGTATATGAACCCATAGGGTCACACACTTAAGGGGCTGGAAGCCTAATGAGGATTAGATCCGAATTAGACCAGGCTTAGGCTACTAATGGGATGCTAATGTAGAAGCCAACTAGGGACACCTATATAAGAGAGGGTGGGTCTAGCTGACCAGGGGTAGACCATTCCACCCAGCCGCCAATCCACACGCCTGTGTTGCACATGCGTACCTAGCAGTCTGGCGTCTGACGCTTCCACCCCGCACGTGTGGATACCTCGGAGGTGATGCATCTGTGGCATTTGGACGAGCCACGCAATGGGAGATTCTCGTGGGACGAGGAGAAGGAACATAGAACATCTACACTGCCTCGACGCGCTTCATCAAGTTCCGTAACCGCACGTTTAGTGGTAATCCCGTGATCTACGACAATAGTAATCCTGGTTTACGCGATAGAATTTTTTTGATTTGCGCTAGTGTAGCCTACCCGTATCCCTTCAAATTCGGAGTTGATTCACACTCTAACCTTCGAGATTGAGGATTTGAGGAAGCTGATTGAAATGCTTATCGAGGGAACACTACCACCACCGAAGGAGTAATTCTTCATCAGGTTTTGGCATCCCCTTGGTTTGTTCCAAGCTTAGGGGAGTGCCGCAATATCACATCATTATCTTTCATATTTTTACCTTTTTAGTAGATTCATATGTTGAATAGAGAAGTTATCATATAAGATGGTTTGCATTATGGAAGTATCTCTCCTCTAGTTGGTTATTCATGTATCCCTTGGTGTGAGTGCCGTTATGGAATATTAATGAGAAGTTTCATCTTTTACTTTTTGCACATCTTATTTTAGTTTACAGTCTCTATTATATGATTTATCTTGTTGATTAGTATTGGTATCACTTTGGGGGCATCAAGTAAATCTAAATTGGTTTTGGCAAACCGAGCTCTGGTCAATAGCCACACTTTTTGAGGTTTGAAAGGAAAAGAGAAAAGCACTTACATGTATTTTATATCATTTTCTTTCTTTCTTGATTGGCTCATATGAAGGGAATATGCCCGAGAGGCAATAATAAAGTGGTTATTATCGTATTCCTTGTTTATGATAAATGTTTATTTTACATGCTATAATTGTATTAATACGGAAACGTTAATACATGTGTGTTTAATAAACAAAAAGTAAGTTCCTAGTTATGTCTCTCTTATAAACTAGCTCGTTGATTAACATGATGATCAAAGTTTCCTGATCATGGACATTGGATGTTGTTAATAACGAGGTCACAACATTAGTGTAATGATGTGATGATCATTCATCCGAAGTATAGCATTACGATCAAAGTCATTGAGTTTATATTGCTATAACAACTTACGAAGTGATCCTAATCCTTAGACCATGAGATCATGTTAATCACTAACACCAGAAGAGTTTCTCGATGACATCAAACGTCACACCGTAACTGGGTGATTATAAAGATGGCTTCAGAACTACTAAAGTGTTATGTTGAGGTTCATGGATTGAGAGTGGAATTTGTTCATCCCGATGACGGATAGATATGCTCTGGGCCCTCTCGGTGATATCACATTGATTAGCTTGCAAGCAAGTGATTTGATCACTAGAATGTTATATCACGGGAACGAGAAAAGAGTGCATGTCGGTAACGAGATCAAACTAGGTATGGAGATACCGATGATCGAATCTCAGACATGTAATATATAGTGAAACAAAGGGATTAAGATACTAGCGTAAAAGGTTCACACGATCACAGAAGTCATCGTTGAATGTGTGGGAGTCAGTATGGATCTCAAGGTCCCTCTACTGATTATTGATCGGAGAAGGGTCTCGATCATGTCCGCATTATCCGCGAAACGTAGGGTGACACACTTAAGGGATACCGACACCATTCGGAGCAAATGATATGTCAGAGAAAGAAAAGGAAAGCGCAGGAATTTATTTCACTAGACACCGGAACTGTTTCGGTTGAAATTGCTGAAACTGGTTCTGCATGTGAAATGGAATACTAGCAAGGGGTTTTATGTTTGTTAATTGAAGTAATTAACAAAATTCTGAATAAATAAATAAAAGAGTTTTATTTAATGAGAGATTACATTAAATTTGGTGGAAATTTAATGGAGGTGAGTGGAATTTTGAGTGGGGTGGCTATTTATGTGAGTGGGAGCTCCACCCACATGAATGTGGAAGAGGTGGGGGCACCTCCATGGCTGCCATGCCATGGGAGGGGGCTGCCCCCCCTCTCCCTATAAAAGGCACCCACTTCCTCCTCTCATCTCACACGTCCTCGCGAAGGATCTCTCTCCCCCCTTTAGAATTTCCCCATGGTCTCGGATCAGCGAGATACATGTTCCCGGTGGTTTTTTCTGGAAGGATTTGTTGCTTCCGCTGCTTCACTGGAGCGAGGGCGCAGAGGTTGTCGGGGTACCCGTATGTGTGTGCGATCACGGATGCACCACTGCTTTGAGGTGCTGGACTTGATCGTGTTGGACCGGCTGGACCAGATGGACTTCATCACAATCTTGAGATCGGCAAGCGTTCGTCTACATCATCCACGAGTACAACCTCGTTAACGCTATTCGGTCTTCGAGGGTATGTATTCTATGGATCTATATCCACCCATTGCTTGTATCTAGTAGATAGATCTTGGTACATAGATGTTCCCATCATAGGAAATTTTTTGTTTTCTATGCTGCAAACCCTACAGTGGTATCAGAGCCGGATCTATGTGTAGTTACTTTGCACGGGTAGTACACATATGAGTATGTGGGCGATGATGATCATTTTATTGCTTCTTAGTTGTACTTTGGATATTGGTGGCATAGTGGGATGAAGCGGCCCGGACAAACTTTACATGTCCTCGCACATGAGACATGTTCCACGCTTGACATGCAATTAGTTTTGCATAAGTGGCTAGCGGGTGTCTGTCTCTCCTACTATAGTCAATATCTAATTTTCAACGAGTTGTCAACAATTTGGTTATCCTCGTTGTGGTTCATGTTCGTAGGTAAGAACGGTTCTATCTTCGAAAGCCCTAAACCACGTAAAACTTGCAATGGATAAATTAGAGGCGTCTAGTTTAGATTGTTGCTGGGCTAGTGTTATGATATGGTGATGTTGTAAGTAGAAGTATGAGATGATACTCTTACAACACACATAGCGTGTAATTTCCATAGACCTTGGCCTTACACAAAAAGGTATGATAGTGATCATACCACGGTGCACATGATGGATATCATATGCGTGAACCATATCTTTTCACTTGCAAACATGTGATGTTTGTTGCATATTATATTGCTAGTTTGGTGTTTTATTAGCATAATAAGATGATCCCTCATTTAGATATCAAGATAAAAATGTGTTCTTCCTTAAGTATGCACCGACAATGTTTCATCGCTTCAAGGCATCACGTGATGATCGGGTGTACTTGAAGCCACGAGCATATCTCGGGTGTAAGATAGTTACACACGCGAATACTAAGGTTCTTACTTGGCGAGCCTAGCATGTACAGACATGGCCTCGGAACACGGACCGAAAGGTTAAGCATGAGTCATATGTTTTGATATGATGACCATATGGATGCTCGCCTTTGAAGCTACGCCGACTCACGTGATGATCGGACCTGGTGTAGTGGATTTGGTTCATGTAATCACCAAAAAGGCACGAGGGATGTCGTTTTTGAGTGGGAGTTAATTTCTAATTTGGATTAGTAGAACTCAATTTATCATAAATTAAATCAAAGTGAATTTGCATAATTTGTTGTAGTCATTGGCATTCGTTCACCACCTTATGCATAGTTGTAGTTGAGATAATAGAACTATAGAATTCTAGATATATACTTTACAAATTGGTATCGTATTGTGTTGAGTGTCAATCTAAAGTTTAAAGTCTTATTGCAAACTTTCAGCAAACTCTGTTTACTCCCTGAAATTTGATAATTAGTATTAAATCGAGAGTAACAATTCCAGTTTTAGTATCTTAAGTATCATGTTTGCCTCCATGATTCTTCATTGTTTTAATATCAAGTTTATCTAGGAGCTGAAAGAATTATTTCAGAAACCATCATGTGTGGCAGATATAACGATATCTGAAACAATGTTTTGGTTGAAATATGATAGAGTATAATATATGTTCTCATATTGCATGAGAATTTACAAAGGTTGGAGATGCTAGACATCCTAACCATCCAAAAGGGTTTTGGAAAGTAATGTTATACTCACGATTCTCCTTATAAGCTACAGTAGCTTGATCATGAAAGTCGTCATGATAAGGATGAATAGAATATGTATGTAAAGTGTTTGCTACAGTAAAAGATTACTAAAGAATGGATTTTGAAAGAATGCCGATCATTTTGATGATGGTGATCTACTTCAAAGTGCAGGTCCAAAGGTATTATTATTTGAATATACATGCTTTGGACTATGTGTCATGTATATGGCGCCACTGTTGATGTTGATAGATTCTTTTAAAAAGTAAAAAGGAAATGCTGAAAGAGAATTTAAAAAATATATTTGGCAGAAAAGAAAAGATTGGAAATATCCAATTTAGGTATATGGATGATATACATGTTATGGTTGTATTCTTTGCTTGTTAAACAATGTGGTTTTTGGGTATTGGATACCGAATTGGTTGGTATGAAATTTCATACGAAACGACGCAATTCATAAACCACAATGGCCTAAGTAACTAGCAAGAGAATATGTGATGATGTTCATCGAAAACAAACAAACCGTTGTTTGTATTTCTCGTTGACATCAAAGCTTGACTTCAAGATTTGTTTTAATAATTGTTATTTAAATCAGGTATTATGAGAACAAAGGTTGTTCAAATAATTACCATTCCATATAAGATGGATGATTTGCAAATCTAGTTGGAGAAATCACATCCATAAAACCTAATGCTAAAATGTCGCAAGACAAATGATTGAAAGATCACTTACGAAGTGACATCGCCGTTTAAATTATATTGGAAAGAAAACATGAAGAAACTCCATTTTTATGGAATTTTGGAGTCTTTGATTTGATCAAGTGACGCTTGTGAGACTTTCCTAGGGATAATTAAAACTTCGTTCAAAGGCCAAGGAAGAACGATCAACTAAATTATTGGAATTTATACATATTGATGTATGTAGTCCATTATGTGTAGTCATAAGCGATGGATTTCAACTTCATATGCTTTCTCCGGAAATTTGAGTGAAAATTCACTTAATGAGAAAGAAGTGTGAAATATTTGAAAACGTTCAAAGAATTTCAAAATGAAGTGAAAATCATTGTAACAAGAAAATAAATGGTTTATGATTTTATCATAAGGGATTTATTTCAGTTACAAGTGTAACAAGAAAAATAAATGAATTATGATTTTATCATAAAAGGGATTTATTTGAGTTACAAGTTTAGCAAAACACCTAGATTTACATCTCCCGAAACACCATAGGAATATGGAGTGTTTGAGATTTGTAATGAAACCTTGTTTGACATGGTTGGATCAAAGGTGTTATTTATAAAACTGCCATTATGTTTTAAAAGATTAAAGCTTTAGAGACTTCCGCTTTAACACTGAAAAGAGCTCCATCTTGCTCCGTTGAAATGACACCATGGAAGTTATGGTTTGGGGTAAAATCCAAGTTGTCATTTCTTAAATGTTGGTATGCTAAACATAAGTAACATGTTTACAACCGAAGTCGGATGAGCATGTCTTTGTAGGTTATTTCGAATAACAATTGGTTATTCCTCCATAACACCAAGGACAAAAGGGTTTGTCGCTTGAAACGTGAAGTTTCTTGAAGAAGGAATTTTTCATAAATGTTAAGTGGGAGGACAATAGAACTTTGATAAGGTTAACGAACCTTAGCTATATGTGCTGAGTTACGCAGCGCCGAAAATCGTTCTGGAGGCTGCCATAATGCTCATAGCTTATGTACCTCAAAGGTTGGGGTCATAGAGATCTAAGTTCCTATTGAACCAAGTAGGTCGGTTAAACAATCAAATGCTAAGATTTGAGAGTAAATCATTATTGTTTGACAATGATGAACCGAATACATATAAAGAAGCGATGATGGGCCCTGACTCCGTCAAATGGCTTGAAGCCATAAAATCCGTGATAGTTCCATATACGAGAAATCAAGTTTCGAACTTGGAAGACCCTCCAGAAAGGTGTAAAAACCTATCAGTCGTATTTGGATCTATAAAGAAACAGACATGGATGTTTCACATCTATGAAATAGTCGACATGTCGTAAAGTATTTTACGACAATGTTCAAGGAGTTGACTATGACAAGATTTGATCTTTCATAGCGATATTTAGTCTATACGGATTAAAGTAGCAACCACTACATATAATTTGGTATATGGTAGATGAATAAACAAAACAAAGTTCTTCTAATAGAATGGTTACCTAGGACGTGTACATGACACAATCCAAAGGGTTTTGTTAATTCAAAGGATGCTAAAAGGGCATGAAAAATTCAATGGTTGAAGTAAGCATCGCGGAGTTGGAATCTTCACAGGGTGATGAAAAGGAGTTTTCATCAGGAGACGATGAAGATGCTTACATTTGCAAGAAATTAAGTGGGAGCGCTAAGACATATTTCTAATACATTATGTGGAGGACATCTTGTTGATTAGAAATGATGTATATTTTATTGTCAATGGTTAAGCATTTCATTTCGATGAAAGACTTAGGCAAAACCCGAATATTTAGCATGAATGTCTATAGTGGATAGACTGTGACGCTAATATGGTTGTGCCAAACATACATATATGAGATATTGAAGGAGTTGAATATAGAAACAACAAGAAACGGTTCTTGTCGCATGGAAAATAATTGAATCAAGATTCAAGTGTATCGACACTTGATAAGTGAAACAAGATTCAAGTGCTTTGACACTTGAGTGAAATCACGAGAATCTTTTGATCAATCATACCATGATATGTACACATCCATATATCTCCTATGCTCTAAGTGTTATGAGCATATACCAGAATGAATCATAAAATGATCATTGGACGATAGTAAGGATATTCTTATGATCTTTTGGAAGAGCTAAGAATACATTTGTGTAGAGGTGACAAAAAATTACAAATAGTTCATTGTAAAGAGTTACATTGATACTAATTTTGTCACAAGATACAAATTAAGTTTATCTCAATTTAAACTATGAGTGGCACAATGAAATGGAAAGGAGTTTTCATGATGGATTTGGATGTATTCCAAAGTTAAGACATTGTGACGAATACTACAACAAAAGTCTAAGTATATGACTGCTATAGTAGCAGCAAAGGAGGGAATTTGTGTCAAGTAGTTTGTTATCAAACTAAGGTGTGGTTCACAACGGGCTAACACTAAAGATATATTGTATGACAATACTATCGACATGTTTTAACCCCAAGGAACTGAAGGTCTCACCAAAAGACCAAATTTATACAATGCCATCTCATTGGAGAATGAGTGATGCGTGAAGACGCAAAGACATGCAAATACACACGGACCTGAAAGTGTCAGATCCGTAGATTATGTTAACCACTTCAGTTGCGTATTTGGAAGACCAGAAAGCCATAGGTGTTCAATACACAAAGTTTTCAAACTAGATTATTGTCTCTAGTGCAAGTGGGAGACTGAAGGGAATATGCCCGAGAGGCAATAATAAAGTGGTTGTTATCGTATTCCTTGTTTATGATAAATGTTTATTTTACATGCTTTAATTGTATTAGTACGGAAACGTTAATACATGTGTGTTTAATAAACAAAAAGGAAGTTCCTAGTTATGTCTCTCTTATAAACTAGCTCGTTGATTAACATGATGATCAAAGTTTCTTGATCATGGACATTGGATGTTGTTAATAACGAGGTCATAACATTAGTGTAATGATGTGATGAACATTCATCCGAAGTATAGCATTACGATCAAAGTAATTGAGTTTATATTGCTATAACAACTTACGAAGTGATCCTAATCCTTATACCATGAGATCATGTCAATCACTAACACCAGAAGAGTTTCTCGATGACATCAAACGTCACACCGTAACTGGGTGATTATAAAGATGGCTTCAGAACTACTAAAGTGTTATGTTGAGGTTCATGGATCGAGAGTGGAATTTGTTCATCCCGATGACGGATAGATATGCTTTGGGCCCTCTTGGTGATATCACATTGATTAGCTTGCAAGCAAGTGATTTGATCACTAGAATGTTATATCACGGGAACGAGAAAAGAGTGCATGTCGGTAACGAGATCAAACTAGGTATGGAGATACCGATGATCGAATCTTGGACATGTAATATATCGTGAAACAAAGGGATTACGATACTAGCGTAAAAGGTTCACACGATCACAGAAGTCATCGTTGAATGTGTGGGAGTTAGTATGGATCTCCAGGTCCCGCTACTGATTATTGATCGGAGAAGGGTCTCGATCATGTCCGCATTATTCGCGAACCATAGGGTGACACACTTAAGGGATACCGACACCATTCGGAGAAAATGATATGTCAGAAAAAGAAAAGGAAAGCGCAGGAATTTATTTCACTAGACACAGGAACTATTTCGTTTGAAATTGCTGAAACTGGTTCTGCATGTGAAATGGAATACTAGCAAGGGGTTTTATGTGAATGTTTGTTGATTAAAGTAATGAACAAAATTCTGAATAAATAAATAAAAGAGTTTTATTTAATGAGAGATTACATTAAATTTGGTGGAAATTTAATGGAGGTGAGTGGAATTTTGAGTGGGGTGGCTATTTATGTGAGTGGGAGCTCCACCCACATGAATGTGGAAGAGGTGGGGGAACCTCCATGGCTGCCACGCCATGGGAGGGGGCTGCCCCCCTCTCCCTATAAAAGGCACCCACTTCCTCCTCTCATATCACACCTCCTCGCGAAGGATCTCTCTCCCCCTTTAGAATTTCCCCATGGTCTCGGATCAGCGAGATACATGTTCCCGGTGGCTTTTTCTGGAAGGATTTGTTGCTTCCGCTGCTTCACTGTACCGAGGGCGCGGAGGTTGTCGGGGTACCCATACGTGTGTGCGATCATGGATGCACCACTGTTTTGAGGTGCAGGACTTGATCGTGCTGGACCGGCTAGACCAGATGGACTTCATCACGATCTTGAGATAGGCAAGCATTCGTCTACATCATCCACGAGTACAACCTCGTTAACGCTATTCGGTCTTAGAGGGTATGTATTCTATGGATGTATATCCACCCGTTGCTTGTATCTAGTAGATAGATCTTGGTACATAGATGTTCCCATCGTAGGAATTTTTTTGTTTTCTATGCTGCGAACCCTACATCATAAGCTTAGTATTCTTTAGTTAAGATATTTTGTGTTTTCAAGGAAGATTGCATGTTTGACTTTATCACTTGTATGTTTGCTTGTTTCCCTTAACTCTTTTACTTGCTACCCAGCCTTGCTAGCCAAAAACCTGTACTGAGAGGGAATACTTCTCGTGCATCCAATCCTTGAAACAAAACCCTTGCCATTTGTGTCGACCATATCTACCTATTAGCATTATTGCTATTCCAAGTAAATTCTCAAGTTTCATATACCTTTCAAATTAAAAATTCTTTTGTTATGTGAAAACTGGTTAGTAAAGCTCTCACGATGTAGAAGTCCCAACCTTTATAAGGTAGAGATCCCTGTGTTTACAATGCTAGTCCCTGGATCAATAGCTAGCATCCATAGTTAAGATGTAATATCAAGAAACAAAGGTCATAATTCAACTTTATAACCAGGAATAAAATAATTCATTACATTTTACATAGCTCTTTTGGCTATCTCATTACAATGCAACAGAATAACTATATAGCATGGAATCCTTCATCTTCAAAGTGCCACATGCAATCATGTTGGTTGTAGACTTGTAATCCTAATCAACACACTTCACTAACATCAAACAAACCTACAACATAATAAGTTGCAGCCACAAGGGTCAATACATTTGAATTGTATTGGCAAGTTTCACTACTATGTAGAAATAAGTGGAATCTATCAATATATGCATATTTGGCTAAGTAGGGTTTAGGCTCTTTTGAAGAAAGCAATATAGTTTTATCCTATCTTTTCAAAATAGTTTTGATCTTTTGAAAATCTTTCTGAACTCCTTGGAAAACTCCAAGTGCTTCTAATCCCTTGTTGACACCATCAAGTTTTACTTTGAGAAATTGGAATGTCGAGATCTTCGATAGCTTCAGGCCTTAGTTGCTCAGAGTTGTCCGCAACCGGGGACACGACTAAGTACTTAGAATTTGATCTTCTGCAGAAGTTGTACACTTTACCCACTTGACACAACCTCGTCTTGACGCCACCAGTGGCCGTTGGATAAGTACACACGAAATGGAGTACCGACAGATCGAGAATGTGACAAAGTCTTTCCGTAGAAGTCCTCCCAATACACAATGCTAGCTTGTCTACCAGGCACCAATGTAAGGATATATTTCCAATACACAATTCTAGTTAACCTGAAGATGCCAATGCAAGGGTCTTCCACTATGTAGTTGACTAAGCCAGAGCCCATTTAGCATGTGGTTGTACACGGAAGCCACTGTACGAGAAACATGTTCAATCTCTAAGTCCCTGGGTGGTTTTCTTCTAGTGCACATACAAAAAGATAGCCATATAAACATGGTTCCCTTTGTTGCCACCTTGTCCAAAATTGAGTATCATCATTCCACCCAAGTGGTTCATTGAGTACTTGTTTTATTATATAAAACATATATTTTTCGAACACTTCATATAATCATGATATGGTATTCCACCCCAAAGTCTATAGCAGGGCTAAGCATACTACAACTATGATTTTTTCACTAAGGAAGATGGATTTCCTAATAGGACATAGCATAGCATAATAACATAGTAGATCTATCATGCATACTACAAACATACCACTAAGTGTAGTGAAATAGTAGGACATGGATGATAGTGTCACTTGCCTTTTTAGTAGAGAATATTGGGTCACTCCTTGATCTTGCAACAATCACACTCTTCAAATTTTACTACAATTCAATCAAGCAAGCACATATTCAAACTAACATTCAAACAATGCACCACATGAAATGATAAAAACAAAGCAATGCATGCAAGCATGCAAAAGATTGTTTTATTTGGAAAAGTGGTTTCTAGTAGGCTCTAAACATTTTAAAGCTCCTATTGGTCATTTACAAAAGTGGTAAAATCATTTAAATTCAAGTTTGTGAAAATGGCCATTTAAATTCATTTTGTTTTGCTAGAAGTGATTTAAATCAAAGTAATATTTTGTAGTCTTAGCTAAATATATTCTTTAAACACAAATGCTAGTGTTTATGGTTAATGGGTTTAATATTAATACATTTGCAAAAGGTTTCACCTAAATTCTATTTTTTAAATCAAACAATATTTTTTTTATTTGCTAGAAATGCCTTTAGCAAAGTGATAATTTACTGTGGTTCAACAAATATATTTTTAAATCCTAAAACTTGGTGTTTAGGGTCAGAGAGTTTAAATCACATCATTTTACAAAAAGGTTTTACTTTAAAAGCATTTTTAAACTGTAACACCCCAGTTTTAGTAAATCATTATTTAGGGTTTGATTGTGCATCATGATCATCATCTAATAAAATTGTGCATTGGAGAAATCAAATCAAAATCCAAACCCTAGTTTTCTCCCCTCTCTTTGAAGCATTCAAATGGTTTTGAATTTTGAAAGTGACAAAACTAAATGAGCCCAAATTGATTAAAGGGTTTCCTAAGTATTTTGAATATTTTATAAAGGCCTCTAGTATTTTTGAAATATGCCAAAATAGATTTCAAATCATTTACAAAAGAGAGAAATCTAAAACAGAAATTGAAAAAGGTTTTCTGTAAAAACAATGGAGCAACCCAGCTAACCAGGCCGGCCCAATCACTCTCCTCTCCTCCCTGCCGCCCACCCGCGCAGCAGCCAGCCCAACACGGCCCACTCGGCCTGGTACCCCTATGTCGTCCCTCCCCTTTCTCCTTCCACGCTGACAGAAGGAGAAGCTCCTCCGTGGCAGCGCTGATGCCGTCCTTCCGTGCTGCTTCTCTACCGCCGTTCGTCGCCGATTGGAGAGGGGATAAGACCCTGCACTGGCACCCACTCCGTCCTCATCCTCTTTTCCTCTCCCTAGCTCTCTTCCTCGCGTTCCGCCTCTGGCCGAACCCTGGCCGCCTAGTAGCCGGACGGCGCCGTCGCTCTAGACTGTCCCAGGCCAAGCCGTGGCCACCATCGAGACCGCCATGCCGTCCTCTTCCTCCTCACCAAGTCACGCTAGCAAGGGCGCCCGCAATCAAGCCAATCGTGAACTCCTTCCCGAGTTCCGTCCGCCGTCGTCCCCGTCAATTCCGGCCTCGCATGGCTTCACCGACCGTGCTGACGCGCTCCTGGTGAGCTAGTGATCCTCCTAGTAGCCTCGCCTTGCTTCCCCGTGTTTTGTAGCTCGCTAGGGCCATGCGCCATCGTCGGTCGCCGCTTGGCCATGTCGCCGGCAAGTCCCCGGTGGTCAATAGATGGTTCCGCCGCCAGTTTAAGGTTCCTTGCGTCGCCCTCGTCCGAACAAGACCAACCACGCGAGCTGGCTTGCCCTGTGGTGTCACCAACGCTCACCGTCTGTCACTGACCGCCGGCGTGATGTCACCCTAACATCACCCGTGCGTCAGCGCGCGCGCAGACCCGGTCAAACCTAGCCAGGGACCCACTTTGCCTGCGTGGCTTGCCTATGTGGCCTCTGGCCCACAGGTCAGCCTCTCTGGCTAGCCGCAGCCCGAGTAAAAATGCCCCAGAACCACTTTTTCTTGTGTGGCTGCTGAGGTGGCTCCGGGCCCCTCTATCAGTCACTGTGGCCAGGTATGCGTGCGGTGTAAAAAGTTTAACCAGCTTTTAATAATTTCAGAAATAATTATAATCTTATAAATTGAATAACTTATTAATTATAAGTCAGAAAAATATGTATAATATAGCAAAATGTTCAGAAAAATGAAACCTAGCTATCTAAGCTATAATCATGCATTGTTCAACAACTTAAATGACAAGTTTAATTAGAAGAACATAGTAACCCCTCTCATATACATCCGGAGTTTCCCTCAGTTAGGGTTTTCACCCCTCGGAACCCCGATTAAACTACCGAGCATGTTTTAGGTTTTAAATTCAATGCAATTCAACTTGTCATATCATCATTCTTGTTTGAGCATTGCATCGATGCCAAGTGTTGAATGTTTCCCCTTTCTTTCCGGTGGTTTGGTTCTTCCCGGTAGAATGCGATACGACACCGTCGAAGCTCGAAGCTCAAAGAACAATACTTGACCAACCCTAACCAAGTCAAGTTCAAGGCTTCCGAAGATCTATTTATCTGCTATCAACAGGCAAAGTCAAGCATAGCCCCACCATGATATAATCCTACGATTTCGAAAGCATTTCAATTTTGCCATAATGCATACGATTCTACTGTGGTCTTTTATCGATAGATAGAGTATCCTATCTATTGCATTATTCCCTTTGAGCTTGTATTAGCCGATCCACTGCTCCTAGCATAACTAGGTTTGGCTCGTGTGCACTGCTAGAGCTATCATGTGTGTCTACTTAGCCATGCATAGCTGTCAATTCTGGTCCATCCAGATGATGTATCAGATGCAGAGAATCCAGTATGACAGGAGAACATGATGAGATGAGATCAGATGTGATATGAGTTAAAACATGCTAAGGCTTGTATGGGAGGCCACGGTGGGATGTGGTTTTTCTAGTCCCATGCTCGCCACCACTAGGACCTGAGTTCTTGCCTTCGGAACCGAGACGAGCGTACAACCACACGGGGCCTGGAAAACCTCACGAGCAACTAACTTGCCTAGTAGATTCCATGAGTCACATAGTTCGGGCATTCCATTCGACATTCGCATTGAAAATGTTTTCGAAAGAGGGGGTGAAGGAGGTGCATTCATACAGGTAGGGAAGCGTGGACCGGGTTGCTTGGGGTTGATGGCGCTCCTGGTAACCAACCTCGCCTCACATCTTTAAGTACCGGCTTCGGGATTTGACCCGTTACGGCGGAACCATACTTATTGCGTGACTCATGGTCTCGGCGAAAGCAAGGTAAAGGTCGTGTCTAACCACCCTCTGCTGGCCTTCCAAGGAAGAGGGCTAATCATGTGGAATTAAGAGAAGGTTAGTACGTGTGGGTAAAGTTGTACACCCCTGCAGGGTTAAATCTTTTCGAAAAGCCGTGTTCACGGTTTTGAACGCTTGGCGACCAGATTCTAAGATCATAGAGAACATGAACCTAATCTTAAAAATTGGTAGATCAACGTGTGCTTAAGGATGCTTCCTCATGGATACGAGGGGGTGATCCTAGTTCAGGTGATGATGATTTGGTGGATATCAAAAGATGATGATCAATACTTTGGAAATGTCGCTCTCTTATCCCCTTTTTAAAATACTCTGATTAGACGAGCTTCTTCTCTCCCTCTTGTTTTATAAACAAAGATGGCTTTATGAAAAACAACTCCACAAGCCATAAGTCTTGCGGAGTACACCCTGTACTCACCCTTGCTTTGTTGATACTTTTGGCAGAGTAAGTGTTCCTTGAAGACGAGTTCCGTACTACATCGACATCGACGAGTAGCTTGGGGTTCCCGGTCGGCAGCCTGGAATCTATGGGCTGGGACGTCATCGTTATGCTTCAGACCTCTTAGGCCATTTGTTCAGTTTGCTATACTTAATAGCATATTTTGCCTTCCATTGTTTGATGTTTGTGGTCAGTGACCTCTGCTTGTAATAATTTGGTTCTCTGCTCAGTTATGAGCTTGTTGTAAGATGTTTGGAAAAAAGACTCCTCCCAGGTCGCCTCGCGCGGGGCGGCTCCGGAGGCCCCCCGAACCCTAGAAAAGGCGGCACCGCCACCTCCTCTCTCCCCCGAACCCCCGAACTCTCGAAGGCAGCAGGCGGGGGAGGCGCTCTCCCGGCGGGGCCCCTTCGAGCGAAGGCGGGTCGTCATAGGGGGAGTGAGGGTGGTGCTTGGGAGGCGGCGAACCCTGGAAGGGATGGCAGCGGTGATGCGGGGAAGGGCTCGGCAGCGCGAGGAAGCATCGAGGGCGGCGAGGTCTGTCCGGAGTGCTGACGCGCGGCGGCCGCCCGTCCCCGTGTGGCTTGTTCTTTCCTCCAGGACAGCGGAGTGGGGCGATCTGGTGGAAGAGATGCCGACGATTGGATTCCGTTGGAAGACCTAGATCGGATCTCTAACCCTAATTGCTTGCTCGATCCATTCTCCGGAAACCGGCTGGCGGTGTGGCGATCGCTGTGTCAGATCTAATAATGGTGGTGGTCCTTTGGTTTCTGTTGCACGAGGACGAAGATCTGCTTGATGTCTGCCCTCGTTGATCCGATCTGGAGAGACGGGTTCCGGAAGGCTCCGCCGGCGAACTCCCATGGGCGTATCATGCCTGGAGATTGCTGGATCGGAAGGTATTCGGTCGTGCGCACCTTGTTTTTTTGGCTGTTTGGTTTCAGCGGGAGCGTTGCGAAGCTCTGTTGTTTGTTCCCACCAAGTGCCATTCTTAGAGCCATGGTGAAGTCAGATGCGGAGAATGTCAGTACAGTGGAAATTTGAGGGTAGCGATGGTGATTTTTGTTCCTATGGCGACAGAGATCTGGCTGCGTGATCTGGGACCCGTTGAAGCGGTTGTTGGTGCGGGAAGACAACACATGAGAGTTTCCAGTCTTATCTTGCAGGGTGAAAATCCAAGGTCTGGCCTTAGCTGGTTGTGCCTGGCAATGACCTTGTTGAAGGCATTGTTTTGTGAGCAAGGACTTTCTCCAGGGTGAAAACCTATGACCTTTGGTCGGGCAACGACGGCGCTTGGGAACTGTTTCCTTCTTGAAGGCGTTGTTATTGGAGTGGAGGACTACTGGTGTTGTTCTGATGGTGTCACTGTCGTTTCTTTGAGGATTAGTTCTCTGTAACGGGACTTTTCTTTTTTGTAATTTCTCTTTCTTTTTTCTGAGCTGTGTGCATCCGTAGAGCCGCTAGGGCATGCGTTGTTGCAGAGGCTGGGTGTAATTGGTGTCCTTGTGATATTAATATATACTCTTTTCCAAAAAAATGAGCTTGTTGTAATAATTTTTGTGTCGTAGGGTCACTGCCTTGTTAGTGATTCTTCACTGGATATTCTCGAGCTCAAGGTTAAGCTTATTTCAGACGGAGGTCTGGGATTTGTTTAGCCCTGATCCCGGGGGTGTCACAGTTCTTGGTATCAGAGCAGTACCGACCGTAAGAAAACCTTGCTATTGGTCGATGTTGAGTCTAGTGCTTGTGAAAACTATTTTCAAAGATGAAAAGTATTTGCGAAAACTCTAGTATGCTTCTTTTATATCCAGTTTTGCTCTAACTCTGGGTCATCTTATCTTGTGTTGACTTTGGAAAAGTTTTGATATCTATTCTAGTCTTTGAAATCTTAGGTGCCTTCTGGGCATGACGTTTCTTAGCCAGTTGACCTAGTGTTGAGTTATCTATAGTTGTGTGTGTTGTGAATTCCTTGTTTCCCTTTGCTCTTGTTCATCTGAGAGATTTCTTTCCATCATGATCTCTTTATCTTTTGGATCCACAATATTATATTATTGGATCTTCAGTGTTCTGTTCTAGGCTTCGAGGTTTCCTTTCGCCTCATGTGCCTCCTTTTTGTTTGTTTGGTACTTCAGAAGATGTTTCTTCTTTTGGAAGCTACCCCGTGATTGCTATATTGTAGTGTACGCTTTGTCACTCAAGTAGTATTTACTTATTTCTTTGGTTTTAACCCTTGGACTTGAACCTAAGATCCCCGATTGTGCTGGATTATGGTGTTGTGAATGTTGTACATGAAGCTGACCTTTAACTCAAGATCCCTTTTGTTGACCCCTGTCGTTACTGTTCATACATTACGTCTAGATGGCTGGTACTACCGTTCTAGCCTTCAAGCTTGTGGTCTTTGTCGCGATTGAATCGTGACCACTAAGGACTTCCCTACCACTAGCTATGGCAGATGTTCTCTAATGGAACCAAATAGATCACGACAAGAGTACTCCTCGAGAGTCTTGTATCTATACTCGTGACTCTGCCACACCTTTTCCCTTCTTCCATTGGTATTTGGAAGATTGTTGACTTATGCATCCACATCTCGGGATTCTAACCTGAGCATGTTCCTTTCCCCTTGTTGTGTTCTGACCTTTGTCTACCAGTTGGTAGCCAAGTAGTAAATGTGCATTGGTGTCTTCCGATGAAAGATACTCTTGTGGTCCGTCATGACAAACCATTTCGGGATGTCAGAAGAAACAAACTCCAGTACCTCGTCATATCTAGGACCAGGTCAAAGTGTTGTAAACCGCAGATCAAGAGGCATTGATTAGCTTCTATCTGTCCTACCTTAAAGTATCACACTCTTTTATACTAAGAGGTTGTGTCGAGTTTCATGACCCCTTAATGAAGTGATGCTCTTACACATAATTACCCACCCTTCCTCGAGCTTTCATGCTTGTAAGTGATACGTGTGCGTAATAATGTGGCCATGTGAGATTCTTAGCAATTATTATTGCTTTGAACTCTAAGGACGTTTGAGTCATTCTTAGCGTGATTGTTTAACCTTATCACTAAGCAAAGGATGATTGCGCTACCAAGTCCGTTACTCCGGTACACTCTCTTCAGTCAAAGAGTTAGGATTTTGCCAAAGCACTAAGACTATGTCTCCTTGCCTTATAAAGCAAGTTTACTCTCGAACAAAGTGACATATTGGTGGTCCGTGATATTCCAGATGTCTACTAGAAGTATCGCCATGTTGCCACATGACCGTGTTGTAAAGTTCTTGAGCAAGCAAGTTCTCTGAACTGCTCTTTTCTCCAAGGATCCGTACTGGATACCCCAGAACTAGTTGGTTGAGCTTAAACAACAACTTGGAGAGTTGTAAGACAAACGTTATATTCGACTATGTTCTTTATAAAAGGGTTGTCTAGTTTTGTTCGTTTTGAAGAAATATAGTATTTCCTTTGTGGATATGTTATCTTCCCCTACCTTTGATTTGATTTGGGTTATCGTCGAATCAAACTTAGTTCCAAGGACTATCTTGATGATGTTTCTTCTTGTGATGATTCACTTGAGTACATTTTCATGTCTTTGGTCTGACCAATATTGTTGCCTCGTTCAAGCAACATATGAGTCCATCTTCTTGGAGTGTTTCGATAAGTTTGTTGTTGATCCCATCGATGACATTCTTATCTTCTCCATGCTAGACAAAATTCATATGGAACATTTGGCATTAATGTTGGAAACTTCTAAGAACCATCTTCGAGTCATCTCAAAGTATGTGTTTTGGATGTTAGAAGTAACCTTCTTTGGTTCACGTGCAATTGTTAAAAGATGTCGTCGTGGATTCAAGTAGTGTTAACTCTGTTACTTAAGGACACATGTGTGTTTTGTTGTTAGCACCTTATGTGTGTGCATTTGTCTCTCGACAAGTTGTAAATACATGGGTCTAGCAGTCTAGCTCGTATTCTGGAGCTTGACACCATAGTCCGTGTCTTGAGAATCTAGTAACTTTACCTTTGTGGTAAATGTTGCAAACATTCTATTCGGACATGCCGAGTCTGAAGTATCATTCCACCTACCCAAAGCTGAATCTCAAGCAGCAATGATGGTTGGTGTTCCTCAAGGTTTTGACATAGGTCTCATTGCAATTCTGGCAAAAATGATGTAATGGTTGACACACTTAGCCGGAAAGACCTTTTGTCGTATCCTCTTGAAGTCAGCAATAACAACCACTCTTCATGAAGCTTCTTCTATAATTGATTATAGGAGTTGTGTTTATGGTTTCCTTGTATCCGAAGTCCGACCTTCACTTGATGTTTGATTTCTTGAACATCAAATAGAACATTTAAAGTAGTGTTGCTAAATGTCTCTCGGTCGATCCTCCAGACCCTTTATGTTGGGAAGCAACTTGTTGTGCCAAGTAATTGAAGTCTGAGAATGAAGTTTCTTTCTTCTCGTGTCATTAGGAATCTTCTTAAATATTCATCTTAGTGGTGTAAAGTGATATCATGATCTTGGCAAAGATTTTTGATAAGACCTGGATGAATAAAGAGTTTCCTTTCGTTTTCTTAGTCATGTTTTAAGAGTGACTATGATTTTGGTAATCAAAAGTTTCTCTTGCTACATGTTTCTTGTGACTCTTACGAGTCCTCTCCACAAAACACCTTTCTGTCTTGAACCTCTGTTGAATGAAAGAGTGAACCTTCCGTGTCAAAAGTAGTTCAACAACTCGATTTTGTTGATCCACATCACTGCAGCCTGAGATCTCTGCTTAAGCCGTTTAGTAGAGGTTCATATCGAAGTCTGTGGTTATGTTTTTTCTGTGTAACCTTCCTTTTCAGAAGCCTAAACTCTTATGTAAGCTCCATGGTCTCAATCCTTATGAATACCATCATCCAACAACTTGGAACCATCTCCTCTTGTTTCCTCCGTTACCTTGACGTGTTTCATGTTTGTCATCTCAGAGTTGTTTCTGAACACTCCATTCATGAGTTGACCATGAGATACTCTGTGTGTTGTTTAGTGTGTTTCCCTCTTATCTTTAGAGTGACCCTGTTTCTTTCTCTCTCTGTCTCTTTTCCTACCTTTGGAATCTCGGGTCAAGATTCTTGTAAGGGGGATAGAGCTGTAACACCCCAGTTTTAGTAAATCATTATTTAGGGTTTGATTGTGTTGGAGATATGCCCTAGAGGCAATAATAAATATAGTTATTATTATATCTTTGTGTTTATGATAAATGTTTACATTCATGCTATAATAGTATTAACAAGGAAACATTAATACTTGTGTGATTTGTAAACTAAATTAGAGTCCCTAGTAAAGCCTCTTCATAATACTAGCTTGTTGGTTATAAATGATTGCGGTTTCCCTATCATGAACATTGAGATGTTATTAACAACAAGATCATATCGTTAGGAGAATGGTATGATGGACATACTCCTATAGATAAGCGTAGCATAAAGATCAAGTCATTTTAATAGTTCAATTGCTATATGCTTTCTGATACATAGTAATCTAATTCCTTCAACCATGAGATCATGCTTATCACCATCACCGGAAGGATGCTTTGATGACATCAAACACCACACCGTAACTGGGTGGCTATAAAGGTGGCATTGAGTGTTCGGAAAGTATGGGTTGAGACACATGGATCAAGAGTGGGATTTGTCCATCCATATGACGGATAGATATACTCTGGGCCCTCTCAGTGGAATGTCATCCAATTAGCTTGCAAGCATGTGACTGGCTCACAAGGGATCACATATCATGGAAATGAGAAAAGAGTACTTATCAGTAACGAGGTTGAACTAGGTATGCAGAGATACCGACGATCAAAACCTTGGATGAGTAAACTATCGTGAGACAAAGGGAAATTGGTATAGTATGTAAGTGGTTCATTCGATCGCAAAGTAATCATAGAAATATGTGGGAGCCATATGAATTTCCAGATTCCTCTATTGGTTATTGTTCGGAGAAGTGTCTCGATCATGTCCGCATAATTCACGAACCGTAGGGAGACACACTTAAGGATTCAATGTTGTTGAGTAGTTATGGAATGATGAGTAAGAGACCGAATGTTGTTCGGAGTCTCGGATGGGATCCGGGATATCACGAGGAGATCCGGAATGGTCCGGTGAATAAGATTCATATAAGGAAAGTCCTGTTTCGGAGTTGGAGAATGATTCCGGTGTTTTCATCGGGAATGTTCTAGAAGGGTCCGGAAGGTCCGACACTCCGGAGGGGAAGGGTACTTGAATGTGTCATAACAATGTGGAATGGTTGCATCATGTACTAGGTGTCATCGCTGAGCAAAATAAAGGGATAAATCAAATCCTAGTTTGAAAAGTCAAACGCCAATTTGAAAAGTCAAACGACAGTTTTGCTTGGTGGAGGGAGAGTAGGAAACCTACTTGGGGGGAGCTCCTCTCCCTCCACCCGCCGGCCAAGGAGGCCGACTTGGGGGAGGAATATCCTCCCCTGGCCGGCGCCCTCCCACCTATAAAAGAAGGGGCAGGGGTGCCCCCTCTAGCCTACACCTCTCTCCTCTAAACCCTAGCCCTAGCCGTCGGCCTCCACCAAGTCGCCGCCGCCCCTAGGGTTTTCCTAGCCACCGACTTGGGGCTCTCCCCTTGTCCTAGCCGCTGGCCTAGCCCTCTCTCCTTGGTGCCTCTAAACCCTAGATTGCCAAGGCCTCTCTTATAGTCCACCATACTCGCTCCGGCTTAAGGCGAAGCCCTGCGAGATCTCCCCTCTACTTCCGGTACCACGCCGTCGTGCTGCCGGAATCGCGAGGAGAGTACTACAACCTCCGCTGCCTGCTGGAACAAGGGAAAGGAAGGTCTTCAACGAGTACCGAACGTTTGACCGACTGCGGGAGCACTGCCGGAACGCAGCGCCGGAAGGATCGTCTACATGATCTTGAGATTGGCAAGAGTACGACTACATCACCCACAAGAATCTGCTCTCGTTAAACACTTTCGAATCTTCGAGGGTGAGTTATTCTATCGACTCGTTGCTACAATCTAGTAGATAGATCTTGGCTTGTTTGTTTGTATGCGGTAGAAATTTTGTTTTTTCCATGCTACGAACCCCTACAGTGGTATCAGAGCCAGGTCTATATGTAGATCTGTTGCACGAGTAGAACATAATGGTCATTGTGGGCGGTGGTGCTTTTATTATCAATTGCTTCTTGTGTACTTTGCATCTTGCGGTATGATGGGATGAAGCGGCCCGGGATAACCTTACATGACTTCGTTCATGAGACTTTCTCCACGCTCAACATGCAACTTGTATTGCATAAGTGGCTTTGCGGGTGTCTGTCTCTCCCGTTATAGTAAAGATCCAATTTACAACGGGCACTTGATAGTTCAAACATCAACGTTGTGGTTCTTGTTCGTAAGTTAGATCGACACTTATTGAAAGCCCCAAACCACGTAAAACATGCAAAGAAATTAGAGGCGTCTAACTTTGTTTTGCAAGGGTGTGATGTGATGTGATATGGCCATGATTGTGATTATATTTGATGTATGCAATGTTCCTTATTGTAAGTATCAACCGGCAGGAGCCATATGGTTGTCTTTAATTTCTGTTAAGACCCGCGTGTCTATTCAAAGTAGTTGTAATAGTTGAAGCTGGTGGACGACAACCATGGAGCAGCGTCATTGACCTTGATGCAATGCCGGTGATGATGGAGATCATGTTCGTGCTTGAAGATGGAGATCGGAAGCACAAAGAAGAAAGGCCATATCATATCACATATTATGAATTGCATGTGATGTTAATCCTTTATGCATCTTGTATTGCTTAGTTAACGATGGTAGCATTATAAGATGATCCCTCATGCACATAATTTCAAGTTATAAAGTGTTCATCCTTAGTAAGCACCGTTGAATAGCATGTGATGTTAATCCTTTATGCATCTTGTATTGCTTAGTTAACGATGGTAGCATTATAAGATGATCCCTCATGCACATAATTTCAAGTTCTAAAGTGTTCATCCTTAGTAAGCACCGTTGCTAAAGCTTGTTGTTTCGAAGCACCACGTGATGATCGGGTGTGTTAGATTCTTCAAGTGTATACAACGTGAGCAAGCCAGATTTGCTCATGCGGAAGCTAAGGTTTGATCTTGACGAGCCTAGCATGTACAGACATGGTCTCAGAACACGGATCACCGAAAGGTAAAGCATGAATCATATAGTAGATATGATGAACATGTCGATTGTTAGCCATTGAAGCTACATCAACTCTCGTGATGATCGGTTTTGATGTGGTGGATTTGGTTCGTGTGATCACTAAAACAATGTGAGGGATATTGTTTTGAGTGGGAGTTCACCTAGATTAATTTAACTATTAATTAGAACTCAATTTGTCATAAGCTTAATCTAAACTATTGCAAATATGTTGTAGATCAATGGCGGCCCCTACCATAAATTTTAATGCGTTCCTAGAGAAAGAAAAGTTGAAAAACAATGGAAGCAACTTCGCGGATTGGTTCCGCAATTTGAGGATTGTCCTCAATGCTGGTAATTTGACCTATGTGCTGGATGCACCGCTGGGTGACCCACCTGCAGCTGATGCTACCGATGAAGTAAAGAATGTTTACCTCGCTCGAAAGAATCAGTACTCCAGAGTTCAGTGTGCTATCTTGTATGGTTTGGAATCGGAGCTTCAAAAAAGGTTTGAGCACTCAGACCCACATGATATTGTCCGTGAACTCAAATTGATATTTGAGACTCACGCGACAGTTGAGAGTTATGAGGCCTCTGAAAAGTTCTTTAACTGCAAGATGGAAGAGGGAAGCTCCGTCAGTGAGCATGTGCTTAAGATGTCTAGGCACGCAAACAAACTCCAAAGCTTGGGTATAGTGATTCCTAATGCCTTGGGGATTTATCGTGTCCTCCAATCACTGCCACCAAGTTACAAGAACTTTGTGATGAACTACAATATGCAACGCATGAACAAGCAGTTGCCAGAACTCTTCTCCATGTTAAAATCTGCAGAAGTGGAGATCAAGAAAGAGCACCAAGTGTTGATGGTCAATAAGACCACCAAATTCAAGAAAGGCAAGTCTAAGCAAAAGGGACACTTCAAGAAGGGTGGTAAGAAAGTTTCCGCACCGACAAAGAAGACCAAGGCTGGACCTAAGCCTGATACTGAGTGCTTTTACTGCAAGGGAGAAGGTCACTGGAAGCGGAATTGCCCAAAGTACTTGGCGGATTTGGAGAACGGCAACATCAAGAAGAAAGGTATATCCGATATACATGTTATTGATGTGTATCTCACTAGTACTCATAGTAGTGCCTGGGTATTTGATACTGGTTCGGTTGCTCATATTTGTAACTCGAAACAGGTGCTGCAGAATAAACGGAAGCTAGCGAAGAACGAGGTGACGATGCGCGTTGGAAACGGATCAAAGGTTGATGTGATCGCGGTCGGCACGCTACCTCTTCATCTACCATCGGGATTAGTTTTATACTTAAATAATTGTTATTTAGTGCCTGCGTTAAGCATGAACATTATATCAGGATCTTGTTTATTACGAGACGGTTACTTGTTTAAGTCCGAGAATAATGGTTGTTCGATTTATATGAGTAATATGTTTTATGCACATGCACCTTTGATAGATGGTCTATTCTTATTGAATCTCGATAGTGGAAATACACATATTAATAACATTGAAGCTAAACGTTTGAAATTGAGCGATAACTCGACCTATATGTGGCACTGTCGTGTTGGTCACATTGGAGTGAAGCGTATGAAGAAACTCCATTCCGATGGACTTCTTGAATCACTTGATTTCGAATCACTTGAAAGATGCAAAGCATGTTTGAAGGGTAAAATGACTAAGACTCCATTTTCTGGTATGATGGAGCGAGCTACGGACTTATTGGAAATCATACATACCGATGTGTGTAGTCCAATGAGTGTAGCATTGCGCGGTGATTATCGTTATGTTCTTACCTTCACGGATGACTTGAGTAGATATGGGTATATCTATTTCATGAAACATAAGTCCGAAACTTTCGAGAAGTTTAAGGAATTTCAAAGTGAGGTAGAGAATCAACGTAACAAGAAGATTAAATTTCTACGTTCTGATCGTGGAGATGAATATCTAAGTTACGAGTTTGGCGAGCATTTGAAGAAATGCGGAATACTTTCACAATTGACACCGCCGGGAACACCACAGCGTAATGGTGTGTCCGAACGTCGTAATCGAACTCTCTTAGATATGGTTCGTTCTATGATGTCACTTACAGATTTACCGTTATCATTTTGGGGTTATGCATTAGAAACAGCCGCATTCACTTTAAATAGGGCACCATCTAAATCCGTTGAAACGACACCGTATGAATTATGGTTTGGGAAGAAACCTAAATTGTCGTTCCTTAAAGTTTGGGGTTACGAAGCCTATGTAAAGAAGTTACAGCCGGACAAGCTTGAACCCAAAGAGGAAAAAATGTGTCTTCATAGGATACCCGAAGGAAACTATTGGGTATACCTTCTATCATAGATCCGAGGGCAAAATCTTTGTTGCCAAGAATGGATCCTTTCTAGAGAAGGAATTTCTCTCGAAAGAAGTGACTGGAAGGAAAGTAGAACTCGACGAGGTTGTCGAACCTTCTCTCGAACTTGCGAGTAGCGCAGCACCGGAAGAAGTTCCTGTGGTGCCTGCACCAATAAGAGAGGAAGCTAATGATGATGATCATGAAACTTCGGTTGAAGTTGCTACAGAGCCTCACAGGTCAACGAGAACTCGTACCACTCCTGATTGGTATGATCCCATTATGAGTGTCATGTTGGTGGACAACACCGATGACCCTGCGACATATGAGGAAGCGATGATGAGCCCAGTTTCCAATAAATGGCAAGATGCCATGAAATCCGAGATTGGATCCATGTACGAAACCCAAGTATGGACTTTGGTGGACTTACCAGATGGCCGAAAGGCTGTCGAGAACAAATGGATTTTCAAGAAGAAAACAGATGCTGATGGTAATGTTACTGTCTATAAAGCTCGACTTGTCGCAAAAGGGTTTCGATAAATTCAAGGAGTTGACTACGATGAGACTTTCTCACCAATGCGAAGCTAAAATCTGTGAGGATTTTGTTAGCAATCGCTGCATATTACGATTATGAGATATGGCAGATGGATGTCAAAACAGCGTTCCTCAATGGAGACATTGATGAAGAGTTGTATATGATGAAACCCAAAGGTTTTGTCGATCCTAAAGATGCTAACAAGGTATGCAAACTTCAACGGTCCATATATGGATTGAAGCAAGCATCCCGAAGTTGGAATCAACGTTTTGATAAGGTAATCAAAAGTTTTGGTTTTATACAAACTTATGGAGAAGCTTGTATTTACAAGAAAGTGAGTGGGAGCTCTGTAACGTTCTTAATACTATATGTAGATGAAATATTTTTGATTGGGAATGATGTAGACCTTCTTAATAGTGTCAAGGAATATTTGAATAATAGTTTTTCAATGAAAGATCTTGGCGAAGCAGCTTACATATTAGGCATAAAGATTTATAGAGATAGATCGAGACGCCTAATATCATTGTCACAAAGTACATATTTGGACAAAGTTCTAACGAGGTTTGGAATGGAAGATAGCAAGAAAGGGTTCTTGCCCGTGTTGCCCAATACGACCTTGAGTAAAACTCAAACTCCAGCAACGGCAGAAGATAGAGAAAGGTTGAGTAAGACTCCCTATGCCTTAGCCATAGGATCTCTAATGTATGACATGCTATGTACTAGACCCGACATTGCATATGTTGTTAGTTTGACTAGCAGATATCAAAGTGATCCAGGAGTGGATCATTGGACAGCGGTCAAAAACATCCTTAAGTACTTGAGAAGAACTAAGGATATGGTTCTTTCTTATGGAGGCGATGAACAACTCGTTGTTAATGGTTACACCGATGCTAGTTGGAACACCGATCCGGATGATTCTAAATCACAATCTGGATATGTATTTACTTTGAATGGTGCATCAGTTAGCTGGAGGAGTGCAAAGCAAAGCGTTGTGGCGATATCTTCAACTAAATCGGAATACATAGCTGCTTTGGAGGCTTCACAAGAAGCGATATGGATGATGGAGTTCATTACAGAGCTCGGTGTGGTTCCAAGTGCGCTGGACCCAATGTCTATCTACTGTGATAACATGGGCGCCATAGCCAATGCGCAAGAACCAAGGTCACACAAGAAGCTGAAGCACATCAAGCTACGATTTCACACTATTCGAGAACATGTCCAAGATGGTGACATAAAGATTTGCAAAGTACACACAGATCTGAATGTGGCGGATCCGTTGACTAAACCTCTCCCGAGGGCAAAACATGACCAACACCAAACTGCCATGGGTGTTCGGTATATTACCATGTAATCTAGATTAGTTGACTCTAGTGCAAGTGGGAGACTGTTGGAGATATGCCCTAGATGCAATAATAAATATAGTTATTATTATATCTTTGTGTTTATGATAAATGTTTACATTCATGCTATAATAGTATTAACAAGGAAACATTAGTACTTGTGTGATTTGTAAACTAAATTAGAGTCCCTAGTAAAGCCTCTTCATAATACTAGCTTGTTGGTTAATAAATGATTGCGGTTTTCCTATCATGAACATTGAGATGTTATTAACAACAAGATCATATCGTTAGGAGAATGGTATGATGGACATACTCCTATAGATAAGCGTAGCATAAAGATCAAGTCATTTTAATAGTTCAATTGCTATATGCTTTCTGATACATAGTAACTAATTCCTTCGACCATGAGATCATGCTCATCACCATCACCGGAAGGATGCTTTGATGACATCAAACACCACACCGTAACTGGGTGCCTATAAAGGTGGTATTGAGTGTTCGGAAAGTATGGGTTGAGACACATGGATCAAGAGTGGGATTTGTCCATCCATATGATGGATAGATATACTCTAGGCCCTCTCGGTGGAATTTCATCCAATTAGCTTGCAAGCATGTGACTGGATCACAAGGGATCACATATCACGGGAACGAGAAAAGAGTACTTATCGGTAACGAGGTTGAACTAGGTATGCAGAGATACCGACGATCAAAACCTTGAATGAGTAAACTACCGTGAGACAAAGGGAAATTGGTATCGTATGTAAGTGGTTCATTCGATCGCAAAGTAATCGTAGAAATATGTGGGAGCCATATGAATTTCCAGATTCCTCTATTGGTTATTGTTTGGAGAAGTGTCTCGATCATGTCCGCATAATTCACGAACCGTAGTGAGACACACTTAAGGATTCGATGTTGTTGAGTAGTTATGGAATGATGAGTAAGAGACCGAATGTTGTTCGGAGTCTCGGATGGGATCCGGGATATCACGAGGAGATCCGGAATGGTCCGGAGAATAAGATTCATATAAGGAAAGTCCTGTTTCGGAGTTGGAGAATGATTCCGGTGTTTTCATCGGGAATGTTCTAGAAGGGTCCGGAAGGTCCAGCACTCCGGAGGGGAAGGGTACATGAATGTGTCATAACAATGTGGAATGGTTGCATCATGTACTAGGTGTCATCGCTGAGCAAAATAAAGGGATAAATCAAATCCTAGTTTGAAAAGTCAAACGCCAATTTGAAAAGTCAAACGGTAGGTTTGCTTGGTGGAGGGAGAGTAGGAAACCTACTTGGGAGGAGTTCCTCTCCCTCCACCCGCCGGCCAAGGAGGCCGACTTGGGGGGAGGACTCTCCTCCCCTGGCCGGCGCCCTCCCACCTATAAAAGAAGGGGCAGGGGTGCCCCCTCTATCCTACACCTCTCTCCTCTAAACCCTAGCCCTAGCCGCCGGCCTCCACCAAGTCGCCGCCGCCCCTAGGGTTTGCCTAGCCGCTGACTTGGGGCTCTCCCCTTGCCCTAGCCGCCGGCCTAGCCCTCTCTCCTTGGTGCCTCTAAACCCTATATCCCCAAGTCCTCTCTCATAGTCCACCTTACTCGCTCCGGCTTAAGGCGAAGCCCTACGAGATCTCCCCTCTACTTCCGGTACCACGCCGTCATGCTGCCGGAATCGCGAGGAGAGTACTACAACCTGCCCTACCTGCTGGAACAAGGGAGAGGAAGGTCTTCATCAAGTACCGAACGTGTGACCGACTGCGGGAGTGCTGCCGGAACGCAGCGCCGGAAGGATCGTCTACACGATCTTGAGATTGGCAAGAGTACGACTACATCACCCACGAGAATCTGCTCTCGTTAAACACTTTTGAATCTTCGAGGGTGAGTTATTCTATCGACTCATTGCTACAATCTAGTAGATAGATCTTCGCTTTTTTGTTTGTATGCGGTAGAATTTTTTGTTTCCCATGCTACAAACCCCTACAGATTGTGCATCATGATCATCATCTAATAAAATTGTGCATTGGAGAAATCAAATCAAACTCCAAACCATAGTTTTCTCCCCTCTCTTTGAAACATTCAAATGGTTTTGAATTTTGAGAAGTGACAAAATTAAAGGAGCCCAAATTGATTAAAGGGGTTCCTTAGTATTTTGAATATTTTATAAAGGCCTCTGGTATTTTTGAAATATGCCAAAACAGATTTCAAATTATTTACAAAAGGGAGAAATCTAAAACAGAAATTTAAAAAGGTTTTCTGTAAAAAAATGGAGCAATCCAGCTAACCAGGTCGGCCTAATCTCTCTCCTCTCCTGCCTTCCGCCCACCCGCACAACAGCCAGCCCAACACGGCCCACTCGGCCCGGTACCCCTCTGTCGTCCCTCCCCTTTCTTCTTCCACGCCGACAGAAGGAGAAGCTCCTCCGTGGCAGCGCCGATGCCGTACTTCCGTGCCGCTTCTCTACCGCCATTCGTCGCTGATTGGAGAGGGGATAAGACCCCGCGCTGGCACCCACTCCATCCTCATCCTCTTTTCCTCTCCCTAGCTCTCTTCCTCGTGTTCCTCCTCTGGCCGAACCCTGGCCGCCCAGTAGCCGGAAGGCGCCGTCGCTCTAGACCATCCTAGGCCAAGTCGTGGCCACCATCGAGACTGCCATGCCGTCCTCTTCCTCCTCACAAAGTCACGCTAGCAAGGGCACCCGCAATCAAGCCAATCGTGACCTCCTTCCCGAGCTCCATCCGCCGTCGTCCCCGTCAATTCCGGCCTCGCATGGCTTCACCGACCGCGCCGACGCGCTCCTGGTGAGCTGGTGATCCTCCTGGTAGCCTCGCCTTTCTTCCCCGTGTTATGTAGCTTGCTAGGGCCGCGCGCCACCGTCGGCCGCCGCTTGGCCATGTCGCCGACAAGTCCCCGGTGGTCAATAGATGGTTCCGCCACCAGTTTAAGGTTCCTTGCGTCGCCCTCGTCCGAACAAGACCAACCACGCGAGCTGGCTTGCCCTGTGGTGTCACCGGCGCTCACCGTCTATCACTGACCGGCGGCGTGATGTCACCCTGACGTCACCCATGCGTCAGCGCGCGCAGACCCAGTCAAACCCAGCCAGGGACCCACTTTGCCTGCGTGGCTTGCCTATGTGGCCTCTGGCCCACATGTCAGCCTCTCTGGCTAGCCGCAGCCAGAGTAAAAATGCCCCTGAACCACTTTTGCTTGTGTGGCTGCTGAGGTGGCTCCGGGACCCTCTATCAGTCACTGTGGCCAGGTATGCCTGCGGTGTAAAAAGTTTAACCAGCTTTTAATAATTTCAGAAATAATTATAATCTTATAAATCGAATTACTTATTAATTATAAGTCAGAAAAATATGTATAATATACCAAAATGTTCAGAAAAATGAAACCTAGCTATCTAAGCTATAATCATGCATTGTTCAACAATTTAAATGACAAGTTTAATTAGAAGAACATAGTAACCCCTCTCATACACATCTGGAGTTTCCCCGAGTTAGGGTTTACACCCCTCGGAACCCTGATTAAACTGTCGAGCATGTTTTAGGGTTTCAATTCAATGCAATTCAACTTGTCATATCATCATTCTTGTTTGAACAATGCATCGATGCCATGTGTTGAATGTTTCCCCTTTCTTTCCGGTGGTTTGGTTCTTCCCGGTAGAATACGATACGAGATCGAGATCGAAGTTAGAGATCAACACCGTCGAAGCTCGAAGCTCGAAGAACAATACTTTACCAACTCTAACCAAGTCAAGTTCAAGGCTTCCGAAGATCTATTTATCTGCTATCAACAGGCAAAGGCAAGCATAGCCCCACCATGATATAATCCTATGATTTCAAAAGCATTTCAATTCTTCCATAATGCATACGATTCTACTGTGGTCTCGATAGATAGAGTATCCTATCTATTGCATTACTCCCTTTGAGCTTATATTACCTGATCCAATAATCCTAGCATAACTAGGTTTGGCTCGTGTGCACTGCTAGAGCTATCATGTCTGTCTGCTTAGCCATGCATAGCTGTCAATTCTGGTCCATCCAGATGATGTATCAGATGTAGAGAATCTAGTATGACAGGAGAACATGATGAGATGATATCAGATGTGATATGAGTTAAAACATGCTAAGGCTTGTATGGGAGGCCACGGTGGGATGTGGTTTTTCTAGTCCCATGCTCGCCACCACTAGGACCTGATGGGGATATGCCTACCGGGGTATACCCAGCAGGACATTTCTGATTGGCCCAAGAACTAGCGAGTGGGCCTGCAGGACGGCGATTGGATCGAGAGCCGGCATGGACTCAAGCGACTGGAAGTTGAAGGCCCAGAAGAATAGGCAGGCCCAGTCGGATTAGGTCATAGGATCGCCGAGTTGGTAACTGATTCGGTTGAGATCTGTAAACCCTAGGGAGGTGAGTCTATATAAACCTCCCTAGAGGACACATAGAGGATACGTTCCATCATCCACCCAAGCGACTCACTGCCTAGCCGCCGAGCTCGCCCCATTGTACTTTCACCATAATACAATATAGCAGGAGTAGGTCTTTACCCTCCGGGGGGCCGAACCTGGGTAAACCCTTGTGTCTCCGCCCTCATCTCGCACCACAGATGGATGGCCGCCCTTGCCCCATGTTCTACTACTCGCTGCCGATTGCAGCATCTGCCGTGGTCATTCCCACGATAGTGGCGCCCACCGTGGGGCCTGGCCGATCAAGCCGGTGTTCTGCGGCGAGATCCAATCTACCCATCAACGAGTCGATCGCCACCGGCCGCATGATAACGATCGGCGGGATGCTCCAGATCTTGCCGAGCAGTTACGTCCCGGCGGCGCGACCCGTCACGCATAGCATGATCTTGCCGGTCGGAACGATCAGCCTCTTCGTCGGCCTCACCGACGTCATTGTCTCAGAGGACTTGGCTCGCATCCGCGAGTCGCCGCCACACCACCGGCTCTCTGAGAGTCAGGTCAGCACGATCCACCGCCTCGTCTCCGAGTACAACTCGGCCCACAGTGACGTGTCCGGAACCACCATGGCCGCGGAAGACGCGGCCCTCAATGACGACGCCGACTCGGCGAACCCGGCGTCACTCGCCAGATCCATCATCGCAGCTTCGCTCACGGGCTCCATCACCCAGGTCTCCAACGTCGGAGACTTCGAGGATCCCTCCATCCTTGGGATCTTCGACTCTGACTCCGGATCGGAGAACTCCGCCGACCTCCGCGACGGAACCAGCCGCCACGCCGCGACCTACATGGTGACTGGCACCGACCCGCCGGAGGATCCATTCTCCACTCCGATCCCTCCCAACGCGACGGCGACTGAGGTAGAGGAACTCCGCGTGAAGCTAGCGGAAGTAGTCCGCAAGGAACAAGCCGAGCGCGAAAAATTTCGCCTCGAGCAGGTGACGGCGGGGAGCTGTCACACTATCACCAGCTCCGAATTAGGTCGCGCCTGAACCCCACCGTCCAGGGATGCGCCTTGAACTTCGACGACGAAAGCGACCCGGCCCGCGCGACCGAACGCGCGATCTGCGAGAACGCGCCACCAGGAGGGAGCGCTCGGCCCCTACCAGGGTCAACGGCCAATGGCGCCCCGCCACCACCCAACCGCACACCCCCCAGGGGCCAACCGCGGATCGTGGTCTCCTCACGGGAGCGAGACGCGAACGGCCTACCGCTGTTCTCCACCCCAATGGACAACCTCGTCGCGGGCCGCGCGGTAGTCGACAACATCGCAGCCACTGGTGAAGGCACCTTGCAGATCCAGTACGCCAGGACCGTGCTCGCAAAGGCGGTCGAGCAACAAAACGCAGGCGTTGACTCACAGGGTCAGATGTACTCGCGTTCATCGGGAAGCAGAGCGGCCTCGAGCGGCTGCCCCATGGCGGCAAACACCCTCAACTGCCCGCCACCCGAACCACTACAGCTCCAACACCGACCCGCGAACGCGGCACTCCACCAACGACCCTAGGCCGGCGACCAACTTCGTCGCCGCCAACGGTCAGCCCGTCGATGCCCGCACCCACATCATCAACAATCAGAGCTGGCGCGCACGCCAGCCCGACGATCTGCGGCATACCCTAACCAACCTCCGCGACGGCGAGCCGAGGGGGTCGCTAAGCCGACTCGGGCCTCGATGCTTCGGACCGATGATCCGAGGCGAAAAATACCCGGCGAACTTCAAAGCGCCGAAGGAAATAGAGAAGTACGACCCTTCGTACGATCCCTCCATGTGGCTGGATACCTACCTCATGGCGATGGGGATCGCCGGCCACACCGATCTACTAGCCGCCCGCTACCTTCCCCTGATGATGGAGGGAGCGTGCAGGCAGTGGATTAACACTCTCCCCGTGGATAGCATCGACTCCTGGGAAGAGATGCGCGATGCCTTCGTCAGGCACTTCGAGGGCTCATACACCCACGCCACCACCATCGAGGACCTGGTACAATGCGTCCAGGGACCTCGCGAGTCGACCCGCAGCTGGGTCCAACGGTGGCAAGAACTATGGTCCAACGCGGTCGGCATCCACCTAGACACCGCGATCCACTGCTTCAAGACCTCGTGCCGCTACGCACTACTAGAGAAAAGGCTATAGGAGACATGCTTATAGGAGGCACATTTAGACCATATGTGCCTCCTATAAAATAGGCGAGGCGCACTCCTTCTCCATGCGCCTCTAGTATAAAAATAAGCGAGGCGCATATGATAAGAATGCGCCTCCTATAATCCCTATACGGACGAAATCAAGTAGCCCTAGATTATGCGAGGCGCATTCTAGTCATATGCGCCTCCTATATATCATATAGGCGAGGCGCATATGGGCAGAATGCGCCTCCTATAATCTATGTGGGCCCGCATGTTGGTAGGTGCTCGAATATGCGAGGCACATATGGTCATATGCGCCTCCTATATTTGATAATATGCGAGGCGTATATGGTCATATGTGCCTCAAGTAACTCCTACAGGCCCAGGTGGAGATAGGTGGCCGCATAGGCGAGGCGCATATTGCTATATGCGCCTCCTATAATTTGAATTATAGGAGGCACATATTGTGGAATATGCGTCTCCTATAACCTGACACCACCTTTGACCAGAACGGCGATCCGAAGATAGAAAACGGGTACGGCAACCAAACACCATACACCACAATCCTACCTAAGAAAGGACTTCCGTTCAAGAGAAGTAGTGAAGACGTCCCGGACCTAACCTATGCAACCGCGACAAAGAAGGGCAAGAAGACGACCATTGTGAAGAAACTCTAGCGTGCTCTGACCATTGTCAAGAACCGTCGTGTGTGTGGCCTACTATTATGTATCAAAACATTCTTAATTTTCATTTTGTGTATGTTATAATAATATTACATTGAGAATATTATGTATCGACGAGACATATTAATTGAAAATACTTACTTTTGTTGTTTTAGCAATATTTGAATATTTAAAATATTTGCAGTATATTTTATAGTTTATATTATGTTTGGACAATGCTTTTACATAAAAAATGGCCTTTAAATTTTTTTCCAAAAAATTGTTACCCCTAGGATTCGAAGCTAGGTGGCCAAGATTTGAAATAGGACAGGGCATCTAACAAGTGGGCTATTTGTCTAGGACTATATATTATAGGAGGCGCATTCGGATGTGCGCCTCGCATAATCCGATACCTCGCACGCACAGCGCTAAAGGATTTGGCGCGCGCTACGCGTCCCCCGGGGGATATTTGCCCCCGATCCCCCGGGTCCGGAGCCGTTCGATCAAAACTTCAAAACCGTCTGATCAACCGGTCGACCTCTTCCACCCCCGCTTTTGCTACGTCGCAGCAAAAACCGTTTCAGAGTAGCAAAACAGAGGCTGACCAGCTGGGAGTCGCGCGTGCGGCGCCCGCGAGGACGACGGAGGAGTCTGCACCGTCGATCTCCTTCACCGGCCGCCGGAGATGAGCCATATTCGAGGGACCATACTCTACCCCCTCCTGGTCAGCCTCACCACCTTATCCCGCCGCCAATCGTAGCTTCTAGTGGGGGATCAAATCCTCTCACCCGGCGGCGCTCCGATTCGGCCAACGGCGATGTCTCCAATCGAGCGCAGCAACAACGGCCATCCCTTGTAGCAGTTCCTTCCTCCGCTTGTAGCAAAAGGCGTCGTCGCCGGAGAGCACACCGTCGCCGGAGAAGATGTGTTGCTGGAGAACTCGACGTCGTGCATCTGTAGCAAGGCTGGTGTGCCTATGTAGCAAGACAGTTGTGTTGATGTAGCAAGCGCTGCCAACTGTTGTAGCAGAGCGTCGCTGCGGGGCGTAGCAGCGCCACCGCCCGTGTAGCAGAGCGCCGCCGACGGCCGTAGCAGCCCCACCACCCTTGTAGAAGATTGTCGCTGCCCTGGTAGCAGAGCACCGCCGCCATCGGTAGCAAAAGCCACCGCCCATGGTGTGCTTGCTGAACCAATACAGATAGTAGCAAGGCTGGTGTGCCTATGTAGCAAGACAGTTGTGTTGATGTAGCAAGCGCTGCCAACTGTTGTAGCAGAGCGTCGCTGCCGGGCGTAGCAGCGCCACCGCCCGTGTAGCAGAGCGCCGCCGACGGCCGTAGCAGCCCCACCACCCTTGTAGAAGATTGCCGCTGCCCTGGTAGCAGAGCACCGCCGCCATCGGTAGCAAAAGCCACCGCCCATGGTCGCAGAGGGTCTCCACCCCTTGTAGCAAGCGCCGCCACCTATTGTAGCGAAGCGCCCGCACCTGTGTAGCAAGTCCGTCGCGCCACGGTAGCAGGTTCGCCACGCCGCTGTAGCAGGTCCGTCGCGCCGCTGTAGCAGGTCCACCATGCCCCTGTAGCAAGTCCGTCGCGCCGTTGTAGCAGGTCCGCCATGCCCCTATAGCAGGTCCGCCATGCCCCTATAGCAGGTCCGCCGCACCCCTGTAGCAGCAGGAAGAACCGGTGGGATCAGTAGTTCGGTGGCGCCGGGAACCAGCAGCGAGAGCCCTTGCGGCGGCGGCGGGATCTAGTTGCCTTCGTGAGAAAAAGTAGAGGATGCGATGGCCTGTGATTTTATTTTGCAGCGCGCTGTTTCTAGAGAGAGAAAGAACAGAGGATGCGATAAGATAAGAACGGTTGTTGGAGCTAGACTCCGTCTGCGCGTGCGCGTGAGAGGACCCGGGGGATGAAACGTTTTTATCCCCCGGGGGAATCCTATCATTTTCCAAAGGATTTCGCGCCCGCGCCCGCAACCGTCATCCCTTTTCTCTCACGCACAGATCTCACGCACAGATCGAAGCCGTCATCACCTTCCTGCCTCCAGCCGTCCGCGGCCGCAGCAGCCCGCCGGCCACCGTCGTCGAGAGGTGAGACCTGACCCCATTCCTCTCTCCCTCCCTTCCCCCTTCCCCCTACCCCTCTTCCCTCTCCCTGACATTTTCACTATTGCTGCTCCAGTTCGGGCTCCGGCTGCCAGGTTTCAAATTCAAATCCCCACTCCGCTGCTGCTGCCCCATACCTCGCCGCTCACGTCTGACAGGCACCGTGGCACGTAAGTAACTGTCCCTGCTTCCTTACTCGCGCGCCTCTGCTGAGATTTTCCTTCGCCGCCTCTCCCTGCCGCTCGCCTGCTCGATCTTATGCGTCAGCGAAATCCTTGCTGACGGGTGCCTAGTGCGAAGCCCGACACAGGGAGTAGGAGGAGGGAGGGGAGTTGTTGCGGGGATTTCGAATTCGGTCCCCAAATGTCTGGTTCCGGTGCTGATTGATATGTATGCTCTGATTTTCGGCCATTTTGCTCCGGTCTGCGCTGCGGTTAGAATAATAGATGGCTTGCTTGACCCGCAGCCGCATCCGCATACTCCCTCCGCCAGCACCGCCGCGCGGGGCTGACATGCTGATGCGCTAATGACGGCAGCGCACCCACCCGTTCTCGTTCTGTGAATTGTGGGGCGGCGGAGGCGATAAGGCAGGGCGTCCATTTCTTGCTATTGGCTGCTGGTGACGGTGACGGATGGTGTCCGTAGGACGGTGGTGCTGGTTCTCATCCAATTCTTTCGTTTTCTTGGCCTCCTGCCTCGTTTGTCATCAGCTTCTATGTATAAAGGAAAGAAAATACAGTACCAGAACTCTGTATGGATCGATTTTGTCTGATAGTCTCAGAAATTGTTCAACATAGCCGCGCTAGTACATATCATTACCATCTCCTATCATGAACTTTATCGGACAAATATTTGTAGTTTCAGTCATGTTGCAATTGATGACATGACAATTCAAGATCTTTTTTTTGTTGTGCTTGACACGTAGAAGCATTCACTCATTCACTGCAGAGATATCCTATAAAGAGAAACATGACTAATATAGTCCAACAAATTAGGACATCGAATCTGCAAGCTTTCATTTGTTATGACTTGTAGTTATTCAGTGTACCATTGTGTTGAGACACCCATGGATCAGAGTAATTAATTAGTCACTGCATTACTATTCCTGTACACTTATGTGCTAGCTGGTTGCGTTGTCATCAGTGTATGCTGGCAGTTCTGTTTCCAGCTATCCTCTGTGTCAATGTTGCTGTCTCCATGTGGATGTAAATATGCAGTCGTGGAAATATGCCGCTGTTCGATCTGGTGTGCCAAATAGATTAGTAATTTGGGCATATACTCTACTTGCCGTACAAGATCGAACAGCGAGCATTGTTATTTCCGTGCCCAACCTAATATGAGGTACTAATCCAAGTCATTCTTGGTTTCCTTTTTTTATCTTTCTTCAAAATGCTGATGATTAGAACGTGATTTCTTACATCTTGTTGCACCCATATATATGCATGATTCTATCTTGTGAACTGCTAGCTATTGCATTCCACTAACATAACTAATATCATATTTCTTATGTGTAGGAGATGGTGAAGAAGTGCTATGTCGTGTACATCGGTTGGGTTCCAGGTGTGTACGAGGAGTGGAAAGACTGCCAGAAGCAAGTGAACAACTTCTCGGGCAATTGTGAACTTGTACTCGGATAATGTGATTGTGAACTTGTACTCGGAGGTATGAACTTGTGGCATAACCACTTGGTGTTGTGTGAAAACTTGGCACTTGTTGATTCTACTTGATGTATGAACTCGTATGTCGTGATTGATATGTAATGTATTGTATTTATGTTGTTTCTATTATGCTTTGGCCAAATGCAAGTATCTGAAAAATTCTGTGCTGTTTATACTGTATTATGGACTGTATTGTATATTTGAATATCTGTATACTGTTATTTATAGTTATCTGTAAAACTTGAATTTCAAAAATATTATAGGAGCGCATATAGGACACTATAGGAGGCGCATATACTATAAATATATGAGGCGCATTGTGAAACATATGCGAGGCGCATATGATATGCGCCTCCTATACTTCACATATGCGAGGCGTATATCGATATGCGCCTCGCATAATATATAGGAGGCGCATATCGATATGCGCCTCGCATATGCGAAGTATAGGAGGCGCGTATCATATGTGCCTCGCATATAAAATAGGCGAGGCTCAAAGCTAGAGGCGCATATGATATGCGCCTCGCATATGCTTTTAGGTGCGCCTCGCCTAAGGTTTTCTCTAGTAGTGACGAGCCCCTGGTCGCCAAGCTCAAACGAGCATACCGCACACTCGACAACATACCGGACCTCCTGGAGATCGCCAAAAGGTACGCGGAGGAAGACCCAAACCAAGAAACCGACGACGATTCGGGAGGACAATGCCGCACGAGCGGCAGTGACAACGGACGACGATCCGATCTATGCTACAGCAACATTCGCCTCACCGGCAAGCGCCGCAGTGACGGGTGAGTCGACTTCGTCGTCAACGCTGGATACGCGCAGCGCGAGCTCAAGAGCTTCCGCCACGACGGGGGGCAACGCCGCGACGGCGGAAACTACAAGGCGAAGCCAAGGTTCGACCCCGCGGCTCTTCTTAACCAACCTTGTGTATTTCACAGCAGGGAAGGAAAACCCACTACGCACACGACCGCCGACTGCCACTCTCTCAAGGAGATCGAGAAGGCACGGCGAGCGCAGGGAGACCACGACAACAACCCGCCAAACGGCAGAAAATTCGGCAGCATGGCCGGCTCGCTCCACACCTTCACAGGCTTCAACACGAAGCGCGAGAATAAGGTCATCGCCCGTGTCGTCGCCGTCAACGCGGTGGCCCAAGTGGACGTCCCTCAGTTCCTCAACTGGTCTGAGCAACCAATCACTTGGAGCCTCCAGGACCACTCGCCACGCATCGAGTACCCAGGCCGAGTCGCCCTAGTGGTCAAGCCCAAGGTGGGAGACTACTGGCTTCCCAAGACATTGATGGACGGCGGCAGCTCCATCAACATCCTGTACCTGGACACCTTCAGGCGACTGCGGCTCCCGCAGTCGATGGTCGAGACGACCTACACCATGTTCCACGGCATCGTCCCCGGTCGGAAGGCGTATCCGATCGGCAAGGTCACGCTGCCGGTCACCTTTGGCACACCAGCAAACTTTCGCACCGAGCGGATCGTCTTCGAGCTGGTACCCTTCGACAGCCCCTACCACTGCGTCCTGGGGCGCCAGGCGTTCGCTAAATTCATGGCGCCGCCCCACAACGCGTACAACGCGATGAAGCTCCCCGGACCGCACGGCATCATCACCATCAACGGTGACCCCGACATGGCCGCCGAGTGCGAAGCCAAAGGAGCCGAACTCGCCGACGCCGTCATCGCGGTAGAGGCCAACCACGCCGATGAGCTCGCCAAATACGCGAGCGGGGTCAACAACGACGACCCCACCATACTCAAGAAACCCAACTCGGAGGGTGGTAACACCTTAGCCTTCGAGGCAACGATGCATACCCGCACCGTCGAGCTGGTCCCAGGCGACTCCAGCCAGACGGTGACGATCGGGACGGGCATGAGCCCAGCATAGGAAGGTGCGCTCATCGGGTTCCTCCGTGAGAACAGGGACATCTTCGCATGGAAGCCCTCTGACCTGCCTGGTGTCCCTAGGGAACTCGTTGAGCACAAACTCAACGCCGACCCCAAAGCGCGACCTGTCAAGCAGTCGCTGCGGCCCTTTAATGAAGAGCACCGCCGAGCCATCGTCGAGGAGGTGCAGCGTCTACTCGCTGCAGGCTTTATCCGGCTAATCAAGTACTCCAAGTGGCTGGCAAACCCAGTCCTGGTCGAGAAGAAAATGAGACATGGAGGATGTGTATCGATTACACAAACCTAAACAGCGCCTGCCCAAAGGAGAAATTCGTCCTCCCGCGGATCGACCAAATAATCGATTCCACCGCGGGCTCGGAGTCGCTATGTTTCCTCGACGCCTACTCTGGGTACAACCAGATCAAAATGGTCATTGAGGACGAAGAAAAGACGGCGTTCATCACGCCATTCGGAGCCTTCTGCTACAACGCCATGACCTTCGGCCTCAAGAACGCTGGGGCAACCTACCAGCGGTGCATGCAGGAGTGCCTTGCGAGCCAAATTGGCCGCAATATCCACGTCTACATCGACAACGTGGTAGTGAAGTCCGCTCTCTAGAGCGACCTACTCGCTGACCTGGCGGAAACATTCGCCAACCTGCGGAAATACAAGATAAAGCTAAACCCAGGCAAATGCACCTTCGGTGTACCAGCAGGGCAACTACTGGGATACGTCGCCTCCAAGCGCGGGATCGAGGCGAATCCCACCAAGATCGACACGATCGCTCGAATGGGAAAACCCGAGTGCCTGCGCGACGTCCATAAGCTGGCCGGGCCAGTCGCGGCTCTCAGTCGCTTCATCCCCCGATTGGGTGAAAAGGCGATGCCCCTATACCGCCTGATGCGTAAGAACCCCACCTTCCAGTGGGACAAGGAGGCGGATGATGCACTTCGCGACCTCAAGAAGGTGCTACTCATAGCACCGCTGCTCGCCGCCCCCGTCGACAAGGAACCCATGCTGGTCTACGTCGCGGCTTCCGAGCGCGTCGTCAGCGCCGTCATGGTCGTCGAGCGACCAGAGGAGGGAAAGGAGCGCCCAGTGCAGCGACCAGTGTACTATATTAGCGAGGTCCTCACTGAGTCGCTCCAGCGCTACCCGCAATACCAGAAACTATTATACGCGGTCTTCAGAGCACAGCGGCGACTGCCACATTACTTCCAGGAGCACCCGATAACGATCGTGTCCTCAGCACCGTTGCAAGACATCATCCGCAATCGTGAGGCGACCGGGCGAGTCGCCAAGTGGGCCGTCGAGATCGGAGTCCACAACATCAAGTACGAGCCGCGCGAAGTGATCAAGTCGCAGGCTCTCGCGGACTGCATCGCCGACTGGGAGGAGGCCCAGCAGCCAGAAAAGCTGCCATACCTCCACTATTGGAGTTTTCACTTCGACGGCTCCAAGAACGCAGACGGTGAAGGAGAAGGGATCGTGCTGACCTCTCCGAAGGGCGACAAGCTCCGCTACGTCCTCTGCCTCGACTTCACCCCCTGCACCAACAACATGGCCGAGTATGAGGCACTACTCCACGGCATGCGAGCTGCCAAGGAGATGAACGTCAACCGCCTACGCTGCTACGGCGACTCCGACCTCGTCACTGGGCAAGTCGCTGGCACCTGCGACGCTGTCTCCCCCACCATGGCGGCATACCGCCAAGCAGTGGACAAACTGGGCAGACACTTCGCAGGCTACTCCGTCGAGTGGATTGACAGGTGGAAGAACGAGGAGGCCGACGCACTCTCTCGCATTGGCTCGACTTGCACCACCCGCTGGCATCTTCCTCGACACCATCACCAAGCCTTTCGTCTCTCCACCAAGGGAGATCGACATCGGAATCCCGCTGCAACCAGAGGCAGCCCTGGTCACACTCATCGCCGAGCCAGCCGACTGGACCACGCCGTACATCGCCTACCTAGAGGCTGGCACCTTGCCAATAGACGAAACGGACGCCCGGATGACAGTACGACGTTGTAAATCCTTCGTCATCATCAACGGCGAGCTCCACAAGCGCAGCTTGACCGGTGTGTTCCAACGCTGCGTTCAACCCGCTGAAGGACGCAAAATCCTACAAGACATCCATTCTGGCGACTGCGGCCACCACGTCGACGCCCGTTCTCTCATTGCCAAGGCCATGCGACACGGTTTCTATTGGCCCACCACACAAGCAGACGCCGTCGACATTGTCCAGTGGTGCGTCGGGTGCCGGAAATACGCCAACCAGACCCACGTGCCGAGCTCGGCGCTCAAAACAATCCCCATCACCTAGCCGTTCGCCGTGTGGGGCATGGACATGGTAGGCCCTTTCAAGAAGGCCCCCTCCGGCTTCACCCACCTCCTAGTCACAGTCGTTAAATTCACAAAATGGGTGGAGGCCAAGCCAGTCCAGAAATGAGATGGGAAGACCGCCACCAAGTTCCTACGCGAGCTCATCTATCGCTACGGGTTCCCAAACAGCATCATCACGGACAACGGCACCAACTTCTCCAAGGGAACTATGCCCGAGTTCTGGGAGGAACATCACATCCGACTCGACCTTGCCTCAGTCGCCCACCCGGAGTCCAACGGCCAGGCGGAACGAGCCAACCAGAGCATCCTTCATGGCCTGAAGCCACGGCTCCAAGTACCGCTCGAGCGCACCGCCGGGTGCTAGGTCGAGGAGCTACCCTCCGTCATCTGGGGCATCCGCACCTCCGTCAACAGGTCGACAGGGTTCACCCCCTTCTTCATGGTGTAGGGCGCCGAAGCAGTCATGCCCACCGACCTAGAGCATGACTCGCCAAGGGTGGTCAACTACACGGAGGCTGCAAACGAACTCGCTCGCCAAGACGGAGTCGATCAACTCGACGAGGCATGCGACCTAGCTCGCTCTCGCACCGCCATCTACCAGCAAGGACTCCGCCGCTACCATAGCCGGCGAGTGAGGACTCGCACTTTCCAGGAAGGCGACCTGGTGCTACGCCTCATCCAGGACAAGAAGGGCATGCACAAGCTCCCCCCACCGTGGGAGGGACCATTCGCCATCGGGCGAGTACTCGGCAACGACGCCTACTACCTCACCAACGTCCGAGGAGACGGGAAACTCGACGTCAAGCGACCGTGGAATGTAAACCTCCTACGGAAGTTCTACTCCTAGAACTCCATACATGTACCCCCCACCTGCTATGAAATAAAACATATCGGTTACCGCAAATTGCGTCTACTCTCCGTGTCTTGTGCCACTCGCACTCGTAATAACAGCGTCAAGCTAACCGCAGAAGTCAACCTCTGGTACAGCGACTGGCACGACCAAGTAGTGCGTTGCGAGGGCACTGGGTTACCCCAGGACTCGTAAACGTCCACGAAAAACACCTACCCGGATCCCCATTGGAGTCGCCTAGCTCGACTGGCTTAACGAGCCAAGACAACTGCCCTCGCTCCTCACAGCGACCTTGATCCTCCGCATCCTCGGCACAGCGACTCGAACGGCCAAGTACCATGCTCAGGGACTGACGACCAGTCCAGCACGAGCGACTAGGGAAAAACGCCAAGTATGAGAGCGGGCCCAGGACTCGCCGTGCGACTGATCCTTCGGGTCAGGCAGGAGTGACGCGCCTACTCTAACGCGCTTAGTCCTCACCCACCTTGGAGCTGCGACTAGAACCACCAAGTACCACGCTCGGGGACTCGGCCACCCGACCCCGTTTGCGCAAGGGAAAACGGTCAAGTAAAGAGCACCCATGGGAGTCGCCCTGCGATTGGCTCTCCAAGCTCGGGTGACTCGACCTCAATAGCAAAACAACTAACAAACCATTCAAAGACACAAACGCATAACAAACGAGGTAAACCCCACAGAAAGGGCGGACGTGCTCGGGGACTCGTCCAATCAACATTCAAGATCACAAAACAATTCACGAAATAACACAAAGTTTCATTACAGCAGAGCAAAGTTGTCACAAACTACAGGATAAGCCCACTGGCTATTTGCTACTAATGCCCCAGGGCACAATGCTTCTACTCCGCAGGTTCTGACGCCGACTCGCCGCCACCCCTGCGGTTGTGAATGAAGGGCACGTACGGGTTCGACGGGTACGTTGTCAACTCACCCGCCATCGCTGCACGGAACGGTTGCTCGACCTTGAAGTCCCGATGCTTCGGCTCAGGATCGTTGGGGGCGACAGTCGTCTCCTGGTAGGGGAGGAGGTCGCCCATCGCCCAAATGCGATCGGAGTACACCGCGGCCTGGTCCGTCAGCTTCAGCACCTCGGCAATCTCCACAGAGCCAGTCGACGAGGGATAGCCACTCGTCACATCGTCAAGGTCGAAGTCTTCTAGGAAATGGGCAAGCCCAAGGCTGAGTGCCATGGTCGTCCCACGCCGGAAGGCCGACCGCGTCATGAACTCGACGACTGGTGGAGCCTTCTCCAGATAACGCCATACCTTGACGAGGTCACTAGGAATCACTTCCGTAGGCGATATCTCCTGAAGGTACGCCCGAATGCAAGTCGCGGACAACGTGGCCGAGTCGACCAGAGTGGTCACACACTGCCGCGCGTCGAACGGCTGCGCCTCCTCCGAGCTGTCAATAATCCGGCCTGCGGACAAGAGGTGGGCAGTGAGTACATCAACGACTACACAACGCGGCTGTTACAGGTAGAGGAGGAAAAGCTTACCAATTAGAGGACGGCAGAGGCCCGTGATGAAGCCCTGAAGCGAGGAGAAGTCATTCTGCAACCCAACGACGAGCGCGTCAGACACCTTTCGCTCTTCAGCGGTAGCTGTAATAGCAGCTTTCGCTCGCCCATCCGCCGAGCTCGCCTCCGCCTTCGCTTCCTTGAGCTCGCGCTCTAGATCAACGATCCGCTTTTCGGCTGTACTCAAAGCAGATTGAGCCACCGTCAGGTCACCCGCCGGGACAAGGCCCTGGCGGACCTCCTCTGCCTTCGCAGCGATCGCTTGAAGCTCCTTGTTCGCCTCCTGGCTGGCAACAAGTTCCTTCTCCATGCGACATTTTGCTGCCAGCCTATCAGCCGATTCGCGTTGCAAGCCCTGCGAGCACACTACAACGTCAACAACATTGAAAAATCCTAAGTGCCCACTCGCTGAAATTCAGTGACTAGGCACTCGGGGACTGGACATTGAAAAATCCTAAGTGCCCACTCGCTGAAATTCAGCGACTAGGCACTCGGGGACTGGACATTGAAAAAATCCTAAGTGACCACTCGCTGAAATTCAGCGACTAGGCACTCGGAGACTGGACGCTGCAAAAACACTAAAAGAATCGGACCACTGAAATTCAGTGGACCGATCCTCGGGGACTGGACGTACCTGGATGGCTGCGCCCAGCATGCTGTGGAGTTGTAGCGCGTCCGCAAATGCAAGCAGGGCTGGAGTGTGTCCGCGACGCTACTCGACCTCCATCTCAGCGACCCCAGGCGTTTGGCTCGTTGGCGCTGTGCCACCCGCTGTGGCCGCTTTCGCCATGTAGCGGGGGAAGGTCGCAGCGGATGCCCCAGCACCACTGGGAACTGGCTCGGCCACTCCGGGTGCGAAAACGGCCTCCTTGGTCTTCGAGGACACTTCCTCCGTAGTCGGAGGTTCGCTCGGGGCAATCGCCGTATCGTCGGCGACCGTGACGACATCATCGACCCTTGGCCTCTTGGCGCTGTCGGTGGGATCAGCGAATTCGTCGATTTTCCTTTTCCGTGAGGGGTCCACCTCGGTGAAGACTGGAGGAACCTTGGCCACGGAAGGGTGGCCGATCTTTTTAACTCCAGTCCTGTGAACAACAATATGAGTAAAACCGTCCGATTGCAATGGAAGAAAAACATACGAACAAGACTTACTTGGCGACTGGAATGAACCGCAGACCAATGTGGATGCTGGCCGGTTTTTCTAGCTCGGGCCCCAATTTCCGACTGAGGCCCGTCTCGAACACACCGTGTGCCTAAGACACGGAGGGCTTCTTCGAAGACGAGGCCACGGCAGGATCCTCCGTGATGACGGCTGCGGGAGCTCTCCTGGGAGGCGAAGCTGCTCCGGCTGGAGCAGCCCCCAACCCGGAGACCGGGGCGAATGGGGGCGGAAGCGATGCCAGAGGCACCTCGTCCAGGGGAGCAGCAGCATCCGATGCTACGGTCGTGCGCGCCACCTCGCCTTTAGCCGAGCTGGTGGCGTCAGAACTAGTCGCAGATCGGGGCGGAGACGTTTGCTTCACTGACTTCGTCTTCCTCCTCGGTGGAGCCTTCACCTCCTTCTTCTTATTCCTCTTCGACGGCGTGGCTTCACGGCGTGAGGTCTGCTCGGGGAGCTCGTCGCCATCATCATCATGAGGTTCGAGGCTTCTACTCGCCTCGAGCTCGCGTTGATGTTGCCCGCGAGTCTTGCGAACCGTCGGTGCAGCCTCTCCCACGGGCTCGTCCTCGTCGTCGCCGTCATCACTCTCGTCGCTCCCGACGTCACCTTTGGCAGGAGGCGACTCGCTCCCGTCCTGGATGGACGAGCTCGAGTTCTCGTCGTCTGTGGGAGGGAGCCACCCTTCCACCACTTGGAACAACTACAGCAGGCATGAGACAATGTCAGCATAACCGCGAAAGCATTAACTGCGACTGCGAATGGTGGTGAAAACGGCGACTTACCGTCGGAGCTGGGCGCCTCGCCGTGTAGGGAGCAACCCCAGCCTTCGCGTCCAGATACCCTGCCTGGGTGATCTTCTTCAGCGCCAGGACGTAGTCTTTGAGTTTCCACTCGGCGAGGCAGGATTTCGTCGAGTCTTCCCTGCCCATGTACTCGTACATATAATGGTCGCGGCGGGCCAGGGGCACGAGCCGCCGCCCGAACCAGCAGTTGTATAAGTTGATAGTTTGGAGGCCCTTCTTCTTCAGGCCGCGGATGGTTTGAAGCATTTCGTCGACAACCATCCGCTGGTCTAGAGGGAGCTTGCCGACCTGGAGCCGACGTGGTTTGGGCCGGTCGGCGGAGTACCTTGGAAGCGCCACCTCGCCGTCTGGAGTCGCCTCGGTGACGTAGAACCAGTATTTCTTCCACTCGTTTGCCGCCTTGGCGGGCAGCATCAGGTCGAAGAAGGAGGCCTTCGACTTCAGTTGAAACGTCAGGCCACCCGCAGCCAGCATCGGGCCGCCTGATTCTTCGCGACTAATCCTCCCATGGAATAGATCTTGCCACAAGGGGAAGTAGGGCCTGCAGCCTAGGTAGCACTCGCAGAAAGCCACGAAAATGGCGAGTTGCTCGATGCTGTGCGGGCCCAGGTCCGACGGTTGGATCCCGTAGAAGGCGCAGAAGCGGCGGAAGAAGAGAGAAGTGGGAAACCCTAGGCCCCGCTCCAGGTGGCTAGTGAATCAAATGAATTCTCCCTCGCTCGGGTCCGGAGTCACCTCTCCGGCCACGGGGATGCGCCATCTGCCGGCGCGCAGGATCCCGACCTCCTCGAAGGATGCCAGTAGCGCCCTGGTGCACTTGGACCTGCCCCATGGTTCGGTGGATGGGGCCATTTCTTGAAAGATTCGCGGAGGTCAGGGCTCTCTGGATCGATTGGATCGCGATGTGGGGGGAAACGGAGATGGGCGAAATCGGAGGAAAGACGAAGGAGTGTTTCCCCGATCGCCTGCCAATCTCCTTATATAGCGGTTGCTACCCGCCAATTTCGGGAGCCGTTACTACGCGGTAATTACGCCAAAGTTACCGTTGGATTACCCCAATGGCTAGTTTTGACTCCATCTAACGGTCCAACTTCGTCCATTTGACTCGTCGCTCCGAGCGACTCGATCACTCGCCGACCCGATCACTACAACAGTGACTGAATATTCGCTGAACTGTTCGCCGAGCTGCGACCCGACTGACCGCTATCATGCGACTAGAATAACTAGTTTTTCCTTTATTCAGGAGTCCGCCACCGATTCGACTGGGCGTCCGCATTGGACCCGTATACACCGACTGCCAACAAACACCTGCGACCAATCAACGACGGCCTCGGGGAATACTGATGGGGATATGCCTACCGGGGTATACCCAGCATGACGTTTCCGATTGGCCCAAGAACCAGCGAGTGGGCCTGTAGGACAGCGACTGGATCGAGAGCCGGCATGGACTCAAGCGACTGGAAGCTGAAGGCCCAGAAGCGTAGGCAGGCCCAGTCGGATTAGGTCATAGGATCGCCGAGTTGGTAACTGATTCGGTTGAGATCTGTAAACCCTAGGGAGGTGAATCTATATAAACCTCCCTAGAGGACGCATAGAGGATACGTTCCATCATCGACCCAAGTGACTCGCTGCCTAGCCGCCGAGCTCGCCCCATTGTACTCTCACCATAATACAATATAGCAAGAGTAGGTCTTTACCCTCCGGGGGGCCAAACCTGGGTAAACCCTTGTGTTTCCGCCCTCATCTCGCACCGCAGATGGCTGGCCGCCCTTGCCCCATGTTCTACTACTCGCTGCCGATTGCAGCATCTGCTGTGGTCATTCCCACGACAGGACCTGAGTTCTTGCCTTTGGAACCGAGACGAGCGTACAAACACACGGGGCCTGGAAAACCTCACGAGCAACTAACTTGCCTAGTAGATTCCATGAGTCACATAGTTCGGGCGTTCCATTCGACATACGCATTGAAAATGTTTTTGAAGGTGGGGGTGAAGGAGGTGCATTCATACAGGTAGGGAAGCGTGGACCGGGTTGCTTGGGGTTGATGGCGCCCCTGGTAAACCAACCTCGCCTCACATCTTTAAGTACTGGATTCGGGATTTGACCCGTTACGACGGAACCATACTTATTGTGTGACTCATGGTCTCGGCAAAAGCAAGGTAGAGGTCGTGTCTAACCACCCTCTGTCGGCCTTCCAAAGAAGAGTGCTAATCATGTGGCATTAAGAGAAGGTTAGTATGTGTGGGTAAAGTTGTACACCCCTGCAGGGTTAAATATTTTCGAAAATCCGTGTTCACGGTTATGGAACGCTTGGCGACCAGATTCTAAGATCATAGAGAACATGAACCTAATCTTAAAACTTGGTAGATCAACGTGTGCTTAAGGATGCTTCCTCATGGATACGAGGGGGTGATCCCAGTTCAGGTGATGATGATTTGGTGGATATCAAAAGATGATGATCAATACTTTAGAAATGTCGCTCTCTTATCCCCTTTTTAAAATACTCTGATTTGACGAGCTTCTTCTCTCCCTCTTGTTTTATAAACAAAGATGGCTTTATGCAAAACAACTCCACCAGCCATAAGTCTTGTGGAGTACACCCTGTACTCACCCTTGCTTTGTTGATACTTTTGGCAGAGTAAGTGTTCCTTGAAGACGAGTTCCGTACTACATCGACATCGACAAGTAGCTTGGGGTTCCCGGCCGGCAGCTTGGAATCTATGGGATGGGACGTCAACTGACCTCTACTTGTAATAATTTGGTTCTCTGCTCAGTTATGAGCTTGTTGTAATAATTTTTGTGTCGTAGGGTCACTGCCGTGTTACTAACTCTTCACTGGATATTCTCGAGCTCAAGGTTAAGCTTATTTCAGACGGTGGTCTGGGATTTGTTTAGCCCTGATCCCGGGGGTGTCACATACACCATAACCAATATTTTTATTTAGCTAGAAATGCTTTTATTCAAAGATTTAATTCCTAAGTGTCACCAAATATATTTTTAAATCTACAAGTTGGTTCTTAGGGTCAGTAGGTTGAAAACAATGCATTTACAAAAGATTTTACCCTAAAAATATTTTTAGAATAAATTTTATACTCAAAATAAGCCTACATATGTTTCTACATAAACAACCAATTTTAAAGAAGCAAAATACTAAACAAAATGCATGGTTGGAAAGGTTTTGTCTTCCTGATTCCAATGATATAAAATTTGCAAAATTTGGACGTGTAGATTAAAACTTATGAATTTTTCAAGTTTGAATATCTAATAGATACATTTATGTTTTTAAATCAAAACACTGACCACGTGGCGTAATTCTACTGGTGCGTACCGGTTCGTGCGGATTGCGCTCTCTGGATCTTTGGATCTAAATTAGATCGTGTGGCACTGATCAAAACTTACCCCTTCGTCTAAATCTAATCTTAGCCAGACAATAAGCATCCTACGGTTCTGAACACGGCGACCACAGATGGGTGGCACTGGCGGCGGCTGTGCGGCGGAGGCGCTCTGGCGGTGGCGTTGCCAATGAACTAGGAAGCACGGGAGGGAGTGAGTATGCTCACCAGACTCGCGTGAAGCGCTGATGCTCGACGTTGCCTCTGTTGACCAAGGGGCGCACGGACGCGTTGCCGATTGCTCACCGGAGACGGCGTCGGCGTCGGGCACGCTCAGTTGTTGACGAAGGCGAGGTTTGAGGGTGCGCTAAGACAAGCAGAGAGTGGCGTTAGATGTGCGCAAGGATTCTGAACGCGTGGCTAGTACCCAGAGAGGAGGGGGCATCTTGTTCTTACGGGAAGGGGTCGCCGGAGAAGTGGCAGACGATGACGGCGTTCGGAGGTGGTCCTTGCCGACGATCTGAAGCGCGCGCGAGCATGTGATTGTTACTGGGAGAAGCCCCAAAAGATGGGGAGCAGGCTCGTGTGTACTGGGAGGCAAGGGGAGGATCTACGTCGCCGGAATCGGCCGGAGTTGCTCGTCGGAGACAGTGTGTTCGCAAGTCAAATTCGTGCAGCCTCGTGGCAGAGAGGAGATGGCGTTTGGGGGGAAATGAGGAGGAGCGCTAGGCGATTATATATGCATGATTACTGGAAAGTTTAACATTGTCATTTACACGAATTTATCGCCGGAATTTATCAACTAAGGACGGCAGCAATGAATGGGGGAGCTGGTCGCAGGGTTGAAGACGATGTGCTGGCCAGTGGGTCCCGTTCGTCACCGAGATGAGGAGATGTGCATGGGGTCACCAAGTCAGGGACTGCGCGGGTGTGCTTGCGACTGAAAAATGGTTCGGGGAGAGAGTGGAAGGTGGGATGCACTACTGGGCTTTAGTTGGGCCAGATGGGTTGGGTTGCTTTGTCTCTTTTTTTATTCAGAATCTTTTTCTTTTTCCTTTTCTGTTTTGATTTTTGTTTAAATAATTTAAACAACATTTGAATTCCAACCTCTACAAAACGTTGAGTATATTTTAATACTGTTTACTAACATATTCTGAAGTCCATTTTAGAATATTTATTTTATTCTTTTAGGGTATATTAATTATTTAAATAGGCCCTTGTCTTAATTCAAATAAGATTTCATTAATGTTTTCAAACTCTATTTGAATTCTAAATTTTTCCAAACCTTTTTCAGTAGGTTTTATTTATTTATTTAGTGCAAAATAATTTCACTTTGAATTATTATTTAAAATACTTTAATATGATTTAATGTTCATTTAAATTAGGAATTGTCTTTATTTAAATAAAATTGGATATTAATAAATCCTTATGATTTTATTTAAACAATCCTTTACTCTTTTTATTAATCAATAATCTTTCATCTCATTTGTTTGGCCAAGATTTAATTTGACTTTTTTAAATATTCCTTATTTATTTATTTCTTCCTTTGCCTTATAAAATCCATATCTTTTTATTTAAAGATCCAAAATTGGTGATTCCAATTTGTATAATTTTATTAAATATTTGTTTATATTTTTAAATCCCCTTTAGGATTTATTTGCTCAAGATTTGGCATGGACTTTAGATAGGATTTATTAGCTTTGGAAATTAATTCCTTTTATCTTAATAAATTCATAAGTTTTTATCTATGACTTCAAATTGAGTGAAACCAATTCCTATGGTTTTATAATATTCTTATTTATCATTCTTGATCATTTGTAAATGTTTGTTGCTAAATTTTATATGGATCAAATCCATAGTCTTAGAGAGTCTTGGAAATGAATTATTCCATTAGGGTTTTAGGGTTTTGGTTTGACCTTTCCAAGTGTTTAAATCCCAAGATACATTATCGATGAATGCATTTCACTTGATTGAAACTCTGTTTGATTCCTTTTTCATTCAAAGTTTGTTCAAGATGGGGTTTTGATGTTTCCATTTGGAATCAAAAAGTTTTTTTCACCCTAAATTTCATCAATTATTTATTTTGTTTATTTATATTTTTCACATTTCAAAATTTGGAAAATTTTGGGATGTGACACACGAACTTGATGGCACACCTTATTTTTCTTACCCTTAATAAACTTGAACCATTGTGTCATCTATGTTGTATATGCTTGCACCTATAGGTTGGGAATTAGCAGAACCGTGCTGTCATGGGGAACGCTTTCAACACCTGTAAATATCTACCCTGTTGATATCATGCTCTTTTGTTTATGGATGTCGGTGGTATGAAATAAAAGGGGAGCTTGTAAGTCCATGGTGTTATGTATATGTGTTAGAGAAACTCCTGGGCGGCTAGCCTAAGCCATGCCTAATCATGGTGGAAACTTGCAGCATCACCATAGTGAGGAATCTATGAAGCATTCTTCTTATAAAAAAAGAGAGATATAGAAAAAAAGAGAAAAAGAAAAAAGAGAAAAGAAGAGAAAAAAGCACCATTTTCCCATGGTAAATAAGAAGATTGTTGAGATGCTCACTATCTGTTGCCTTGTCATTCTGATATGGGATAACTCCTATGTCATGTTGGCGGTTCTCTATGATACACACATATTTACAATGACAAGAACTTACAGGTAACTAAAGTTGAGTAGCATGAGGAACGACCCTCGTACTCAAGGGACATGAGATTGCCAACTTTAATTTTGTCAAGCATATACTCCATATTTGTTCACTTTCACCTTAATCACCTTAAGATGCTTATGATAGGGGCAATGAGAGCTCAAAACTAGTGAGTACCATAATCTTTTGAAAGCTCTTTATGAAACTTGAAATCCCTGATTCCCTCCGCGAAGGGCCTTTCTTTTACTTATTAGTTGAGTCAGTAAACCCATTCATTTATATCTCCAGCAAGCATTTGAGTTGTTGTGTTTCAATCATTCATATGATGATTTATTCAATCATGTTTATTATCTTCCTTGTTTTGCACATCGTTCTTATCTGAATGAGTATTACTTTGAAAGCCATCATTGTGAAAAGACTTTTATGTTTGAGCAAATGACTCATGTTATAAACTTCATTACAAAAGATTTGCTTGAAAACTATGTGTGATTTGTCAACTGTTCTCTGACCAAGAACAAAGTTTTCCATTACCAATTATGATTTATCTTTATGTATCTTTATTGTGACTCCCATACTCGCTGCAAGTTAAGTTATATAATGGTGAGTTGCTTTCCATTATGCATTGTGTATTGGTAAGTGTAATTCTTCTTGTCCGTATTCTTTTTGTCGACACTTCACTCCATAAACCCGTGGGCATGTTTACTGAGCTCAGTTTTCGCTTGGGGACAAGCGAGGTCTAAGCTTGGCGGGAGTTGATACGTCCATTTTGCATCACTATTCTATACCATAATTTGTTGTTATTCATTGATATATTTAATATTAAGAGGTGTTACTTATGTTATTTCATCTATTTTTGCATGATGGATGATTCTTGGAGGATGAACTACCAGAGTCAGGATTCTGATGGAAAAAGCGGTGTTTGGATGCAATTTTCGTGAAGATCAGAAAATACTAGAAAATACATGGAAAATCCTATTTTTCCAGAAGACGAAGGAAGCCAGAAGGGGAGGCTGAGATGGGCCATAGGGGGCTCACACCCCCATGCGCGGGCCACCCTGGGCCGCGCTACTAGGGGGTGTGGCCACCCTGTCCCACCTCCTGCTCCGCCCTTTCGCCTATATCTTCTCCTCAAAACACTAATACACGGGAAGCGACCACAGAAAGATTCCACCGCCTCTGCGGGGCAGAAACTACAGAGAGAGAAAGAGCTCTCCGGCAGACAGATTTCTGCCGGGGAAATTCCTTCCCGGAGAGGGGAGATCGTCGCCATCAACACCGTCATCAAGCTAGACTTCATCGGGATCATCAACATCATCCTCACCACCATCTCCACCAGCACCATCATCACCACTCCATCCTGGTGTAACAATTGTGTTGAATCTTGCATAGTTCTTAGGGGAAACTTTCCTGGTGTTGATTACTGTTGTAGTTGATGCTTGTGAGTGGAACCATTGAATTATTGTCTATGTTCAGATTGTTATTCATCATTATATCATCTCTGATGTTGATCCATATGATGTCTTGTGAGTAGTTTGTTTAGTTCTTGAGGACATGGAAGAAGTCATGTTGTTAGTAGTGGAATTGTGTTGAGGTATTATTCAATGGCTTGATATTTAAGTTGTGGTGCTATTCTTCTAGTGGTGTCATGTGAACGTCGACTACATGATACTTCACCATTTATGGGCCTAGGGGAATGCATTGTGTATTTGGCTACTAATTGTGGGGTTTCCAGAGTGACAAAAACTTGAACCCCCATTAGGAAACCTTTGCACAAGGGAGTGTAGGATCTTAGAGTTTAAAGCTATGGTTAGGTTTTTATCTTAATTACTTTCTTGTAGTTGCGGATGCTTGCAAGGGGTTTAATCACAAGTATGTATTAGTCCTAGTAAGGTCGGTACATTAGCACAGGTTCACCCACACAACACTTATCAAAACAAATAAGATTAATCAACTATATGAAACGAAAGCACTTGACAGTATTCCCATGTGTCCTCGAGAACGTTTGGTCGTCATAAGTATTACAACCGGCTTGTCCTTTGCTAAGAAAGGATTGAGCCACTTACTGCAATTATTTGCTATCTTTATTTACTTGCACTTTATTTCTTTGTTTTATCAAAAACCCCTAAAAATCCGTTTGCTAAGTATTTACAGAGAATTCCTGCTCCAAACCACTAGTTAACACCTTCTGATCCTCGTTGGGATCGACACTCCTATTTATCGAAAGTACTACGATACACCCCTATACTTGTGGGTCATCAATTTCACCCGACGGATGCCTCCAGGACAGCGATGATCGCCAATAACCTAAGCCCCGCATAGGAAGGTTTGCTCATCGAATTCCTCCGTGAGCCCTGGGAAATTTTCGCTCGGTGTCCTATGGACATGCCAGGAGTTCCCACCGAATTTGCTGAGCATGCACTCAATGTGTTTCCAGATGCGAAGCCAGTCAAGTAGTCGATGCGTCGACTGACAGAGCCAAGAGTTGAAGCCGTGTCGAAGTCAACATACTCCTCGATGCCAACTTCACCAGGGAGATCAAGGAAAGCGAGTGGCTGGCCAATCCCATGCTGGTCCCCAAGAAGGACACAGACATCCTGAGGATGTGTGTGGACTTCACATCGCTTAACAAACATTGCCCCAAGGACCACTTTCCTCTCCCACGGATCGACCAAATAATCGACTCCACCTCAGGATGTGGGAAGCTCTCCTTCCTCGACGCCTACTCAGGATACAAACAAATTTGGCTGAAGGCCGAAAATCAGGAAAAAAATGGCGTTCATCACGATGTTTGGGGTGTTCTACTACAATACTATGCCTTTCGGGCCGAAGAACGCATGCGCCACTTACCAGAGATGCATCCATGCATGTCTGAAGCACCAGATTGGTCGCAACGTCTAGGTCTATGTCGATGACACAGTGATCAAGACCAAGGAGGCCAGGACACTCATCGACGACCTTCGCGAGACATTCGACAACCTTGATATCTACAAGATCAAGCTGAACCCAGACAAGTGCGCTTTTAGCGTCCCGTCTGGCCAATTACTCAGATATTTCATCTCCTAGCCTGGCATCAAGACAAACCCGAAGAAAATCATGGCTATACTAGCCATGGAGAAGCCCAAGAACCTCAAAGGGGTCTAGCAGCTGGCTGGGCAAATCGCAGTGCTTAGCAGGTTCATCAGTCGCATGCGCAAGAAGGCCCTCCCCTTTTATCAGCTGCTGTGCAAGGCTGACAAATTCGAGTGCATGGCCGAGGCAGACGAGGCGTTCTAGGATCTCAAACGATTGCTCTCTACATCTCCTGTCTTGGTCACGCCAAAAGAGAGGGAGCCTTTGCTGCTATACATAGCAGCTACACATCAGGTGGTTAGCACCATACTCATGGTCGAACGACCCGAAGATGGCAAGACCCACGGGGTCCAACGCCCAATCTTCTACCTTAGCGAGGAACTAACCCTGACAAAGCAGAGGTACCCGCACTACTAGAAGGTCGCCTACGGCGTATTCATGACGGCTTGTCGGATGAGCCACTACTTCCAAGAGCACCAGATCGTGGTCGTCAACTACACCCCACTGTCAAACATCCTGAACAACCCCGAAGCTATGGGGCAAGTAGCCCCGTGGGGCATCGAGTTGTCCCCTCGAGACATCATCTACAAGTGACGCACCGTCATAAAGTCTCCTCCCTGACTTCCTCGTCCACTGGATGAAGCTCCAGCTATCGGATACTCCGGACATGTCCTAATCCTGGATGATGCACTTCTACAACTCCAAGCGCGAGGCTAGAGCCGGATTCATACTGACGTCCCCTCAAGGAGACAAGATGAGGTACGTCCTTCGGATGAAATTTTGCGCATCCAAAAACGAGGTCGAGTACGAGGCACTCATACATGGCATGAGGATGGCCAAGGTGTGCGGTGCCACACGCCTCGTCATCTACGGCGACTCCAATCTCGTCATCCAACAGACGACGAATGAGTGCGACGCTCACAGCGCCAACATGATCGCATACCGTGCGCTCTACAACTCACTCGAAGGGGACTTTGACGGCCTGAGAACTTCGGCACATCAGCAGAGAAAGCACCGAAGAAGTTTACAAGCTCGCCAACATCGGCTCCACATGCGCCCTAGTGCTACTAGGTGTCTTCCTCGAGAAAATATGCGTACCCTCCATCAAGCGGAAATTTCCAAAGGGCACAGTTGAAGCTTCAGAGCACTCGGGGGCCGCGCCACCCGAAGGACAGGAAGAGCCTGAAAAGCTTGACATGGAGGTCGAGCTAGTGAGCCTTATGTAGGTCATGGCGATTGAGGAGACATGGACCCAACCATAACTTTGTTACCTGATAAGCAAGCAGCTGCCTAAGGACCCGACAGATGTCCGACGCATATCTCGCAGGTCAAAGACCTTCACCATCATCAATGGCGAGTTGTACAAGCGCAGCATTTCGGGTGTGCTCCAATGGTGCATCGCCAACAGTGATGGCAAAAGCATACTCTTAGACATCCACGAGGGTATCTGCGGCCACCACGCAGGCAGCCATGCTCTAGTCGCCAAGGCTCTACGAGCTGGCTTCTACTGGCCAACCGCAATGCAAGACGCCAAAGAGATAGTACAGAGGTGCAACTCCTGTCAGAGGTACGCAGATAAGCCGCACGCACCCGGGTCAGAACTGCGGCCCATACCACTAGCGTGGCCCTTCGCCGAATAGGGCCTCGACATGATTGGAAAACTATCAAACTCCTCGCCAGGAGGCCACGTCTTCCTCCTGGTTGCAGTCGACAAATTTTCCAATTGGATCGAGGCCATCCCTGTTACTAACAAGAGAAGTGCCACTGCCATCAAGTTTTTCGAGTCCATTGTCTACAGGTTCGGAATACCCCATAGCATCATAACAGACAACGACTCGAACTTCATCTCGAAGGAGTTCCGAGGATTCTGCGAAAACCTCGGAATCAACCTATCATACGCCTCCGTGGCGCATCTGGAGACCAATGGACAAGTCGAAAAGGCCAACGGCCTCATCGAAAATGGCATCAAGAAGCGTCTGCTATGCCCACTAGAAATGCTTGCAGGAGCCTGGGCGGACGAGCTACCCTCTGTTCTCTAGAGCATGCGCACAAATGCCGAATAGCTCAACTGGCTACATGCCCTTCTTCATGGTGCACGAAGCCGAAGCTATGCTACCTGCCGAGGTACGCTATAAGGCCCCGCGGGTTGTCACCTACAGCAAAGCCGAATCATCGGCCGCACTCGAAGATGCCGTCGACACGCTGGATGAGGCACACGATATTGCCGCGGCACGGTCAATAGTGTATCCACTGAGCCTACACAACTACCATAGCCGTCGGCTGCATCCAAGGTCCTTCGTCGAAGGAGACCTTGTTCTGCGACCCAAGCAGGAAGGGAACAAGAAACTCGAGTTTCCTTGGGAAGGACCCTACATCGTCAATGAAGTCATCCCAGGTGGCGCCTACTGCCTCAAAGACGTCGTGTCAGGAGTCAAATACTCCAACCCATGCAATGTCGCAAAACTGTGACGCTTCTACCCCTAGTATTCTTTTACTTCCAATAAGGCTACTTAGCCAGGCTATTCTGCCAAACAATGTACCTCCTCGCTTACGATAAATAAAAGCTAGGTTCCTTGGCCCAAAATCTTTTTTCCTTATATCAGTTACCATTAAACACGCTCGGGGGCTACGCCTCACCTTACGACTTCGTCAACTGACAACAACGCATATAACCTGAGTAGCCGACCACGTCAGGCTAACGAACAGGACATGCATATTTTAACAATCAAAATAAATCACTATGTGCCAATACATACAACATTTACAAGGTAATTATTAGCCCACTCGAAAAAATACAGGCTTTACATTTTGTTTTTTGTTTACATGAATCAACTACGCTAGAGCAGAACGTTTGTCCGCTCCTCAAAAACATCTACAATTTCTTCGGCGTACTGTGCCACAGCTGCGTAATGTGGACGCATATCCCATGCCATGCCATCTGGAGGGGGAGGTGGCCCAGCCGCTATCTCCGCAAGATTAACACCATGACGATGCAATCGAACAAGAGATAGGGATACCTTCACGCCCGCAATTAGTTGATGGCGCATCAGCTCTCTCACGTGACCTGCATCTCGAAACTTCCTGACCAAGCCTAGGAAGCTAGCAGGAGCAGAATCTAAGGGGAACATGGTAGACCAAATTGCTACGAGCGATTATCTTTCCTGCTTCAGCACTCGAAGCACTTTATGGACGCGATCTTGTACCGCCGCAAGGACGATCGCTCGATCATGGTCCATCCAGAAGAAGCTGTCGGCCTCCAAATCTTGTTGCTCAAGGCAATTCATCTGAATTGCGACCCGCTCTTTTTCTTCCTTTGGAAGAAGATTAACAACTCCAAAAACACAAGTTGGTGATTTTAGATACAACAGCACTCGAAGAAACAAAGGGTCAAAATGACTTACATTGGAGTTGCTCGCCCATTTGCCGCAATTCCTCCAGCCAAAACTCCTTCCTAGCAATGGCTCACTCGGCCTTGGACTTCCACATGTCCGCGTGACCACGGATGCTAAGGACATCCTTCTCCAAGCTTCGGACATGGTCACGTAGAAATGGCAACTGCGATGACTCGCTCAATGTCGGGCGAGATTCAGGTGCAGGAGAAGGCGTGACCACTGGAACCGCACTCAAAGGACCCTAAGGGTGCACAGGCGAACATCAATGTCACAACCTTTTGACAACAGTCGAGCATTCATATATATATATATATATACATAAATAAGTCCACTTCGCAGAAGAGCGAAGTTTGTTCATCCAAAAGACATTACATATGCAGCAAAAGAAAGAAAGCTAGACTAGCTACAAAGTAGGAAGGGCCTAAGCGCCAGCACCCGGGGCAGCTTCGGATCCAGACTCCCTTCTCTTGGCCGCTCGCTACTGCTCCATCGTGTAGTCAGCCAGAAGATCAATGAGCTTAGGCCCGAAATTCTTGTAGTGGGAGGCGAAGGTGGCAAACGCTACCTCGATGCCATCCTCCATCATCGGTATCTTGGACTTTGTAACACCCCCGTTTTAGTTATTCATGTATTAGGGTTGATTGTGCATTCATGAGCATCATAATTAAAAACGCATTAAATAAGAAATAAATCAAAAACCCTAAAACCCTATTACCCTTCCTCTCTTGAAAACTTCTTCAAATGGGTTTGAAAGTATTTGAAAAGTATAACATGTGTGGAGCCCAAACAGTATAGAGGGCCCCTATGTGTTTAAAATAATTTTAAAAAGTTTCTGGTAGTTTCAGAATTCAAACTAGAAAAGGATTTGAAAATACAAAGGACAAATGAAAACTAGAAAAAGGAAAAGTTTTGGTAATAAGCAACAAAGTAATTCAGGCCGGCCCAGCTCCCTTTCTTCCTCTAACGGCCGCACGCGCGCAGCTTCCATGGCCCACCTTCGGCCCAAACGCACCCCAGGCCCGGTACCCCTTCGTCCTCCCTATCTTTCGTCTTCCTCCTCTGCGACAAGCTACTCTGTGGTGCCGCCATTGTCGTTTGTCCGTGTTGCGATGCCCGCTGCCGCCTGCCGACTTCTATCGTAGAGATAAGGCCGCCGAGGTGCCCTGCTTCGACCTCATCCTCTTTTCCCGCTCCCAGCAACCTCCCTCTCTCTGGCCAAAGCCTAGCCTCACAGGTCGTCGTCATCCCCGCCGTCTCCGGTAACCCCGTGCCTCACCGACCATTCCAGGAGGTTCGTCTTGCCATCCTCGTTCGTCTTCGACCAACCACGCAAGCCGGCGCGCCCTCAATCAGCCGAATTAAGCCCTATTTCCCGTAGTCCAGCCGCCACTGTCTTGTCGATTCCGACTGCACCCGAGCTCGCCTAGCCGAGCTGACCCCTTCCCTGCGATGATGGTGAGCTAGCGGTGCTCTGGCACCTCTTTGTTGCCTCTCTTCCCTCTGTTCTTCCACCGCACTGTGTGCCACCGCTGTCCACCACAGATGGTAACCGTTGGTGAGGTTTCCGGCCACCCTAGGACTTCGCACCGCCATCTTTATGTAGCCCAGGAGAAGACGATTCCCATTAGTGCAGTATCCCATCGTCGCGCGCGTCGTAGCACCGCCGCTGGGTGGTCGCTGGCGGCAGATGCCGTCCACCGCGCGGGTCAGCACGAGTCAAACTCGATGCGGGCCCCGCCGCCGAGGTGGCTTGCTGATGTGGCCTAGGGCCCGGCCATCATTCACTATGTGTAGCCTTTGCCGCTATGTAAAAAGTATCTGTTCGCCCTGGTGATGTCAGCCTTGTGTCATGCTGATGCAATAAATCTTTTTAAGTAAATCTAGAAATTGATATAAACTTGGAAAATCAATAACTAATTCATTTAAAGTCAGAAAAATATGAATAATATATCAAATGTTCAGAAAAATGAGAACTACCTATCTAAGCTATAATCATGCATTGGTCAACAACTTCCATGACAAGTTTAATTAGAACAACATAGTAACCCCTCTCATATGTTTCCGGAGTTTCCCTGAGTTAGGGTTTATACCCCTCAGAACCCGAATAAACAGTCGAGCATGTTTTAGGGTTTCATTTTAGTATAATTCAACTTGTGATATCATAATCCATGCTTGAGAATTGCATCAACGCCATTGTTGATTGTTTCCCCTTTCTTTCCAGTATTTGGTTCTTCCTGGTAGAATACGATATTGAGATCGAGATTGAAGACCGATATCAACACCGTCGAAGTTCGAAGATGGACGAAAAATACTTGACCAACTGTAACCAAGTCAAGTACAAGATTCTCGAAGATCTGCTTATTGGTTATCAACTGGCAAAGGCAAGCTTAGCCCCACCATGATATAATCCTATGATTTCAAAATCATTTCAATTCCTACCATGAGGCATATGATTCTACTATGGTCTTTTATCAATAGATAGAGTATCCTATCTGTTGCATTACTCCCTTTGAGCTTATATTACCTGATCCACTGCTCCTAGCATAACTAGGTTTGGCTTGTGTGCACTGCTAGATCTTATATCTGTGTCCTGCTTAGCCATGGATAGCTGCCAGTGCTGCATCATATAGATGAGGTATCAGATACAGAGAATTTAATATGACAGGAGAACGTGATGAGAAAAGATCAGAGGTGATATGAGTTTAAACATGCTAAGGCTTGTATGGGAAGCCACGGTGGGATGTGGTTTTTGCAATCCCATGCTCGCCACCCTTAGGACCCAAGGTTCTTGCCTCTTTAACCAACACGAGCGTACAACCACACGGGGTTTATGGGGACCCCTCGATTCACTAACTTGCCTAGTATGATCCATGTGTCTGTAGTTAGCTGTATGGCATCTGCATATTTGGATGGGAAGAAGATGGTGCATCATATAGGGCGTGACCAAGGAGGAAGGAGGCTCTGGGAGTACTCCCGATCCTTGGACATAGAGGTATGGGCTGATGGAACCCTTTCTTGGAGACTCATGGATTTAGGCAAAAGTAAGGTAAAGGTCGTGGTCAACCACCCTCTGCTAGCACACCAAGGAAGTATGTCAAGTGGCACTAAGAGTCGGTTGGTACGTGAGGGTAAAGTTGTACACCCATGTAGGGTAATAATCTTTTGGAAAGCCATGTGCACGGTTATGGACGACTTGGAAACAGACATGATGATCATAGAGAACTTGAACCTAATCGTAAATCTTGGCAGTTCAACGTGTGCTTAAGGATGCTTCCTCATGGGTACGAGGGGGTAATCCTAGTTGAGAGTTGATGATGATTTGGTGGATACCAAAAGATAATGATCAATACTTTGGATATGTCGCTCTCTTATCCCCTTTTAAAATACTCTAACTAGACGAGCCTTTTCTCCCTCTTGTTTTATAAATAAAGATGGCTTTATGCAAAACAACTCCACCAGCCATAATTCTTCTGGAGTACACCTTGTACTCACCCTTTCTTTGTTTATATTTTTGTAGTAGAGTAAGTGTTCCCCTGAAGACGAGTTCTGTACTACATCGACAATGACGAGTAGCTTGGGGTTCTCGGCCGGCAGCCTGGAATCTATGGGCTAGGACATCATCGTTATGCTTCAGGCCCTTTAGGCCATTTGTTAAGTTTGCTATACTTAATAGAATAATTTGCCTTCAGTTATGAGCTTGCTGTAAGAATATTTGTGTCATAGGGTCACAGTTGAGTTACCGATTCTTCAATGGATATTTTTGAGCTCAGGGTTAAGCTTATGTCAGATGGAGGTCTGGGATTTGTTTAGCCCTGATCCCGGGGGTGTCATAGGTTTTGGTATTAGAGTAGTACCGACCGTAGGAAAATCTTTCTATTGGTCGATGTTGAGTCTAGTGTTTGTGAAAACTACTTTAAAGCCAAAAGGTATTTTCTGAAAACTCTAGTATGCTTCTTTTACTCCTTATCTGGTATCGCTCCAACTCTGGGTCATCTTATCTTGTATTGATCTTGGAAAAGTTTTTCTTCTCTTATGGTCTTTCAAAGCTTAGGTGCCTTGCGGGCATGTCGTTTCTAAGCCAGTTGACCTAGTGTTAAGTTCTCTAGATTTGTGTGTGTTGTGAATTCCTTGTTTCCCTTGCTCTTGTTCATCTGAGAGATTCCTTTCTATCATGATCTCTCTATCTTTTGGAACTGCAATATTATATTGATGGTGCCACAATGTTATGTTCTAGGCTTCGAGGTTTCCTTTTGCCTCGGGTGTCTCCTTTTTGTTTGTCTGGGTACTTCAGAAGGTGTTCCTTCTTTTGGAAGCTACCTTGTTATTACTACCTTATGGTGCACACCGTGTCACTCAAGTTGTAGTTACTTCCTTTCATTGGGTTTTAACCCTTGGACTTGAACCTAAGATTCCCGATTATGCTGGATTCTGGTGTTCTGAATCTTGTACATGAAGCTGATCTTTAAACCAAGATCCATTCCTTTTACCCCTATCGTTAATGTTCACGCATTACCTCAGGATGGCTGGTACTACAGTTCTAGCCTTCAAGCTTGTAGATATTGTCGCCATTGAACAATGATGATAAAGGACTTCCCCTACCACATGCTATGGTAGATGTTCTTTAATGGAACCAAATAGATCACAACAAGAGTACACCTAGAGAGTCTCACATCTATACTCGTGACTCTGCCACACCTTACCCCTTCTATGCATTAGTTTTCGGAAGATGTTAATCTATGCATCCACATCTCGGGACTCTATCCTGAGCATGTTCTTTTCCCCTTGTTGTTTTCCGACCTTTGTCTACCAGTTGGTAGACAAGTAGTAAATGTGCATCAGTGTCTTCCGATGCAAGATACTCTTGTGGTCCGTCATGACAAACCATTTCGGGATGTCAGGAGAAACAAACTCCAATACCTCATCATATCTAGGACCAGGTGAAAGTGTTGTAGTCCGCAGATCAAGATGCATTGATTACCTTCTATTTGTTATACCTTAAAGTTTCACACTCTTTCATACTAAGAGGTCGTGCCAAGTTCCATGACCCTTAAGGAAGTGATGCTCTTACACATAATTACCCACCCTTCCTCGAGCTTTCGTGCTCATGAATGATGCGTGTGCGTAATGATGTGACCATCTAAGATTCTTAGTAATTCCTTTTGCTTTGAACTTCTATGACATTTGTATCATTCTTAGCATGGTTGGTTAACCCTACCACCAAGCAAAGGATGATCATGCTACCAAGTCCGTTATTCTGGTGCACTCCCTTTGGTCAAAGAGTTAGGCTTGTGCCGAAACTCTGAGACTATGTCTTCTTGCCTTACCAAGCAAGTTTCCTCTCGAACTAAGTGACATATCAATGGTTTGTGATATTCTAGATGTCTAGTAGAAGTATCGCCATATTGCCACATGACCGTGTTGTCAAGTTCTTGAGCAATCAAGTTCTCTCAACTATTATTTTCTCCAAGGATCTATACTGGATACCCCTAAACTAGTTGGTTGAGCTTAAACAATAACTTGGAGAGTTGTAAGACAAAATTTGTATCCGACCCAGTTCCTCCTTAAAGGGATGTATAGTTTTGTTCGTGTTGAAGAAAGATAGTATCTCCTTCATGGATATGATATCTTCCCCTCTTTTGATTTGATTGGGTTATCGTCAAATCAAACTCAGTTCCAAGGACTATCTTGATGGTGTTTCTACTTGTGATGTTTCACTTGAGTACATATTTATGTTCCTTGGTCTGACCAGTATTCTTGCTTTGTTCATGCCACATATGAGTTCATCTTTTTGGAGTGTCTTGGTAAGTTTGTTGTTGAGCCCATCAATGAAATTCTTATTTTCTCAATGTTATATTGTATTCATATGGAATAATTGGCATTAATGTTGGAAACTTTAGAGAACCGTCTTCGAGTCATCTCGAAGTATGTGTTTTGGATGTCAGTAGTAACTTTCCCTGATTCATGTGCAATTATCGAAAGATATCGCCGTGGATTCAAGAAGAGTTATCTTTCTTTCCTTAAGGACACATGTGTGTTTTATTGTTAGTACTTTATGTATGTGCAGTTGTCTCTCGACAAGTTGTTAAATACATGGGTCTAGCAATCTAGATCAAATTTTTTGGCGCTTTACACTATAGTCCATATCTTGAGAATCTAGTGACTTTACCTTTGCGGTAAATGTTGCAAACTTTCTATTCGGACATGCTGAGTCTGAAGTATCATTCCACCTAACAAAAGCCGAATCTCAAGCAGCATTGATGGTTGGTGTTATTCGAGGTTTTGACATAGGTCTCTTTGTAAATCTGGCAAGATTGATGTAATGGTTGACACACTTATCCGGGAAGACCCTTCGTCATAATCTCTTTATTCAGCAATATTAACCACCTTTCATAAGGCATCTTCTACAATTTAATATAGGAGTTGTTCTTATGGTTTCCTTTGTATCCGAAGTGCGACCTTTACTTGATGCATCGTATCTCGAACATTAAGGAGAACATTTAAAGTAGTATTGCTAAATGTCTCCCGGTTGATCCTCTAGACCCTCTTATGTTGGCAAGCACTTTGTTGTGCCAAGTAATTGAAGTCTGAGAATGAAGTTTCCTTTTATCGTGTCATGAGGAATATTCTTACTTATTCATCTTGATGGTGTAAAGTGATATCATGATCTTTGGCAAAGATTCTGATAGACCTGGATGAATAAAGAGTTTCCTTCGTTATCTCAGTCATGTTTTAAGAGTGACTACGATTTTGATAATCAACAGTTTCTATGGTTACATGTTCTTTGTGTCTCTTATGAGTCCTCTCCATCAAAACACCTTTCCGGCTTAGCCTTCTGTTGGATGAAAGAGTGACCCTCCTGTTTCAAAAGTAGTTCAACAACCTGGTCTTGTTGATCCATATATCTGCAACCTAAAATCTCTACTTAAGCCGTTTAGTAGAGGTTCATTTCTTGAAGTCTGTGGTCATGTTCTTTCTGTTGTAAGCTTTCCCTCCCAGAAGCTTCAAACTCTTCTATGAGTTCCATGGTCTCAATCCTTATGAAGACCATCTATCTAACAATTTGAAACCTTCTCCTCTTATTTCCTCCGCTACCTTGACGTGTTTCATGTCGTCATCTCGGAGTTGTTCCTAAACACTCCATCCATGAGCTGACCATGAGATACTCGGTGTGTAGTTAGTGTGTTTCCCTCTTATCTTTAGAGTGACCATGTTCCTTTCTATCTCTGTCTCTCTTCCTACCTATGGAATCTCGGGTCGAGATTCTCGTAAGTGGGATAGAGCCGTAACACCCTAGTTTTAGTTATTCATGTGTTATGGTTGATTGTGCATTCATGAGCATCATAATTAAAAATGCATGCAATAATAAATAAATCAAAAACCCTAAAACCCTATTACCCTTCCTCTCTTGAAAACTTCTTCAAATGGGTTTGAAAGTATTTGAAAAGTATAACATGTGTGGAGCCCAAACAGTATAGAGGGCCCCTATGTGTTTAAAATAATTTTAAAAAGTTTCTGGTATTTTCAGAATGTTCAAACTAGAAAAGGATTTGAAAATACAAAGGACAAATGAAAACCAGAAAAAGGAAAAGGTTTGGTAATAAAAAAATAAGCAGCAGAGCAATCCAGGCCGTCCCAGCTCCCTTTCCTCCTCTAATGGTTGCACGAGCCCACCTTCGGCCCAAACGCAGCCCAGGCCTGACACCCCTTCGTCCTCCCTATCTGTCATCTTCCTCCTCCGCGACAAGCTGCTCTGTGGAGCCGCCGTCGCTGTTCGTACGCATTGCGATGCCCGCCGCCGCCCGCCGACTTCTAGCGAGGAGATAAGACCGCCGAGGTGCCCTGCTTTGACCTCATCCGCTTTTCCCCCTCCCAGCGACCTCCCTCTCTCTCGGGCCAAACCCTAGCCTCGCAGGTCGTCGTCATCCCTGCCGTCTTCGATAACCCCGAGCCTCGTCGACCATGCCAGGAGGTTCGTCTCTCCATCCTTGTTCGTCTCTGACCAACCATGCAAGTCGGCGCGCCCTCAATTGGCCGAATTAAGCCCTCCTTCCCGAAGTCCGGCCGCAGCTGTCCCGTCGATTCTGGCCACACCCGAGCTGACCCCTTCCTTGCGACGATGGTGAGCTAGAGGTGCTCTGGCACCTCTCTGTTGCCTCTCTTCTCCTCTGTTCTGCTACCGCACTGTGTGCCACCGCTTTCCGCCGCAGATGGTCGCCATCGGTGAGGTTTCTAGCCACCCTAGGACTCCGCGCCGCCATCTTTATGTAGCCCAGGAGAAGGCGATTCCCGTTAGTGTAGGATCCCATCCCCGCGCGTGCCGTAGCGCCACCGTTGGTTGGTCACCTGCGGTAGATGCCGTCCATCGTGCGGGTCATCACGAGTCAAACTCGATGCAGGCCCCGCCGCTGAGGTGGCTTGCTGATGTTTCCTAGGGCCCAACCATCACTCACTGTGTGTAGCTTTTGCCACTGTGTAAAAAGTATCTGTTCACCCTGGTGATGTCAGCCTTGTGTCATGCTTATGCAATAAACCTTTTTAAGTACATCCAGAAATTCATATAAACTTGTAAAGTTAATAACTAATTCATTTAAAGTCACAAAAATATGAATAATATATCAAAATGTTCAAAAAATGAGAACTACCTATCTAAGCTATAATCATGCATTGTTCAACAACTTCCATGACATGTTTAATTAGAAGAACATAGTAACCCCTCTCATATGTTTCCGGAGTTTCCCCGAGTTAGGGTTTATACCCTCGGAACCCCGATTAAACTGCCGAGCATGTTTTAGGGTTTCATTTCAGTATAATTCAACTTGTCATATCATCATCATCCATGCTTGAGCATTGCATCAATGCCACTGTTGATTGTTTCCCATTTCTTTCCGGTATTTGGTTCTTAACGGTAGAATACGATATTGAGATCGAGATCGAAGACTGAGATCAACACCGTCGAAGTTCGAAGATCGACGAACAATACTTGACCAACTTTAACCAAGTCAAGTAGAAGATTCCCAAAGATCTGCTTATTGGTTATCAACTGGCAAAGGCAAGCATAGCCCCACCATGATATAATCCTATGATTTCAAAAGCATTTCAATTCCTTCCATGATTCATACGATTCTACTATGGTCTTTTATCAATAGATAGAGTATCCTATCTGTTTCATTACTCCCTTTGAGCTTATATTACCTGATCCACTACTCCTAGCATAACTAGGTTTGGCTTGTGTGCACTGCTAGAGCTTATATCTATGTCCTGCTTAGCCATGCTTAGCTGCCAGTGCTGGATCATCTAGATGAGGTATCAGATACAGAGAATATAATATGACAGGAGAACGTGATGAGATAAGATCAGAGGTGATATGAGTTTAAACATGCTAAGGCTTGCATGGGAGGCCACAGTGGGGTGTGGTTTTTGTAGTCCCATGCTCGCCACCCTTAGGACCCGAGGTTCTTGCCTCTTGAACCAATATGAGCATACAACAACACAGGGTTTATGGGGACCCCTCGATTCACTAACTTTCCTAGTCTAATCCATGAGTCTGTAGTTAGCTATATGGCATCTGCATATTTGGATGGTACGAAGATGGTGCATCATATAGGGCGTGACCAAGGAGGAAGGAGGCTCCGGGAGTACTCCCGATCCTTGGACATAGAGATATGGGCTGATGGAACCCTTTCTTGGAGACTCATGGATTTAGGCGAAAGTAAGGTAAAGGTTGTGGTCAACCACCCTCTGCCAGCACACCAAGGAAGTGTGCCAAGTTGCACTAAGAGTCGGTTGGTACATGAGCGTAAAGTTGTACACCCCTGCAGGGTAATAATCTTTTGGATTGCCGTGTGCACGGTTATGGACGACTTGGCAACGAAGGTGATGATCATAGAGAACTTGAACCTAATCGTAAAACTTGGTAGTTCAACGTGTGCTTAAGGATGCTTCCTCATGGGTACGAGGGGGTAATCCTAGTTGAGAGTTGATGATGATATGGTGGATATGAAAAGATAATGATCAATACTACGGATATGTTACTCTCTTATCCCCTTTTAAAATACTATAAATAGACGAGCCTTTTCTCCCTCTTGTTTTATAAATAAAGATGGCTTTATGCAAAACAACTCCACCAGCCATAAGTCTTCCGGAGTACACCTTGTACTCACCCTTTCTTTGATGATATTTTTGTAGCAGAGTAAGTGTTCCCCTGAAGACGAGTTCCGTACTACATCGAGACCGACGAGTATCTTGGGGTTCCCGGCCGGCAGGCTGGAATCTATGGGCTAGGACGTCATCGTTATGCTTCAGGCCTCTTCGGCCATTTGTTAAGTTTGCTATACTTAATATCATAATTTGCCTTCTGTTGTTTGATGTTTGTGGTCAGTGACCTCTGCTTGTAATAATTTGGTTCTTTGCTCAGTTATGAGCTTGCTGTAATAATCTTTGTGTCGTAGGGTCACTGTTGAGTTACCAATTCTTCACTGGATATTCTCGAGCTCAAGGTTAAACTTATGTCAGATGGAGGTCTAGGATTTGTTTAGCCCTAATCCCCAGGGTGTCACAGACTTGACCTGCGCCAGATCCAGCTGGGCTCCAAATGCCATCGCCATTGCCAACCCCATAGCGGCGCCGACTCCCTTCTGCGCGCGCTTGTACTTCGTCGGAGCATCATCCGACAGAGCATCTGTTAGCAAGTCGATGTCCGCGAGGGTAACGCCCTTGGGGTTAACCTCCATTTAGAAGAGCGCAAGCACCTTCTTGGCCTTGTCAAGAGATCCCACGACAAAAGAGTAGCAATCTTCGATCTCTACAACATCATCTGCCAGGGGATCCCCATGCTCTAGCGCGTTGCGGTCAAACGCGACGCTAGAAGCATCTAACATGAAAAGCAACAGAAAACATTCGAGTGAGGAATAAGAAGACGCACCCAAGACACAGAACACGCATAAAGGAGACCAAGGTCGCTTACCAGATACCTCCTTGGCAGCGGCCATTAACTTCTCCGCCGTAGCCTTCTCTCGAAATACCGTAGAAGCTGCAAGATTTTGCTCACGGTCTTCATCTTCCTTTCGATGATGTTCAAGGCCCTCCGCAACATCCGTTGCCTTCTTCTCCGCCTGGCCAAGGCTCTTTTCGAGAGTATTCAGCCTGTGGAGAGCAGCATTGTTCTCGTCTGCAGCATTGGGAAGTAGTAGATAAGTACAAGGAAAAACTCGGTGCACCCGAAAAACAATCAAGAAGACAACTATGCACCTCGGGGCTTCTTGAGTTCACCCTCCAGCGACAGATGCTGCTGGATGAGGCGGTTGGCGTCACGGATAAAAGGCTAAGAAGAAGCTAGAAAGTCTGATGAGTAAAAGGGCTCAGGGGCTCCCCCCACGCAATAAAATGAACGACACTTACGTGGTCTGCCATGGACTCTGAAGGTCTTATGATCATATTCCGCATAACGAGTGCACTAGCCTCCCTCCTCGCGGAGCTCGAATCCTCTTCATCGGAGTTGTCCACCATCTTTGGAAACGAAGACGTCGGCTTTGATTCTGCGATCATCTCTTCGGTTCCCTCCTCGAGGGACTCCTCCGAATGATTACTGCTAGCACTTACAAGGAACAAAGTCAACAACATGTTAATACTTAGCATATTAACACAACTACAAGGCTTAGTCAGAACAACTTACGATGGTATCTCTGACAGGTCGAAGAAAGGAGCCTCTTTCTTCTCCTCTTCTTGTTCTTCATGGCTGGCGGCTGCGGGGCCATTGCCTGAACAGGCACAGCTGGGATATGGACGGAGGTCACACCCTCGTCCCGGCCGTGCATCTCGAGGAAGGACGGACCCTTTGGCGTTGGCGGCGTCGCCCAATCTAAAGTTTTGCTCTGGGACCTCTTTAGGGTCCGCCCGTCGCTGGGCTCGGGGGCTTCCAGGGAAGGATATTGTGCCAGGGGGAGCTCGGATTTAGACTCTGCCTCCTCGTTGTCCGCCCTGCAAATAGAATACAAGAAGAAGAAACAAGATAAGCAACCACAACAAACAACAAACATTCGAAAACAGCGTTACGCGCAACTACAAGTTTCACCTGTGGGACTGCTTTCTTGGTGCTGAAAGGGGCAGTCAAAGACTTCCCCGGGAGGTCCTCGGCAGCCTTGAACTTAAGCAGAGGCCGAAGCGCCTTATTAAGATTGCACGAAGACATCTCCTCAGGCGAAACCCTTGTCGAGTCATTGGGGCCAGCATATAGGAACATCGGATGCACCCTCGCTTGGAGCGGCTACACCCGACGCTTGAGGAAGGTGCGGATGATGTCGACACCATTGACCTCTTTGCCGTCCACCAGTTGAAGAGCCTCCACCCGCTTGTAGAGCTTATCCACCTCTGTAGATTCACCCTCTAAGATGTCGTTCCTCCACGACCTCTTTCGGATGATCTTCTGGGTGGAGTCGAAAGGGGCGAGCCCATAATGCTGACCGTCCAGTTTGACATCGTGGATGTAGAACCACTTCCTACGCCACTACTGGACGAACTCGCAAAGGGAGAAAGAGAGTAAGTGGACAGTGGAGCGGACAGAGATTCCGCATCCACCTTGTGGATAAAAATCATCGGTGCCAGATTGCCTCTTCATGGAGTAGAGTCTCCGGAAGAGTCCAAAGTGAGGCTCGATGCCAAGCCAACACTCACAAAGAGTAATAAAACAAGCAATATGGACGAGAGAATTGGGAGACAGATGGTGAAGCTAAATCCCGTAGAAGAAAAGAAGCCCACGAAGAAATTCGTGGGCGGCCAAAGAGAGACCCCGGATGATAAAGGCAAAAAACATCACCCGAAACCCTCTGGGTGGGCGAGGAATTACCTCTTGATCGGGGAGGATGGCATTGCCCTTCTCCTTGGAGATCAGGACGGCCTCGTGCAATTTGTGCAAATCCGATTTGCGCAGCTCCATAAGCTGCCAGTCGCAGTCGATGGTGTGGCTCGGAGCGGTGGCTTTCTTCCCGGTGCCGGCGGCGCTCGAACCTGCTGCAGCGGATGACGCCTTCTTGGACTTGCCCATAGGGGAGCAGTGAGTGCGGCGACGCGAATGAAGAAAAGCAGAGGGAAATACGCAGAGGACGTCTAGTGCCCTATGAGAGCAAGGAACTCAAGAAATGGTGGCAATGGCGACGAAGCAGAGGAAAATGGTGAAGGGTAAAAACTTCTCTATTTTCCCCACAGTATAAAAGGGCGAAGACGATGCAGTAGAACCATCAATTGAGAAGCCCTAACGCGTGCCCCAGATCTCATCGTCCATGTGTCAACACCAAACTGAACCGTCACACGCACGCTGTCCACTACACACAAAAAACGAGGAAATGCCATAACTTTCGCCATATTACACGTGACTAGTCAACTTTCGCCATATCATCTCGTCGCATCGTCTCTGCTGCCGCAGATGGTTGAGCTCACCGATCGTCAGCAAAGCGAAGCCAGCAATGGCTTGAAGATTTCGAATGCACATAAAGTACTTACTCGAGTATACGACTCAACCAACTACTCGGGGGCTACTCCTATCAGGAGCGCAGGCTGCGCACCTGAGAAGTTTCAATGGTGACATCACCTCGAAGAAATCTTCGAGTCCTATGTCGATTCTGCGAATCCACTATGGACTCGGGGGCTACTCACATAGGGAGCGCTGGTTGCGCACTCGAAAAAAGTGCAAACACAAATGACTGAACTAAAAGTCTCTGCTCGAGTCTACGACTCGAATAGACACTCGGGGGCTACTCCCATAGGGAGCACTGGTCGCGCACCCCATGAACTATTTGAGTGAGATCCTTTGGATCAAGTGTTAAAAAAATATTTTTGGCAATGTTTCCCAAGCTAATGCTAAGTGATACACAATCTCCTTGGCCACCCAAAACACCTCCGTGGTGATAAAACTTCGGATGCTGTGTCTCGACGCAAAGATAAGCCATACAGATGTCATCGGATGGCCTGGTAACACACCAGACGGCGCTCTGCCAGTAAAATTCTGTGTCAACAGGCACGATGAAAATCCCGACGGACACGTTGGGCACATCACTTGGAAATCACTGGGATTCGACTCCTATAAGACCTTAATGGCCTGAGTCGAATTACGTCAGCATTCGTTCCAGATTCGAGTCTGGGGACTCAAGTCTGAAGAATACCGTGCTGTTTTTTCCTATGACAGTTAACTGACCCTGATCCGTCGGGTGAGTCACGAACACGCATCAACAATCCCTATGAACTAACGTGTTTATCTCTAAAGACAGGCTCAAAAGCAAGGCACCCGAAAACTATAAAGTCTTTAGTCGAATCTACGGTTCGACTGAACACTCGGGGGCTACTGACATGGATATACCTCACGGGTGCATAATGTTAGTATACCCAGTCCAGCCCAAGGAAGGCCCAGGCGAAGACTTGCTGCCTACGGATACTTTGGGTGGCCCAAGCCCACTGCAAGTTCGGATCCACGGAGAACAAGTCGAGATGTAGATAGAAATTCAAAGGGTTCAACCCTAATCTGTAACCGACTCGACCTATCCCCAGGACCTGTCCTACCTATATAAAGGACAGGAGGGCACGACGAGAAGGACCTGAACACCTCATACGCACACCTCCGCCAGATTGCATCTTCGCACCCCTTGTAACCTTCCGTTCCGCCGTAATCAAGAACATATAAGCAGGAGTAGGGTTTTCCCTCCGGGGGCCTGAACCCAGGTAAACCTCGTTTCCTCTTGCTGCGTGTCTGTTAACCGTCTTGCGATCTCTAGCATCCCCATCTTCTCCAAAACGCAAGTCCATAACAACGGGCATTGACGAGTCGAACCCTCGTCATTATCCACTGGGTGGGTGCGGATTTCCATCCGCCCCACTGTCCAGTTTTTCTCCTTCTATCTCTATGAGTCCGTCTAGGAATGGCGCAACAAGTGGTTCTACATCCGTGACGTTAAGATGGACGACCAACATTATGGGCTCGCCCCCTTCGACTCCACCCATAAGATCACCCGAAAACGTTCATGGTCAAACGACATCAAGGAGGGTGAATCCAAAGAGTTGGAGAAATTATATCAGCGGGTAGAGGAGCTCCAGCTGATGGCGGGCAAGGAGGTTAATGGTGTTGATATTATTCACACCTTCCTCAAGCGTCGGGTGCAGCCGCTCCAAGCAAGGGCGAATCCAAAGAGGACGAGAATCTTGTTAGAGGAGATGTCCTTGGCTGACCTTGACAAGGTGCTTCGGCCTCTGCTGAAGCTGAAGGCCGAAGAGGATCCGCCAGGGAAGTCTTTGACTTCCCCCTTTCACACCAAGAAATAGGTCCCTTAGGTAAAACCTATAGTTGCATGTAATGCTTTTGAGTGCTTCTTGCTTGATATTTTTGTTTGACTGACCTTCTACTCTGGCCTTTAATTCATAGAACTTCAAGGTAAAGGGCATGATGTCGCCTTTGCCTGAGAAGTATGAGGATGCGCCAGACGGTGGGGACACGGAGTCTAAATCCGAGCTCCCCCTGCTGAGTCGCCTACCACCGAAGCCCCCGAGCAGAGCGAAGGGATATCTCAAAAGAGATCCCAGAGTGAGAGTTCGGATGGGGCGATGCCGCCAGCATCGAAGGGTCCTGCTTTCCTCAAGCGTCATGGTGAGGATGAGGGTGTGGAATCCCCCATTCCTTCCATGCATGTTCGAGCCATGGCCCCTCAGCCGCCGGCCAAGAAGAAAAAGAAGGAGCTGAAGGAGGCTCCAATCTTCAACTTATCTGACATTCCCTCATGAGTTTCTAGTTCCTTCTTATTGTTTTTTGGTATGCTAAGTATTAGCCTGTTATTGACTTGATTCGTCGAATGTATTAGGAGGCACTACTCTGAAGAATCTTTCGAGGAGGAACTCGAAGAGATGCATGGGGAGTCGAAAGTTGTTTTAACATTCCCGAAGATGGTGTCTGACTCCAAGGACGACAACTTGAGATCCCTGATGCCAAGGGATCGTGTAGTTGTTGCCCGGAAGATGCAAATGAAACCTTCGGAGTCTTTAGGTGACCACATAAGTAGTCTATTTTTTCATGGGGGAGCCCTCGAGCCCTTTATTCATTAGGTGTGTTGCTTCCCTTGCAGCCCTTTGTCCGTGACACCAATCGCCTGGTACAGCAACACCTTGCTTTGGAGGGCCAGCTCAAGCAGCTTCAAGGTGCGTGAATTCCTTATGCTTCATTGTAAATTTTGCTGAGACCTATTTGGTTTTGATATTTCCTTGTTGAGTTTGGCAGATGAAAACAATGATGCCCTCTGCAAGCTGAACGCACTCCAAAAGAGTCTCGGCCAGGCGGAAACCAAGGTTAATGACGCTGCGGAGGTCCTTCAGCGCCAGCAAAAAGAGGCCCAAGACCGTGAGCAGCAGCTTGCGACTACCACGACATCGTGAGAGAAGGCCATGGAAGAGAAGCTCATGGCTGCTACCAAAGCAATATCCGGTAAGCCACCATGTTCCTCTTTAGAGTGTTCTATGCTTCAGATGCGATTTCTTTTGTCTCATCCAAGAAATTTGCCATTTCTTGCAGATGCTTCTAGTGTTACATTTGATCGTAGCATCGTGGAGCATGGGGATCCCCTGGCAGACACCGTTGTGGCGATCGAAGATTGCTGCACCTCTGTTGTGGAATCACTTGACAAGGCCAAGGATGTCCTCGATCGCCTCTACAAGGAGATCAACCCGAAGGGCGTCGCCCTTGATGATGTCGAGTCCCTCGCAGAAGCTCTGATGGCAATGCCCCTGCAAAGTATAAGCGGGCGCAGAAAGGGGTTGGTGCTGCTATGGGGCTGGCGATGGCGGTGGTGTCTGGTGCGCAACTGGATCTTTAGCAGATCACATCTAGGATGCCGACGGTGGCGGATGGTACTGAGGTAGCATTTGCTTACTTTGCCTCCTACTGCAAGCATTTTGGTCCAAAGTTGATTAATCTCCTAGCCACGTCCTCGCTAGAGCAGCAGCGGGTCGCCAAGGCTAGACAGTCTGAATCCGAAGCTACTCCTGATGCTGCCTTCTAGGTCTTCTGTTTTGTAGTTGTAGCTATATTTTGGTTTTGCCTTGCCCCTGGCCTATAATCCTTCAAGCTGGACAAATTTATTGTACCACGTAGTGGTTATGTAAATATAAGTGCACCTTTTCACTGTTGTCGTATTTTGATGTTCTGTTGCTTATACACCCTTAGGGTCTTTCGAGTGTTAAACTAGTGGCTACGCCTCCTCTTGTGTTTGGCGCCCGTCTGCTGCCGAGTGAGGTGTCGCAGCTACCGTTCCTGCTTGATCGCATCCGAAGCTTGGAGAAGGACGTTCTCAGTATTCGTGGTCATGCGGATGTTTGGAAGTCCAAGGCCGAACGGGCCACTGCTAGGGAAGAATTTCTCCTTGAAGAATTTCGGCGGGTTGGCAAGCAACTCTAGTGTAAGTCAATCTGAGCCTTTGACTTTTTGACTGCGCCAAGTGTTTATGTCATCTCCCCTGCTACTTTGGTGCAGTTGTGAATCTTCTTCCGAAAGAAGAGAAAGAGTGTATTGCAATTCGGATGAATTGCTTGACGCAACAGGAGTTGGTTTCATCTGGATGGACCGTGACCGGGCGATTGTTCATGCCACAATGCAAGATCACATCCATCTAGTGCTTTGGGTTCTGAAACGAGCAAGGTTGTCACTCGTGGCGATCTGGGCCACTATGTTCCCTCTAGACTCTGCCCCCTCCAGCTTTTTAGGTTTGCTTGGAAACTTTCGTGATACAGGCCATGTGAAGGAGCTGGTGCGCCATCAGCTGATGGAGGGTGTGAAGGCAACCCTGTTGCTTGTTCGGTTGCATCGTCGTGATGTCAATATTGCGGAGATAGCAGCTGGGCCACCTCCTCCTCCGGATGGTATGACATGGGATATGCGGCCGCACTACACAGCTGTTGCGCAACATGCTGAAGAAACTGTAGATGTGTTCGAGGAGCGGACGAACGTCCTGCTCCAGCATGGTTGAGTCCTGTTCAGCTTGATCTTGTAGCGATCAAGGTTATCAAACGTATCGCGGAGACCATCGATGAGCGTTCTGGCCTCCTTAGTCATGATGACTATGTAGTCGACATAGACCTGCACATTGCGATCGATCTGGCTCTTCAGGCAGGCCTACATGCATCTTTGGTATGTGGCGCCCGTGTTCTTCAGCCCGAAGGGCATAGTGTTGTAGCAGAACACCCCGAATGGCATGATGAACGTCGTTTTCTCCTAATCTTCCACCTTCATTTGAATTTGGTGGTATCTTGAGTAGTCATTGAGGAAGGAGAGTTTCTTGCAACCTCTTGTTGAATCGATGATTTGATCGATCTGAGGTAGGGGAAGTGGTCCTTAGGGCAGTGCTTGATGAGCAACATGAATTCCACACACATCCGGAAGATGTTTGTGTCCTTTTTGGGGACCAGCATGGGGTTAGCCACCCAGGTGCTTTCTTTTATCTCCCTTATGAAGTTGGCATCGAGGAGTCTTTCGGCACCAACGGATTTGGCTCTTGGCTCGGACAGTTGACGCATCGACTGCTTGACTGGCTTCGCATCCGGAAACACATTGAGTGCATTCTCGGCGAATTCCCTCGGAACTCCTGGCATGTCCGCAGGACACCAGGCAAAAATTTCCCAGCGTTCACGGAGGAATTCAACGAGCGCGCTTTCCTATGTAGGACTCAGGTCGTCTTACCATTTTAGTGTTGACTATGGAGTCGAACGATATATCAGGTGCGTTTTGCCTAGTGAATAGGGGCAGACCGTTGTCTATGACCTCCTTTAGACTTGTGAGCTCCTCCTGCATGCCGAACGATTGGGAGATTCTATTGAAGTCCCTGTCGCAGCTATCCGACCTGGTGAATCTTCTTCGAACGGTGATGACACCCCTGGGTCCTGGCATCTTTAGTAGAAGGTACGCGTAGTATGGTACCGCCAGGAATCTTGCGAATGCCACGCCCCCGAGGATGGCGTGGTACTGTGAGGGCCACTCCACCACTTTGAACTCCAGCCGCTCATGCCTGAAGTTGTCGAGCTTGCTAAAGATGACGCCGAGCCATATTTTGCCCAGGGGTATATGCCCTTCCCTGGGATGATGTCGTGTCTGATGCCTCTAAGGTGCATAGCAGGATCCGCATAGCTGCGAGTGTGCTGGCGAATATCAGGTTGATGCCACTGCCGCCATCCATGAAGACACGGTGTAACACCCGTGGATTGGCCCTATGCAAGTTTTAGCGATTCCCGCCAAACCCGCATAGAAACGATTCAAAGGTGCCCATCAAGCACTTTCATGTGGGTGGAAAATGAAGTAATATCATTACACATTAGTCCACGATGGAACCCATAGAATAGATATATACAACACGACTCCACGAGTCAAGAATATACAGATATACAGTACAAAGATCCAAATCACCTTGAAAACAATACAACACCCGAGTACGGACAAGATGCAAATTGATCTAAGAGCCTTGAAGAATAACCAATGGCATCCATAACCCTGCCTAGGCCAAGACGGAAGGGTAACCCTGCTAACAGCGTTGATACGTCCAAAATGTATCTACCTTCCCGAACACTTTTGCTATTGTTTCTCCTCTAAACTTGTGTGATTTGGATACAACTAACGATGTTTTCAGCAGAATTACCTTGGTGTCTAGTTTTTGTGTAGAAAATCAACTATCAGGAAAAATCCTAGAAAATATGCCAAAAATCCTATTTCACCAGAAGACTCATGGAGCTAGAATACGAGACGTAGTGGGGCTCCAAGGGGCCCACAACCCCTGCCACGCGGGCCAGGCCTGGCCACGCCTGGAGGGGGTGTGGCCGCCTCAGGCATCCCCTCGGCCTACCTCTTTGCCTATAAGTTGCCTTCTGACCTAAAAACTCAGGGGGTTCAACTTTTTTCTAGAAAGAGTTCCGTTGCGCCGCCACCACCAGGAACCACGATTCGGAACTAGAAACTCCGTTCTGGCAAGCTGCCGGGACGGGGAATTTGGAGGGGATCATCGCCATCATCGTCACCGATGCCTCTCCATCAACCATCCATGTTTCCCTCATCCATGAGTGAGTAATCCTCCGCTGTAGGCTATGGGGATGGTAGGGATTGGATGAGTTCTATCATGTAATCAAATAAGATTGTTAGGGCATCGTGCCTAGTATCTCTATTAGTGCTATTTAACTTTGTTGCAACTTGTTGTGCTTAGTGCTTGTCACTAAGGCCCGAGTGCCATGATCTCAGATCTGAACTTATTATTGATTCATGATGATAGTATTGTTTGTGATCTTATCTGCAAGTTGTGTACACATATCATTGTCCTGATCCAAAGGCCCCAAAGTGATAGAAATTGGGACAGCAAGAGGGGAAGGCTATGAGGATCACATGTGTTCAAGCAATGTTAATGCTTTGATCCGGTGCTCTATTAAAAGGAGTACCTTAATTGCCAGTAGATTCCCTTGAGGCCCCGCTGCAATGGGCTGGCAGGACAAAAGATGTTGTGCAAGTTCTCATTGCGAGCACGTATGACTATAAATGGAGGACATGTCGTTTAGAAGATTCCTGATGACACGAAAAGAAAGAAACTTCATTCTTAGACTCCAAGTACTTGGCATCACAAGATGTTTACCATCGTAAAAGGGTCTGGAGGATCGACCAATAGACATTTAGCAACACTTCTTTAAATGTTCTCCTTGATGTTCGAAACACCGATAGTAGGCTACTTACAAGTCTATAACCAGTCATCAAGTAAAGGTCAGACTTCGGATATGATGGAAACCATAAGCACAACTCCTATAACAAATTATAGAAGATGCCTCATGAAGAGTGGTTGTTATTGCTGATTCAAGATAATGCGACAATAGGTCTTCTGGCTAATTGTGTCAACCATTACATCAACCTTGCTAGATTTACAATAGACCTACGTCATAACCTTGAGGAACACCAACCATCATTGCTGCTTGATATTCAGCTTTGGCTAGGTGGAGAGATACTTTAGACTCAGCATATCCGAATAGAAAGTGTGCAACATTTACCACAGAGGTAAAGTCACTAGATTCTCAAGACATGGACTACAATGTCAAGCTCCAAAAGATGAGCTAGATTGCGAAACCCATGTGATAGCAAGTTATCAAAATATAATTGCATCTACATAAATTGTTTGCAATGAAACACAACTAAACCTTGTTTAGGAAACATTTAGGAGATTATAGAAGTTTTGTTGGACTTCTTATCTTCCGTGAACAAATCAATCAGTGGCTTGGTGTGCTTGGAGGATCTTCTCGAGATGTGAAGATATCAACCTACCATATCAAGAATACCGCGCACATGCTTAACTAACTTGTAATGATTCCCGAGGAAACAAAGATAACGCTACTCGAATCCACGACGACAACATTTGCACATGAACCAGAGAAGGTTACTTCTAACAACCAGAACACATACTTCGAGATATCACGAAGATGGTTCTCAAAAGTTTCCAACATAAATGCCAACTGTTCCACATGAGTCTGATATAACAAGGAGAACGTAAGGATGTCATTGATGGGATCAATGACAAACTTATCTGTACGCTCCAAGAAAACGGACTCACATGTTGTATGAACAAAGCATAGACATTGGTCAGACCAAAGAACATGAAGATGTACCTAGGTGAAACATCACAAGTAAATACACCATCAAGATTGTCCTTGGAACTGAGTTTGATTTGACGATTTCCCAAATCAAATCAAAGGGGGGAAAATAACATGCCCACAAAGGACTTATTATCCTGCTTCAACACGAACAGAACTAGACATCCCTTTAAGGAGGAACAGAGTTGGATAGACCTTTTATCTTACAACTCTCCAAGTTGTTGTTTAAGTTCAACCAACTTGTTCAGGGTTATCCAGTACAGATCCTTGGAGAAAGGAGCAGTTCAGAGAACCTGCTTACTCAAGAACTTGACATCACGGTCATGTGGCAACATGGTGATACTTCTAGAAGACATCTAAAATATCACGGACCACCGATATGTCATAGAGCTCTAGAGAGAAAACTTGCTTGGTAAGGAAAGATGACATAATCTCAGAGTTTCGGCACAATCCTAACTCTTTGACCGAAGAGGATGTGCTAGAATATCGAACTTGGTAGCACAATCATCCTTTGCTTAGTGATAGAGTTAACCAATCACGCTAAGAATGATCACTAGTAGAAAACAGGCTATCCGTTCGTGCCCCGTAACATCATTAGTCCCGGTTGCGCCACTAACCAGGACTAATGCTGGCACGCGTCCCGGTTTGAGCGGGAACGGTGGCCGGAGGCATGCGTCCCGGTTGGTAAGGGGTCATACGTCCCGGTTTGTAACACAAACCGGGACTAAAGGTTGGGCGTCAGCCACGTGGCGTGGCACACACCTTTAGTCCCGGTTTGTGTTACAAACCGGGACGTATGATCCCGCCCTCTATAAATGCGACGCCCCAGCCCTCTGCCTCCCCTCTGTTTTTTCTTGGTGGAAGGTGTAAGAGGTGTGCTAGTTTATTTTTTTTCCTATGCATGCATTCAAGGTGTTTGATGAAATGTTTGAGTGAATGATCTCATTCAATTTCTCATAAAACAAAAATATAGAAGGTGTCCGAGACGCACTTGAGCTTTCTCCTCTTTATTTCCCTCGATCGAGGTTAGCAATCTTATCTTTTCTCTGTCATTGATACAATGCATGTGTCGATGTGAATTGGTCATTTCACTATTTATGATGTCCCGTTTTTTATAAACTTACTTATATGATGCAGATGAATGGTCAGGAATGGATGTACGGTGACCGGCGTGTACCCGGGTACATTAAAGGCGTGGATAAATTTATCGATGTGGCTACGGCAAACAAAGAGAATGGTTTTATACGTTGTCCATGTGTTCAATGTCGGAACAACAAGGAGTACTCTTCCTCGAAAATCATTCGCGGCCACCTGATTATGAAAGGTTTCATGCCCAACTATAATTGCTGGACCAAGCACGGGGAAAGAGGGGTTATGATGGAAAACGGTGAAGAAGAAGATGCTGATAACAACTATCATCATATGTTTCTTGAATACAGTGATACTGCAATGGAAGACAATGAAGATGAAGGAGGTGAAGAACGGGCATCAGATGAGCCCGCTGATGAACTTGGTAGGGTCATTTCTAATGCAAAGCGAGACTGTGAAATAGAAAATGAGAAGTTGAAGTTAGATGGCATGTGAGAAGATCACAAGAAATTTTTGTATCCAAATTGTGAAGATGGCAGCACAAAGCTCGGTACCACACTGGAATTGCTGCGATGGAAGGCAGAGTGTGGTCTAACTGACTCCTCATTTGAAAAGATGCTGAAAATAATGAAGCCGAAGTTTCCAAAACATAACGAACTTCCCGAGAGTACCTACGAAGCAAAGAAGACTCTCTGTCCTCTAGGATTAGATGTGCAAAAGATACATGCATGCATTAATGACAGCATCCTCTACCGCAGTAAGGAGTATGAGAATTTACATAAATGCCCGGTATGCAAAGCATTGCGGTATAAGATCAGACGAGATGACCCTGGTGATGTTGAGGGAGAGCCCCTCCGGAAGAGGGTTCCTGCTAAGTTTATGTGGTATGCTCCTATAATACCAAGGTTGAAACGCATGTTCAGAAACAAAGAGCATGCCATGTTTTTGCGATGGCACAAAGAAGACCGTAAGAAAGACGGGAAGTTGAGACACCCTGCTGATGGGTCACAGTGGAGAAAAATTGAGAGAGACTTCCCGGACTTTGCAGGTGACGCAAGGAACTTATGGTTTGGTCTAAGTACGGATGGCATGAATCCTTTTGGGGAGAAGAGCTGCAGTCACAGCACCTGGCCCATGACTCTATGTATCTACAACCTTCCTCCTTGGTTGTGCATCAAGCGTAAGTTCATTATGATGCCAGTGCTCATCCAAGGCCCAAAGCAATCGGGCAATGACATTGATGTGTACCTTAGGCCATTAGTTGAAGAACTCTTATAGCTGGGGGGCAAACCAGGTGTACATGCGTGGGATGAGAACAAACAGGAGCCATTTGATCTACGAGGGTTGCTTTTCGTAACCATCAATGATTGGCCTGCTCTTAGTAACCTTTCAGGACAGACAAACAAGGGATATAAGGCATGCACGCACTGTTTAGATAAGACTGAAGATACATATTTGCATAAATGCAAGAAGGTTGTGTACCTGGCAAATCGATGATTTCTTCCGACCAATCATCCCGTAAGAAAGAAAGGCAAGCATTTCAAAGGTGAGGCAGATCACCGGAAGAAGCCTGAACTCCCTGCTGGTGATGATGTATTTGGTATGGTCAAGGACATAGAAGTAATCTTTGGAAAGGGTCCCGGCGGTCAATCAGTTCCGAACGACGTCGCTACAGGACACGCACCCATGTGGAAGAAGAAATCTGTATTTTGGGAGCTGCCATATTGGAAAGTCCTACGTGTCGGCTATTCAATCAACGTGATGCACGTGACGAAGAATCTTTGCGTGAACCTGCTAGGATTCCTAGGCGTGTATGGGAAGACAAAAGATACACCAGAAGCACGGGAGGACCAACAAATTATGAAAGACCCAAAGAACATGCATACACAGAACAAGACGGATAAAGGGCGTCACTTAAGTCGTTCCAGCTATGCTCTTACCAAAGCAGAGAAGGAAATCTTTTTTGAAGTCCTTTAAAGTATCAAGGTGCCGTCTGGATTCTCATCTAATATAAAGGGTATAATAAATATGGCAGAGAAAAAGTTCCAAAACCTGAATTCTCATGACTGTCACGTGATTATGACACAGTTGCTTCCGATTGCATTGAGGGGGCTTCTACCGGAAAATGTTCGAGTACCCATTGTGAAGCTGTGTGCATTCCTCAATGCAATATCTCAGAAGGTAATCAATCCAGATATTCTGCCAAGGTTACAAAAGGATGTGGTACAATGTCTTGTTAGTTTTGAGTTGGTGTTCCCACCATCCTTCGTCAATATTATGACGCATCTCCTGGTTCACCTAGTGGAAGAGATTGCCATTCTCGGTCATGTATTTCTGCACAATATGTTCCCCTTTGAGAGGTTCATGGGAGTCTTAAAGAAATATGTTCATAACCGTGCTAGACCAGAAGGAAGCATCTCCAAGGGATATGGAACAGAGGAGGTCACTGAGTTTTGTGTTGACTTTATTCCTGACCTTAAGCCGATTGGTGTTTCTGACTCGCAGCATGAGGGAAGACTAAGTGGAAAAGGCACGCTGGGAAAGAAACCAATGATATGTAGGGACGGGGATTCTTTCACTAAAGCACACTACACAGTTCTACATAATTCCACCTTGGCAGCTCCGTATATCGAGGAACACAAGAATATTGTACGCTCCAAAAACCCAGGGAAGCCTGAATCATGGATTACAGATGAACACATGAAGTCTTTCGGTGGTTGGACGTGGACACATCTCTTGAATGACACCACTGTTGGAGATCAGCTATACTTGTTGGCCGCGTTACCATCTTATACTATATTGAATTTCCAAGGGTACGAAATAAATGGGAATACATTCTACACGATCGCCCAAGATAAAAAGAGCACCAACCAAAATAGTGGTGTCCGCTTTGATGCAACAGACGAGAATGGACAAAAGGACACATACTATGGTTACATAGAGGAGATATGGGAACTAGACTATGGAGTCTCTTTTAAGGTCCCTTTGTTTCGCTACAAATGGGTCAACCTGAATGGGGAAGGGGTAAAGATAGACCAGTTGTACAGAATGACAATAGTGGATCTTAACAATCTTGGTTATAGAGATGAACCATTCGTCCTAGCCAATGATGTGTCTCAGGTTTTCTATGTGAAGGACATGTACTCCAGATCGAAAAAAAAAATATGCAAACGAATACATCATATGATGAGCCAAAGTGTCACATAGTTATTTCAAGGAAAAGAAACATCGTGGGAATAGAGGACAAGACAGACATGTCAGAAGATTATAATAAGTTTAATGAAATTCCGCCCTTCACAGTGAAAACTGACCCAAGCATTCCGTTAAGTAAAGAAGATGCTCCATGGTTAAGTTTGAAGCGATCATAAGGAAGGACATATGCCAAGAAGTTCATGCTCATATTGTGTAACTCTAGTTCATGTCTGGCCGGGATATCTTATGATGTTTGCAATTTTCCAAGTTTAATAAATGTATTGAGTGTTAGTCCCGGTTTGTGGCTTGACCGGGACTATATATAGGGGGGCTTTAGTCCTGGTTTTGTAGTCTCGGTTTTTAATATCAATAAATGTCTTGAGTGTTAGTCCTGTTTTGTGGCTGGACCGGGACTAAAGGGGGCCTCTAGTCCCGATTCGTAGAACGACTTTCCCGAACTATGAAGAAGTTGTCCCGATTCGTACTTACCATTAAGATCTGATCTCCAAACGCGCGTGGTCACATATTATGGAGTGCCTCTATGACCAGTTTCTTGGAGATGCCGGAGGACTGGGATCCGGGGGCATCTCCCTGAAACTGGTCGTAGTGGTGTCCCTGCTCTCGCACACCATCTTGCAGCTTGTAACTTCTCTAACTAGATCAATACACCTGGGAGGTAACTAATTTCACATATTAGGGAGTGCCTCTAGGACCAGTTTCTTGGAGATGCCAGAGGACTGGGATCCGGTGGCATCTCCCTAAAACTGGTCGTAGTGGTGTCCCTGCTCTCGAAAACAATATTGGAGATGCCTCAATCTGGCTGGAGGACTGGAATCACAAGGATGCCTATTTATAGTATAAGCAACTCGGCATAGTGTCGACACTTACGACATAATGTCGACACTCACCCCTATTATTAGTGCTGACTCGTGTTTTGTCCCGGTTGGTGTCTCCAACCGGGACTAAAGGTTCATCTTTAGTCCCGGTTGGTGACACCATCCGGGACAAGGTACACGCCGCACGACATAATATCGACACTCACCCCTATCATTAGTGCTGCCTGGCCCAGCCTGCCGAAATCCCTCCAACCATGACTAAAGATGAACCTATGAATGTTGGTGTGCCCATATTATGCATGCATGTGGACATTGGTATGGAGATCAATGTTGCAGGACGAAGTTTTCCTTTTCGTCGCACGGAAAAGCCATTTACCATTTTTCGAGCGCAAAAAAGGGTCGTTTTGTGAAGTAACCAGCAAAATGCTGTTTCAGAATGCTACCATCCCATTTTTCTAAAATACTAGACCACCTTACATGGACTATCTCCCAACCGGGAAATCTCAAACCTTTTCTTCCATCCCGGGTAAAAAGGACAAATGTTTGCCGAATCGATAGGAAGTGGGTCCGGTTTGTATTATAGGTACATGATCTAACGCCCGTGATTTTTTGAAAAAATCATTTTTAGACTCGCAATATGTGGTTTCTTCAGAGATCCAATGCAATTTCTAACGATGCTCGTCCCCTATCTTCATGCACGCCGGTTCGACCATAGTTAGAAATTAAAAAAATTCAAAACAGGCATAAGAAATTCAAAAAAAATCTGAACAATGAAAATCCTTCGCGTGGTGTCATATTATGTGACATAGTTGAAAGGAAAAATACCAGACTTGGTATATTGATCATGTCTCGAAAAAACCTTCACAAAATGACCTATCATGTTCGATGTTTCATGGCTTTCGGTCCAAATGACCGATGTTATGTGCTGAATCATGGCATAGTTTGTGATACTGTGCCCATATTATGCATGCATATGTACATTGGTATGGAGAACAATGTTGCAGGAGGAACTTTTCCTTTTCGTCGCACGGAAAAGCCATTTTCCATTTTCCGAGCGCAAAAAACTGGTCGTTTTGTGAAGTAACCACCAAAATGCTGTTTCAGAATGCTATCGTCCCATTATTCTAAAATACTAGACCACCTTACATGGACTAGATCCCAAGCGGGACATCTCAAACCTTTTCTTCCATCCCGGGTAAAAAGGACAAATGTCTGCCAAATCGACAGGAAGTGGGTCCGGTTTGTACTACAGGTACATGATCTAACGCCCGTGATTTTTTTAAAAAAAATCATTTTGAGACTCGCAATATGTGGTTTCTTCAGAGATCCAATGCAATTTCTAACGATGCTCGTCCCCTATCTTCATGCACGCCGGTTCGACCATAGTTAGAAATTCAAAAAATTCAAAACAGGCACAAAAAATTCAAAAAAAATCCGAACAATGAAAATCCTTCGCGTGCTGTCATATTATGTGACATAGTTGAAAGGAAAAATACCAGACTTGGTATATTGATCATGTCTCGAAAAAACCTTCACAAAATGACCTATCATGTTCGAGGTTTCATGGCTTTCGATCCAAATGACCGATGTTATGTGCTCAATCACGACATAGTTTGTGATGCTGTGCCCATATTATGCATGCATGTCGACATTGGTATGGAGAACAATGTTGCAGGAGGAAGTTTTCCTTTTCGTCGCACGGAAAAGACATTTTCGATTTTTCAAGCGCAAAAAACGGGTCGTTTTGTGAAGTAACCACCAAAATGCTGTTTCAGAATGCTACCATCCCATTTTTCTAAAATACTAGACCACCTTACATGGACTATCTCCCAACCGGGACATCTCAAACCTTTTCGTCCATCCCGGGTAAAAAGGACAAATGTCTGCCGAATCGGTAGGAAGTGGGTCTGGTTTGTACTACAGGTACATGATCTAACGCCCGTGATTTTTTGAAAAAAATCATTTTTAGACTCGCAATATATGGTTTCTTTAGAGATCCAATGCAAGTTCTAACGTTGCTCGAAAAAACCTTCACAAAACCCTAAACCCTAAACCCAAGTTTCTTCCCGCCGTTTCTTCCCGCCATTTTTCTTCCCTCCATTTCTTCCCACCATTTTTCTTCCCGCCATTTTTTCCCGCTAGTTCTTCCCGCCAGTTCTTCCCTCCAGTTATCTTCCTACCATTTCTCACTATATATATATATATATGTAGGGTTGGCCTCCATTGTCATTGCACATATCTAGACTCATATCTGCAACCTCAACATTTTTCCCATGGCTTCCACCTTAGCACTAACCCCCAGGGAGGCGGAGGCGCTTTGTGCCTCGAACTACCCCTGCCTGTCAGGCTACTGTGTCCCCGTCAGCTGGATGCTAAGCGCCGGAGGCGTGCCGGTTCCTCCTGTCCCTCTAGGTGTGGCGCACCGGATGGCCATCACAAACCACTACTACTTCGAGCTCACACCGGAGCAGCGGAGGAATCCCAGATGGCATCCCGACTATTTCCCGACTTGGGAAGCCTTCTTCATGGAACGGCGTGAGAGGGCGCTCGCTAGGCACGAGGAGGACGTCCCACCTCCTCCGAACTACAACGAGGCCGGCCGTCAGCTGTGGTGGCGCGGACGGACTCTCCAGAGCGTCATGGCCTACGACACGGCCGCCGACTCTAACCCCCGCCTGTGCTACCCTCAAGTCCAGCCCACTCGTACTCAGCCTTCAAGGTTCAACTACGGCGACCCCGACGACGACAGCGACGACGGCCGCAGCGAGTACGACGACTACAGTGGCGAGTATTACAGGTGTAGGCAGGAGCATGACTGAATCACTCCAACATTGCAAAACAAGTTCGACCGATTATGGCTTAATTTTCAGTTCTTCTATGTAACTTAATCTTTAGTCGTGCTTTATGTAACTTAGTGTTAGTTGCGTTATGTACTTTAATTCCAGTTCTATCCTAATAAAATTTTCTTCCCACCCATTATTTCCTGTCCTTTTTTTCTCGCCGATTAATATACAAAAAATATAAGTTAATTCAAATCCAAATTAAAAACAGAAAATGGTTTTGAATTATTTATTCAAATTCGATCAAACACTTCTTATGTTTAAAGTTTTTATAAATTCCAAATTAATATTCAAAAAATATAAGTTAATTCATTTTTAATTTAAATGGTTACATTAATTATTTTTAATAACATAAAATGGTTTTGAATTAGTTATTCAAATCCAAACACTTTTTATGTTTAAAGTTTTCTAAATTCCAAATTAATATTCAAAAAATATATGTTAATTCATTTTTAATTTTAAATGGTTACATTAATTATTTTTAATAACATAAAATGGTTTTGAATTAGTTATTCAAATCCAAACACTTTTTATGTTTAAAGTTTTTCTAAATTCCAAATTAATATTCAAAAAATATAAGTTAATTCATTTTTAATTTTAAATGGTTCATAGTTTAAATGGTTACATTAATTATTTTTAAAAACAGAAAATGGTTTTGAATTATTTATTCAAATTCAAACACTTTTTATGTTTAAAGTTTTTCTAAATTCCAAATTAATATTCAAAAAATATAAGTTAATTCATTTTTAATTTTAAATGGCTACATTAATTATTTTTAAAAACAGAAAATGGTTTTAATTAGTTATTCAAATCCAAACACTTTTTATGTTTAAAGTTTGTCTAAATTCCAAATTAATATTCAAAAAATATAAGTTAATTCATTTTTAATTTTAAATGCTTCATAGTTTAAATGGTTACATTAATTACGAAAACAAAAAATGGTTTTGAATTAAGTATTCAAATTCAAACACTTTTTATGTTTAAAGTTTTTCTAAATTCCATAGTAATTATCATTTAAAAAACATTACAAATTTAAACCCCAAAATAAAAAATAAGGCGGGAACAGAGAGAAAATTCCTGAAAAAATTTGAAAACAGGGTCATATGTCCCGGTTGGAGCCACCAACCGGGACTAAAGACCCCTGCGCGCGCCCCTTGGTCTGCTAAAAAAAGTGCAGTATACGTCCCGGTTGGTGGCTCCAAGCGGGACGTATGACCCTTTAGTCCCGGTTGGAGAGCCACCAACCGGGACAAAAGGTCCTTCGGTTATAACTAGCTCGCCTCCTCTTCTTCCCCATCTCACTTCTCTGCTTCTCACCGACGCGCGCACAGGAACCGCCCCTGACGCCGGCAGGCTGCCCGAGCTCGCCGCTGCCCTGGCCGCCTTCGTCCTGTCTAGTGGTGAGCTCTCCGTACTCCTGGACCCTCTCCCGTCCTCCCTCTCGCTCTGTTTCAAGCCCGCGTCGAGCGTCGTACTTCGCCGCCATAGTTCAGGCTCGCTGGCGTAGATTTGGCTGCCCTCGGACCACGCGGAGCCTTCCCGACCCGCTGCTGGTGCTCAGCACCCCTCTGTTCTCCTCCTTGCTCTTTGTATCGAGCCCACATCGTACGCCTCACCCCGCCGCCGCAGTTGTGCTCGCCGCCGGTGAGTCCCTCGACCAAATGGTCCAGCGCCGCCAATTTGTGGTCCCCCTCGATGAGCCGCATCGAACGAGCCCAGTCTCGCTTGCTCGCATACCCGCAATCGGCACTGGCGTCGCCCACCCGAGGATCCCCATTGCTGATGCCATGCTCACATCAGCATGAGGCAATATAACATGGGGCCCAGTCGTCAGTGGCTGGGGGTAGCCTGTGCCCCGGTGACAAATGACCTCACCCCTTTGCTGATGTCACAGTGATGCAAAATTGATTAAAAAATTCCAAAAAATGTAATAATCTTGTAAATTCAATAAGTAATTCATTATAACTCAGAAAAATATGTTCAATATATCAAAATGTTCAGAAAAGTGAGAACTATCTATTTAACCTATAATCATGCAATGTTCAACAACTTTCATAACAAGTTTAATTAGAAGAACATAGTAACCCCTCACAGGTGATTCCGGAGTTTCTCCGAGTTAGGGTTTTCACCCCTCAGAACCCTGATTAATTGTAGATCATGCTTTAGGGTTACATTTAAATGAAATTCAACTTGTCATATCATCATACTTGCTCGAGCATTGCATCGATGCCATGTGTTGATTGTTTCCCTTTCTTTTCGGTGTTTGGTTCTTCCCGTTAGAATACGATATCGAGATCGAGATCGAAGCCAGAGATCAACATCGTCGAAGCTCGAAGACAAATACTTGACCAACTGTAATAAAGTCAAGTACAAGGATCCTGAAGCTCTGCTTTCGGGTATCAACAGGCAAAGGCAAGCATATCCCCACCATGATATAATCCTATGATTTCGAAAGCATTTCAATTCTTTCCATGATGCATACGATTCTACTATGGTCTTTTATCGGTAGATAGAGTGTCCTATCTGTTGCATTACTCCCTTTGAGCTTATATTATCTGATCCACTGCTCCTAGCATATTAGGTTTATTAGGTTTATTAGTTTGGATTATTAGGTTTATTATTAGTTTGGTATTATTAGGTTTATTAATTAGTTAGGTATTATTAGTCCTCGGCCCCACTGGTCAGTCACTGTGGGTAGCCCCAGACCCGATGAAAAACTACCCCCTGTGCTGATGTAAAGTGACACAGTAACTGTTTTAAAATGGTTTAATATTTTCAGAAATTGATATAAACTTGTAAATTCAATAACTAATGATTTATAAGTCAGAAAAATACAAATAATATATCAAAATGTTCAGAAAATTGAGAGCTATGTGGCTAAGCAATCATAATACATTGTCAAGCAACTTTAAACCCTAGTTTAGTTAAAGAAACATCGACACCCCTTATGTACATGTGGGTTCATCGGTGTGTCCTTGCTAGGGCATCCCGAACCCTTTTAAATCGATGTTGCACCTAGGGTTAGTGTAGGATCTCTAAATCTTACATGTCATACATATTGATAGTGCATTGTATTATGCCATGTATTGATTGCCGCCTTTCTTTCTGGTATTGGTTCTTCGCGATAGGATCCGAGCCCGAGGGTTTCTCCGAGTTAGGGTTTTTGATATTGTAAATTCATTTTTATTATTGTGTATGTATATATTAGGGTTTCTCCGAATTAGGGTTTATATCTCTCAACACCCTACCTAACATTCTCCCATAGCCTCTTTGACTTATCCGTTTTCCACCTATGCAAAAAATATGGACCCACACGACAGAGACGAATAAAAGGAAGAGTTGATCCAAGGTGTGATCCGTGGGGAAGAAAATTTAGATGTATCGACGTTTCTGAACAACTCCGGTGAGGGTGATCCTCTTTTTGCTGGAAGAGACGACTTGTTTGAGGTTGAAGGTGATGCCTTCCGCGAGGGAGAAGGCGATGCCTTGTGTGATCGAGAAGACGACCGCTCCGGCGAGGTGCATGTAATATAATTAATTCATTAATTAATCATCTACTATCTATATAGAAATAGTAACGACGATCTTTCTTCTTTTAGCCCTCCGGATTGAAGAAATCTACAAAAAAGAGCGAACGAGGCCCAACCAAAAAGTTGGAAGACCATGAGAGGTTCAGGATCGAATATATCGGTGAAGACGGCAAACCGATTGCTCCCGAAGTTGTCAAAACCAAATTTATGGCATAATGCGGAGTAATCGCTAGGGACTTCATCCTGATCACCGTTCGAAATTGGAATAGGCCTGCTAATGCGGAAGAAGAGGGAACGCCTTTATTTCTCCCTACCGTGGCCAAAGATTTACTGTGGAAGAGGCTCATGGTTAATTTCAAACTACCGAAGATAGAGCTGGATCTAAATTCGGAGGATCCAGTTGAGGACGCCTTAGAACATGCGCGAGCCTTGGAGGCTAAGGTCAAGTAATGGGCTATGAAGAAGATGGCCCAGTGTTTCACCAACTAGAAGAAAAGATTGCACCTTGACTATGTAGTTAAAGAGAAGACTCCGGATTTCAAGAAGATTCAGTTTGAGAAGATAAAACCATTCTGGGCTGAGTTTGTGAATTACAAGACATCAGAAAAAGCTAAGAAAATGTCTGCAACGAATAAGTTGAATGCTGCTAACAAGAAGTATCACCATACTATGGGGAAAGGTGGCTACAGGGCTGGCATTCCTAAGTGGCAGAAACTTGAGGGTGAACTGCGTGCTAAAAAGATCATCCCAGAGACAGAAGATTGGATCGAACGTGCAAGGAATTGGTTTTACGGGCATGGGGGCACGTTGGAATCGGAAGGGATGTGTATATATAACATACGACATAAAGAAGACCCCTTTCCAGTCGAGAAGATGAGAAAAGCAGTAAAGGCTGTTAAACATGGGGACTTCATTCCCGATAAAGAGAACGATGAGCTCACACTCACCCTTGGAAATAAGGAACATGATGGACGAACACGAGGCACAAGAGGCTCCCAACCATGGAGGACTGGGTTTCCTGAAGAGAGGAAGAAATATCCTGATAGAAGCCGTCAGAGGATAAAGGACAAGGCGGAAGTTAAAGAAGATATTCAGAAAGAGCGAATGCGTATAATTGAAGAACGAATAAAGCAACAACAAGATGAAATTAACGCACTTAAAGAGGAAAGTACTACCGGCCCATCTCAGCAGCACATGGTGGTAGAACCTGCATTCGATGCTACCGGCCTATCGAATAATCGAAAAAGCAGTGTGCTTCCACCGAGGTCCCGGGTGATGACAATGACGATGACGATGGTGCACCGACGATGGCTCCTATAGGATACCTAGTGGATGATATCACACAAATGACACACTGCGAGCTACATGTCAAAGTTGTGAACATATCAATGAAGGTGGCGGTCGGCTATGCCTTACCAATTTGACCCACACCGACTTACCATTGTCGTCCGGTTCCACAGGGCTACGCTGTTGTCGGGGTGGATGAAATCATGCCCACCTTTGAAGTTTTGAAGCTTGACTACCCTGCAGGTGAAGGGGATGTGACTGAACTGGGAGAAGCAACAAACATCAGCATTCTATGGCCAAAGGAATGTATCGTGCTTCGAAATCACACGCCAAGGCCATCTTCGCCGCCGCCTCACCCGTCTCCAGCGAGGTCGTCGCCGCCGCGGTAGCCGTCTTCATCGCCTCACCCGTCTCCATCGCCTCACCAATCTCCGGCACAGCCATCGCCGCGGCAGCCATCGCCGCAGCAGCCATCGCCGGTGCCTCAGGATAAAAAGCGTAAGCGTACCACCTCTACTCTATGTCGTGGTAAGCGATCGCCAAAAAGTAAACAAGAGTCTCTTCCAAAAGTACCAAAGGTTCCTCCCAAGAGAGCTTATGACTGTACTGAATAGGAGACTACGGCTATCGTTGATGCGGAAACGACAACGTTTTTCGCTAAGCTGAGGCGGCCGAAACAGCCAGAGTTCCCCAGCACCAAATAAGAAAAATCCCGAGTGTTCAAAATGCTAAAGAATCTTCATCAACCCGAGCCAAAGCTGTCATCACACTATGAGTGTTCTATTCTCAAGTCACATGCGGCACAACAAGCCTCGAAGAGCAGTACTGATGCAAGCGAGAAATCTGTTGCCTAGCTCGGAGAACAAGCAAAACAGTCTTGCGCCCCTCTCAAGGTGATATCCCATACCAATGTGGGGTCGAGCAAATATGCGGCCGAAGAGCAGTATGATCTAGAGGTAGTTGCACAATACGGAGAAGTTGCCGCTGCTCAAGGTATGAGTATTGGCTAGTACTTATCCCAGTTAGAGTACTTCCCCGTGAGTGAAGTAGCATACAAATACCAGTACGGCAAACCTCTCGTCAAACCTGAGGAGGTAAATAATCTTCCAACAAAAATGCGAAGATTGCATAACTGGTACATGCATGCCACAAAGGCCGGGGCTAACTGGATAATGCTGAGGGTTACAAAAAAGCATTATGGGAAAGAAATAGATGACATGATATCCATTGAATTTGATGAACTATTTCAATTATTCAATCAAGACGCCTTGGACAAATCTATCATCAGTGCCTATTGCCTGTAAGTACTAATTTTGTAATTAATTTAGTCTCTAGATATCTCACCTTGTTTATTGCATGTATATAATCATACTATAATATGCAGAATGAAGATTCTTGAATGCAGCAGAGGACAAATCTATGACATTGGGTTCATTGAACCATATTGGGTTCATCAAGGTAATCTCAAAACAAACCCCCAGGATACGAAGGATAATATCGTACAGGCATTAAGTTTTCAAGAAACCAGAAGGGAAATACTATTTCCTTACAACTTCAAGTGAGTGTTATTGTCTTGTATACACTTTCTATTTCGCTTACTCGATGTTAAGTATATAATTGATTAGTTATGCATGCGCAGGTTCCACTATATTCTGTTAATCATTCAACTTGACAAAGGGCGTGTACTAGTCATGGACTCGAAACATAAACCCCTTGAGCAGTGGAAGGACATGCAGATGATTCTCCAGTGGTAATTCTAATCATTACGACACTATATCGGCAACGTTCGTGAATTTTATGATATCAAGTAATTAATAACTTCTTTTATTCGTTTTCTTCACCGGGCAGAGCTTGGAAACGGTTCATCAACAAGGCTAGGTGTGTTTGGAAAGAGGATCTTACATTTCAAGTACTAGATGTAAGCACCACTATCTATATCCGTGCATCTCTTTGATTCTAGTTTTGATACCGTTATTATCATGCTTGATTATTTTTTTGATTGAACTCTATTCTCGTAAAGTGCCTGACGCAGGGACCAGGGAACAATTTATCTGGATACTATGTTTGCGAGTTCATCCGTCAGACGTGCTGTGAGAAGGGAAGAAATTTAGAGCAACTCCACGTACGTAAACAATTTCTATAGTTTTTAATTACCATCAAATTGTGTTTAGTTTCATTCATATAGGTTGACTCCTTTTTAAAATCAGATCGAACGTCTACGGGACGGTCTTCTGCCAAAGGCTCGTACGAGCAATTTAGGAGGAATTGGCGGGATTCTTGGATGCAGAAGTCCTAAACCCAAAAGGAGAATACTATTCGGGTGTGTATAAACAATAGGGATTGTACAAAGAGCTTATTTTGTATGTAGTGCATGAACTCGATCCGTGTATCGAATGTAATATGTTCGACACTTGATGATCTTGTGTAATATAATGGTTCCTTCATTGATGAGTGCAAAACACTAAATAAAAAAATAAAACAACATAAATGAATTCTCTGTCGCGGCACAAAAAGTGGCCAAAATGCTACCGCGGCAACAAAAGTTGCCAAAATGAATTCTCTACTGCATCAGATAAATGTGTCAAATATCTGCCGCGGCAGAGGGTTATTTGTCTCGGTTCGTGTTACGGACCGGGATGGTTGCTCCTCCCCCCTCGCCCTCTGCCGCGGCCACGTGTACGCCCTTTTGTCCCGGTTGGTGGGGCAACCGGGACTAAAGGTTGGGGCTTTAGTCCCGATTGCCCCGTCCCGGTTGGGGAACCGGGACTAAAGCTCCTTACCAACCGGGACACATGGGGCTGTTTCCACTAGTGGATACAAATGTCCTTGGAGTTCAAAGCAATAAGAATTGCTAAGAATCTTAGATGGCCACATTATTACGCACACGTGACATTCCTAAGTGCAAAAGCTCAGAGGAAGAGTGGGTAATATGTTTAAGAGCATCACTTCATTAAAAGGATCATGAGACTCAGTACGACCTCTTAGTATAAAAGAGTGTGACACTTTAAGGTAGAACATATTAGAAGCTAATCAACGCTAATTGATCTACGGATTACAACACTTTGACCTGGTCTTAGAAATGATGAGGTACTGGAGTTTGTTTCTCCTAAACAACCTGAAATGGTTTGTTTCGACGGACCACAAGTGTATCTTGCATTGGAATATACCAGTGCATATTTACTACTTGGCTACCAACTGGTAGACAAAGGTCAGAAAACAACAAGGGAAAAAGGAACACGCTCAGAATAGAATCCCAAGATGTGGATGCACAAGTCAACAATCTTCCGAAAACCAATGCAGAGAAGAGGAGGTGTGGCAGAGTCACGAGTACAGATGCGAGACTCACGAGGAGCACTCTTGTCATGATCTATTTAGTTCCATCAAGGAACATCTGCCTGAACATGTGGTAGGGGAAGTCCTTTGTCGTCCATGTTCAATAGCAACAATATCCACAAGCTTGAAGGCTATACTAGAAGGTACTAGCCATTCTGAGGTAATGTATAAACATTAACCACAGGGGTCAATGATGGATCTTGGTTTAAAGGTCAACTTCATGTACAAGATTCACAACACCAGAATCCGGCACAATCGGGGATCTTAGGTTCAAGTCGAAGGGTTAAAACCCGAGAAAGGAGTAACTACTACTTGAGTGACAAAGCGTACACTGCAAGATAGTTGTAAGATCCCTCCTTTGTAAAGGAAAAGATCCCTGTGATTGCAATGCTAGTCCCTGGATCAATGCTAGCATCCACAGTTTAAGATGAAGTACACAGATACAAAGGTCGTTTATTACAGTTATTCCAGAGATAAAACATAGTCTTTTACAACTCATGGCCAAAGGCCTAATACAAGAGTTTTATGGGATATGTAAATAAACATAAGTCTTCATCTTCATGTGCCACAGGCAAGCATGTTGAGTGTAGACTCATGACTCCTATTCATCATCAGAGTAACCTGCAACATCATAAGTTACAGCCACAAGGGTCAATACTTTGGAATAGTATTGGCAAGTGATACCTTAGTATATTTTAAGTGGACTATAATACTATATGCATTTGGCTGGTGGAGCTTAGGCTTGCATTGCTCAAAATAGATTTTTCCTTAACTTTTTGAAAATACTAAGTTTTTGCTTGAAACAAAACACCCAAGGCATCTATCAATCAAAGACTCTAGATCCACTCAGGGCATCTACCAATCAATGACTGAAGATCCTTTTATCCCTTGTTCACCCACAAGTTTTATTTAGAAATTGGAGTGATGAGATTCTTGAAGTTTCCATGTCTTGATGCTCAAATTGTCCTTACCAGGGACATGGCTAAGTACTTAGGTTTTACACTCTGCAGAGGTGGTGCACTTTACCCACAATCCTTGGTTTCCCAAAACATGATCCTTCAGTAGCCTTTCCTTAGTCAAATGGACGCGCTCCAACCTATCATCCCATCTACCACCCACTGTCCAAAAGACTAAGTTCCAGCATCCTAAGATCATGGCAGAGCCCATATTACCAAGTGGTTGCACTTGAAGCTTCTCAACAATAGACATCTCAAATCTCTTTGTTTCCTGGGTGGCCATCCACAAGTGAGATACACAAGCCAAGTCCATGGCCTTGTGAACCACTCAACATAAGCCATTCCTTCCATTCCACCCAGGTGGTTCATTAACTTAGTTGTTTTATTTTACAAAAACATAAGTCCTTAGACTTAGAAATTTTCCATAGTGAATATATAAACCACCCTTGTTTTCTAGTAGCTAGGCTAAGCATGATAGTAATAGGAATCTTGACTTAGGTAATTTTCACTAAGGCTTCACCTAATAGGTTTTCCCAAAGCATAGCTTGTTCTTTAGCAAATAACCATGCAAGTCCTATACTTAGAAAAATAATACTAATGCATATATAAAATATAGGAATGGAATATTCATGATGATATCACTTGCCTTGGTAGTGTGGAGAGTAGCACTCGTCATAATCACAATCACTAGCAAAATCTACACACAAAGTTGTAGCACTCAATTACACACAAATATATACAAACAAGAAATAATATGAATGCATGCATGCATGAATCTACCAAGTGATGATTTTTGAAAACTCAGCCAAGCAAGTGCATGAAAACAGGAACTAAAACAAGTCACAAAGTAGCCAAGACAAACTTAAATAACCCTAAAACAAAAATACTAAACTAAATCTATACTTAAAATGGCCTCAAACATGTCTCTGCAATTTAAGCCAATCAAATGGTTACTATTTGCTAAACAAAAAGGATAGGCAGAAAGGTCTTGTTTCTCTGAATCCAACAGTATAAAGTTTGCAAAATTCCAACGTGGGATTCAAAAGATATAGGCATTTGAATTTGGATCAAATTTCTGGTTTTAAATTCTATTTTCAGATCTAACCTAGCCACGCGTCATGTTCTTATTCGCCCGTACCGGTTCATCTGGATCGAGCGATACAGACCGCTGGATCTAAATGAAATCTGGCGGCTCAGATCGCGTACCGCTTCGGGGTTAAGTGGACCTATCCTAGCGCTACGATACAGATCTAACGGCTGCTATTTCGCTGGCCAAGAACTGGCGGCGGAGCGGCGGCTACCGGCGGCGGAACTGTCGGTCGATGACGTTGCCGATGATGCAGGAGGTAAGTGAGATCGAGGAGTAGCTCACCGGGCTCAGGAGGTCACGGCGAAGCTCGTCGTACTTGCGGTTGGTCAAGGGGCGCTCGGGCACGGCTGCGATTGCTCACCGGAGTTCGTGGCGGCGTCGGGTGCATCGGGTGGTCGTCGGGGACGTCGCTGTGGATCACCCCAAGGCAAAGCGAGGACACGGTTAGATTCACAGAGTCAAGACAGAGCCATGTGCGTGAACTAGAAAGCGCGGGGCGGTCTGTACCTACCGGAAAAACTCGTCGGAGTAGATGTCACCGTCGGTGCTCGCGGTGTCAAGTGGAACCGGCGACCTGGGGCAGTACAGGACGGACTAGTGAGGTCAGGAGGTGCGCCAAGATACGCTGAGTCAGATTGTAAGAACGAGTGGCAGAGGGGAGCTCTGGACTCACCGGAATCGATCGCCGGAGAGGCTCTGTCTGCGGCGGTGCAAAGCTGATTGAGGGCAGCCTGGTGGCAGAGTGAGCGAGGTGTTTGGGGGGAAAAGATCGCGAGGCAGAGAGGATCTTATAGCCGGGGAATCGACAGGAAACGCTCGAGGATAAATGCCCATTTACGCCGCGCCATTACCGGCCATCACTGCTGCAGCGACGTGGTCGTCGGCGCGGTCTGGGGAAGACGAGGGTGACGTGGACCGGGCCCGCTCGTCAGCGAAGTGTGCAGGGTGAAGGTGGGGTCGGCCTGTCAGCGTCTGTTTGCGTGTGCTCGCGCGTGAGAGAAGAAAAAGGAGATCCCCGGGTGGGCTTGCTGGGCTTGATCCGCTGCTGGGCCAGATTCTGGCCGCTCGGCCCTTTTCCTTTCTTTAAGCCTTTTCTTTTTCTAATTCTATTTTCTGGATAGAATTTGATATGAATTCAAATCCTTTTGAATTCAAACTGCTTTGGGGATTTTTGCAGGGTTCTGTGGGTTCACAAACAATCAAATATCCTAGTGGATACCTTGCAAGGCTTGGTCAAGCTTGGGTCTTTGAAATAAACAGAGACTTTGTCTCTTAGTCTCTAGTTTGAAATAGGGTTTAGAAAATATTTCTAAATTTTGAATCTTGGGTAAAAAGCTTCACCTAGTCTTTCCTACTATGGAGGCAAGCAAACAAGTTCATAGACAATCAAATCCCAAAGGGTGATGGCCAATTGAGACAATTTGCCCACATGAAATCATAGCTCAAACTTCTGCCTCTAAATGATTTTGAGAAAAACCCTATATGAATGGATGATGCAAGGATGATATGAATGAGTTTTGAAACATGATTTTTAGGGATGTTACAATCTAACCCCCTTAAGATGAATCTCGCCCTCGAGATTCGGATTGGCTAGCAAATAGGTGTGGGTGGTCTTTCCGAAGATCATCTTCTCTTTCCCATGTTGCTTCTTCTTCGGAATGATGATTCCATTGTACTTTGCAAAACTTGATAGTCTTTGTTCTTGTGACTCTTTCTGTGGTCTCAAGAATCTTGACAGGCTTTTCTTCATAGGTGAGATCACTTTCTAGTTGAACTTCCTCCAAAGGTATGGTATCCTTCAAAGATGTTTCTTCCATTTCTGGGTGACATTTCTTAAGTTGGCTTACATGAAAAACATTATGGACTGCTGATAGAGATGCTGGCAATTCAATTTCATATGCAACTTCTCCCTTGCGACTTAGAATGTTAAATGGTCCAGCATATCTTGGTGCCAACTTTCCTTTGACTCCAAATCTTTTCACTCCACGAAGTGGTGATACTCTAAGATAAGCTTTATCCCCAACTTCGTAGGTGACTTCCCTACGCTTAACATCCGCGTAGCTTTTCTGTCGAGACTGTGCTATCTTCAATCTGTCTCTAACCAATTTGACCTTTTCTTCGGCGTCTTTGATAAGATCTGGTCCAAACAAACTTCTTTCTCCCACACCATTCCATAGCAATGGGGTGGTACACTTTCTTCCGTATAGAAACTCAAATGGTGCCATCCCAATGCTAGATTGGTGACTGTTGTTGTAAGAGAACTCTGCGTAAGGCAGACTTTCATCCCAACTTGCTCCATAGTCTAGGGCACATGCCCTCAACATGTCTTCAAGAATTTGATTAGTCCTTTCTGTTTGTCCATCAGTTTCAGGATGAAAAGCAGTGCTGAATTCCAATCTCGTCCCTAAAGATTCATGAAGTTGTCTCCAAAAGTGAGAAGTGAACTGAGTTCCTCTATCAGACACAATACTCTTAGGTACACCGTGAAGGCATACAATTTTGCTCATGTAGATTTTGGCTAACTTGGCACTAGTATAAGTTGTCTTTACGGGTATAAAATGAGCCACTTTAGTTAGGCGATCCACTACTACCCATATGGAATCATACCCTGACCTGGTCCTTGGTAAACCAGTAATGAAATCCATACCAATATTTTCCCACTTCCATTCAGGAATAGGCATTGGTTGAAGCAATCCTGCTGGTTTCTGATGTTCCGCTTTCACTCTACTACACACATCACACAAGGCAATGTGTTCGGCGATGTCCCTTTTGAGATTGTTCCACCAAAATCTTTCTTTCATATCCATGTACATTTTGGTGTTTCCCGGGTGAATAGAATACGGAGAGTTATGGGCTTCTTGTAGAATCAGTTTCCGCAATTCCGGATCTTGTGGTACACAAATACGTTTCCCGTGCCATAAAGTACCTTGTTCGTCCATATGGAAACTTTCAACTTTCCCTTGGCTAATCTTTTCCTTAATCTCTTCGATTTCTTTATCCGTCTTTTGGGCTTCTTTTATCTTATCCAACAGAGTGGGTTGAACATCCAAAGACATAAGATGTCCTTCTGGCACAATCTCCAACCTGAGTTCCTTGAATTGCTTACACAAATCATCTGGCAATTCACCTTTGGTAAGACCATTTACAAACGCTTTACGACTTAGAGCATCTGCTACTACATTTGCTTTACCGGGGTGGTATTGCAAACTCAAGTCGTAATCCTTGATAAGTTCTAGCCATCTCCTTTGTCTCATATTGATTTCCTTCTGGGTAAAGATATACTTCAAGCTCTTATGATCGGTGAATACTTCACAACGTTTTCCCAAAAGGTAATGTCTCCATGTTTTGAGTGCATGGACAACAGCGGCTAACTCTAAATCATGAGTAGGATAATTTACTTCATGAGTTTTGAGTTGTCTTGAGGCATAAGCCACAACTTTTCCGCCTTGCATAAGTACGGCTCCTAATCCTTGATGCGAAGCATCACAATACACTTGGAAATCCTTTTCCAAATCTGGTAGGCATAATACTGGTGCTGACACAAGTCTTTTCTTTAATTCTTGGAAGCTGAGTTCACATCCTTCAGTCCAAGCAAATTTCTTATCTTTCTTTAACAATTCTGTCATTGGTTTAGCAACCTTTGAAAATTTTTCAATGAACCTTCTGTAGTAACCTGCTAAACCAAGAAAACTACGAACCTCTTTTACATTCTTAGGAGATTCCCATTCTGTCACAGCTGAAACTTTAGTAGGGTCAACTACTACACCATCCTTTGTCATAACGTGACCAAGAAATCCAACTTCCTCTAACCAAAACTCACACTTGCTGAATTTGGCATAAAGCTTATGTTCCCTTAGTTTCTCAAGTATCAAGCGTAGATGTCTTTCATGCTCTTCCTTGCTCTTGGAGTAGACCAAGATGTCATCGATGAAAACGACAACAAACTTGTCAAGAAATTCCATGAACACTTTGTTCATCATATTCATGAAGTATGCTGGAGCGTTGGTTAATCCAAAAGGCATCACCGTGTACTCATACAATCCATACCTTGTGGTGAAGGCTGTTTTAGGTATGTCTTGCTCTCTTATCTTGAGTTGAAAATAGCCTGACCGAAGATCAATCTTCGAGAACACACATGCTCCTTCTAGCTGATCAAACAAGTCATTTATTCTTGGCAAAGGATATTTGTTCTTGATGGTTACCTCGTTGAGAGAACGGTAATCTATGCATAATCTTTGAGTTCTGTCTCTCTTTTCTACGAACAAAACTGGAGCTCCCCAAGATGAAGAACTTGGCTGGATAAATCCTTTCTGCAATTGTTCTCCAAGTTGTTTCTTGAGTTCCTTAAGTTCGTCAACTGACATTTTATAAGGCCTCTTTGCTCTTGGTCCAGAACCTGGTACCAAATCTATTATAAACTCCACATCTCTATCTGGTGGCATTCCTGGTAACTCTTCCGGGAACACATCCGGATACTCACACACAATTGGCACCGTGTCCATGCTAACCCCCTTAAGAGAATTCAGCTTGCTCCCTTTAGATCTAAAGTTGGACTTGAATATTATCCTCTTACCTTTAGGGGTTGTGAGTGAAATTGTACGATTGGCACAATCTAGTACTCCCTCATACTTAGCCATCCAATCCATTCCCAAAATTACATCCAATCCTTGGGAATTTAGGATTATTAGGTTTACTGGAAACTTATGTTTTCCGATCTCTATGACTAGATCCCGGCATCCAAGACTCACTATCATATCTCCTCCCGGAGAGCTAACTTTTATCGGACACCCAATGTTTTCAGATGCAAACCCGTTTCTATCAACAAATGCTTTTGATATGAATGAATGAGATGCACCAGTATCAAAGAGTACAAATGCTGAGATGGAATTGAGTCTGAACTTACCGGCAACAGCATCAGGCTCTTCATAGACCTCCTCCACGTTGATGTGGTTAACTTGTCCTTTCTGAAAAGGATTTGGCTTGTTAGGTCCTTCAACTTTCTTTTCAGGGCACTTATTAGCATAATGCCCCAGCTTCTTGCATTTGTAGCATTCGACCTGGCTGATGTCCGTCTTAGGCTGACTTCCACTTCCACTTCCACTTCCACTATGGTGGCTCTTATGTCCACTCTTGTGGTTCTTGTACTTATCATTGTCATGACTGCGATGGTGCTTGTTGTCATGACGGTTGTGGTTGTGGTGTTTGTTAAACTTCTCATGCTTGTGGGATCCTGAGCTGACACTATCATCATAGTGAGATCGTTTATGAGACGATCTCGAGCTGTGCTTGTCGGAGTGTTTCCTCTTCCTACTCTCGACTTGCTTCATTTTATTCTCCACAATAACAGCCTTGTCACACAGTGACTGATAAGTGGGAACATATGCCACAGACAGCTGCAGATTTAGCTCATCATTCAAGCCTTCTAGAAACTTTTCCTTCCTTTTGGCATCAGTGTCAACCTCATCCGGTGCATAGCGCGCCAGATTGTTGAACTCTTCAATATATTCAGCCACGCTGTGGTGGCGCTGCTTCAGGTTATGGAACTCCTTCTTTTTCAGGCTCATCATACCTGGTGAGATATGAGTGGTGCGAAAACCATCTTCAAATATAGCCCAAGTCACCTCATCAATAGGTGTGGTGATTTGGAAATTGTCCCACCATGCTGCGGCTGGTCCTTCCAACAGGTGTGCTGCAAACCTGACCTTTTTAGCATCTGTGCATCCTACGGTCACTAAGTCCTTGTTCACAGAACGTAGCCAATCATTGGCCACCATGGGATCAGTCGTTCCTGAAAACTTAGCTGGCCTCAGACGCAGAAATCTGGTGAGCATATCAAAACCTGGAGGGTTGTTGTTGTTGTTGTTATTGTTGTTATTGGGGTTGTTGTTGTTGTTGTTCTGGTTCTGGATGAACGTCGTCATCATTTGCATAAGCTGTGTCTACGCATTCATCATTTGTTGCATTTCCGGGGTAATGTTGGGGTTGGGGTTGGTGTTTGCGCGACGGGGAGGCATCTGTGGTTTATTCATATAGAGATAAGAATGAGATACCCTTACATGATTTATGCACAATACATTACTCAAACAAACACATAGCAAGCAACACAAAGATAAAAGCTCAACAACAAGATAACAAAAAGTCTCAAAGTACAAACACACAAGTGGCAAGCCATCCACATGTCGGATGGTCCAAACATTAAGTTCACAAATAACAAGTGCGATAAATAAAGATAACTGAGTAGTCAAATCTACTCGTCGGCATCAATTTCCTCCTCGACAAAGGTAAGACCTGCGTTCTCCATTGCGGTCTTGTTCTCCTCGATGGTAGTGGTCAAAGAGTCGATCTTGGCCTTGAGAGCCCTCTTCTGGGAACGAAGCCTCTCAATCACTGTCTGTTGCTGCTCTAACTCGAAGTCCTTGGACTGCAGTTCCTCGGACATATCACGAATCCTCTTGTTCCTATCCTAGACACGCTTCTCTTGACTCTTAAACTTACGGTCTTGGGTCTCGAACTTTGCCTCCATCTCCTTGACTATCTCGTCCTGCTGCGCGAAGAGCTTGTCCTTCTCGCGAAGCTGCACCTGGAGCTCGTCATTACTAAGCATGACGTTGGTCCTATCAGTATCCACGTGCCTAATAAGAGTCTCTAAGTCCTGGAGGTACAGGCGTATCGGCTCTGCTGTGACCCTCGAGTCGTCCTCAAAGTCGATGGACTCTCCGTCATCATCACGCCTTCCGAAGGCGTGGAAGTGAGTGCCTCTAACCTGTCGGGAGTGACGTCCTAACAGTCGTCCTATCAGATCCTGCATGACAACTTCCATGCCTCTCTCCCTGTCATCGTGCATAAGCTTGAAGACGATGGCCTCCATAGTAGGCTCTGTCTGGCGTCCTGGCTGGTTCACCTTGAAGCCCCAAAGGTCCTTCCTCTCAAACTTGGTGAGTGGGTGCACCGTAATGATAGGAAGAGGGAGATCGAGTAAAGTAGTAAGCTCTACGATACGAGGACCAAAACGGGTAGCCTGGAACTCCTCAACAGTGCTGATGGCAATAGGCATCTATTTATAAGATTGAAAAGTTAGAACAACACAAATTTGAATTAAACAAGACAAGCATTCAAGCATAATCACACAAGTCATGCATACATAAATCCATTACATCAACCAAGGTTCAAACTTTTAGGGTATCATTTTGGAAAATAAGGTGATAGGTGGTGGTCCAACTAACGAAGTGCGCTTACAATCCTATCTCACTGGATCTGGTGGCTAGCACAATATTCCTAGTGGCAATCACCCTATCTTGTTCACATGCTTCTATCACTAAGTCTATAATATCTCCTCTTAAGGATTGGTTGGTGACTTCCAACTCTTGGGTATGTTCCTTCTCTTTCTCTAAGTCTTTTTGGAGGTTGAGCATCCTGCACTTGACTCTAGCACTTAGTTCTTTGATAGTCTTCCAAGCTGCTTCTTTTGCTGACTCAAAGAATGTGGTGTGCATAAAAGTGTTGGTGTACATGCAGAAGCCTTTTTCTTTGTGGTTGTCTTCCTTATTCTTGTACAAGTGAAGTTGCACCCACCAATACTCCACTCCTTCCTCCATTACTGGAAAGCCCTTGTACACTGCTGCACCATGTACTCCCATGGTCTCCATGAGGTCCTTGAGAATCTTGGGAAACTCAGTCTCACACTCCAAGGTCATGGTCATGAGTGGTCCTTTCTTCACGGCTTCGTTGACGGAGTTCATCTACAAATAGAGATGAGAAGAAGAAGATTAGAAAAGTTTACGAGAAGAATAGACAAGTGTAGAAGAAGTAAATTTTTTTTTCCTTAGTGGTTTCCAATCCTAGGGTCATAATCCTACAGGCAACACAGTGCTCTGATACCATCTGTAAGATCCCTCCTTTGTAAAGGAAAAGATCCCTATGATTGCAATGCTAGTCCCTGGATCAATGCTAGCATCCACAGTTTAAGATGAAGTACACAGATACAAAGGTCGTTTATTACAGTTATTCCAGAGATAAAACATAGTCTTTTACAACTCATGGCCAAAGGCCTAATACAAGAGTTTTATGGGATATGTAAATAAACATAAGTCTTCATCTTCATGTGCCACAGGCAAGCATGTTGAGTGTAGACTCATGACTCCTATTCATCATCAGAGTAACCTGCAACATCATAAGTTACAGCCACAAGGGTCAATACTTTGGAATAGTATTGGCAAGTGATACCTTAGTATATTTTAAGTGGACTATAATACTATATGCATTTGGCTGGTGGAGCTTAGGCTTGCATTGCTCAAAACAGATTTTTCCTTAACTTTTTGAAAATACTAAGTTTTTGCTTGAAACAAAACACCCAAGGCATCTATCAATCAAAGACTCTAGATCCACTCAGGGCATCTACCAATCAATGACTGAAGATCCTTTTATCCCTTGTTCACCCACAAGTTTTATTTAGAAATTGGAGTGATGAGATTCTTGAAGTTTCCATGTCTTGATGCTCAAATTGTCCTTACCAGGGACATGGCTAAGTACTTAGGTTTTACACTCTGCAGAGGTGGTGCACTTTACCCACAAGCCTTGGTTTCCCAAGACATGATCCTTCAGTAGCCTTTCCTTAGTCAAATGGACGCGCTCCAACCTATCATCCCATCTACCACCCACTGTCCAAAAGACTAAGTTCCAGCATCCTAAGATCATGGCAGAGCCCATATTACCAAGTGGTTGCACTTGAAGCTTCTCAACAATAGACATCTCAAATCTCTTTGTTTCCTGGGTGGCCATCCACAAGTGAGATACACAAGCCAAGTCCATGGCCTTGTGAACCACTCAACATAAGCCATTCCTTCCATTCCACCCAGGTGGTTCATTAACTTAGTTGTTTTATTTTACAAAAACATAAGTCCTTAGACTTAGAAATTTTCCATAGTGAATATATAAACCACCCTTGTTTTCTAGTAGCTAGGCTAAGCATGATAGTAATAGGAATCTTGACTTAGGTAATTTTCACTAAGGCTTCACCTAATTGGTTTTCCCAAAGCATAGCTTGTTCTTTAGCAAATAACCATGCAAGTCCTATACTTAGAAAAATAATACTAATGCATATATAAAATATAGGAATGGAATATTCATGATGATATCACTTGCCTTGGTAGTGTGGAGAGTAGCACTCGTCACAATCACAATCACTAGCAAAATCTACACACAAAGTTGTAGCACTCAATTACACACAAATATATACAAACAAGAAATAATATGAATGCATGCATGCATGAATCTACCAAGTGATGATTTTTGAAAACTCAGCCAAGCAAGTGCATGAAAACAGGAACTAAAACAAGTCACAAAGTAGCCAAGACAAACTTAAATAACCCTAAAACAAAAATACTAAACTAAATCTATACTTAAAATGGCCTCAAACATGTCTCTGCAATTTAAGCCAATCAAACGGTTACTATTTGCTAAACAAAAAGGATAGGCAGAAAGGTCTTGTTTCTCTGAATCCAACGGTATAAAGTTTGCAAAATTCTAACGTGGGATTCAAAAGATATAGGCATTTGAATTTGGATCAAATTTCTGGTTTTAAATTCTATTTTCATATCTAACCTAGCCACGCGTCATGTTCTTATTCGCCCGTACCGGTTCGTCTGGATCGAGCGATACAGACCGCTGGATCTAAATGAAATCTGGCGGCTCAGATCGCGTACCGCTTCGGGGTTAAGTGGACCTATCCTAGCGCTACGATACAGATCTAACGGCTGCTATTTCCCTGGCCAAGAACTGGCGGCGGAGCGGCGGCTACCAGCGGCGGAACTGTCGGTCGATGACGTTGCCGACGATGCAGGAGGTAAGTGAGATCGAGGAGTAGCTCACCGGGCTCAGGAGGTCACGGCGAAGCTTGTCGTACTTGCGGTTGGTCAAGGGGCGCTCGGGCACGGCTGCGATTGCTCACCGGAGTTCGTGGCGGCGTCGGGTGCGTCGGGTGGTCGTCGGGGACGTCGCTGTGGATCACCCCTAGGCAAAGCGAGGACACGGTTAGATTCACAGAGTCAAGACAGAGCCATGTGCGTGAACTAGAAAGCGCGGGGCGGTCTGTACCTACCGGAAAAACTCGTCGGAGTAGATGTCGCCGTCGGTGCTCGCGGTGTCAAGTGGAACCGGCGACCTGGGGCAGTACAGGACGGACTAGTGAGGTCAGGAGGTGCGCCAAGATACACTGAGTCAGATTGTAAGAACGAGTGGCAGAGGGGAGCTCTGGACTCACCGGAATCGATCGCCGGAGAGGCTCTGTCTGCGGCGGTGCAAAGCTGATTGAGGGCAGCCTGGTGGCAGAGTGAGCGAGGTGTTTGGGGGAAAAAGATCGCGAGGCAGAGAGGATCTTATAGCCGGGGAATCGACAGGAAACGCTCGAGGATAAATGCCCATTTACGCCGCGCCATTACCGGCCATCACTGCTGCAGCGACGTGGTCGTCGGCGCGGTCTGGGGAAGACGAGGGTGACGTGGACCAGGCCCGCTCGTCAGCGAAGTGTGCAGGGTGAAGGTGGGGTCGGCCTGTCAGCGTCTGTTTGCGTGTGCTCGCGCGTGAGAGAAGAAAAAGGAGATCCCCGGGTGGGCTTGCTGGGCTTGATCCGCTGCTGGGCCAGATTCTGGCCGCTCGGCCCTTTTCCTTTCTTTAAGCCTTTTCTTTTTCTAATTCTATTTTCTGGATAGAATTTGATATGAATTCAAATCCTTTTGAATTCAAACTGCTTTGGGGATTTTTGCAGGGTTCTGTGGGTTCACAAACAATCAAATATCCTAGTGGATACCTTGCAAGGCTTGGTCAAGCTTGGGTCTTTGAAATAAACAGAGACTTTGTCTCTTAGTCTCTAGTTTGAAATAGGGTTTAGAAAATATTTCTAAATTTTGAATCTTGGGTAAAAAGCTTCACCTAGTCTTTCCTACTATGGAGGCAAGCAAACAAGTTCATAGACAATCAAATCCCAAAGGGTGATGGCCAATTGAGACAATTTGCCCACATGAAATCATAGCTCAAACTTCTGCCTCTAAATGATTTTGAGAAAAACCCTATATGAATGGATGATGCAAGGATGATATGAATGAGTTTTGAAACATGATTTTTAGGGATGTTACAATAGTGATCACGAGGTAGCTTCCAAGAGAAGATACAACTTCTGAAGTACCCAAACAAACAAAAAGGAGGCACTCGAGGCAAAAGGAAACCTCGAGACCTAGAACAGAACACTGTGGAACCATCAACATGATGTTGTGGACCCATAAGATAGAGATATCATGATGGAAAGGAATCTCTCATATGAACAAGAGCAAAGAGTTACAAGAAATTAACAACACACACAACTAACTCTAGAGAACTCAACACTAGGTCAACTGGTTGATAAACTGACATGCCTGAAGAGGCACCTAACTTTTAAGAAAGAGACGAAATGGCAAAACTTTTCCAAATCAACACAAGGTAAGATAACCCAGAGTTAGAGTGAAACTGGATAAGAAGAAAAAGAAGCATACTAGAGTTTTCGCACATAATTTTCATCTTTGAAAATAGTTTTCACAAACACTAGACTCAACATCGACCAATAGAAAGGGTTTCCTACAGTCGGTACTGCTCTGATACCAAAACCTGTGACACCCCCGGGATTAAGGCTAGACAAATCCTAGACCTTCGTCTGAACATAAGCCTAACCTAATCTCAAAAGCGTATAGAGGGAGAATCGGTAACATAACAGTGACCCTACGACACAAAAATTATTACAGCAAGCTCATAACTGAGCAGAGAACCAAAATATTACAAGCAGAGGTCACTGACCATAAACATCAAACAACGGAAGGCAAATTATGCTATTAAGTATAGCAAACTTAACAAATGGCCTAAGAGGCCTGAAACATAACGATGACGTCCAATCCATAGATCCCAGACTGCTGACTGGGAACTCCAAACTACTCGTCGATGTCGATGCCGTGAAGAAATCATCTTCTATGGTAACACTTACTCAGCTGCAAAAGTATCAACGTAGCAAGGGTGAGTACAGGGTGTACTCCGCAAGACTTTTGGTTGGTGGAGTTATTTTGCATAAAGCCATCTCTTTTTTGTAAAACAAGAAGGAGAAGAATCTCGACTAATCAGAATATTTAAAAAAAGGATAAGAGAGCGGTATCACTAGCTTTGATCATCTTTTGATATCCACCGAATCATCATCAGTTGAACCTATCTAGGATCACCCCCTCGTACCCATGAGGAAGCATCCTTAAGAACACATTGATTTACCAAGTTTTACGATTAGGTTCAAGTTCTCTATGATCTTTGAATCTGGTTTCCAAGTCGTCCATAACCATGGACATGGCTTTTCGAAAAGATTTAACCCTGCAGGGGTGTACAACTTTACCCACACGTACCAACCGATTCTTAATGCCAGTTAAAATTAGCCCTCTTCCTAGGAAGGCTGGCAGAGAGTGGTTGACCATGACCTTTACCTTGCTTTCACCGAGACCATGAGTCACGCACTAGGGAGATGCCTCCATAACGGGTCGAGTCCCTAAGCCGGTCCCTAATGATGTGTGCGGGGTTCAATATTACGGATGTCAGGCATCTCTTGTTCCTGTCCACGCTTACCTACCTGTTATGAATGCACCTCCTTCACCTCCATTCAAGGACATCCAAGATGCGTATGTCGAATGGAAAGCCCGAACTATATGACTCATGGAATCTACTCGGCAAGTTAGTTGGTCGAGGGGGTTTCCAGGCCCCCTTGTGGCTGTACGCTCGTCTTGGTCCATAGGCAAGAACTCAGGTCCTAGTAGTGGCAAGTATGGGGCTGCAAAAACCACAACCCACTGTGGCCTCCCATACAAGCCTTAGCATGTTTAACTTTCATCTCTGATCATACCACATCATCCTGTCATACTAGGTTCATTCGCAGCTCTGATTCATCACCCGGATGTACCAGTGGTAACAGCTAAGCATGGCTAAGCACAACAGATAAAATAGCTCTACCAACGCTTCACAAGGTCAAACCCTAGTTATGCTAGGAGTAGTGGATCAAGGAATATAGGCTTCAAAGGAAATATGCGTCAGATAGGATTACTCTATCTATGATAAAAGACTTAAGAATCGTATGCACATGGCAATAATGTAATACTTTGAAAGCATAGGATTCATATATATGTGGGGGGATTCGCTTGCCTTTGCCAGTTGATATCCAGAAAGCAGAGCTTCGGACATCTGGTACTTGACTTGATTATAGTTGATCAAGTATTGATCTTCGATCTTCGATGGTGTTGACCTCGGTCTTCAGTCTTGGACTTGATATCGATTCCGATACCATATTCTACCGGAGAAGAACCAAACACCGGAAAGAAAGGGAAACAATCAACACATGGCTTCGATGCAATTCTCAATCAAGTATGATGATATGATAAGTTAATTTGTACTGAAATGTAACCCTAAGACATGCTCGGTGATTTAATCGGGGTTCCGAGGGGTGCAAACCCTAACTCGGGAAAACCTCGGAGGCATATGAGAGGGGTTATTTTGTTCTTCTAATTAAACTTATAATGAAAGTTGGTTAACAATGCACGATTATATATCTATTGTGTAGCTCTTAATTTTCTGAACATTTTGATATATTATTTGTATTTTCTGATTTAAAATGAATTAGTTATGAGTTTCTCCATTTTTAATTCATTTAAATCATTTTTGGAATATTATAAAACAATTTAAATTTTGGAATTACTTTTAACATTTTATTAAAACAGAAAAATTTTATGAATATGTTATCTCACTTACATCTGGACCCCACCTGTCAGGTATTTATTAATTACAGAAAAAAAAATTACAAAACAATTAATAAAACAAAAAGATATTTTATGATGCCATGCTGACGTCAGCAATGGTGCTATCTCAGATCGAGCACGGCACGGGCGATTGAGGGCATGCGAGGATGCGGGAGCGGGGGCGTTGGAAAGAGGAGAACAAGGGGAGCCAGAAAGTGGCGGTGCCGCTTGCTGGGGTCGCCGGAGACGGCGGCACAACGAGGACGAGCGGCGGCAGAAGCAGAGACTACACGAGGAGGGTGAACCAGAGAGAGAGAGGGAGGAAACGGAGAAGGCCACAAGGACCAGTGGCTCACCACGAACATGGCAGTGGGGTCAGAGAGGCCGGGGATGGTCTGGCGGTGACAAATTGACGACGGCCGGAGCTCGGGTAGAACATCTCATCGACGGTGATAGAGGAGAACTAGCTCGATTCCTCTGACGAGGAGACACAGTCCAGCATGGCGGTTCTTTTAGGCATCACTGTCTAGCTCGGGGAGGCTCAGAACGACGCCAAGAAGCAGTTCTGCGGTGGCGGTTAGAGGGGATTTCGCGAGAGAGGGCGAGAGGGGATGATACTAGTATGGGGAGAGAGAGGAGGGAGTGGTGGTTCTTATCCTGGCGTCCAACGGCGGCGACGGGAATCGCAACACCGGAGAGGATCGACAGCCGGCGCGCAGACAGCGAGCTGCTTGCGTCGGGGAGGAAGACAACCGAGACAGAAAGGCCAAAGGGGTATGGGCCGATTGGGCCAGCTGCTGGGCCAAGGTGGGCTACTGGGAGCGCACTGAGCAGCAGGGAGAGAAGGGAAGAGATGGGCCACGACCCAGTTAGGTTTAGGAAACAGTTTTTATTTCTGAAACATTTTTCTTTTTCTGTTTTTGTACTTTCTCTTTTATTTCATTTTGTAATCTATTTTGAACAGTTTAAAAATACAAGATACTTTGTAAATATTTAAAAATAACATGGATACCCTTAATAACCATTTGGGTTCCAACTTTTTATACTTTTCAAATGTATCAAAACCATTTTTAATATGTTTCAAATAGGAAGGGGGAACCTAGGGTTTAGGGTTTTGAGAATCTATTTGTTGTATGCATTTTTAGGATGATGCTCATGCTATGCACATTCAAAACTTAATGTCTATTTAGTAAAACTAGGGTTGTTACAATGGGTGACCTTATTCCGTACCAGGAGAAGGTCGTTTCCCCGAACGACCCCGAACCGGTGCACCGCGACTTCAAGGTGGAGCATCCCTTCCGATCGGCGATGGTGGGAACGTTGAAGACGTATCCGTAGAACCCGTGGGTGCCTTTCATCCACGTCCTCGGAGGTGGTGGCGAGTCGTCTTTGAATCCTGCGGAGTAGGAGAGTTCGCCAAGTGGCATTAGTTGGAAAAGCAATGTAACTGCCCTTGTAGGCGACCAAGTTTTTGCTGCCATAAGGAATGAATGATTTTGTCACTGTTTGATTTGAATGTGAGTTTTTAAATTTGTCCGAGTCCCCGAGCACATCTGCCCTTTGGTGGGTTTTACCTTGTTTTTATATGTATGTTTGTTTTGTATACTGTTAATCAGTTGAGGTCGACACCCCGGGGCTTGAAAAGCCAGTCGCGTGGCGACCCTAAGGGGTGCTCTATACTTAGCCGTTTTACCGGGCGCGAACGGGGTCGGATGGCCGATTCCCCGAGCGTGGTACTTGGCCATTCTAGTCGCATTCCCAAGGTAGGTGAGGACAAGGCGCATTGTATTAAGTGCGTCGCTCCACCTGATACGTAGGATCAGTGTCGTGGCGAGTCCAGGACGCACTCTCCGTACTTGGTGTTTTCCCTAGTCGCTCGGGTTTGGACTGGAGTCAGTCCCCGAGCATGGTACTTAGCCGTTCGAGTCACTGCGCCAAGGATGCAGAGGACTGGGTCGTTGTTGGAAGCGAATGCGGTCGTCTTTGCTCGGAAAGTGAGTCGATCGGGGCGACTCCGATGGGGCTCCGGGTTGGCATTTTTCGTGGACGATACAAGGCCCGAAATTTTTCGGTGCCCTCATACTTCACTACTTGGCCATGCCGGTCGCGTGACCAAGGGTTGACTTCCGCGAGTAGCGTAGCGCTGTTATTACGAGTGCGAATGGCACAAGATATGGAGAGTGGACACAATTTGTGTGGATCGATTTTCTTTATTTCATAGCGGGTAGGAGGTACATGTTAGGGGTTCTAGGAGTAGAACTTCTGTAGGAGAATTACATTCCATGGCCGCTTGACGTCGAGTTGTCTGTCGCCTCGGACATCGATGAGGTAGTAGGCATCGTTGCCCAGGACTCGCCCAATGGCAAATTGTCCCTCCCAAGGGGGAGAGAGCTTGTGCTTGCCCTTATTGTCTTGGATCAGTCACAGGACCAGGTCGCCTTCCTGGAACGTGCGAGTCCGGACTCGCCGGCTGTGGTAGCGGCGAAGTCCTTGCTGGTAGATGGCGGTGCGGGAGTGAGCTAGGTCACGTGCTTCGTCGAGCTGGTCGACCCCGTCCTGGCGTGCGAGCTCATTGTCGGCCTCCCCGTAGCTAACCACCCGAGGTGAGTCGTGCTCGAGGTCGGTCGGCATGACAGCCTTGGCGCCGTACACCATGAAGAAGGGGGTGAACCCTGTCGACCTATTTATGGAGGTGCGGATGCCCCAGATGATGGAGGGGAGCTCTTCGACCCAACACCCCGGAGTTCGCTCGAGGGGGACTTGCAGTCGCGGCTTCAGGCCGTGGAGGATGCTCTGGTGTAACATCCTAGCATTTAGGGACTAACGAAGGGTAGATTTAGGAATATGGAATGTTGCATGCATCTATTTGTGAAAATGTGGGTAAAATCTTGGCCAAATAAAAACCTTAAGTGATCAATATTTCTTTCATACTTTGAGATTAGGTTTAGTCTTAAAGGATGATTGTTATAAACTTTGATATGATCTTTAAGGAATTATATGTTTTTAAAAATGAATTTGAATTTTAAACTTGAGTGTTTGAATTATAATTCAAGTAAATTAGGAATAAGTTTTGAATCTTAATTTAATTAAGAGATAAATATTACAACTCAAATTCTATCCAAAGAAAAACAATAATGAATATGAAAGTTATTTCTTATCATCAATATATAGTCTCAGGTTATAAAATTATAACTTATTAAAATCATCCACACAATTCACAAAAGCAAATATACAAAGAATAAGAATATTCTTTATTAATAATGATATAATCTTTATTACAATTGAATAAAATAAATATTACACAAAAAAATTACAAAAGTATGAAGAAGATTACATTGGACTATTTACTAACTATTCTATAACTAAACCTAAACTAAATCTTCATCCATATATCTGTACCTGCAAGACACATACTAAATAAAAACAAAAGAAGGTTAGTGTTAGTATTATTTCTCTCAGACATGTCAGTGAAGTGCACTAGACAAATTCATCATTGAGAAATTTATAGAAAAGGGGCAAGTTTCACCAATATGAAAGAATCCATCTTTCATAAAATTAAAGCCATAAGTCAAATGACAGCCAAGAGGGACAAATCCACTAGCCAGGTAAAGGTAACCAGGTAAAAGTAAGTTTCAAAAATCTGAACATATCCACAAGTGCATAGCAAGCACACATGCAGGACACACACCAACATGCATGTGGTGTGTTGTCGACCTCACAGCATAGCCCAATCTCACAAAACCACAAGCACAGCCATGGAGAGGCACCGGTGCATTACTCCACTGCACAATACACAAGAACAGCCAGACTAGACAGCAGCTTACCAAGCACATTAGCTAAACCAAACCACCAAGGATCAACCAAACATCACCAGGATGGTGATATAAGGAGGGGGATGGATCAGGTGGACAGCAAGATCAAGCCCAGGAGCTAGGAGGAGCAGGCTAGCTCAAGAGCAAGCACAGGAGTCCAGCAAAACCAGATCAAGATCATCACCAATTTACTCCACAAACAGCAAGATTCTGTGGTGAGTTTCATAAAACCTTCACATGATCTAATCATCTTATTTAGAGAAAAGCATGTGTTGTTTTATAAAACAAACCCTCAGAAAGCACCCAAGTGGGGTGAATCCGTCATAGGGATTTCTGAAACTCTAAAGGCAAACAACAAAGTACCAGGATCCAACCAAAGCTCAGAGCAACATCCTTTCTCTGGTTGTCAAACTATATTTTACAATTCAATCATACATATACCTATGATCTATTCTAGGCACATCCCTAAAGGAAGGATAGCACCTTAGAAATAAATCTTTAGGATCCATAGAATAATCAAGCTCACTATCATTTTTCCAAGCTTTGATTCAAAAACAATAGATGGTACCACTACCAGGACTATCTATATGAACCAATTAGATAAGATCTGAATCCCTAAGCCTCAGACCAACATCATTGGTCTTAGGGAATTCAGATAAGAGCATCTCTATTTATCTTTCACCGCCAAGATTGTCTTAAGCATAAACTAACCAAATCCATGGTTTGGAATCAAACTTGTGTGCCATACATGATGGTGTCACAAGAACAATCCATTATGAATCGGGATAGACATTAAATCATCACAAATTCAAACAATCAACTTAACTAATCATTTCCTATTAACACAGGAATCATAACTAGGATATTCCTATGATAGACTTCACTATTTGAGATCATGATGATCTCAAACCATACACTATTTCTAAGCCAACATCACCAGGACAATGATTTCCTCATGCCATAATCATGATCATAAACCCAAAGATGACAGTGAAAACTTATCAAGTCACTGACTTAATCAAGCATTATTCCCAAGCAATTATATCATCTGAATCAGATGCAATCCATGCATAAAATCATCTAAGAAGTCACCAGAAACAGTATAAATCATCTTAAGCAACAAGCCTCAGGCCAATAATCACTTAGCATGTGTACAGACCATCCAAACATGATTCAATTCATCCAATACATGATCAATCACATAACAGGAACCCTAAATGGATAATCATCCCAATCTGAATCAGACAGTAGCCAGAGAGAACACTGCCAGCGTCTAGCATCGAACCATCAAACACAGAGAGCACCAGGGGAGAGGAATCAAACTCACCGTAGGTCCTCGCTGAAGACTATAAGAGGAAGCCGAGGGGCCGACGACCATGGAGGCACGGGGAGCACCCCAGAGGGGGCTGCAACCCGCACGGCGCCACGACAGCGACCCTGATCATGCCTGGAGGTGCAGAGCATCACCTGGACGCACGAGGACTAGGACAACACTTGAATCCGTGCCATTCCCCAAACCCTAGGGTTCGGGACGGCATCGATTCATGGCAGGAGAGCCCTAGCCTTGAATCCAATTGGATAGAATGAACAAGCGACATCGACAACCCCCAATTGCACCACAGCGGCAACCAGAACGGCCGACGACAGCGGGAATCGCCGGTGGCGGCATCGCCGGCCACAGGGTCGGGGCTAGAGGAGGAGAGGATGAACTCGAGGGAGAGAGAGAGGCAGTGAGGAGTGGGCCGAGCTGGGCCAGACCCTTCAGGGTGGTCCTTTTGTCCAGGACTAATGGGCCACTAGGGCCCAATGAGTATAACTAGCCCAGAAACCTTTTCAGGCCTGTTTCAATAAAAAAGAAAAAGACCAAAATACCCCTCGACTTAATAAAATTCTAGAAAATAAAATAAAAGTCCAAAAAAATATAAATAAAATATTTTTGGATTCACAAAAATCCAAACTACCCAAAAAATTAAAATATAAAATTTTAGACATTTAAATTTTATTAGGAATTTTGTAAATTATATATACCTTATGGAATTTTAAAAAATTATTGAAAGGTGATAAAATTAATTAAAATTCACTTTCATTATGTATTAATATTGTAGTATTTTATAAAAATACTAAATAAATATTTAATCACCATTTTTAATGTATAATTGATAATTCCTAAAAGAATTATTAAATCAATAAAAGTCAATAAAAGGGAAATAAAATAAAATAATTCAATATATGTTATAAAATATTAAAAAGTAATATTTATAAATCCTTTATTACTAAAAAGGAACTTTTTGGGGTAAATGCATATAAAATTAAATAATGCATTACATTACTTGCATAATCATTTTGCTTCTTTAAATATTGTCCTTACAGGGCAATAATGATGTTTTTGTAGAACTAGAAGCTCAAGGTCCAGTGCAAGCTTCAGACTTCACTACCTTGCCATCACAAGGCAAGTTCATCACTTGCTCATGTCCTTTGAAGATTCTTTATCAAAGTATTTGCAAATTGTGTGTTATCATATATGTTATAAAAGAAAGAAAATATTATTTTCACAAATAAAGGAATTATAGATATCATCCTAAGTGGTGATATGATGGAGCAATAGAACTTAGAGTTCTAATTGCAATAATGATAATCAAGTAGGGACTTAATAACCCCTAACATTAGTGATTCTAGCGCCTTATATTACGCGTTAGCCATGAGATTTGGAATGGGACAGAGAAGTCAGCTGTATCTTCTTCCTCTCGCATGAAGCCGGATGTGCAGGTCGTGGCTGTTATCCTCGTAGCGTGCATATTAATTGGTAACTCATAGAGGGTATGCAGCATATGGGTGGGAACCCTAATCGTCCCACGATAGTTCTAGCATCTAACGTTTTGTACAAACCATTGTCGTAATTCATTATGTGGGCATGGTGTACACCAAGGAGGCATGCGGGGTCGCGAAGGGGGCAGTGATTGGCTTGGACCAACTACTGGGCCCCACATCATGGAATTGTGGACAAGAAAGTATGCCCAGTTGTGCAACAAGGAGTTGATCTCTCATGGGTAAAGTAACGCACCTCTGTAGAGTGTAAGAACTGTAACTTGTTACTCCCTGTTCCGGGAAGGAGCTATGAACGCGGCAGGAAAGGAACTCCATGAAAGTTCTGGTCAACCTGTGAAGGCTGACTGTCATAGTTTTTCAGAATAAAATCAAGCTTTGAAGAAAGATTTACAAAAACTGCATAGTGCCAAGGATTTATAATCCGAGGTGGTAGTTAGAGCATCAAACTTCCCACCTTGCATATAATGAACTTGTTGGGTAATGCTGTTACTCATTCTTTCATTTGACCCCTTGATTAGACTCTGAGGATCCCTAAGACGTGCCAATGTATGCAGCCGAATGTCAAGAAGATGTGTTCTACGAGGAACCTGATCTGTCCGGAGGAGTTGAAGGAGTGGATTAAGAGATCCGCTATGGTGTCGATGATAACGAGTCCAACTAAGTATCCCTAGTTAATAGTAACCAATGGAGCCGAGCAGCATGAACTCTATAGAATAAGCTGCTGAGCCCAACTCCTAGTCGGAGTTGCTACTTTTAAATTCCGCTGAACACTTTATATTTTTGGTTTGTAAGTTGGATCTTTTGGAATTCTTGAACTTCCGGTATTGTAATAATAATAATGTGTGTACTTTTGTAATATGGACCCGCAATATTTCTGTTGTACCACTCTAAGGGATGTGATATTTACGGAACGGTGTTTTGTGGATGTCATGTCAACGACTATAGTGTACTACACATGCAGTGGTATGCTGGGTCGCCGCATCTGGTTAGCTCGTTCTGCCTGGACATTGGACTCCGAGTGGGCGATTGAGGCGAGGTCGAGTCGTATGTTGTGCTCCTCGTAGAATTCGGCCATGGCTTCTTTGGTAAAGTTGGTGCCGTTGTCTGTGATGATGCTGTGCGGGAACCCGTAGCGATAGATGAGCTCGTGTAGGAACTTGGTGGCGGTCTTCCCGTCGCACTGGCAGATTGTCTTGGCCTCCACTCACTTTGAAAATTTGCCGACTGCAACTAGGAGGTGGGTGAAGCCGGAGGGGCCTTCTTGAGTATTGTGAGGTCGTCATTGTTGACCCCGGTCGTGTAATTGGCGAGCTCCTCCGCATAGTTGGCTTCTGCGGCTATGACAGCATCGGCGAGCTCGGCTCCCTTGGCCTCGCACTCCGCGGCCATGTCGGGGTCGCCGTGGACGGTGATTATACCACACGGCCCTGAGAGCTTCATCGCGTTGTACGCGTAGTGTGGCGCGGCCATGAACTTGACGAACGCCTGCCGCCCCAAGATGCAATGGTAGGGGCTATCGAATGGTACCAGCTCGAAGACGATTTGCTCGGGTGCAGAAGTTTGCTGGAGTGCCGAAGGTGACTGGCAGCGTCACCTTGCCGATCGGGTACGCCTTCCGGCCGGGGATGATGCCGTGGAAGGTGGTGTAGGTTGTCTCGATCATCGACTGCGGGAGCCGCAGTCGCCTTAATGTGTCCCGGTAGAGGATGTTGATGGAGCTGCCGCCGTCCATCAGCATCTTGGGGAGCCAGTAGTCTCCTAATTTGGGCTTAACCACCAGGGCGACGGGACCCGGGTATTCGATCCGTGGCGAGTGGTCCTCGCGGCTCCAGGAGATCCGTTGCTCGGACCATTTGAGGAAGTGGGGGACGTCGACCTGGGACACCGCGTTGACGGCGACGACACGAGAAATGACCTTCTTCTCGCGCTTGATGCTGAAGCTAGTGAAGGTGTGGAGCGATCCGGCGTCGTTGCCGAATTTCCCGCCGTTTGGCGGGTGGTTGTCGGGGTCCTCCCTTGCGCGACATGCCTTCTCAATCTCCTTCAAGGAGTAGGAGTCGGTGGTCGAGTGCGTGGTGGGCTTCCCCTCCCTACCGTGGAATACACAGGGCTGGTTGAGGAGAGCCGCGGGGTCGAACCTTGGCTTCGCTTTGTAATTTCCGTTGTCGCGGCATTGGCCTCTATCACGGCGGAAGCTCTTGGGCTCGCGCGGCGCGTAGCCAGCATTGGTGTTTGCCGGTGAGGTGAGTGTTGCTGTAGCGTAGCTCGGGTCACCGCCCGTTGTCGTGGCCCCTTTAGAGGGGATTTTCACTCGACTCGTCGTCGGTTTCTTGGTTCGGGTCCTCCTCCGCATAGCGCTTGAAGATATCAAGGAGGTCCGGTATGTTGTCGAGTGTCTTGTACACCCGCTTGATCTTGGAGACCAAGGGCTCGTAGCGGCACGAGGTCTTGACGCAGTGTATCGCGGTGTCCGGGTGGATGTCGGCCGTGTTGAACCACAGGTCTTGCCAACGCTAGACCCAGCGGCGGGTCGACTCGCGGGGTCCCTGAACGCACCGCTCCAGGTCCTCGATGGTGGTGGCACGGGTGTAGGAGCTCTCGAAATGCCTGACAAAGGCGTCGCGCATCTCCTCCCAGGAATCGATGCTATTCTCAGGGAGGGTGTTGATCCATTGAAGACTCGCCACCTCCATCATCAGGGGGAGGTAGCGAGCAGTGAGGAGGTCGGTGTGGCCGGCGATTCCCATCACCATGAGGTAGGTGTCCAACCATAGGGCCATTGAGAGTGTTTGCCATCGGGGGTGGCCGCTCGAGGCCGCCATGCTTCCTGACGAGAGGAAGTACATGCGCCCCTGCGAGTCGGCTCCCGCAGTTTGTTGCTCGACGGCCTTAGCGAGTAAGGCCTTAGCGTACTGGATATGTAGGGCGCCTTCCCCGGTCACGTTGATGTTGGCGACCGCGGCTCTGCTCGCGATGACGTTGTCCATTGGAGTGGAGAACAGCGGGAGGCCAGTCGCGTCCCGCTCCCGCGAGGAAACCACGATCCTCGGCTGGTCCCGAGGGGGTGTGCGTCCGGGCGGCGGTGGTGGAGCACCAATCGCTGATGCGCCTGGCGGTGGCCGAGCGCTTCCTCCTGGAGGCGCATTCTCGCAGATCGCGCGGTCGGCCACGCGGGCCGAGACGTTTTTGTCGTTGAAGTTCAGGGCGTGGCCCTGAACGACGGGGTTCAGGCGTGACCTGGTGCAGCGTTAGTGGTAGAGCGAGAGCTCCTGCACCGTCGCCTGCTCGAGGCGAAACTTCTCGCGCTCAGCCTGCTCCTTGCGGACCGCCTCTTCCCGACCTCCGTCACCGTCGCGGTCGGCGGGATCGGAGTGGAGAAGGGGTCTGGCGGGGCGTCCGCGCCGGTCGCCATGTAGGTCGCGATGAAGCGACCGGATCCGTCGTGGAGGTCGGCGGATTTTTCCAACCCAGAGTCGGAGTCGAAGATCCCGAGGATGGAGGGGTCCTCGAAGTCCCCCATGTTGGAGACTTGGGTGATGGAGCCTGCGGGTGACGCGGCGACAATGGATCCGGCGACTGACGTTGGGGTCGCCGAGTCGGCGTTGTCGTTGAGGGCCGCGTCGTCCACAACCACGTTGGTCTCGGCCACATTGCTGTTGGCCGAGCTATACTCGGAGGCGAGGCGGTGGATGGTGCAGACCTGACTCTCAGAGAGCCGATCGCGCGGTGGCGACTCGCGGATGCGATCCGAGTCCTCCGAGACAATGATGTCGGTGAAGCCACGAAGAGGCTGATCGTGCCGACCGGCATGATCACATTGCGCGTGACGGGGCGCGCCGCCGAGACATAGCTGCTCGGCAAGATCTAGAGGATCTTGCCGATCGCAATCATGCAGCCGGTGGTGATCGTCTCGTTGATGGGAAGATTGGATCTCGCCGTGGAATACAGGCCTGACCGGCCAGGCCCCACGGTGGGCGCCACTGTCGTGGGAATGGCCACGGCAGATGCTGCAATCGGCAGCGAGTAGTAGAACAAGGGGAAAGGGCGGCCAGCCATCTGCGGTGCGAGATGAGGCGGAGACACAAGGGTTTACCCAGGTTTGGCCGTCGGAGGGTAAAGACCTACTCCTGCTAGATTGTATTGATGAGAGAGTATAAGGACGAGCTCGACGAATAGGCGGCAAGTTGTAGGGGGTGTATGATGGAATGTGTCCTCTATGTGTACCCTAGGGAGGTTTATATAGACTCACCTCGCTCGGGTTTACAGTTCTATAACCGAATTAGTTAAGGATTCAGAGGGTGTTTGACATAATCCGACTGGGCCTAGCTACGCTTCTGGGCCTTCAGCTTCTAGTCGTCTGGCTCCTTGTTGGGTTTTGATCCAGTCGCCGTCCTGCAGGCCCACTCGCTGGCAGCTTGGGCCAGTAGGAAACGTCCTGCTAGGTATACCCCACTCGGCAGATTCCCATCATTTCATACAAGCATAAATACATACAACAAGCAACATAATCACATGATATACATCAGTAGGGTGTTGGAGGTATGATTTGATTGGATTGGAAGAAGATTCGGAGGCATAGGAAAAAGGGATCTTTTTGGATTTAAAGTCTAGGAACTACCTCGGAGAGGGTTTTGACCAAGGGCTTGATCTGAATGATACCATTGGATAAAAATGATACCATCAGATGGATATTGATAATATGAATCCAACAAAAGTGGTTTTACTATTTTATTAATTTTCATTGATTTATAGTGGTTTTTATAGTGAATAAAACTCTAGTTTTAGGAAATAATTCACCAGAGTTATTCTGGAGTTCCAAAAATTATTTTCTAGGTGATGGGGGAATACCATCGGGGTATACCCACAAAGCGGAGTCGCCGGCTGGATCGAGCCGACTGAAACCTAGCCCTGAGCGGATCGATTCGCCCAATACGGCAACTGCAGCATGCTGGATCCAGACGAGTGGCGCCGACCGAAGACCCACGACGGAGACTTCAATACAAAGCCCACCAAATACTTGTAAAACCTAACTGGCTGCATATATAAAGCTACCAGGGCCACCCCCACGGGGCATCCTCTCCCACATCTCATTAGACCTATGCCCTCGCACATCTCATTAGATCTAGTCTCCTTCCACCTACGGCGGCTCCCATGTAAACCAATCTATGATCATATACTGGATTCACAGCAGGACATAGCGATCCTCCACCGAGGGGACGTGAACCTTGGTACATCGTGTGCCTATCTCGCTCCCGGATTCTCCTATGTCGCCGTGCTCCCTCTACGTAAGCTAGCCCCAGTAGCATCTGCCGTGCAATACCATAACAGTTGGCGCCCACCGTGGGGCAAGCGGTGCTTGGAGGGTGATAATCCGGGCGGGATCTCTTTGTCATCGACGACGGCCATATCGCACCTGACGAGCTGTTAAAGAACTGCTATCTCGAGGCTCGAGAGTTGGAGGCCGATCGGTCTCGTTCGGCAGCCGCCCGACGCGGTCGACTTGCGTGAGAACGCACGGGTCGACTCCACGCGGTGGCAGCTGAGTTTAATTTCCATCCCATCTTGCTTTGGTTATTTAATCAACTAGCACAGTGGCCCGCGCATACGCGCAGGCTATCCATTGATGGTCTATTAATATTTCTTTCCATGCTCAATTTACTTATTAACGTATTGTTTTGACAATTCATTATATACGCAGGGGACCCATTGACGGTCTATTAATATATCTTTCCTTGCCAGGTTTATTTATTGATGATCTATTATTTTTTTATAATTCATAATAGCGTTTTTGAACAATTTAATAAAGTTTGAAAATAAATTTTTTATTAGATGTAATTTTTTAATGTGTGAAACACATTCTAATGAACCTACATACTAAAAGATGTTTAGATACATTCCTTCACAAAGCTAAAACATCTTATATTTTGAAATTACTACTCAATTAAGGTCGAGGTATCGACCTTTTTACATATATATGTGGTTTTAGATTTGATGGACAACGGTTTTGTCTTCTCTCCGATTATTTACGCACGTGTTATTATTTAGTTTCATCCATTTTAGTCCGAATCTAATCTACTTTAAAATATATAAAACGTCTTATATTACTAAACAGAGCGAGTATACATACTTTTAGAAATAATTATTTTGTTCAATTGCATTTTTCCCATTGCATTAAGTGTTTAATTATATTTTTTAAAACAGTACTCCCGCTGATTTGAGCCAAAGCTTTGCGTATTTTTTGCATGTGTGACTATTAAATAGGATCCGATTTGAGCCTAATTTTTGCCTAGAATTTACCTATACAGTGCTAAATCGGACTGTAGGTTGTAGTTGCATTTTTTTAACTTTTCTTTCCCGTTCCCCATTTCCCATCGCTGACCTTTTGACTTCTTTGTTTTTCTAATCCACCGCTAGTCTCAAATCTGGTTGTGTGCTGCTTGGATTTTTTTCCATTTTTCTCCGTCCCGCTCCTTCCTCAAATCTGTTTGCGTATACTCTTAGGCATTGTTTGGTATTATAGTTTTTGTGAGGATTAGAGGGGATAATTCTCACCAAACCCCAAATCCCCATTTGTTACTAAAAGTATGTTTGGTTCTAGAGTATTGGACCAATTCAATCCCTATTTATCCCCACTTTTTCTCAAGTTTTAGTATATTTTTTCAATATCTAATACACTACGCATACCTAGTGGATTGGAAGGGATTGAGATTTTGTGAGGATTAGGCCTTGTTTGGTGCGGGATTAGTGGGGATAATCTCTAAGGGGATTGGGTGAAACCCCATCTTCACTCAAACCCCTCTAATCCCCACAAAACCTCAATCTCTTCCAATCCACTAGGTATGGGTAGTGTATTGGATATTGAAAAAATATACTAAAACTTGAGGAAAAGTGGGGATAAACGGGGATTAAATTGGTCCAATAATCTAGAACCAAACACAATTTTTAGTAACAAATGGGATTATCCCCTCTAATCCTCACAAAAACTCTAATACCAAACAAGGCCTTAGAAATCCAGCAAAATCAAATCCCCGGCGTTCTACTCGCCCTGAAATGGACCGTACATACGGAGCGCGGGGGACTGCTGTAGGAGGGTCATGGAGGAGTTCCGGCCTGTAGCGCATTTTGAGTTTTTTGTCCGGCGGTCTTACTTGGAGAAGATAGGGGCCTTTTGGTTGGCGTTATTTTGATTCGTCGATGAAGCTGTCAGGAATTGGTACCATCTTTTAGTTTATTTATAATTTTGATTCTCCAATGGAATTACAAATAGATTTTTTTGTTTTTTATTCGATCTAATCATAGTGTCTGCTTTACATTGTGATGTCTTCTCTATACATTGGTCATCTGGCTTGGCATAAGAATTTTTTTCAGTACCTCATGCACGATGGATTAGATTTTCTTTAAGTTATTTTCGAATTTAAAAGATATCTACACAGCACTTTTTATTTCCTCATTTCATATGTTTAAGTATCAAAATATAATTTAGTCATTCTCTATCAGATGTTTAACTGCCAACTCTAGTTCTGCATATGGTACTGGTATTTAATTTTTTAATGTAAACCATGTTCCATTTACAAATTTTAGTAATTGGCCATTTCAATTCCTTTGAGATGAACTTTCTGTTTGAAAACATATTTTAAGGTTGTGCTTGTTAGTGAAAGATTTGAATTTGTTTTAATGCCCCCTCCACTTTTTTCCGGGCTTGGGACCGGCATCGGCAGTGTTAGGCCCTACCCCTACCCCCATGCAAATTTAACAAAATGAAGTAGTGTTTGTTTATATCATTAATATTTGCAACAGGAATATTTATGTATGTACGGGCAAAAGCACATGAATCGCACATATACATCCATTTTTTAAGTTTGCCCCTTTCTTCCTATGCAGATGTGACCATTGTTCTGATTAACCGGTGAATTTGCAATATAAAAGAGAATAGAGTTTTAGACATCCGATTCAATAAGAATTGCGAGATTTTGTTGTGAGAAAACATAAGCATACCATATCCCATCATGTAAGGAAGAAATATTGTCTTAAGCTTTTTTGAAAATACTAACTAATTACATCATAAGCTGGTGCACGTTTCTTATATTTTGGTATATTAGTAGACCATATCCATCCTGCCATATAGTGAGAACCTGTAAGTTTATATAAGAAAAGTAATATAGTACACGAAAAGTATGTCATTTCGCCATACCTTTAGAAAATTTCTTTGTAGACTATGTTCTTGACAACATCATCTTTGCTATCTTCGTCATTGACCATTACCCGCAGACCGTCCCTTCTCGTCACTCTTGAGAATGCTACATATAGTTGTCCGTGTGTGAAAACTTGTTTAGGTAGATAAAGTCCTACCTTGTTCAGAGATTGCCCCTGGCTTTTGTTGATTGTCATAGCAAAGCACACTGAAATTGGATATTGTCTCCTTTTTTAGGAGGAATGGCCATACTGATTCTGTTGGCGACATTATTATTCTTGGAATATACACCTTTTCTCCCACATGAGTTCCTGTTATTATCTGTGCCTCGATGAATCTTCTTCCTAGTTGAATAATTGTCATCCTTGTACCATTGCATATCCCGGCACTTTGGTTGATATTGCGTAGTAGCATCATTGGTAGACCTTCTTTTAGTTTTAGCTCATGATTTGGGATTCCAGGGTACGTTAAGCTGTTTAGAAATTCCATTGGATATAGCATATCTGTTTCACCATTTAGAGTTGTTGCTTTGCATACTGTGTCACAACTTAGATAAGTTTTCTCTTCACCTGCTAGTTGTTCCATTATATATTCATTTATCTCACGGACTATTTCGTTCCTTGGACATAATATTGCTCTTTCTTCTAAGAATTCTCGTTGGCGATACCTCTCCTTCAAATTTGGATATATGATTTCCACAATTTCCTTTTTTGGATCATTTCCTTTTTTCAGTAGTATGTCACTTGGTATATTTTTATCAGTTCTTCACCTTCTGATGATGTATTTGTTCCATCTCCGATATTGAGAATCCAGTCTGCAAATTCTTTTACCTTTTGTTTCTCAGTTTCATCATTTGTCATGCAATTGAGTCGCATGTTCTTTTTTAGTTTCAGTATCTGGAAGTGTTCCCAAAGATACGACCTTTTAATGGATGCAGTGACTATGTTGTGTCTTCTTCCCTTTGGTAGAACTGGAAGTATCTGGCGGAAGTCCCCTCCTAGAACCACTGTCATTCCACCAAATGGTCTCTCACTACTGTTTTCATTTGTATGCCTTAATATATCCCTTAGAGTTCTGTCTAGTGCCTCAAAACATATTTTGTTTGCCATTGGAGCCTCATCCCATAATATTAGTGTTGTCTTGTTTAAAAGTTCTGCCAAGTGTGTTCCTTGTCTAATGTCACATGTTGACTCTTCTGTAAGGATCAGTGGGATGTGGAACCTTGAGTGAGCTGTCCTACCTCCCTGTAAAAGCAGCGCTGCAATACCACATGATGCTACTGCTAGTACTATTTTTCCTTCGGAACGCAGTTTTGTTGTGATTGCCTTCCATAGATAGGTCTTTCCTGTTCCACCATATCCATCCACAAATAATTGTTTTCCCAATCTTTTGTCGATTGATTCCATTATTGAATCAAATGCATTGAGTTGCTCAGAGTTCAGATTACCGAAGATCCTCAAGTGCTCTTCCTTTTGCTCCTCTTTGTTGTAGCTCATCTCTTCGCTGAGCAACCTGTTTCCAAGTTCATTTATCTCTGAAGAATTTGGAAGTTCTATTCCTAGATATTCATTAAGTGTCCTTCCAGCTTGTCTCATGAGCTTCTCTATTTCAACCAAGGCATGTCCTTGCTTCTGTGAAGCTGTCAGACATAGTGTAGGATAGTTTAATAGTTTTCTCTGTCTATACTCTACATCTTCACTTAGAACTTCCCAGCATGATTCCCAAAGGAGCTTAGGACTTGTCACTTCACAGTGGCATAATATTGCTGTGAAAAGTTGTCTTAGCTGGTTTCCAGTTGCCCAATTGGACGCCTCTTTGATGCACTCAAGCCACTCTTTGTCGTCATCAAGAAATCCTAGAGCTTCGCAAGCTGCTTTGTATGATGTGTGGACAACTCCATTTACAGTTCTTATGTCTTCGAAAGATGTGCATCCTTTGACAACATTGAGTAGCATCCGCATGTAATATTTTTCACCGCTTGCTGGATGGGCATAATATATCCTTCCAACTGATCTTCCTTTCTTCCTTTTGGTCCACTTCGTCTGTTTCTTATTCCATACCCATTTAGATGGGAATTCTGCGTATGTTAGTTGTCTGGCTTCTTCACACATCTTGTTTGTCTCCATCCACTGTGTAAATTTAGTGATTCCTACTCTCTCTTTTCGTATGATCTTTGTTAAATCTGTAGAATCTGAGAAAATGACATGTTGTTCATTCTCCAGGTGGAAAGGCAATCTTTCAACGCAGGATCTCGGTAGTGCATCTCGAACTGAAATACTCTCCAACATGCGTCGTTCCCGGATATATATGTGCATTCAAGGTATTTCTTGATCTCATCATTTTTGATTAGTGCCGTCGCTTGGTCATCACCTTTATTGATGTATTTAAAAAGGTATGTAATCGATAGAGATCTGTTGCACACCTCAACATTTATATGTGCTAGATACTTTACCAGTACATTTCTGTTGTATGGGACGACGTATCCGTTGTCCAATTTGACTCCCCCCTTCTCTATGTATATTCCATCATCCCGCCTTCTGTATACTGGGTATCCATCTTCATCAATGGTCGTATTGATGTTAAACTTTTTTGGGAAATTTCTTATACATCTGTTGTCGACCATGCATGGTGAATTCGTGTTGGCTGCACCGCATGGTCCGTGCATCATGAAGTTTTCAACAGCTTCGTATCCTTCTGGATCGTTCTCCTTCTCTGGGATCTCAGCACTGGTTATCTTGTCTATCTCTGAAGGTTCTGGATATTTGTGTTTTTTTCCTTCTTGTCAAGGAATGTGACTATGTGGGCATGCGGGAGGCCTCTTTTCTGGAACTCAATTGTGTATATAACTGCAAATTTTATAAAAAAAATGTTAGTTCATTTGCTATAGAATGAAATTAGCAGTTGTGATGATGAAGTCAGTATATTATTACTTGCTAGTGTTTTTCCGAAGTATTCCCTTTCTTTTATGTCTCTCATGAACTCCTTGAGTTTTATGTGAAACACTCGGTCAACAATATCCGGTCTTTCCCATGCTTGTTGTCCTACTTCATGCAGCATTGATTGAATCTCTGGCCAAGATGCGTTGCATGTGAATGTCACAAATAGGTCTGCGTATCCAGCCCACCTGCAAATTGCCATGCATGGCATCTTGGTAGTTTTGTACTTTGTATCGTGGACTATCTGTGACGCTAGATGGCAGTAGTATTCTCTTTCCTACTTGGTCAGCCCTTGTATCTCCTATGTCTATTGCGTCTTGCAAGCCAGCATATAGTTCCGTCCTTAGGGTTCCTTGATTTCTTCTGATCCATTCTAGCCTGTACTGCAAAATGCATGCAAGAGCATCCACAATGTACTGCAACGTAAGCTTTTCACACATGAGCAAGTGCATCGATTGGTTAGTACGTTGTTATAGACGATACGCATAGTATTCCAGCATTGTGACATTTTTCCTTTTCAATTTTCTTCCGTCTCTCAATATGTAAGGTATATTTTCTCTGTACCCATCTTCTCTGTAGGGAAATAGTAGAGGATATTGCATAGCCATGAATTTTAGATGGTTCTCTGATATTCTTCTCGGCTTCATGTTTTTGTACTGAACAATGACATCTCGTCCTTTTACATTTTTGTGCTATCATTGACAATCAGAGCTGCAACTTCAGTTGCAGGTGGCATGTCATGTGGTCTTTCATTTGCATGTCGTTTACTGATTAGCTTTAATTTCACATTGTCATAGTCACCTTCTTGGAATCTGTCCCTTGCCATTCTGAATGTTTTTGCTAATATATTTTTTCTATCCAGCATATTTTTAAGGCCTTCAACAGTGTGAGGATCTATCGACTTCCTTTTATTTTCTGATGTTGATGCCATAATCCTGTTGTTTACCTCGTTATCAGTGTTATATATGTACAATTGTGCCCAGCGTGGCTTGTCTTCACCTTCAGGTAGTAGAGTTCCAATCCTGTGATAATTTTGCCACTGCCATTGTTTATTTCATTGTCTACCTTTCCTCCCATCGATGTGAAAGCAAACATGGAGTTGTACAATCTGATATTCTGCATGTAGTTTTTTGATCTGTTCCCGCTATCTCTCCTTAGCAACTTCATAAGGTAAGCAGGTGGCTCTCTTAAAGGTGGCAAATCAACCTTGCCTTGTTTGCAGCATAGTCCGAAAGTTGGTGCCGTTTTCCCTTTACCTTTAGTTCTTTCTTCATACCAGAAAATTGCGCCACACCGTTCGCACTTGCAGGATGGTAATCCGAAGTTCCAAATTTTCATATCAGTCCTTTCCGATGTCCTGTTAAAGATTGTTAGGATCATTTATATTTTTGAAATAAATGTTATTTTTCATATAAATTTTGACAAATCTGAGACATTTATTTTGGGACGGAGGGAGTACAACTTACATTTCTGGTGATCGGTTAGTTGTCCTTGATTTTGATGTTGTTTTCTTAGTTTTACTTTTAGTCCTGTACACGTGCATAACAGAAATATCATATTAGTAAATATCCAAATTGTAGATCTTGATTGAATATTTTCTACTTACCATGTAGTTTTTCTTGTCTGACTGATTATCAAATTACTTTTGGGCGATTGTCCTGCATTGCTCTTGCTCTTGCTTTGCATTTTTCTTTTCCTATTCAGTCTTGCTTCTCTAGCTATCTCTGCTGCATACGTTGCCCTGCGTAACAGAATTTCCATTTAGACACTATTTTCGGTTGCAATTGAACAAACCATATTTTGTTCTAGTTCTGTTTTATTCATGTGCATTTAGATATGTTATCATGTATTTGAGAATCTAAAGAATTTGAGAGCTAAATGTGTATCTCAAGCTCCTAGCATAAGAACTATTTGTGTACAGTAAAGTTTGTAAAATCATATGTTTCTACATCAAATTCGTGGAGTTAACTAAGTAGTCGTTTTAATCTTGTCCATATTTCAACACATAGATAGCACAATTCGATCTTCCTCATTTTAGGAAACATAAATATTCATTTTATAATCTGTTCATAAGGTTTATGTGCATAGCATAAGAAACTTATTTTGCTGCTTCTAGTATATCCTGTTAATAGTAGCATCATGGAATTGAAAGGATAAGCAGTTTAATTCTAAATAAGTAACTACACCGACTATCAATAAATATAAAAAAATAATTTTGTGAAGATTTGCTTACCTGTCCTCATTCATAGCCTCTTTTTCTGGTATATTTTCTGACACATCTTTTATTACCAAACGTCCTTTGTTTTTCTTTTGTTTAAGTTTGATTCTCCTTGCGAGTCTTGCACTTCTTGTTGTTTCTCTGGTTTTACATAAATAATATATTAATTAATAATGATTATTAAATCTGGCAAAGTCTAAATAAACTACCAACACACATCCTAACTATATTACTAACTTGTACCTTTTTTGTGGTACCAGGTTAGTTAAACATGCATTTTCGCCGTTAATGATACTTTCATGTATGGATGGTTTATTCAATAAGTTTAAGTACATTTTCATGATTGGTAAGTGATCACCTTGTTGGCTTGCTTATTTGCTTGACTTTGGCCATCTTGGCATGTTTCTCGAAATCTTTGATATGCGGCCCATCTTTTCTTTTCATTGCTTCTTCCAGCTGAACAACGAATGCATAAAAATATATTAAAAGAGGATGTTAAGCTCCAACTATGATGCTAAATATTGTGAGTACATGTTGGTTTAATCATATCAAAAGCTAAACTTAACACAAAAGCTTTTTTGTTTTTGTTTCCGAGAATAGATTGAATTTCCTTTTGGTTATGTCATAAAGTTTTTAAAACCATTGATGTTGTTTGCAAGATTTGTTTTCATGGTCAATGTTTTACCTGATGATTACTCTCTTCCGCTTGTAGAATTGAAGGCGATGAATCTTCAAGACTTTTTATTGCAGGCAAAGCTCTTGACCTAGTGTTGTAGTTACTTGTAAGTCAATCAAAGCATAAATCTGTAATGATATTGTAATTGAGGATCACAACATACATATAGAGATCAATAGAAGAAGTTATTCCTTCCGACCCATATTAGTTGACTTGGATTTGTCAAAATTTGGATGAACCTATATACTAAATAATGTCTAGATTCATCCAAATCTAGACAAATTTTAGTCAACTAATATGGACTGGAGGGAGTATTTGATTTTGATGTGGTACCTTGAGTTGAAGGCGTGTTTGTCCTGTCGTCGATTTCGTTCGTACATATGAAACACAGATTGGATCTGCCAATTTCTAATAGCGCGGAGTTCTCTTGTATAGGAGTAGGGCTGGAATTATAACTCGAAACTCGCGAGCTAAATGAGTAACTCGTGATATAGCTCGACTCGGCTCGAACTCGGTGTCTAACGAGTCGAGCCAAGTTTTTGATTTGAGCTTGTTTGTTCACCCAAGCTAAATGAGCTACTCGCGAGCTACTCATTTAGCTCATTAAACTCGTTCAAATATAGAGTTTGAAAATTTTCATAGATAAGTGTCATACTATGAATGTTCCTTGAAGCTGTAACGGCGTAGAGTTACTATATTTTTTATTGATCTTCCTTCGTGCTATTATGGAAATACTATTATTGTTCTAGTTTCAAATTAGTAGAATAATTACTAGTTTTTCTTATATGTGCTCATATTTATAACTTATAACAATCTAAACGAGCTGCTCGCGAGCTACTCGTGAGTTTACCGAGTCGAGCCGAGTTTCAAATATGAGCTCGTTCTGTAAACGAGCCGAGTCGAGCTAACTCGTTAGTTGAACGAGCTTTAGCGAGTCGAGCCGAGTTGGCTCGGCTCGGCTCGAATTCCAGCCCTATATAGGAGACAGTGTTCCTAATTTATTTGTTTCCTTCTAGCGTACGTCCTCTCATTCTTTTTCAAAATCTAAGTTTGTTACCTCACGATATGTTTTTAGAGATACGATAGCTAACCTATTTATTCGTGGGCCCTTAATTTACAAGTGTGTTTTTATTTTGGACTGCCGTGGACCGTTTTAGGAAGCAGAAGCTTATAGGTATATATTCTGGCCCATGCACAAATGTACGGAAAACCACTTAATTGTTTGCTTCTCCTGAGAAAAAAACTTACTACCACCGCTTTGTTGTTTGGCGAGTGAAATGCATTCATAGTCCTGAACTTGTTGGCTATGTCTACAACAGTCCTTAAACTTAGAAAATGCACCCAATCGGTCCCTAATCTTACTCTAAGGGTCCACATACGGTCCGAACTACATACACCGCCGTATTTTGAGGACGTGGCAGCTGATTGGACCCACAGCATCGTTGCCCACCTTTAGAAATTCGAAAATCGGAGAGTTTCCCCAGCGCCCATGCCATGCTTCCGCATTGACGAGCTGCTTGCCGCCGGTGACATTGATGGCCCCTCGGATGGCGGCCGCCGGCCTGATGTCCTCGCTCTTCTCCCATGGCCGTGTGAGGAGCCCATAAGTGAGGTACTTGCACACCACCTCCACGTCTCATGACTGCTCGCTGTGTATCTGCCACGCCAGGATGGTCTTACCATGGCTCAGCCTCCACCGTGTTCCAGCCTCAGTAGCTCATACAATCACGCCGTGCGCGCACCTAGTAACCACCACACCTATGCCATGCGCCGCCGCGTCGGCGGCGTCCTTAGCAGTGCTCGGATAAATAGTAATTTCAGTCACGGACCGTGGTAGCTTGCTCCCTGACCTGCTCTTTCCAGAGTGACAACGTCATGTTGAACGAGATGTACAACATCGACGAGACGACGACGATGGCTTGCTCGTTGAGTCACCTAGGCACTCATGCCGCGCGGCCAGGTGCACATGGATCAGCTGGTCGGCGCACACGACGTGCTCGACATAATACCCAGGAGAGAGCGACGGGCGCAGTCGGATGAGCAGGGCGAGGCGCTGCTCGCCGCGAGCAGCAAGTGGAGCTGCTCGGCTGCAAGCACGGGGCGTGATGCGGTGGCGCCTCCTCTCCCTCCAATTCTGCGCGCTCAACGTCCGGCGCACGCGTCACGAGACCCCGACCCACCTTTGCCATTCAGACCCACATGCAGCCCCTCTTCGAGGCCTTCTGCAATAACGACGATGCACGTGCCTTGAATCCTTGATCACGGCGCTCCCGCAGAAGTTCTCGGTGGCCCAACGCCGCGTCGTCGTCCTGTACAGCCACATGGCGGCGTTCTCAGTTGGCGAGGTCGTGATAGAGGCCGACTACCTCGGGTGCGCGCGGTGGAAACTCGCCGAAGATGGAGAGAGGATGAGGTGGGGTGTGGAATCAGGGCAGTGACGCGGTTCTTTCCGTGTCACGGCGGCGGGAATCGCTATGGCGACTACATCCATACGTGGCCTACTTTTATTCAGACCAAGATGATGTGTGGCTTGCTGAAGACGAAGGCGAAAGTTCGGCTGGGTTGCATATGGGTCCGATACAGCAGACACGTCAGCAAAAATACGGGGTCAGTACAGTTTTGGACCGTATATGGACATAGAGATCGAGATTAGGGACCGCGATGGTGCGTTTTATGACTTCAAGGACGGTTTTAGACATGGCCAACATCTTCAAGGACGGTGGATGCATTTTACTCTTGTTTGGCTCTCTCTCTCACTCAGCTCTTCACCCACCACACCTTTGAGCTACTTGCTTCCGGATTAGTATTCCTAAAATTCATCTCATTCGAGAGGGTACTCCATGGTGAGGACCCGGGCGACCTACCGCAGCTATCTTACGGCAGGAATTACACCAAGAGAGGAGTTCAACCCCCGGTATTCGTGAGTTTCCCTTATTCCCTCTCCGTATCTTCCCCAAATCCAGCTCCTTTTTAAGTCCTATTTCTGTTTCTCCAGTTCATATTGCGCGTGAACCTCGGTAGATTAATAGTGGCGAGTAAGAGGTAGAAGCGACCAACAGTAGGGCTTACACGATGAATCAGACGGTCTCTGCTCCAGCGAACTTCCAGGTTAGGGAACATCTAGCTTTGAAGTTTCCCCTCCGACCCATATTAGTTGATTTAGATTCATCTAGATATGGATATATCTAGTCAAGTTTTGGTGCTAAATACATTGTTATGTAGACAAATTTGAGTCAACTAATATGGGTTAGAGGGAGTAGCTTTGTCTGATTATAATTCATTGCCTTATTCATTCTTCTTTTTACCTGATTCTTAATTTCCAGATCCTGTTGTTTGTACGTACTGGTCGGAGTGCTTACATGCACTTGGCCTAGCACACACGCCGAGGTTATGTCGCTATTATTAGTCTGAAGGTTAAGCATATTAGTTGATTATATGTTTCATCGTAACTTTATTCTTGGATATATTTATGACACTTTTGCAGTTTTATAATTCTTTGATCTCATATCTTTACAGGTTATAACAGTGTTTGTCATCAAATTTCTAATAATCAGTTGGTTAGGGTGAGCAAAATGTGATGACAGAGTTGTTGCGTTGAGGGGGCCTTTCTATTTGTTAGGGGGCTGAAGACGACTCTAAGGATGTGATAATTTAATAAGGTCAAAAAATCTCTAGATAAGTATGCCTTCCTTTTGCATTTCCTCTGGTGTTAGAAAGCAATGCCTCATATTTATGTTTTTTGAGTATTTATTTATGGTAAAGTATAACTAATATAAAAAGAAGTTGCATTTCAAGCTAAATATGATAATGGGTGAATATTTACAGAATCAGAAGTTGAGAAGTCTGTATTCACTTATCAGAAGTAATAATTAAAAACACGCTCTTGTGGAGCATAAAATAAATATAAATGCATTACCAATGCAAATTACTACTAAGTATATAGAGTATATAGAATATATTTGTAAGTTTATTGTAAAGAACATGGTACTATCTCGTTCCTAGCCTGTGTAAAATTCAGGTGCCTTCCTAATCCTTTTTGGCCTCACTTGATTTTCATTGGCATGCAAAACTTGCAGAAGCTTCTTGTCCCGTGTTGATTCTTTATTCTTGTTTCTGTCGCTAATCTTTTTCTTCTCCGTTTTGCTTGTAGTTTTCGCATTCCATTCTTCAACATAGTCATTTTTTATGATACCGTTGTTCTTAACCTTGTTTTTCCCATCTCTCTATAAAATAAATAAAACAATGTTACTACTGAAACATGGTAAATATTAAATTTATATGTCATTGTGATATACCTTCTTATTTTTTGTACTCCCTTTCCTATCCTTGTTGGTGGTATCATTCTTTCTATTGTCAGTTTCATAACTCCCTTCCTCTTTGACCTGTAAGACAAACAATTGTTTTGTTTAAGAATTTATATATATAATATATATAGTATATGCTGTTTTTGTATCATACTACCTCATTATTACTATCAGCATCTGTACCATTTTCTTCCCTTTCTTCATTCATATTTTCTTCTGTGCAATCAACATTCATGCCGGTGATATTATCATTTTCTTCCTCTTGTCCCTATATGATATAATTCTATGTGATACGTACCCAAAAAGTAATTACTACATATAGTATATAAAATTATTTTAAATAAAATACCTCGTCCTCTGAAAGTCTCTTTGCAACTTCTTTATCCCTTTTACATATTTCGTTCTGTTTCTTCACTTTTAAACCTTTTTTAGATCTTTTACGACCATCCTCTTTAACATGTTTCTTAAATCTCTTGGTCTGTACATCCTCTTCCTGTGAAAATATCTCGTAAGAATTATAGGAAAAACAAAATAAAATTGCTATTGCAATAATAGAAAGAAAGAAATACCTATATTTTTGTTACTAAAACATGCATGCTAATAACCTACACACAGGTCTGCAGAGGTGCAACTGAGGCATAGTAATGCCAAGATTGTATGTCCGAGATGTTAAAAATAAAACTATTGTTCTTAGATGAGTACCTCAGTACTAATATCTTCATAGCTTAAATCATTATCTGTAGCGGTGATTTCACCATCTTCTTCCTCTTCTAATTTTACCTGTAGGATAATTTTTATGGTATCAAATGTAAGACAGTTGTTAAACTTTGTTAATGGATATACAAATAGATAATTTCCAATATTGTACCTTCTCATCATGGCGTTTTCTTTTCTTCATAGATTTTTTTTCTATTTTTGGAAGAAGACTCTCTCTCATATTTGTTAGATGATTTGGTTGACATGACTTTTTTAATCTTTTGCAGAGTTTTTTGGTTAGATATTTCCTTTCCACACATATTATTCCTCTCAACTTCTATTGCATTCTTCGAGGAGCACTTTACCTGTAATAAATTGGATTAATATTAAAATATAACTAATGTACATGGATACTTATGCTAGTAAAACCATTTGTTACTCGCAATACCTCATTATCTGACTTCCACATAACATAATTCGAGTAATCTTCCGTTCCTTGGTTCTCTAGTATGTCCTATAAAGAACATATTTGTTATTTCTTAAAACAATTGAAAAGTATGAAATGTACATGAGCATACCTCTTCACTTCTCTCGTTTAAATATTCCATCTCAAGCTTGTCCTTAGGTTCAAAAGTGTAGGTCACTTTATAATTTTCCATGCACTCTTGCAAATTCCTTGAAGTCAACTTCAGTCGGAATATCAGTGTTGTACCACATAGGTCTTGAATAACATCTGGAATTGTGTTGGTGAATCCAGCTTGATCTAGAAGGGTAGATGCACTTATGCTACCCAAAAGTCTCTGTGCTACCTCATTAAACATCACAAATGTTGTTGTTGTTGTCTCATCGCGCACCTTCAGTTTAAGTAGGTACCTATATGATAGTGTAATTCACTGGTATTAAAAATTATAAAACACTTAAATACAAATCTAATATTGTTACCATACTTACCGTAGTTCTGGATTTTCAGCTACTTCATTACATGAGTTACAAATATAGTTAATTATTTTCCTTTCTTGTTGCAGAATAGCAAAGTTTGCATGACATGTACCACCAACCTTTATCCGCTATAATCTCATCTATTGTTGCTTTTGATGTACATACAAATTCCTAATATCAGATAAGAGCAGAATGTTCAGATAACAAAACATAACTATAATATGCAAAATATACTTGCTGGTCAAGGATAGTGGCAAACCTTTTTGTTTACATCACCAAACCGAAGTTCTGTAATTTCCTTTAATGTTTTTCTGTTGTAAAACATTTGCTCTTCAATTGTTCCTTTGTTGCTTTCATCAACCTCCAGCATCATTGGGAAAACATCTCTTTCACAATGCCTATAATAAGTTTGAAGAACAAACAAATAAATTTTAAAATTTTAAAAATTATATAAGTAATTGCATGCTTATATATCACACCTCTCGATGATTTGTTCTGTTTCTGGAATTTCAATGTCCAAGTAGACTTTAGACGCATTTGTAGTGCGTAGAGATAACCCTGGTTAAAGTTAGATGATTAGTAACATTGTATTATTGTGTACACATAAGAGAATAAAATCCTCACCATTGAATCTTCTGACCAAATTCGACGTGACAATCATGATTGTTTGTTGTGCAAGAGCTCTTCATTTAAAATATTTGCTAAAATATCTCCCCATAGACTGATCCTGATCTTCTCACCACTGAAGCAATTTAACCATGTGATGAATTTTTTGAAAGTATATAAATTAAAATTGGTACATTAATTTAAATTACTTACTCTAGTAAAAGGATTTCTATCTCACGGATGGTTGCAATTTGCTCCCAGCTTGTCCCCTTGTTTTTTGGTATTTGCTTTACTGGTCCCATCGCAGTAAGCAACCCAATCACATCTACATAGACACATACTTATAAAACTTATTTGGTAAAAAAACCGTTTCATTAGGCAGAAGTATATACCTGAACATTGTTTATCAACATTTACCCTACTCTCTAAGGTATCACTATCAGCAAACTCAAAGTAGTAATCCAAAAAATTTGTCTTGTCTTCAACAACTTCCTTCACTATTGTATCAAAAAGGTAATTGATTTTGAGATTGTTCTTCAATGGTCTAAATTTTTCATACTCCCAAACTTTGAAAGACTTAAATATGTAGATGGAGTCCTCTTTAATTTTTGTTGTAAACTTGCTAGATAGTTTGTTCACAATTGAAGCATGGATTGTATTTCCCTACATAAAAGAAAATATTAGCAAGCTTTTAATCAGGTAGAATAATCAGATCACATATATAGAGATGTGCACTAATTCTACCTTCTTATCTGATAAAATCATATCAGTGCTAATATGTTCATTGGTTGATAAGTTAATTGCGTCCCAAAGCCTTAAAACTTTGACCTTGATTGTACATGCCTCACTTCTTGTAGTAAGTGCATTCAACAACATCGGTGCCATATGATCTGAGGCTTTAAAAAGATAAGCATTCATGTTACTAACTACAAAAGTAAGTAATATTACAAAGAATGTAGGTATAGTTAGCTTTCTAATGTTTTCAAGTGTAACATGAATAGAAAGTAACTTCATAGATTAGACTACCAATCAGTTAGGTTATAGATGTACGGGCTCTCTAGATGAGTACTCCATTGCGCATAATTGTAGAATACGTTTCCATTGATCAGATAATACATATAGTATACAGTGAATTAGACGTGTTATCAAAGTAATAAGTAGTATTAAAGATCCATATATGAAACATGCAGTGTACGATAATTGAACATGTGTGGCGATAATAATAGATCTAGAACGAATAAAATAGCTTTGTTGGATGATTCATGATCAAGATCCATAGCTGAACTAAACAATCTGATGCACAAATATTTGTTTTTGTGCAGAAGAACATACCTAATGGAGGTTCGTTGCTGATTGGATGTCGAGATCAAAACAAAGTAGTTTTTTGCATGATTCATTAATGAAGGTGAATAGCTCATGGAGAAGAAGATACCTAATGGAGGTTAGAACCTGAAACAAAAGGAGTACTTGCTATTGTGCACATACGAAGAATATACCTAATGGAGGTCAGAACCTGATTTGATGAAGCCGATGATGAACGAAGAATATCGAAGTACAATTGGAAGTTTCTTTTCTATGAGAGCAAACTTCAGATCTGGTCGCTGGTCGTAGGCAAGGTCGGCAATCGCAAGTTGTAAATAGCGATTACAAGTCGTGAGGTATTATAGGAGTTTGCAAGTCGTGAGGTATTATAGGAGTTGCCTGAAGGATAAGATATTTAAGGAGTAGTTTAGAGGATATTCAAAAGGGCAGATCTAACAAAACGTGTTTGATTTGGAGTTCTGGTACGTGACTTGCTGATCTATCAAAACGTGTTTACGAACATTTAACGGTGGTAATTCTATTAACCGATAAAGGCCCACCCAATCAAAGGCCAGATGTTACTAATTATTCTGGGATTTTCTAGCGATTTATCTGATTTCTTGTTAACCCATCACGTGCTTTTAATATATAATAGATTGATATTTTATTAGATCTAAATCTCTTACATATGCATATTATTGACATGCACTGGTTAAGAAATTGGAACAGGAACATCGCCCCGAAACAATCTGTTTTCGTGGCCGAGCTATATTGATAGAACTTATGTTCGCCAACCAGTGGAGGCATGCTGTGCGAGGCATACACACATGCTTATCCTTGCCTGGAGAATCAACTGCGGCAAGCATGCGTGTTTGATTCCATATGGCCGATCGGTTTTTTACTTGATCCCCTCTCTCGTTGTTTGCATTGGTAATTGATTATTTTATTTTGATCTAATCCTCGCATGCATCTTTGTTGTACCAACTAATCCGTGACATGAGAAACTTGATGGAAATAATCTCTGCTGAAACGATCTTGCTCAGTGCCACCGGCACCCTCAGCGGCGACTCTGAAACAAAGGAGGCTGCGCACAAACTACGACAGATCAATTGCCCGATGAAGCAACCATGAAGAAAATCAAAACGCATGGATCGATGCAATATATCAATCAGATAAGCATAAAACGATTTCACTTATTTTAATTTTTATATTCTATTATGTCTACTAATTGTTTTGTCTCTGCAAGTTCGAGCACCACGCCAATCGGTTGCGGACTCTCCTTCTGTGGATGCCTCACTCGTGAACTCACCACAGTCGTGGACTCGTCCAGCGCGGACTTGCTACACTCACAGACTTTCCATCGCGGAATTTCCATGCTAACCGCTAAGTTTCTTTACACTCGTACATGTTATGGGTTCAAAACATATATGCATCTCCATTTATCTTCAAAGCCGACCATGCAGTCACATGTGACCCTTTCAGGGACCAAAATTACACTTGCAGTCTGGCATCACGTCCCTGTTACCCGGCAAGCGTTTTGATGATGGAGGTCTGCCTACTCATGAAAAGACACACATAAACCTTATATACTGCCCCTCGATCCACATAACAAAAGTGCATTTTATTTCAACGTCTACAAATTCGCACGTCTTACAATTGTTCAATATATTATGCAAGTATACCTTAATGCAATTGTATTTTTTCTCCTTCTCAGCAAAACGGTCTGGTGTCTTTCTCCCTACTCGCCGCGCTCGAGGACTCGACGCGTTACAGACAGCGGCACTCTCTGGTCGCTCGACCTCGGCACTCGCCGGTCGCCCAACCTCGCCGCCCGCCGTGCTCGAGGACTCAGCACGCTCTAGACAGCGGCACTCGCCGGCCGCTCGACCTCGCCACTCGCCGGTCACCCGACCTCTCCGCCCGCCGCGCTTGGGGACTCGGCACGCTCCAGACAGCGGCACTCGCCGGTCCCCGACCTCGCCACTCGTCGCGCTAGGGGACTCGGCACTCGCCGGTCGCCCGGCCTCGCCACTCTCCACGCTCGGGAACTCGGCGCTCGCCGGTCGCTCGACCTCGCCACTCGCCGCGCTCGGGGGCTCGGCGCTCGTCGGTCGCTCGACCTCGCCACTCGCCATGCTCGGCAGTAACCATTACTATTTTCACAATATGCATCTCTAAAGAGCCTCAAGTCGCCTCTACAAGCCAACTCGAGCCTCGGGGACTACTCCTAGGCATGATGCGTGTACGCATGGTTCCACGAACGCGGCTCGCCCTCGTCGACTAGCCATCGTGGACTCTCCACTCGCATACTCTCCATGCTCGGTGACTTGCAGCCGCGGACACTCATCCTCGCGTACTCAATGCGCTCTGGGACTCGCCATCGCGGACTCGCCCTCGTGTACTCAACGCGCTCGGGGACGATCCACCGCGGACTCGCCCTCGCGTACTCAACACGCTCGGGGACGATCCACCGCGGACTCGTCCTCGCGTACTCAACACGCTCGGGAACTCGCCACTGCAGACTCGCCCTTGCGTACTCAACACGCTTGGGGACTCGCCACCGCGGACTCGCCCTCGCGTACTCAACGAGCTTGGGGACTTGCCACCGCGGACTCGCCCTCGCGTATTCAACATGCTCGGGAACTCGCCACCGTGGACTCACTCTCGCGTACTCGACAGGCTCTGGGACTCGCCACCGCGGACTCGCCCTCGCGTACTCAAGGCGCTCGGGGACTCGGCGCGCTACAGACAGCGTCACTCGCCGGTCGCCCAACCTTGCCATTTGGCGCACTCAGGGACTCGGCACTCGCCGGTCGCTCGACCTCGCCACTCGCCGCTCTCGGGGACTCATCGCAACTGGCGGCTTCACCGATACCCTGCGTCTTTCGCCAACTGGCCATCACCGACTGGCTCACGCTGACCGCCTCCTGCTTCACGGTTCTTTTCTCTGTTCAGGAGCTCGTCGCCGACTCGCCATGACCCATCGTCAAGACTCTCCGCGCCCTGCCACAAGCCCGCGTTGAATCGACAACGTGCTCGGGGACTACTGATGGGGGAATACCAATCGGGGTATACCCACGAAGCGGAGTCGCCGACTGTATCGAGCCGACTAAAACCTAGCCCTGAGCGGGTCGACTCGCCCAATACGGCGACTGGCGCATGCTGGACCCAGATGAGTGGCGCCGACTGGAGGCCCACGATGGCGACTTCAATACAAATCCCACCAAATACTTGTAAACCCTAACTGGCTGCATATATAAAGTCACCAGGGGCACCCCCACGAGGCATCCTCTCCCACATCTCATTAGACCTATGCTCTCCCACATCTCATTAGATCTAGTCTCCCTCCACCTACGGCGGCTCCCATGTAAACCAATCTATGATCATATACTGGATTGACAGCAGGACGTAGCGATCCTCCACCAAAGGGACGTGAACCTGGGTGCATTGTGTGCCAATCTCGCTCCCAGATTCTCCTACGTCGCCCTGCTCCCTCTACGTAAGCTAGCCCCAGTAGCATCTGCCGTGCAATACCACGACACTTGGGTGATTAGATAGCATTTGATGGACTGATTCACTGAGAGGATTCACCTCAAAAAATTACCAGAATACCCTTAAGACACTTGTTAGGCAGTACTGCATGTTTTTTGTCTTTTTCACCATATTAAAACTATAAGGTATTTTGATGTGATTGCAAGGACACTTGTTAGGTACTGATAATAACTTTCTTTAGAAATTGGAATCAACTCTTTTGGAGTTTCAAAGATACTATTATGAATTTATTGATTAATAAACAATACACAGAACAGTTTAATTCACCAAAATTCAACAGGATTTCATAAAATTATGAGCTACAGGGTTTTGAATGATGCTAATAGATAGGTGTACAGGGAGTTGGAATTAGGTGAAATCCTCATTTGGTTTGACCTAGAGAATATTCTAAAGGCAGAAAAGGCCTGATTTTGCTATTTTTGTTGTCGGTAAACTAGGAAGCCATTTTATGTGCGGCCAGTGGGACATGCAAGGTATTACTAACTCCTTTAAATATCAATTGGATTTGCTCTATTTGGATGTACCAAACTTTATAAAATCCTTTAATAGTGAAAAGAACACATTTGGCTATTTTATTTCCTGGAATTTATCTGTAGAAAATTTTGGTCCAAAACCAAGTATGCATATTAGAGTGGAGACTTAGGTACTTGTGAAAAATAATATCTAAATTTGTTTAGGGCATTTACATTTTCATTTCTATTTAAACCTCAACACCAATATTCAGGTCTAGAAGTTTTTAATTAAAGGAAATTGGGGCTGAGGGGTTCGTGGGCCAAATCTGGGGCGAACTAGGCCACATGGAGGAAGATCCGGACCACCCGGGGCAGGGTCACACGTGGGCAGCACCCCATTCGAACCTGGCAAACGGGGCCCGACAGTCAGCGACCCGTGGCCGCGAAAGGGTAAGGGGAGATCCAGGCCACCCGCGTAAAGGAGATCCGACGGTTGGCCTTCGTCGTCCTCGGCGAGACAGGCCCAGTGGCAAGGCAAACCCTAACAGCATCGGGAAGGAGCAGGGACTCACCTGAGGGCTCGCCGGCGATTGGGAGGTGGCAGAGCGGAAGCGGTGGTCGACGGCGAGTCCAGCGATGGGCGGCACTGGGTGTTTCGGCGCTAGGAGGAGGCTCGCGCGACGGTGTCCAAAGGGAACTCGCCAGAGCTAGATGGAGAGGCCACCTGCAGGCGTTCTTGTACCAGAGAAGGGGTGGGTCAGATGCAGGAAGGAGATGGGAACTCGAGAGAGTGACATGCAAGGAGGGAGAGTGCAAGGAGGAGAGGCCTTGCTCGATTTTGTGGGGGAGGCCGAAGCTTCTTGCCCTTCTTCTCACGGTCAAGGCAGAGAAAGGGGGAGGGAGAGGGAGCTCTGGAGTGTGAGTGGGGGTTGTTGGGGGAAAATGAGGGAGGGGATAAGGGGTGCCAAGGCTCTTGGCCATATAAACCAATGGGAGAGGCTCATGGTGGACTTAGTATAGGTGGAGCTTGGGAGAGGGTGCTGGCCAGGCATTGGGCAGCAGGGGTGGTGCTAGGTGGTGGTGTGGGGTCTACCTACAACCAGAGTGTGGAGGGAGGGGTGGTGTGGCTGTTGCCCCTTTTATTTCAATGATATGCAAGATATGTTCCACCCTCTCTCACAAGCTTCAAGAGCTAAAGGACAAGGATTTGGGGTTGGCTATAGTGATTTCGATCATAGGGGTTGTATGATGCTAATGATGATCAACAATGGTCACTGATTTTGTTTTGATTGCGTTTTAGTTTGAGCAAAAGCTTGACAGACAAAATTGACCTCAAACAAAGTTGTGAAGGAAGTTGAAAAAAATGCATTAGGAAAGGTGATAAAAAGGTACTGGTGTGTGTATAGGGTCATTGCATAACCCTAAGAATTATTTGGGATTTTTCTAATGATTAAAGGTGCACTTAAACTCAAATATTCAAATAGTCTAGAAGTAGTTTCTAGAAGCTTATTTGATACTTTTACATTGGAAAAGATTGGTTTTTGATGTGATATGGTCCTAAATACCATATGACACTTTGGAGAATTTTATTGGAATTTATTGAGGTGCAAAAGTATTTTTAAGGAATCATTTCTTGTTTCTGCCATTTAAGAAAAAGGGCAAAAAGAAATAATAAAGAATCTCAACAATATTTATTTTTGAGTAGGAAAGGTGGGATATAATAAATAGGCATCAAATGTGCCTTGAGTTGGCAAGGTGATTTGTAGAAAAACAAACTTACCTTTATAGAGAGGGTTTTGAGGATTTTGTAGGATAATGATTTTAAATAGTTTTAGGCTCCAAATAATTATGGAAATTATTTTGCAAATGATTATATTCAGGGTAGATGATGTTGAATTGATTTATACCTCAATTCCATCTTGGTTTTTGAAGTGTTGTGGTGAAAAAGGAGGGAAACTAGATTTTTGGGAATCTAGGGCTTTGTTATTTTTATGCCACCAAAACATGGTTGGATTAGTGAGTTCCTAGCTCACCTTGGTACAAGGGGTAGATGTGTAGCTAGACCAAGTTATATACATGATCAAGGAAGAAAGAGTTTGGCTTGGTTGGATTTTAGGTGGTGTAAGAGTGATGGCAATCTTTGATGAAAATAAGGCTGCCATAGCAGGATTGTCATGATGCCATCTAAACTGGGTGGGTTTAAGATGCACAAGGTTCCAATGGACGCAAGTGAAGTAGGGTTTGATAAGCCATGGTTAGTGGATCATAACCATGCAAAAAGTTGGTCAAGGGGGGGTAGCATATAGATGTGAGCTTCTTCCAAGGTAGGCAAGATGATAAGGTTTGCAGAAAAGATTAATATCTTGGCTACAAAACCATCATGGATGAGTGGGAATTAGATAGGCTTAGCCAAGGGCAAGAGTAGGATTTGGTAGTACTAAAGATGTACTACGAGATGGTTCAAGTACATTCTCAAGAATGCATATAGGTTGTAAAAAGGTAGATCTCCAAAGATTGAATCTAAATAAGAAATCCAGACTTAGCCATATTGGCAGATTTAGAGATTTTGACTAGTATGCAAGAGGGAAACATTTGAGAGGGTGGCAAGGGTTTATCCTTTCCATTTAGTGGTTGATGTTGAGGTATATACTGAATAGAGGGTATCCAAATTTGGATTGGTTCTTCACTAAGTTGGAAACCATCAAGTGGGATTATCCCTGGATTGATCTGATCAGGAGATGAGATGGTCACTTTAGTGGATTAGGATAGATCCAGGTTGGAGTGCTTGGTTTGAGAGTGATGATCATAACATATATTGTATCCTATGGTATGAGCTACTAGATTATCTCACTTTAGTTCGTAAGCAACAAGGCAATCAACATATCAAGGCAATTCATCAGACATCAGATCAAGGCAATTCATCTTAACACTTATCCAACTACTACTAGGGTCCATCAAGCCTAGCTTGAGGTAGGGATGGGTATTTTGAATTGGTTATGTTTTGAATTAAGATAAGTACCTCTTGGTATTTCTACCAAGATTGGAGGGGAGAGGTTTTAGGAAGAAGGTTTTGGAAAACCTAGAGATAAGAGTGGTTGAATGTTCTGTCTTGAAAACATAAGGAGATTGTATATAGGTCTCCATAGTTTTGTTAATAGAACTAGAAAAACCTTTTGTTGTGTCAAAGTCATCTTGGCTCGGGTTTTGAAATGACAAACATTTGAGAAATAGAAGGATGAGCGAAGACATCTCTTTTGTGAAATAGCTTTTGTAAACTAGTGTTGAGGTGAGAAATATATGACCTAGTACACCATCAATTGCATGAACACAAGCAAACAGGTAAGCAATCATTGCAACATATAAAAACAAAAAGTTTTTGGTTCCCCCTGATTTTTTGCCTTTGGACCTCAAATAAGGGTTGCTGAAAGTGGGATGTTACAACACTCATCTGTATATCATGTTTCGTCACTTCTTTGTAGATCCATGTTTGCCTTTCTTTTTGGTTTTTGTTTCTTATTTCCCAAAACACAAAAAGACCAAAACTATTTTCGTTGTTTCTCTTGGTTTGTTTCTTTGCTTTTTAGCATTGGTTTGCTACAAGGAAAATCCAAAAAGATTTTGCTTTGTGTGCTTGCTTTAAAAATCGAAAACACCAAAAATATTTGTTCTTCTTCTTTGGTTTTGTGAAGTTCTTTGCAGGGTTCAGCAGTCCTCAGTGGAGTTTAGTTTCATGTTATTATTCAAGCCACACAAGTGAAGGGCAATAATGAAGATTAAGACAACTTGAGGTGTGGTAAGAGGCTGGTAACAAACTCTATTTGTTTTCATTTTTTTACATATACTCATCATTGTGAGCATGCTTAGTCTGTTCATGTAAGGTGTATGTTATTTATGGATGCTTAGTAGTTCTTGCTTTCTTATGATTAGCTCCATCTTGCTAATAGTTTGTAGCATGTCATATGAATGTTTGCTTGCATTGTTCTATTCATAACTTGGTATGATATTGTGGTATCCTCATTTGAATGTTTCATTTGAATCGACTTGGCACATGCTCACGCATGCATATGACTAAAGAATAGTCAGTAAGCCTCGATGATTTATTTTGCCTCAGAGTTCTTGTATCACTTTCATGCCACAATTAGTCCTGTTTTGTTGCAATCATGATTATGACAGTTATTGCTCTCTCGTTTGTTGCTCCCTCTCTATTGCTAGCCTTCACTTGCACTGAGTATGAGTTCTACTCGTGTTTCCAACTCTCCAAAACCAACATTGCCAAAAGTGTCCACCATACCTACCTACTAGCATCATTTGCTATTCCGTGCATATTCATTATGCCTTGTTTTCTTCCAAATAAATTTTTTGCTTGTTTTGAGAAAGTTAGTTAGTAAAGCTCTCACAAACTTGATGGCACACTTTATTTCTTGCACTTAATAAACCTGAACCATTGTGACTGTCCATGAAAGTTATATGCTTTCAAATTATAGGCTGGGAGTTAGCAGAATCATGATGTCACGGGGAACGCCTTCAACATTGCACGTGTACATTGTACCTAGTTGATATCATGCTCTTTTGTTTACGGATGTCGTCGGTGTGAAATAAAAGGGGAGCTTGTAAGTTCATGGAGTTATATATATGTGTTAGAGAAACGCCTGGGCCACTAGCCTAAGCCATGCCTAATCATGGTGGAAACTTGCAGCATAACCATAATGAGCAATCTGTGAAGCATCCTCAATAAAAACCTATGCAAATAGCAAATAAAAAGATTGCTGAGATGCTCAATGTCTGCTTGCCTTGTCATTTTTATTATGGGATAGCTCATGTATCATGTGCAAGGGGACCCCGTTGGTGGTTCTCTATGAAACGCATGTATTTACTATGACAGGAACTTGCCGGAAACTAAATTTGAGTAGCATGAGGAGCGAACCTCGTATTCAAGGGACATGAGATTTTCAGTTTATGTTCTGTCAAGCATATAACTTATATTGGACCTCACTTTCACCATTAACCATTTAAAGATGCCTATTATAGGGGCAATGAGAGCTCAAAGCTAATGAGTTTCATACTTTCAGCATTTGGAAGCACTTCAAACTTTTCAAAACCTTTTTCACTTTCTTGTTGAGTCACCACGTATTCTACGAGCACCTTCTTGAGAGCATAGCTATCATTCTTAGTGTAATGTGTTTGTCTCAAAACTTGGTTAATTATGTCATGACTTTTATGCTTGTATCTCTGATATCTTTACTTCTAGTCTTCACTTGAACTTCAGAGGCGCCTAGCATTTGTTTTGCTCCACCATAAAAGGCAAGCGAGATACCACTCTATCATACCATCTTATGAGCATTGCAATGTTGCTTATGTTTATGTTTCATGATACTTATTATTATTGAGTTATCTCTTCATAGCTTGCAATGACTATTAAGTAGACTTAATTGCATACTCCTTATTATGAATTGTCTAAGTATCTACTCATGTGCTGAGAATATTTACATAATATGAAGCAAATGTGTTCATGAAAGTTCTTTTATCGCACTCAGTTTTCAACTGAATTTCTTGAGGACAAGCAATAAGCTAAGCTTGGGGGGAGTTGATATGTCCAAAACATATTTACTTTTCCAAACACTTTTGCTATTGTTTCTCCTCTAAACTTGTGTGATTTGGATACAACTAACACGGACTGACGATGTTTTCAGCAGAATTACCTTGGTGTCTAGTTTTTGTGCAGAAAATCAACTATTAGGAAAAATCCTAGAAAATATGCCAAAAATCCTATTTCACCAGAAGACTCACGGAGCCAGAATACGAGACGGAGTGGGGCTCTAAGGGGCCCACACCCCCTGCCCCATGGGCCAGGCCTGGCTGCGCCTGGAGGGGGTGTGGCCGCCTCAGGCACCCCCTCGGCCTCCCTCTTTGCCTATAAGTTTCCTTCTGACCTAAAAACTCAGGGGGTTCGATGTTTTTCCAGAAAGAGTTCCGCTACGCCGCCACCACCAGAAACCGCGATTCAGAACCAGAAACTTCATTCTGGAACCCTGCCGTGGCAGGGAATTTGTTGGGGATCAATGCCATCATCATCACCGACACCTCTCCATCAACCATCCATGTTTCCCACATCCATGAGTGAGTAAACCCCCGCTGTAGGCTATGGGGATGGCCGGGATTGGATCAGTTCTAGCATGTATTCGAATAAGGTTGTTAGGGCATGGTTCCTAGTATATCTATTAGTGTTATTTGACTTTGTTGCAACTTGTTGTTCTTAATGCTTGTCACTAGGGCCCGAGTGCCATGATCTCAGATCTGAACTTATTATTGATTCATGATGATAGTATTGTTTATGATCTTATCTGCAAGTTGTGTACACATATCATTGTCCGGATCCAAAGGCCCCGAAGTGATAGAAATTGGGACAGCCGAAGGGGAAGGATGTGATGTGAGGATCACGTGTGTTCATGGAGTGTTATTGCTTTGCTCCGGTGCTCTATTAAAAGGAGTACCTTAATTGCCAGTAGATTCCCTTGAGGCCCTGCTGCAACGGGCTGGCAGGACAAAATATGTTGTGCAAGTTCTCATTGCAAGCACGTATGACAAAAGTTGCCAAAACGAATTATCTGCCACGGTAGAGAAATGTGTCAAATCTCTGCCGCGGTAGAGGGTTATTTGTCCCGGTTCGTGTTACGAACCAGGACGGTTGCTCCAACCCCCTCGCCCTCCGCCATGGCCACGTGTACGCCATTTTGTCCCGGTTGGTGGGGCAACCGGGACTAAAGGTTGGGGCTTTAGTCCCGATTGCCCCGTCCCGGTTGGGTAACCGGGACTAAATGCCCTTACCAACCGGGACACATGGGGCTGTTTCCACTAGTGTGTGGAGCACATGCCTATGATTGTTTAGTACTTGGATGGTTTATCTTATTTATATGAAATTTCCCTAGATCTTGAAGTTACATGAATAGACTCGTCCATGCAACGCCTGTCCATCCATCCCTATGCCTACCGCGCTCATATCCTATGGTTTTCTACTACTGTTACTATTGATCTTGTTTTACTGCTGCTGTTGCTTTACTATTGCTACTACAAAACTGTTGCTACTGATAAACTCCTATGAGCAAGACTATTTCTAGGTGCAACTGAATTGACAACTCAGTTGTTAAGGCTTATAAGTATTCTTTGACTCCCCTTGTGTCGAATCAATAAATTGGGTAATACTACCCTCGAAGACTGTTGTGATACCCTATACTTGTGGGTCATCAGACATCGATCTCAAAACCTGCTTAAACAAAAGGGGTGCCGACAAAGGGGCAAAGGAAAAAGAGATCGGTCAGTACCGAAGCCAGTACACGGTGAGTCTTCGAATCCGGCGGTCCTTTCCTACATAGGTATGGTGGACTAAAGTGTAACACTACGGTTCTGAAAAGACCGTAGCTTCTATGAGACATGCCAATCCCTGGATCGGTTCATTGGCCCACAATAGAATAAGATGAATAACATAGCAAAATATCCGTGTATCATAAATAACGAAGATCCAGAGTATCATTATTACAATAAAATCTTAGCTCAAGGCTAGCTCAAATTATTCAAGTAGCAACATAAATATAGCAAATTCTCCATTCTTCAAATTGCCCACAAGTGAACAAGTGCCGAGTGGAGTACCGTGGCCTAAATCGATTACTCAGAATCGGAATATCCTGCAACATGAAACGTAGCATCCCCGAAGGGTCAATACATGGAATGTATGGCAAGTAGAGCTATTAAAAGAAATAATAGAGCTAACAACTACATGCATATTTGGCAAGTGGAGATGTGGCTAGCTTGCATTTACAAAATCCTTTGTCCTACTTTCACAAACAATTTTTGATTTTCTTTGAAAAGATCCCAATTAAGTTAACCCATCAACATTAAAGCAATTATGAAATTGGAATGAGCGAGAAACATGTCATGAAATCAATATCAAGCAACTCAGACATCCATAACCGGGGACACGGCTAATCGATTAGTTTATACACCCTGCAGGGGTTAGTACACTTTACCCATGTGACTTGGCCAGCCCAGCTCGTACCACCACTCTCATATTGGGTGATGATAGGGAGAAGTGCAAAAAGGGATCGTTCGGGAAGTAGCTCCCCAAACCCGACACGCACCGGTCCAACCTACCAAAATTCTACATCTCTGGATACGTGGGTTCGAGTTACCACAACCTACTGAGTCCAACCAACTGCCCATTTCATTATTGGCACATGGTTGTACACGTAAGCTACAAAATAAAGAAGCCAATCATTTTCTCTTGATACCTGGGTGCCTTTCCGCAATGATACCACCAAAAATTATCAATCCCATCACACCCAGGAGATTCATTGATTAAGCAGTTTTAGTTTTCACAAACCAACTCATTTAGAAACAACTTCAGTGATGTAACACAGCCCTCGATCAACACAGCATGGCTAAGCACATCTACTAACGGTGGTTCATATAAAGGAAAACCCTACCACATAATAGGACATAGCATAGCGACAGTAATATCCTACACATGCATCTACAAAATACACGACAATGCATTGAAAATAGTAGGAAAACATCATGAACAAGGTAGCATCTACTTGCCTTGGCTGTAGCGGTCCAACGAACAATCCACACACGAGCAAGCGTTGCACTTGTCACAATCTACATGATATAATTGCAATCATATAAACAAACCATACTCAACCATATGCAAACAATGACAATGCAAGATGCATGCATGACAAGTTGAACATTGCTATAGCAATATCACATTTTCTTATTCAGTATACTTACTGTATGCATGCATGGAAAATATTTGAAGTGCATAGAAAACAAGGCATGCAATTTAAATGCTCAAATAATAGAGCTAGATACTAAATAATTAGCCACTGCTAATAAACTATTTGTAAAATCTTGGAAAAATATCCACCGTGTAGGCAACCTAAAATAGAGCCAGTACCACTTGGAATTACTCAAAAAGGGTTTATATAATTCCCTTAGTAATTAAAATACTACAGTAAGCCATTATAAAGATTCTGTAAATTCCAATACTGTAAGTGTAACTTTTTAATTCACTACAAGATTCCACTTGTTCTACTGATTCCAGGGACATCTTATTTGCCATTTTTGGAGTTACAGAACTTTTTCTATGAATTTAATACTCTAAAAAGGGCATTAGATCATTTAATTAACCAGGACAAAACCTTGCTGTAAAAGTGTAAAACAACTGTACAGCAATATTCTACGTGAGACACCGATTCCATACATATTTTATTTACAATTTTCGGCCTAGTAGATCTAAAGATATGAATTTTTTCAAGTTTGGAACTAAATGTGCCAATTAAATCGAATTAAAATTATATAGTCAAAGTTGACTGTTGACTGCGCCTACGTGGCACACTGACGTGGCGGCTGACTGGTCAGCGGTCAGAGCTGAGCTTTCCACGGTCCATCTGGACCGTTGGATCAAGATCGAGCGGCAGGGGTGGCATGCAAGGGGAGAGCTCACCGGCGGCGTCGAGTTCGACGGGGGCGACGGCTCCGGCGAGTCTTGGCGGCGGCTGGACGGCGTACGGGGTCAGTGGCATGGCGGCGGAGCTCCTCGTGGCGGCGGCGTCGGTCGGCGAGCATGGGGGCGAGCGCGACGGCCGGATGGAGCACGGGCGGCGCGTCGGCGGCGTGGCGGCGATCTCCTGCGGGGAGAGAAGAAGGGCGGTGAGCCGTAGGCGGGGGCAAAGAGCTCGCGGGCGAGCGAGGCAAGGAAGGGGGGGCAACGGCGTGCGCGGCGAGGTGCTTACCTCGTCAATGGCGGCGGCAGTGGCGTACTCCAGCGAGAAATCGCCGGAGATTGGAGGCGGTTTAGGTAGAGATTTTCAGGGGGTTTAGGAGAGGAGGGCTAGGGCTATAAGAGGGGGGGTCGCGGGCGGCGCGCAGAGTCGTTGGTTGCACCAAGTCTGCCTCGGCGTCCATGCCTGCGCCGGCCCCGCGCTGACGGGTGGGCCTCGGCTGGCAGCGGCTGCGGGGTGTTGGGCCGGGGCAGGCGGCTGCTGCACTGCCGCGCGGGCGGCGTGGGCGGCTGCTGCCGCTGCGGCCGCGGGCTGGCAGGCCCCGGCTGGGCTGGCGGCCCAGCTGGCTGTTTCCCCTTTTTTTGATCTTTTTCTTTTCTTTTTCTCTGTCGAATTTTTAACTGAATTTTCTGACAGAACACTGTCTACTCTAATCATCAAAATTCAGTTTGCCATAACTTCTTCTACGATGCTCCGATTCGGGCGATTCAAAGTGCTACGGGTTCGTGGCGGAACCCTCTATGCACCTGTGCCTTCCATACACCCAAAATATAATGTTTTTGACAGAGGCATTGTAAAACCCAATGTTCAAGTGTAGGCGTCAAAATGTAAATGCAAGCGGTTTGTTTTGCCAAAACCTTTTCAAACTGAAATTTTGCAAGGATGATCATGATATAATGGCATGAATGCTATGCAGTACCAAATCTAAAATTTGGGATGTGACATAAAGTGGCAGCACATCATGCACTAAACAACCTATAGATACTCAGAACAACTGTCGGATATCAGAGAAAGATGAGAAAGACCTATTCGGATCCAACCTGATACTACCACCAAACATACCCATCCTGGTATTTCCCCCTTGAGACCAAACAAGGAAGTCATGCTGAGGAAACTCACACGGTTGGTAGTTTTATCCATTCATTCCATGGTGGTTATCCAACTTACTAGTCATATCGGATGCAAGTCATATCATAACAATAAACTTTAGTTATAGTTATCTATGATCGAGAACTGTTCTCCAAGTCGTCCATAACCGTGGACACAGCTTTTCGAAAAGATTAAACCCTGCAGGGGTGCACCAAAGTTTCCACATGCACCTACACCCTTGTTGTCAGATCATGTAGGTACAAGATCACAAAACATACGCCCAACGGTATGTCGACGGGGTTTCAGACATGACGTTTCCTAGACCCAAAGCAAGCACATGGGGGCCACCCCACTAAGCTACCCGTAACAACGTCGGTCGGTCTCCGAGACAGACCCAGGGTTTGTGTCAATGGTTGTAAACGATTGGGAAACCGAAAGTGTGACTAGGCTTGTCAATACCACGAAAAAATTCCACATTTTTTCCTAAATAGTATAGGTGCTCCACGCGCAATAGGAAATAAATAGGTAAAGCATCGCATAAGTACATGATAGTAATAAAGCCCCAAACTAGTTTGTGGACCCCAGTACAGTACTTTGAAATCAGGTACTAAATCGATGGGGGTGCCCACACACCGCACATGTGGTTAGCATGCTCGATCTCGGAACAGGTGTCAAGAACTTGATGTCCTACGGGACACCAGAGCGGTTAAAAACCAAATATTGTCTATTACCCACAGGTGCATATGCATTATTTATCTACTTTCAATATTGGTTATTAAACGGTAATTAAAACCATGATCATCTCCACCATTAAGCATGTGCCAACCATCCAACAACGGTGGAACAATGATGACGTGAAGCAGCACCTGAGCAAGCAACTATGACTCGCAAGGTCGACTATCTACCAAAAAAAGGTATTAGGAGGTATCCATGGCAATATAGAGGCTGTAGGGAAGTATAAAGGGGTATGAAATCTATAGCATCGCAACATAGATAGCAATAGATCAATAGAAGGAAATAAAGACTAGAAATATAAAATAGGTATAAAGAAGGAGAATGCTCGCCTGGAAAACACTGTCGAAGGTTCATCCTAAGATCAGGTCGACACTCGCACCAACTCATCGGCCTAATCCGTGAAGAATCAAAGCACTAGAAGAAACACTGGATGCACTATTTAATACCAATGCAAAAGATCGGGCATGGTGCATGTATGATGTATGACATGGCAAGGATGTAGTGCAATTAGACAAAATTAAGCGGAACCGGGGTCCCGACATTTAGGTAGATGGTTCATGTTGTTTAAATACCCCGCATTTTAAATTTTGTCTTATCAAGACAAATATGTCATTGGTTCGCTACACAAATTTAAATGGAGCCAATATTAGACTAGATTCGCCCGCATATGGCCTCCATATTTAATTATTAGGTGAAACGGCAAAAGCCACCAAACCACCAACAATATCTATGCGAGTATGAACAATTTAAATGCAAGAAGTATGTTTCATATTATAAAATAGGGGCTCAGAAAAAGGGGTGACACATAGGGGGACTCGACGATTTTGGTTCGGGGTTTCGACGGGGTTCGGGCTTCGCCTTTGGGAATAGGGTCTCAGTGTCCGTGAAGGAGAGCTTGAAGCCGGTGCCAGGGTTCAGACTTCGGTTCCGCTCTTCGCGTCGATTCGCCGCTTCCGGTTCGTACTTGCTTCCGATGGCGGGCTAGGAAACCACCGGTAGTGCTTTACGCCATCTCTATAACACTTGGATAAATAGGAGATCTTGAGTAATCGGGTATGTGAAGATGATTCGGTCAGTTCCGTGTCGAAGGCCTGGGGGTTTGATCTTTGTTTGGCCAAAGCCGAAGGATCCTGGGCACCTGGGCGTGATCAGCAAAATGCTGGCCTTAGCGTTTAACAACAAGTGCACGGCTGATTTGGATGGAGACTCCTGTACAAAAACAGAGCACGCACATTGTAACATCTCAAAAATATTAATGAGGATATCAATTTCTAATCAACCAAAATTAGGGTTAACAAAAGCTTTTATTAATTAAACCCTATTTGCAAACATATGTGTTATGAATGTGTGTGAATGTTTGCAAATGCCATGTTTGATTGTTGTAAGTGATGAGAAATGGTTCAAAGATAAAAACCATATCATCTAGGTCAAATCCAAACCACATCAAAACAAAATAAAATTAATATGTGAAGCATATGACCTAATGGTCATTGTTGCAAAAGTTAACACTTAGCTCACTTTGAGCATCTCTAGCAAGTGATCTCAAACAGAAACAATTCCATTTATTTTCTCCCATTGCTAGGCCTAGTGACACTAAACACAATGGAGCTTTCCAACCTTGCATAAACAAACCCAAATCCATTTGAGAGGCAATTCAAAATTGAATCTATCTTATGCATCAAGATAGTCTTTTTTGGAAAACCACTAAAACCTTCACCACTTAGAAAATCCCTCCACCCAGAGACTACCAAGATTAGTACCAGAACACCCACCAAAATTCACTTAAAACATGAAAGTTTAGTTCTTGCGGCCATTTGATTAAACACTTGGTGATCACAGTACAACCTCAACAACTATACACTATTTTGATCAATCCTTTGATCATCCTTTTGACCTCAAGGAGCTCCCATGACTTGCCCTTAACTCACTCAGTACCAGCCCGTGTGAAGGATCACCTCTCACTCGACCAGTGGACTAGTGTCAACCATACCCGATCTCACCTTGCCACCCCTACACGGACACACTACCACAGACCGCGCCGCCCTTGCCCATGATGTCTAGGGGGTAGCCCTGACCTCACCGCCCCTGCCTGTGCACGCCTCGACCAACGACCGCTCACGGAGACGCCAGTGTAGCCGCGCCCATTTAACACCAAACCATGCCGGTCGCCGCGCCAGAGCGCCGAGCAATCCTGCTCGCACACGCCGCGCCTCGCTCTCTCCTTGCTCCAATAAGTTCGTCGTGCCTCCAGCAACCGCACAGACATGATCGTTTGACCCTGCGCTCACCGTGAACACCGTACTCCATGACAATTTCCGATGGTACCACCACAGAGCACGGATGTTCTAGAACGATAGAGACCGCACCACTCCATGCCATTGTGCGCATGACGACTGTCCTGAAGCACCGCGTTGACCTACACCCTTGGACATGCCGATAGCCCACTGTAACTATGTCACCGACGAGCCCGAGCCATGCCGCCAGGCCCCCTTTGCCGCATTATAAATAGATCCCTCCCCGGCCTTAAAATGCACACCATCCCACTCCCCTCTCACCCAGCAACCTCTCTGACCCATCCCAAGAGCAAGGCGAGCACCACATCGCCGGAATTTCACCAGAGTTCGCTGCTCCAGAGGAGGAAAGGAGCCGACGCTAGGAGCCGCCCCAGGAGCTGCCGTGACCACCATTCGAATCGCCATCATCAACTCATTCATTCGCCCACCTCGCTGGACCTAGCTGGAGCCCTCGTAAGCCCCCCGACGACCCCGCCGTAGTGCTAGGGTTCTGTCTCGCGTGTGCAATGCGATGGAGACGACGACGCCCAGCCGTCGATCGCTCTCTAATCGTGCGGCCTGGATCGTAAGATACCGCTTCGCGTTGAGTTAGCCACTGACGTGTGGGACCCGGTGCAGCCCGCCACTTGTGTGTCGCGTAGTTGGGCTAGCCCATTAGCATTCCCGCGCGTATCCCACAGATTCAAACTTATATTTTCCTTTTATTTGAAAATCCCATATTGTAGGTAACTTCAAAAGTTAATTCAGAAATATTCACTGAACCAAATTGAATGAAACCAATATTGTTTGAAAGTAGATGCTAATCCCTAATCACTCCCATTGGATTCAAACAATTTGAAACTATAGATCATCCTCAGTAAAAATAACAAGACAGTAGATTTTAGGACTTCAAACATTTTTCTAAAATCAACCATAAGTGATTTTGAGTTGATTCCAACTCTCAAAAATCACATTGTCCATGACTTACCTGAATATGTAAAAATATATAATTTTGCATACAGTAGTCCTGGACCAAAAATTAAAGAATGACTTTATAGTCATTTCTAGTCACATAAAAATGCTATTAAAAGGCATTTTTAAACTTTGAAATTTAGGCCAACCACTTTAAATCACATTCCCAAATATTATAATATGTGGTGATGACATGTGTCCATATGACCCCATATTTTAATTGGAGAATATTAAATCTTAAGAAACCTTTAAATGAGTATAAATTACTTTTCTAAAAATAGGACAACTAAAATCTTGTCACCCTTATCTTGTAATGATGGAGATTATGATAGATCTAATGAGGATCCTTGTGTGTTAAATAGAGGTAGCTAAGTATTATTTGGTGATTGTGTACCTCGTATTGATTTATAGACGCTAGTATCAATCCGGGCTACGAGGAGGAAGAATTCTATGAAGATGAGGAAGAGAACTTAGACCACCTTACCAACCAAGGCAAGATACATTATGCAAGCTATTATATGCAAGCCTCACTTGCAAGCAATTGTGATACCACTTTGATTATACCAATCTCATGTTTTTACCGGCAAGCTTTACCTTTTAACCTTTTTGCAAAATGGCTCAAGTAGTTAATTAATTAATGATTAGTGGAAGACTAGGAAAGGTGTCATCAAGAGCTTAGAACTTGATGGAGGTAGATACACTTGATTATAAACCCTCAATAGTGACACCCTCAATGATAGATGCTAGTGCTAAACCAATCTTGATCGCAATAGATGGGAACAAATGATTATGAAAACCTTGGAATGATGAGTCATTCTATTGAAATGTTTTGACATGGGTTATGGACACAATGAGTTGAGAATGATGTTGAATGAAGTATGTGACCTGACTTTGATAAAAACTAATGGTTGGGTTTGGATGCGATACCATTCCAATTTTATCGTACAACCACAATACCCGAGTTTGGGTAGGGCTTAACTGGAAGTTTATGTGTCTTAGTATGGGTTCCCTCGCGGAACGAGGTGAGCTGGGGCTACCTTGTGAATGAATGTCCACCTGTGCAGTTCCCAGGATGATAGATGGTCATGGCTGGGAGGCCAAACTCATAGGGAAGGTGCCTTTACTAGGGTGTTTAATTGAAAGGTTAGGATTTATTATCCGCATACCAAGTATGATGATTCAGGGTTATCCCTGACGGATGTATCAAATGTCGTGGTGAAAGTGTACCACCTCTACAAAGTGTCAAACTATTCGAATAGCCGCGTCCATGGTTATGGACAGTTGGATGGCCATACTGTTCCGTTGTCAGATGTTTTCAAAATGTCTTGTGACTTGAATTGTGACTTTGACTTGATCCCACAAGGTGTGGATATGAATTAGGTTCCCACTTAAGTAATCTAGACAAATAATGTTAGGTTCTTACTACTAAGTGCTTGTGAAATAAAATTGGCTTGTTGCAAACCAAACCTAGAGCTTAGAATTCCTATTAGAATGGTCTTACTGCTTTAGTGATAGTTTGCGAGTACTTCAAAGTACTCATGGCTTTGTCCCTGGCTATTCCCATGGCCAGACTATGAAGGAGAGTACGAGGAGGATGGACAGCAGGACGCCCATCGTCAGCATTGCCTGTGACCCTGAAGATGGAGCCACTACTACGCTACTATTATTCCGCTTCTTTGATTTGTAATTGATGGGGATATGCCGAGTGGGGTATACCCAGCAGGACGTTTCCTACTGGCCCAAGCTGCCAGCGAGTGGGCCTGCAGGACGGTGACTGGATCAAGACCCAACAAGGAGTCAAGCAACTGGAAGCTGAAGGCCCAGAAGCGTAGCTAGGCCTAGTCGGATTAGGTCAAACACCCTCCGAATCCTTAACTAATTCGGTTGTAAATATGTAAACCCTAGCGAGGTGAGTCTATATATCCTCCATAGGGTGCGCATAGAGGACACGTTCCAACATACACACCCTCCGACTCGCCCCTAGTCGTCGAGCTCGCCCTTGTACTCTCTCATGAATACAATCTAGCAGGAGTAGGTCTTTACCCTCTGGGGAGCCGAACCTGGGTAAACCCTTGTGTCTCCGCCCTCATCTCGCACCGCAGCTGGCTGGCCGCCCTTGCCCTTTGTTCTACTACTCACTACCGATTGCAGCATCTGCCGTGGTCATTCCCACGACAGTGGCACCTACCGTGGGGCCTGGCCGGTCAGGCCTGTGTTCTGCAGCGAGATCCAATCTGCCAATCAGTGAGACGATCGCCACCGGCCGCATGATTGCGATCGGCGAGATCCTCCAAATCTTGCCGAGAAGCTACATCCCAGTGGCACGCCCCATCATGCACAGCATGATCATGCCAGTCGGCACGATCAGCCTCTTCGTCGGCTTCACCGACGTCATCATCTCGGAGGACTCGGCTCACATCCGCGAGTCGCCACCATGTGATCATCTCTCTGAGAGTAAGGTCCGCACCATCCACCGCCTCACCTCCGAGTACGGCTCGGCCAACATCAACGTAGCCGAAACCAACATGGCCACGGACGACGCGGCCCTCAACGACGACGCCGATTTGGAGACCCCGGCGTCAGTCGCCGGATCCATTGTCACCGCGTCACCCGAGGGCTCCATCACCCAAGTCTCCAACGTGGGGGACTTCGAGGATCCTTCCATCCTCGGGATCTTCGACTCCGACTCCGGGTCAGAAAACTGCGGCGATCTCCATGACGGATCCGGTCGCTACGTCGCGACCTACATGGCGAGCGGCATGGACGCCCCGCCAGACCCCTTCTCCACGCAGATCCCGTCGACCGTGACAGCAACGGAGGTCGACGAACTCCGCGTGCGACTGGAGGAAGCGGTCCGCAAGGAACAAGCCGAGCGCGAAAATTCTGCCTCGAGCAGGTAATAGCGCAGGAGCTCTCATGCTACCACCAACTCCGCATCAGGTCGCACCTGAACCCCACCGTTCAGGGCCGTGCCCGGAACTTCGACGACGAGAACGACCCGACCCATGTCGTCGATCATGCGATCTGCAAGAATGCCCCACCAGGAGGAAGCACCCGGCCACCACCAGGCGCATCAGCGAACTGCGCTCCCCTGCCACTGCCCGGTCGCACCCCCTCCACGGGACCAGCCAAGGATCATGATCTCCGCGCAGGAGCGGGACACGAACAGCCTCCCGCTGTTCACCACTCCGATGGACAACGTCATCACGAGTTGAGCTGCGGTCGACAACATCAACGTGACCGGGGAAGGCGCCCTGCAGATCCAGTACACCAGGTCCTTACTCGCCAAGGCCGTCGAGCAACAAACTGCAGGAGCAGACTCGCGGGGACGCGTGTACAACCGCTCGTCAGGAAGCAGGGCGGCCTCGAGCGGCCACCCGACGATGGAAAACACTCTCAACTGCCCACCCCCCGAGCCCCGGCAGCTCCAGCTGTGACCCGCGAACGCGGCACTCTCCACCAACGACCCGCGACAGACGAACAACATGGTCACTGCCAATGGGCAGCCAGTCGACGCGCGGAACCACATCATCAACAACCAGAGCTGGCGTGCATGCCAGCCTGACGACTTGAGTCACACCCTCACAAACCGCCGCGACGGCGAACCAAGGGGATCGCTCAGCCGATTCGGCCCCCAGTGCTTCAAACCAATAATCCGAGGTGAAAAATACCCGACGAATTTCAAAGCGCCGAAGGAGATCGAGAATTACGACCCCTCGTACGACCCGTCCATGTGGCTGGACACATACCTCATGGCGATGGGAATTTCTGGCCTCACCGACGTACTCGCCGCTCGCTACCTCCCCCTAATGATGGAGGGAGCGAGCCGGCAATGGATCCCTCCCCGCGGACAGCATCGACTCCTGGGAGGATATGTGTGACGCCTTCGTCAGGCATTTTGAGGGATCATACACCCACACCACCACCATCGAGGACCTGGAGCGATGCGTCCAAGGACCCCGCGAGTCGACCCGCAGCTGGGTCCAGCGCTGGCAGGATCTATGGTTCAACGTGTCCGGCATCCACCAAGACACCACGATTCACTGCTTCAAGACATCGTGCCGCTACGAGCCCCTGGTCGCCAAGCTCAAGCGGGTGTACAAGACACTCGACAACATCCCAGACCTCCTCGAAATCGCCAAGCGACACGTGGAGGAGGACCCCAATCAAGAAACCGATGACGAGTCGGGTGGAAACCACCGCCCAAGCGGCCACGACAACGGGAGACGACCCGAGCTATGCTACAGCAACACTCGCCTCAACGGCAAGCGCCGCGGTGACGGGCGAGTTGACTTCGTTGCCAATGCCGGCTACGTGCCACGCGATCCCAAGAGCTTCCGCCGAGATGGAGGCCAGCGCCGCGACAGTGGCAACTTCAAGGCAAAACCGAGGGTCGACCCCGCGGATCTCCTCAACCAGCCATGTGTGTTCCACAGCAGGGAAGGGAAGCCCGCCACGCACATGACCGCCGACTGCCACTCCCTGAAGGAGATCGAGAAGGCACGGCGTGCACGGGAGGACCCCAACAACCACCTGCCAAACAGCGGGGCATTTGGCAACGACGTGGGATCGCTCGACACCTTCACCGGGTTCAGCACCAAGAGCGAGAAGAAGGTCATCGCCCATGCCGTCGCCATCAAAGCTGTCGTGGTGGTGGCACGGCAGATGCCATGGGTAGGCTAAAGTATGGGGCCAATGGATGCTAGAGGGATCTGGGGAGGGAAGATGTAGTTAATTCTACACGCGAATGACTAACATACAGATCTTTATTTCTCCTCTCTTGGGCTACAAGTGCTCCTTGAGCTGTATGCGGGAAGAGAAGATGAACTTTTACCAGCCTAACGGTATAGAATGAGCCGATCCCCTTCTCAGGAATCCAAGCCTCTCCTTATAAAGGGGTGTCTTGGCTCCTCTAGGGCTGAGAATATGCTTGTCCCAATATAGTAACTCTGCGGCCTCTTTTCGGTGTCCCCCTTCTAATGACGGCAAAGTTCCAGAGAACCCCACCTGCACGCCTCGGGCTCCAGGACTGTCACCTCCGTGACCTCCTTCTGCCCTTCTGCTGCTCTGCGCCTTGTCCTTTGTGCTTGTCCCTGTTCAGATTCCTCCTTGCCCGTGACTAGGGTTTGACTATAGGCACCTCCTTCTCCTGCAAGCTTCATGTCATTCGGCCCTGCCTCGCTTAACTCGGCTTGGCCTTCACCCGCATTCAGGTTATTCGGACTTACTCGGCTGACTTAACTCGTATGTCGGCCGGGTAACGTACTGCTCCTCCCATAGGTGTCATGGTCGTGCTTATCTCGGCCAACCCTTACATGACTCGGCCGATATAGACAGTAACTCGGCATATGACAGGGGAAACTCCTTTTATCTTCCTCTGTCTTGACCCTACCCGGGGTCATCTCCCCAACATTAGTCCCCGAAGCTGGTGTGCTCCTGCTCGTAAGCTCGGCCGGGCCACATCAGTTTCCCAATATTCATATCTCCTCATCTCCGAGTTACTTCTTTCCTGTTTGAGGTATCTACGCAGCTTCTCGTGCACGCCTCATCCTACGTGTACCACTCATCATTATTTCTCTAGTTTTTTGTTCCTCTACAGTGCCCGCTGACAATGCTACAGTGATTACTGTGTCTGTCGCATCGGCGCTGCGACGCCTCGCGCACCGCATCTGTCAGGGGGCCTGTTCGTCTCCTGCATCGTGTGGTCACCGGTGTGGCTCCACTTAGCCACGAGCGGTTCCGCCGCACGCATGATCTACACGGTTAGCGCTCGCACGCACGATCCCACTACTGCCAGGACCGCGCGGTTATAAAGAGGGGCACGGGGCTAGAGGGTTCACTTTCCCCCTTTGCCTACCATTGCTCCTCTTCCTCCTTGCGCCTGTGCGTCTGCTCGTGTTCCTGCGGCTGCGCCATCGTCGACCTCTTCGACGGCGAGGCCACAGTTCCCCTGCTCCGTCATCCTCATCGCCGCGCGCTTGCTCCGGCGCCGCTACCGGTGAGTTTTCCTACGGTTCCCTTGCTAGGCTCCCTCCTAGACGCTTCCATTCTTTTCCAGATTTCCTGAGCGACTCCTTTCCGCTCCGCCGCCGCCTCTGCTTAGAATCACGACGGGGCCCTGGCCTCTAAGCCCTGCTCCGCCGTTAGTTCCTCTTCCGTAGGTTCCTCTGGCGACCCTATGTCGAGTTCAGTTAGTGGCGCGCTCGTCGAGGACGATGACGTAGCGTCTGGTCCAGAGCGGGGCTCCTGGCAGGGTTCCTCGGTCACTCGTCGTGAGATCGAGTAGCTAATTAGGACTCGCCGAATTCCTGCCGAGGTAGGCTGATGCTTACCCGGCAGCGAATCCTCCCCCGTACTCAACCACGGCGAATATGTCGTCTTTATGTCTCACTTTGCCCGGGGGTTCGGTCTTCACCTTAGCGATTTCGCTAGGGAATTTCTTGATTACTTCGGCCTTCAGCCGCATCACCTTCCGGCTAATGCCAACGCCTCCTTATCTGCTTTTATCTCTGCCTCGGAAGGATACTTTGGCCTCTGGCCGTCTGTGCACGTATGGTCAAAATTCTTCCAGATCCGATCTAACGTCGTTCCAGACAAATCCCTTCACCCCTCTGAGAAGTTGCTTACTCAGTGTGGAGCCGCATCTATCACTCCTCGGAGAAAATCCGAGTTCCCTCGTGTTGCTGGTCTTGAATCTTGCAAGAAGTGGCATAGGTCGTTTTTCTATGTCAAGAATACTGGGAAAGAGGACAAGATTCGGCTCCCTGCTTTCTCCATCGGCCCCCCTCCAAGAGGCCTTCGAGATTCGGCTGAAGGAGTTGATCCGTGCCGGGCTACGCGGCGAGGATCTGATGACCACCTTCATCAGCAGCCGAATCTGCCCTTTTCAGCAACGCACGCACAAGCTCTGCTATATGAGCGGTCCCCTCGATCCCAACCGAGTCTCAACGGTCGAGCTGGATGATTATCTTATTTTCAAGCATGTCCGAGCCATCTTCAAGACAGATATGCCGGAGGACTGGACCTGGGGACTGAAACCGTTCACCCGCGAGAATCCCCCTCCCGAGGTAAGTTCATGCATTTGTGTTTTGCCTCTTAATTGCATTTGTGATTCCTTTTGCTAATTTCTCTGTCTCTTTTCTCGCAGAGATTTGCGGAGCAGAAGATCGAGGATGCCGAGGTTCTGGCCCTCCCGTGGACCGCAGATCGGAACACTCCGGACAGCGGGGAGCCTGACTCGGAGGAGTTCGTCCCTAAGTCGGACATTGCTCCGGCTCGCGCCCGTGGCAAGACCTCGGTTCACGGGGAGGAAGGTGATTCGGACGACGTCCAAATTCTTGAGGTAGTCGCCGCAATGCCTATCTCTTACGCATTTCTGGCTTCTACGTCCTCAGCTAATCAGGACGGTCAGGTACACGACGCCGAGCCTCTCGCCTCCCAACCTCCTGCTACCTCGAGGAAGCGTACCGCTCCAGCAGGTGCCTCGGAAGCCGCTCCCAAGAAGCGAACTAAGAAGTCAGCCCAGCATCTTCCGAAGCGTAAAACTATGCCCGGAGTTACTGGGTGAGTTCATTTTCATTTGTATTTCTTGTTTCTCTTTTTCTGTTTTTTGATTCGACTTCCTGTGCTTTTGCAGCGCTCCTCTTTCTGTTAAGCCCAATGGTCCGAGTATGACGAGCCACACAACTCGGACGCCTTCTCCTCTGCCTCCTGAAGATACCAAAGTTCCTAGACCTGCTCGCGTGGACTCTCCTCCTGCTCCAAATCATACATCACCTCGGCAAGATGCACCCGTGGTTTCCATTGCTGATGCCGACGTAACTCGGACAACAGATCCTCCTACCGAACCTGCTGCCTCTGTCGTGAACCCCGAAGTTTCCCCCGAGATTCCTTTGACCCCCACAGTTTCAACCGCCACCCTGACTCCAGCCGAGGATATCACCATCTCGGCGCCCTGAGAAACCATAATCCCTCCTGCCCCCAAAGATGCCACTCCAAGTGCCGAGGTTGCGGCCCCTGCCGACGCCTCTTCTAAGGCTAAGAAAGTCGTTGTCACTAAACCTCCCTCATCTCAGAAAGGACTTGCCAGCTCTTCTCAACCTACCATTGCTGATGCGCTCCGCAAGGGGGTTTCCTCTGCCAAGACCGTTGTCACCCCGGCCGCTGATACTCAGCTTACTCTCCACAAGAGTCCCGTGGCGGCGGTGGTTACGCAACGGATACGAGGTAAGGTGCTGACCCGTACTGAGAGTGGGAACAGCCTCGGCTCTCTGGTGGAGTACGCCAATAATTGGAACGCTGCTGATCAGCTTGAGGGCAATCCGAGCAATCAGCCATTTCAGCTCTCCGACATCAGCAGTCGTTTGCATATGGCTGCCAAGATCGTTCTTGACAGTGATAAGATGAACGAGGTAATTGCTTCCGTTGATATCTGGTTAGTTATTCAAATGATAGTATATATACCTAGTCCCGGAAGCTTGCAACCGAATAACTCGTTGTTCGTTTGGAAGCTTTGTTTGAACTAAAAGTGCGTTATTTGCCGAGTAAATTTCCTGTATGACTTTGACTCATTGTCTTAGTTTTGTTGTTCGTCTTAGCTTCGAATATGCCACCACATAGATCTGAGTTAAGCTCTGCTTGCCTCGGATCTGCCTTATCTTTGAATATCCAGCCGCCTAGATCCGAGCTAATCTTTACTTGGTTCGGATCCGTCTTAGCTTTGAATATCCAGCCGCCTAGATCCGAGTTAAGCTTTGCTTGATTCGGATCTGTCTTAGCTTTGAATATCCAGCCGCCTAGATCCGAGTTAAGCTTTGCTTAATTCGGATCTGTCTGATCTTTGAATATCCAGTCACCTAGATCCGAGTTAAGCTTTGCTTAATTCGGATCTGCCCTAGCTTCGAATATCCAGCCTCCTAGATCCGAGTTAAGCTTTGCTTGAGTCGGATCTGCGTTAACCTCAGGTATCTGACTATGTAATTTGCTTTGTCGCTTAGGTTGCCCATGATCGGCGGACAGCCGAATTCTAAAGGCTACTTTTTGCGCACAAGAAGCTGCAAAAAAAGTATGAGAAAGTTCTTCCCGTGGTGAAGAAAGCTGGTAACTTAACAAATCTCTGCGTTGTCCCTTGAGCTCTTAATATTTTAGATTTGAGGTGCTAACTCATTTTGCTGGTAATCAGGTAATATCAATAATCTTAATATCCGTCTTGAGAAGAAAGTCAAAGCTCTGGAAGGTTATTTATTCTTTTCCTCTATTAATTTTCGTTCAAAGCTTATCCTGGGTTTCTTATAACCTTCTAGCTTTTGTATAGCCGAGTTACAAACTCTTGCAGCGTCGCATCAAGAATATGATGCTGCATTTTTTTGAGCAAGCCGCCACTCATTCGGCGCAATTGAAAGAGAAAGATGACGAGATGAACCGGTTGCGCGCCGAGGTGGAATCCCTCAAGCTTTCTCAGAAATCTGAGTTAGAGAAAGTTGATCAAGAGTTCTCCCAAGAAAAGAACCGGCTAAGTCTGCAATTGCAGAAGGATAAAGAACTCCTCGAGGCTGCCGAACTTAAGACTCGGACGATGAGCGAGGAAATCACTTAAGGTTGATTGGACTCAAGATCTTCAGAAAATGTTGAGCTATATTCATCGTAAGTTTATGACCGTGGCCGAGTTATCTTCTCCTCTTTCTTACTTTTAACTGATATACTTTTACTGTGCGTAGATCAATTTCCGGAAGCTAGGCCCGTGATCTCGAGAGCGGTGATTAATGCTCGCCAGCGCCGAGGTGTCCCCGCAAATGCGATTCCAGAATATTCAATGGAATACTTCTTGGTTACCGTTGGCGCTGCTATTGGGCCGATGAAGATTATGGGCAGGGACTTGGTGCAAGCAGCCATTCGGGCCTACCATGTTCTATGGCCGAATACTTCTAGAACTCCTGATATTGATGAGATCAAGATACTTGTGTAAAGGTTAATGGCATCCCAAATGCAGTTAAATCTCTGGATGGAATCCGCTGGAAGAGCTAGTGTTGATATGGCGCTTACATTCATTATGTCTTGGTATGAAGACATTTCGCTCGACACCTTGATAAACTTGTGCACCGGATCCCGTTGGTTTGAGGATCCAGAATTCGTCGCTCGCCGCCAAGCTCGTGCCTTCCAGCTTGTTGAATATGCTGATGTGCATAACTGGATTGAAGGGCCGAGTTTTCTTCCCAAACCAGCGGATGACGTTGAAATCGAAGATGCCTACGATAATAATTCGACCGACCAGGAGGAGGGTGAGGGCGACTCGGATAACTCTGGTGATTCCAGCGCAAGCTCGGGCGAGGACGGTGATGCGCGATCATCCTCCAAAGGGACTGGGCGCTTACAAGCTCAAACTAATGTTTCTCAACAGCCAAGGGCTTCCCCCGAAGTCACTATTGCTTCTGTGGAGGGCGAAGTAACTTCGGCCGAGGTGCCATCTACCTCGGAGCGCCCATTGCCTGACCAAGCCGCTGCCCCTTAGGTTCAAAAAACTTCTTAAGTTATTTCTTATCCCCGGTATGCCGGGCGTATGATGTATGTGAAACAATTGTCCGACTTTCTGTGTGGTACGAACCCTTTTTTCCTTTTGCCGCTGAGGCACGGATGATGGTGATCATTATTAGTTTGTCTAAACAGATCTTGTTGCGTTAAATCTTTGCTTTGGTGGTCTTCAATCTCATAAGTTCGGATCGTGTGTTTTCATTTGACCGACCTTAGTTCGGCGTTAATATTGCCTAGCCTTTTAAATTCGACGGCTTAACCATTGTGTTCTTGATCTCTATCCGAGCTATAAAGCCCGAAGCCCATATTTGGGGAAAGAGAAATAATATCGTTCAAGATAGTCTCTGACCTATCGTTCGGGGTGCCGAAGTTTAATACCCATTTTAGGAACAGGAGACAATCATGGGGCAATTCCCTAGTCGGTGCTCTAGAAATCAAGGTTTTAATGCATAATCCGAGGTAAGGGATAATATGGCATAGTTCCCGAGTCCCCTGCTCGAGGTCCTGAAACTTAACACATAAGAAACAACGTTGGGCAGTCCCCGAGTCACTGCTCAAAGTGCCGAGGTTTATTACATAACTCAAAATGTGAAATATCATAGGGCAGTCCCCGAGTCACTGCTCACGGTGCCGAGGTTTAATACATAACTCAAAATGAGAAATAACATAGGGCAGTCCCCGAGTCACTGCTGAAGGTGCCGAGGTTTAATACATAACTCAAAATGAGAAATAACATAGGGTAGTCCCCGAGTCACTGCTCAAGGTGCCGAGGTTTAATACATAACTCAAAATGAGAAATAACATAGGGTAGTCCCCGAGTCACTTCTCAAGGTGCCGAGGTTTAATACATAGTCGATACTTCGACTTGAAGCGTCATATTACAACGTATCATAGATGGTTTCTACGAGTAAAATGGACGGAGTAAAGCTATGTTCCATGGTCTTTTCGATTCTTCGCCGGCTTTGTTTGCCTTGTTCTTTTCTGCTGACTGAGCATCGATTAGGTAATATGCATCATTGTGCAATGCTTTGCTCACGATGAATGGTCCCTCCCATGGGGGTGATAGTTTTTGCATGCATGCTGTGCGTTGCACTAGCCAAAGAACCAAATCTCCTTCTTTAAACACTCTTGGATTGACTTTCTTGCTGATAAATAGCTGACCTTGATAGTGCCAACTCCCTGGCTTCTTCTAGCAAATCGACATCATCTTGCCGAGCTACCTCATTTACCTTAGCGATTGTATACTGGGTTACTCTTGGTGAATCATGTATTATGTCGGCTGGAAGCGCGGCTTCTGATCCATATACCAGAAAAAATGGGGTATACCCTGTTGACCTGTTTGGGGTAGTTCTGAGGCTCCATAGTACTGCTGGTAGTTCCTCGATCCAGCATCCTGCCGACCTTTGCAGAGGTTCGACGAGTCGGGGTTTTATTCCGGACAATACTAGTCCATTAGATCTTTCTACTTGCCCATTTGATGCTGGGTGAGCCACCGAGGCGACATCTAGTCTTATGTGTTTTTCTTGGCAGAATCTAGCAAAAGCTCCTTCAGCAAAGTTTGTGCCATTGTCTGTAATGACACTATGTGGATAACCATATCTCAAGATAATATCTTTCAGGAATTTTACTGTTGTTGGTCCATCGCATTTTTTTATCGGTTTTACTTCAATCCACTTTGTGAACTTGTCGACCATGACTAAAATGTGGGTCATCCCGCCCCGGGCCGGCTTGAATGGTCCCACCATATCTAAGCACCATACAGAAAATGGCCAAGTAATTGGTATTGTCTTTAACTCGGACTATGGCATATGTATTTTGCTGGCATATCTCTGGCAACCATTACATTTTTCTACCAATTCTTTGGCCTCTTTCAACGCCGTCGGCCAATAAAATCCATGCCTGAATGCTTTGGCCACTAAAGCTCTGGACGAGGCGTGATGCCTGCGTTCTCCCTGATGTATATCTAGGAGAATCTCCTGGCCTTCCGCCGAATCAACACATCTTTGTAGCACGCTTGTGACGCTTCTTTTATATAGCTCATTGTTTATCATTGTATAAGCTTTTGCTCTTCTCACTGTCTGTCTAGCCAGTACCTCATTACTCGGCAAAGTCGCATCCTTAAGGAAGGAAAATATGGGTTGCGCCCATGTTGGCATGATTTTCTCTGTGATAATTCCACTATCTATTTCCATATTTTCCGCCGACATAACAACCTAAGATTTTTCCATATCCATTCGTGCGAATGCCGGGTTCATTTTTGGAAACTTCGGGTTACATTCTTTGTCAATTTCCATCGGCATACTATCTTCTCTTGATTTTGTCGGGATAAAGATGGATTCGGACTCTGATGATGGTGCTATTGATGGTTTTCTCAGGTGCTCTAGGGAGATACCCGGAGGAATTGATTGCCTGGTTGATCCAAGTTTTGACAGCGTGTCCGCAGCGTCATTTTCTGCCCGAGGTATATCATGAAATTCACATCCAACAAAGTATCCACTGAGTTTTTTCACATGGAATCTATATAAGGCCATATTTGCATCTAGCGTGTCCCAATTGCCTGATACTTGTTGTACTACTAGATCTGAATCCCCGTAACATAGAATCTGACGTATGCCCATCTCTTTTGCCACCTTTAGCCCATGGACGAGTCATTCGTACTCGGCTACATTGTTTGACGCGGCAAAATGTATTTGCAGCACATATTTCATCTGATCTCTTTTTGGCGAGGTTAACACTATCCCTGCCCCCAAGACATTCCTCAGCTTGGATCCGTCAAAGTGCATTGTCCAATAATTTGGATCTGGTAATGGTGGCTCATATTGTACCTCGGCGCAATCCACAAAGAAGTCGGCCACCGCCTGAGATTTGATTGCATCTCGCCTATCGAATTGCAGAGCATAAGGTGACAATTCAATTCCCCATTTTGCTATTCGGCCGCTTGCATCTTTGTTGCTCAATATGTCGGCTATGGGCGCTTCACAGATCACTTTGATCGGGTGTTCTTCGAAGTAATGTTTAAGTTTCTTCGCCGACATGTATACTCCATATGCCATCTTCTGGTAATGTGGGTAGTTTTGTTTCGAGGCTGATAGTACCTCGCTTAGGTAATATACTGGCCTTTGTACTGATTTATCATCTTCAATTCATTCCACAACGATCACCGCACTTACCACTCCGTTTGTGGCGGCTATGTAAAGTAACATAGGCTCTTTTGACAATGGAGAGGCCAGGATTGGTGCTGTGACCAACATATTTTTCAGTTCATGAAATGCATTATCTGCTTGTGGTGTCCAAATGAATTTATCAGTTTTTTTCATCAGTTGATATAGTGGTAATGCCTTCTCTCCCAGCCGACATACAAATCGGCTAAGCGAGGCCAGGGAACCCGTGAACTTTTGTACGTCATTTAGACATCTCGGCAATTCCATTCTTTCTATCGCTCTTATCTTAGTTGGGTTGGCCTCTACCTCGGTTGGATACGAGAAAACAGAGTAGTTTCCCAGCTGGTACACCGAAGGTGCATTTCTCCGGGTTAAGCTTCATTCGGAACCTTCTCAAGTTCGCGAATGTCTGCCGAATATCATCCAATAGCGTTTTGCTCTCTCTGGTTTTGATAACCACATCGTCTACATATACTTGTATATTTTTCCCTATCTGGTCATGTAGACATTTTTGCATACATCTCTGGTACGTTGCCCATGCATTACGCAGGCCGAATGGCATGGTGCGATAGCAATAAGCCCCGTACGGGGTAATAAACGCAGTCTTTATTTGATCAGCCGGATTTACCGGTATCTGGTGGAAACCAGAATACGCGTCTACAAATGATAACAGCTCACAACCAGCGGCCGAATCAATGACTTGGTCTATCCTGGGTAAAGGAAAAGGATCTTTGGGACACGCCTTGTTCAGGTTCGTGTAATCAATGCACATTCGCCATACGATGGCTACATTTGGATCATCCTTTTTCTTTTCTACCAACACCGGGTTTGATAGCCAATCCGGATAGAGCACTTCCATGATGAACCCGGCCGCAAGGAGCCGAGCTATCTCATCCCCTATTATTTTTCTCCTGTCTTCGGCGAAGTGGCGGAGAGGTTGCTTCACCGGCCTTGCTCCTGGCCTTACATGCAGAGAGTGCTCAGCCAACTCCCTCGGCACACCTTGCAGGTCTTGAGTTGACCACGCAAAGATATCCCGATTCTCATGGAGGAAGTTGGTGAGCTCGCCTTCCTATTTAGCATCTAGGCTGGCACCAATGGTGATGGTGCGTTCTGGGAATTGCTCATCTATCTGGACCTTTTTCGTTTCTTTAGTCGGCTGAAAAGAAACACTTCCATGTGGGTTGGCCAATGCCGGCATATTCAATTGTGCCGACTGAGCGAGAGCCGCTACCTCTTGAATCCTTCTTTTTTCTCTTGCGATCACCAATGACTCGGCCAGGTTTGATCTGGCAGAGGCACATTCCATCGACTTCCTGTAGTCTCCTGCTACTGTTATCACCCCTTGTGGCCCGGGTAGCTTCATTTTCAAGTAAGTGATGTGGCAACTGCTCATAAATTTGGCCAATGCTGGCCGTCCAAGTCAAGCATGATAGCAACTCTCTAGATCCCCCACCTCAAACTCCAAATTTTCCGCTCTGCAGTTATCCCTTGTGCCGAATAACACATCTACTCGAACCTTCCCAATGGGTTCGCATGAAAGTCCCGGCACTATTCCATGGAACGTGGTTCTCGTGGATTGTAGCATATTCTGCGATATTCCGAGTTTATGCATTGTATCTTTGTACATGATATTGATACTACTCCCATTGTCAATGAGTACTTTTGAAAATTTCACATTAATGCTGGGCCTGACAAATGTTAGATCTAGTACGAGTGCGTACGACCCCGGATTTGGCATTATTTTGGGGTAATCCTTTATTCTCCAAGTTACTTCCTGATCTGACCAAGGCACATATCTTGGTACTGCCGGCATAACTGCATTCACTTCCATATGTCGGCGCTGTACACTTTGCCTGTCTTGTTGTTCTGTTGTGAACACGCAATATTATTGATGATGTTCCCTGTAATCATTGCGCCCGTTATTTCCGGGGTTTATCCTTCCATCCTGACCCTGAGTTGTCACTTGATGCACTGCATCTCTCTGGTCCGAGTTATCATACCTCAGGGGAGGAGGGGGTAACATTAACTGTTGTGCATTTGCCCCAGTCAACTACGGCTGCTGCTGCTGATGTGCCTGATGGGAAGGTGCTTGCATGCCCGCCGGGTTCCCCATTGCGTTTTTCATCCAGGCGCATTGCCGAGTTCTATGGTTAGCCGGCTTGGCTGGGTTTGGAGTGTGAAACTTACACGGTTGATCCAACATGGATTCAAACGTGTACTTTGTCCTCTCCTGCCATTGCTTCTTCTATTCTGGTGTCCACTGTCTCTTCCCTTCATTCCTTGGTGTCCATTGCTGAGGACCATTCTTCTGCCGCTGACTGTTTCCGTGACTCGGCTGATCTTGCACTACCGCTGCCACCTAATTGGATGCATATCTATAATCCGGTATTTCCTGTCTTCTTCTACCCCTGAACTCGTTGCGCCTTGATGATCCGGCCACATCTCTTGCATATTGATCTTTATGCTCCCAATGGTCTACTGACATTAGTTCTGGTTGCGTCGGATCTCCCAATGCATATAAATCCGCTATCCTGATGGTTTCTGCCAAAGTGGTTGGCATATCTCTTTGAAGTCGCTGCCACAAGACACTGACATATCAGCATCCTTGAGCGAACCAAGCTATCGCTTGTGATTCTATAACTCCCTCACATGAATTCTTGAGGTTACACCATCGAGTCAAGAATTCTCTGTCTGTCTCATTCGGCCTTTGCTTGCACATTGCAAGCTGCTGTGGCCTGTTTGGTCTCTTGTAAGTACTGGTGAAGTTGCTGACAAACATCTCTTCAAAATCTAGCCAGCAGTTGATTCTGCCCGCTGGCAGATTATTCAGCCATACTCTAGCCGGTCCTTCCAGCATTTGCGGGACATATCTTACTGCCCATCGCAAGTTTCCGCTAGCTATTTTTACTGCAGTGGCATAGTCGATTAACCAATCTTGTGGTATGGTACTCCCATTGTATGTTTTTGTGCCCCTTGCCAACTGAAAATTCGGCACAGGCGGCTCGCCCATGATCCAGGGTCCGAAGCATGCTGGGCCTGGCGGACCTTGCTCCTCTAACAACTCGGATCGGTACAACCTATCCAGTTTCAGTCTTGCATCATTTGATGGCAAGTTTCTGTACATGACTCTCTCGTGCATTCCTTAATGGTCATTTCCACCACGTCCTGCATACTCCATATCTGAGTAACCATCATTGTACCTCTCATTTGCCTGATTATGGCGAGCTGGTCTCACTGCTCTTTCCTGCCGAGGTTCATACCTCGGCTGTGGATTGGGCGGCGGATCCCTCCTCCCTTCTGCCGGGATATTGTTCTCATGATTTTCTCTTCCGAGGTCTCCATTACCTCGGCTTCCTTTGCCTTTGTTGGCACGGTGGGGGTTTCTTTCACCACTGTTACCTCGGCTTCCATTGCCTCTGTTCTCATTGATCTTTTCAGCTACCGCCGGATCATACGGTACAATCTGCTTGTTTCTTTTTCCTGAAGTTACTGTTCTATCTTTTCGCCCATTGTTTCCGGGTGAAGATGCTGCTGCCACAGATAGGGCGGGTGCTGCACCAGACGAATGAACCATACGTGAGGCACCAGGTCTTGCCGGGTCTGCCCTAAGCATTTCTTCATTCTGCTGGTTCGCAATGCGCACCATCTCATTCACTCTTTCTTGTTGTTTCTACCTTGCTTCGTCGGTTAGTCCTTCTAACTCTAGTGCAGCGGCATTTGCCGCACTTAGGTTCTTTGCCGGGGTGCTATACCTCGGCAAACCTAGGTCGACCGAATCTGCCTTATGAGTCTCATGCTCTTTATTGATATCATCCATGAGGTTTTTCCCTCTCAATCTTAATTCATCGACCCGCTCGGGGGCGACATCTAGCTTATTTGCCTTAGCGTATTCTCGCAGGGTCCTATTTAAGGATTCCCGCAATGCCGACACCTTTTTTCCTCTACCAGCACCTTTTGCGTGGTCTCTTCTAACTCTGCCTGAGCATTAGCCGGATCAAGTATCGGCGCTACAGGTGTAGCCAGATTATCTATAATTGCCTGGAGAATATTTTCTGGTCTTTCCAGAGGTGGCCATCTTACCCTTGGTGCCTTCAGGGTTGTCTCCTGCACCTCGGCTGGCTTGGCTGATGAAGGATCTACCTCGGTGGGCTGCGGAGCTGCCTGCTTTGTGGTCACCTATACTCCTGTCGTCGGATCCTTGCTTGATTCGGCGCCTGCTACTCCCTCCTGCACCCCGGCTGCAACCATCACCTCGACGTTGCTGATGTGGCGTTCTCCATGTGGACCGTTTGCAGCGCTGAGGGGGGCTCTCCTGCAACAATAACTTAGTGAGAGTAAACGTAGGAGGTGTCGACGCCGACGTAGATCTGGTGCATGCCCAAGTTGATGAAGATGCCGTTGCGCGGAGGAGTTTTTCTCCTGAAGCTGCCTGTGTTATCGCTGACATAGTCACAGAGATCAAATCTCTGGACTAAGCCAGAGACAACGCGCTCGCCAGTGTGGATGAAGTTTCCCGTCCGGATGTTGACTCCAGCTAGCACCGCTGCTGGCCCCACGGTGGGCGCCAACTGTCGTGGTGGTGGCACGGCAGATGCCATGGGTAGGCTAAAGTATGGGGCCAATGGATGCTAGAAGGATCTGGGGAGGGAAGATGTAGTTAATTCTACACGTGAATGACTAACATACAGATCTTTATTTCTCCTCTCTTGGGCTACAAGTGCTCCTTGAGCTGTATGCGGGAAGAGAAGATGAACTTTTACCAGCCTAACGGTATAGAATGAGCCGATCCCCTTCTCAGGAATCCAAGCCTCTCCTTATAAAGGGGTGCCTTGGCTCCTCTAGGGCTGACGTGGCAAGCATATTCGAAGAATATGCTTCTCCCAATATAGTAACTCGGCGGCCTCCTTTCGGTGTCCCCCTTCTAATGACGGCAAAGTTCCAGAGAACCCCACCTGCACGCCTCGGGCTCCAGGACTGTCACCTCCGTGACCTCCTTCTGCCCTTCTGCTGCTCTGCGCCTTGTCCTTTGTGCTTGTACCTATTCAGATTCCTCCTTGCCTGTGACTATGGTTTGACTATAGGCACCTCCTTCTCCTGCAAGCTTCATGTCATTCGGCCCTGCCTCGCTTAACTCGGCTTGGCCTTCACCTGCATTCAGGTTATTCGGACTTACTAGGCCGACTTAACTCGTATGTCGGTCGGGTAACGTACTGCTCCTCCCATAGGTGTAATGGTCATGCTTATCTCGGCCGACCCTTACATGACTCGGCCGATATAGATAGTAACTCGGCATATGACAGGGGAAACTCCTTTTATGTTCCTCTGTCTTGACCCTACCCGGGGTCATCTCCCCAACAAAAGCGGTGTCCCAGATCGACGTCCCATGCTTCCTCAACTGGCCCGAGCAGCGGATTACCTGGTGCCACGAGGACCACTCGCCACGGATCGAATATCCGGGGCGAGTCGCCTTGGTGGTCAAGCCCAAGGTGGGAGACTACTAGCTCCCCAAGATGCTGATGGACGGCAGAAGCTCCATCAACATTCTCTACCTGGACACGTTCAGGCGACTGCGGCTCCTGCAGTCGATGATCGAGATGACCTACACCACCTTCCATGGCATCGTCCCCGGTCGGAAGGCGTACTCGATCGGCAAGGTGACGCTGCCAGTCACCTTCGGCACACCAACAAACTTTCGCACCGAGCGGATAGTCTTCGAGCTGGTGCCCTTCAACAGCCCCTACCACTGCGTCTTGGGGCGGCAGGAGTTTGCCAAGTTCATGGAAGCGCCCCACTACGCGTACAACGCGATGAAGATCCCAGGGCCGTGCGGCATCATCACCGTCCACGGCGACCCCGACATGGCCGCGGAGTGCGAGGCCAAGGGCGCCGAGATCGCCGATGCCTTCATAGCCGCAGAAGCCAACCATGCGGAGGATCTCGCCAAGTACACAAGCAGGGTCAACAATGACGACCCAACAATACTCAAGAAGCCCAACTTGGAGGGCGGCGGCTCCACCTCCTTCGAGGCAACCACACACACACACGCTCCATCGAGCTGGTCCCAGGCGACTCCAGCCAGACAGTGACGATCGGAACAGGCATGAGCCCAGCATAGGAAGGCGCGCTCATCGAGTTCCAACGTGAGAATCGCAACATCTTCGCATTTAAGCCATTTTACATGCCTGGTGTCCCAAGGGAACTTGCTGAGAACAAACTCAACGCCAACCCCAAAGCGCAGTCCATCAAGAAGTCGCTGTGGCCCTTCAATGAAGAGCGCCGCCGAGCAATCACCGAGGAAGTGCATCATCTACTCGCTACAGGATTCATACGGCCAATCAAATACTCCAAGTGGCTGGCAAACCCAGTCCTGGTCGAGAAGAAAAGGGGACCTGGAGAATGTGTATCGATTACACAAACCTCAACAGCGCCTACCCGAAAGAGCAGTTTGTCCTCCCGCGGATCGATCAAATCATCGACTCAACCGCGGGCTCGGAGTCATTGTGCTTCCTTAACGCCTACTTTGGTTACAACCAGATCAAAATGGTAGTCGAGGACGAGGATAAGACGGCGTTCATCACGCAATTCGGAGCATTCTGCTACACCGCTATGACCTTCGGCCTCAAGAACGGCGAGGCGACCTACCAGAGGTGCATGCAGGAGTGCCTTGCGAGACAAGTTGGCCGCAACATCCACGTCTACATCCACACCATGGTGGTGAAGTCCACTCGCCAGGGCGATCTACTCGCCGACCTGGCAGAAACCTTCGCAAATCTACAAAGGTACAAGATCAAATTAAACCCAGGAAAGTGCACCTTTAGTGTACCTACTAGACAACTGTTGGGGTACATAGTCTCCAAACACGGCATCGAGGCGAACCCCACCAAGATCAATATGGTCGCTCGGCTTGGCAAACCCGAGTGCCTGCGCGACGTCCAGAAGCTGCAGGGCGAGTCGCGACTCTCAGTTGCTTCATCCCTCGACTAGGCGAGAAGGCGATGCCCCTTTACCGCCTGATGCACAAGAACCCCACGTTCTAGTGGGACAAGGAGGAAGACAACGCACTCCACGCACTCTCGCGGCCCTGTTACTCGTCGCCCCCGTCGACAAGGAGCCCATGCTCGCCTACGTCGCAGCTTCCAAGCGAGTCGTCAGCGCCGTCATGGTCGTCGAGCGACCAGAAGAGGGCAAGGAGCGCCCGGTGCAGCGACCCATCTACTACATCAGCGAAGTCCTCACCGAGTCGCGCTAGCGCTACCCGTAGTACCAAAAACTGGTATATGCGGTCTTCCGAGCCCAGCGGCGACTGCCGCACTACTTCTAGGAGCACCCAATCATGGTCGTCTCCTCAGCGCCGTTGCAGGAAATCATCCGCAATCGCGAGGCGACTGGGCGAGTCGCCAAGTGGGCAGTCGAGATCGGCATCCACAACATCAAGTACGAGCCGTGCAAGGCAATCAAGTCACAAGCCCTAGCCGACTTCCTCGACGATTGGGAGGAGGCACAATAGCCGGAAAAGCTGTCGTACCTCCACTACTGGTCGCTGCACTTCGACGGCTCCAAGAACGCAGATGGTGTAGGGGCAGGGATCGTCCTCTCGTCTCCCAAGGGCGACAAGCTTCGCTACGTCCTATACCTTGACTTCACCCCCTGCACCAACAACATGGCCGAGTACGAGGCCCTCCTCCACGACATGCGAGCAGTCAAGGAGATGAACATCAACCGCTTGCGCTGCTACGGCGACTCCGACCTGGTCGCCGGGCAGGTCGCCGGTACCTGCGACGCCGTCTCCCCCACCATGGCATCATACTGCCAAGCAGTGGACCAGCTCGGGGCCACTTCGCCAGATACTCTGTCGAGTGGATCGACAGGCGCAAGAACGAGGAGGCTGACGCCCTCTCTCACATCGGGTTGGCTCGCCTCACGCCACCCGCTGGGGTCTTCCTCGACACCATCACCAAGACATTTGTCTCTCCCCCGAGGGAGATCGACATCGGAATACCTCTGCAACCAGAACAAGTACTAGTCGCCCTGATCGCGGAGCCAAGCGACTGGACCACGCCATACGTCGCCTACCTGGAGGGAGGGGCCCTGCCCACAGACGAGACAGAGGCCCGGATGATAGTACGCCGCTGCAAATCCTTCGTCATCATCATCGGCGAGCTCCACAAGCGCAGCATGACCGGCGTGTTCCAACGATGCGTAAAACCCGCGGAGGGTCTCAAAATCCTCCAATACATCCACGCCGACGACTACGGCCACCACGCTGGCTCTCGATCCCTAGTCGCCAAGGCCATGCGACATGGCTTCTACTGGCTCACCGCACACGCCGACGCGGTCGACATCATCCAACGCTACGTCGGATGCCAGAAATACGCCAACCAGACTCACGTCCCAAGCTAGGCGCTCAAGACCATCCCCATCACCTGGTCGTTCGCTGTGTGGGGCATGGACATGACGGGCCCCTTCAAGAAGGCCCCCTCCGGCTTCACCCATCTTCTAGTCGCAGTCGACAAATTCACAAAGTGGGTGGAGGCCAAGCCAGTCCGCAAATACGACGGGAAGACCACCACCAAGTTCCTACGCGAGCTCATCTATCTCTACGGGTTCCTGCACACATCACGGACAACGGAACCAAATTCGCCAAAGAAGCCATGGCCGAATTTTGCGAGGAGCATAACATACGACTTGACCTCGCCTTAGTCGCCCACCCGGAGTCCAACGGCCAGGCCAAACGAGCCAACTAGAGCATCCTCCACGGCCTGAAGCCACGACTGCAAGTTCCCCTCGAGCGAACTCTAGAGTGTTGGGTCGAAGAGCTACCCTCCGTCATCGAGGGCATTCGCACCTCCATCAACAGGTCGACAGGGTTCACCCCCTTCTTCATGGTGTACAACGTCGAGGCCGTCATGCTGACCGACCTCGAGAACGACTCGCCTCGGGTGGTCAACTACGCGGAGGCCGATAATGAGCTCGCATGCCAAGACGGGGTCAGCTCGACGAAGCACGCGACCTAGCTTGCTCCCGCACCGCCATCTACCAGCAAGGACGTCGCCGCTACCATAGCCGGCGAGTCTGGACTAGCACCTTCCAGGAAGGCGACCTGGTCCTGCGACTGATCCAGGACAAGAATGGAATGCACAAGCTCTCTCCCCCTTGGGAGGGACCGTTCGCCATCGGGCGAGTCCTGGGCAACAACTCCTACTACCTCATCGATGTCCATGGCGATGGAAAACTCGACGTCAAGAGGCCGTGGAATGTAAATCTCCAACGGAAGTTCTACTCCTAGAAATCCAAACATGTACCCCCTACCCGCTATGAAATAAAGAAGATCGATCCGCACAAATTGTGTCCACTCTCCATAGCTTGTGCCACTCGCACTCGTAATAAACAGCACTACGCTACTCGCGGAAGTCAACCCTTGGTCACGCTTCCAACAGCGACCCAGTCCTCCACATCCTTGGCGCAGCGACTCGAACGGCCAAGTACCACACGCTCGGGGACTGATACCAGTCCAAACCCAAGCGACTAGGGAAACGGCAAGTACGAGAGCGCCTCCTGGACTCACCACGCGACTAATCCTACGGTCAGGTGGAGCGACGCTCTTTGTACAACGCACCTCGTCCTCACCTACCTTTGGCATGCGACTAGAACGGCCAAGTACCACGCTCGGGAACTCGGCCATCCGACCCCGTTTGTCGGGAGAACGGCTAAGTATAGAGCACCCCTTGGGGTCGCCACGCGACTGGATTTTCAAGCCACGGCGAGTCAACCTCAACTGACTAACAGCATAAAAACAAACATACACATAAAACGAGGTAAATCCCACCAAAGGGCGGACGCGCTCGGGGACTCGCACAACCCAACAAGTCACAATCAAATCAAACACTAACAAAAGCATACATGCATTCCTTATGGAAGCAAAAAAACTTGTTCACTTACAAGGACAGTTACATAGCTTTTACAACTAATGCCACTCGGCAAATTTATTTACTCCGTAGGCTTCGACGATGATGCGCCACCACTACCGTGAACACGGATAAAGGGAACCCACGGGTTCGATGGGTATGTCGTCAGAGCGCTCGCCATGACCACTCGGAACGGCTGCGCCACCTTGAAGTCGTGGCTCCCCGGCTCAGGGTCGTTTGGGGCAACGATCGTCTCCTGGTATGGGATAAGATCACCCATCGCCAACACCGGGTTGGGGATCTCGCTGTGCTGAAGCTGACCGACACGCACTAGTGGGTCACCCATCGCCATCACCCATCGCCAACCCTTCATCGATAAGGCCCGCTCGGTCAGCTTCAGCACGTCGGAGATCTCGACCGTGCCTGTCGATGAAGGGTACCCACTAGTGATGTTGTCAAGGTCGAAGTCGTCGGGGAAGTGCGCGAGCCCAAGGCTCAGCGTAGTTGCGGCACCACGGCGGAAGGCCGACCTCGACATAAAGTAAACCACTGCTGGAGCCTTCTCCAGGTAGCGCCAGACCTCGACAAGTTCGCTGGGGATCACCTCTATTGGCGAAATTTCCTGAAGGCACGCGCGAATGCAGCTTGCTAGCAAAGCGGCAGAGTCCACCAGCTTGGTGACACACTGCCGCGCATCATACGGCAGCGCTTCGGCCTCGTCATCAAGAATCCTACCTGCAAAGCAGAAGAAGCTCACAATCATAAGTGCGCTCAGGGACTCGCAAGACAAATCACACAAAAACGAAAGGATCTTACCAATCAAAGGGCGGCAGCGCCCCATAATGAAGTCCTGTAGACTTGAGAAGTCAGTCTGTAGACGAGCGCATCCGACACCTTCCGTTCCTCGGTAGCAGCAGCAACGGTCGCCTTAGCTCGTTCATCCACTGAGGTCGCCTCCGCCTTCGCGGCCTTGAGCTCTCGCTCTAGTTCGGCGATCCGCTTCTCCGCGGTGCTCAAAGACGACTAGACAGCCGCAAGGTCGCTCGCAAGGAACATACCCTCGCGAGCCTTGTCCACCGCGGCCGCATGACTCTCTACGTCATCACAACTGTGAGCACAACATAAAAGGACGTCCCTGACCAAAGGCATCTCAGATTCGTACCAGCAGTCGCTCGAAGCTGCTCGTTCACTTCTCGGACGGAGCGAACCTCCCCTTCCAGACGCTCCTTTGCAGCCAATCGCTCCGCCGAATCACGCTGAAGACCCTACAAAACCATGACAAAACATCAGCGAAGAAATTCCTAAGTGCCTAGCCACTGAAATTTAGCGACTAGCCACTCGGGGACTAGACAGCAAAGAAATTCCTAAGCGCCTAGCCGCTGAAATTCAGCGACTAGCCACTCGGGGACTGGACAGCAAAAACATTAAGGATCTGACCGCTAAAATTCAGTGATCATATCCTGGGGGACTGGACATAGCTGGAGGGCTGCACCTAGCATGTTGCGGAGCTTGAGCGCATCCACCGACGGGAGCACAAGAGGAGTGCGCCCACGACGCTGCTCGACCTCCGCCGATTGCCCCGAAGCACTCGCCATGGAGGCCCTCGCCATAAAGTGAGGGAAGGTCGCCACCGCCGCCCCTGCAGCACTCGCCAACGGACCCGTTGCCCCAACGGGTGCCGCAGGCTCTATCCACTGTGACTCCGCGTCCACTACGGCCTTCGTGGCCGCATCCACTCCAGTCGGAGCCTTGCTTGGGGCGTCGACTGGCTCATCCAAAATTGTGACGACATCGTCGCCCTTGGCTTTCTTCGCGCCTTCCACAGGTGCCTCGACCTCGTCACTCTTCCTCTTCTTCGAGGGATCGACCTGCGACCCCGTGGCACCCAATGGGACCTTAGCCACCGAGGGGTTCCCTATTTTCTCTACACCAGTCCTGCAACACAACGTTTTCAGCAAGTTCATCAGACAAATATACATCAGTTGCCCGAATAAATACTTTAAAGGATACTTACTTGGCGACCAGGATAAAGCGAAGGCCGGTGCAAATATGTGCCGGCTTCTCCAGTTCCAGCCCCAGCTTCCGGCTGAGGCCCGTCTCGAGCATGGTCTTGGCCCAAGACACTGAGGGCTTCCTCGAGGATGAAGCGGCACAGGAGGATCCGCGGCAATCGCCACAAGCGCTTCTCTCGGTGGCGAGGCACCCGCAAATGGAGCAGCCCCGAGTCCGGTGACTGCGGCAAAGGGCGGTGGCATCGACGCCAATGGCACTTCACCCTCTACCACAACCGCGTCGGCCACCGCAGTCGCCTGTGCCGGCGTGCTGGCCCCGGCCTCCTCGGTCGCCCTGGTAGCTTCGGAGCTACTCGTGGACCGAGGCGGTGACACGACCTTGACTGGCCCCTTCTTCTTATTCTGTGGCAACTTATTCTTTGATGGCGTGGCCACGCGCCGTGAAGTGTGCTCGGGGACTTCGTCAGCACCCCCGTCATGAGCTTCGAGGCTCTTGATGGTCTTGAGATCGTGTTGTCGCTGCCCGCGGGTCTTACGGACCGTGGGTGTGGCGACCTCCACGGCCTCGTCATCATCTTCATTGTCGTTGTCATCATCGTCATCATCACCTCCGTCGATGCCCCTGTTGGACGAGGACTTTCTCTCGTCCTCGATGGACTCGTTTGAGTTTTCATCATCAGTAGGCGGAAGCCAACCTTCCACCACTTGGAACAACTGCAAGGAGAAACGCAATTAGCAAAACCACGACTGCACATCTGCGACTACGAAACATACAAAGAAGTAACAACTTACTGGCGGAGCCTTGCGCTTTGCGGTGTACGGGGGAATCCCGGCCTTCGCGTCAAGATATTCCGCATCGGTGATTTTTCTCAAGGTGGAGGAGTAGTCGTTAAGCCTCCACTCGGCGGTGCAGGACTTGGTCGGGTCATCCTTGCCCATGTACTCGTACATCCAGTGGGCGCGGCTGGCCAATGGCACCAGCCGCTGCCCGAGCCAGCAGTTGTAGAGGTTGATGGTCTGGATGCCGTCTTTCTTCAGCTGATGGATCTTCATCAGCATTTCACCACCATCTGCTGGTCGAGTGGGAGCTTGACGACTTGGAGTCGACGTGGCTCGGGCCAATCGGCGGAGTACATCGGAAGCGCCACTTCGTCGGTCGGGGTCGACTCGGTCACGTAGAACCAATGCTTCTTCCGTTTGTTCTTCACCTTCTTCGGTAGCATCAGGTCGAGGAAGGAGGCCTTGTACTTTAGCCGGAAGGTGAGGCCGCCCGTGGCCAGCATCGGGTCGACTGTCCCTTCGCGTATGATCCTCCAATGGAACAGATCTTGCCACAGGGGGAAGTATGGCCGGCAGCCTAGGTAACACTCGCAAAACACCACAAAGATGGCGAGTTACTCGATGCTGTGCGGCCCTAGGTCCGACAGCTGGATGCCGTAATACGTGCAGAAACGGTGAAAGAAGATGGAGGTGGGGAAACTGAGCCCCCTCTCCAGGTGGCTGATGAAGCAGATGAATTCTCCCTCGCGCGGATCCGACACCACCTCTCCCGCCGCGGGCATTCGCCATATACCGGCGCAAAGGATCCCCGCATCCTTGAAAGATTTCAATAGCACCTTCGTGCATTTGGATCTCCCCCATGGTTCTGTTGGAGGCGCCATCAGTCGGATGATCTAGGGTTGCGGGATTGCTCTGGGTCGCTCTTGTCGCTATGGAGGAATGGAAGACTGGGAGGCACGCGAGATCGGAGGAAGTGTGGGGAATGATGGCCCTTCGCCCGTCACTCTCCTTATATAGTGGTTGCTGCCCGCTATTTCAGGGAGCCGTTACCGCATGGTGATTACACTGATATTACCGTTGGATTACCTAACAACTAGTTTGACCAAGGCTGACGGTCCAACTTCGTCTACTCGAATCGCCAACCCAATCGCCATAGCTGCGACTCGACTACTCTCCGACCCCATCGCCATAGTTGTGATTCCTTTTTTGCCGACCCACTCGCCATGCTACGATTCGACTGGTTGCCATTATTGCGACTAAGATAACAAGTTCCTTCCTTCATTAAGGAAGTCTACCGCCGATTCGACTGGGCTCCCAAATTGGACCTGAATACTCCGACTGCCAAGAACACCTACGACGAATTAGCGATGGCCTCGAGGACTACTGATGGGGATATGCCGAGTGGGGTATACCCAGCAGGATGTTTCCTACTAGCCCAAGCTGCCAGCGAGTGGGCCTGCAGGACGGCGACTGGATCAAGACCAACAAGGAGTCAGGCGAATGGAATCTGAAGGCCTAGAAGTGTAGCTAGGCCCAGTCGGATTAGGTCAAACACCCTCTGAATCCTTAACTAATTCGGTTGTATATCGGTAAAGCCTAGCGAGGTGAGTCTATATAAACCCCCCCTAGGGTGTGCATAGAGGATACATTACATCATACACCCCCTTCGACTCGCCGCCTAGTCGTCGAGCTCACCCTTGTACTCTCTCATCAATACAATCTAGCAGGAGTAGGTCTTTACCCTCCGGCGGGCCGAACCTGGGTAAACCCTTGTGTCTCCGCCCTCATCTCGCACCGCAGATGGCTGGCTGCCCTTGCCCTTCGTTCTACTACTCGCTGCCGATTGCAGCATCTTCCTTGGACATTCCCACGACAGTAATCAGACTTGATCTTATGATCAACTATTTGTAAGACTATTATGGTTTGTAATGGATGATGTATTGTGCTACCAATTCTGTTATGTCTCGCAAAAATGGTAATCCTGGGATTGCGATGTACGGCATAACAGGCATCTGGGATTAAAAATCCGGGTATTGACAAGTTGGTATCAGAGCCATCCTAACCATAAGATACCCTAGTTAGAATGGACGTCTTAAAAACTTAGTTTCCAAAACAAAGAAAGTGAGTATTTATGAAAACTTTTTTTTGAACCTCATGACAGTTGGGGGAAAACCCTACTGCCTCATTTTCTTCATTTACTTATAGAAATGGGGACTTACATCAAGATGAAATCAGAAAAAGGGGGTGCCAAGAAGGCATCCAAAAAAAGAGAAAGTAGAACAAATAGATTACAAAGAGGCTACAAAACAATGAATAAATGGACATAACTCCTCCATGGTCCTATGCACCAGAAGACCAAAGTCTTCAATAAACTTGACTTTCCAGTTTTGAGCTGTGGGAGTAATGGCCTTGAAGTGTAGGTTATTCCTATCTTTCCAAATATTCTAGGCCCCCAACATGAATTTTTCCATGAACATGTTACAGTTTCTATTCTCTTTAGCCTCAGAAATTATGTTCAACCTGTTACCTTGATTATGTCAGGACATCCCCAATTTATTCCCACAATCCTTACTGAAAGGGCAATGAAAGAATAGGTGCTCCACTGTTTCTTCAGTGGGGTCTCTACACATGATGCACCTATATCCTGATTGTAATAACATATTTTTTTGTTTCAACAAATTCCTGGTATTCAGCCTATCTGAGAAGAAAAGCCAGCAGAAGAATTTAACTTTTGGAGTACATTCGGATTTCCAAATCCAATTAAAAGCAGCATGCGGCTTAATATTCCTGAAACAGAACTCATAGTATTTCTTGGAAGAATAAGAGTCAGATCCCCAAACATAGGTCCAAAGATCCTGAGAGCCTTCTCCAACATCAGTATTTCTGACATCCTGTTGAAGATGCTTAATTTCTTCAAATGCTTCAATGGAAACAGGAAGGAAAAAGTTAGCAGAGAGGCTAGTGGTTGGTAAGAAGGATTTAATAGGCACATCTTCATTTAAAGCATAGGAGTAAGCTCTAGGAAATTTATCAGCTGCAATTGTTCCCAACCAGTCAGCTTTCCAAAATAAAACAGCCTCACCAGTACCAATCTTACAAGAAGTAATTCCTCTGAAGATTGGCATAAGTTTAGTGATATCTTTCCACCAGAAAGACCCACAAGGAGCCACAGCATGTGGAACCTTATCATGGTAATAGGCTTTCCTGAGAAGTGTCACCCAGGGAGTATCAATTTTATTATAAAATTTGTGAAGATGCTTTAGTAACAGGGCTTGATTCTGTATTTTTAAATTTAGAATACCAGTACCTCCTTTATTTTTTGGCCTACACACCTAATCCCATGCCACAAAAGAATGACACTTTTCACCATCCTCTGTTTTCTTATTCCACAAACAGTGTCTCCTGATTTTCTCCACATGCTCAATAATTTTTGAATGAATATTCAGAGAGCATATTGGAAACATGGCAATTGAGGTAAGCAAAGAGTTAATAACAGTAACTCTACCACTATAGGTCATCATCATGAAAGAAGCAGACATTTTTCTCTCAATCCTGTCCACTAAAGGCATAAGATCAATAACTGAAGGCTTAGAAGTCCCCAGAGGTAGTCCCAGATAAGTAAAGGGCATCTGGCCAATGTTATAGCCAAAAGAAGCAGCATAGATTTGTGCTTGCTCATGAGAAATGTTGATTGGAATCATGGAGGATTTGTGGAAATTAATATGAAGACCATTGGATATTGCATATTTTCTTAGAATCTCCTTCATCACATTAATTTGAATATGACAAGTAGGCATAATAATTAATGTGTCATCAGCATATTGGATAACAGGAAAATCCATACCAAAGTCAGGGGAAAAGGTTGCTAAGAGTATCTGATCTCTAAAAGCTTTATTAATTGCAGATTGAAGGAGATCAGCTGCCAGCACAAAAATCAGGGGAGAAAGTGGGTCACCTTGTCTGACTCCTCTTTTGCAAAAAATTGTCTTCCAGGAACACCACTTAATAGAACAGAAGATTTTCCAGAAGCAAAAATAATGGAAATCCACTGTAACCACTTCTTGTCAAATCCCATTTATTTCATAATTTTCAACATAGCTTCATGGTCAATAGTATCAAAGGCCTTGGCAAAATCCAGTTTAAGCAAGATAATCTCCTGTATAGAGGCAGCACACTGATGAATGAACTCAAAATCCCAAGCTAAGCAATCATGTATAGTTCTCCCTTTAAGAAAACCATATTGGTTTTTATGTACGATTTTCAGAACCACTTTTGTAACCTGTTAGCCAATAATTTTGTAATAATCTTCAAGCAAAAGTTCAGCAGTGTGATGGGTCTAAATTCATTGACAGATTCAGGAGTATGAACCTTGGGAATAAGTGTGATATGACCCATATTAATGCTCTCAAGATCAAGTTGTCCATTATAGAAGTCAAAACAAAGCTGATAAATATCCTGCTTGATGATATGCCAACAGCTTTTAAGGAACTGACCATTAAAACCATCAGGGCCTGCAGATTTGTCAATAGGCATTAGCTTTACCACATTATCAATTTCTTCAGTAGTGAAGGGTTTAGATAAAACATCCAAGCCATCAATTGGCTCAATGGTGGAACTTAAATCAAAAAGCATTGGTGGAGAACAATTAGTGCCTAGTCTCTCCTTGAATGAATCAAAGATAGCCTTCTCCTTATCTTCATGACTGGATACAACAGTTCCATCCTCAAGATTAAGCTGGGAAATCAAGTGTAAGACCCCACCTTTATAAAGGTAAAGGTCCCTGTGATTGCAATGCTAGTCCCTGAATCAAATGCTAGCATCCACAGTTTATTACATCGTCATTCCAGAGATAACATAGTCTTTTACAAATCCATAGCCATAGGCTAGTACAAGAGTTTAACTTAACAACATAAATAAAAGTCTTCATCTTCATGTGCCATAGGCAAGCATGTTGAGTGTAGACTCATAACCCTAATCCTCATCAGAGTAACCTGCAACATCACAAGTTATAGCCATAGTGGGTCAATACATTGGAATAGTATTGGGAAGTGATACCTTAGTAGAATAATAGTTTCTAGATTCTACATGAATTTGGCTAAGTGTATCTTAGGCTTGCTTTCCTCAAAATAGGTTTTACCTATCAGTTGAAAACACTAAGTTTTTGTTTGGCAAAAACTCCCAAGGAACCACCAATAGACATTGGTGAACCTTTACCCTTGTTCAACCAAAAGTTTTTAACTTAGAAAATTGGAATGAGGAGATTCTTGATAGCTTCCATGTCTTGATGCTCAATTTGTCCATTGCCGGGGACACGACTAAGTACCTAGATTCTTCCTTCTTGAGAGGTGGTGCACTTTCCCCACAAGACTCGGCATGCATCGAGACAGGACCTTTCAGAAGCCTTCCCTTAGACCAAAATGGACTCGTTCCCAAACCTATCACCCCTACCACCAACTTACCATTTGGCTAAGTTATTGCAACCTATATGATCCAAGCAGAGCCCATATTGCCATGTGGCTGCACTAGAAGCTTCTTAACATATGGCATCTCAAATCCCTTTGTTCCTAGGTGGCTTTCCACAAGTGTAATACACAAGGTAGACCATAGATATGGGCCTTGTGTAACCACTCAACATAACCCAAACATACCATTCCACCCAGGTGTTTCATTCACTTAGTTGTTTTTATTAAGCAAAAACACAAGTCAAAAGACTTAGCAAAATTTCATGGCATGAATATATTCCAACCTTGTTTTCTATTAGCTAGGCTAAGCATGACAATATAGTAAGTATCTTAACTTAGAGAAAATTCTAACAATTCTACAACTACTAGGATTTCCCAAGCATAGCATATAGATACTTAGCAAAAATTATCATGCAAGTCCTATACAACATATCACTAATGCATAGTCAAAATATTGCGACAAAAATATGAAGAACCACTTGCCTTGGTAGTTGGGGGAGTAACAACAATCTTCACAATCACAATCACCACTAGCACTAAAATTTACACATAAAATGATAGCACCAAATTCATATTTCAAATAGTCAAAAGAAAAAATATATGAATGCATGCAAATGCCATGTGATGATTTTTCTAAACTAACAAGACAAGTAAAACAATACTAAACACTAAACTAATCATTTATACACCCATTAAACTTAATTTGGCCTTTAAAACATTTTCCAAATAATTTTTATACACAAAATAGGCCTACAAATGTCTCTGCATAAAACTCTATTTTAACCGAGGCAATTTACAAAACCAAGCCTAAAGATGTGTATGATTTAATTTTGTGATTCCAATGGTATATTATTTATATTTTTTGGATAAACCGAACAAAAGTTATTGAATTTACAAGTTTGAATAACTAATAGATTCAAAAACAGATTTAAATTTAAAAACCCAGACACGTGAGGGTATCTGATTGGCCCGTACCGGTTCGGCTGGATCGATCAACGAGAGCCGCAGGATTTAAATGAAATCGCACGGGCCAGTTCTAACCATACCCCTTCGTTAAGTGATCTAATCTGGCGCGCTGGATCTAGATCTAACGGCCCACGATGGCTTGGCCAAGAACTGGTAGCGCTACTGGCGGTGACGGTTCGGCGAATACAGAGGGGCCTGGGGTTTGTGGTGTGGCTTACCACACTCGCAAGATCACGAGGAAGCTCAACGTGCTGCTGGCGTGGACAAGGGCGGGCTGTAGCAGTGGCTAGCGCTCGTCGGAGTTGCGGGCGGCGTCGGGTTCATGCGGACGGCGACGTTGATGACGTTCTAGATTGCCTAGCACAATCCAAGAGTATCAGTGCGTGCGCAAAGTTTAGGAGAACACAATAGGGTCAGGCAGAAGGCAAGGGGCGCTCGGGTTTTACCTAGATTGCTCGACGGAGTTGAGCGTCGGCTCGGTCGTTTGCAGAGGTGGACGGGGACGGCGACCTGGGTCACGCACAGGCAAACCAAAGACATCAGAAGGTGCACAAGGACACAAGGATCACTCTCATTTGAACCAGAAGTGAAGGGGCGGTCGGGGCTCACCGGAATCAGTCATCGAAGATGCTCGGTACCACGGCGGTGTGAGCTCCAATACGAACAGCCTGGTGGTGCTTAGGCGGTGGTGAGTGAGGGAAAAGATGAGGGGTGGCGAGGTGGTTATGTAGCCAGAGCGAGGGCGGCAATTACGCGTTGTATCAATGGGAATTAAGCGAGGAATCAACACGGCATCACTGCAAGGAAGAAACGGCAGAGCGGGTCATCGCGCGGAGATTTGGGGACGATGATGCTGACTGGGCATTGGGTCCACTCGATAGAGAGAGATGGGGTGCGCGCGTGAGTGAGAAACAGAGAGGGGAGGGGGTTTCCCGGGTGGGCTTGCTGGGCTGGCTTGTTGGGCCGCGGGTGGGTTGGGTTAGTTAGGTCACTGGGTTTGTTTTTTCCTTCTTTTCTCTTTTTCTTTTTCTATTTTGATTTTCTGGTTTGATTTTGAATGACTATTTCAAATATGTTTCAATTTGAATTTCCTCCAAACTTTTGCACTGTGTTTCTTGTGTTCAAGGATGAGTAAAACATCTACTTATACTCAAAAATCATTTTGAGTTTGAAATTAAATATAAAACCATGCCTTTAATAAAATAATGGTAATAGGCATAAAGATGGTTTTATGATTGATTTGTTTTGAAATATTTTATGTGGCTTTGTATTCATCTTCCAATCACCACTGATCAAACCCTAATCATATTTAGAAAGTAAAATAGCTAGCTATCACTGCCTCCAAACCCCGAATTATTTTATGTCGGTTCGAGGATAAGCTAGCTAGCACTGCCTATATAAGGAAGGGCATAGCTGTAGTAGAGGGAGGTTGGACCAAGTAGGGAACTAGTGCACTGAACCCTAGTTCATACAGCTCAAGGAGCACTTGTAATCCTCGGGATCACTAAGTGTGGAGAGTTCTTCTTGTTCTTCATGAATGGCTCGACCGTGCACTCCCTCCCCGGTGACCACAAGCACCCATTCGGCCCCCAATTTAAGCCTACCCATGGCATCTTCCGTGCCACCACCACGACAGTTGGCGCCCACCGTGGGGCAGAAGCAGGTGCTTGATGGAGTCTTCATGCGGACGGGCAACATCATCACCAAGACCGACGAGCGCGTCTACTCCGGCCTCATCCAGAGGTTTGGAGCGCTCAACTTCGTCAGCGACAATGCGGGTTGCTTCAGGACCAAGTTGTTCCTTAGGGGCAGTCGCTTCATGAAGTTCGGCGAGCACCAAGTCTACGTTGTAGTGCGCGTGGAGCGCGCATATCCGGAGCGTGTCGTCCTGGCATCGGATCCGCCAGCGATTCGTGTCACTGGAAAGCTTCACCAAATCGTCTCCATGGAGGTAATGATGACAGCCCCAAACCCTGCAGCTCTGCCAATAGTACCAGTAGAGAATGAGAATGTTGACGGAGGAAATCATGAGGAAACACCAAGGGCTGCAAAAACAGCAAAGGCACCACTAGAAAAACCAGAAAACGTAGCTAGGAGTAAAAGGGCGAAGGAACTGCAGGAAGCGATAGACAAGTTGGTAGAGCCAGTAGCACAGGAAACTGACCCGACACGTGTGCAAGCCAAGTTGGAGGAGGCCAGGATAAAAGTTTTGGAGAAAGCCAAGGAATTAGCGTAGTTACAGCAAGATGTGGATATCACGATCCGAGAGCTCAACTCGGCAAATCGAGTCAAGGGCGCAAAGACCCGGCTTGATGCGACGAGATTGAGAGGAAGAAACCTCAATGAAGAGCTGGCAGACGCGACGTCAAAAATAACGCCAGTAAACAGCAACGAAACAGCTATGCGGCCAACATATAACAGAACAACAGCTAATTTGCGAGCAGCAGAAGCAGCAAAGGCAGAGTTACCCCATTTGGAGGGGGAAGCAAAGAAAAGACAACAAAAACGAGTAAATGAACTAGTAAGAGCAGCTAGCATGCTGAATGAAGCGTATTATAGAGCAAATTCGGGTATAGCAGGAAGGTCATAGCTGGTTCACTCGGCGACTCCTGTCCCGGCAAGATCATTAGGGAACACGGCATCCTCACCCGGAGCGGTGCCCAGACCGAGAAAAGAAAAAAGTGTGGATTCTGGAAGAAACAAGCAGATGGTCACCGATGATCCGGCAATGGCTCAAGGAAACCCGACACATGCACAGGGGGCAAGAAGGAATAATGCCCAAGGAAATGAAAACCAGGAGAATGCAGGACGAGAAAGGCAAGCAGGGCAAAGAAACGACAACGGAGGGCAAAATTTTGCGCCTCAAGCTAGGCGTGGAACTCACTCGGCGGGAGGAGGAAATCCAGCGACGTATAATGCACCATCTCAACCCGAAAGAAGACAGCAAAGCGTGGGAAAGGCAGCTCAACAACCTGCTGACACGAACGCAAATAAGTAAAATGATGGTTACTCGGCTATGGTGAATGATGGATATGAATTGCCGGATCACGCATATCAAGCAATGAGAGCTAGACTCGGAGCTAGGAACCTTCATCCAGATGATGCAAGGCTGAAGCTTGACCGAATAAAGATGGCAGAGCTGGTCGAATAGGGTCTGCAGGGTCCACCATGCTTTGGCCCAAGGATCATGAAGGAGCCACCGGTACCAAATTTCCATCTGGCCAGAGGGACAAAAACGTATGATGGCAGTACAAATCCAGACGACTGGCTGATAGATTATGGAACTGCTGTGAAGATCGCGCGGGGAAATTTGAGATGGGCAGTACGCTATGTACCACAAATGCTGGAAGGACCAGCTCGGTATGGCTGAACAATTTTCCACCCGGAAGCATTAACAGCTGGATCGATTTTCAAGATGCTTTCGTGAGCAATTTCACGAGAACTTACAAGAGGCCGAATCGCCCACAGCAACTAGCGATGTGCAAGCAAAGACCGAATGAGACAGACAAGGAATTCCTCACAAGGTGGTGTATGATGCACAACTCCTGTGAAGGGGTAATCGAGTCACAGGCAATCGCTTGGTTTGCACAAGGATGTAGACATCGAAGTGTGCTATGGCAAAGGTTACAGAGAGACATGCCGACAAGTCTGGCAGAAACGATAAGAATTGCTGATTCGTATGCGTTATGAGATCCGACTCAGCCGCTGCTTATGTCGGCAGACGGAATGACTGAGACTCAGATCTATGACGCTGCCAGGTCGCAAAGGTGCTAGGAAAGATCTGAATACAGAAGCAAGAGAAGATACGAAAGGCCTAACTACAGATATTGTTCGATTCAGGTTGCGGCCGTAAGTCAAGATCATCCAGATGCTGGAAGTAGCTAACATCAAAGGACAAGTGGACAACAATAGTGGGTGCCAAAGAATGATGGCAAAAAGCCATACGAACAAAGGAAGCAATACCAGGACCGACAAAAATATACCTATGAGATGATGCTGGACCAGCCATGTAAGTTTCACACACCCAGTCCGAGTAAACCGGCTAATCACACAACAAGGCAATGCACTTGGTTTCAAAAAGGAGATAGAATGGATTCGCCGAATAAGCAGCTTCCACCACCTCCCCCTCCACCACTTACAGGAGGAAATGCTCAAACGGTGGGGACGGATAACAGATACGAAAACAGGCAGCCGAGGTATCATAATCAAGAAAGAAGAGAAACTATGCACCAGGTGCACAATCCAAGAGGTGACGACGCTCATGTCGGCCACGGAACTAGAAATGAGTACAGAGAACATCACCAGAGCTATGTTGTATTTGTCACAGAGCCGAATGACAAAAAGAGCTAGCATCGATGGATGATGGAGGTGAATGCCACAATGCCAACAATTCCCAAGTACATGCACTGGTCTGAGCAAGAGATAACTTGGAGCATAAAGGATCACACCAAAATCATGCCAACTCTAGGAGGATATGCTCTGGTTTTGGATCCAATGTTCATGGGCCCAGATATCAATGTCAAGTTTTCTAAAGTGCTGATCGATGATGGCAGTAGCATCAACATCATGTACAAGGATACTATGGTCAAGTTAGGAATTACCATGAACATGCTGGAGCCGACTAAGACCACTTTCCACGGTATTGTGCAAGGACTGTCCTATGAGACAATTGGCAAGATTTGGGTCGACGTCTTATTCGGCAATAGAGAGAACTGTCGAACTAAAGCCATAGAGTTCGAGGTAGTGGATTTGGTCAGCTCTTATCACGCCTTACTCGGCAGGTCGGCTATAGCAAGGTTTATTGCTACTCCCCATATTGCCTACTTAAAGATGAAGCTGCCAGGCCCATGTGGGGTGATTACAGTTGAAGAGGACAACAAAAGATCCATTGCTTGTGCCTCAGCAAGATCTTCACTGGCCGAGTCACTCATCATAGCACAAGAAAATAATCAAATGTTGGAAGTGGCAGCATTGGCCAAAGCAGCACAAATGTCCATGTCGGCACTCACCAACCCGCATGGCAGTGTGTCATTTCAACATACAAAGAAACCAAGAAGGTACAGGTAGATGAGACTTTCCCAGAGCGCACAGTAACCATTGGGGCTGGCCTCACTGACAAATAGGAAAGCGAGCTCACCAGCTTCCTCCGTGAGAATCGGGATATCTTTGCATGGTCCACTTAGGACCTGCAAGGAGTTCTGAGGGAGCTGGCTGAGCACTCTCTTCATGTAAGACCAGATGCCAAGCCGGTGAAGCAACCCCTCCGCCGCTTCGCCGAGGATAGGAGGAAAGTAATAGCTGCCGAGATTGCCAGACTCTTAGCTGCTGTATTCATCTTGGAAGTACTGCACCCGGATTGGTTGTCAAATCCAGTCTTGGTCGAGAAGAAAAAAGATGACCCGAACGTGGAAGTGGTATGGCACATGTGTATTGATTACAGGAACCTCAATAAGGCGTGTCCAAAAGATCCATTTCCCCTTCCACGGATCGATCAAGTCATAGATTCTACTACTGGGTGTGAGTTGTTGTCATTTGTGGATGCGTATTCTGGATTCCATCAGATACCACTGAATCCGGATGATCAAATAAAAACAACCTTTATCACCCCGTATGGGGCTTATTGCTATCGTACCATGCCATTTGGGTTGACAAATGCAGGTGCAACATATCAAAGATGCATGCAAAAATGCTTGCAAGATCAATTGGACAAAAACGTTCAAGTATACGTCGATGACGTGGTAATAAAAACCAAGCAGAGTCATACTCTAATTGAGGACTTGCGTCAAACACTCGCAAACTTGAGAATATTCCGGATGAATCTTAACCCGGAAAAATGTACATTTGGTGTCCGGCTGGCAAGTTACTCGGATTCCTTGTATCCAGACGCGAAATTGAAGATAACCCAACAAAAATCAGGGCCATCAAAAGAATGGAATTACCAAAAACCCTCAACGATGTTCAGAAGTTTACTGGATGCATGGCCTCGTTGAGCAGGTTTGTTAGTCGGTTAGGGGAAAATCCCTACCACTATATCAACTGATGAAGAAATCAGACAAATTCACGTGGACACGGCAAGCTGATAGCGCTTTCCATTAATTAAAGAAGATGTTGGCAACATCACCAATATTAGCATCACCACTATCCAAAGAGCCAATGTTGCTCTATGTCGCCGCAACCAATAGAGTTGTAAGTGCAGTAATAGCGGTTGAACGTGAAGAAGGGGGCAAATCAGTCCAAAGACCAGTTTATTACTTGAGCGAAGTGCTCTCCGTCTCGAAACATAATTACCCGCATTATCAGAAAATGACATTAGGGGTATATATGGTGGAAAAGAAGCTGAAACATTATTTTCAAGAACACCCAATCCGGTTAATATGCGAGGCACCTTCTCGGATATATTGGGCGGCAAAGATGCTAGCGGCTGAGTCGTAAAATGGGCCATAGAACTGGCACCATACACTCCATAATATGACAGGCGAGATGCAATAAAATCTCAAGTTGTTGCAGATTTATTTGTAGACTGGATGGAAATGCGGTACGAACCACCACTGCCAGACCCGAACTACTGGAAAATGCATTTTGACGGGTCCAAGACGAAATTGGGTCTGGGCGCTAGGATAGTGCTCACATCTCCAAAGAGGGATCAACTCAAGTATGTGTTACAGATTCATTTTGCTGCTTCCAATAACGTTGCCGAGTATGAAGCACTGGTCCACGGTATCAAAGTGGCCAAGGAGATTAGCATCAAAATGATTATGTGTTTTGGCGATTCGGATTTGGTGATTCAGCAAGTGTCCGGACAATGGGATGCGCTAGACGCAAACATGGCATTATATCGTTTCCATGTGCAACAAATTTCGGCATACTTTGACAGATGCGAATTCCATCACGTTCCTAGAGCAGAAAATGAAGAAGTAGATGTACTATCCAAACTAGGGTCATCTCGGCAAGCAATACCACCAGGAGTAGCGTTGGAGCACCTTAGTAAACCATCGATCAAGCCGTCACCAGAATCCGACTCGATCAGGGATACCCCGGCGAACCAGGAGTCAGACGTGGTACCAATGGATATCGACTCAGGGGCAGGTTCGAATCACTTGGGGACTGATCCGCTTGCTTTAGGGGCTGCCAAATCACACTAGGGGACTCCTTAGGTCATGTCGGCAAAGCATATATCGGCGGAGCCAATGGACATTGATGCTGAAGCAGACCCGGAACCACTATTACCAACATGGGCACAAACAATATTCGATTACTTAAAAGATGGGACCTGCCGAATGATGAAACATTGGCGAGGCAAACAGCAAGAAGAGCAAAAGTGTACACCATAATCAATAAGGATCTATACAAGCAAAGTGTGACGAGCGTATTGCAGCGTTGTATCAGCTCAGAGAAGGGCCAGGAGATCTTGTTGGATATTCATCAAGGAGAATGTGGGCACCATGCGTCATCAAGAGCGTTGGTGGCCAAGGCATTCCGACATGGATTTTATTGGCCAAGTGCACTGGCACTGGCGCAGGAGTTAGTCGTAAAATGTAGTGGTTGTCAACACTATGCATCCAAGTCACATCTAACAACGTCTGAATTAAAGACTATACCGATCACTTGGCCTTTTGCAGTATGGTGTCTAGATATGGTAGGACCATTCAAACCAGCAAGGGGAGGCATGACTCATATTTTGGTGATGATTGATACCAAGTGGATAGAAGTGAAACCAATCAAAAAGTTGGATGGCAAAACAGCTGTCACATTCTTAAGGGATATAATCCTAAGATACGGTTACCCACACAGCGTAATCACTGATAATGGCATGAACTTTGCTAAAGGAGCTTTTGCTCGTTTCTGCGGGAAACACCGAATAAGACTTGATGTAGCGTCAGTCGCCCATCCAGAATCAAATGGACAAGTTGAATGGGCTAATGGCTTAGTTCTGTTAGGGATAAAACTCCTCTTAATGGAACAATTCCAGAGGTCACCTGGTTGTTGGATAGAGGAACTGCCCTCAGTGTTATGGAGCCTAAGAACAACTCCGAATCGATCAACGGGCTATACGCCATTTTTCCTTGTGTATGGGGCAGAAGCAGTTTTGCCTGCCGACATAGAGTATGACTCGCCAAGGATAAGGCAATACTCGGAAGCCAAGGTAAAAGAGGCCCGAGAAGATGGAGTAGACTTACTCGAAGAATCAAGGGAACTGGCATTATCCAGATCCGCTATATATCAACAGAATCTCTGACGCTACCATAGCCAGAAAGTGCAACCTCGCGTTTTTCGAGAAGGAGATATGGTGCTAAGGCTGGTGCAGCGCACAGCGGGAATGCATAAATTATCACCCCCATGGGAAGGTCCATTCATTGTAAGAAAAGCATTGCATAATGATTCCTATTATCTCATAGATGCTCGCGAAGTGCAAAAGAACAAGGCGGACAGGTCAGGAGATGAGACCAAAAGGCCATGGAATGTGGCGCTACTTCGTCCCTTCTATACTTACGAGAAGCAATGCATGTATCGCTCGAACTCTCATATGTCGGACGTGTGTGCCGGCTATGTGCTGATAATAAAATGGTATAATTCGAAAAACTGACTCGAGGACTACCCCTTAAGTTTTCCCTCTCAATTATTTTATGTCGGCTGGCGTGACACCCGAAATTTATCTCGGAACAAGTAGTGCTTAATCGGAAAAAATCAACTCTTCGACTATGTTTTTGTCCGAAAACACGGCTTCATGGAAAGCAATAGGAAAAGATGTATGACGGGTAAACACGAATGCTGGATAAGTACAAAGGAGAAACGCGAGTCGGCTTTAAGTTTTTGCCTAACCCACTGCAGGTCATGTTATACTATGTGTTGAATAATCTCGGCCAAGTGATCCAAGTTTCATGTCCACTAACTATATCCTTAGTACTTTGAGACTCTAATGTCGAACACCAAAAAAGGTAGACAGGGGCCAAAGTCAAGGAAAGGTGAAACGGCAAAATGAGACTCGGGGACTTGCCCTTGAATGATTCACACTCAGAACATAACGCAAATATTTAAAACCTATCAAAAGGCGCATAATCAAACTTAAAAGTGCAATGTATGTTACATCTGTACCCGACATACCGAGGATCTAATCAAAAGCTCAAGTACTTGTTATCCTAAGAAGGAGCAGGACTCGGAGCACCCTTGGAGCTAGGAGCATCGCTTGGAGGATCTGTCGAGTCAGGGGCGTCGGTGTCCGGGTCATCTGGACCATCTAACTCGGTTGCTTCACTATCAGCACCCTCTTCACCAGCAACTTCGACAAGCGGGTCACCGAGGTCAAGGAAGCTGGGCCCGTCCCACCAAGCGTGCACCATGGTGTACTCGATCATGGCGTATGCTCGCTCTCGGCGTTTCTTGATCAGCTCTGGGTCATTCAACCATTTGCCATCTCCTCTAATGCAAGCAAGAACATCAAGATTGATGTCCTCGTACCATGAAAGCACGAAGGAGAGAGCCTTGTCCGCTGCAGCTCGGCCAGCCGACTCACGCCACTGATCCAGCTGGCCTCAGTAAGGAGCAGTCTTTCAGCAAGTGGCTCGATGAGTTCAGGTGGGTCTTCATCCGGCCAGAGCATGCGAAACACGTCAATAGCCGACTTGAGCAGGTCCACACCGCAAGACTTGAGGGTCCTGACTCGTTCGGACACCGCTTCGAGAAGCTCCTCCATGGTCACCCCGCCATCAGCCGAAGCGCCAGATTCGACCCTCACTTTCTTCATGGCTCAGATGGCAAACATGTTGGCCTCAGGAAAATTCTCTGCAAAGCAAAAAGAGAAAGTCGGCAAAATGACAAAAGTAGAGGGAAGAGGTACAGAGTGACCTATACAGTGCAAAAAGAGTAAGAACTCACTACCGAGAAAGAAGTTGACAGTGGCGAGCTTGCTATGCCAAATTTTGTCCTTGGCTTGGAGGGCGTCAAAGTTCAGGTTCGCCGACTCAACCGACGACTCGGCCTCATCGAGCAGCCTCTTGGTCTTCTCGGCGCTAGCGGCCTGCTACTCATTCTTCTCGGCAAGCTCCTCCTTCAGCCCCTTCACCTTGGACAAGTGCTTCTGCTCCGTCTCGTCCATCAGCCGAGTCACCTCGTCTCGCTCCTTCTGGAGTTCGGCTCGGTGCTTCTCTGCTTATTCGGAACAAAAAAACTTGTAAGCACTGAAGGAAATATCTTTAGCTGTCAGATTAATGAGGCAAGAACTTACTCTCTGCCTCGCTGATCTGCGAGTGAAGAGCCTCGATGGTGGACTGAGCAGAGGCTGTGAGAAAAGAGCAAGAAGAGATTGATAAAACGAACCGAAGGAAAGTACACCGAATAAAGAGAGGACGAGTAAGAATATTACCTTTGTCGTGGTATTGCCGACGAGTACGCCATGGAGGGGTCCTCACAGTGCGTGTTTAGAGACGTGGGTAAGGCGGACGGTTGACGGGTACGAGGTAACACATCTTACCCAGGTTCAGATCCCACAACGGTGGCGGAATCCTACTCCTGCTATAAATCACTATAATGGCAATACGCCGAGTTACAGAGATAGGTTCGCTGTGCGAGGGTGTGTGTAAAAACGATACTAGGTTATGCCCTAAAGGCTCCCATAGGCCCGACTTATATAGTCGCCAGGTCCTAGGGTTACAGGGAAAGTCCTAGCCGGACAGGTTACAGAGTTCTACACTGTCTATTACTAGTCTTCTGTATCTTGCACTCCAAGGCTCCGGGTATGCTGGTGACTCCACCGTAGCCTTCCTTTATCCGGCATGGGCCTCCCTTATGGATCCACCTAACTGGGCCACCCAGCAGGCCATAGGCCATGCTACCGACTATGGGCCACCCGGGTTAGTCGGATAAGAGACATGCTATGCGGATACCCATATAGCATATCCCCAACAGTAGCCCCCGGAGAACTCCGAGATCTTGCGCCGTCTTGCCTCTTCCTGTGGAATGCTCCGTCTAGATGGATGTTGGCAAATCGTCAAGCAACATCTTGTAGTCCTCCCAAAGAACCCTGGAAAAGCCTCTCCGTCTTCTATGAGTAAGTCGGAGAAACGCTGAATCTTCCATCGTACGCTCCCGTTGTCGGATTAAATCCGTCCATGCCGGAATCTTCGATGGGACGGCTCATCTACCATGTCAGTTATGACGACATAGGCTGTAGGTCAGCGACGCCTCATAACTCACACATGCAGAGAACGTAATCATATTCGTTTTTCCCGCGCGAGCGATACGAACCATTGGCGGCGGCGGTTGGAGACGTGGCGAAATTACCGTGCACGTTCACGAACACGTCGTCTACGCGGCAACCATCTGATTAGCTACACGAATCTTGACGCGGAGTAAGATAAATAGTAACCGTGGGACACTTGCCACTTTTTCACCCCATTCTCTCGCGTCATCGTCTTCGTCCAGCCGCACGCCTCCTCGAGCTCTCCACGGAAAACCTTGATAAACCCTAGCCTCTCCATGCACCAGTCGCGTTCTTTCCCTCCTCCATGGCTAGCAGCAGCTCATCCCCGTCAATGGCGGCATCGAGCGAAGCCACGACGAAGCTGGCGAGCTCCGTCGTTGTGCCCCCAAAGGGCCTGTTCATCCCCGCATCGGCGGTGATTGAAACCACCGGCGGCGACCACAATCTGGCGGCGCTGGAGCCCCTGGAAGAGGAGCCAGACTCGCACAAAGGCAACTGGCGCGGCTCTGACATCACTAGCCGCGACATCCAAGAGATGGTCGCTGAGGGTTATCTTCCCGCGACGGAGGGGCTCGCCTGGCGGGCGGCGCCGGCCTGCGAGGTGACCCCTTCTCCCCAAGCCAGAGAGAAAGTATACCTCAAGGCGCAATTGGTATGCGGCGTTTCTCTGCCCATCTCTCACTTCTTTCTGTCCGTCTTGAATCACTTCAAGGTCCAACCCCATAACCTCTCCCCCAATAGTATCCTAGTGCTTAGCAACTTCGCGGCACTTTGCGAGGGTTACCTAGGGATTAGTCCTAGGTTAGACTTGTTTGTCTACTTCTTCACCGTCAAACGTGAAGCCAGACACAGTAGGGAGGAGCTTAGAAACTACGGCACCATAAGCTTCAAGATCCGACCTGGCCGGCGGTTCCCCGACATCGTCGGCCATGAGTCGTGCAAAAATTGGCAGCGGACGTACTTCTACAGCCCCGACATTCCTTTGGCGGGCCGAGAAGTAACGTACCCGGACTTCGTGGATGGAGCCGCCGCTGAAGTCCCCACATGGCGGTCCCATGCCTTCCTTCCCTCCGACCTCAACGCTTCTCGCGCAATAAGGCAGATCGAGTGGTTCGTAGAGACGGGTCTAACCGGCTTGGACCTAACCATGTGCTGGTTCATCAGGCGGATCCAACCTCTGCAGCACTGTACGAAGGTTATGCACGAGTACACCGACGATCGAAGGGATACCCTGCGGATCTCTGAGGACAACTTCTCGAGCGACTCCGTCAAGTTCCGCCTTAAAGACATCGTCAAGGTGAAGGATAAGAAGTGTGGCTTCACCCTCACCTACGACATGTTCGTAGACGGAAAGTGCCCAAAGGTAGGTATTTATTTTCCGTGTATGACATTGCTCCAGTTTTTCCGTCTTGCCAATACCATCTTGTCTAACACGATGATTTCTCACTTAACAGCTTAGCGATCTAGAGGAGGGCAACCTGGCCGCCCAAATCTACGATTCCAAGATGAAGGAAGTCACGGTCGTGTCCGACGATGATGCCCTGTTGGCGCGAAAGCGGAAGAGCTCCACCTCTGACGCTGCCGACGGAGGTAAGAAGAAGAAGACGGAGGGTGGAGCCTCCAAAAAGAGTATTGTCGCCCTGGAGGCGGAAAAGAAGAAAGCCACCGGGATGTTTGCCAAAGCGCCCCCCCCTAGTGTAAGCTTCTTATTCTCCGACATTGTCTTATTTATCTGTCTTATTCCTGTCCTTATGCATTTTGCACGTTTCAGGAAGAAAGACACAACCAGCCTCAAGAAGTCCTTCGAGACTCTTGGGGCTTCTAGAAATATCAAAGATATGCTGCATCATGACTCCTCCCCCGCCATCCCCCTGCTACTCCTGCCGTCAAGCCCTCCTCCGCTCCGACAAGCTCCCAAGTCCAGGAGGCACCAGGCCCTTCCGCCATGGAAGTGGATTCTGGCGCCTCTACCGAACTCGCAGTTGTTGGCGAGCAGCCAACACAGGAGAGCGCTGCTCTTCAAATGGCTGAAGCTCTGGCTAAGGATGCCATCGGTAGAGGCAAGGCGGTGGTGGGTGCTGGTACTTCTGCCGAAGGCGGCGCCTCTACTCCCCAGAAACCCTTTGAATTGCCGAAGATTATTTACCCGGTGCTTACGCCGGGTAACACAACTATGGTTCCTGGAGGAGTGCCGTCATCTCCGACGTGCGGTCTTGAGGAGCTACTCCATCAAGCAGACATCTTGCAAGGAAATAACATTTCCTTTGGCAAGCTGCTGGCTGAGAGCGCTACAAACCTCAAGATCATCACACTTGTAAGTTTTACTTTTACCTTTTGCCTTTCGTATGAGTATCCCACTGTAGCCCCCGAGGATGTAGACGGAAAACCATTGGTTTTGTATCTATATGCTCTAAGAGTGACTAAGTTAGAAAAAACTCTCACTGTAGCCCCCAAGCATTTAGATGGAATGAAATATTCCGACTAGATGCTTTTAAGAGTAGCATATACAGTGTTCATAATTTTGAGTGTTGTAGCCCCCAAGCCTCTAGTTGTAACTGAATTAGTTCCAACTAGTTGCTTAAAGAAAAACTAAGCATTTTCCAAGTTAAAACTTTATATTGTAGCCCCCAAGCCTCTAGTTGAGAACTGAATTAGCTCCGACTAGATGCTTAAAGAAAAGCTAAGCATATTGCTAAGTTCAAAAACTCTCGCTGTAGCCCCCGAGCATCTAAGTGAAAATTTTCTGACTAGAGGCTCTAAGCGGACTAAACAACGACTTGACTTTGTGTTTGTTTCCACAGAATGAGAATGCTCGGAGGGGAATGGCCAACAACAAGTATCAGAAGATGCGCGCAGATCTTGAAGCCAAAAAGGGTAAAACCGCCATCTTGAAGGAACAGATCATCAAAAACAAGAGTCTGTTTTCTTTTTGCGAACTTTCGTCTTACTTTTGTGCCTTCCTTCTTCAAGTAATCACTGTGTACTTTGTTTTCTCCGACTCGCAGAGCATGTCGCCAAGGCCAAGGATATTGTCGAGCAGTCCAAGCACATACAACAGCTGGACAGCGAGAACAAGATCCTTAAGAAGGAGAGGGAAGAAATTCTGAAGATGCACGAGGATTCCATGAAAGCCCTGCAGGACTCCGCCTCCGCGGAGATCAATCGCTTGAAGGAGGAGCTTGCGATCCTAAAGGATCAAAAGCAAGCTGCTGATGAGCAAAACCTTCGCCATAGCGAGGCGTTTAAGCTCCTCCAACAAGAGAAGGAATCTTTGGTGGACGTCTTCTGGAAGGCTAAGGCTAGCATCTTCAGTAAGTGTCTCTGCCTTGTAGCTCTGTAGTCTGGATAATTAGAATTTATTGAACTCATGCGCTCCTTGTCGGAATTTTCAGCGCCTATGGGTTTAACCCGCTCGCCTCCTTCGGACAAGGAATGCATGATTCTTGCCGGCAACTTCATCAATACCGCCATCACCCAAGCCAAGGAGATTGCCAAGCCCCTCCAAATTTATATCAAGGCCTCCGACTCCGTGGTGAAGTATTGGAGATTCTGCGCCGAGCCCCCGAGCGTGTCGCAAGCTGGAAAGCTTCATGTGCACGGGCTGGCGCAAGGATGGCGTTGTCCATGGTGAAGGCGCACTATGAAGGTGCCGACATCGACACGGTGACATCTAGTATCCCCGACATAGATGATGACGGCAAAGAGATCGATCACGAAGCCATCCTCTCATCACTCGCGGGTTATGACACCAGGGTTGCCAAGTTGGTGGATGTCGACGTCTTCGTGCCCAGGAACTTTCTTGATAACGCCAACCAAGAATCCTCCGAGTCTCCTCACAGTGGCGACGTTGAGGGTGAATCTCCGGCTGGTGATGATGCGGCCTCCAAGTCCCCTGCACCCAAGGAGTTAAAACACTTTATAATTCTTGTTTCACCTCTAGAGTGTGCATTGAAAAAACTTGGTGATGTAATCTTAAGGCGGAAAACAATGGTTGTCGTATCCTGCTACTTTAAGAATTAATTCCCAGTATGTATATATTTTTTAAGCAATTGCTGGCTTATCCGTTACTCTGGTTCTTATGCTTGACTTTTCGTGAGTCGGAAGACTCGTTGTCGGAACCATGCGCTTAGGTGATGATGCCCAGTGGCACCGTTAATAACCTGAGCACAAAATCGCCGACAATAAGTGCCAAAAGTCACTACTCTAGAATCCACATAAAAACAACAAAGAACGTGTAGACCAGAAAACTTAAGCTAACGCCCGTAGGCGGAATTTTCACAAGTGCAATCGCAAAGCTTGTGCATAAAGGTTTATATGATCCAAAAATGAACACTAAAGGAGGTAGAAGACTCAGCAATATGAGTGAACCAAAGAGCTTTATTTCATTGATCATATAAGAGGTACACGATTAGATAAAAAATGCTAAGTGTAGAAAGTACGTAGCTGTGCTATGTTCCATGGACGATCAAGCTCCGGGTAGTCATCATCCGGGTCACGTCGCTTACGCTTATGATCCTCGTTGGGTCTATCCTTGAGCTCACGATTGCCGACAAGGTAGTAAGACCCATTGAGTAGCGCCTTGCTTATGATGAACTGTCCTTCCCATGGCGGGGATAGTTTGTGTGACTTCTTCTGCTTAAGTCGGAGCACTAAATCCCCCTCTTTAAACGAGCAATGCCGAACATGGAGACTATGGTAGTTGCGTAGCTTCTGCTGGTAGATGGCGGATATTTGGCATGCCAAAACGCGCTCCTCCTCGAGAAGGTCCACATCTAGGCGTATGGATTCTTCAGCGTCACCTTCATTATAGGCGGCAACTCTTGGTGCATCGTGGAGGATGTCGGAAGGTAGGATGGATTCTGCTCCATATACCATGAAGAAGGGGTGTAGCCGGTGGATCTGTTGGGTGTAGTTCGTAAACTCCACAATACAGATGGCAATTCTTCCGCCCAGGCTCCAGCTGCTCTATGTAGCGGTGCCTCAAGACATGGCTTGATTCCCTGCAGAATTAATCCATTGGCTCGCTCAACTTGACCATTGGATTGTGAGTGTGCCACAGATGCAAGGTCAAGTCGGATGCCTTTGTCCCAGCAATAGGCCTCCACTTCTCCGAGTGACAAGTTGCTTCCATTATCGGTGATGATGCTATGTGGGAGACCAAATCTCACCACTAGATCCCGGACAAACCTGAGGGCAGTTGCCCCATCAAGCTTTCTAATGGGCTTAGCTTCTATCCATTTGGTGAATTTGTCAACTGCTACAAGCAGATGCGTAAATCCACACAGTGTCGTTTGTAACGGTCCCACCATGTCTAGCCCCCAGACTGCAAACGGCCAAGTTATAGGTATTGTTCGCAATTCTTCAGCAGGAACATGTGGTTGTCGGGCATAATACTGGCATCCTGTGCATGTTTCAACCAGCTTGTCGGCGTTCGCCTTCGCGGTTAGCCAGTAGAATCCTTGCCGGAAGGCTTTCGCGACCAACGATCGAGGAGCGGCGTGATGCCCGCAATCTTCGAGATGGATTTCGCGTAGGATTTCCATACCTTCTAGCTGGGAAACACACTTTAGGTATACACCAGTAGTGCTCCTTTTGTAGAGTTGCCCATTGATTATGGTATAACCCTTTGCTCGTCATACTATTTGCCGTCTTTCGACTTCGTCGTCGGACAATATTCCGTGTTCGAGATATTCCATGAACGGTTTTGTCCAAGCCGGAGGGATCTTTGTTACCATGCTGATGAAAGAGTCAGCTCTGTCCGGGTTGTCGATGTCGGCGCCCTTCACGGATGGTGTGCGTAGATGCTCTAGGAAAACTCCTGGCGGAATTTGCTTGCGCCCTGATCCAAGTTTAGACAGTAGATCAGCCGCCTCGTTTTGCTCCCTAGGCACATACTTGACTTCATAGCCCAAGAAGCTCTTGGCTATCTCGTCCACTTCGTCGCGATATACCGCCATCATAGGGTTCCGCGCATTCCAGGTGCCAGCCACCTGCTGGGTAACCAAGTCGGAATCTCCACAGCAAACTATGCGCTTGATGCCAATATCCTTGGCTACACGCAGTCCGTGAATGAGTGCTTCATACTCCGCCATGTTGTTTGTAGCCTCGAAGTGGATCTGCAGAACATAGTGTAGCTTGTCTCGTTTTGGTGACTGTAGCAATACACCAGCCCCCGAGCCGTTGAGCATCTTCGATCCGTCGAAGTGCATCACCCAGTACTCTGGTTCTAGCAACGGAGTGGCATCCGGCATCTCCGTCCAATCTGCAATAAAATCCGCCAAGGCTTGTGACTTGATAGCGTCGCGTCTCTTGTAGGTGATCTTGAAGGTGGCAAGTTCAATTCCCCACTTCGCGACCCTTCCTGTAGCGTCGCTATTGTTGATAATGTCGGAGAGTGGAGTCTTGCTCACTACTGCGATTGGGTGCTCCTGAAAGTAATGCCTCAGCTTCCGCGAAGCGAGGAATACTCCATAAGCTATCTTTTGGTAGTGCGGGTAACGCTGCTTGGACTCCGTCAAGACCTCGCTTACATAGTAAACTGGTCGTTGCACTCCGTGCTCATAGCCTGGTTCCTTCCGCTCTACCACGACGACGATGCTAATAACCCAGTTGGTTGCCGCCATGTAAATTAACAGGGGCTCCCCAGGCTCGGGTGCTGCAAGGATAGGCGCTGAGGAAAGAATCTCCTTGAGATGCTTCAATGCTGCATCTGCCTCGTCTGTCCATGTGAATTTGTCCGCCTTCTTCAGCAACTTGTACAGCGGCGGAGCCTTCTCTCCAAGTCGGCTGATGAACTGACTAACTGCTGCAACACAACCTGTTAGTCGTTGGATGTCCTTTAGGCATGTCGGACAGTTTATGTTTAAGATGGCCTTGATTTTCTCTGGGTTGACCTCGATTCCGCGCTGGGAAACGATGAAGCCCAACAGTTTGCCGGCTGGAACCCCGAAGACGCACTTCTTAGGGTTGAGCATCATGTTGTGTGTCAGTCTGCAGGTTCTCATACTCAAGTTCGAGCTTGCGATGCGCCAGAACGAGAGCTTGGTGCACCTTGGTGCGCTCGTTATGCGTGAGCTGCACGAAGCAAACAGACAGTAAGTAAAGGACAAGTCAAGCAGCTGGCCGGATAATAAGTGATTCTTATCTAAGAGCTTACAGACGAGTAAGTTCCTCACTCGGCAGTAACCTCGAGGGCTAGGGATCGAAGCTCTAACATATGAGTTTGGCATAAGAAAATAAGAAGGCTTGAGAGCTTACAACCGAGCAAGTTCCTCACTCGACAGTAACCTCGAGGGCTAGGGATTGAAGCTCTAACATATGAATTTGGCACAAGAAAATAAAAAAAGCTTAAGATTTTACAACGAGTAAGTTCCTCACTCGACAGTAACCTTGAGGGCTAGGGAACGAAGCTCTAACATACAATCTTGGCGTGAAAATTTAAAGACAAAGTGATTATTGACAGCTTACGGCCGAATAAGTTCTTCATTCGGCAGTAACCTCGGGGACTAGGTGATATGTATAAAAGAAATACTCAATAAGACAAAAGAGTAAGAAGCTACTTTACCTCGTTCACTTCGTCGACGCGGGCCATTAGGGAAATGGCCTGCTAGGTCATGTCAGAGATGTCCATCGGGCCCAGCTTCAGCTTCTTGCCAGCGCGGGTGCTGACCTCCTGCTCGCCAGCTGCATTCCATGGCAAAGCATAAGGCTCAGCCGAACCAAGGCTTTTTTCGCTGAGCGTCCGAGTGAGAACTTGACCCATTTTTAGGGTAGTTCCCACGTTGGCACGGGTCGCAACAGCACTAGCATGGAGGGTAACAGCCTTACAGCCATCACCTGACCCGGCAGCCGCGGACTCGCCTGCTTTGCCCGTTGAAGCAAGCATTGTTGCCAACGTCGGGGGCCGGATCTGAGGAGCAGTACCCGGAGCACAGACCAGCGTTGTCTTCTTGGTGGAGGTGGACTTGCCGGATAACGGGCGAGCCGAGACAGAGGCCTTGGGCTGGGTCTGTCCCTTTGACAGAGTAGGAGAGCGAGCAGGAGGATTTGGAGAAGAAAGTGGAGCCGACTTACTGGGCTCAGCAGTTTTGCTGGCTCCAAGATCAGGAAGTTGTTCATTCGCACCAGCTCGAGGGCTGATGCCAGAGGAACTGGTGGCGGAAGTTTTCTCAGCGCCAGAGTCACTGGCGCCAATATCAGAAAATTGTTCCTGGCCAGCACCAGGGGCGCTAGCCGAGTGATCCATCAGGTCTGACTGACACTGAGAAGCGTGAGCCTCAATTGTGGGAGCCTTGATCCGGGCGGGATTCGGCGCCATTGTATCAGCTGGAGGAGGTGCTGGCTATAGCGGCGAGGAAATGCTAGAGGCAGTTTGGTTCATCGACAAAGGTGTGGTGCTGAAAAAAATGAGACATGTGTAAGAGAACAATAGTGACAAAAAATAAAGAACAATGAAAGCAGAGAATAAAAACTTACCCGGTGACGACCGGGTCACGGGTGACTCGGCGCCCAGCGGCTTGGCGAGTCTCAGCCAGCATGGCAGCGGCAGACGCAGCAGGAGCTGCCAGAGTGGGCTTGCTCTTCTCGGCCGGCTGAGTGCTGGAGGAGGCTCCGCGTCGCTTTGGCTTGGCGACGGGAATCTTGCCAACTCCGCCCACGGCGAGAGGAGTGTCATGTACCTGGCCAGCTGCATAAGTAAATAACAGGCTTACTCGGATAAGTTGGGAGACTAAGGTCACAAGGCATGTACCTCCAAAAGCGTACAATCATCATCCTCATCATCGTTAGACCAATCTTGTAAGGGATTGCGAGATCGACTCTTACCCAAAGCAGAAGCAGCCACAGCGTGCGGGATGGGCATGAAGCACTCTAGGTCATACTCGACTTCATCAGAGTTGGAGCGATCCCTGTTATAACCACAGGGAGGGACAGTACTGTCATCAACCTGGTGAAGGAGGTTCTGCGAGAGACAAACAGAATGAGTAACAAAAACTAGACTAAGAGTGGCAAAAGAGCTAAAGCCGACTCGGCAAGGAAAACGACTCGGAAAACTTACCCAGGGGACAGGACTGACCCAGCTAAACGGAGGGCAACTCCAAGCCCAATCATCCGCCAAGTTCAGTTTAAAGATGGAGCTTACTCGGCGAGCAATGGAGTCATGGGAGAGCTCCTTGGTAGAGTGCCGAGTGGGATCATGGGAGCCACTCATGAAGCACATTTTATGGCTCCTAGCTTGGATGGGGCTGACCCGGCGTGAGATGAAGGTGCACATAAGGTCCCTCTCAGCAAGATGAAAATGCTCATCCAGCGACAACAACCTTTCTTGACATAGAAGAAAGTGTCTTGGTCGCGCGGGTCACCGCAGTGTCTTGGTCGCGCGGGTCAAGCTGCCAGAACTTCTTGTTCGGGACCTCGTCCGAGGAAGGAGGGAGCCGGATGTTATCGGTGGACCCGTTGTTTTTGACATAGAAGAAAGTCCTATGCCATTTCTTGCACGAGTCTATACCAGTAACCCGAGGAAAGATGGAGTCTCTCCTGGGCGTGATACTAGAGGCACCGCACCGGGTCGGCCTCTTCTCAGATCGAGGAGCACCCGACTAGGGAAAAACTTGAACCTTAAAGCTAAAATATTTGTCCCATGGAAGAACTGTAGGCCAAATCCCGAGGTAAGCCTCGCAAGCAGAGATAAAGCAAGAAAGAGAGCCAATCGCGTTGGCAGGAAGATGATGGGATTGCATATGGAAAGTGGAGAGGAACGAGGAGAAGAAGGTGCTCACTGGAAGAGCGAAACCGCGCTCAAAGTGAGAAAGAAAAACCACCTGCTCGTTAGCATCAGGCTTGGGAGAGATCTCACCGGCGGGGAGACGGCAATCCACTTGCAGCGGAATGCGCCTGGTGGAGCGGAGCCACTCCAACTCCTCGGTGGAGACCTCCGAGCCTTCCCAGCCGCCGCGCTCGCCGGCGGGAACCTCCTGCTCCTCAGCACCATTAGCGCCGTTGCGAGCATCCATGAGCTTCGCAGATTCAGTATCCTCCGCCGTTGAAAGAGGTTTGGAAGAACGCGGACCCGTGGTTGAATGGAAAGAGAAGTGGAGCAATTGCGGGGCAAGAACAGGAGGAAGAAGAAACCGCAAAGGGGGTGGTTTGATTTCGTAGGCGCAAGGAAGAAGAAGAGGCAAGGGAAAACTGAATGGGCGTGGGGGAAGTGGAAACCCCCAACCCCTACTTAAGGGCAGTAAAAACCCTGGTCGTGGGATCCATATGTGCCGTGCGGCCAGCGTGTGGCCGTGTACCAGGCCGAGTAAGCCAATCAGTAGGCGCCACGTAGCCAGAGATACACGAAAAATCCCGTGCCACGTCATGAAAGGAAGGACAAGGGGCGCAGGCCGATGGGACTGCCAAAGTGACGGGGAATAACTGCGCATCTGTCACTGTGCCGCCAGAGCTTGGAACAAAATTTGAGGCGAGTAATCATGATTACCAGCTGTCAGTGACTGAAGCACGCCGAAAAAACCCGGAATTGGCCAAAGTGACTCGGCTCGAGGCAAAAACGAGCCAGGAAGTCAAAGAGTGGATCCGAAAACTGTCAGACAGACTCGGCAAGAAGCAATACCGCAACAAATAAGGACAAAAATTAAGTTCCAGTCACATAAAAGGAACCTGGAGACGCCTAACAGCTTGAACTGCTAGACCTCACCAGCTTCTGGGACTAATGTCGGGGGGATAACCCCCGGTAGGGCCACGAGGGGTGAAACGTAACGTAGCTGGGTGAGCTCCGAGTGAAGAAAGAACCAGGTCGGGTAAGGACGGCCGAGAGAGAGAAGCATATGCGGCCAACATATGAACTATGTCGGCCCGCATAAGACAAAGTTGTTATTCTTGCAGGAACCAACGAGCCAAGTCTACCGAGGAAGGGCCGAGTCTGATAGGATGCGTGGCACCTTTCCGAGTAAGGTTCGGGAGGGACCATGGAAAAGCTTGGTCAAAAGAGAAGGGCGACGCCGGGTGACACAAATGGAGCCGGGTGACGCCCAAAGCAAACGCTGACGTACAAAGTTACTGTGTGACGCCAAAAGGAACAGGAGGCAACGTACCAGAAGACCATTAGCTGTCAAGCTTTGTGGACTAGTCCATTGGGCTTAGGGCAAGCCCAGGACCCGGCCCACATTATAGGTATCAAGATCCAAACAGTAAACCCTAGAACCCAAAGGGGTATAAGCTAGCTAGCCCTGCCTATATAAGGAAGGGCATAGCTGTAGTAGAGGGAGGTTGGACCAAGTAGGGAACTAGTGCACTGAACCCTAGTTCATACAGCTCAAGGAGCACTTGTAATCCTCGGGTATCAATAAGATCACTAAGTGTGGAGAGTTCTTCTTGTTCTTTGTGCATGGCTCGGCCATGCACACCCTCCTCGGTGAACACCAGCACCCATTCGCCCCCCAACTTAAGCCTACCCATGGCATCTGTCGTGCCACCACCACGACAAATATAAACCTTGCCTTACTTGAATAAAGTAATAGGCAAATTTTGGTTTCTTATGTTGAAAATTCATTTGAAAAGGTCAAATGCTTATGAATGCATGAATGCTATGCAAACTTTATAAATCATGATTTTTGGGATGTTAAAATTCTAACCCCCTTAAGGTGAATCTCGCCCTCGAGATTCAGATTGGCTAGCAAATAGGTGAGGGTGGTCTTTCTGAAGATCATCTTCTCTTTCCCAGGTTGCTTCCTCTTAGGAATGGTGGTTCCACTAAACTTTGCAAAACTTGATAGTCTTAGTCCGAGTAACTCTTTCTGAATTCTCAAGTATCTTGATGGGTTTCTCTTCATAAGTGAGATCACTTTCCAACTGGACCTCTTCCAAAGGTATAGTCTCTTTCAAAGAAGTCTCTTCCATCTCCGGATGGCATTTCTTAGCTGACTTACGTGAAACACATTGTGAACGGCAGACAGTGATTCAGGCAATTCAATTTCATATGCCACTTCTCCCTTGCGACTCATAATCTTGAATGGCCCTACATACCTTGGTGCCAATTTTCCTTTGACTCCAAATCTCTTCACTCCACGAAGTGGTGACACTCTAAGGTAGTCTCTATCACCCACCTCATAGGTGACTTCCCTACGCTTTTGATCTGTGTAGCTCTTTTGTCGGGACTGTGCTATCTTTAATCTATCCTTTACCAACTTGACTTTCTCTTCAGCTTCCTTGATTAGTTCTGGCTTGAACAAGTTTCTTTCTCCAACACCATTCCATAATAATGGTGTAGTACACTTTCTTCCATAGAGATATTCAAACGGTGCCATCTCAATACTGGCTTGATAGCTGTTGTTGTAAGAGAATTCTGCGTAAGGCAGACTTTCATCCCAACTAGCACCATAATCTAGGGCACATGCCCTCAACATATCCTCTAGAATCTGGTTGGTCCTTTTTGTATGTCCATCAGTCTGGGGATGAAAAGCTATGCTGAATTCCAATCTCGTTCCCAATGACTCATGTAGTTGTCTCCAAAAATGGGAAGTGAATTGGGTTCCCCTATCAGACACAATACTCTTGGGTACTCCATGTAGACACACAATCCTATTCATATAAATCTTGGCTAACTTAGCACTTGTATAGGTTGTCTTCACGGGTATGAAATGAGCCACTTTAGTTAGGCGATCTACCACGATCCAAATAGAATCATATCCTGATCTAGTCCTTGGCAGTCTGGTGATGAAGTCCATGCCAATCTTGTCTCACTTCCAATCAGGAATAGGTAGTGGTTGTAACAATCCTGCTGGTTTCTGATGTTCCGCTTTCACTCTACTGCATACATCACACAAAGCAATATGATCGGTGATGTCCTTCTTGAGATTATTCCACCAAAATCTTTCCTTCACATCCATGTACATTTTGGTGTTACCCGGATGAATGGAATATGGTGAGTTGTGTGCTTCTTGTAAAATCAGTTTCCGAAGCTCTGGATCTTGCGGAATGCAGATACATTTTCCATACAATAAAGTACCTTGTTCGTCTTCATGGAATCCTTTGGCTTTCCCCTTGCTAATTTTTTCCTTAATTTATTCCATTTCCTTGTACATCTTTTGGGCTTCCTTTATCCTGTCCAACAATGTGGGTTGAACATCCAATGACATGAGATGTCCTTCAGGTACTATCTCCAATCTGAGATCTTTGAATGGGGCACACAGATCATCTGGCAATTCTCCCTTAGTAAGGCCATTCACATAAACCTTGCGGCTTAATGCATCTGCTACAACATTTGCTTTACCGGGGTGGTATTGTAAAGTTAAGTCATAGTCCTTGATGAGTTCTAGCCATCTTCTTTGCCTCATGTTGATTTCTTTCTAAGTGAAGATATACTTCAAGCTTTTGTGATCTGTGAACACTTCGCAATGCTTTCCCAAAAGATAATGTCTCCATGTTTTGAGTGCATGGACAACAGAGGCTAACTCTAAATCATGAGTAGGATAATTCACTTCATGAGTTTTGAGTTGTCTCGAGGCATAAGCCACAACTTTCCCTTCTTGCATCAAAATTGCACCTAATCCTTGGTGAGATGCATCATAATAAACTTGGAAATCCTTCTCCACATCTGGCAGACATAAGACTGGTGCTGTCACTAATCTCTTCTTCAACTCTTGGAAACTGAGTTCACATCCTTCAGTCCAATCAAATTTCTTGTCTTTCTTAAGTAACTCCGTCATTGGCTTAGCTACCTTTGAGAAATTCTCAATGAATCTTCTATAGTATCCTGCCAAGCCAAGGAAACTAAGAACTTCTTTCACCGACTTAGGAGATTCCCACTCAGTTACAGCTGACACTTTTGCGGGATCAACTTCTACACCATCTCCTGACACGATATGTCCAAGAAATCCGACTTCATTCAGCCAGAATTCACACTTGCTGAATTTGGCATATAGCTTATGCTCCCTAAGCTTCTCAAGTATCAATCGCAAATGTTCTTCATGCTCTTCATTGCTCTTAGAATAGATCAAAATGTCATCGATGAAAACGACAATGAATTTGTCAAGAAATTCCATGAACACCTTGTTCGTCATATTCATGAAGTAGGCTGGTGCATTTGTCAAACCAAATGGCATCACGGTGTACTCATACAATCCATAACTAGTGGTGAAAGCAGTCTTAGGTATGTCTTGTTCCCTTATCTTTAGCTGAAAGTAGCCTGATCGAAGATCAATCTTTGAGAACACACAGGCTCCTTCTAACTGATCAAACAAATCATCGATTCTAGGCAAAGGATACTTGTTCTTGATAGTCATCTCATTGAGTGATCGGTAATCTATGCATAACCTTTGACTTCTATCTTTCTTTTCAACAAACAAAACTGGTGCTCCCCAGGACAAAGAACTTGGTTGAATAAATCCTTTCTGTAACTGTTCTCCAAGATGTTTCTTGAGTTCTTTCAACTCATCAACTGACATCTTGTAGGGTCTCTTTGCTATTGGTCCTGATCCTGGCAGCAAGTCAATAAAAAACTCCACATCCCTATCCGGGGGCATTCCTGGTAATTCCTCCGGAAACACATCCGGATACTCTCTCACAATTAGCACACTGTCTATGCTAACCCCCTTAAGAGAATTTAGCTTACTCCCTTTTGATTCAAAGTTAGACTTGAATCTAATCCGTTTCTTATCTGGGGTTGTGAGTGTGACAGTACGATGGGCACAATCTAGTACTCCTTCATACTTAGTCTTCCAATCCATTCCCAAAATAACATCCAATCCTTGGGAATCTAGGATTATCAAACTAACGGGAAACTTATACCTCCCAAATTCTATCACTAGATCATGACATCCCGAGTTCACTACCATTTCTCCACCGGGAGAACTTACCTTTATAGGACACCCAATAGTTTCAACTGGAAGTCGATTTCTAATGCTCTTGATATGAATGAATGTGATGCGCCAGTATCAAAAAGAACAAGTGCTGGAACAGTATTGAGTTTGAACTTACCAGCCACAGCATCAGATTCCTCATATATTTCTTCCACATTGATGTGGTTCACTTGTCCCTTTTGGAAGGGATTGGGCTTATTGGCACCTTCAAATTTATTTTCTGGGCACTCATTAGCATAGTGCCCCATCTTCTTACACTTGAAGCATTCAACCTGACTGAGATCTTTATTTACAGGCTGACTTCCACTTCCACTTCCACTATGGTGGCTCTTGTGTCCACTCTTGTGGTTCTTATACTTGTCATTATCATGACTGCGGTGATGCTTGTTGTCATGATGACGGTTGTGGATGTGGTGATTGTTATACTTCCCATGTTTGTGGGATCAAGAACTCCCACTATCATCATGATGGGAACGCTTGTGAGACGATCCCGAGTTGTGCTTATCAAAGCTATGCTTACTCTTTCTACTCTCAACCTGTTTCATCTGGTTTTCCAAGATGGTAGCCTTGTCACAAAGTGATTGATAGGTTGGAACATAGGAAACAGACAGCTGCAGGTTCAACTCATCATTCAGTCCTTTGAGGAATTTATCCTTCCTCTTTGCATCATTATCAACTTCATCCGGTGCGTAGCACGCCAGATTGTTGAATTCCTCAATATACTCAGCCACACTGTGGTGATGCCGCTTTAGATTGTGAAACTCCTTCTTCTTGAAATTCATCACTCCGGATGAGATGTGAGATGTACGAAATCCATCCTCAAAGATAGCCCATGTCACATCCTCAAGGGGAGTGGTGATCTGGAAGTTATCCTACCATGTTGCTTCTGGCCCTTCTAGCAGATGTGCTGCGAACCTGACCTTCTCCTCGTCGGTACAGCCAACAGTCACTAAGTCCTTGTTCACTGAACGTAACCAGTCATTGGCTATCATTGGATCAGTGATTCTCGAGAACTTTGTAGGCCTTAGTCTCAGAAATCTGGTGAGCATGTCAAATCCCGGAGGATTATTCTGACTGTTGTTGTTGTTGTTATTCTGGTTCTGGTTTTGCATGAACTGCGTCATCATTTGCATCAGTTGAGCTTGTGCTGCAATCAACTGCTGCATCTTGGGAGTGACGTTGTTGTTTTGGTTGGGGTTGGCACGTCGGGGAGGCATCTGTGGTTTTAATAAGGATAAGAATGAGATACCCATATATGCTTAACATGCACAATACATCACATAGATCAATCACAATAATCAAGCACCAAAATAACGTAGAGTTTGAACGACATAAACAACAAGTTTTGAAAATGCAAACACACCATAGCAAGCCATCCACATGTTGGATGGTCATTGCGACTCGATAATCAAAGTATGGTAGATGAAAGATAGTCAAGTAGTCTACACTACTCCTCCGCATCGATCTCCACATCAACAAGGGTAAGACCTGCATTCTCCATGGTGGTCTTGTACTCATCAACACTAGTGGTCAAGGCCTCAATCTTGGCCCTAAGAGCCCTCTTTTGTGAGTGAAGCCTCTCGATCACTCCCTGCTGGTGCTCAAGCTCGAAGTCCTTGGCCTCTAACTCCTCCTTCATCTCCCTGATCTTCTTGTTCCTGTCTTGGAATGTTTTCTCCTGGCTCTTGAACTTCTTGTCCTGGCTTTGAAATTTGGCCTCCATCTCTTTGACGGTCTCGTCTTGCTCCGCAAAGAGCTTGTCCTTATCTCGTAGCTGAACCTGGAGCTCGTCATTGCTAAGCATGATGTTGGTCCTATCAGTATCAAGGTGTCTAATAATACCCTCTTGGTCTTTAAGGTACAGAAGAATCGGCTCCATCGTCTCTCTAGTAGCATCATCGTACTCTATAGCCTCACCCTCCTCGTTGCTTCTCTCGAAGGGGTGAAAGTAAAGACCTCTAAGCTCGGTGGAGTGCCTCCCAACCAGACGTCCAAGTAACTCCTCCATGACTACATCTAAGCCTCTCTCCTTGTCATCATGCATCAGCTTGAAAGTGATAGCCTCTGTGGGTGGCTCTGCCTGGCATCTCGGCTGTGTGACTCTGAAGCCCCGTAGGTCCTTCCTCTCAAACTTGGTGAGCTGAAGTGTCGTGATGCTAGGAAGTGGAAGGTTGAGAACACTAGTGAGCTCAATGAGACGAGTACAAAAACGAGTTCCCTTGAACTCCTCGGCCGTGCTGATAACAACGTTAGGCATCTATTTTTATAAGATAGAGAAAAGTTAGAACCAACACAAGTAGAGAAAAATCACAAGACAAAATATCACAAGCACATCTTTTAGAAACAAACACACAAGTCATGGCATACACAAATCCATTACAAACACCAAAGGTTCAACATAACTTAGAAAAATTTTGGAAGTAAAAAACGATAAGTGTGGTGTTCCAACTAACGAAGTACGTTAAAATTCTCACTCACTAGACAAAATAGCTATCAGGGCATCCTTAGTGGCAATTTGTCTATCTTGTTCACAAGAGTCCCATATTAAGTCTATGATGTCTCCCTTTAGTTGTTGGTTGGTAGTCTCTAATTCTTGGGTATGCTTATTTTCTTCTCTAAGGTCATTTTGGGTGTGGAGCATTCTGCACTTGAGTCTATCACCAAGATCCTTGATTGATGGGGATATGCCTACAGGGGTATACCCAGCAGGACGTTTCCGACTGGCCCAAGAACTGGCGAGTGGGCCTGCAAGACGGCGACTGGATTGAAGCCTAGCGAGGAACCAAGCGATTGGAAGCTGGAGGCCCAGGCAAGTAGATAGGCCCAGTCGGATTAGGTTAAACGAGTACCGAAGCTTTAACTGAATCGGTTGAGATATGTAAACCCTAGGGGAGGTGAGCCTATATAAACCCCCTGTAGGGCGAGTAGAGATACGTTCCATCATACACCTAAGCGACTTGCCGCCTAGCTCGCCCATTGTACCACCTCCATAATACAATCTAGCAGGAGTAGGTCTTTACCCTCCGGGGGGCCGAACCTGGGTAAAACCCTGTGTCTTTGCCCTCATCTCGCACCGCAGATGGCTGGCCGCCCTTGCCCCTCGTTCTACTACTCGCTGCCGATTGCAGCATCTGTCGTGACCATCCCCACGACAGTGGCGCCCACCGTGGGGCCTGGCCGGTCTGGCCGGTGTTCTGCGGCGAGATCCAATCTGCCCATCAACGAGACGGTCGCCACCGGCCGCATGATAGCGATCGGCGAGATGCTCCAAATCTTGCCGAGCAGCTACGTCCCGGCGGCACGGCCCGTCACGCACAGCGTGATCCTGCCGATCGGCACGATCAGCCTCTTCGTCGGTCTCACCGACGTCATCGTCTCGGAGGACTCGGCTCGCATCCGCGAGTCGCCACCACGCGATCGGCTCTCCGAGAGCCAGATCCGCACGATCCATCGCCTCGCCTCCGAGTACAACTCGGCCCACAGCGACGTGGCCGAAAACTCAGCGGCCGCAGGAGACGCGGCCCTCGACGACGACGCCGACTCGGCGACACCGGCGTCACTCGCCGGGTCCATCACCGCGGCTTCACCCGCGGGCTCCATCACTCAGGTCTCCAACGTGGGAGACTTCGAGGACCCCTCCATCCTCGGGATCTTCGAATTCGACTCCGGGTCGGAGAATTCCGCCGACCTCCACGACGGAACCGGTCACCACGCCGCGACCTACATGGCGACCGGCACCGATCCGCCGGAGGATCCATTCTCCACCCCGATCCCTCCTAACGCCACGGCAACGGAGGTCAAGGAGCTCCGCCTGAAACTGGCGGAGGCGGTGCGCAAGGAACAAGCCGAGCGCGAAAAAATCTGCCTCGAGCAAGTAACGGCGCAGGAGCTATCGTGCTACCACCAACAGCGGATCAGGTCGCGCCTGAACCCTACAGTTCAGGGGCGCGCCCTGAACTTCGACGACGAAAACGACCCGGCCCGTGTGGCCGAGCGCACGATCTGCGAGAACGCGCCACCAGGAGGAAGCGCCCGACCCCCGCCAGGGTCGACGGCGATGGGCGCCCCGCCTCCACCCAACCGCACACCCCCCAGGGACCAGCCGCGGATAGTAGTCTCCTCACGGGAGCGAGACGCAAACGGCCTCCCACTGTTCTCCACCCCGATGGACAACCTCGTGGCAGGCCGAGCAGCAGCCGACAGCATCACGGCCACCGGCGACAGCGCCCTGCAGATCCAATACGTCAGGGCCCTGCTCGCAAAGGCCGTCGAGCAGCAAAGAGCGGGCGCTGACTCGCAAGGACGAGTATACTCGCGTTCCTCGGGAAGCAGGGCGGCCTCGAGCGGCCGCCCAATGGCGGCAAACACACTCAACTGCCCACCACGGGAGCCACTGCAGCTCCAACACCGACCCGCGAACGCGGCACTCTCCACCAACGACCCCAGGACGGCGACCAACCTCGTCGCCTCCAACGGTCAACCCATCGACGCCCGCACCCACATCATCAACAACCAAAGCTGGCGCGCACGCCAGCCCAACGACCTGCGAGACACCCTAACCAATCGCCGCGACGGCGAGCCCATGGGGTCGCTCAGTCGACTCGGCCCCAAGTGCTTCGGACCAATGATCCAAGGCGAGAAGTACCCGCCAAACTTTAAGGCGCCGAAGGAGATAGAAAAGTACGACCCCTTGTACGACCCTGTTGTCTGGCTAGACACATACCTCATGGCAATGGGGATCGCAGGCCACACCGACCTGCTAGCCGCCCATTACCTCCCCCTGATGATGGAGGGGACGTGCAGGCAGTGGATCAACACCCTCCCTCAGGACAGCATAGACTCCTGGGAGGAGATGCGCGACGCTTTCGTCAGGCACTTCGAGTGCTCCTACACCCGCGCCACCACTATCGTGGACCTGGAGCGATGCGTCCAGGGACCCCGCGAGTCGACCCGCAACTGGGTCCAACGGTGGCAAGAACTCTGGTACAACGCGGTCGGCATCCACCCGGACACAGCGATCCATCGCTTCAAGACCTCGTGCCGCTACAAGCCCCTGGTCGCCAAGATCAAGCGACACTCTCGCACACTCGACAACATCCCCGACCTCCTCGAGATCGCCAAACGGTACGCGGAGGAAGATCCAAACCAGGAAACTGACGAAGAGTCAGGAGGTCAACGCCGCACGAGCGGCAACGACAGCGGACGACGGTCCGACCTACGCTACAGCAACACTCGCCTCACCGGCACGCGCCGCAGTGACGGGCGAGTCGACTTTGTCGCTAACGCTGGGAACGCGCAACACGAGCCCAAGAGCTTCCGCCGCGACGGAGGGCAACGCCGCGACGGCGGCAACTACAAGGCCAAGCCAAGGTTTGACCCCGCGGCTCTCCTTAACCAACCATGTGCGTTTCATAGCAGGGAAGGGAAGCCCGCAACGCACACCACCGCCGACTGCCACACCCTCAGGGAGATCGAGAAGGCACGGCGAGCACGGGAGGACCCCGACAACGACCCGCCAAACGGCAGAAAATTCGGCAAAGTGGCCGGCTCGCTCCATACCTTCACAGGCTTCAACACGAAGCGCGAGAAGAAGGTCATCGCCCGCGCCGTCGCCGTCAACACGGTGGCCCAGGTGGACGTTCCCCAGTTCCTCAACTGGTCAGAGCAGCCCATCACCTGGAGCCGCCAAGACCACTCGCCACGCATCGAGTACCCAGGACGAGTCGCCCTGGTGGTCAAGCCCAAGGTCGGCGACTACTGGCTCCCCAAGACATTGATGGACGGTGGCAGTTCCATCAACATCCTGTACCTCGACACCTTCAGGCGGCTGCGGCTCCCGCAGTCGATGATCGAGACGACTCACACCACGTTCCATGGCATCGTCCTCGGTCGAAAGGCGTACCCGATCGGCAAGGTCACGCTACCAGTCACCTTCGGCACACCGGCAAACTTCCGCACCGAGCGGATCGTCTTCGAGCTGGTGCCCTTCGACAGCCCCTACCACTGCGTCCTGGAGCGCCAGGCGTTCGCCAAGTTCATGGCAGCGCCCCACTATGCGTACAACGCGATGAAGCTCCCCGGGCCGTGCGGCGTCATCACCATCAACGGCGACCCCGACATGGCCGCCGAGTGCGAGGCCAAAGGAGCCGAGCTCGCCGACGCCGTCATCGCGGCGGAGACCAACCATGCCGATGAGCTCGCCAAGTATGCGAGCGGGGTCAATAATGACGACCCCACAATACTCAAGAAGCCCAACTCGAAGGGCGCAAACACCTCAACCTTCGAGGCCACTACGCACACCCGCACCGTCAAGCTGGTCCCAGGCGACTCCAGCCAGACGGTGACGATCGGGACGGGCATGAGCCCAGCATAGGAAGGCGCGCTCATCGAGTTCCTCCGTGAGAACAGGGACATCTTCGCATGGAAGCCCTCTGACATGCCCGGTGTCCCTAGGGAGCTCGCTGAGCACAAGCTAAACGCCGACCCCAAAATGCGACCTGTCAAGCAGTCGCTACGGCCCTTCAATGAAGAGCGCCGCCGAGCAATCGCCGAGGAGGTGCAGCGTCTACTCGCTGCAGGCTTCATCCGGCCAATCAAATACTCCAAGTGGCTGGCAAACCCAGTCCTGGTCCAGAAGAAGAACGGGACCTGGAGGATGTGTATCGACTACACAAACCTGAACAGTGCCTGCCCAAAGGAGCAGTTCGTCCTCCCGCGGATCGACCAAATAATCGATTCAACCGCGGGCTCGGAGTCGCTATGTTTCCTCGACGCCTACTCTGGGTACAACCAGATCAAAATGGCTGTCGAAGACGAGGAGAAGACGGCGTTCATCACGCCATTCGGAGCCTTCTGCTACACCGCTATGACCTTCGGCCTTAAGAACGCCGGGGCGACCTACCAGCGGTGCATGCAAGAATTCCTCGCGAGCCAAATTGGCCGCAACATCCACGTCTACATCGACGACGTGGTCGTAAAGTCCGCTCGCCAGGGCGACCTACTCGCCGACCTGGCGGAAACATTCGCCAACCTGCGAAAATACAAGATAAATCTCAACCCAGGCAAATGCACCTTCGGTGTACCTGCAGGACAACTAATGGGGTACGTCGTCTCCAAGCGAGGGATCGAGGCGAACCCCACGAAGATCGACACGATCGCCCGGCTCGGCAAACCCGAGTGCCTGCGCGACGTCCAGAAACTAGCCGGGCGAGTAGCGGCTCTCAGTCGCTTCATCCCCCGCATGGGCGAAAAGGCGATGCCCCTATACCGCCTGATGCGCAAGAACCCCACCTTCCAGTGGGACAAGGAGGCGGAAGAGGCGCTCCGTGACCTCAAAAAGGTGCTACTCGCCGCACCGCTACTCGCCGCACCCGCCGACAAAGAACCCATGCTGGTTTACGTCGCGGCTTCCGAGCGCGTCGTCAGCGCCGTGATGGTCGTCGAGCGACCGGAGGAAGGAAAGGAGCGCCCAGTACAGCGTCCGATGTACTACATCAGCGAGGTCCTCACCGAGTCACGCCAGCGGTACCCCAGTACCAAAAGCTGGTATACGCGGTCTTCAGAGCTCAGCGGCGCCTGCCGCACTACTTCCAGGAGCACCCGATCACGGTCGTTTCCTCGGCACCACTGCAGGACATCATCCGCAACCGTGAGGCGACCGGGCGGGTCGCCAAGTGGGCCGTCGAGATTGGCGTCCACAACATCAAATACGAGCCGCGAAAAGCAATCAAGTCGCAAGCCCTAGCGGACTTCATCGCCGACTGGGAAGAGGCCCAGCAGCCAGAGAAGCTGCCATACCTCCATTACTGGAGCCTGCACTTCGACGGCTCCAAGAACACGGACGGCGCAGGCGCAGGGATCGTGCTAACTTCGCCGAAGGGCGACAAGCTCCACTACGTCCTCTGCCTCGACTTCACACCCTGCACCAACAACATGGCTGAGTACGAGGCCTTACTCCACGGCATGCGAGCGGCCAAGGAGATGAATGTCAACCGCCTACGCTGCTACGGCGATTCCGACCTCATCGCAGGGTAAGTCGCTGGCACCTGCGACGCCGTCTCCCCCACCATGGCGGCGTACCGCCAAGCAGTGGACAAGTTGGGCGGACACTTCACAGGCTACTCCGTCGAGTGGATTGACAGGCGGAAGAACGAGGAGGCCGACGCACTCTCTCACATTGGGTCGGCTCAACTCGCACCACCCGTCGGCGTCTTCCTCGACACGATCACCAAGCCATCAGTCTCTCCCCCGAGGGAGATCGACATCGGAGTCCCGCTCCAACCAGAGGCAGCCCTGGTCGCTCTCGTCAACGAGCCAGACGACTGGACCAAGCCCTACATCGCCTACCTGGAAGCTGGCACCTTGCCGGCAGACGAGATGGATGCCCGGATGATCGCTCGCCGATGCAAGTCATACACCATCATCGACGGCGAGCTCCACAAGCGCAGTGTCACCGGCGTGTTCCAACGCTGCGTCGAACCCGCCGAAGGACGCAAGATCCTCCACGATATCCACTCCGGCGACTGCGGCCACCACGCCGACGCCCGTTCTCTGGTCGCCAAGGCTATGCGACATGGCTTCTACTGGCCCACCGCACACGCCGATGCTGTGGACATTGTCCAGCGGTGCGCCGGGTGCCAGAAATACGCCAATCAGACGCACGTGCCGAGCTCAGCGCTCAAAACAATCCCCATCACCTGGCCATTCGCTGTGTGGGGAATGGACATGGTAGGCCCCTTCAAGAAGGCCCCCTCCGGCTATACCCACCTGCTAGTCACAGTCGACAAATTCACAAAGTGGGTGGAGGCCAAGCCAGTTCAGAAATGCGACGGGAAGACCGCCACAAAATTCCTACGCGAGCTCATATATCGCTACGGGTTCCCAAACAGCATCATCACGGACAATGGCACCAACTTCGCCAAAGGAGCCATGGCTGAATTCTGCGAAGAGCACCACATCCGGCTCGACCTCGCGTCGTTCGCCCACCCGGAATCCAACGGCCAGGCAGAACGGGCCAACCAAAGCATCCTCCACGGCCTGAAGCCGCGACTCCAAGTACCACTCGAGCGCACCGCCGGGTGCTGGGTCGAGGAGTTGCCCTCTGTCATCTGGGGGATCCGCACCTCAGTCAACAGGTCAACAGGGTTCACCCCCTTCTTCATGGTCTACGGCGCCGAGGCAGTCATGCCCACCGACCTCGAGCACGACTCGCCGCGGATCGTTCACTACACGGAGGCCGCAAACGAGCTCGCCCGGCAAGACGGGGTCGATCAACTCGACGAGGCACGTGACCTCGCTCGGTCACGCACCGCCATCTACCAGCAGGGACTCCGCCGCTACCACAGCCGGCGGGTGAAGACTCGCACCTTCCAAGAGGGCGACCTGGTGTTACGCCTCATACAGGACAAGAAGGGCATGCACAATCTCTCCCCTACGTGGGAAGGGCCATTCGCCATCGGGCGCGTACTCGGCAACGACGCCTACTACCTCATCGACGTCCGCGGGTACGGCGAACTCGACGTCAAGCGACCATGGAATGTAAACCTCCTACAGAAGTTCTACTCCTAGAACCCCACACATGTACTCTCCAGTCGCTGTGACATAAAAAGAAACGGTTACCGCAAAATTACGCCTACTCTCCATGTCTTGTGCCACTCGCACTCGTAATAACAGCGTTACGCTAACCGCAGAAGTCAACCTTTGGTATAGCGATCGGCACGGCTAAGTAGTGCGGTGCAAGAGCACTGAGTAACCTCAGGTCTTGCATCGTCCATGAAAAACGCCCATCCGGAGCCCCATTGGAGTCGCCTAGCTCGACTGGTTCTACGAACCAAGACAACTGCCTTCGCTTCTTACAGCAACCATGGTCCTCCGCATCCTTGGCATAGCGACTCGAACGACTAAGTACCACGCTCGGGGACTGAAGACCAGTTCATCGCGAGTGGTCCGGGAAAACGCCAAGTAGGAGAGCACGCCCAGGACTCGCCACGCGACTGACCCCACGGGCCAGGCAGGAGTGACGCGCTCAAATTAACGCGCTAAGTCCTCAACCACCCTCGAGTCGCGCCTAGAACAACCAAGTACCACGCTCGGGGACTCGGCCACCCGACCTCGTTCGCGCAAGGGAAAACGGCAAAGTACAGAGCACTCAAGGGAGTCGCCTAGCGACTGGCTCTCCGAGCCCGGGCGAGTCGACCACAATGACAAAACACATAAAAACAACAAACATATCACATACGAGGTAAACCCCACAAAAGGGCGGACGCGCTCGGGGACTCATTCAAACATCAATCACAAACACATGACAAATACCAAAATAGACACGATGTCTCATTCGATTGCATATCGCATTGTCTCATGTTACAAAATATGCCTGCATGGCAGACCTGCTGCTAACGCCACAATGGAAAACTATCCTACTCTGCAGGCTTTGATGACGACTCGCCAACATCACGGCGATTGCGGATGAACGGCGTGTACGGGTTCGATGGATACGTCGTCAGTTCACCCGCCATCGCCGCGCGGAAGGGCTGCTCGACCTTGAGATCACGATGCGGCGGCTCGGGATCGTTCGGCGCGACGACCGTCTCCTGGTACGGAAGGAGGTCGCCCATTGCCCATACACGCTCCGAGTACGTGGCGGTGCGATCTTGCAACTTGAGGACCTCGGAAAGCTCCACCGCGCCAGTCGACGATGGGTAGCCACTCGTCACATCGTCAATGTCGAAGTCCTAGGGAAAGTGGGCAAGTCCAAGACTAAGTGACGTCGCCGCTCCACGCCGAAACGCCGACCGCGTCATGAACTCAACGACCACGGGCGCCTTCTCCAAATACCTCCACACCTCAACGAGGTCGCTGGGAATCACCTCCGTGGGCGATATCTCTTGGAGATAGGCACGGATGCACGTCGCCGACAACGTTGCCGAGTCGACAAGCATGCTTACGCACTGCCGCGCGTCGAACGAGCTCGCCTCTTCCGCGCTATCGATGATGCGACCTGCGAGTAGAAGACAATAATGAATATGACGGACAACACAAAAGGCACAACTACTGGAAGGGGCAGACGCACTTACCAATCAACGGGCGGGCGAGATCCGTGATGAAGCATTGAAGCGACGTATGGTCGTCCTGAAGCCCAGCAACAAGGGCATCCGACACTTTGCGATCCTCTTCGGCGGCTGCAATGGCAGCCTTGGCTCGCCCATCAGCCGAGCTCGCTTCTTCCCTCGCCTCCCGCAGCTCGCGCTTGAGGTCGGCGATCCGCTGTTCAGCCGAACTCAAAGCCGATTGCGCCGCCGCCAATTCACCAGCGGGGACAAGCCCCTGGCGAGCTTCCTCTGCCTTCGCGGCAACAGCCTGAAGCCCTTTGTTCGCCTCCTGGACGATAGCCAGTTCCTTCTCAGCACGCTGCTTTGCTGCCAATCGGTCAGCCGATTCAAGCTGCAGACCCTGCACATCACCAAAAAGGTTAATCAAAGCAAAATTCCTAAGTGCCCACCCGCTGAAATTCAGCGAGTGCGCACTCGGGGACTGGTAATCAAGAAATTCCTAAGTGCCCACCCGCTGAAATTCAGCGAGTGCGCACTCGGGGACTGGCAATCAAGAAATTCCTAAGTGCCCACCCGCTGAAATTCAGCAAGTGCGCACTCGGGGACTGGTACTCAAAAAATTTCTAAGTGCCCACCCGCTGAAATTCAGCGCGTGCGCACTCGGGGACTGGATGCAAAAAATAAAGATAGAGGGTGAAGTTCCACTCGCCGCAGCCGCCTTGGTCATGAAGCGCGGAAAGGTGGCGATAGAGGCACCTGCCCCAAAGAAGGTCGGCTCGGCTGTTCCAGGCAACAGAGCGCCCTCCTTCGTGGACGCGGCCGCCTCCATTGTGGGTCCAGCTGGCGCGACCGCTGTGTCGTCGGAAATCATGACGACATCGTCACCCTTGGCCTTCTTGCCGCCCTCCGCAGAGACGACGACCTCGTCCGCCTTCCTCTTGCGGGAAGGGTCCTCCTCGCTAACGACGGGTGGCACCTTAGCCACGGTTGGATGGCCCATCCTTTTCACCCCGGTCCTGTTCAATAATCATGTAAGCAAGATAATTCAAACGATTATGGAAGACAAAGGAAGGCGAGTGTACTCACTTAGCGACCGGAATGAAGCGTAGCCCCGTACGGAGGCCGGCTGGCTTCTCCAGTTCAGGGCCCAGCCGGCGGCTGAGCCCCATGTCAAGGACGTCGCGTGCCCAAGACACGGACGGCTTCTTTGTCGTCGAGGCTGCAACCGGAGCTTCTGTGACCTCTCCGACAGGAGCTTCCCTACGAGGCGAAGTCGCTACGGCCGGAGCATCCCCCAGCCCAGAGACTGGGGCGAATGGCGGAGGCATCGACGCCAGGGGCACCTCGATGGTGGCCGTGTCCAACGCGGCTGTCGTTGGCGGTGCCTCGTCCTTGGCCGGGCTGGGGGCGTCAGAACTGCTCGCTGAATGTGGCGGTGACGCCGGCCTCGTCGGCTTGGTCTTCGTCTTCCTCGGAGGCGCCTTCACCTCCTTTTCCTTCTTCTTCTTTTTCGACGGAGTCGCTTGGCGGCGCGAGGTGGTTTCTGGAACCTCGTCGTCGTCATCGTGATGCTCGAGGCTTTTACTTGCCTCAAGCTCTCGTCACGTTGCCCACGGGTCTTGCGGAGCAGAGGGGCGACTTCCTCTTCGGATTCGTTGTCGCCGTTGCCCTCGTCGCTCCCGGAATTGCCCTTGGCGGGAGGCGACTCGCCCACGTCCTGGACGGACGAGCTCGAGTTCTCGTCGTCCGAAGGCGGGAGCCATCCTTCCACCACTTGGAATAGCTGCAATGAATACAAGATGAAATTAAAATTACCGCGACTGCATAAACTGCGACTGCGAATGAAGTGAGGCGATTACCGTTGGGGCTGGACGCTTTGCGGTATAGGGGGCGACCCCAGCCTGTGCGTCCAGGTACACCGCCTGGGTGATTTTCTTCAGTGCTGGGAGGTAGTCCTCCAGCTTCCACTCGTCGAGGCAGGCCTTCGTCGAATCTTCCCGGCCCGTGTACTGGTACATGTAGTGCTCGCGCCGAGCGAGCGGGACGAGCCGCCGCCCGAGCCAGCAGTTGTAGAAGTTTATCGTCTGGAGGCCCTTCTTCTTCAGACCGAGGATGGTCTGGAGCATCTCGTCGACGAGCATCTGCTGGTCGTTGGGGAGCTTTCCGACTTGGAGACGGCGTGGCTCGGACCGATTGGCGGAGTACCGCGGGATCGCCGCCTCGCCCTCCGGGGTCGCCTCGGATACGTAAAACCACGACTTCTTCCAGTCGCTCGCTGCCTTGGCGGGCAGCATCAGGTCGAAGAATGAAGCCTTCGACTTGAGCTGGAAGGTTAGGCCGCCCGCGGCTAGCATTGGGCCGCCTGCTTCCTCACGGCTGATCCGTCCGTGGAACAGATCTTGCCACAAGGGGAAGTAGGGCCGGCAGCCCAAGTAGCATTCGCAGAACGCCACAAAGATGGCGAGCTGATCGATGCTGTGGGGACCCAGATCCGAAGGCTGGATCCCGTAGTAGGCGCAGAAGCGCCGGAAGAAAAGGGACGTGGGGAACCCTATCCCCCGTTCAAGGTGACTGGTGAAGCAGATGAACTCCCTCTCTCGCGGATTCGGGGTCGTCTCTCCGGCTGCGGGAATGCGCCAACAGCCGGCTCGCAAGATCCCGGCCTCCTCGAAGGAAGCCAGTTGCGCCCTCGTGCACTTAGATCTACCCCACGGCTCGGTGGAGAGGGCCATGGCAGAGAGATTTGCTGGGGGTCGGGGGATTTCAGGTCGGCTGGATCGCGATGCGAAGGGAGGCGAAAGGTGCGCGCAGTTGGGGGAAATGGTGAGAGGGTGGTTCTCTGATCGCCTGCCATTCCTCTTATATAGTGGTTGTTACCCACCAAATCAGGGAGCCGTTACTACGCGGTGATTACGCCAAAAGTTACCGTTGGATTACCCCAACGGCTAGTTTGACCACGGTTAACGGTCCAACTTCGGCCACTCGACTCGCCGACCCTCTCACTATGACAGTGTTTTGCCGACTCGACACGCCAAAGCTGCGACCTGGATGATTGGTTTCTCCTCTATACGGGAGCCCGCCGACGATTCGAGTGGATGTCCACTCTGAAGCTGTATACTCCGACTGCCAGCAGCCACCTACGCCTAATCGACGGCGGCCTCGGGGACTACTGATGGGGATATGCCTACAGGGGTATACCCAGCAGGACGTTTCCGACTGGCCCAAGAACTGGCGAGTGGGCCTGCAAGACGGCGACTGGATTGAAGCCTAGCGAGGAACCAAGCGATTGGAAGCTGGAGGCCCAGGCGAGTAGATAGGCCCAGTCGGATTAGGTTAAACGAGTACCGAAGCTTTAACTGAATCGGTTGAGATATGTAAACCCTAGGGGAGGTGACCCTATATAAACCCCCCTGTAGGGCGAGTAGAGATACGTTCCATCATACACCTAAGCGACTCGCCGCCTAGCCGCCGAGCTCGCCCATTGTACCACCTCCATAATACAATCTAGCAGGAGTAGGTCTTTACCCTCCGGGGGCCGAACCTGGGTAAAACCCTATGTCTTTGCCCTCATCTCGCACCGCAGATGGCTGGCCGCCCTTGCCCCTCGTTCTACTACTCGCTGCCGATTGCAGCATCTGTCGTGACCATCCCCACGACATTGATGGCATTCCAAGCTGAATTTCTTCCAGAGTCAAAGAATGGTGTGTGCATTTCAGAGTTGGTGACCATGCAGAATCCTGACTCCTTGTAGTTGTCTTCCTTGTTTTTGTACAAGTGAAGTTGCACCCACCAATACTCTTCTCCTTCATCCATCATGGGGAATCCCTTGCACATAGCTGCACCATGTATCCCCATGGTAACCATAAGGTTCTTGAGTGCCTTGGGAAATTCAGTCTCACACTCCAAAGTCATGGTCATGAGTGGTCCCTTCCTCACGGCTTCGTTGATGGAGTTCATCTACAAATAGAGATGAGAAAGAAGATTAGAAAAGTTTACGAGAAGAAAAAGACAGGTGTGGAAAATTTTCAAAGTGTTGAAATTTTTTCATTAGTGGTTTCTTAGTCTAATCCAACCTAGGGTCATAATCCTACAGGCAACACAGTGCTCTGATACCATCTGTAAGACCACACCTTTCTAAAGGTCAAGGTCCCTGTGATTGCAATGTTAGTCCCTGGATCAAATTCTAGCATCCACAGTTTAAGATGAAGTGCACAGAAACAAAGGTCATTATTACATCGTCATTCTAGAGATAACATAGTCTTTTACAACTCCATAGCCATATGCTAGTACAAGAGTTTAACTTAACAACATAAATAAAATTCTTCATCTTCATGTGCCACAGGTAAGCATGTTGAGTGTAGACTCATAACCCTAATCCTCACCAGAGTAACCTGCAACATCACAAGTTACAGCCATAGTGGGTCAATACATTGGAATAGTATTGGCAAGTGATACCTTAGTAGAATAATATTTTCTAGCTTCTATATGAATTTGGCTAAGTGTAGCTTAGGATTGCTTTTCTCAAAATAGGTTTTACCTATCAGTTGAAAACATTAAGTTTTTGTTTGGCAAAAACTCCCAAGGAACCACCAATAGACATTGGTGAACCTTTACCCTTGTTTAACCACAAGTTTTTAACTTAGAAAATTGGGATGAGGAGATTCTTGATAGCTTCCATGTCTTGATGCTCAATTTGTCCATTGTCGGGGACACGGCTAAGTACTTAGATTCTTCCTTCTCGAGAGGTGGTGCACTTTCCCCACAAGACTCGACATACATGGAGACAGGACCTTTCAGAAGCCTTCCCTTAGACTAAAATGGACGCGTTCCAAAACCTATCACCCCTACCACCAACTGTCCATTTGGCTAAGTTATTGTAACCTATATGATCCAGGCTGAGCCCATATTGCCATGTGGCTGCACTAGAAGCTTCTTAACATATGGCATCTCAAATCCCTTTGTTTCTGGGTGGCTTTCAACAAGTGTGATACACAAGGCAGACCATAGATATGGGCCTTGTGTAACCACTCAACATAACCCAAACATACCATTCCACCCAGGTGATTCACTCACTTAGTTGTTTTTATTAAGCAAAAACACAAGTCAAAAGACTTAGCAAAATTTCATAGCATGAATATATTCCACCCTTGTTTGCTATTAGCTATACTAAGCATGACAATATAGTAAGTATCTTAACTTAGAGAAAATTCTAACAATTCTACAACTACTAGGATTTCCTAAGCATAGCATATAGATACTTAGCAAAAATTATCATGCAAGTCCTATACAAAATATCACTAATGCATAGTCAAAATATTGGGACAAAAATATGAAGCACCACTTGCCTTGGTAGTTGGGGGAGTAACAACAATCTTCACAATCACAATCACCACTAGCACCAAAATCTACACATAAAATGATAGCACTAAATTCATATTTCAAATAGTCAAGCAAAAATATATGAATTCATGCAAATGCCATGTGATGATTTTTATAAACTAACAATACAAGTAAAATAGTATTGAACACTAAACTAAGCATTTACACCCATTAAACTTAATTTGGCCTTTAAAACATTTTCCAAATAATTTTTATACACAAAATAGGCCTACAAATGTCTCTGCATAAAACTCTATTTTAACCGAGGCAATTTGCAAAACCAAGCCTACAGATGTGTAGGATTTAATTTTGTGATTCCAATGGTATATTATTTATATTTTTTGGATAAACAGACCAAAAGTTATTGAATTTACAAGTTTGAATAACTAATAGATTCAAAAACAGATTTTAATTTAAAAACCCAGACACGTGGGCATATCTGATTGGCCCGTACCGGTTCGGCTGGATCGATCAACGAGAGCCGCAGGATTTAAATAAAATCGCACGGGCCAGATCTAACCATACCCCTTCGTTAAGTGATCTAATCTGGCGCGCTGGATCTAGATCTAACGGCCCACGACAGCTTGGCCAAGAACTGGTGGCGCGCGTGGTCGCATTGGCGGCGGCGCTACTGGCGACGACGGTCCGGCGAATACAGAGGGGCCTAGGGTTTGTGGTGTGGCTTACCAGACTCGCAAGATCACGAGGAAGCTCAACGTGCTGCTGGCGTGGACAGGGGCGGGCTGTAGCAGTGGCTAGCGCTCGTCGGAGTTGCGGGCGGCATCGGGTTCGTGCGGACGGCGACGTTGACGATGTTCTGGATCGCCCTAGAACAATCCAAGAGTATCAATGTGTGCGCAAAGGTCAGGCGAACACGATAGGGTCAGGCAGAAGGCAAGGGGCGCTCGGGTTTTACCTAGATTGCTCGACGGGGTTAAGCGACGGCTCGGTTGTTTGCAGAGGTGGACGGGGACGCCGACCTGGGTCACGCGCAGGCAAACCAAAGACATAAGAAGGTGCACAAGGACACAAGGATCACGCTCGTTTGAACCAGAAGCGAAGGGGCGGTCGGGGCTCACCGTAATCAGTCGCTAGAGACGCTCGGTACCGCGATGGTGTGAGCTCCAATACGAACAGCCTAGTGGCGCTTAGGCGGTGGTGAGTGAGGGGAAAGATGAGGGGTGGCGAGGTGGTTATGTAGCCAGAGCAAGGGTGGCAATTATGCGCTGTATCAATGGGAATTAAGCGAGGAATCAACACGGCGTCACTGCGAGGAAGAAACGGCGGAGCGGGTCATCGTGCGGAGATTTGGGGACGATGATGCTGACTGGGCATTGGGTCCACTCGACAGAGAGAGAGGGGGTGCGCGCGTGAGTGAGAAACAAAGAGGGGAGGGGGTTTCCCGGGTGGGCTTGATGGGCTAGCTTGTTGGGCCGCGGGTGGGTTGGGTTAGTTAGGTCGCTGGGTTTGTGTTTTCCTTCTTTTCTCTTTTTCTTTTTATGGTTTGATTTTGAATGACTATTTCAAATCTGTTTCAATTTGAATTTCCTCCAAACTTTTGCACTGTGTTTCTTGTATTCAAGGATGAGTAAAACATCTACTTATACTCAAAAATCATTTTGAGATTGAAATTAAATATAAAACCATGCCTTTAATAAAATAATGGTAATAGGCATAAAGATGGTTTTATGATTGATTTGTTTTGAAATATTTTATGTGGCTTTGTATTCATCTTCCAATCACCACTGATCAAACCCTAATCATATTTAGAGTTTGAAATATAAAGCTTGCCTTACTTGAATAAAGTAATAGGCAAAATTTGGTTTCTTATGTTGAAAATTCATTTGAAAAGGTCAAATGCTTATGAATGCATGAATGCTATGCAAACTTTATAAATCATGATTTTTGGGATGTTACATCGAGTTTCTTCTCTATCTTTCAGTAGCAATCTTCTGAAAGAACTTGGTGTTTTCATCTCCAAAATTTGTCCATCTGATTATGCATCTCTATTTACAATATATTCTCAGATATTCCAACAACTCCAATAAGTGCTCTTTTAGAATTCTTCTAAAATTTGCCTCAGGTAAAGTCAGGCCTCTACAATCCTACAGATTATCCAATTCCAAAAAAGAGCCTTGTTAGAGTTGTTAATACAAATAGACAATCTGGAGATTGATTTGCTCCAAAATTTCAGATCATATCTAAGCCTTTTAAAATTAGCATTTAAATTGGAAGCACTATTCTCCTTATGTGTTGGTTTCTCCCAACTTTTAGCCACAGTGTCAAAAAAACCATGATGGGCCACCCAATAATTTTCAAATCTAAAGATTTTACTGGCGTGAATATGGGTTTGAATAGACACAAGAAGAGGTGTATGATCAGAGGTTGGCTTCCCTTGTGGATTTACCAGAGTAGCTGGATAAGATCTGGTCGAATGTAATGAAGTAAAAAACCAATCAAGTTGCTCAAGTAAAGGATTTTCCTGCATATTTGACCAAGTAAATTTTCTCCCTTTAATTCGAATTTCAGTCAAGTGTTGTGATATAATCCAATCATTAAAAGTTAACATATAATTAGCATCTCCACCACTCCTATTTCTGTTATTAGGTGATCTAATAAAATTGAAGTCACCCAATATTACCCAATCTTCAGTATCAGGAATGTTAAGGTTATACAACCATTGGATAAACTGCTCTCTAGCATCTCCATGACAAGGTCCATAAATATTAAGCAAGACCCATTCCTGTGCAGATTGAGTTGTAGTCAATTGAACATATAAAGCAAATGATTCACAGTGCATTACAAGCCCAGAGAACACAGCACTCTTCCAAATAATAAGCAAACCACCAGAAGCACCCTAGGAAGGGACATAGACAAATTCATCAAAACAAGGAGGACAAAATTCCCTAATAAAAGCCACATTAAAGTGTTCCTTTTTAGTTTCCTGAATACAAACCATAGCACACCCACTAGAGTGGATTGCATTACATAAGACTAGATGTTTAGATCTAGCATTAAGACCCCTAATATTCCAGCACAAAACAAGCCACTTCTTAATAGTCTGCATAAAGTCTTCTAGTCTTCCTTGCTCCTAGACTCCTTCACCTCACCAAGAGGTTCCTTGATCCGCTGCTGAGGAGAGAGCTTTGAAGGATGGACCCCACAGAGGTTAACATCTATAGCTTGAATAGTAGCAATTGGAGTTGAAGCAGGGGTTGGGTTGATGGCATTCCCCTGACCAATATCAATATCCTCATCTTCCTTACTTTCAGCAAAAGCAGGAATCAGCCTAGGCTTGACTCTTGACTTTGTTGCCTTAACATCTGAAGGGCCCTTAGATCTGAAACCATCATATTTATTCTTCCTTGAACTCCTCCTCACTTGGTTTGCCACTATAGGTGTTTCCAATTTCCTTTTCTGACCAATAACCACATCTTGATCAATACCAGGCTCAACCATATTGTTGTTTGGTACATGTAGTTCCCATATCTTCACAGAAGAGACATGGCCTACACCAAAACCCTTCATAGCTTCCTTATTCTGCCTCAGAATAAAACTTTCCCCAATAAGTTCATGGAAAGTAGCAGGTGACATCTTGGAGGGAGGGAACAGTGACACAAAGTTCTGAATTTTGGGCACAAAGGCACTAGAAAACAGAGCATTGGCAACAGAGAATGTTGCCAGCAAGTCAATATGAGAAAAATCAGCATGAACCATACAATTCAAAGTGAGAGTGGTGCTAACATCTTGCATGTGTTGATCATGAATGGTAGAACTTGAACTAGAGTTATCAGAAATGCTATCATTCCAGGCTTGTGCAGGACTATCAGCCAGATTAGTGGAAGGTGGATGCACCCCAACAAAGAAACGCACACCTTGCTCAGCAAGAATAGCCTGAAAGTTGATCATAGATCCACCATCATATTCTCCGAAGCAACATTATTATCAATGGGCATGTGCTGTTGGCCCACATTGTTCTGTTTATTGGGATCACCAAAGGGAGCACCATTCTACTTTAACCAATTAGCTACCTATTGCTGATAAATTTGTTCTGCAGTCATCTCCACACCAAACAGGGGATGTGGGTTACCATCTTCAGGTCTGGATCTTCTGGTGGAGGTGGTACACCATGCACATGAGAGTTCCAATCAGCAGACCCTAACATAATCACAGGAATAGTCCAGCTACGCCTAGCACCACCCAATTGCATCATCCCAAAACTCTTAGGGACAAACTTAGGATCAACAATCCAGACTTTAGCTAACACATACTTATTGTTTGATCTAGGCAAGTGCCATTCAAAGAGTAGACCAAAATCATCACATGCTCTGTTAATGTAAAAATTTGTCTGGTAATCAAGGGGAAAACCTAGAAACATAACCCAAATCTCTCTACCAAACTCAGACAACCTCATGTTGCCAGCAGCATCATGTTTGACAAAATTGACTGTGGTTTCCTCATCCAAAGCAAAGTTCAGGACAATAATAGTATCAGCAGCTAGAGCATCATGCAGAGTAAAAGTACCAATACCAAATGGATGATCATCAAGGAGGTTCAGCGGGTAACCAACTTCAACCAGTAGATCGGCAATCTACATGCGTGTCTGCTCTCTAAACTGGATTGGGATGAATCAGTTGGTTTCAGCGATGACAACATTATCATGCTGCAGTGGCGGAATAGGATTCACCACTAGGAACGAGCGAATGCGAAAATTTACTGGACATGGCTCGACTACCATGCCATCAGGTATGAAGGCAAGGGGTTAACAGGGAAGTTGGCCATGTCGGGGGAGACAATAGAAACAATGGCGGCGGCGGTCGAAGATTTCGAGGGTTGCACTATAGAACAGGGAGGAGACGAAACGACAGGTGAAAACAGAGGAGGCGGAGTTGTTTGAGTAGTTGTTACCTTTAATTCAGGTTTATCTGCTTTAACCATCCAGATTTTCCGGCAACATAAATTGGCTTGATTATTGTGTCTCTTCGGCCTCCAAATCAACTGTTTCCGGGTGCAATTAGAGGCCCAATGACCAAGACTCTTACACTTCTTACATCTCAGCCCAACAACGCATTTATTAGCCAAGTGCCTAGTGCCAAGACATTTAGAGCATCCGATAAGAGAATCAGCCTATCTAGTAGTAGAACATGGATCACAAATAGCACCTAGGTTACGACAAGAAATACAGAAGCCTGGACATGCCACGGCAAGATGATCCTTCAGGCCACAGGAGCTACATCGGCCCAAAAATTTGAAAATAACATCCTTGGGAAGGATAAACATAATTTGAACAATTTCCTTGACTTCTTCCTCCGAATAACTAGCATCAAGTAGATCCACAATTTCCTCAAGCTTGACGATCAGGAAGGAGACACATAAGTTTCCAGAAAAATCAATTCCACAGAAGTTCATCTTTCTCTCAGCCATGTGATGACGATTGTTTCACAAGGAACAATTAAAACTTCCGAAGGAAATGCCACAACTAGAATGCCCACGTGGAGATTTAGAGATGTCATTGAGAAAACCAGGATTTGAGATCACCTTCTGAAAACCAAACTTAGATAACTCCAACATGGATCGATTCGATGAGTCACAAACAGCAATATCTTTAAGGGTCTAAAGATTGGGTATGAAACGCATATCACTTCTTTCTGAAACCTCAAGAATTTCCTCATCAGCAGAAATAATATTATGAATCAAATCAGAGGTGGAAGGATGAATTCCAAGAAATAAACTGAAGTGACAAATAAATTCAGGCCAAATCCGATCACATAGCCCATAGATGAAGTGCCCCACTCTGTTGGAGGCCACAGAGAACCAAAAAACGGCGATCACTCAATTTGAAAACCCTGAATCCATATCGTAGGCCACCAAGACAACATTGAAGAGAAAGACCCACAGATTCCTCAGAAAGGACAAAGGCAGCTGAGGAGAAGGATACCACCAGAAAGAATTCCCTGGAGGATGACGATGGCGAGAAGTGAACAGATGATCCAAATCTGCGACGTACCTGGGCTTCAAAGGCGATCCCAGGAGATAAATCCCAATGAAGTAAGCCATCCATCTGGATGAAAAGAGAGCTAGAGACTAGGCGAAAAGAATGGTCAGAGGGAAACAGGAGGGAGGACACCGGCGAGGGAGATCGACGACGTTAGGGGCTAGGGGTGGAGGTGGGAGGTGGGGGACGTCATCTTATGTCATGAAAACTTTTTCTCACTCTTATACTTAAAATTCTTTCTAAAAGAGTCATATGTTCCTAAAAAATTGCAACCTTACATAAAATTTGGCACACTTGATCACCTCTCTAACTTACTCATCTTAATTGCTTATAGATGGACTACACGTACATCAAGTTTTATCAGTTGGGCAATTGAGGAAACCTCATCTTTGAGAGTGACCTAAGTTAGCTTGCAGAATTTCTGGAGCGCCCGCACCCGGAATTTTATGGATCTCAGCTCAATGATCACCCCGGAGGGGAGCTGAAATGGTTGATAGTTATAGATCTGCAAGGAAAAATGGAGCCACCTACATCTGAGAAGATCCATTTCAGCATAAGGGCGAACAATTGGATTGATCACCCCGGAGGACACCCTGAGTTGAGGCACTGTGGACCATCTCGCCTTCATGCTTCATGAAAATCAGAAAGAGCTGGACAACGCCCGTGCCGACGCCAATGAGAAGCAGCTTGCTGCCGCCAAGAAGGACCAGACCTTCGCCATCCTTGTGAAGGAGCACAAGTCACTTTGCCGCCTGCGTGACAAGAAGGACCGCAACATTGCTCGCCTTCGTCACAAAGTGTCAGTCCTGGAAGAGACCATCCATGATCAGGACATGCAGCTTGAGGAGAGGGGGAACAAAGGGGAAGATATTCGTGGAGATCCCTACTCGTACCTCAGTGATGATGATGACTACTTGGAGGACATCGACCAGGAGTTCCACACTGATGATGAGAACCGCGACTCCATTGATGATGAAGAGGCCACCGGTTCTGATGAGGAGTAGTAGCACCAGAGCAGTGTCATAGGTGTGAGTTGTATACGGTCCCACTATATCGTAGCTTGCCATAATGGTTCTTAAAACCATCTGCTTTGTTGTTGTGCTATGTTTGGAATGTGTGGTTTGTATGTGTGCTTGGAATAAATGAAAAGGAGTTGTTGGATTTCAAACCCTGGCCTTACTCAAAGTTTAAAATCTTTTAAACCAAACCCACAAACCTTAGAAAAATTTCCCTCTTGTCTCATGATCTACCTCAATCTTCAGATGCCTCGTGGTGGAAGCAGCTCATCTCAAGACCCGATGGTCCAAATTCTGCAAATGCTAGTAGCAGACCGAGAAGCTGGTAGGACCGAGCACCAAGCCAATCTTGCCACTCTTCAACAGATCTCCCAACTAGAGCATGACAACCAAGGCCATGGAAATCAGGATCATCATGGATCCAAAATTAAGAACTTCTAGAACACCAATCCCCCTATCTTTAGAAAATCTGAAGAGCCCCTAGATGCTGATGACTGGCTACAAACCATGGAAAACAACTTAGAAGTTGCAGGAGTGGATGTTGGGGAGAAAGTGTTGTTTGCCACCCACTATCTGGCATGTTCTGCAAGAGCATGGTGGAATAGCACTCGTATAATGAACGGAGGCCATATGATGACTTGGGATGAATTCAAACTCAAGTTCAGCCAAACTCATGTGCCACCAGGTTTTATTCTGAGGATGAGGGATGAATTCAAGGAGCTGAAACAGGGAACGATGACTATGGTAGAGTATCGTGACAGATTTCTGTCTCTGTCTAGGTATGTCCCTGATGAGTTTGGTACCAAAGCCAAGAAGAAGGAAAGGTTTCTGAATGGTCTGCATGATGAGATGCAGACGGTGCTAGTCAATATTCCATTTGACGATCTAGAAGCTCTAGTGGATTCAGCTATCCAGATGGAAGGAAAGATCAACCAAGCCACAGAGAACCGTAAGCGTCATATGATGCATAAGCCTGGACCCCACCATACCCCAAAGTATCGCCACAGTTCATCTGCAGGTTTTGCACCAAGGAACAATAGGCCACATATGCCGCGCCCCAACTACCCCAATCATAGCAGAGGAAACCCTAGGCCCGGAGGCAACAACCACCACTACAAGGAATCTGGCTATATATGACCCTCAATTTTCGTCACAGAATCGTCATAGTAGTCCGTTTATGACGATTTTATGACGATTTTGAGATCGTCAAAAGTTGGGCGTCGCAAATGAACTATAACGACGTTTTTGATAAAATCGTCATAACCGTCTATGACGATATTGAATCGTCATAACGTCTATAACGATCCAATATCGTCATGGACCTTCTAGCCAGGCCAGCTCAGATCCTACATGGCCGATCCTACGTGGAAAAATTATGACGAAATGAAATCGTCTTAAATCAAAATCAGCCCAGTCCATTTTAGTTGCTTACTTGGGCTAAGCCCAATAATTCTGGCTTTTCTTTTTCTAGTCGTCGGCCTTTTATGGTGTGTCTCTCTCAGGCCTTAGCCTTTTTATGGCCTCTTTTCTATTTTGGACCTCGGCCTTTTTATGATACATTTCTGTTTGGGACAGGCCCGCTTTTCAGTTTCAATTTTCATACAACACTTGTCCAGTTTTATTTTTCATGATTTGTTAATAATTTAACAACAAATAATTTAATCAGAACTGAGTACATCAATTATTTTTGATAATCAAGAATATAACGATATTTTCATTGTTTAAATAACAGATACTGATATACAAAATAATAATCCAGGTTTGAAAATACAACAAAAAACGAATATGCATAACTCTATTACAATATTTCCGATGTTCAAATGGCAGATACTGATATACAAAATAATAATCCAGGTATAAAAATACAACACAAATTGAACCTTCCATCATAATACAAGGCTGCAACAGAATGTAAAACCACTACAGGACCATATCCCTTGAACAGGTAACATCCATCGACGGTCAGAGCATGAGGAAACAAAGCATATCCTTCCAGCCAACCAAACTCGACTCCAAAGCTAGATGCCCCTTGCTATTGCATTATCAGGACCTCTCCCCTACACAAACAACACATCAAGTTGCTAACTGCTTATGGTATATCAAATAACACAGCATGCATGCTTCCAAAAAAATTATAATCAGACCATAACTATAAAATAGAACTTTACCATGCTATGAAACAATATGAATCTATCCTGCAAGAACAACATTCAAAACAGAAATGCACCTGTATAGCCTATGAACAGCTAACAGCTAATAGTCCTAATTTAGGTATCATATCAGCCAATGATACATACATGAATTCAACTCAAATTTATAATGCATGAATACACCTATTAATTTAGCATATGATCCATAACACGATGTATGTTCAATTCCAGTTTTACATTGAGATTATTATCACTCGCATCAGAGCCTAAATACAAAGGAACATGTACAGCAGTGGCCTATCAACCAAGTAACAAGGGACACAAAGAGGTTAAATCAAGGACTTATCTAATCCAGAGAAGGAAGCGCCTCTGCAGTTGCAGCGCGGTGAACTCGACGATATGAACGCGGTGCCATGGCTAGGTTTGGTGCGCTGTAGCATGAAATGTAGCACACAGGTAACTCCCCTGGTTCAGCAAGGCACATCACCACACATTTGTGTCTGGGAATAAATAATAACTTGTAAGCAAGAGAATTTAATCAAATATAACTGTGTACTGGATACAATAATGGTGGAAAAAAATGTTTGGTAAATATACAATAAGTCATTTCCCAAAGCTCTAAAAATGGAACTTAGTAGGATTGGCATACATATTATCTCAAGGTTTTCAAAATATTAAGATAATGCATTACTCTAGAATAACCAAAATAGAAGCATCAGTTTAGATAGGTACAACAGAAGAGAGCCAATAAACATCCCAGTTCAGACATCTCTTTCTCCACAAATAAATCGAGCAATCCTGGAGCATGTATGGAGCCTCTCTCAAAATAAAGGAAGGTATATGAGGACATGAAGCTATCGTGTGGTCAGAGAGGTTATAAAATTTTAATATGGGCACAATAGAGACTATTGAGACATGCATCAGGATATACACAGATACACAATAAGTATTGAGACATGCATCAGGATATATACTAGTACTTCAACTGCAATGAGATATGTTAGTCGAATCACCACTTCAACAGCGACAAATATGTATTGGAGTAAACCATTTGGCAAACTAATTCTACTATTATTCCCCAAGTAGACACAGTAGTAGCATCACTAAGTTCTATTGTTTCTATTTCAGCAGCAGCACCACCGAGTATGGGACTGGAGTACCTTACCACTTAGCATGTCGATGTAGCAGTCGCCAATCTTGCCGCTGGAGAGGTGAACAAGGTGAAGGCAGAGATGATCTTGAGAAAACTGGTGTTCACTTCGTCCTCCATGATCTGCTCTTGTCCGCTGAACAGCAGGCTACCGGAGACCTCGGCCGCTGCCACATCCTCCCAGTCCATCGTCCGGTACTCGCCCCTCCTTGCTCCTCCATTAGGATTCCAAACTGAGAAAACACAAGAGATGACAGGACACATACAAGTCAAGTACTCAGTGGAGTAGACAAGTTTCAGAGTAGTGCGAGTAGACTGATTAGGTATCAAAAGCATTGAGAAAGTTCATTTTTCAACACTAATATTCATTTTCTCATATCATTTGATTGCATATGTGTGCACTATATTGTTAAATGTGTGCAATATGTAGCTGAGAGAAAGGCATAACTAGTTTCTTAATGCACATGAATAATGATAACATAATCCTAACATGTACAAGCCAAGGAACAACTAATGTTCTGGCATATGCACTGCTAGTAAAGATCAGCTAGCATGGTCACATAACATGTATACTAATTGGACGTCGGGGAATCTGCAGTGACCAACTCTCTGCGAGTGCTCAAACATGGTCTATGAACGACACATATTGCAAATAAACAGTAGATACTACAGCCATGTCTCATAAAACAAGTGGAGGAGAAAAGGGATGAACAAGGGATAGTGAGGACATGATCGAAACCTATTGAAACCAGCCACAAGGTTTTGACAAGTTTGGTTCGACAGTTTGCACGGGTTCAGACCAAACCATGAACAGGATTAGATAGAAGCAAGAAAAGCCTTAACTGATCTTCCGCGTGGCCTGGATCCCCGTTCCTGATCATGCATGCAAAAACATTGCGGAGTTAGTTTGAAGCGACTTGTTAGCTGCCTCATGACGCTTAACAACAAGAAAATCATGTGAACTGGGGAGAGGAATATCGTTCATCGCTCAGTATGACTCTGAGTAAAATATCTACTTGTGCATTCCCAAAAGAACAAAACAGTCCATTTTTTTGGCATGTTAGAGAATGATGATTAGGTGTCTGTAGAAACTAATCCTTAGATACAAGTGAACAGATAGACCCTCACTCAGTCCTCAGTATATGCTTCCAGTATCGACATAATAGACAAATATGACATTGTCTTGCTCTCATGGAACAACTGATCAGATTAGTATAATGCCTGAAACAATCATTTTCCGCAAAATGCAAAAACAAATCATGGGGCTCAAGGATGACTGTGCACTTCATCAACTTGAAATTTCGAAAATATCCGTAACTCTATAAGTGATGCATGTAGCTTACTGAACCTGACAAATCGAGCACTATCAGCAGTAAAAAAAGGCAAAAATCCTGGATCCGTGACAAGGACCTAGCAAGGGAGCGCACGAATGAACACAATAGTAGTGGGGGGAAAGTACCGGGAGTTAGGCGAATCAAATCTGACCAATTCTAATGAAAGGAAGACAGCAACCATGTAATGTAAGACAGACAGAACCGTACGTACCTTGAACGGGGAGCAGCAAAAGCGGTCGTGACGGCGGATCGACGAAGCCAACAGCGCCGAAAAGCCAACAGCGGGAGTGACCATGGGCCGTGGATCTGGGGTAGACGGGCTTGGAGCCGCCGCCCGACGGCACGGAGTGACCACCACCCGACGGCATGGAGCCGCTGCCTTGGACGGAAAGGTCAAATCCCGACTTCCTACTCCTCTCTAGGCTTGGGTTAGGGTTTCGATTTGACGCAATGTGTGGTGATTCCATGCGGTGGAAAAGAAAGGCAAGGAGGAGGGGATTCAGGGGATGTTGTCGCCGAGGCAGGGGGTGGACGGAACTGGCCGAGATCTTGGCCTGCGGCGGAGAGGGGGGAGAGGAACCATGGAGGAGGGAGTTTGGCGCTGGGAGGCCAGGACGGTGTTTTTTTACAGGGGTGGGGTTGGTGGTTTTGGGTTCTTATCCCGCCTGTTGGGCCCAAATTTCGCTAGGTCTACGCACGTATGGTGTGCCAGGTCATCGATCCACTGCAAGTTCCCACCAGACACCATCTCAGCCGTCCATCCTGTTTACATCCAATGGACGATATTGCCCTCCTCTTGTATCTTGTCCTTCCTAGCACTATGACGATTTTGCCTTATAAAATTACGACGTTTTTGTACAAAATCGTCATAAGTTTTCTAGGCTTGAACCCTCCCAAATAGTACATGACCATGTGATGCATAATTGTCATAAATCTATGACGATTTTGTCCATGGTCACTACCAAAAGGTCATAGGCTGACACATTTCTTGTAGTGCACTACTGCAGGCAATCCCAATAACTTCGACCGTGCACCGCCAAGGCCCACCAACAATACTGCCCCAAGGACTGGAAGTAATGTTGTTCCTGTTGCGGGAAAGGACAAGTCAACAATCACCTTCTTTGAATGTGGAGTGACGGGTCACTACTCCAATGAGTGCCCCAAGAAGATTGCTGCAGCACCCAATGCCACTGCACCTTCCCAGCAGCAACGTGTCCAAACTGGGAAGAGATTCGCCCCAGGCAACCCGCACAACCGTACCGGCCGTCTATTCCACATGAATGCTGAAGAAGCCCAGGAAGCGCCAGATGTCGTGCTGGGTATGTTTTCTGTTAACTCAGTACTTGCAAGAGTGTTGTTTGATTCGGGAGCATCACACTCGTTTGTTACAGAAGAATTTGCATGCACTAGTAAGATTCAACCAACAAATTGGAAGCATGTTATGATAGTTCAAATACCTAGGTCAACCACCAAAGCTAGAAAAATTTGCAAGGCCGTACCTATCATAATTCATGGAATAGATTTCTATGCCAATCTAATAGTACTTGGAAAAAAAGTTTGGAAGTAGTACTAGGAATGGATTGGATGTCGAAACATCAAGGATTAATAGACCATGCCAAGAAATCCATAACCAGGACCAGTAGCACCGGAGTATCAGTAGAACATGTGTCTGAGACTCTACCCCGTCAATTCAAGTGCAGCAAGAGGCTAGCCCAATCAACCCTAGACCAAGTCAGAGTAGTCTGTGAATACCCCGATGTGTTCCAGATGAATTACCCGGTATGCCCCTAGATTGGGATATCGAGTTTATCATTGAACTAATTCCTGGAACTAGACCCATAGCTTACAGACCTTATAGTATGAACCCAGCAGAGTTAGTGGAGCTCAAGAAGCAACTTGATGACATGATTAGTGATACGTTGGAAACGTATCTATAATTTTTGGTGCTCCATGCTTGTTTAGTATCTACTTTGCTTTACTTGTCCACACTTTGAGGTGCTTTTTACATGTTTTCTGGTACTAACCTACTAACAAGTTGCAACAGTGCCAGATGCCTGTTTTCTGTTGTTTTTGGTTTCAGAAAAGTTAGTAAAGAAATATTCTCGGAATTGGACGGGACAAACGACAAAGTCAATTAATTTCCGTGGGGAACAAGAAGTCCAGAGGGGAGCCAGAAGGGCGAGCCAGAGGGGGCACACACCCACCAGGCGCGGCCACAGGTGGGCCCGCGCCTGGCTAGGGTTTGGCCACCCTGGTCGCCGCCTCGTCCTCCCCCTTCGCCTATAAGAAGCCCCCGATGCAAAAACCCTAAGCACCCGATCAAATATCTACGAAACAGTTTGTAGCCGCCGCCACCATCGTTCCTAGATTGGGGGATCTGAAGTTCTTCCCGGCACCCTGCTAGAGGGGAGATCATCCCAGAGGCCTTCTCTCTAGTATGATGTGTGCGTAGTTCCACCTTGGACTATGGGTCCATGTAGTAGCTAGATGGTTGTATCTCCTCCTTTGTGCTTTCATGTATAGATCTTGTGAGCTTTGTTCATGATCAAGATCTAATCTATTTGTAATCATGCATGTTGTGTTTGTGGGGATCCGATGGATATTGAGATTATTATGCTGGTTTGATTAATGTTTTTGTCTTTATGATTCTATCATGTCTGTGTTGTTTGTGATCTTGCATGCTCTTCGTTGTTAGTAGCTATCTTGGCCAAGTAGTTGCTACTGACTCCAAGAGGGGGTATTTATGCTCGATAGTGGGTTCATGCCTCTAGTTTCCAAGGGAAGTGACAAAGATCTCTTCGGTTGTAGATGTGTTGTTGCCACTAGGGAGAAAACAACGGTCTTTTGTTCATGGAACATGTGGACTGTTTACCTTACACACTTTGCTTAAAGCAGTTGTCTGTTGCTTGCAACTTAATACTGGAGGGGGTTCGGATGATAACTTGAAGGTAGACTTCTAGTCATAGATGCAGTTGGATGGCGGTCTATGTATTTTGTTCTCTTGCCCAATCTAATCTCATAGGATCTTTCTGACTAGTAATTGCATTGTTATGCCTTGCTCAGTTCCTATCAATTGCCCTGCTGTAATTTGTTTACCCTTCATGCCATGTTGTTTATCTAAGGAGAGCACCTCTAGTGAACTATGGACCCCGGTCCAATCTTTACCATTGATACATCTTCCAATGGTACCTGTTTACTTGCTGCAAACCATTACCTTCCACACTATACGTTTAATCCTCTGTTATAGAAAACCGGTGAGCTTGACAACCTCACTGATTCGTTGCGACAAAGTCTTGAGTTTGTGTTGTGCAGGTCTCCATGTTGCTTGCAACACCTGTGTGACGTTTCCTTCCTCCTACTGGTTCGATAACCTTGGTTTCTTACTGAGGGAAAACTTGCTGGTGTGCTACTTCATACCTTGCTCTTGGGGTTTCCAACGAAGCGCTCCTACACCAACTCAGCGCTGCATCAATTAGCAAAGATCTGATTGAACCAAGTGCATCGCCATGGAGATCACCTATTTTGTTTGTGGATAATAAAGGTGGTTCCACCCATTTATGTACTAATTACCGGAAGTTGAATGACGTCACCATCAAGAACAAGTACCCACTGTCGAAGATAGAAGATTTGTTTGACCAGTTGACCGGTGCCAGAGTGTTCTCTAAGATTGATCTTAGAACTGGTTATCATCAACAAAAATTCGTGCAACGTATATCCCAAAGACTGCCTTGACTACCCGATATGGATTGTATGAGTATAAGGTCATGTCTTTTGGATTAACCAATGCCCCCTCTTATTTCATGAACCTCATGAATAATATTTTTATGAACTTATTGGATAAGTTTGTCGTTTTTTTAATCGATGACATTCTGATCTATTCCAAGTCGGAAGAAGAACATGAACAACACCTAAGGACCATCCTTGGAACCCTTAGGGAGCATCAGTTGTATGCCAAGTTCAGCAAATGTGAATTCTGGTTAAAGGAAGTAGGTGTAACACCCCCGATCACTCCGGACCGATGGCTGTCACTTCTGGCAGCTCAATAGGATCTCTAGACTAACCCCACAAATCAACACTAGTCTTTTCTGCACACTTTGTCCTCACTCGTGTGCACCCGGTACCCACTTCCCGGCCGGTCACCCATCCTAGAATTTCTCTAGGCCAAGCACGCTTAACATTAGAGTTCTTTTCGAATGAGCTTCCAGAAAAGAAGTTGCAACTTGTTGGTATGGGTTGCCTATCAATCCTATTGAGCCATGCGCCAGGATCTCACATACATCCACCCTTAGAAGATCGACATCCTCGTCGATCAACCACGAGCCAGGAACATCCCCTCTTAGCACACGTCTATGCGTCCAGTGCCGACACATGTGCCATGCCGTGTCCACTCCGGGCCACACGCGTCATGCGCCACATGTCCACCACTGAGCCACACACGCCCATGTAACTGTGAGGGTCGACTATGATACCACTTTGTAACACCCCCGATCACTCCGGACCGACGGCTGTCACTTCTGGTAGCTCAATAGGATCTCTAGACTAACCCCACAGACCACACTAGTATTTTCTGCGCACTTTGTCCTTACTCGTGTGCACCCGGTACCCACTTCTCGGTCGGTCACCCATCCTAGAATTGCTCTAGGCCAAGCACGCTTAACCTTAGAGTTCTTTTCGAATGAGCTTCCAGAAAAGAAGTTGCAACTTGTTGGTATAGGTTTCCTATCAATCCTATTGAGCCATGCGCCAGGATCTCACAGTAGGATTCCTAGGACATATCTTGTCAGTCGGAGGAGTCGCCGTCGACCCTGCCAAGATTAAGGATGTTGAAGAATGGAGAGGCCCAACCACTCAAATAGAAGTTCGTGCATTTCTTGGATTAGTGTAACACCCCACTTTTAGCTAATTATATATTAGGGTTTTGATTGGGCATTGCATGAGCATCATATTTGAAATTGTGCATTGAAGAAATATACAAAACCCTAAACCCTAGTTTCCTCTCTCTCTCTCAAAACAATTCAAAATGGTTTGAATTTCAAAAAAATATCAAAATATTTGGAGCCCAAATGGAATACAAGGGTTCATAAGTATTTCTTATGTTCTATAAAATCCTCTGGTATTTCTGAAAGCTTTCAAAACAGATTGGAACTTGAAATTTGAAACAGGAAATGAAAACAGAGATAGAAAAGTGTTTTGCAAATAAAAATAGTAGCCAGAGCACTCCCTGGGCCGCAGCCCAGCAGCCCAGTTTCCCTCTCCCCTCTGCCTGTCGCACACCCGCAGCACCCTCGGCCCAGCCGCAGCCCAGACCGGCCCATACCCCTTCGCGTGCTTCTCTTTTCTTCTTCCTCGGCACTGGTGGGCAAGCTGTTGTGTGCCTCCCCGTCGGCCGTCGATCGTCCTTGCGCTAAGATGCCCGCCGCCGATCACCGAGCCGAGGATAAGAATCGCCGTGATCCGCTCTCTCTCCCCATCCCCTTTTCCCCCTCTCTCTCGCCCTGTGTTCCACGCGTGCAGAAGCCGAAACCCTAACCGCCCCAGTCACCGGCGAACCCCGTCGTCCCCGACCTTACCTCACTTCGCTGAGACGCCCTGAAGAAGATCCTCGTCGTCCTCGTCATCCTAGTGAAGCCACAGAAGCGAGGAAGCCACCACATCGTTGGAATCGAGCTCGTTTCCGCCGTCGGCCGCCGCAGTCGACGCTTCAATTCGTCGCCATCCGTCCTCACCGAGCTTTGCCGACCCCACTACCGTTTTCATGGTGAGATCCCTCACCTCCCAGTACCTCCCAATACCTCCCTCTCGCTCTGAATCGCCACCCCACCGAGCACCACCGCGCGCCACCGCAGAACCTCACCATAGTTACTGTTCCGGCGACCCTAAACTAGCGGCTCCGCTACCTTTCTGTTCACCTGGATGCCCCGATTTGAACGAGACCTTCCCCGTAGTCGCGTGCGTCATCCTGTGTCGTCGCCGGCCGTTGTTTTCCACGCTGTCCGGTGAGCCGACGTGGCGCCACGGTGGCAACCAACGTGGCCCAAGCCCCACCTGGCAGCCGCAGCGTCTAGCTACTGCCTTTGTGTAAACACCCCACCCTCCCCCCATGTCCCACTTGACCACGTGGAGGCTGAGGTGGCCTAGGGCCCATTTGTCAGCCTCTACGGCTAGCTGATTCTAAGGTGTTAAAAGTTTCAGTATTGTTTTCATAATTTCAGAAATGGTTTCAATAAATCCAAAAATTGATATAAACTTGTAAATTCAATATCTAATTATTTATAAGTCAGAAAAATACAAATAATATATCAAAATGTTCAGAAAAATGAAGCCTACCTCTTCAAGCTATAATCATGCATTGTTCAACAACTTAAATGGCATGTTTAATTAGAAGAACAAACTAACCCCTCCCATATGTTTGGATTTTTTCCCGAGTTAGGGTTTTCACCCCTCGGAACCCCGATTAAGTTGTCAAGCATGCTTTAGGGTTACTTTTAAATGCAACTTAACTTGTCATATCATCATACTTGCTTGAGCATTGCATCGATGCCATGTGTTGATTGTTTTCCCTCTCTTTCCGGTGTTTGGTTCTTTCGGTAGAATACGAGATCGAGATCGAGATCGAAGCCAGAGAACAACACCGTCGAAGATCGAAGATCGACGAACAATACTTGACCAACTGTAATCAATTCAAGTACAAGCTTCCGAAGATCTGCTTATTTGCTGTCAACTGGCAAAGGCAAGCATAGCCCCACCATGATATAATCCTATGCTTTCGAAAGCATTTCAATTCTGCCATGATGCATAGGATTCTACTGTGGTCTTTTATCGATAGATAGTGTATCCTATCTATTGCATACTCCCTTTAAGCTTATATTACCTTATCCACTGCTCCTAGCATAACTAGGTTTGGCTCGTGTGCACTGCTAGAGCTATCATCTGTGTTCTGCTTAGCCATGCATAGCTGTCAGTTCTGGTCCATCCAGATCATATATCAGATGCAGAGAATCTAGTACGACAGGAGATTGAGATATTATGATGAGGTGATATGAGTTAAACATGCTAAGGCTTGTATGGGAGTCCACGGTGGGATGTGGTTTTTATAGTCCCATGCTCACCACCACTAGGACCTGAGTTCTTGCCTTTGGAACCAAGACGAGCGTGCAACCACACGGGCCCTGGACAACCTCATGACTGACTAACTTGCCTAGTAGATTCCATGAGTCACATAGTTCGGGCGTTCCATTCGACATATGCATAGAAAATCTTTTGAAAGATTTGCCGGGTGAAGTTGGTGCATTCATAACAAGTAGGTAAGCGTGGACCGGGTTTCTTGGGGTAGATGGAGCCCTTGTTAACCAACCTCGCCTCACATCTTTAAGTACCGTCTTCGGGATTTGACCGTTACGGCGGAACCATACTTATTGCGTGACTCATGGTCTCGGCGAAAGCAAGGTAAAGGTTGTGTATAACCACCCTCTGTCGGCCTTCCAAGGAAGAGGGCTAATCATGTGGCATTAAGAGAAGGTTAGTACGTGTGGGTAAAGTTGTACACCCCTGCAGGGTAATAATCTTTTCGAAAAGCCGTGTTCACGGTTATGAACGACTTGGCGACCGGACTCAAGATCATAGAGAACTTTAACCTAATCGTAAAACTTGACAGACCAACGTGTGCTTAAGGATGCTTCCTCATGGGTACGAGGGGTTGATCCTAGTTAGGGTTCAGATGATGATGATTCGGTGGATATCAAAAGATGACGATCAATATTTTGGAGATGTTGCTCTCTTATCCCCTTTTAAAATATTCTGATTAGACAAGCTTCTTCTCCCTCTTGTTTTATAAACAAAAGATTGCTTTATTCAAAACAACTCCACTAGCCAGAAGTCTTGCGGAGTACACCCTGTACTCACCCTTGCTTTGTTGATACTTTTGGCAGAGTAAGTGTTTCCTGAAGATTAGTTTGGTACTACATCGACATCGACGAGTAGCTTGGGGTTCCTGGCCGGCAGCCTGGAATCTATGGGCTGGGACGTCATCGTTATGCTTCAGGCCTCTTAGGCCATTTGTTAAGTTTGCTATACTTAATAGCATAATTTGCCTTCCGTTGTTTGGTGTTTGTGGTCAGTGACCTCTGCTTGTAATAATTTGGTTCTCTGCTCAGATATGAGCTTGCTGTAATAATTTTTGTGTCGTAGGGTCACTGCCGTGTTACCGATTCTTCACTGGATATTCTCGAGCTCAAGGTTAAGCTTATTTCAGACAGAGGTTTGGGATTTGTTTAGCCCTGATCCCGGGGGTGTCACAATTAGCGGGATATTACCGCAAGTTTGTTGAAGGGTTTTCAAGCATCGCTAGGCCGATGACTTAGCTATTGAAGAAAGTCAAGAAGTTTGAATGGACGGACAAATGTGAAGCGAGTTTTTAAGAGCTCAAGAAGATATTGATTTCAGCCCCATTCTTGATTATGCCAGATATCACGAAACCCTTTGATGTATATTTTTATGCATCCAAGATTGGTCTCGAATGTGTGTTGATGCAAGAAGGCAAAGTAATATCATATCTGTCCCGACAACTGAATCAACATGAGTTAGAATTGGCAGCCATAGTTTTAGCCTTGAATACTTGGCGCCATTATCTCATGGGTCACCGTTGTGAGATTTTTTCAGATCACAAGAGTTTGAAGTATATTTTCACCCATAAGTATATGAATATGAGACAAAGGAGATGGATAGAGTTAATCAAGGATTATGACATTGACATTCACTACCACCCCGGCATGGCCAATGTGGCAGCGGATGCTCTTAGTGTACTGCAGTGTACATTAAACACCATGATTATGAAAGAGCAACCAAGTTTGCATAAGGAGTTGGAGGATTTCAGAATAGAGCTAGTTAGTGAAGGATTCCTAGCCAGTATTAAACTGCAACCCACTTTGATAGATCAGATAAAGGAAGCTCAGAAAGGAAATGCCAGTATCGATGGAATTAAGCATCGTATCAGTACAGGGAAGGTACCCAGATTCACGGAAGATGAAGAAGGAGTTTTGTGGTATAAGGGAAGAATCTGTGTGCCAGCAGATTCAGAGTTTAAACAAGTTATTTTGCAAGAAGCCCATGATACTCTTTATTCTATTCATCCGGGAGGAACGAAGATGTATCAGGATTTGAAGGATCAATTTTGGTGGCACAAAATGAAGAGAGAAGTCAGGAGCTACATCGCCAAGTGTGATATTTGTCAGAGAGTCAAAGCGGAACACCAGCGACCTGCAGGACTTTTGCAACCTTTGCAAATCCTAGAATGGAAATGGTATTCAGTTGAATTGGATTTCATCACTGGTTTGCCTACCTCTAGTAGAGGAAATGATTCTATTTGGGTCATAGTGGATAGACTTTCCAAAGTAGCTCATTTCATACCAATCAAGACCACTTATCAAAGCTCGAAGCTAGCAGAGTTGTACATTGCTAGAATAGTCAGTCTACACGGAACCCCCAAGACCATCGTATCAAACCAAGGAACCCAGTTTACCTCAAGATTTTGGAAGAAAGTCCAAGAAGGTTTTGGAACCAAACTGAACTTCAACATAGCTTATCACCCTTAGACCGATGGACAAACGGAAAGAGTAAACCAGATACTCGAGGATATCTTAAGAGCTTGTGTATTGTAATATGGATCTAAATGGGAAGACTGCCTGCCTTTCGCAGAATTCTCATACAACAATAGTTATCAAGCCAATTTGCAAATGGCCACATTTGAGTTTTTGTATGGAAGGAAGTGTCGTACCCCCTGGATTGGTCGCAAGTAGGAGAGAGTCAGATCTTCAGACCGGACATCCTACGAGAAGCCAAAGAGAAGGTTCACAAGATTCGTGAGAACCTCAAGACCGCTCAATCCAAACAGAAGAGTTATGCCGACAAGAGACATCGAGACCTGACCTTCAATATCGGAGATTTTGTGTATCTCAAGGTATCACCCTTGAAAGGAATGCAGCGTTTCCAACTCAAAGGAAAGCTTGCACCTAGATATATTGGACCCTTCAAAATTTTAAGTCACCGAGGAGAAGTATTGTATCAGATAGAACTGTCAGAAGAGATGTCAGCCGTGCATGATGTGTTCCAGATCTCGTTACTTCGGAAATGCTTAGAAGTTCTAGAAAATACAGAAGTTTTCAAGAACATTGATCACAGAGACGTGGAGATCAACCCAGATTTAATCTATCGTGAAGTACCCATCCGTATTTTCGAAGAACCTTTCCAAACTACCCGGACCAGAAGTATCAAGTTTCTAAAGATCTAGTGGAGCAACCATACTGAAGAAGAAGCCACTTGGGAATGCGAAGATTACATGAGGACTGAGTTTCCCAATCACTTTAGTTCCTAGTTTTTCCTGAATCTCGGGATGAGATTCTGTTTAAAGCGGGAAGGTTTGTAACATCTCAAAAATATTAATGAGGATATCAATTTCTAATCAACCAAAATTAGGGTTAACAAAAGCTTTTGTTAATTAAACCCTATTTGAATACACATGTGTTATGAATGTGTGTGAATGTTTGCAAATGCCATGTTTTATTGTTGTAAATGATGAGAAATGGTTTAAAGATCAAAACCATATCATCTAGGTCAAATCCAAACTAGATCAAAACAAAAGAAAATCAATATGTGAAGCATATGACCTAATGTTCATTTTTGCAAAAGTTAACACTTAGCTCACTTTGAGCATCTCTAGCAAGTGATGTCAAACAGAAACAATTCCATTTGTTTTCTCCCCTTGCTAGACCTAGTGACACTAAATACAATGGAGCTTTCCAACGTTGCAGAAACAAACTGAAATCCATTTGAGAGGCAATTCAAAATTGAATCTATCTTATTCATCAAGATAGTCTTTTTTGGAAAACCACTAAAACCTTCACCACTTAGAAAATCCCTGCACCCAGAGACTACCAAGCTTAGTACCAAAACACCCACCAAAATTCACTTAAAACATGAAAGTTTAGTTCTTGCGGCCATTTGATCAAACACTTGGTGATCATAGTACAACCTCAACAACTATACACTGTTTTGATCAATCCTTTGATCATCCTTTTGACCTCACCGAGATCGCATGACTTGCCCTTAACTCACTCAGTACCAGCCCGTGTGAAGGATCACCTCTCACTCGACCAGTGGACTAGTGCCGACCGTACCCGAGATCACCTTGCCACCCTGACGCGGACACACTACCACAGACCGCGCCGCCCTTGCCCATGATGTCTAGGGGGTAGCCCTGACCTCACCGCCCCTGCTTGTGCACGCCTCGACCAACTACCGCTCGCGGAGATCGCAGTGTAGTCGCGCCCATTTAACACCAGACCATGCTGGTCGCATGCCAGAGCGCCGAGCAATCCCACTCGCACACAACGCTCCTTGCTCTCTCCTTGCGCCTATAAGTTTTCTGTCACTCCAGCAACCGCCCAGACATGACCGTTTGACCCCACACTCATCATGACCACTGCACGCAATGACGATTGCCAACGGTACCGCCGTAGAGCACAGATGTTCTAGAACGATAGAGACTGCTCCTCGGCGTGCCACTGTGCGCATGACGACCGCCCTGAAGCACCACGTCGACCTACAGCCTTGGCCATGCCGATAGCCCACTGTAACTACGTCGTCGACGAGCCCGATCCATGCCATTGTGCCCCCTTCGCCGTAGTATAAATAGAGCCCTCCCCCAGCCTCAAAACACACACCATTCCACTCCCCTCTCACCCAGCAAGCTCTCTGACCCATCCCTGGAGCAAGGCGAGCACCACATCGCTCGAATTTCACCGGAGTCCACCGCTGCAGAGGAGGAAAGGAGCCGACGCTAGGAGCCTCCCCAGGAGCTGTCGCGAATGCCAGTCAAACCGCCATCATCGACTTGTTCGTTCGCCCACCTCGCCGGACCTAGATGGATCCCTAGTAAGCCCCCGACGATCCCCGCCGTAGCACTAGGGTTCTGTCTCGCACCTGCCATGCGATGGAGGCGACAACGCCCAGCTATCAATCGTGCTCTAATCATGCGGCCTAGATCGTAAGATACCGCTTCGCGTTGAGTTAGCGCTAACGCGTGGGACCAACCCCGGTGCAGCCCGCCGCACACGCGTCGTGTAGTTGGGCCAGCCCATTAGCATTCCCGCACATAGCCCACGGATTCAAACTTAGATTTTCCTTTTATTTGAAAATCCCATACTGCAGGTAACTTTGAAAATCAATTCCAAAATATTCACTAAACCAAATTGAATGAAACCAATTTTTTTAAAGTTGATGCAAATCCCTAACCACTTCCGTTGGATTCAAACAGTTTGAAACTATAGATCGTCCTTAGTAAAAATAACAAGATAGTAGCTTTTAGCACTTCAAACATTTTTCGAAAATCAACCATAAGTGATTTTTAGTTGATTCCAACTCTCAAAAATCACATTGGCCATGACTTATCTGAATATGAAAAAGTATATAAGTTTGCATATAGTAGTCCTGGACCAAAAATTAAAGAATGACTTTATAGTCATTTCTAGTCACATAAATGTTATTAAAAGGCATTGTTAAACTTTGCAATTTAGGCCAACCACTTTAAATCACATTCCCGAATATTAGAATATGTGGTGATGACATGTGTCCATATGACCCCATATTTTAATTGGAGAATATTAAATCTTAAGTAACTTTTCAATGAGTAGAAATTACTTTTCTAAAAATAGGACAACTAAACTCTTGTCACCCTTGTCTTGTAATGATAGAGATGATGCTAGATCTAGTGAGGATCCTTGTGTGTTAAATAGAGGTAGATAAGTATTGTTTGGTGATTGTGTATCTTGTATTGATTTATAGACACTAGTATCAATCCGGGCTATGAGGAGGAAGAATTCTACGAAGACGAGGAAGAGAACTTCGAACACCTTACCAACCAAGGCAAGCTACATTATGCAAGATATTCTATGCAAGCCTCACTTGCAAGAAATTGTGATACCACTTTGATTATTACCAATCCCAAGTTTTTACCAGCAAGATTTACCTTTTACCCTTTTTGCAAAATGGATCAAGTAGTTAATTAATTGATGATTAGTATAAGACTAGGAAAGGTGTCATCAAGAGCTTGGAACTTGATGTAGGTAGATACACTTGATTAGCACCCCTCAATAGTGACATCCTCAATGATAGATTCTAGTGCTAAACCAATCTTGATCACAATAGATGGGAACAAATGATTATGAAACCCTTGGAATGATGAGTCATTCTATTGAAATGTTTTGACATGGGTTATGGACACAATGAGTTAAAGATGATGTTGAATGAAGTATGTGACCTGACTTTGATAAAAACTGATGGTTGGGTTCGGATGCGATACCATTCCATTTTTACCGTACAACCACAATACCCGAGTTTGGGTAGGGCTTAACTGGAAGTTTATGTGTCTTAGTATGGGTTCCCTCGCGGAACGAGGTGAGCTGAGGCTACCTTGTGAATGAATGTCCACCTGTGCAATTCCCAGGATGTAACATCCCAGCATTTAGGAACCCAACGAAGGGTAGATTTAGGAATATGAATTGTTGCATGCATTCATTTATGAAAATGTGGGTAAAATTTTCGCCAAATAAAAACTTGAGTGATCAATGTTTCTTTCTTACTTTAAGATTAGGTTTAGTCTTAAAGGAGGATTGCTATAAACTTTGATATGATCTTAAAGGAATTATGTGTGTTTTGAAATGAGTTTGAATTTTAAAAACTTAAGTGTTTGAATAATAATTTAAATGATTTTAATATAATATTTGAATCTTAAATTAATTAATAGATAAGTATTATAACTTAAATCTCATCCAAAAACGATATTGAATATGAAAATTCATTTTCATATTATTAAGACATAAACAAGTTACAAAGAATGTAATCTACTGAAGTTATTCCAAACTTCACAATTTACAAAAGAATCAAGAATAAGAATATTCTTTATTAATAATAATATAATCTTTATTACAATTAAATAAAATAAAGATTACAAGAATAATAAAAGAAAAATTACAAAAGAATAAGAAGATTACATTTGAAGATCTACTAACTATCCTATATCTAAATCTACACTAAATCTTCATCTTTATCTTGGTACCTGCAAAACAAAGACTAATAGAAACAAAATAAGATTAGTGTTAGAAGATTTCTCTCAGATATGTGAGTGAAATGCACTTGACAAATTCATCACTGAGAAATGTTATAAAGGGGCAAGTTTCACCAATATGAAAGATTTCATCTTTCATAAATTCAAAGCCAGAAGTCAAATTACAGCCAAGAAGGATCAATTCACCAGCCAGGTGAAAGTAAGCTGGTAATAGTAAGTTCAAAATTTCTGAACCTATCCACAAGTGCTTAGCAGACACACAAGCAGGACACTCACCAGCATGCAAAGGGTGTGATGTCGACCTCACAAGCATAGCCAAATCACACAAAACCATAGCACAGCCGTGGGGTAAGCACTAGTGAATCACTCCAATACACATCACACTAGAATAGCCGGTGTAGACAGCAGCCAAACCAAACCACCCAGATCAACCCAAACATCACCAGGATGGTGACATGAGGAGGGGGATGAGTCTGGTGGACAGCAAGATCAAGCCCAGGAGCTAGGAGGAGCGGGCAAGATCAAGAGCAAGCTCAGGAGCCCAGCAAAAGTAGATCAAGATCAAGATCAAGATCATCATCAATCTACTACATCAACATCAAATTTTGTGGTGAGCTTCATAAGACCATCACATGATTTCATCATATCATTTAAATAAAAGCATGTGTTGCTTTATGAAGTGATCTCTCAATAATCACCCAAGAGAGGTGAAGCTATCCTAGATATTTCAAGTATAAGATAAGAAATCAAACTCAACCAAAAGCACTAAACCCTCAGACCAGCATCACTGAGTTCAGTGATAATTTTTTTGCAACTTAGATCATTCTTCATTTGATCTTATCAGATCAGGGCACATCTCCCAGAGAGAGTAGCACCTCTAATCTTACAAGATTCAGACAAACTAATTGCTCAACTACATAGGAATTAAATCCTAGAGCCTCAGACCAACATCATAGGCAGGAAAGTTAAGAAAGTCTTTCATTTCGTCTTGCCAGTATTAATCACAAGCATTGTCAATCTAAGCCCAGAAATAAAACTCCATCACTTGTGTGCCAAATCATAATGGTATCACAAGGACAGGTTTTTAATGATCTAAAACCAATCTTTGCTTAGTTTTCACAGATAAAAGGGACAACCAATATACATCATTTTCCTAGGGCCAAGTGCCAGGAATCAATATCATATACATCTATACATCCACAGAAAAATCATTACATGTAATGATTTGATTCAGTGTGTATAATCTCATACAAGCATACATCATAATTGCAGTAAGCAACTACTGAGAGAAGCTACTGTTAGTACAAGCATTCTGACAGTAGAGTAAATTCTCAGATCAACAACATAATCCAATCAGGGATTCCATAAGAAACACTAGCGTGGGATCATAGTGGATTACCACTAGAATAAATCTGATAGGCAACTAGCATCATCAAAGCCACTACCAATCATTAACCACAGCAGACAATCATTATTCATGCTCAGTATGATCACCACTAAATATAAATCATCATGGATATGAGCAACAGGGGGTTATGAACCCTAATCCAGAGATGAACCCTAATCAGCACATAGTCACTAGGCACAAGAAGCCACTAGATACACACAGAGAGATTCATGGTAGTAGCAGGAACAAGAACCACAGGAGCAACTTACCTGAGGTCCTCGTTGACGAATCAAAGAGGAAGCAGATTGGCCGACGAACCGCGGCGACACAGGGAGCACCCAGGGGGCGCTGCAACCTGCACCAGCCACGATGGCGGCTGCAGGAGCACACGAGCCCAGCACACCACCGCAGACGGGACCACGGCGGTGGCGACAGCACCATTCCTTAACCCTAGGGTTCGGGAACGGGGCGAACCTGGCCACGGGGAAGCCCCGGAGTCAAATCCAAGTGGATGGAACGAACGAGCGTCGTTAACAACCCCAAATCACACCACGGCGATGACCAGAATGGCCGGCGGTGGCGAGAATCGATGGTGGCAGCATCGCCATCCACGGGGTCGGGTCAGAGGAGGAGGGGATAATGTCGAGAGAGAGAGAGAGAGAGAGAGAGAGAGAGAGAGAGAGAGAGAGAGAGAGAATGGGCTGGGTGGGCCAAAACCCCTCGGGGGATATTTTGACCTTGCCCTATTGGGCCACATTGGCCCAATAAGCCCAAAAGGGCCAGCCCAAGTTGTTTAATAAACTATTTTGATCAATTGGAAAAGACCAAAATGCCCCTGATCTCAATAAAATTCTAGAAAATAAAATAAAAGTCCAAAAATTATGAATAAAATATTTTTGGATTCACAATAATCCACTCTGTCCAAATAAAATAAGATATAAAATTTTGGACAGTTAAATTTTTATAAGAATTTTGTAATTTATATATTTTTTATGGAATTTTACAAAACTATTGAAAGATGATAAAAATAAATAAAAATCACTTTCATTATATATTAATATTATAGTATTTTTGAAAAATACTAAACAAATGTTTAATAATAAATTTTAATGTATAATTAATAATTCCTAAAAGAATTATTAAATCAATAAAGGTCAAAGGGAAATAAAATAAAATAATTCAATATATGCAATAAATATAAAAAAGTAATATCTATAAATGCTTTATTAAAAGGCACCTTATATAGGGAAAATGCATATAGAATTAAAAAATGCATTACATTACTTGCATAATCATTTTGCTTCTTTAAATATTGTCCTTACCGGGCAATAATGATGTTTTTGTAGAACTAGAAGCTTAAGGTCCAGTGCAAGCATCAGACTTCACTACCTTTCCATCACAAGGCAAGTAAATCACTTGCTCATGTCCTTTGAAGAGTCTTTATCAAAGTATTTGCAAATTGTGTGTTATCATATATGCTATAAAAGAAAGAAAATATTATTTTCATAAATAAAGAAATCATAGATATCATCCTAAGTGGTGATATAATGGAGCAATGGAACTTAGGGTTCTATTTGCAACAATGATGATCAAGTAGGGACTAAATAACCCCTCACATCAGTGATTCTAGCGCCCTATATTACGTGTTAGCCATGAGATTTGGAATGGGACAGAGAAGTCAATTGTATCTTCTTCCTCTCGCATGAAGCCGGATGTGCAGGTCATGGTTGTTATCCTCGTAGCGTGCATATTAATTGGTAATTCGTAGAGGATATGCAGCATATGGGTGGGAACCCTCATCGTCCCACGATAGTTCTGGCATCTAACGGTTTGTACAAACCGTTGCCGTAATTCATTATGTGGGCATGGTGTACACCAAGGAGGCATGCGGGGTCGCGAAGGGGGCAGTGATTGGCTTGGACCAACTACTGGGCCCCACATCATGGAAATGTGGACGGGAAAGTATGCCCGGTTATGCAAAAAGGAGTTGATATCTCATGGGTAAAGTAACGCACCTCTGCAGAGTGTAAGAACTGTAACTTGTTACTCCCTGTTCCGGGAAGGAGCTAAGAACGCGGCAGGAAAGGAACTTCATGAAAGTTCTGGTCAACCTGTGAAGGCTGATTGTCATAGTTTTTTTGGAATAAAATCAATCTTTGAAGAAAGATTTACAAAAATTGCATAGTGCCAAGGATTTATAATCCGAGGTGGTAGTTAGAGCATCAAACTTCCCACCTTGCATATAATGAACTTGTTGGGTAACGCTGTTACTCATTCCTTCCTTTGTTCCCTTGCTTAGACTCTGAGGATCCCGAAGATGTGCTAGTGTATGCAGCTGAATGCCAAGAAGATGTGTTCTATGAGAAACCTGATCTGTCCAGAGGAGTTGAAGGAGTGGATTACGAGATCCTCTACGGTGTCGATGAGAACGAGACCAACTAAGTACCTAGTTATTAGTAACTAACGGAGCCGAGCAGCATGAACTCTATAGAATAAGTTGTTGAGCTCAACTCCTAGACGGAGTTGCTACTTTTAAATTCCGCTGAACACTTTATATTTTTGTTTGTAAGTTGGATCTTTTGGAAGTCTTGAACTTCCGGTATTGTAATAATAATGTGTGTACTTTTGTAATAAGGACCCACAATGTTTCTGTTGTACCACTCTGAGGGATGTGATATTTACGGAACGGTGTTCTGTGGATGTCATGTCAACGACTATAGTGTACTACACATGCAGTGGTATGCTGGGTCACCGCATAGGATGACAGATGGTCATGGTTGGGAGGCCAAACTCATAGGGGAGGTGCATATACTAGGGTGTGTAATTGAAAGGTTATGATTTATTATCCGCATACCAAGTATGATGATTCAGGGTTATCCCTGATGGATGTATAAAATGTCATGGTGAAAGTGTACCACCTCTGCAGAGTGTCAAACTATTCGAATAGCCGTGTCCGCGGTTATGGAGAGTTGGATGGCCATACTGTTCCATTTTCAGATGTTTTCAAAATGTCTTGTGACTTGAATTGTGACTTTGACTTGATCCCACAAGGATGTGGGTATGAAATAGGTTCCCACTTAAGTAATCTAGACAACTAAAGTTAGGTTCTTACTACTAAGTTCTTGTGAAATAAAATTGGCTTGTTGCAAACCAAACCTAGAGCTTATAATTACTATTAGAATGGTCTTACTGCTTTAGTGATAGTTTACGAGTACTTAAAAGTACTCATGGCTTTGTCCCTAGCTATTCCCACGGCCATACTATGAAGGAGAGTACGAGGAGGATGGACAGCAGGACGCCTACGATAACTAGGATCATCTCCCATCGTCAGCATTGCCTGTGACCCTGAAGATGGAGCCACTACTACGCTACTATTATTCTGATTCTTTGATTTGTAATCAGACTTGATCTTATGATCAACTATTTGTAAGACTATTATGGTTTGTAATGGATGATGTATTGTGCTCCCAATTCTGTTATGTCTCGCAAAAATGGTAATCCTAGGTTGCGATGTACGGCATAACAAGCATCTAGGATTAAAAATCCGGGTGTTGACACACATGGACGATAGCAAATGTCACTGCCAGGATTAACACAACACAACACCAACACACTAGGACATGAAGAATAATTGAATGGAAGGAGCAGGTCAGGACCGAGGATGGCGAGGGGGAGCTCGGGCGGTGCTCGGGCAAGAATGACGGCGACAAAAGCTGGCGACGTGCGCATCGGAAGCTGCAGGAGGCGCGCTGGCGTTTGGCAGCGACGGGGGCGATGGTTGCTGGCAGGCAGCAGCGGTTGGCGGCAGGGCATAGGTGGCGAGTCCAGAGAGTGTCAGGAAGAGGCGGGCCAAGGAGCAAGCTCGCGCAGGCGTGGTGCAGCGCGGCGGTCGCTGCGCTGGCGGCAAACGCGAGGCACGTGAGGAGAGGAGGCACCAGCAGGATCGAAGAGGAGGGGGTGGCGGATGGCGCGGGGATGGAGGAAGGGCGGCCAGCGGCGGAGGGCGAGGTCGGGGGATGGTGGAGCGCAGAGGGGTGACAGAGTCTATATAGTTCGAGAGAGGGGAGCAGGTACGGGGTTGGTAGGCGCGATGGGGTCGCGGGATGAGAGGCACGGTTCGCGTGAGGGAGCGTTGGGTAGGGAGTCGTGGTGGGACCGGGGTGGGATCCACTCGAGGGTGGGTGCGTGCGTGTTGGTGTTAACGAGGTAGGTCGGTGTTGTGTCGGGCTCGGTGTGTGTGGGCTGTGGATCGCGTGAGTGTGTTGTATGTGCGTGTTTTTGCTGGTGCCGGGAGTGTCGGCGGCTACTGGGGTGGGGTCTAGGGTAGGTTAGAGTTAGGGTGGTTTCTAGGGTTAAGGTTTGGGTAGTAGGCTACTGCCAGCTGGGCCTTTGGGCCTGGCCGGTGGCGGCCTGCCCCAGGTAAAATAGTTTTATTTATTTATAAAATATTTAGGGAAACAAAATATCCGGAAGGATCCAGGGTTTGATTTGAAATAAGACGGGGGTATCTAGGAAAACGAAAATAGACTTTGTAAAATAGTTTGAGGCAAAAAATAATATGCATGATGATGTCATGATGATGCAAAGATAAAGACATGCGATTTTTCTAGTAGGGTTTTATCGGGGGTGTTACGATTCGACACCACTAACAATGGATCTCGCCCTCGAGATCCGCCTCATGGTATGGGGAAGAAGGCCGACGGTTCGAATCTTCCCGTTTCATGCAGATCTTCACAACACCACTAACAAAGATTCCTGCTCCGTCTTCAAAATCAGCGACACCACCAACAAGGGATCATTGCTCACATCCATCGAGAGAACGCTCCGGTGAACAAAGGATGAAGGTAAAGGTATAAAAAGATAAGGCCACCTCTAACTTATGTGGAAGGAGTAAAATTGCTTGACCATCGATTCAATGTACAAGAGCGAATGATAAGAGTAGTCGGATGGTGATCAGTCCATCGCGCACCCAAAGCATTACTCTGCACATGAATAGGAAAATTATGCAACCAACTCTTGGAATCAGACTGAAGATCTCGACAATCAAGGTTTGGAAAGAAAAGAATGATGTAGGCTCTTTGTCAGTTCTGACGTAGATGATATCATCACGTCGGAAAACACCGGAGGATATGAAGAAAAAATTTAGTGGATTTTTGGTCCACTGAAAGGTACAATTGAGGAAAATTCCTTGAATAGCATAAATACCGGATGTCGAAGCATCATTGCAAGAGGAAGAAAGTGAAACCCTAAAGGTACGACGAAAACCCAACCACGAGAATTCCAGCACACAAATAAAAGATAAGTGAGAAGATTTCAAACACATAAAGGTAAGAGGAGAATAGGAGAGGGGTAAGGAGTAAAAGAAGACCTAATCAGATCTATCCAACCGATTTCCCAAATAGTTTTGACACTCTACAATGTCTGGTAGCTAGGTTATCCTATAGGCTAGACCAATGGGGTATCGTAACTGCTGAGCTCTGATACCACACTTAACACCCTCGGATCGACCCTATGCAAGTTTTAATGATTCCCACCAAACCGGCATAGAAAAGATTCAAGGGTGCCCACCAGGCACTTTCATGCGGGTGGAAAACGAAGTAATATCATTACACATTACTCCATGATGGAACCCACAGAACAAATATATACAACAAGACTCCACGAGTCAAGAATATACAGATATATAGTACAAAGATCCAAATCACCTTGAAAACAATACAACGCCCGAGTACGGAGAAGATGAAAATTGAGCTAAGAGCCCTGAAGAATAACCAATGGCGTCCATAAGCCTGCCCATGCCAAGACAGAAGGGTAACCCTGCTAACGACGTCGATCTCAAAACCTGCTTAAACAAAAGGGGTGTCGACAAAGGGGCAAAGGAAAAGGAGAGCGGTCAGTACTGAGGCTAGTACAAGGCGAGTCTTAGAATTTGGCCGTCCTCGCCTACATAGGTATGGTGGACTGAAGCGGTAGCTTAGCATGCACTAAACAACCTATAGAGACTCAGAACAACTATCGGCTATCAGAGAAAGATGAGAAAGCCCTATTCGGATCCAACCAGGTACTACCACCAAACATACCCATCCTGGTTATAGTTGTCTATGATCACGAACTATGCTCCAAGTCGTCCATAACCGCGGCCACAGATTTTCGAAAGATTAAACCCTGTAGTGGTGCACCAAAGTTTCCACACGCACCTACACCCTTGTTATCAGATCAGGTAGGTACAAGATCACAAAACATACACCCAACAGTATGTCGACGGGGTTTCGGACACGACATTTCCCAGACCCAAAGCAAGCACATGGGGCCACCCCACTAAGCTACCTGTAACGAAGTCGGTCGGTCTCCGAGACGGACCCAGGGTTTGTGTCAATAGATGTAAACGACTAGGAACCCGAAAGTGTGACTAGGCTTGTCGATACCGCCAAAAGATTCCACATTAGTTCCTAAACAGTACAGGCGCTCCATGCGCAATAGTAAATAAAGCGGTAAAGCATGGCATAAGTACAGGATAGTTATAAATCCCCAAACTAGTTTGTGGCCCCCAGTATAGTACTTTGAAAACAGGTACTAAATCGATGGGGGTGCCCACACACCCCACCTGTGGATAGCGCGCTCGATCTCGGAACAGGTGTCAAGAACTCGGGGTCCTACGGGACACCAGTGAGCGGTTAAAACCCAAATATTGTCTATTACCCACCGGTGCCTCTGAATTATTTACCTACTTTCAATATTAGTTATTAAACGGTAATTAAAACCATGATCATCTCCATCATTAATCATGTGCCAACCACCCAACAACGGTGGAACAACAACGACGCAAAGCAGCACCTGAGCAAGCAACTATGACTCGCAAGGCCGACTATCTACCAAACAACTGGTATTATGAGGTGTCCATGGCAATATAGAGGCTACAAGGAAGTATAAAGGGGTACGGAATCTATAGCTTCGCAACAGAGATAACAATAGATCAACAGGAGGAAATAAAGACTAGAAATATAAAATAGGTAGAAAGAGGGGAGAATGCTCGCCTGAAAAACACTGCCAAAGGTTCATCCGAAGATCGGGTCGACACTCGCACCAACTCATCGGCCAAATCCGGGAAGAAGCAAAGCACTAGAAGAAACACCGGATGCACTATTTAATACCACAGCAAAAGATCGGGCATGATGCATGTATGATGTATGACATGGCAAGGATGTGGTGCAATTAGACAATATTAAGCGGAACCGGGGTCCCGACATTTAGTTAGATGGTTCATGTTGTTTAGATACCCCGCAATTTAAATGTTGTCTTATCAAGGCTCCGTTCACTACACAAATTTAAATGGAGCTAATTTAGACTAGATTCGCCCACATATGGCCTCCATATTTAATTATTAGGTGAAATGACAAAAGCCCCCAAACCACCAACAATATGTATGCGAGTATGAATAATTTAAATGCAACAATTATGTGTCATATTATAAAATAGGGGCTCAGAAAAAGGGGTCACACATAGGGGGCTCGACGATCTTGGTTCGGGGTTTCGACGGGGTTCGGGCTTCGCCTCCGGGAACAAGGTCTCGGCTTCCGTGAAGGAGAGCTTGAAGCCGGTGCTAAGGTTCGGACTTCGGTTCCGCTCTTCGGGTCGATTCGCCGTTTCCGGTTCGGACTTGCTTCCGATGGCGGGCTAGGAAACCATCGGTAGTGCTTGACGCCATCTTCGTGACACTTGGATAAACAGGAGATCTTGAGTGATCGGGTCTGTGAAGAAGATCCGGTAGGTTCTATGTCGAAGGCCTGGGGGTCTGATCTTTGTTTGGCCAAAGCCGAAGGATCCTGGGCACCTGGGCATCAGCAGCAAAACGCTGGCCTTGGCGTTCAACAACGAGTGCACGACTGATTTGGCTAGCGACTCCTGGACAAAAACAGAGCACGCACATGGACGATAGCAAATTTCACTGCCAGATTTAACACAGCACAACACCAACGCACTAGGACATGTAGAACAACCGAACGGAATGAGCAAGATGGGACTGAGGACAGCGAGGGGGAGCTCGGGCGGCGCTCGGGCAAGGATGACGGCGGAAGAATCTGGCGGCGGGCGCATCGGAAGCTGCAGGAGGCGCGCTGGCGGTTGGTAGCGACGGGGGCGACGGTTGCTGGCGGTCAACAGCGGTTGGCGGTAGGGTGCAGGTGGCGAGGCCAGAGAGAGGCAGGCAGAGGAGGTCCGAGGACGGCCGAGGAGCGAGCTCGCGTGGGCGTGGTGCAGAACGGTGGTTGCTGCGCTGGCGGCAGACGCAAGGCGCGGGAGGAGAGGAGGCGCCGACGGGCTTGAAGAGGAGGGGGTGGAGGACGGTGCGCAGACGGAGGAAGGGAGGCCAGCGGCAGAGGGCGAGGCGAAGTCCAGGGCATGGTGGAGCGCAGAGGGGTGGCGGCGGCTGCAGAGTTTGAGCGAGGGGAGCGGGTACAGGGTTGATAGGCGCGATGGGGTCGTAGGGTGATAGACATGGTTCGCGTGAGGGAGCGTCGGGCAGGGAGTCGTGGTGGGGCCGGGGTGGGGTCCACTCGAGGGTTGGTGCGTGCATGTTGGTGTTAACTAGGTGCGTCAGTGTCGTGTCGGGCTAGGTGTGTGTGTGTCTGTGTGATGGCTCGCATGAGTGTGTTGTGTGTTCGCGTGTTTGTTGGTGTGGGCAGTGGCGGCGGCTACTGGGGTGGGGTCTGGGGTAGGTTAGGGTTAGGGGTGGTTTTTAGGGTTAGGGTTTGGGGTAGTAGGCTGCTGCCAGCTGGGTCTTTGGGCCTAGCCAGTGGCGGCCTCCTCCAGGTAAAATAGTTTTATAGTTTTATTTATTTATAAAAGATTTAGGCAAACAAAATATCCAGAAAGATCCAGGGGTTTGATTTGAAATAAGACGGAGTATCTAGGAAAACGAAAATAGACTTTGTAAAATAGTTTGAGGCAAAAAATAATATGCATGATGATGTCATGATGATGCAAAGATAAAGACATGCGATTTTTCTAGTAGGGTTTTATCCGGGGTGCTACACGTGGCTCATCTCGAACCCTCCGATCTGGGCCTCGAGCACTAAGGCAGAGTGACCTGGGCAAGGTATCTAGCGTGGGTGATCCTAACGTTCGAACGTGATGCATGACTCCGAGCCGCTGAGGGTACTTAGGTATGGCTGGTGGAAAGGTCAGAAACAAGTTGACCTGGCGGGTGATCTTCTTCTGCACCATGTTGGTTGGGTGTCCCTTTTGTATCATCATAGACCCCAACGGTGGCGGGTATGCGTCTGCCCTGTTATTCTACGTCGGCGCAGTTGCAGGTTGTGAGGGTCCTCTGGGTCATGGTGGTGGAGCCCCGTGGGCTACGCCTCCTGGAGCGGGGGCGAATCCTATGTTCACCGCTTGGCGTCGCATATGGGCGAAGGCCTCGTGGAGTTTTTGAAACTCCCTGCAGTCCTTGAGCATGTGGCTGGCCTTCCTATTTCCATCCTGTTTGCCGATGTAGAAGTGGATGGTGCAGGCACCCGACAACTTTTCGAATGCAGATGTCTCATCATCGCGGTTGCGGCGCTGCCATGTGTGGGTGGTCCTTCCGCTGTCACGGTAGTTTCCACCATGATACCCGCAGTTGCATTTTTCATCATCGCGGCGGTGTTGGCGTGTTATTGACGCCTTGTTGGGAGACCCCAAGAGCAAGGTGTGATGAGCACAACAGCAAGTTTTCCCTCAGTAAGAAACTGAGTTTATCGAACCAGTAGGAGGAAGAAAACGACTCAAAGGTGTTGCTAGAAACTTGGAGACCTGCACAACACAAACTCAAGACTTTGCCCCAACGAACAGTGAGGTTGTCAATCTCACTGGTTTGCTGTAACAAAGGATTAACTGTATGGTGTGGAAGGTAATGGTGGTTTGCAGCAAGTAAACAGTAACGGTTGAAGATATATCAATGGTAAAGATTGGACCGGGGTCCATAGTTCAGTAGAGGTGTTCTCCTTAAGATAAACAAATATTTCATGCTGGGTAAACAAATTACACAAGGGCAATTGATAGGACTGAGCAAGGCATAACAATGCAATACTAGACATTCATGATCCTACGAGATTCGAGTGGGCAATACAACAAGATACATAGACCGCCATCCAACTACATCTATGACTACAAATCCACCTTCAGGTTATCATCCGAACCCCCTCCAGTATTAAGTTGCAAGCAACAAATAACTGCTTTAAGCAAAGTGTGTAAGGTAAACAATCATCTTGTTCCATGAACAAGAGACCGTTGTTTTCTCCCTAGTGGCAACAACACATCTACAACCTTATAGATTTATGTCACTTCACTTAGATTAAATAGAGGCATGAACCCACTATCTAGCATAAATACCCCCTCTTGGAGTCACTAGCATCTACTCGGCCAAGATAGCTACTAGAAACGGAGATCATGCAAGATCACAAACAACACAGACATGATAGAATCAATAAGACAAAACCATTAATCAATCTAACATAGTAATCTCAATATCCATCGGATCCCGCAAACACAACATGCATGATTAAAAATAGATGATCTTGATCATGAACGGAGCTCACAAGATCTAAATATGATAGCACAAAGGAGGAGATACAACCATCTAGTTACTACATGGACCCGTAGACCAAGGTGGAACTACTCACACATCATACTGGAGGCTGGCATGATGAAGAGGAAGGTCTCCGGGATGATCTCCCCTCCGGCAGGGTGCCAGGAAGAGCTTCAGATCCCCCCGATCTAGGGACGATGGTTGCGGTGGCTACGGACACCTTCGTGGAATATTGATCGGGTCCTTAGGGTTTTGGCATCGGGGGGTCTTTATAGGTGAAGAGGCAAGGGGGGCCGCTAGGGCGGCTGCACCTCCCCCCAGGCGCGGGGTGGGCCCACCCGCGCAGCCAGGGGTGTGGCCCCCTGGTGACTCTCCTCCGTCTCGTATTCTAAATTCGTGTTCCGCACGGTAAAATATTGACTTTGGCTTTTGTCCCGTCCAATTCCGAGAATATTGATTTTCTTCCTTTCTTGAACCAAAAACAGAAGAAAACAGGCAACTGGCACCGTGTCATCTTGTTAATAGGTTAGTACCAGAAAACATATAAAAACACCTCAAAGTGTAGACAAAGCAAAGCAAAGTAGATACTAAACAAGCATGGAACATCAAAAATTATAGATACGTTTCTGACGTATCAAGCATCCCCAAGCTTAACTCCTGCTCGTCCTCGAGTAGGTAAGTGATAAAAACAATAATATTTTAGGTGACATGCACCATCAAAATCAAGATCAAACCATTTGCAACCATTGAAAGCTAGGATCAAAGAACTCTAAACATGAGCATGAAACATGGAGTTCTAACAGTAAGACAAAGTAACTATGCATGCAACATGAAAGGTTACAAACAAAGAACATGAATAACATGCATTGAAGAACGTTTGTTTGTTTCACATACAGAAAACGTGGCATAGTGGCATTCAGCTTGTCCCTCATGGAGTAGAAAATAGATGCATAGGACACCTTCAAAGTTCATAAGAGTGACTAGATACAAATAGCACAAGAACAAGTAATATCAACAATATGCATCAATCAATACGTTTTGGGACAATTCACATAGAACTAAGAATGGCAACTATGCTCTCTTAATGGTGCCTAAAAGATAGAAGGTGGAGACTCAATATAATAGTGGAAGAAAGGCCCTTCATAAGGTAAGCAGGGATTTCAAGTCTCGAAAAGAGCTTCCAAAAATTATGGTACTTGTTAGATTTCATCTCTCAATGCCCCTATCATAAGCATCTTAAAGTGATTAAGGTTAAAGTGAACAAAGATGGAGTATATGCTTGACAAAGTATAAGTTGGCAATCTCATGTCCCTTGAATACGAGGTTGCACCTCATGCTACTCAACTTTAATCACCTGTAAGTTCATGTCATAGTAAGTACATGTGTATCATAGAGAACCGCCAACGGGGTACCCCTTGCACATGATACAGGAGCTATCCCATAATCAAAATGAGAAGGCAAGGAGACAATAAGCATCTCAGCAATCTTCTTATTTACCATGGGAATATGGTGATTTTTTCTCTCTTTCCTCTTTTCAATATGTCTGTTTTTTAAGAAGAAAGCTTCATAGATGTCATTAGGGTGATGCTGCAAGTTTCCACCATGATTAGGCATGGATTAGGCTAGCGGCCCAGACGTTTCTCTAATACACATACATAACTCCATGGACTTACAAGCTCCCATTTTATTTCACACCGGTGACATCCATAGAAAAAAGAGCAATGATATCAACTGGGTAACATGTACCAGGTGCAATGTTGAAAGTGTTCCCCGTGACAGCACGGTTCTGCTAATCCCAACGTATAAGTGCAAGCATATACAACATAGATGACACAATGGTTCAAGTTTATTAGGGGCAAGAAAAATAAAGTGTGCCATCAAGTTTGTGAGAGCTTTAATCACTAAGTTTTCACATAAAAAATACTTCTTTAATTGGAAGGTAGATGAAAACAAGAATATACTTGGAATGGTGTAACACACCATGCATAGGAATTTATAGTGGACACTTTGGAATAACTTGGTTTCTTGGGAGTTGGATGCATGAGTAGATCTTACTCATACAAGTGGAGGCTAGCAAAAGACTGGGAGAGACCAACTAAGAGAGAAATAATGGCCATAATCATGCAGAGCGACAAAACATTACTAATCAAAGCATAAAGTGGTACTACAAGTCAAGGACTAAATGATCATAGCCTATGGTGACTTGTTCATAGTCATAACATGGTGTGAGCATGTGCCAAGTCAACCCAAACAAAGCATCAAAGGAGAATACCACAATATTATGCTTTTGTATGCTAAAACAACGCATGATTCCTTCAAGGCACACTAAGCAATCCTAATTTTTTGGAAAAATTCATGCTACAACAATAATCACTAAGCATAAGGTCAAAACAACACCTAGCATGACATGATAAAGTCTAAGTCACAGTCAAAGCAAGCTCCTCTTGTACGGCTCAAGCAAGAACTTTCTACTCCTCTCCAACACCAATAAACTTATTTGAAACAACACAGGGAGAACGGGGTCCAAAATAATTTATTCAAGCAAACTAATCTAACCAAATGAAAACTAAGATGCTCCAAGAACAACACAACAGTGTATGAAACAATAAAAACGAAGTGTCTATAAAGACCTGAGCTTTTTATTGATGAAGAAGGGGATGCCTTGGGAATCCCCAAGCTCTGACGCTTGTACCTCTTGAATATTTCTTAGGGTGACACGGGGTGGCATCCCCAAGCTTGAGCTTTTGTCCATTCTTCATCACGTTACATCATTATCTCTCCACACCTGAAAATTTTCCTTTATACAAAACTTCACACAATCTTCATTAGCAACATTAGTGTATTCAAAAGATAATAGACCCTTGGGTTTAGATTTAGAACAGCAAAACTTTCACTAAAAACACAAGCTACTGTAGCAAATCCCTCAAAAAGTTCAATTTCCCAAAAAGAACCCAAAAAGGAATCAATAAGAAGCAAATGCAAATATTGGCAGAAATTTGTCAAAACAGACCAGCAGGTAGAAACCAATTTTTCGAAGACCTTCTGTTGCTCAAATCAAAAAGTGTTGAACCAACAAAAGTTAGATAACATAATGGGGATTTATTAGCAAAATATCAGCTCAATCCGACTTACAGAAATTTTACACGGATGTTTATGGTCGAGCACAAAAACCAGTTTCGGGACAACAACTCCCCAAATCTTACTTCCCTCTCATTAGAGGTCATTCTTGGCACAAAAAGAAAATAAAAAGGATAAGGAACGGTTATTACAGGGGTAATAACTTCCAAGACTCAAGAAAACTCTTGGGTTATCTCCCAACAAGTACTTTTCTTTAATGCCTTTAAGTTAGGCACAAGAAGCAAGAATCAAGTATTTTCAAATGAAGAAGCATTAACATCGAACCTTTCTTTCAAAGGAGGAGCAAAAAGAAACTTCTATCTCCTCATAGGGAAGTGTTCAATACCTTTCTAATGGAAATTGATATTTAATGGTTCCTTCTTTCGTATCAATGATGGCACCAACAGTTCTAAGAAAAGGTCTTCCCAAAGTAATAGGACAAGAAGCATTGTATTCAACATCCAAAACATAGAAATCAACACGGAGATAAGCACTGTTAACCATAATAAGAACATCATTAACACTCCCCATGAGTTTATTTTTAGCATTATCATTTAGTGGGAAATCCAAATAACAATCTTCCAAAGGTGGCAAATCAAGCATTTCATAAATCTTTCTAGGCATAATAGAGACACTAGAACCAAGGTCACATGAAGCTTTGAGATCAAAGTCATTCACTTTCATATTAATAATGGGTTCCCAACTATCTTCTACTTTCCTAGGAATAGAGGCTTTGTGTTTAAACTTCTCTTCCTTAATTTTAATAAGAGCATCTGTAATGTGTTTGGTGAAAGCCACATTCATATCACTAGCATCGGGACTTCTAGCAAGCTTTTGTAGGAACATAATTACTTCAGAAATATTGCAACCATCAAGATCAAAATCAAACTTAGCATCACTAGTAGTAGGCTCATTAGGTTTAGGCATTGTGGTAGGAGGAATAGGGACTTCTTCTGGTTTGGTGGCCTCCATATTGGAGGTGGTGATAGTGCACACACTATTGTTTCTAGCAATTTCAGCTTCTCTTTCCCACTTAGCATGAAAATGGGCTAACAATCTTACATTTTCATCAAAAGTAACTTGTATGGCATGAGTAGCATCAAAGGTACTTTCCAAAGTTTCAGGTTAGCAGCCATTTTATTAATCAAGGAGGACTGTGCTTCAGACAAAGAGGAAATATTTTTCTCAACATTCAAAAGCTTTTCCTCCACTGTCTTGTTGAAAGTGGTTTGTTTACTAATAAAGTATTTGAGAATGACTTCAAGTTCAGTGGGGGCACTTCTAGTATTGTTGTAGGAGTTTCCATAGGTATTGCCATTATTAGGAGGATAAGGCATATAATTGTTGTTACTACCAAAATTATTCCTATAGGCATTGTTGTTGAATTTGTTATTTCTCATGAAGTTCACATCTACTTGCTCTTCTTGAGCAACCAAATAGGCTAAGGGAACATTATTTGGATGAAAAGGAGCTTTCCCATTAACAAGCATAGCCATGATAACATCAATCTTATCACTCAAAGAGGAGGTTTCTTGAACAAAATTTACCTTCTTACCATGTGGAGCTCTCTTAGTGTGCCATTCAGAGTAATTAACCATCATATTATCGAGGAGTTTTGTTGCAGCACCCAAGGTGATGGTTATAAATGTACCTCCAGCAGCTGAATCCAACAGGTTTCTTGAAGAGAAGTTCAAACCTGCATAAAAAGTCTGGATAATCATCCAAGTAATAAGTCCATGAGTGGGACAATTCTTAACCAAAGATTTCATTCTTTCCCAAGCTTGAGCAACATTTTCATTATCAAGTTGTTTAAATTTCATGATATCACTTATCATAGATATAATCTTAGCAGGAGGATAGTATTTTCCAATAAAAACATCGTTGCACTCAATCCAAGAATCAATATTATTTCTAGGCATTCTTTAGCTTTTCCTCTCAAGGAAAACGGAAATAACTTGAGCTTAATAATATCTCCATCTACATCCTTATACTTTTTCATCTCACAAAGTTTAACAAAGTTATTGAGGTGGGCAGCAACATCATCAGAACTAGCACCAGAAAATTTCTCTCTCATCACAAGATACAACAAAGCAGGCTTAATTTCATAAAAGGTAGCATCAGGAGCAGGTGGATGATGCAGCGCTGAGTTGGTATAGGAGCGCTTTGCTGGAAACCCCAAGAGAAAGGTATGAAGCAGCACAGCAACAAGTTTTCCCTCAGTAAGAAACCGAGGTTATCGAACCAGTAGGAGGAAGGAAACGTCACACAGGTGTTGCAAGCAACGCGGAGACCTGCACAACACAAACTCAAGACTTTGTCCCAATGAATCAGTGAGGTTGTCAAGCTCACCGGTTTGCTGTAACAAAGGATTAAACATATGGTGTGGAAGGTAATGGTTTGCAGCAAGTAAACAGGTAATAGTGGAAGATGTATCAATGGTAAAGATTGGACCGGGGTCCATAGTTCACTAGAGGTGCTCTCCTTAGATAAACAACATGACATGAAGGGTAAACAAATTATAGCAGGGCAATTGACAGGAACTGAGCAAGGCATAACAATGCAATTACTAGTCAGAAAGATCATATGAGATTCGATTGGGCAATACAACAAGATACATAGACCGCCATCCAACTGCATCTATGACTAGAAGTTCACCTTTAGGTTATCATCCGAACCGCCTCCAGTATTAAGTTGCAAGAAACAAACAACTGCTTTAAGCAAAGTGTGTAAGGTAAACAGTCCACATGTTCCATGAACAAGAGACCGTTGTTTTCTCCCTAGTGGCAACAACACATCTACAACCGAAGAGATTTCTGTCACTTCCCATAGTAACTAGAGGCATGAACCCACTATCGAGCATAAGTACCCCCTCTTGGAGTCACTAGCAACTACTTGGCCAAGATAGCTAGTAACAACGGAGAGCATGCAAGATCACAAACAACATAGACATGGTAGAATCATAAAGACAAAACCATTAATCAAACCAACATAATAATCTCAATATCCATTGGATCCCCGCAAACACAACATGCATGATTACAAATAGATTAGATATTGATCATGAACGGAGCTCACAAGATCTATAGATGAAAGCACAAAGGAGGAGATACAACCATCTAGCTACTACATGGACCCATAGTCCAAGGTGGAACTACGCACGCATCATACTAGAGAGAAGGCCTCTGGGATGATCTCCCCTCTAGTAGGGTGCCGGGAAGAACTTCAGATCCCCCGATCTAGGGACGATGGTGGCGGAGTCTACAGACGGTTTCGTGGATATTTGATTGGGTCCTTAGGTTTTCTGCATCGGGGTCTTCTTATAGGCGAATTGGGAGGTCGAGGCGGCGGCCAGGGTGGCCAAACCCTAACCAGGCGCGGGCCTAGTTGTGGCCGCGCCTGGGGGGGTGTGGCCCCTATGGCTCGCCCCTCCGGCTCCCCTCTGGACTTCTTGTTCCCCACAGATAGTAATTGAATTTGTCGTTTGTCCCGTCCAATTCCGAGAATATTTCTTTACTAAAATTTGTGAAACCAAAAACAGCAAAAAACAGGCATCTGGCACTGTTGCAACTTGTTAGTAGGTTAGTACCAGAAAACATGTAAAAAGCACCTCAAAGTGTGGACAAGTAAAGCAAAGTAGATACTAAACAAGCATGGAGCATAAAAAATGATAGATACGTTTCCAACGTATCAACATCCCCAAGCTTAACTCATGCTCGTCTCGAGTAGGTAAGTGATAAACAAAATAATTTTCGAGGTGACATGCACCCTCACAATAAAGATCCAAACATTTGCAAGCATAGAAAGTTGGGATCAAATAACTCTAAACATGTGCATGAAAGATGGAGTTCTAACAATAGAACATAGTAACTATGCATGCAACATGAAAGGCATGCAGAAAACATAGCATAGTGGCAATCAGCTTGTCCCTCATAGAGTAGCAATATAGATGCATAGGACACCTAAAAAGTTCACAAGGGTGACTAGAAACAAATAGCACAAGAACAAGTAATATCACAATATGCATCAATTAATAAGCTTTGGAACAATGCACACAGAATGACAACTATGCTCTCTTAATGGTGCCTAAAGGTAGAAGGTGGAGACTCAATAGTGGTGGAAGAAAGGCCTTTTTGTAAAGGAAGCAGGGATTAAAAGTTTCAAAAAGAGCTCCCAAAAATTATGGTACTTGTTAGCTTTCAGCCCTCATTGCCCCTATCATAATCATCTTGAAGTGGTTAATGTTAAAGTGGCAAAGCTGGAGTATATGCTTGACGAAGTATAAGTTGGCAATCTCAAGTCTCTTGAATACGAGGGCCACACCTCATGCATACTCAACTTTGGGTCCAGGTAAGTTCTTGTCATTGTAAGTATTTGCATATCATTGAGAATCGCCAATGGGGTACCCCTTGCACATGGTACAGGAGCTTTCCCATAACCAAAATGACAAGGCAAGCAGACAATGAGCATCTCAGCAATCTTTTTATTTATCATATGCATAGCTTTTTATTGAGGATTCTTCATAGATAGATAATTATGGTAATGTTGCAAGTTTCCACCATGATTAGTCATGGTTTAGGCTAGCGGCCCAGGCATTTCTCTAACACAAGATACAAACTCCATGCACTTACAAGTTCCCTCTTTATTTCACACCGGTGACATCCATAGACAAAAGAACATGATATCAACTGAGTACAAAGTACACGTGCAATGTTGAAAACGTTCCCCGTGACTGCATGGTTCTACTAATTCCAACTTATAAGTGCAAGCATATACAACAAAGTTGTCACAATGGTTGAAGTTTATTAGGGGCAAAGAATAAAGTGTGCCATCAAGTTCGCGAGGGCTTTAATCACTAAGTTTTCACATAACAAAATAGTTTTTAATTGGAAGGTAGCTGAAAACAAGAATATACTTGGAATGGTGTAACACACCATGCATAGGATTTTATAGTGGAAACTTTGGAATAACTTGGTTTCTTGGGAGTTGGAGGCATGAGTAGATCTTACTCATACAAGTGGAGGCTAGCAAAAGACTGGGAGCAACCAACTAAGAGAGCAATAATGGCCATAATCATGCAGTGCAACAAAGCATACTAATCAAAGCAAAGAGTGGTACTACAAGTCAAGTACTAAAGGATCATATAGGATAATGGTGACTTGTGAGAGTCATAACATGGTGTGAGCATGTGCTAAGTCAACCCAAGCAAAGCATAAAAGGAGAATACCACAATACTATGCCTTTGCATGCTAAAACAACGCATAATTTCTTCAAGGCACACTAAGCAATCCCAATTGTTTGGAACAAGACATGCTACAGAAATAATCACTAAGCATAATGCTAAAAAAACACCTAGCATGTCATGCTAAAGTCTAAGTCACAGTCAATGCAAGCTCCTCTTGCACTTCAAGCAAGAACTTACTACTCATATCCAACACCAAGCAACTTATTTGCAAAACAACACAGCAAGAACGGGGGTCCAAACTACTTTATTCAAGCAAACTAAAAAACCTAAGCAAAGCAAACGAAAACTAAGACGCTCTAAGAACAACATAACTCTTCATGAAACAATAAAAACGAAGTGTCTAGATAGACCTGAGCTTTTTATTGATGAAGAAGGGGATGCCTTGGGCATCCCAAAACTTTGACGCTTGTACCTCTTGGATATTTCTTGGGGTGACACCATGGTGGCATCCCCAAGCTTGAGCTTTTGTCCATTCTTCATCTCATTGCATCATTCTCTCTTTACACCTAATTTTTTTCCTTCATACAAAACTTCACACAATCTTCATTAGCAACATTAGTGTATTCAAAATATATTAGACCTCTGGCAAAGCTTTGGAACAGCAAGGCTTTTCACTAAAAACACAAGCTACTGTAGTAACTCCTTCAAAAATCTCAATTCACCTAAATATAACTCAAAAAGGAATCAATAAGAAGCAAATGCAAATAATGGCAGAAATCTATTAAAACAGACCACCAGGTAGAAACTGATTTTTTCGAACTTCTTATGTTGCTCAAATCAAAAAGTGTTGAACTAACGAAAGTTAGATAACATACTGGGGGATTTATTAGTAAATTTTGAGCTCAATCTGAGTTACAGAGCCTCGTCACAATTTGTTTTGGTGGAGGACAGAAATCTGTTTCGGGACAGCAGCTCCCCAAATCTTACGTCCCTCTCATTAGAGGTCATTCTTGGCACAAAAAGCAAACAAAAAGGATAAGGAGAGGTCATTACTGAAGTAATAACTTCCAAGACTCAAGGAAACTCTTGGGTTATCTCCCAACAAGTACTTTTTTTAACGCCTTTAAGTTAGGCACAAGAAGCAAGAAGAATCAAATATTTTCAAATGAAGAAGCATTAACATCGAACCTTGCTTTCAAAGGGGGAGCAGAGAGCAACTTCTATCTTCTCATTGGGAAGTGTTCAATACCTTTCTTGAATGGAAAATGATATTTAATGGTGCCTTCTTTCATATCAATGATGGCACCAACTGTTCTAAGAAAAGGTATTCCCAAAGTAATAGGACAAGAAGCATTGTATTCAACATCCAAAACATAGAAATCCGCAGGGACATAAGCATTATTAACCATAATGAGAACATCATTAATACTTCTCATGAGTTTCTTCTTAGCACTATCATTGAGTGGGACATCAAAATAACAATCTTCCAAAGGTGGTAAATCAAGCATTTCATAAATCTTTCTAGGCATAATAGAGACACTAGAACCAAGATCACATGAAGCTTTGAGATGAAAGTCATTCACTTGCATATTAATAATGGGTTCCCAACTATCTTCTACTTTCCTAGGAATAGAAGCTTTGTGTTTTAGCTTCCCTTCCTTAATCTTAACAAGAGCATATGTAATGTGTTTAGTAAAGGCAACATGCATATCACTAGCATCAGGACTTCTAGCAAGCTTTTGCAAGAACATAATCACTTCAGAAATATTGCAACCATCAATTTCAAAGTCAAACTTAGCATCACTAGTAGTAGGCTCAATAGGCTTAGGCATAGTAGGAGGAGGAATAGGGACTACTTGTGGTTTAGTGGTGATAGTGCACACACTATTGTTTCTATCAATTTCAGCTTCCCTTTCCCACCTAGAATGAAGTTGAGCTAAAAGCCTAACATTCTCATCAATAGTAACTTGTATGGCATGAGAAGTAGGAAAGGTATTTTCCATAGCTTCAGGTTTAGCAGCCATTTTATTAATCAAGGAGGACTGAGCTTCAGACAAAGAGGATATATTTTTCTCAATTGTTAAAAGCTTTTCCTCTATAGTCTTATTGAAAGTGGTTCGCTTGCTAATAAAGTCTTTGAGCATGACTTCAAGTTCAGAGGGGGCACTTCTAGCATTATTGTAAGAGCTGCCATAGGAATTGCCATTATTAGGAGTACAAGGCCTATGATTGTTGTTGCTACCAAAATTATTCCTATAGACATTGTTGTTGAAATTGTTGTTTCTAATGAAGTTCACATCAACTTTCTCTTCTTGAGCAACCAAGGAGGCTAAGGGAACACTATTAGGCTCTAAAGGAGATTTCCCATTAACAAGCATAGCCATAATAACATCAATATTTTCACTCAAAGAGGAAGTTTCCTCAACGGAATTTACCTTCTTACCATGTGGAGCTCTCTCAACATGCAATTCAAAGTAGTTAACCATCATATTATCAAGGAGCCTTGTTGTAGCACCCAAAGTGAGGCCCATAAAAGTACCTCCAGCAGCTGAATCCAACAGGTTTCTTGAGGAGAAGTTCAAACCTGCAGAAAAAGTCTGGATAATCATCCAAGCAGTGAGTCCATGAGTGGGACAATTCTTAACCAAAGACTTCATTCTTTCCCAAGCTGGAGCAACATGTTCACTATAAAGTTGTTTAAATTTCATAATGTCACTTCTCATAGATATAATATTAGCAGGAGGATAGTACTTTCCAATAAAAGAATCATTGCACTTAGTCCAAGAATCAATACTATTTTTAGGCAAATAAAGCAACCATTCTTTAGCTTTTCCTCTCAAAGAGAAAGGAAAAATCTTGAGCTTAATAATATCTCCATCTACATCCTTATACTTTTGCATCTCACAAAGTTCAACAAAGCTATTAAGATGGGCAGCTGGATCATCAGAACCAGCACGAGAAAATTGCTCTCTCATCACAAGATTCAACAAAGCAGGCTTAATTTCATAAAAGGTAGCATCAGGAGCAGGTGGAGAAATGGGTGTGCTTAGGAAATCATTGTTTTTGGTGCTAGTGAATTCACACAACTTGGTGTTCTTAGTAGATTTCATTTTGGCAAAGGTGTTCTCCTTAAGATAAACAAGCATGGCATGGCATGGTAAAGATTGGACCGGGGTCCATAGTTCACTATAGGTGTTCTCCTTAAGATAAACAAACATGGCATGCTGGGTAAACAAATTACAGCAGGGCGATTGACAGGACTGAGCAAGGCATAAGAATGCAATACTAGACATTCATTATCCTATGAGATTCGATTGGGCAATACAACAAGATACATAGACTGCCATCCAACTACATCTATGACTAGAAATCCACCTTCAGGTTATCATCCGAACCCCCTCTAGTATTAAGTTGCAAGAAATAGATAACTGCTTTAAGCAAAGTGTGTAAGGTAAACAATCAACATGTTCCATGAACAAGAGACCGTTGTCTCCCTAGTGGGAACAACACATCTACAACCTTAGAGATTTATGTCACTTCCCTTAGATTAAATAGAGGCATGAACCCACTATCTAGCATAAATACCACCTCTTGGAGTCACTAGCATCTACTCGGCCAAGATAGATACTAGAAATAGAGAGCATGCAAGATCACAAACAACACATACATGATAGAATCAATAAGACAAAACCATAATAAATCTGACATAGTAATCTCAATATCCATCGGATCCCCACAAACACAACATGCATGATTACAAATAGATGATCTTGATCATGAACGGAGCTTACAAGATCTAAACATGATAGCACAAAGGAGGAGATACAACCATTTAGCTACTACATGGACCAATATTCCAAGGTGGAACTACTCACGCATCATACGGAGAGAAGGCCTTCGGGATGATCTCCCCTCCGGCAGGGTGCCGGGAAGAACTTTAGATCCCCCTCCCCCCGATTTAGGGACGATGGTGGCGGCGGCTACAGACGGTTTCGTGGATATTTGATCGGGTCCTTAGGGTTTCTGCATCGGGGGCTTCTTATAAGCGAAGGGGGAGTCCGAGGCGGCGGCCAGGGTGGCCAAACCCTAGCCAGGCGCGGGCCCACATATGGCCGCTCCTGGGAGGGGGGTGGCCCCTCTGGATCGCCCCTCTGGCTCCCCTCTGGACTTCTTGTTCCACACAGAAAGTAATTGACTTTGTCGTTTGTCCCGTCCAATTCCGAGAATATTTCTTTACTAACTTTTCTGAAACCAAAAACAGCAGAAAACAGGCATCTGGTACTGTTGCAACTTGTTAGTAGGTTAGTACCAGAAAACATGTAAAAAGCACCTCAAAGTGTGGACAAGTAAAGCAAAGTAGATACTAAACAAGCATGGAGCATCAAAAATTATAGATACGTTTCCAACGTATCAGTGGAGCAATAGGAGTACTTAGGAAATCATTGTTGTTTGTGCTAGTGAGGTCACACAACTTGGTGTTCTCAGCAGAGTTCATTTTGGCAAAAAGAGCAAGCCAACAGCAGCAGCAACTAGAGGAGGAACTAATTTTTTTGTGTTTTTGATAAGAGAAAGCAAACCAAACTAAACTAATTTTTTTGGAGTTTTTGAAAAGAGGCAAACAAAACCAAGCAAAAGAAACTAAGCAAAACAAAAACAAAGTAAAGAGAAAGGTTGTGAATGACTCCTCTTGTTAAGACGTCCTTAGCCTCCCCGACAACGGCGCCAGAAAGAGCTTGTTGGCGTGTTATTGACGGCTTGTTGGGAGACCCCAAGAGCAAGGTGTGATGAGCACTGCATCAAGTTTTCCCTCGATAAAAAACCGAGGTTATCCAACCAACAGGAGGAAGGAAACGACTAAAAGGTATTGCTAGCAACTTGGAGACCTGCACAACACAAACTCAAGACTTTGCTCCAACGAACAGTGAGGTTGTCAATCTCATTGGTTTGTTGTAACAAAGGATTAACTGTATGGCGTGGAAGGTAATGGTGGTTTGTAGCAAGTAAACAGTAACAATGGAAGATATATCAATGGTAAAGATTGGACCGGGGTCCATAGTTCACTATAGGTGTTCTCCTTAAGATAAACAAACATGGCATGCTGGGTAAACAAATTACACAAGGGCGATTGACAGGACTGAGCAAGGCAGAAGAATGCAATACTAGACATTCATGATCCTATGAGATTCGATTGGGCAATACAACAAGATACATAGACTGCCATCCAACTACATCTATGACTACAAATCCACCTTCAGGTTATCATCCAAACCCCCTCTTGTATTAAGTTGCAAGCAACAGATAACTGCTTTAAGCAAAGTGTGTAAGGTAAACAATCAACTTGTTCCATGAACAAGAGACCGTTGTTTTCTTCCTAGTGGGAACAACACATCTACAACCTTAGAGATTTCTGTCACTTCCCTTAGATTAAATAGAGGCATGAACCCACTATCTAGCATAAATACCACCTCTTGGAGTCACTAGCATCTACTCGGCCAAGATAGCTACTAGAAACAGAGAGCATGCAAGATCACAAACAACACAGACATGATAGAATCAATAAGACAAAACCATTAATCAATCTGACATAGTAATCTCAATATCCATCGGATCCCCGCAAACACAACATGCATGATTACAAATAGATGATCTTGATCATGAACGGAGCTCACTAGATCTAAACATGATAGCACAAAGGAGGAGATACAACCATCTAGCTACTACATGGACCCGTAGTCCAAGGTGGAACTACTCACGCATCATACCGGAGGCTGGCATGATGAAGAGGAAGGCCTTCGGGATTATCTCCCTTCCGGCAGGGTGCCGGGAAGAGCTTCAAATCCCCCCGATATAGGGACGATAGTGGTGGCGGCTACAGACTATTTCATGGAATATTGATCGGGTCCTTAGGTTTTTGGCATCGGGGGGTCTTTATAGGCGAAGAGGCGAGGCAGGGGGCCGCCAGGGCAGATGCACACCCCCCAGGTGCGGGTTGGGCCCACCCACGCGGCAAGGGGGTGTGGCCCCCTGGTGACTCTCCTCCGTCTCATATTCCGGCTTCATTTGCCGCACGGTAAAATATTAACTTTGGCGTTTGTCTCGTCCAATCCCGAGAATATTGATTTTCTGCCTTTCTGGAACCAAAAACAGAAGAAAACAGGCAACTGGCACTGTGGCATCTTGTTAATAGGTTAGTACCAGAAAACATATAAACACCTCAAAGTGTAGACAAAGAAAAGCAAATTAGATACTAAACAAGCATGGAACATCAAAAGTATATGTTTCTGACGTATCAGCGATCGGCGTAGCCAGCTGCAACCATGTCGACCTCTTCGTGGTCATCGTAGACGCGCGATATTCTCTTTCTGTGGCGATCACGCCTGCGGCCGAAGTCATCTTTGCCATCCGACCGTGCTCGGTTGACGGCATCCTCGCCATCGGCCCGAGCTCCTCTTTGAATTCATGGCGCCTGAAGCCGTCGTTGAAGGCATCGATTGCCCTCTCCTCAGAGATGTTTGCAGCGGAGTTTTTCATGATGGACCAACGCAGTATGTACGACCGTATGGACTCGTTGGACTGCTGGCAGCAGGCCTGTAGCTCTTCGATTGAAGCTGGTCTCTTGCCGGTGCCCTTGAAGTTGCGTATGAAGGTGTACGCCAGTTCTCCCAGCTACAGAAGGAGCCAGAGGGGAGACTGCTGAGCCAGGACCTGGCTGTGCCTGTCATCTGCAGCTGGAGGCACTGCATGGCTGTGTTTTTGGTCTCGCTATGGAGCTTGACCGACGACAAGTGGTCGTCGAGCCATGTCGTGGTATTGCACGGTAGATGCTACTGGGGTAGCTTACGTAGAGGGAGCAAGACGACGTAGGAGAATCCGGGAGCGAGATTGGCACACGATGTACCCAGGTTCACGTCCCCTCGATGGAGGATCGCTACGTCCTGCTGTCAATCCAGTATATGATCATAGATTGGTTTACAAGGGAGCCGCCGTAGGCGGAGGGAGAGACTAGATCTAATGAGATGTGGGAGAGCCTGTCCCGTGGGGGTGCCCCTGCTGGCTTTATATATGCAGCCATTAGGGTTTACAAGGGTTTTGGTGGGCTACGTATTGAAGTCGCTGTCTTGGGCCTCCAGTCGGCGCCACTCGTCTGGGTCCAGCATGCGCCAGTCGCCGTATTGGGCGAGTTGATCCGCGCTAGGCTTGGCTTCAGTCGGCTCGATCCAGCTGGCAAGTCTGCTTCGTGGGTATACCCCGATTGGTATTCCCCCATCAGTAGTCCCCGAGCGCGTCGTTGATTCGACGCGGGCTTGAGGCAGGGCGCGGAGAGTCTTGACGATGGGTCGTGGAGAATCGGCGACGAGCTCCTGAACAGAGAAAAGAACCGTGAAGCGGGAGGCGGTCGGCGTGAGCCAGTCGATGATGGCCAGTTGGCAAAAGACGCAGGGTGTCGGTGAAGCCGCCACTTGTGGCCAGTCCCCGAATGTGGAGCGTGCCGAGTCCCCGAGCACGGCGAGTGGCGAGGTCGAGCTACCGGCGAGTGTCTAGTCCCCGACCGCGCCGAGTGGCGAGGTTGGGCGACCGGCGATTGGCGCTGTCTGTAGCGCGCCGAGTCCCCGAGCGTGTTGACTACGCGAAGGCGAGTCCGCGGTGGCGATTCCCCGAGCGTGTTAAGGACGCGAGGGCGAGTCCGCGGTGGCGAGTCCTCGAGCATGTTGAGGACACGAGGGCGAGTCCGCGGTGGTGAGTCCCCGAGCGTGTTGAGCACGCGAGGGCGAGTCCGCGGTGGCGAGTCCCCGAGCATGGAGATCCATGGTCATGGAACCACGCGTACACGCAGTATGCCTAGGAGTAGTCCCCGAGGCTCGAGTTGGCTTGTAGAGGCGACTTGAGGCTCTTTAGAGATGCATATTCTGAAAATAGTAGTGTTTGCTGCCAATCATGGCGAGTGGCGAGGTCGGGCGACCGGCGAGCGCCGAGTCCCCGAGCGCGGCGAGTGGCGAGGTTGAGCGACCGGCGAGCGCCGAGTCCCCGAGCGCGGCGAGTGGCGAGGTTGAGCGACCGGCGAGTGCCGAGTCCCAGAGCACGGCGAGTGACGAGGTCGAGCGACCGGCGGGCGCCGAGGCCCCGAGCGCGGAGAGTGACGAGGTCGAGTGACCGGCGAGCGCTGAGTCCCCGAGTACGGCGAGCGGTGAGTCCCCGAGCGCGGCGAGCGGCGAGGTCGAGCGACCGGCGAGTGACGAGGTCGAGCGACCGACGAGTGTCGAGGTCGAGCGACCGACAGGCGCCGAGTCCCCGAGCGCGGAGAGTGATGAGGTCGAGCGACCGGCGAGCGCCGAGTCCTCGAGCACGGCGAGCGCTGAGTCCCCGAGCGCGACGAGCAACGAGGTTGAGCGACCAGCGAGTGCCGAGTCCCCGAGCACGGCGAGCGGCGAGGCCGAGCGACCGACGGGCGCCGAGTCCCCGAGCGCGGCGAGCGGCGAGGTCGAGCGACCGGCGAGTGCCGAGTCCCCGAGGGCGGCGAGCGGCGAGGCCGAACGACCGGCGAGCGCCGAGTCCTCGAGCGTGGAGAGAGGCGAGAAAGATATCGTTTTGCTGAGAAGGAGGAAAAGGTAAGACTGCAATAAGGTGTATTTATGAAATATATTGAACATTTGTAAGACGTGCAAGTTGTAAATGTTAAAGAAAATGCACTTTTGTTATGTGGATCGATGGGCAGTATGTAAGGTTTATGCGTGTCTTTTCATGAGTAGGCAGACCTCCAACATCAAACGCTTGCCGGATAACAGGGACGCGATGCCAGACTGTTGAACCCGGAGACAAGGTCGGCCTTTTGGTACCCAGCCTCACTACTTCGACGGACGCGAATAAACAGCAGACAAAACTGAAACCGACCCAAAGTATGATTTTGATCCCTGAAAGGGTCATATGCGACTACATGGTCGGCTTTGGAGAATAAATGAAGATGCATATATGTTTTGAGCTCATAGCATGTACGAGTGTAATGAAACTTAGCTGTTAGCATGGCAAGTCTGCGACGGCGAGTCCGCGACAGACGAGTCTCCGAGCCTAGCGAGTCCGCGTATAAGGGTGTCCGCGTTTAGGGGAGTTATGGAGCACGGCGAATTCGCCACAAGTGCATCGGCGACCGATTGGCGCGGCGCCTCGATGAACTGAACGTTGCGACTTGGTTTTCCTCGTATTTGCAGACACAAGAAAATTGCTTAATAGAGATATCACAAAATATAATAATTTAAATAAGCTTGAGCTAAGATAAAATGATTAGCCATAGCGAGTCGTTGCTGGCGAAGATGTAGACAGACGTGACGGTGAAAATTCGAAGGAGTTTACTGTAGAGCAGTCGTTCGATCATCGCTCGAGGTCGCCTCAGCGCGTGTTGCCGACGGGATGCTCGCGTGCGCGCGCTTAAGTCGCCAAACCTAAATTTTTGTGCCGCCTCTCTTCCTTGGACCGCAATTTCTGCAGATCGCGTGCGTGGCCAGCTCCAGACCGATCCGGTCTTAACCTTTTTTTATTCACGCGTGTATGTTGATGATGAATTCCATCCATACACGGAGCCATGTTCTTGTTCGGTTCTGCGTAAAGGAGAATCTGCATAGAGGATTTAATTCTCCGAGCGATCGTACATGGCAGTAGTTCGCATGCAGAGCGTCAGGTCCAAATATATAGGATAAATAATAATATAACAAAGTAATGAATCTAAGACAGGGTGGGATTAAAAACTCAGATATCGCGTGGTTCCAGGCGAGGTTTCTGAAGTCGACACCGCTTTGGCCAGCGTCGGACCCAGCTCGATCCGATCTGGTCGGCGTTGACGGTGAGGGATCTTGCCCGGATTATCACCCTCCAAGCACCGCTAGCCCCACGGGGGGCGCCAATTGTCGTGGTATTGCACGGTAGATGCTACTGGGGGTAGCTTACGTAGAGGGAGCAAGATGACGTAGGAGAATCCGGGAGCGAGATTGGCACACGATGTACCCAGGTTCACGTCCCCTCGATGGAGGATCGCTACGTCCTGCTGTCAATCCAGTATATGATCATAGATTGGTTTACAAGGGAGCCACCGTAGGCGGAGGGAGAGACTAGATCTAATGAGATGTGGGAGAGACAATCCCGTGGGGGTGCCCCTGGTGGCTTTATATATGCACCCATTTAGGGTTTACAAGGGTTTTGGTGGGCTACGTATTGAAGTCGCCGTCTTGGGCCTCTATTCGGCGCCACTCGTCTGGGTCCAGCATGCGCCAGTCACCGTATTGGGCGAGTTGACCTGCGCTGGGCTTGGATTCAGTCGGCTCGATCCAGCTGGCAAATCCGCTTCGTGGGTATACCCCGATTTGTATTCCCCCATCAAGCCAAGTTTTCGACTCCTGTGCACCGTCGAACTTCGGGTTGTCCGAAGGGAGCTTGAAGTTTTTTGGCATCAGTGATTGCTGTATGGACCTGCTGAAGCACCTGGCGCCACACAGTTCCCCGTCGTCGTCCTCGGACTCAGTTGAGCATGCGCGTTTGGCGCGTGACTTGTCGACCTTGCGTTGTGCGAGCCTACTACGAGCGTCGTAGTTGTTGCTCCTGTGTCGTGGCCTTCGGTGTCGTCGAGGCAGGTCATGCTCTTCCTCCTCGGATGAGGGTGTGCGGCTTTGAGTGAACTTTACCGCGTCCTTTTTCTTCGGTTCCGCGGGTGTTTTTTCGTGGAGTGTAGCTCCGACGAGTCCGAGTCCCTCAAGCGTAGATTTGTGGATCGTGTTCCTTGGGTCCCCAACCGGTGGCGGGTTAGATGCGAGGTAGGTGGTGGCCGCCATGACCGCGGCTTGTGGCGTCTTGAGCATGATGTTGCCCTCTGATTCCATCCTCATGAAGGACATGTCGAGTGCCTTGGTGGCCTCGCGTCGTGTCGCAGGGTCCATGCGCTCCAGGCGAGAGCGATACTTGCCACCATCGTAACCCTTCGAGGTGGAGCCTCCAGCGGAGAGCACGACTCACCGCATGCTCGATTCCTCAGCCGCTCGCCTATGCTTGTCGGACTCTCTTTGCTGCTTGATCTGTCGATTGTGCTCCTCAATGAGGAACCGGTGGTAGCCCATCAGCATGTCACGTGGGGCATCGATAGGTAGAGGGTGAGTGCCTCGCACAGCATCGTGCACCTTCTCCCAATCCTCATCGGAGAAGTGGATCTCGTTGCAGACATGGTTTATACCCTCAGTGCCTTGAGGTGCCCTATTCTCGTTGGGATTTGGCGGGGGTGCCCTGTTTCCTCCGCTTTCGGCCTAAGGATTGGGCGGAGGATTCAGAGGAGGACTCAGCGGCGGATCGTTTTTGTTGTCGACGTTACAGTTATGGATGGTTGTGCACATGTATCATGGGGAGAGATCATTTCTCCTGCAGCTCTCAGATCCAGAACCGTAGGTTACTTCCTCCGTAGGAGGGTTGCAGAAGTCGGAGTTGCAGTAGCTGTTGTCATCTGAACCGTCCGTTAGTGACAACACGCACAAGGCGTCGATTGGTGGGACCCATGAGGCGGGCCTGATTGATGGGAGCGGCACCTGCTCTATAAGGCATAGGGTGCCGGTTTTTTCCCACCTGGAAGCAGAAGCTCCCGAACAACACCTCGAATCTGTCGCCTATGGACTCGAAATATTTGCGGGTGGCCGGTGAGTGGGCTGTGAAGTCAAAAGCGCCGAAGGGAAGGTGATTCTCCGTCGCTGAGGAATCGTAGATCGCTCCGGATGGGACCGTCACGACCACACAATCAGCGTCCCCAGTTCCCACAGACGGCGCCAATTGACGAGGGTTCGACTCGTCAATACCCATTGTTATGGACTTGGGTTTTGGAGAAGATAGCGATGCTAGAGATCGTGAGACAGTTAAGAGACACGCAGCAAGGGGACACGACATTTACCCAGGTTCAGGCCCCTAGATAGAAAAACCTACTCCTGCTTGTCTGTTCTTGATTACGACGGAACCGAAGGTTATAGGGGTGCGCATATGCGATCTGGCGAGATGGGCAGATCCTGACATGGATATACCTTACGGGTGCATAATTTTAGTATACCCGGTCTAGCCCAAGGAAGGCCCAGGCAAAGACTTGATGCCTACAGATATTTCGGGTGGCCCAAGCCCACTGCAAGTTTGGATCCTTGGAGAACAAGACAAGATGTAGATAGAATTTCAAAGGGTTCAACCCTAATCTGTAACCGACTCGACCTATCCCCGGTACCTGGCCAACCTATATAAAGGTCAGGAGGGCACGGCGATAAGGACCTGAACACCTCATACGCACACCTCATGCCATATTGCATCTGCGCACCCCCTGTAACCTTCGGTTCTGTCGTAATCAAGAACAGACAAGCAGGAGTAGGGTTTTCCCTCCAGGGGCCTGAACCTGGGTAAAACTTGTGTCCCCTTGTTGCGTGTCTGTTAACCGTCTCGCGATCTCCAGCAGCCCCATCTTCTCCAAAACCCAAGTCCGTAACAATGGGCATTGACGAGTCGAACCCTCGTCAATTGGCGCCGTCTATGGGAACTGGGGACGCTGATCGTCCGGTCGTGACGGTCCCATCCGAAGCGATCTACGACTCCACGGTGACAGAGAGTCACCTCCTCTTCGATGCTTTTGACTTCACCACCCACTAGCTGGCCACCCGCAAGGATTTCGAGTCTGTAGGTGACGGATTCGAGATGATGTTCATGAGCTTCTGCTGCTAGGTGGGCCAGACTAGCACCCTCCGTCTCCCTGAGCGGGTGCCACTTCCATCAATCAGGCATGCCTCGTGGGTACCACCAATCGACACCCTGCGCACGACATCGCTAGCAAGTGATTCGGATGAGAGTAGCAGTTGCAACTCCGATCTGTGCGAACCCCCTTCAGATGAAGGAACCTACGGTTCCGGATCTGAAAGCTGCAGAAGCAGCGACCCCCTCTATGAGCGCTATGTGTGTGCGGTCATCCACAACGCAACGTCGGTGATGGAACCGAACCGCCGCTTAATCCCCCTCCCAACCCCCAAGCTGAGAACGAAGGAGACGGATCACTACCGCCCAATCCCAGCGGGAATCAGGGACCCACCAACACCAACAGCACTAGTCGCATCCAGATCAGCAGCGCCCTATGAGAAAGGGTGCGCGAGTGTTGGAATTATGCCCTAGAGGCAATAATAAAGATGTTATTATTATAATTCTTGTTCATGATAAAGTTTATATTCCATGCTAGATTGTATTAAGCGGAAACTTTAATACTTGTGTGGTTTGTGAACAACACCGTGTCCCTAGTACGCCTCTATGGACTAGCTCATTGATTAATGATGGTTAAGGTTTCCTAACCATAGACATGAGTTGTCGATTAATAATGAGATCATATCATTGGGAGAATGATGTGATGGACAGACCCAAACTAAGCGGAGCAATTAGATCGTGTCATCGTGTTCATCTTTGCGAAGCTTTTCCTATGTCAAATATTGTATTCCTTAGACCATGAGATAATGCAACTCCCTGGTATCGGATGAAAGCTTTGAGGTCATCAAACGTCATCCTATGAGAGGGTGATCATAAAGGTGTCTCTCAGGTGATCGGAAAGTACCTGTTGGGTTGTATGTATCGAGATGGGATTTGTCCCTCCCAAGTCGGAGAGATATACTTCGGGCCCACTCGGTAATCGATATCAACACCGCTTGCAATCATGTGCTTAAGGAGTTAATCACAAAGTGATATCGGATTATGGAACGAGTAAAGTACTTGATGTGAACGAGATTGAACTAGGTATGACGGTACCGACGGTCGAATCTCGGGCAAGTAAAATATCAGCGACGAAGGGAATATATATATGGGATTGATTGAATCCTGGCATCGTGGTTCATCCGATATGATCATCGATGAATGTGTGGGAGTCAATATGGATTTCCAGACCCCGTTGTTGATTATTGATATAAGATCATGTCTGCATATTCTCGAACCCGAAGGGTCACACACTTAACGTGTCTCGACGCTAGGATAGATTGGATAATTGGTTTATGAGTTTTTGTTCAGAGTCTCGGATGAGATCCATGACATCACGAGAGGTTCCGGAATGGTCCGTAGAATAAGATTCATATAAGGCAATGCAGTTTTTGGAGTTCGGAATTGTTCCGGGTTAATCGGTATTATACCGGAAGCTTCTAGAACCTTCCGGAGTGGGACCAACGTGGCCCCACTTGTCGGGAGGGGGCATGGGCCTATGAGGGAGTGCCCTGGCCGCATTGGTCCAGGGGCACAAGGCCTCATAGGGCCCAGCCGGCCAGCCTAGGGGCAAAACCCTAGGGGAGCTTCTAGAAGGGAGGGGGGAAACTTGCCCCCTACTCCTCCCTCCTTGGCCGCCGGCCTAGGCTTGGGGGAGGGGCTAGGGCTGGCGCCCACCCCTCTATATAAAGAGGGCCGGGGGCGCACCCTCCCCCTACACCTCCTCCTCAAACCCTAGCCGCACTGCTGTCCTCCTCTCTCTCTCTCCCTCCTGACTGCGCGTAGGTGAAGCCCTACCGCAGAAACTCTCCACCACTTGCACCGCGCCGTCGCGTTGTAGATCCAATCCATCTTTCCACCCCACTTTCTAGACCAAGGAAGGAGGATACGTCGAGGTGCCGCACGTGTGCATCTCTCAGAGGCATCGCCACTTGCTGTGTTAGATCGGATCGGATCGCGAGGAGGAGAAAAGCGAGTACGACAACATCACCCACGTTCCGTCGAACGTTCTGATGTGCGAATCTTCAAGGGAATGAAGATATCATCTATTCCCCCTCGTTGTTTGCATCTCCTAGATTAGATCTTGGCTTTCCCCGTTCGCATCCGTAGAAAAATTTTATTTACTATGCTGCGAAACCCTTCACTGGTATCAGAGCTAGATCTATTCGTAGATGTGTTTCACGAGTAGAACGCAACATGGTTGTTGAGGGCGTTGATGTTTTCTGTTGCAAGCCTCTTGTTTGTGTACTTCTTATGACGCGGGATAGTGAGATCGAAGCGGTCCAGGCCAACCTTACGCGACGTCGTTCGCGAGACCGGCTCCGCACTTGACGTGTGGCTTGTTCCACACATGCGGCTGGTGGATGCCTATTTCTCTCACTATAGTTGTCATGGGATTTACACCGGAGTTTGGCAACCATAATATCACCATTGTGGATTTCCGTAGGTAAGAATCGTTCTTAGCTTGCTACTCCCATAAGCCACGTAAAACATGCAACAACAAAGTAGAGGCATCTAACTTGTTTTTGCAGGGAGTGTTTTCTGTGATATGGTATGGCCCAAGATTTGATGTGTATGTTGTATGCAATGATCATGTTTTGTAATGTTTCACGACTTGCATGTCGATGAGTACACAACCGGCAGGAGCCATATGGTTGTCTTTATAATTGTGTATGACCTGTGTGTCAACTTCTTATACGCCATGTAATAGTTTCACTTTATCGCTAAGTAGTTAGCAATAGTTGTAGTTGCTATTCGTGGTGGAGGCAATCATGGTGGAGTGATGGAGATCATGCCGGCACGCACAAGATGGAGATCATTGCGGGAAGATTGGCTATACCATGCCACATAAAGTTATATGCATGTGATGTTTATCCTTTTATGTATCTTATTATGCTTAGATCGCGACGGTAGCATTATAAGATGATTCCTCACTTAAAGATCAAGATAAAACAGTGTTCTACCCATGTATGCACCGTTGCGAAAGTTCGTCGTGTTCAAGCATCACGTGATGATCGGGTGCTATAAACTCTACGTTCACATACAACGGGTGCAAGCCAGTTTTTGCACACGCGGAAATACTTGGGTTTGACTTGACGAGCCTAGCATGTATAGACATGGCCTCAGAACACAAGAACCGAAAGGTTAAGCATGAGTCATATGAATGATATCATTGACACTTCGTTGTCCACCATTGAAACCACATCTCTTCTCGTGAAGATCGGATTAGGTGTGGTGAATTTGGATCATGTTCACTAAACAACTTGAGGGATATTGAATTTAGTGGGAGTTCATCTAGTAATTTGATTAAGTTGAACTATTTATCATGAACATAGTCTAAATTGTACTTGCAAATATTGTAGATCAAATGGCTAAGTCCAACTTCAACTTCAACGTTTTTGTTGAGAAAGAAAAGCTTAGAAACATGGGTCTAACTTCACCAACTGGTTCTGCAATCTGAGAATCATTCTCGCTGGCGGACAAAAGGACTTTGTCCTTGAAGATGCGCTAGGTGACGCCCCTTCTGTAGATGCGCCGGCTGGTGAGGAAGCTATTTATCAGTCGTGCAAAGATGATTATAGTGTGATTAAGAGCACCATGTTGTTTGCTATGGAATCGGACCTTCAAAATCATTTTGAAGATTACCCCGGGCCCTATGAGATCCTCGAGGAACTGAAAACTATGTTCCAGACTCAGGCCCGTTCTGAGAGATATGAGATCTCTGAGAAATTCTTTAACTGCAAGATGGAGGAAGGGAGTTCCGTTAGTGAGCACGCCATTAAGATGTCGGGCTACACTCAAGCCTTGAGCAACTGGACTACAAGATTCCAGAGGAGCTCAAGATTGACAGGGTTCTGCAATCACTCCCTCCTAGCTACAAAAGTTTTGTAGTTACTCATAATCAGATTGGTTCCACTGATACGATCACCGAGCTCTTCGCTAAGCTGAAGGCTGTGGAGGTGGACATCAAAAAGGATAATCATGTGTTGATGGTCAACAAGACCCCCAGCTTTAAGAAAGGTAAGGGTGCAAAGAAGCCCTTCAAGAAAGGCGGCGGCAAGCGCGTTTCCCCTGCTGAGAAGAAGCTCAAGTCTGGACTTAAGCCGGACACTGAGTGCTTCTATTGCAAGGACAAGGGTCACTGGAAGCGCTACTGTCCGAAGTACTTAGCGGACAAGAAGGCTGGCACCATCAAAGGTATATTTGATATACATGTTATTGATGTTTTCCTTACTAGCCCTCGTTGTAGTGCCTGGGTATTTGATACTGGTTCAGTTGCTAATATTTGTAACTCAAAATAGGAGCTACGGAATAGACGGTGGTTTGCGAGGGATGAGGTGACGATGCGCGTTGGCAAGGGATCAAGAGTTGATGTGATGGCCGTCGGCATGCTCTCCTTAGTTTTACCTTCGGGATTAGTTTTAAACCTCAATAAGTGTTATTATGTGCCTGCGTTGAGCATGAACATAATATCTGGATCGTGTTTATTGCAATATGGTTATTCATTTAAATCTGAGAATAATGGTTGTTCTATTTATATGAGTAACATCTTTTATGGTCATGCACCTGCTATGAATGGTTTATTTCTTCTGAATCTCGAAAGGGATGAAACACACATCCATAACATTGAGGCTAAGAGATGCAAAGTAGATAGTGATAATACTAATTATTTGTGGCACTGTCGTCTAGGTCATATTGGTGTAAAGCGCATGAAGAAACTCCATTCTGATGGACTTTTGGAGTCTTTTGATTTTGAATCATTTGACACATGCGAACCATGCCTCATGGGCAAGATGATCAAAACCCCGTTCTCCGGTATGATGGGGTGAGCAACGGACTTGTTGGAAATCATACATACCGATGTATGCAGACCGATGAGTGTTTCGACGCGTGGTGGATATCGCTATTTTCTCACTTTTACCGATGACTTAAGTAGATATGGGTATATCTATTTGATGAAACATAAATCTGAAACATTTGAAAAGTTCAAGGAATTTCAGAATGAAGTGGAGAACCATCGTAACAGAAAAATTAAGTTTCTACGATCCGATCGTGGAGGTGAATATTTGAGTTATGATTTTCTCACGCATCTTAAAGCAAGCGGAATCGTTTCGCAACTCACGCCACCCGGAACACCACAGCGCAATGGTGTGTCTGAACGCCGGAATCGAACTCTATTAGATATGGTCCGATCAATGATGTCTCTTACTGATTTGCCGTTATCATTTTTGGGTTATGCATTAGAAACCGCTGCATTCACTTTAAATAGGGCACCATCTAAATCCGTTGAGACGACACCGTATGAACTGTGGTTTGGTGCTAAACCTAAGTTGTCGTTTCTTAAAGTTTGGGGATGTGAAGCTTACATCAAGAAGTTGATGTCGGACAAGCTCGAACCCAAAGCGGAGAAATGCGTCTTCATAGGATACCCTAAGGAAACTATTGGGTATACCTTCTATCACAGAACCGAAGGCAAAGTGTTTATCGCAAAGAACGGATCCTTTCTTGAGAAGGAGTTTCTCTCGAAAGAAGTGAGTGGGAGGAAAGTAGAGCTAGACGAGGTTGTTGAACCTTCTCTTGAGTTGGAGAGTAGTGCAGCACCTGAAATTGTTCCAGTGCCGCCTGCACCAACAATAGAGGAAGCTAATGACAAGGATCATGAAGCTTCGGACGATGCTACTACTGAACGTCGTAGGTCAACAAGGTCGCGCGCCCCTCCTGAGTGGTACGGCAACCCTATCTTAACTATCTGTTGGTAGAAGACAGTGAACCTGTGAACTATGAGGAAGCAATGATGAGCCCAGACTTTGAGAAATGGCTAGAGGCCTTGAAATCCGAATTGGGATCCATGAGCGAAAACCAAGTATGGACTTTGGTGGACCCTCCTAGAGACCGAAAGGACGTTGAGTGCAAATGGATTTTCAAGAAGAAAACGGACGCGGATGGTAATGTTACCGTCTATAAAGCACGACTTGTCGCGAAAGGTTTTCGACAAGTTCAAGATGTTGACTACGATGAGACCTTCTCTCCCGTAGTGATGTTTAAGTCCATTCGGATTTTATTAGCAATTGCTGCGTTTCATGATTATGAAATATGGCAGATGGATGTCAAGACTGCGTTCCTCAATGACAACATTGATGAAGAGTTGTATATGATGCAACCCAAAGGTTTTGTCGATCCTAAGGATGCTGATAAAGTATGCAAACTTCAGCATTCCATTTATGGACTGAAGCAAGCATCTCGGAGTTGGAACCTTCGTTTTGATCAAGTGATCAAGAGCTTTGGATTTGTTCCAAATAGATACGAAGCTTGTATCTACAATAAAGTGAGTGGGAGCTCAGTGACATTGCTGGTACTATATGTGGATGACATATTGATTATTGGAAATGACATTAACATGCTTAACGATGTGAAGAGTTATTTGAACAAATGTTTTCCAATGAAAGACCTAGGGGAAGATGCTTATATATTGGGCATCAAAATCTATAGAGATAGACAGAGACGCCTAATAGCTTTAAGCCAGAGTACATACCTAGACAAAGTTCTGAAAAGGTTCAGAATGGATAAGGCAAAGAAAGGTTCAGTGCCTATGTTGTCAGGTAAGATATTGAGCGAGGCTCAGTGTCCAGCTATGGTAAATGATAGAGAAGCTATGAGCAAAGTGCCTTATGCCTCGGCCATAGGTTCTATCATGTATGCCATGCTATGTACTAGACCGGATGTGTCCAATGCTCTTAGTTTGGCGAGAAGATATCAAAGTGATCTAGGAGTGGAACACTGGACAGCCGTGAAGAACATCCTAAAGTATTTAAATAGGACTAAAGAAATGTTCTTAGTCTATGGAGGTGATGAACAGCTCGTCGTAAAGGGTTACGTCGATGCTAGTTTCGACACCGACAAGGATGATTCTAAATCTCAGACAGGATACGTTTATATTTTGAATGGAGGAGCTGTGAGCTGGAGAAGCTGCAAGCAAAGCATGATCACGGGATCTACAGTAGAAGCGGAATACATGGCTGCTGCAGAAGCGTCAAGTGAAGGAGTTTGGATCAGGAACTTCATCACTGAGCTTGGTGTGGTTCCAAGTGCCTTGGACCCACTGGAGATATTGTGTGACAACACTGGCGCCATAGCACTGGCTAAGGAACCAAGATATCATCCAAAGACCAAGCATATCAACCGCAAGTTTCATATAATCCGAGATTATATAGCAGATGGAGATCTGAAGATTAGCAAAGTACATACAGATCTGAATGTCGCAGATCCATTGACTAAACCTCTTCCATGTGCAAAACATGATCAGCACCTTAGTGCCATGGGTGTTAGATTGTTGCCAGATGTAAACTAGATTATTGACTCTAGTGCAAGTGGGAGACTGTTGGAATTATGCCCTAGAGGCAATAATAAAGATGTTATTATTATAATTCTTGTTCATGATAAAGTTTATATTCCATGCTAGAATTGTATTAAGCGGAAACTTTAATACTTGTGTGGTTTGTGAACAACACCGTGTCCCTAGTACGCCTCTATGGACTAGCTCATTGATTAATGATGGTTAAGGTTTCCTAACCATAGACATGAGTTGTCGATTAATAATGAGATCATATCATTGGGAGAATGATGTGATGGACAGACCCAGACTAAGCGGAGCAATTAGATCGTGTCATCGTGTTCATCTTTGCGAAGCTTTTTCTATGTCAAATATTGTATTCCTTAGACCATGAGATAATGCAACTCCCTGGTATTGGATGAAAGCTTTGAGGTCATCAAACGTCATCCTATGAGAGGGTGATCATAAAGGTGTCTCTCAGGTGATCGGAAAGTACCTGTTGGGTTGTATGTATCGAGATGGGATTTGTCCCTCCCAAGTCGGAGAGATATACTTCGGGCCCACTCGGTAATCGATATCAACACCGCTTGCAAGCATGTTCTTAAGGAGTTAATCACAAAGTGATATCGGATTATGGAACGAGTAAACTACTTGATGTGAACGAGATTGAACTAGGTATGACGGTACCGACGATCGAATCTCGGGCAAGTAAAATATCGCGCGACGAAGGGAATATATATATGGGATTGATTGAATCCTGGCATCATGGTTCATCCGATATGATCATCGATGAATGTGTGGGAGTAAATATGGGTTTCCAGACCCCACTGTTGATTATTAATAAAAGATCATGTCTGCATATTCTCGAACCCGAAGGGTCACACACTTAACGTGTCTCGACGCTAGGATAGATTGGATAATTGGTTTATGAGTTTTTGTTCCGAGTCTCGGATGAGATCCAGGACATCACGAGAGGTTCCGGAATGGTCCAGAGAATAAGATTCATATAAGGCAATGCAGTTTTTGGAGTTCGGAATTGTTTCGGGTTAATTGGTATTATACCGGAAGCTTCTAGAACCTTCCGGAGTGGGACCAACGTGGCCCCACTTGTCGAGAGGGGGCGTGGGCCTATTAGGGAGTGCCCTGGCCGCATTGGGCCAGGGGCACAAGGCCCCATAGGGCCCAGCCGGCCAGCCTAGGGGCAAAACCCTAGGGGAGCTTCTAGAAGGGAGGGGGAAACTTGCCCCCCACTCCTCCCTCCTTGGCCGCCGGCCTAGGCTTGGGGGAGGGGCTAGGGATGGCACCCACCCCTCTATGTAAAGAGGGCTGGGGGTGCACCCTCCCCCTACACCTTCTCCTCAAACCCTAGCCGCCCTGCTGCCCTCCTCTCTCTCTCCCTCCTGACTGCGCGTAGGCGAAGCCCTGCCGCAGAAACTCTCCACCACTTGCACCGCGCCGTCGCGTTGTAGATCCAATCCATCTCTCCACCCCACTTGCTGGACCAAGGAAGGAGGAGCCGTCGAGGTGCCGCACGTGTGCATCTCTCGGAGGCATCGCCACTTGCAGTGTTAGATCGGATCGGATCGCGAGGAGGAGAAGCGAGTACGACTACATCACCCACATTCCGTCGAACGTTCCGCTGTGCGAATCTTCAAGGGTATGAAGATCTCATCTATTCCCCTCGTTGTTTGCATCTCCTAGATTAGATCTTGGCTTTCCCCGTTCGTATCCGTAGAAAATTTTGATTTACTATGCTGTGAAACCCTTCAGCGAGGCTATACGAGGTAACCCTCTGCCAATCGATGCACCACGTGACATGTTGATGGAATACCACTGGCTCCTTGTCGAGGAGCACAATCGACAAGTTAAGATGCAAGACGATCTCGAACGGCGCAGGCGAGAAGCAGACGAATCGAGCATGCGGCGAGCTGCGCTCTCCGCTGGCGGCTTTACCTCGAAGGGCAATGATGGCGGCAAATACCACTCTCGCCTAGAGAGCATGGACCCCGACGCACGGCGCGAGGTCACCAAGGCACTTGACATGTTCTTCATGACGATGTACTCGCAAGGCAACATCATGCCAAAAACGCCATAGGCTGCGATCATGGCGGCCACCACATATCTCGCGCCCAACCCGCCGCCAGCGGGGGACCCAAAGAACGCAATCCACAAGTATGCGCTCACAGGCCTCGGACTCATCGGAGCTGCGCTCCACGATGAAATTCCCGTGGAGCCAAAGAAAAACTCGTGGTCAAGTTCACTCGAAGCCACACACCCTCGTCCGAGAAAGAAGATCATGCCTGCCTCGGCGCCGTCAGAGCCCACGGCACCGTAGCAGCAACTACGACACTCACAACGAGCTCGCACAGCGCAAGATCGACAAATCACGTGCTAAGCACGCGTTCTCAACTGATTCCGAGGAGGACGATGGAGAACTGTACGAAGCAAGATGCTTTAGCAGATCCATGAGTTTAGAACCGAAATGCTTGCAGCGGGAGGCAAAGGTGGCAAACACTACCTCAGTTCCATCCGTCGTTGTCAGCATCTTGGACGTGACCTGCGCCAGATCTAGCTGGGCTCCGGACGGCATCACCATCGCCAACCCCATAGCAACCCCGACTCCCTTCTATGCGCGCTTGTACTTTGCCAGAGCGTCGTTCGACAGAGAATCCGCTAGCGAGTCGACATCCTCGAGGGCAACGCCCTTGGGGTTGATCTCCTTGTAGAAGCGCGCAAGCACCTTATTGGCATTGTCAAGAGAGCCCACGGCAGAAGAGCAGCGATCTTCGATCGCTACAGTAGCATCTGCCAAGGGATCCTCGTGCTCCAGCATGCTGCGGTCAAACGCGACACTAGAAGCATCGGGCATGAAAATCAACAGAAAACATTTCGGGTGAGGAATAAGAAGATGCACCCAAGACACGAAACACAAAAAAGGAGACCAGGGCGGCTTACTAGATACCGCCTTGGCAGCAGCCATGAACTTCTCCGCCATAGCCTTCTCTCGAGATGCCATAGCAGCTGCAAGCTGCTACTCACAGTCTTCGGCTTCCTTCCACTGACACTCAAGGGCTTTCGCAGCATCCATTGCCTTCTTCACCGCCTGGTCGAGGCTCTTTTCGAGAGCATTCAGCCTACGGAGAGCAGCAGTGTTCTCGTCTGCGGCATTGGGCAGTAGTAGATGAATACAAGAGCAATCTTGGCACACTCGAAAAAAAAGCAAGAAGACAACTACGCACCTCGGATCTACTTGAGTTCACCCTCCAGCGACAGATGTTGCTGGATGAGGCGGTTGACATCACAGACAAGAGGCTGAGAAGAAGCCAACAAGTCTGATGAGTAAAAAGGCTCGGGGGTTCCCCCCACGCAATAAAAGAACAACACTTACGTGGTCTACTGTGGAGTCCGAAGGTCTTATGATCATCTTCCGCATAACAAGTGCATGAGCCTCCCGCCTCACGGAGCTCGAATCCTCGTCATCAGAGTTGGCCACCATCTTGGGAAACGAAGACGTCGGCTTCGATTCCGCGATCATCTCTTCCGAGTGATTACTACTAGCACTTACAAGGAACTTCTCGAGGGACTCCTCCGAGTGATTACTACTAGCACTTACAAGGAACCAAGTCAACAACAGGCTAATACTTAGCATATCAACACAACTACAAGGCTCGGTCAGAACAACTTACGATGGTATGTCTGACAGGTCGAAGACAGGAGCCTCCTTCTTCTCCTACTTCTTCTTCTACTTGGCCAACGGCTGCGGGGCCATTGCCCGAACATGCACAGCCGTGATAGGGGCGGAGGTCGCACCCTCATCCCCGCCGTGCAGCTCGAGAAAGGACAGACCCTTCAGCGTTGGCGGTGTCCCCCCATCCGAAGTTTTGCTCCAGGACCTCTTTCGGGTCCACCCTTCGCTGGGCTCGGGGGCTTCGAGGGAAGGAGATTGCGCCGGGGGTGCTCGAAGTCAGACTCCTCCTCCTTGTTGTCCGGCGCCTCTGTGTACTTCTCAGGTAGACGGGGTGCCATCCCCGCTACCTCCAGCCTTGCAAATTGGAGACAAGAGATGAAGCAAGATAAGTCACAATAAACAAACAACACGCACTCGCAATAGCGTTACACGCAACTAAAAGTTTCACCTGAGGGACTGCTTTCTTGGCGCTGAAAGGGGCATTCAAGGACTTCCCCGGGAGATCCTCGTCAGCCTTGAACTTCAGCAGAGACCGAAGCGCCTTATCAAGGTCACCCGAAGAAATATCCTCAGGCGAAACCCTTGTCGGGTTGTTGGGGCCAGCATATAGGAACATCAGGTGCGTCCTCTCTTGGAGCGGCTGCACCCGACGCTTGAGGAAGGTGAGCATGATGTCGACACCATTGACCTCCTTGCCGGCCACCAGCTGAAGAGCCTCTACCCATTTGTAGAGCTTCCCCACATCTGCATATTCACCCTCTAAGATGTCATTCCTCCATGACCTCTTTCGGATGATCTTCTGGGTGGATTCAAAGGGGGCGAGCCCATAATACTGACCGTCTAGTTTAATGTCGCATATGTAGAACCACTTCTTATGCCACTACTGGACGGACTCACAAAGGGAGAAAGAGAAGAACTGGACAGTGGATCGGATAGAGATTCTGCAGCCACCCAGTGGATAAACACCACTGGTGCCAGATTGCCTCTTCACAGAGTAGAGTCTCCGGAAGAGGCCAAAGTGAGGCTTGATGTCGAGCCAGCACTCACAAAGAGTAATGAAACAAGCAATATGGAGGAGAGATTTGGGAGACGTATGGTGAAGCTGAATTCCGTAGAAGAAAAGAAGCCCATGAAGAAATTCGTGGGCGGGCAAAGAGGGACCCCGGATGATAAAGGCAAAAAAATCACTCGAAAACCTTCGGGTGGGCGAGGAATTATCTGTTGATCGGGGAGGATGGCATCTCCCTTCTCCTTGGAGATCAGGCCAGCCTCACGCAATTTGCGCAAGTCCGATTCGCGATCTCCGTGCGCTGCCACCCGCCGTCGGTGGTGCGGCTCGGAGCGGCGGCCTTCTTCCCGGCGCCAGCAGCGCTTGAACACGCTGCAGCGGATGACACCTTCTTGGACTTCCCCATAGCAGAGCGGCGAGTGTGGCGATGCGAACAAATAAAAGCAGAGGGAAATACGCGGAGGACGTCCAGTGCGCGATGAGAGCAAGGAACTCAAGAAAATGGTGGCAATGGCGACGAAGCAGAGCCAAATGGTGAAGGGTAAAAAACTTCTTTGTTTTCCCCACGGTATAAAAGGGGCGAAGACGATGCAGCAGAACCGTCGATTGAGAAGCCCTAACGCGTGCCCCAGATCTCATCGTCCACGTGTCAACACCAAACTGAACCGTCGCAAGCACGTCGTCCACTGCGGACGAAAAACAAGGAGATGTCGTAACTTTTGCCATGTTACGCGTGACTAGTCAACTTCAGGACAAACTATGGGACCCATGATCGTCGTGTCACATCGTCTCTGCTGCCGCATACGGTTGAGCTCACCGATTGTCAGCAATGACGTTAGCAAAGAGAAGCCAACAACAGCTCGAAGATTTTGACTGCACATAAGGTACTTACTCGAGTCTACGACTCAACCAACTACTCAGGGGCTACTCCTATTAGGAGCGCTGGCCGTGCACCTGAGAAGTTAGAATGGTGACATTACCTCGAAGAAATCTTTGAGTCCTACGTCGAGTCTGCGACTCCACTATGGACTCGGGGGCTACTCCCATAGGGAGCGCTGGTTGCGCACACAAAAAAAAGGTGCAAACACGAATGACTGAACTAAAGTCTTTGCTCGAGTCTACGACTCAAACAGACACTCGAGGGCTACTCCCACAGGGAGCGCTGGTCGCGCACCCTGTGAACTATTCGAGTGAGATCCTTCGAATCAAGTGTGACAAAAATATTTTTGGCAACTTTGCCCAAATTAATGCTAAGTGATATACAGTCTCCTTGGCAACCCGAAACACCTCTGTGGTGATAAAACTTAGAATGATGTGTCTACGACGCAAACATAAGCGCTACAGATATCATCTGATGGCTTGGTAACGCACCATACTGCGCTCTGCCAGTAAACTTCCGTGTCAACAGACACGATGAAAATCCCGACGGACGCGTTGGGTACATCACTTGAAAATCACTGGGATTCGACTCCTATAAGACCTCAATGGCCTGAGTCGAATTACGCCAGCATTCGTTCTGGATTTGAGTCCGGGGACTCGAGTCTGAAGAAGATCGTGTTGTTTTGTCCTATTATAGTTAACTGGCCCTGATTCGTCAGGTGATTCAGGCACACGCATCAGCAATCCCTATGAACTAACGTGTTTATCTCTAAAACAGGCTCAAAAGCAAGGCGCCCGAAAACTATAGTCTTCATTCAAATCTACGGTTCGACTGAACACTCGAGGGCTACTGACATGGATATACCTTACGGGTGCATAATGTTAGTATACCCGGTCCAGACCAAGGAAGGCCCGGGCAAAGACTTGCTGCCTACAGATATTCCAGGTGGCCCAAGCCCACTACAAGTTCGGATTCTTGGAGAACAAGACAAGATGTAGATAGGAATTTCAAAGGGTTTAACCCTAATCTGTAACCAACTCGACCTATCCACGGGACCTAGCCTACCTATATAAAGGTCGGGAGGGCACGTGAGAAGGACCTGAACACCTCATACGCACACCTCATGCCAGATTGCATATGCGTACACCCTGTAACATTCGGTTCCACCGTAATCAAGAACAGTCAAGTAGGAGTAGGGGTTTCCATCCGGGGTCCTGAACACGGGTAAACCTCATGTCCAGTTATTGTGTGTCTGTTAACTGTCTCGCGATCTACAACATCCCCATCTTCTCCAAAACCCAAGTCTGTAACAATGGTCATTGACGAGTCAAACTCTCGTTAGATCCTCCTCGCCGTGCCTTCCTGGACTTTATATAGATAGGCCAGGTCCCGGGGGTAGGTCGAGTCATTCACAAGTTAGGGTTTTACCCTTGAATAATCTATCTACAACCTGGTTGTGTCCTCCAAGGAGTCGAACTTGTACTGGGCTTGGGCCACCCGGAGTCTTCTTGGACAACAAATCTTCATGTGCGCCTTCCCTGGTGACATGGATATACCCCATGGGTACACGACATTAGTATACCTGGACCAGCCCAAGGAAGGCCCACGTCAAGACACGCAGCCCATGAAGACTTCGGGTGGCCCAAGCCCATGACGTTTTGGACTCCTTGGAGGACAAGTCAAGATTAGATAGAATTTCAAAGGGTGCCAATCCTACTTTGTAACCGACTCGACCTAAGACCGGGACCTTCCTATCTATATAAAGTCTAGGAGGGTACATCGAGAAGGATCCTCTTCCACCGTTGCATACACACCTCATGCCAGATTGCATCTGCGCACCCCCGTAACTTCCGGATCCGCCATAATCAAGAGCAGACAAGCAGGAGTAGGGTTTTCCCTCCGGGGGCCTGAACCTGGGTAAATCTTGTGTCCCATGTTGCTTGTCTGTTAACCATTCCGCAACTTCCAGCATCCCCATCTTCTCCAAAACCCAAGTCCATGACAATGGGCATTCACGAAATGAACCCTCATCAATTGGCGCCGTCTGTGGGAAACAGGGACGCTGATCGTGCGGTCGTGACGGTTCCATTCGGAGCGATCTACAACTCATCGGCAATGGAGAGTCGCCTCCTCTTTGGCGCCATCGACTTCACTGCCCACTAGCTGGCCACCCTAAGGGATTTCGAGTCTGTCGGCGATAGGCTCGAGATTCTGTTCAGGAGCTTCTGCACCCTCCGCCTCCCAGAGCGGGTTCCACCACCATGCATCAGTCCTGCTTCATGGGCCCCACCCTTCGGCGCATTACACGCGTCGATGCTGACATATGTTTCGGATGACATCAGTAACTGCAACTCAGATCTGCGTGGTCCTCCCTCACATGAAGGAACCTATGGTTCCGGATCCGAAAGTTGCGGTAGCAGAAATCCAATCCGCAGGCGCTACCTATGCATCGTCGTCATCAACAATGTAATGGACCCGCTGCCGGGTTCGAGTGCGCAGTAAACAGCCAATCCCCCTCCCAACCCGTAAACTGGGAACGGAGGAAACGGGGGAGATCCGCCTAACAGGCCCAACGAAGGCGACACTCACGCCTACAACTAGATCAACCTCAGCGAGGAAGGCTGGCGCCAAGCACACGAGGTCGTGGCAGGCAACATAATCCTACCTGTGAATGCTTCACGGGATCTACTGATGGCCTACCACCTCCTCCTCATCGACTAGCATAACCAGCAGGTGAAGCTGATGGAGGAGCTCGACAAGCGTAAGAAGCCAGCTGCAGAATCTAGCACGCGGCGAGCTGCGCTCTCCGCCACTGGGGGCTCCAGTTCGCATGGTAAAAACACCAACAAATACCGCTCCCGCACGGACCACATGGATCCCGCCGCGCGACGCGAGGTCACCAGGGCCCTCAACACGTCCTTCATGATGATGGACTCGCATGGAAACGTCATGCAGAAAACACCGCAGGCTGCGATCATGGCGGCCACTACATATCTCGCGTCCCATCCACCTTCGGTAGGCGACCTGACGAGCGCCATGGACAAGTTCGTGCTAGATGGCCTTGGACTTGTCGGAGCCGCGCTCCAGAATGAGGCTCCTATGGAGCCGAAGAAAAAATTTGTGGTCAAGTTCAACCGCAGCCCTACACCCTCATCCGAAGACGACGATCATGACCTGCCCCGACGCCGCAAGAGCCCACGGCACCGTAGCAGCAACTACGACGCTCGCAACGAGCTCACCCAGCTCAATATCGACAAAGCACGTGCCAAACGCGCGTGCTCGACTAAGTCCGAAGAGGAAGACGATGGAGAGTTATGCGGGGCCAGATGCTTCAATAGATCCATTCAGCGAACACAGATGCCAAACAATTTCAAGCTCCCTTCGGACAACCCGAAGTTCGATGGCACGCAGGTGCCAAAGGCTTGGCTCGATGATCACCTATCATCACTCAAGCTCCACGACGGAAACAAGAACACCGCCTTACAATGCTTTCAGCTGCAGCTGACAAGCGCGGCCAGGGTCTGGCTCAGCAGCTTATCCTCCGGATCCATATGAAGCTGGGAAGAGCTGGCATATAGCTTCATCCGCAACTTCAAGGGAACCAGCTAGAGTCCAGCCTCAGTCGAAGAGCTAAGGGCCTGCACCCAATGGTCCAACGAGTCCATCCGCTCATACATACTCTGCTGGTCCCTATCAAGAACTCCGCTACACACGTCACCAAAGAACGGGCAATCGACACATTCAAAGGTGGTGCTAGGCGCCCAGATTTCAAGGAGGAGCTTGGGCGCATCAAGCCCAAGACGCTCGATCACCTCATGTACATCGCCAATCGGTGGGCAGATGGTTAAGATTACTTCACCCGAGCACATTCGGATGAAGAAGACGACTACAGCCGCAGGCACGAATGCCGCAACAAGAGAAGATCGCGCGTCTACAACGATCGTGACGGAGTTGACATGGTCACGGCTGGATACGCCGATCGATGCAATGACGGCAACCGCAGCAGCGGATACCACAGAGGCATCTACCACGACGGTGGGCGACCCACGCAAATGTGGCAACGTCGTAGCCGCGGCGACGAGCCTTCGGCATACGACAAGCTGTCTGGTCCCTGCACCATCCACTTCTACATCAACAAACAATATGGTAAGAAGAAGGCCAGCCACATGCTCAAGGACTGCCGCGCGTTCCAGAAGCTCAGTGAAGGTCTCACCCTAATGCGGCGCCACACCGTGAACCCTGGATTTGGGCCCGCACCCATACCGGGTGACATCGCCCACGGAGCTCCTCCACCACCACATGTTGGACTGTCGCAGCCGGCGATCGCACCAGCACCAAATAATGGTGCGGGAGGGTACCCGCCACCAAAAGGGTCCCTAATGATCCAGAAGGGGCGCTCAACTAACATGGTGCAAAAGAAGGTCACCTGCCAAGTCAGCCTGGCCGTGACCTCTCCACCAGCAATACCTGAGTACCTCAGCGGCTCAGAGTCCTGCATCATGTTCGATCGTTCGGATCACCCACGCGAGATCCCTCGCCCATGACATGCTCCCCTGGTGCTCGAGGCCTAGATCGAAGGATTCGAGATGAGTCGCGTCTTCATGGACGGCGGCAACGGCATCAATCTGATGTTCGCCAGCACACTCGCAGCGATGCGTATCCCGCTGTGCAGCCTAGAGCAATCATACACGATGTTACACGGCATAGTACCAGGGAAGGGCATATACCCCCTGGGCAAGATATGGCTCGGCGTCATCTTCGGCCAACCTGAAAACTTTAGGCGCGAGCGGCTAGAGTTCGAAGTGGTGGACTAGCCATCACGGTACCATGCCATCCTCGGGCGCGTGGCATTCACACGATTCTTGGCAGTACCACACTATGCGTACATGCTACTGAAGATGCTAGGACCTAGGGGCGTCATCACCGTCCAGGGAAGTTTCACCCGATCCGACCACTGCGACAGAGACTTCAACAGAATCTCCCAGTCGTTCGGCATGCAGGACGAGCTCACGAGGCTTAGAGAGGTGACAGACAACGGGGCACCCCCAGTCACCAGACGAAACGCACCCGATATGTCGTTCAACTCCACGATCAACACGAAGAAGGTGCAGGTCCACCCCAAGATGCCTCCAAGATGGTGTTGATCTCCAACGACCTTAGTCCCGCATAGGAAAGCGTGCTCGTCGAATTCTTCTGTGAGCACTGGGAAATTTTTGCCTGGTGTCCTACGGACATGCCAGGAGTTCCCACGGAATTCGCCGAGCATGCACTCAATGTGTTTCCTAACGTGAGGCCAGTCAAGCAGTCGATATGATGACTGTCCGAACCAAGACCGAAGCCATTGGAATCGAAGTCAACAGACTGCTCGATGCCAACTTCATTAGGTAAATCAAGGAGAGCGAGTGGCTGCCAACACCGTGTTAGTACCCAAAAAGGACACGGACATCCTGTGGATGTGTGTGGACTTCACATCGCTCAACAAGTACTGTCCCAAGGACCACTTCCCTCTATCGCGGATCGATCAAAGCATGGATTCGACTGCAGGATGCAAAAAACTCTCCTTCCTTGATGCCTACTCAGGCTACAACCAGATTCGGCTGAAGGTCAAAGGTCAGGAGAAAACGACATTCATTATGTTGTTCAGAGTGTTATGCTACAACACCATGCCCTTCGGGCTGAAGAACGTAGGTACCATGTACCAGACGTGCATGCAGGCATGCCTGAAAAGCCAGATCGGTCGTAACATCAAAGTCTATGTTGACGACATAGTAATCAAAACCAGGGAGGCCAAGACGCTGATCGACGATCTCCGCGAGACGTTTGATAACCTTGATCACTACAAGATCAAGCTAAACCTATAAAAGTGCACCTTTGGCATCCCATCCGGCAAATTGCTCGGCTACTTCATCTCCCAACGAGGGATCAAGGCGGATTCAAAGAAAATTAGGGCCATACTGGCCATGGAGAAACCGAAGAACCTCAAGGGCGTCCAGCAGCTAGCCGGGCGGATCGCGGCGCTAAGCAGATTCATCAGTCGAATGGGCGAGAAGGCCCTACCCTTTTACCAGCTACTGCGCAAGGCGGACAAGTTCGAGTGGACACCCGAAGAAGACGACGCGTTCGAGGACCTCAAGCGGCTGCTCTCTACCTCGGCTGTCCTAGTCACGCCAAAGGAACGGGAGCCTTTGCTGCTATACATTGTAGCTACACATCAGGTGGTAAGCACCGTACTCGTGGTCGAACGACCCGAAGATGGCAAGACCCACGGGGTCCAACGCCCAATCTACTACCCTAGCGAGGTACTGACCCCAACATAGCAGAGATACCCTCACTACCAGAAGCTCGTGTAAGGAGTATTCATGACGGCTCGTCGGCTGAGCCACTATTTCTAGGAGCATCAGATCATGATCGTCAACGACGCCCCGCTTTCAAACATCCTGAACAACCCTGAAGCCACGGGACGTGTAGCCTTGTGGGGCATCGGACTGTCCCCTCTAGATATAATCTACGAGCGGCACACCTCCATCAAGTCTCAGGTCCTCCCTGAATTTCTCGTCCACTGGATGGAACTCCAGCTGCCGGATACTCTGGACATGTCGCAATCCTGGATGATGCACTTCAACGGCTCCAAGCGTGAGGCTGGAGCAGGAGCCAGCATCATACTAATGTCCCCTCAAGACGACAAGATGAAGTACGTCCTTCGGATGAAATTTTGCGCCTCCAACAACAAGGCCGAATACGAGGCCCTCATCCACGGCATGAGGATGGCCAAGATTTGCAGCGCAACACGCCTCGTCATCTACAGCGAGTCGAACCTTGACATCCAGCAGACGATGAACGGGTGCGACGCTCACATCGCCAAGATGATCGCATACCGCTCACTTTACAACTCACTTGAAGGAGACTTCGACGGCTGCGAGCTTCGGCACGTCGGAAGGGAAAGCAACGAAGAGGCTGACAGGCTCACCAACATTGGCTCCACCTGCGCACGGGTGCCACCAGGTGTGTTCCTCGAACAAATCTGCGTACCCTCTATCAAGAGGAAATTCCCAAAAGGCTCAGCCGAAGAAGCAGAGCACTCGGGGGCTGCGCTGCCCGAAGGACAAGAAGGACCCAAAAAGCTCGACACTGAGGCCGAGCTGGTCAGCCTGATACAGGTCATGGCGGTTGAAGAGACATGGAAACAGTCGTACATTAGGTATCTGATAAACAATGAACTGCCCGATGACCTGACAGATGTCCGGCGCATATCTCGCCGGTCAAAAGCCTTCACCATAATCAATGGTGAGTTGTACAAGCGCAACATTTCGGGTGTGCTCCAATGGTGCGTCACCATAGGTGACGGCAAAAGCATCCTCCAAAACATCCATGAGGGTATCTGTGGCCATCATGTAGGCAGCCGCGCCCTAGTCACCAAAGCTCTACAAGCTGGATTCTACTGGCCAACCGCCATGAACGACGCAAAGGACATCATCTAGAGGTGCAACGCCTATAAAAGGTATGCAGACAAGCCACATGCGCCAGGATCTGAGCTGAGGCTCATACCGCTGGCCTGGCCCTTTGCCCAATGGGGCCTCAACATGATCGGAAAACTACAAAAGTCCTCGCTAGGAGGCCACATTTTCCTCCGGGTCGCAGTCGACAAGTTCACCAAGTGGATCGAGGCTATGCATGTCACCAACCAAAGCGGCAAAACTGCCATTAAGTTTTTCGAGTCCATTGTCTATAGGTTCGGCGTGCCTCACAGCATCATAACGGACAATGGCTCAAACTTCATCTCGAAGGAATTTCGAGCCTTCTGTGGGAACCTTGGCATCAACATATCATACGCCTCTGTGGCGCACCCGCAGACCAACGGACAGGTCGAAAAGGCCAACAGCCTCATAGGAAACAACATCAAGAAGCGTCTGCTTTGCCCACTCGAAAGGCTTGCGGGAGCCAGGGTGACGAGCTACCCTCCGTCCTCTGGATCCTGCGAACAACGCCAAATATCTCAACTGGCTACACGCCCTTCTTCAAGGTGCATGGAGATGAAGCCGTGCTACCCGCCGAGCTACGCCACAAGGCCCCATGGGTCGTCGCTTATAGTGAAGCCGAATTATCAGCATCACTCGAAGACGCCGTCGACACACTCGATGAGGCACGATACATCGCCGTGGCTCGCTCCACGGTCTATCAGCAGATCCTCCACAACTACCACAGCCGCTGGCTGTGCCCAAGATCCTTCGTCGAAGGAGACCTCGTCCTGCGACTTAAACAAGAACGGACCAAGAAGCTTGAGTCACCCAGGTAAGGACCCTACATCGTCACAGAAGTCATCCCAGGTGGCACATATCACCTCATGGACGTCGCATCCGGAGTCGAATACTCCAACCCCTAGAACATCGCACAATTGTGACGCTTCTACCCCTAGTTACCCTTTACTTTCAATAAGGCTACTCAGCCAAGGCTACTTAGCCGAACAATGTACCTCTTCGTTTGCTATGAATAAAAGCTAAGTTCCTTAGCCCAAATATATTTTTCTCCTTGCATTATTTCTCGCTAAATACGCTCAGGGGCTACGCCTCACCTTGAGACTTCGTCGACTACAAACAATGCATACAACCCGAGTAGTTGATCATGTCAGGCTAAAGAAAGGGACATGCACATTACAAGGCACCAAGTGCCAATACATATTAATTTTACAAAGGGAATTACAAGCCCACTCGAATACATACAAATTTTACATCATCTGTTTTTCTTTATAGGATCTAATTGTTCTAGAGCACTACATTCGCCCGATGTTCGAACAAATCTACAATTTCCTCAGCGTGCTACTCGACAGCCGCATATTGAGGGCGCATATCCCATAAGCTGCCATCTGGTAGAAGGGGAGGTCCAGTCGCCACCTCCGCAAGATTGACATCACGGTGATGCAACCGAACAAGAGACAAGGCATCCTTGACCCCTGTAATCAGCTAATGTCGCACCAACTCCTTGACGTGGCCCACATTTCGAAAATTACCAAGAATACCCAGGAAGGTAGAAGGCGCAGCGTCCAAAGGGAACATGACGGACCAGACGGCCGCCAACGACGACCTCGCCTGCTTCAGCACCTGAAGAACCTGGTTCACGCAATATTGCACCATCGCAAGGACGATGGCTCGATCACGGTCCATCTAGAAGAAGCCACCAGCCTCTAGGTCTTGCTACGTCAAACAATTCATCTGAATGGTGATGCGCTCCTTCTCTTCCCTCGGAATGAGATTCACATCTGCACAAAACACGGAATGAGCCAGCATACAAAGCTACACCCGAAAGAACATCACTTCGCGAAGACTCCCATTGAAGTTGCTCACCCATCTACCGCAATTCGCCAAGCAAGAACTCTCTGGCAGTGGCTCTCTCAGCCTTTGACTTCCATACATCTGCATGGCCTTGGATGCTAAAGATATCCTTCTCCATGCTACGGACGTCATCGCGTAGAAAGACCAATTGTGAGGCGTCATCCAAGGATGGTCGAGACTATAACAACCCTAGTTTTACTAAATAGACATTAGTGTTTGTATGTGCATAGCATGAGCATCATATACTGGAAATGAAACTAAGAAAAAATTAAAGAAAAACCCTAAACCCTAGCTTACCCTCTCTATTTGAAACACATTCAAAATGGTTTTGAGTTTTGAAAACTACAAAAATTATGAAACCCAAATTTATTACAAGGGCCCCTGCAATATTTTCTATACTTTCATAAAGCCTCTAGTATTTTTGAAATATTCAAAACAGATTTTTAATTGAAATTACAAATAGAAAAAAACAAAACAGAAATAGAAAATATTTTAGGAAATAAAAACTATCCATAATCTATCTAGGCCGAGCCCAGCTCCTCTTCCCTCTCTCCCTACCGCCCACATGCAGTGGCCAGCAGCCGTCGACCTTGCTTCCTCGGCGGGTGAAGCAGTTGTGTGTCTTGCCGCTAGCCGTCGATCCTCCTCGTGATGTGATGCCTGCCGCCACTTTTGGACGAGAGTATAAGAATCGCCACTCTCTCCTTTCTTTCCCCATACTAGTTTTGCTTCCTCTCGCCCCTCTATTAATTTCTCCTCTTTGGCCTTAAACCCTAGCCATAGACATCGCCGGCACCCCGTCGTTACCGACCACCCCTTGCTGTTCTGAGGTCATTATCGTGACCCCCATGTCGTCCTCAATCAACCTGTCCAAGCACGCGAGCCGGAGAAGCCCCAGGCGCCGTAATCAACATCTCCCTTCCAAGCTACGGCCGCCGTGCGCGCCATTGATTCTGTCCTTCCCGAGTTTTGCATACCCCATCAACGTGTTCCCGGTGAGCCTCTGAGCATGCCCGTGATCTCCTCCATCTCCCTCTCTCTTTGCTTCGAGCCTGCGTCGTGCTCCGTCATCGGCCGCCGCAATTTCTCGTCGGGAAAGCACCTCCGGCGACCAATCTTGGTTGGTGTCTCCTCTATTTGGTTCAGCACGCACGCCCGCGTCCAACGCGCCCCCTCTCGCAGCCCCGCGCGCCCCCTATCTTGCATCCCGTGATCGATCTGGGAGGTGCTCCATTGCTGATGTCATGTTGACATCAGCATGAGGCAATAATCCCTTTCTTTTATTTTAATATTTGTAAATTGTTTTCTGGAAATTAATAATACCATGTGGGTCTGTCAGGTATTTAATATTTTTGGAAAATAATTTCTGAAATTGTTAAACTTATGACAAGTGGGTCCAGATGTAAAATAATTTATATATTATCCAAAAATGTTTAATTAATTTAAAATGATTTAAGAAGGGATTAAAATTGAGAAAAATCATAACTAATTCATTTTAAATCAGAAAAATACAAATAATATATCGAAATGTTCAGAAAAATGAGAACTACCTATTTAAGCTATAATCATGCATTGATAAACAACTTACATGACAAGTTTAATTAGAAGAACCTAATGAAATCTCTCATATACATCCGGAGTTTCCCCGAGTTAGGGTTTGCACCCCTCGGACCTCGATTAAAATGACCAAGCATGTTTAGGGTTTCACTTTCAATAACATTTAACTTGTCATATCATCATCCTTGATTGAGCATTGCATCGATGCCATGTGATGATTTTTTTTCCTTTCTTTCCGGTATTTGGTTCTTCTCCGGTAGAATATGATATCGGAATCGAGATCGAGATTGAATACCAAGATCAACACCGTCGAAGCTCAAAGACCAATACTTGAGAAACTTCAACCAAGTCAACTACCAGGTGTCTGAAGCTCTGCTTTCTGGATATCAACTAGCAAAGTCAAGCGAAGCCCCACACATGATATAATCCTATGATTTCAAAGTATTTACATTCTTGCCATGTGCATACGATTCGAAAGTCTTTCATCGATAGATAGAGTAATCCTATCTGATGCATATTTCCTTTGAAGACTATATTCCATGATCCACTGCTCCTAGCATAACTAGGGTTTGCCTTGTGAAGCGTCGCTAGAGCTGTTACATCTGTTGTGCTTAGCCATGCTTAAATGTTACCACTGGTCCATCTGGTTGATGAATCAGATCTACGAATGAACCTAGTTTGATAGGATGACGTGGTATGATCAGAGATGGAAATTAAACATGCTAAGTCTTGTATGGGAGGCCACGATGGGTTGTGGTTTTTGCAGTCCCATACTTGCCAATACTAGGACCTGAGTTTTTGCCTATGGACCAAGATGAGTGTATAGCCACACGGGGGCCTGGAAACCCCCTCGACCAACTAACTTGCCTAGTAGATTCCATGAGTCACATAGTCTGGGCATTCCATTCGACATACGCATTCTGGATCTTATCGAAGGAGGTGAAGGAGGTGCATTCATACAGGTAGGTAAGCATGGCAGGGAATAGGATATGTCCGGCATCCGTAATCTGAAACCCTGTTCACATCATTAGGGACCGACTTCGGGACTTGACCCATTACGGCGGCATATCCCTAGTGCGTGACTCATGGTATCGACGAAAGCAAGGTAAATGTCGTGTCTAACCACCCTCTGCCGACCTTCCAAGGAAGAGGGCTTATCTAGTGGCATTAAGACAAGGTTAGTACGTGTGGGTAAAGTTGTACACCCCTGCAGGGTTAAAACTTTTCAAAAAGCCATTTCCACGGTTATGGATGAAATTGGTGACCAGATTCTAAGATCATAGAGAACTTGAACCTAATCGTAAAACTTGGCAAGTTGAGTAACGTGTGCTTAAGGATGCTTCATCATGGGTACGAGGGGTTGAAACTAGATAGGTTCAGCTGATGATGATTCAGTAGATATCAAAAGATGATCAAAGCTAGAGATACCACTCTCTTATCCCCTTTTAAAATATTCTAATTAGTCAAGATTCTTCTGCCTCTTGTTTTACAAAACAAATATGGCTTTATGCAAAATAACTCCACCAGCCATGAGTCTTGCGGAGTACACCATGTACTCACCCTTGCTTCATTGATACTTTTACAGCAGAGTAAGTGTTACCATAATAAGATGAGTACTTCACGGCATCGATATCGACGAGTAGTTTGGAGTTCCCAGCCGGCAGTCTGGGATCTATGGAATGGACGTCATCGTTATGCTTCAGGCCTCTTAGGCCATTTGTTAAGTTTGATATACTTAATAGCATAATTTTCCTTCCGTTGTTTGATGTTTGTGGTCAGTGACCTCTGCTTGTAATATTTTGGTTCTTTCATCAGTTATGATCTTGCTGTAATATATTTTTGTGTCGTAGGGTCACTGTTGTGTTATCAATTCTCTCTCTGTACGCTTTCGAGATTTAGGTTAGACTTATATCAGACAGAGGTCTGGAATTTGTCTAACCCTAATCCTGGGGGTGTCACGGGTTTTAGTATCAGAGCAGTACCGACTATAGGAAACCCTTTTTATTGGTCGATGTTGAGTCTAGTATTTGTGAAAACTATTTTCAAAGATGAAAATTATGTGTGAAAACTCTGGTATGCTTCTTTTTCTTCTTATCTAGTTTCGATCTAACTCTGGGTTATCTTATCTTGTGTTGGAAAAGTTCTGCTATCTCGTCTCCTTCTTCAAAGTTAGGTGCCTCTTCAGGCATGTCGGTTCTCAACCATTTGACCTAGTGTTGAGTTATCTAGAGTCAGTTGTGTGTGTTCCCTGTTTCCCTTGTTCTGTTTCATTTGAGGGATTTATTTCCATCATAATCTCTCTATTTTATGGGTCCACAACGTCATGTTGATGGTTCCACAATGTTCTATTCTAGGCTTCGAGGTTTCCTTTCGCCTCGTGTGCCTCCTTTTTGTTTGTTTGGGTACTTCAGAAGTCGTTTCTTCTGTTGGAAGCTACCTCATGATTACTATCTTGTAGTGTATGCTTTGTCACTCAAGTAGTAGTTACTCCTTTCTTTGGTCTTTAACCCTCGGACTTGAACCTAAGATCCCCGATTGTGCCGAATTCTGGTTTTGTGAATCTTGTACATGAAGCTGACTTTTAACCCAAGATCCATTTGGTTGACCCATGTTGTTAATGTTTACACATTACCTTAGAATGGATAGTACCTTCTAGGTATAGCCTTCAAGCTTGTGGATATTGTCGTTATTGAACAGTGATGATAAAGTACTTCCCCTACCACTAGCTATGGCAGATGTTCTTTAATGGAACCAAATAGATCACGACAAGAGTGCTCCTCGTGAGTCGCACATCTATACTCGTAACTCTTCCACACATTTTCTTCTCTGAATTGGTTTTCGGAAGATTGTTGACTTATGCATCTACATCTCGGGATTCTATCCTGAGCATGTTCCTTACCCTTGTTGCTTTCCGACCATTGTCTACCAGTTGGTAGCCAAGTAGTAAATGTGCATTGGTGTCTTTGGATGCAAGATACTCTTGTGGTCCATCATGACAAACCATTTTGGGATGTCAGGAGAAACAAACTCCAATACCTCGTCATATCTAGGACCAGGTCAAAGTGTTGTAATCCGCAGATTAAGAGGCATTGATTGTCTCCCATCTGTTCTATCTTAAAGTATCACACCCTTTTATACTAAGAGGTCATGCTAAGTTTCATGATCCTCTTAATGAAGTGATACTCTTACACATATATGCCCACCCTTCTCCTGAGATATTCGCGCTCAGGAATGATGCGTGTGCGTATAGATGTGGTCGTCTAAGATTCTTAGTAATTCTTATTTCTCTGAATCTTAAAGGACATTTGTATCATTCTTAGCATGATGGTTAACCCTATCACTAAGCGAAGTTTGATCGTGCTACCAAGTTCGTTCGTCTAGTGCACCCTCTTTGGTCAAAAATTTAGGCTTGTGCCGAAGCTTTGAGACTACGTCTTCTTGCCTTACAAGCAAGTTTCCTCTCAAGCTAACTGACATATCGGTGGTTCATGATATTTTGTATGTCTTACTAGAAGTATCGCCATGTTGCCACATGACCGTGTTGTCAGGTTCTTGAGTAAGTTGTTTCTTTAAACCGCTCCTTTCTCCAAGGATCCGTACTGGATACCCCGAACTAGTTGGTTGAGCTTAAACAACAACTTGGAGAGTTGTAAGACAAAAAGTTCTATCCAACTCTGTTCCTCCTTAAAGGGATGTCTAGTTTTGTTCGTGTTGAAGTAAGATAGTATGTCCTTTGTGGATATGTTATCTTCCCTCCTTTGATTTGTTCTGGGAAATCTTCAAATCAAACTCAGTTCCAAGGACAATCTTGATGGTGTATCTACTTGTGATCTTTCACCTAGGTACATCTTCATGTTCTTTGGTCTGCCCGATATTTATGCCTTGTTCATACAAGATATGATTCCATCTTTTTGGAGTGTATACGTAAGTTTGTTGTTGAGCCCATCGATGGCATCCTTATCTTCTCCATGTTCTATGAGATTCATATGTAACATTTGGCATTAATGTTGGAAACTTTTGAGAACCATCTTTGTGTCATCTCAAAGTATGTGTTCTGGATGTTAGAGTAACCTTCTCCGGTTCATGTGCAATTGTTGAAAGATGTCGTCGTGGATTCGAGTAGAGTTATCTTTGTTTCCTAGGGAATCATTTTAAGTTAGTCAAGCATGTGCGAAGAACTCTTGATATGGTAGGATGATACCTTCATATATCGAGAAGATCCTCTAAAGCACACCAAGCCACTGACTGATTTTTCACGGAAGATAAGAAGTCCAACAAAACTTCGATATCCTCCTAAATGTTTTACAACAAGGATACAGTTGTATTTCGTTGCAAATAATTCATGTAGATGCAATTGTCTTTGACAACTTGTTAATACATGGATTTTGCAAACTAGTTCACCCTTTGGAGCTAGACACTGAAGTCCGTGTCTTGAGAATATAGTGACTTTACCTCTGTGTAAATGTTTCACCCTTTCTATTCGGACATGCTGAGTCAGAAGTATCTATCCACTTAACCAAAGCTGAATCTCAAGCAGCAATGATGGTTGGTGTTCCTCAAGGTTATGACATAGATCCGTCTATACACCCAGCAAGGTTGATGTAATGGTTGGCACAATCAGTTGGAAGACCTATTGTCATACTTCCTTGAATTAGCAATAACAACCACTCTTCATGAGGCCTCTTCTATATTTTATTATAGGAGTTGTGCTTATGGTTTCCTTTGTATCCGAAGTCCAATCTTTACTTGATGGCTGGTTAAAGGCTTGTTAATAGCTTGATACCGGTGTCTCAAACATCAAGGAGAACATTTAAAGTAGAGTTGCTAAATGTCTCTCGGTCAATCCTCTAGACCCTTTTATGATTGCAAGTGTCTTGTTAAGACAAGTACTTGGAGTCTGAGAACGAAGTTTTTTTCTTCTCGTGTCATCAGGAATCTTCTAAAATATTTATCTTGGTGATGTAAAGTGATATCAAAATCGCTGGCAAAGACTTTGATAGCCTTGAATGAATAAAGAGTTTCCTTCCCGCTTTATTAAACATGTTCGAAGAGCGACCATGATTTTGGTAATCAATAGTTTCCCTTGTTATATGTTCATTGTGACTCTTACGAGCCCTCTCCACCAAAATACCTTTCTTTCTTAGCCTTCTATTGAATGAAATAATGACCCTTCTATGTCAAAAATAGTTCAACAACTTGGTTTTGTTAGTATCTATCTTTCCACCTATAAATCTCTACTAAGTTGTTTAGTAGAGGTTCCCCGCTCGAAGTCTGTGTTCCTTTCCATCTGTTGGAAGTTTCCTTCCCTTAGAATTAAAAAAAATCTTCTACAAGATCCATTGTCTCAATCCTTATGAAGACCAATTATCTGTCACCTTGAAACCTTCTCCTTTTGTTTCATCTATTACCTTGGCGTGTTTCATGTCGTCAGCTCTAGATATGTTAGTGAAACATCTATCCATGAGTTAACCATGAGATACTTAGTTTGTGGTTCCATGTCATTCCCTCTCTTCCTTAGTGTGAGTAGCCACCTCGAAGATTATGAAGCGCTTCGTCCATTCGCCATGGTGGCATGGATCAACCTCTTTGATAAGATCATCGAAGTTTAGTGTAACCCTGTTCCTTCTATCTTCTTACCTAGGAATCTTGGGTCGAGATTCTTTTAAGGGGGATAGAATTGTAACAACCCTAGTTTTACTAAATAGACATTAGGGTTTGTATGTGCATAGCATGAGCATCATATTCTAAAAATGAAACTAAGAAAAAATTAAAGCAAAACCCTAAACCCTAGCTTACCCTCTCTATTTGAAACACATTCAAAATGGTTTTTAGTTTTGAAAACTACAAAAATTATGGAACCCAAATTGATTACGAGGGCCCCTGCAATATTTTCTATACTTTCATAAAGCCTCTAGTATTTTTGAAATATTCAAAACAGATTTGTAATTGAAATTACAAATAGAAAAACACAAAACAGAAATAGAAAATGTTTCAGGAAATAAAAACTATCCCTAATCTATCTGGGCCGAGCCTAGCTCCTCTCCCTCTCTCCCTACCGCCCACATGCAATGGCCAGTAGCCGTCGCCCTTGCTTCCCTGCAGCCTAGCTTGGCCAACGCCAGTCCATCCTCAGGCCCAATACCCCTTCGCACCTCCCCGTCGTCGTCTTCCTCAGTGGGTGAAGCAGTTGCGTGTCTCGCCGCCGGCTGTTGGGGAGGTGACCCCGGATAGGGTCAAGACAAGGGAAGGACGAAAGGAACCTCCCTTGTCATGAGCCGAGTTACTGTTCGTGTCGGCCGAGTCATATAAGAGTCGGCCGAGATAAGAAGGGCCATGGCAAATGTGGAATGAGTAACACCTTATCCGACCGACATATGAGTTAAGTCGGCCGAATGAGTCTGACTAACGTGAATACAGGTGTAGGTCGACCGAGTTATGCGAGACAAGGCCGAATAACATGAAGCTTGCAGAAGAAGGAGGTGCCTATAGTCAAACCCTAGTCACTAGCTAGGAGGAATCTAGACAGAGCCAAGCACAAAGGACAAGGAGCAGAGCAGCAGAAGGGCAGAAGAACATCACGGAGGTGACGGTAAGGAAGCCCGAGGCGCGCATGTGAAGCTCTTCGGAACATTGTCGTCGATAGAACATGTGAGGCCGTCGGGTTACCATATTGGGACAAGCATATTCCAAGGATATGCTTGCCCCGTCAGCCCTAGAAGGAACCAAGGCACCCCTTTATAAGGGGGGATGCAGGCTCCTAAGAGGGGGATCGATTCATTCTACGCAGTAAGGCTCGTGTTGTAGTGTTCTTCCTCTCTATGAGACAGCTCTAGGAGCACTTGTATTCATTGAGAATAGGAATAGAGATCTGTTAGTTGAGCATTTGAGTGTAGAAATCACTACATCTTCCCTCCCCGGATCCCACTACCATCCATTGGCCCCATACTTTAGCCTACCCATGGCATCTGCCGTGCCACCACCACGACAGTTGGCGCCCACCGTGGGGCCAGCAGCGGTGCTAGCTGGAGTTAAGATCCGGACGGGAAACTTCATCCACACCGGCGAGTGGGTTGTCTCTGGCGTAGTCTAGAGATTTGATCTCTGGGACTATGTCAGCGATAACGCAGGTAGCTTCAGGAGGAAAGCGCCTCCGCGCAACGGCGTATTCATCAACCTGGGCACACACAAGGTTTACGTTGGCGTCGACACCTCCTGCGTCTATCCTCACCGAGTTATTGATGCAGGGGATCCTCCCCTCAATGATATTAACGGTCCGCGTGGAGCACGCCCCGTCGGCAGCGTCGAGGTGATGGTGACAGCCATAGCACAGGCGGCAGGAGCAGGCGTCGGACCAAGCAAGGACCCGGCGGCAGGAGGACAGGTGACCACGAAGCAAGCAGCTCCACAGCCCACCGAGGTAGATCCGCCAGCAGCCAAGTCAGCCGAGGTACAGGAGACGACCCCAAAGGCGGCAAGGGTAAAGTGGCCACCTCTGGAAAGACCAGAGAACATTCTCCAGGCAACTATAGATAATCTAACCATACCTGTGGCGCCTATACTTGATCCGGCTAACGCCCAGGCGGAGTTAGAAGAGACTAGACAAAAAGTACTGGTAGAGGCAAAAAAGGTGTCGGCTTTGCGGGAGTCCTTGAACAGGACCTTGCGAGAATATGCTAAGGCAAACAAACTAGATGTGGCCCCCAAGCGGGTGGAGGAATTGATATTGAGAGGAAAGAACCTCATGAATGATATGAATAAAGAGCATGAGGCTCGAGGAGGTGATTCAGTCGATCTAGGCTTGCCGAGGTATAGTACCCCAGCAAAGAACCTAAGGGCGGCAAATGCCGCTGCTTTGGAACTGGAAGGATTAAGCGGGGAAGCCCGGCAGAAACAGCAAGAAAGAGTGAATGAGCTGGTGCGCATTGCGAATCAGCAGAATGAGGAAATGCTAAAGGCTGACCCGGCGAGACCGGGAGCCTCGCGTATGGTTCATTCGGCAGGAGAAGCACCCGCACTATCTGCGGCAGCAGCATCCTCACCTGGGAACAACGTGCGAAAAGATAGAGCTGTGACCTCAGGAAAAAGAAATAAGCAAATTGTTCCGTATGATCCGGCGGTGGCCGGAAAGGTCAATGATAACAGAGGCAACGGCAGACGAGGTAATAGTGGAGATAGAAACCCCGGCCGTGCTAACAAGGGGCACGAAGACCTCGGAAGGGGAGATCATGAAAATAATAACCCGGTGGAGGGAAGGAGAAACCCTCCACCAAATCCTCAGCCGAGATATGAACCTCGGCAAGATTGAGAAGTGAGACCAGCTCATCATAATCAGGCAAATGATAGGTACAATGATGGTTACTCAGATATGGAGCATGAAGGACATGGTGGGGATAACCATTATGGAATACAAGAGAGAATAGTTTATAGAAACTTGCCGTCAAGTGACGCGAGACTAAAACTGGATAGATTGTATCGGTCCGAGTTATTGGAAGAGCAAGGTCCACCAGGTCCGGTATGTTTCGGACCTCGGATCATGGGCGAACCGCCAGTGCCGAATTTCCAATTTGCAAGGGGCACAAAAACATACAATGGGAGCACAAAACCACAAGATTGGTTGATTGACTATGCCACTGCAGTAAAGATAGCTGGTGGAAACCTACGATGGGCGGTGAGATACGTCCCACAAATGCTGGAAGGACCAGCCAGAGTATGGCTGAACAATCTGCCGACAGGTAGTATCAACTGTTGGCTAGATTTTGAAGAAATGTTTGTCAGCAATTTCACCAGTATTTATAAGAGGCCGAATAGGCCTCAACAGCTCGCTATGTGCAAACAGAAGCCGAATGAAACAGATAGGGAATTCTTGACTCGATGGTGTAACCTCAGAAACTCATGCGAAGGGGTCATAGAGTCTCAAGCGATAGATTGGTTTGCTCAAGGCTGCCGATATGGGAGTGTCCTATGGCAGAGGTTGCAAAGAGATATGCCGACCACCTTGGCAGAGACCATCAGGATAGCAGATTCGTATGCATTAGGGGATCCGACGCAACCAGAATTAATGTCGGCAGAGCATCAGGAGCACCAAAGTCAATATGCAAGAGATGCAGCCGGATCATCAAGGCGCAACGAATTCCGAGGTAGAAGAAGGGAGGAAAGACCGGATTACAGATATGCATCCAATCAGGTGGCAGCGACAGAAGAACAATCCTCAGCAGTGGACGCCGAGGAATGAAGGGAAAAGGCAGTGGACACTAGAATAGAAGAAGTAATGGCAGGAGAGGCCGAAGTACACGTTTGAATCCATGCTGGATCAACCATGTAAATTCCACACTCCAAACCCGGCCAAGCCGGCTAATCATACAACTCGTCAATGTGCTTGGATGAAGAGTGCAATGGGAACCCGGCGGGCATGCAAGCGCCCCCTCATCAAGCGCATCAGCAGCAGCAGCCACAGCTAACTAGAGCAAATGCGCAGCAGTTAATGTTACCACCACCTCCTCCGAGGTATGAGAACTCGGACTGGAGAGATGCGGTGCATCAAGTGATAAATCAAGGTCAGGATGGAAGGACAAACCCCGGAAACAACGGACGTAATGATTACAGGGAACATCATCAATCATATTGTGTGTTCACAACAGAACAGCAAGACAGGCAAAGTGTACAACACCGGCATATGGAAGTGAATGCAGTTATGCCAGCAGTACCAAGATACGTGCCTTGGTCTGATCAGGAAATAACCTAGAGCATCAGAGATCACCCGAAGATAATGCCGAATCCAGGGTCGTATGCACTGGTACTAGATCCGACATTTGTCGGACCCAGTATTAAGTCAAATTCTCAAAAGTGCTCATTGATAATGGGAGTAGTATCAACATTATGTACAAGGACACAATGCACAAACTTGGCATAACACAGAATATGTTGCAATCCACAAGAACGACGTTCCATGGAATAGTGCCGGGTTTTTCATGCGAGCCCATTGGGAAAGTCTGAGTAGATGTATTATTCGGCACGAGGGAGAACTGCAGAGCGGAAAATTTGGAGTTTGAAGTGGTGGACCTAGAGAGTTGCTATCATGCTTTACTCGGACGGCCAGCGCTGGCTAAGTTCATGACCAGCTGTCATATTACTTATCTGAAAATGAAGTTACCCAGGCCACAGGGGGTGATAACAGTAGGAGGAGATTACATAAAGTCAATGGAATGTGCTTCGGCCGGATCAAACCTGGCCGAGTCATTGGTGATTGCAAGAGAAAAAAGAAGGATTCAGGAGGTAGCGGCTCTGGCTCAGTCGGCACAGCTGAATATGCCGGCACTAGCCAATCCCCATGGAAGTGTTTCTTTCCAGCCGACTAAAGAGACAAAAAAGATCCAGATAGATGAGCAATTCCTAGAGCGCACCATCACAATTGGTGCCGTCCTAGATGCCAAATAGGAAGGCGAGCTCACCAACTTCCTCCGTGAGAATCGGGATATCTTTGCATGGTCAACTCAAGACCTGCAAGGTGTGCCGAGGGAGTTGGCTGAGCACTCTTTGCATGTAAGGCCAGGAGCAAGGCCGGTGAAGCAACCTCTCCGCCGCTTCGCCGAAGACAGGAGAAAAATAATAGGGGATGAGATAGCTCGGCTCCTTGTGGACGGGTTCATCATGGAGGTGCTTCATCCGGATTGGCTATCAAGTCCGGTGTTAGTAGAAAAGAAAAAGGATGATCCAAATGTAGCTGTCGTATGGCGAATGTGTATCGATTACACGAACCTAAACAAGGCATGCCCCAAAGATCCTTTTCCTTTACCTAGGATAGACCAAGTCATTGATTCGACCGCTGGTTGTGAGTTGTTGTCGTTTGTAGACGCGTATTCTGGTTTCCACCAGATACCGTTAAATCCGGCCGATCAAATAAAGACTGCGTTTATTACCCCGTACGGGGCTTATTGCTATCGCACCATGCCATTCGGCTTGCGTAATGCAGGAGCATACCAAAGATGCATGCAAAAGTGTCTACATAACCAGATAGGAAAAAATGTACAAGTATATGTAGACGATATGGTTATAAAAACCAAATAGAGAAAAACGCTCCTTGATGATATTCGGCAGACATTCACAAACTTGAGAAGATTCCGAATGAAGCTTAACCCGGAAAAATGTACCTTCGGTGTGCCAGCTGGAAAATTACTCGGTTTTCTCGTCTCCATCCGAGGTATAGAGGCAAATCCAACTAAAATCCGGGCAGTTGAAAAAATGGAATTGCCGAGATGTCTTAATGATGTACAAAAATTCACAGGATGCCTGGCTTCGCTGAGTCGATTCGTATGTCGGCTAGGGGAAAAGGCATTACCTCTATATCAACTGATGAAAAAATCTAATAAATTCGTCTGGACACTGCAAGCAGATAATGCATTTCATGAGTTAAAAAAGATGTTGGTCACAGCACCAATCTTGGCTTCTCCATTATCAAAAGAACCTATGTTACTTTATGTAGCCGCCACAAACAGAGTGGTAAGTGCGGTGGTTGTTGTGGAACGGAATGAAGGAGATAGGTCGATACAAAGGCCAGTGTATTACCTGAGAGACGTATTATCGGCCTCAAAACAGAACTACCCGCACTACCAGAAGATGGCTTATGGAGTATACATGTCGGCGAAAAAACTCAAACATTACTTCGAAGAACATCCGATAAAAGTGATTTATGAAGCGCCCATAGCCGAGATATTGAGCAACAAAGATGCAAGTGGCCGAATAGAAAAATGGGCAATCGAGTTATCACCTTATGCTCCGCAATTCGATAGGCAAGATGCAATCAAATCTCAGGCAGTGGCCGACTTCTTTGTGGATTGGGCCGAGGTACAATATGAACCACCATTACCAGATCCGAATTATTGGACAATGCATTTTGACGGATCCAAGCTGAGAAATGGTTTGGGGGCAGGGATAGTATTAACTTCGCCGAAAAAAGATCAGCTGAAGTATGTGCTGCAGATACATTTTGCCGCATCAGACAACGTAGTCGAGTATGAAGCACTCGTCCATGGGTTGGAAATGGAAAAAGAAATTGGTATACGTCGGATCCTATGCTACGGGGATTCAGATCTAGTAGTAAGCAAGTATCAGGCAATTGGGATGCATTAGATGCAAATATGGCCCTATATAGATTTCATGTGCAAAAAATCAGTGGTTACTTTGATGGATGCGAGTTTCATCATATACCTCGGGCGGAAAATGACGCTGCGGACACACTGTCAAAACTCGGATCAACTAGGCAGTCAATTCCCCCAGGTATTGCCCTAGAGCACCTGAGAAAACCATCGATTACACCATCACCGGAATCCGAGTCAATTCGTATCTCGGCAGAAGTGAAAGAAGGAAGTGTGCCAATGGAAATCGACAAAGAACGCGACCCAGATTTTCTGAAGGTGAACCCAGCCATCATGCGAGCGAACACAGAAAAATCCGAAGCTGTTATGTCAACGGAAAATATGGAAATCGACAGTGAAACTATCCCAGAGAAAATCACGCCGATATGGGCGCAACCCATATTCTCATTCCTTAAGGAGGCAATCTTACCGAGTAATGAAGTACTGGCTAGACAAATAGTAAGAAGAGCAAAAGCTTACACAATCATAAACAATGAGTTGTATAAGAGAAGCGTCACGAACGTACTACAAAGATGTGTTGACTCGGTAGAAGGACAGAAAATACTCCTAGATATACATCAGGGAGAATGTGGGCATCATGCCTCATCCAGAGCTTTAGTGGCCAAGGCATTTAGGAATGGGTTTTATTGGTCGACAGCATTAAAGGAGGCAAAAGAATTGGTGGAAAAATGTAATGGTTGCCAGAGATATGCTAGCAAGATATATCTGCCTTCGTCCGAGTTAAAAACGATACCAATCACTTGGACTTTTTCGGTATGGTGCTTGGATATGGTAGGTCCATTCAAACCATCCCGAGGCGGAATGACTCACATTCTAGTCATGGTAGACAAATTCATGAAGTGGATCGAGGTGAAACCAATAAGAAAATGTGATGGACCAACATCGGTAAAATTTCTAAAGGATATTATCTTGAGATATGGATATCCACACAGTGTTATCACAGATAATGGCACAAATTTTGCTGAAGGATCCTTCGCTAGATTCTGCCAAGAAAAACACATAAGACTAGATGTTGCCTCGGTGGCTCACCCAGCATCAAACGGGCAAGTAGAAAGATCAAATGGACTGGTATTGTCAGGGATAAAACCCCGGCTTATCGAACCACTGCAAAGATCGGCAGGATGCTGGATTGAGGAACTTCCGGCAGTACTGTGGAGCCTCAGGACCACCCCAAACAGGTCGACGGGGTATACCCCTTTCTTTCCGGTATACGGGGCAGAAGCTCTACTTCCAGCCGACATAATGCATGACTCGCCAAGAGTAATCCAATACACAACGGCCGAAGTAAACGAAGTATCACAGCAAGACAATGTGGATCTGCTAGAGGAAGCAAGGGAATTGGCATTATCAAGATCAGCCATTTATCAGCAAAACCTCAGATGATACCATAGCAAAAAAGTAAATCCAAGAGTTTTTAAAGAAGGAGACTTGGTTCTTCGACTAGTGCAACGCACAGCCGGCATGCACAAACTCTCACCTCCATGGGAAGGATCATTCATTGTGAGTAAAGCATTGCACAATGATGCATATTACCTGATAGACGCTCAGCCGCCAGAGAAGAATAAGGCGAATAAGGCCGAAGACGAATCAAAAAGACCATGGAACATAGCCTTACTTCGCCCGCTTTACACTTAAAGGCCAAATGTTGTACGTCATGATGCGACGCATCAAGTTGAAGTATTAAGCATGTGTTAAACCTCGACACTTAGAGAGGCGACTCGGGGACTACACAATGTTGTTTCTATTTTTTAAGACTATGTAGTAAACCTTGGCACCTCGAGCAGTGACTCGGGGACTGCACCATGTTATTTCCTGTTTTGAATTATGAATAAAATTTCGGCACCTCGAGCAGTGACTCAGAGACTGCATCGTGTTATCCCATATTTCGGATTATGCATCAAACCTCGGTACTTCGAGCATCGACTTGGGGACTACTCCATGATTGTTTCTTGTTTTGAAATATGTATTAAACCTCGGCACCTCGAGCAATGACTCGGGGACTGCCCCGTGGTATTCTCTGCGTTGAGCTATGAATTATATTTTGGCAACCCAGTTTGTAACTCGTGGACTGTTTCGTGTTATTCGATATTATTTGAACAGATATAAACCTTCTGCGACCCAAGGGATAACTCGGGGATGACGTACACCTCTAATTAGTTCATTCATATAAGGGCTTGATAGCTTCAGCAGAAACTCGGGGACTACCCCAATTTTCTGCCCATAATTCATAAGATGCAACATAAGCGTGCCTCGATCGACAAAGGAACAACAAGGAGAAAATAATTAACGAGTTATAGAGGCAACAACCTCAGCAAGTCGAAGTATGATAAGAGATACAAACCGACCTATGAGGTTTGAGCATTATACTTCAAATGGAAAGCGCGAAAACAACAACTATACAACCAAGTTTGCAAAGGGCAAGGCAAAGATATGAAACAGATAGCTTAACTTAAACGAAATAAAAATAGTTACCATTACCAACGCCTCAGCGGCGCAAGGCAAAAAGGTTCGCACAACACCAAAAGACGCACAATTGTTTCACAAACATCATACGCCCGGCATGCCGGGGACTTAAAGCAAATTGAGGTTTTTTCAAGCCTAAACGCCAGAAGAGGCCAAACAACCCTTAATGGGCAGTATCATGGTCAGGAGCATTGGACATGGGTATCTCGGAAGCTGGAGGAGGTACCTCGGTCTCCTTCAGGAGAGTATCTTCAGCAACTGGGTGCTCCGAAGTAGCTGGCGCATCAGCCGACGTTACTTCGGCTTCAACGGAAGCCATAGTAACCTCGGGTGCAAGCTCCGGCTGCCGAGAGACATCAGTTTGAGCTCGAGAGCCTTCAGTCCCTTTAGAGGACGATCGCGCGTCGCCATCCTCGCCTAAGCTATCGTTTGAATCATGGTAATTATCCGAGTCACCCTCTGATCCATCCTGATTGGCCGAGTCATCACCCGATGCATCTTCAACTTCGACATCATCTGCTGGATTGGGAAGAAAACTCGGCCCTTCGATCCAATTATGCATGTCAGCATACTCAATAAGCTGGATGTAAGATCCCTCCCTTTATAAAGATAAGGATCCCTGTGATTGCAATGCTAGTCCCTGGATCAATGCTAGCATCCACAGTTTAAGATGAAGTACACAGAAACAAAGGTCATTATTACATATCATTCCAGAGACAAACATAGTATTTTACAAACTCCATGGCCACAGGCCTAATACAAGAGTTCAATTATAAAATAAGATAAATAAGTCTTCATCTTCATGTGCCACAGGCAAGCATGTTGAGTGTAGACTCATAACCCCTAATCATCATCAGAATAACCTGCAACATCACAAGTTACAGCCATAGTGGGTCAATACATTGGAATAGTATTGGCAAGTTATACCTTAGTAGAATATTAGTAGTCTAGATACTACATGCATTTTGGCTAAGTGTAGCATAGGCTTGCTTTGCTAAAAAATAGGTTTTACCTATCAGTTGAAAACACTAAGTTTTTCTTTGACAAAACTTTCCCAAGGAACCACCAATAGACATTGGTGAACCTTTACCCTTGTTCAACCACAAGTTTTAACCTAGAAATTGGGATGAGGAGATTCTTGATAGCTTCCATGTCTTGATGCTCAAGTTGTCCAATACCAGGGACATGGCTAAGTACTTAGATTCTTCCATCTGCAGTGGTTGTGCACTTTCCCCACAAGACTTGATTTTCACCAAGACAGGACCTTTCAGAAGCCTTCCCTTAGACCAAATGGACGCGCTCCAACCAATCATCCCACTACCACCAACTGCCCAAATGGCTAAGTTATTGCAACCTATATGATCCAGGCAGAGCCCATAATGCCATGTGGCTACACTAGAAGCTTCTTAACATTTGGCATCTCAAATCCCTTTGTTCCTGGGTGGCTTTCCACAAGTGAGATACACAAGGTAAACCATAGACATGGGCCTTGGGTAACCACTCAACACAAACCATTCTTTCCATTCCACCCCGGTCTTTCATTCACTTAGTTGTTTTATTAAGCAAAAACACAAGTCCAAAGACTTAGAAATATTTTCTCATAGCATGAATATATAACCACCCTTGGTTGCTACTAGCTAGGCTAAGCATGGCAATGGTAAGCATCTTAACTTAGAGAAATCTCTAACAATTCTACAACTACTAGGATTTCCCAAGCATAGCATATAGATCAAAATATTCATGCAAGTCTAAACAAAATATTTCTAGTGCATAGTTGTAAAATATAGGAATGAAATCATGAAGCACCACTTGCCTTGGTAGTTTGGGAAGTAGCAACAATCTTCACAATCACAATCACTATTTGCACCAAAATCTACACATAAAATAATGGCACCAACATCACATAGAAAATATATACAAGCAAAAATATATGAATGCATGCAAAATGCCATGTGATGATTTCCTACACCAAACAAGACATGTATATAGTACTGATTCATAAACAAGTCCAAAACATGCCAAATAAACTTTATTTGAACAACAAAACATTTTTCATAAAATTACTATACACAAATTATGCCTACAAATGTTTCTGTAAAAACAACCATTTTTACAGAGGCAAAACATTAAACACACTGCATAAACAGAAAGGATTTTCTCTCCTGATTCCAATGATATAAAATTTGTCAAATTTGGACGTGGGAAATCAAAAGTTATGAATTTTTCAAGTTTGAACATCTAATAGATCAAATTTATGTTTTAAATTCAAACACAGGCCACGCGGCGCTTTCTTATTCGCTGGTACCGCTTCGCGTGGATCAACTAACATGGACCGTCAGATCTAACTTAAATCGCACGACCAGATCTGTTTCGTACCCCTTCGTTTAAGTGATCTATGTAACACGTTGGATCTAGATCTAACGGTGGCCAATCAAGCGAACAAAGTCTGGCGGCGCGCGGCGACGGTGAGCGGCGGCGCGCTCGGTCTACGGCGTCGCGGTGGCTACAGAGGGGGATGGGGTTGTCGGAGAGGCTTACCAGACACGCAGAGGCATGCTGGAGCTCAACGCCGCAGTGGCTTGTCAAGGGGTGCACGGACACGGTGGGGATTCCTCATCGGAGTGGAGGCAGACATCGGGTATGGCTGTTCGTCGTTGTTGCCGGAGTTGTAGACCACGCAAGTGTGAAACAAACACTAGGTTAGATGCGCACGGGTCTGGCAAAAACATGAGCATCAATAAGAAGGACGGGGGCGGTCGGAAATTACCAGGAGGCGTCACTAGAGTTGAGACAGACGGCGGTGTTCACTTGGCGTTGAAGTTGCCGACGAATGGGAGCGTGCGCGGACGAGTGGGTGATGCTGGCAGGTGCAGAGGGAGATGGGGAACTCGCTCGTGGTGTCTGGGAGGCAAGGGGCGATGGTGGCTGGCCGGAATTTACCGCCGGAGTTCGACTGTGCAGCGGCGGAGTGAGAGCAAATATGGGCAGCCTGGTGGCGCTTCTGGCTAGCTCTGTTGGGGGAAATGGCCGCGAGGGGGAGGGGTTTAAGTAGCCGAGGCTGGATGGGGAGTTACTCGACGAATCAACGGAATTAAACCAGCGAATTCATCGCAAGTGACTGGGAGGAAACGGCCGGAGTTGATTGCGGCGGGTTGAAGAGACGACTGACAAGTGGGGCATGGTTGCCAGCGAGAGAGAGAGAGAGGGGGAGTGGGTCCAGGCAGTCAGCGACTGAGGGAGTGGGTTTCTGAGTGTGAAACGTTTTCCTCGCGGGAGAGAGCTGCTGGGCTAAATGGGCTAAGCGGCTGGGTTGGGCCAGATTAGCTGGTCTGCTCTATTTTTTTCTCCTTTATTCCTTTTTCTTTTTCTAATTGGATTTCTAGTTTGAATTTGAAAGATCAAATCAAATCCGTTTTAAATGAAACTTTCTCCAAACAAAAGTTTGTTGATTCTTGTCTCCTAGGAGGTGTAACACAACTGTTCACACTTGAAGGAAAAATCAAAAAGGGTTTTGGAAAAGAATTTAAACAAGCCTTAGTTAAATATTTATAAATAGTGAAGAAATGGTTTTTAAATCATAATTTGTTTTTGAAACCTTGACCAAACCTTAGAAGCATCACTCAAGCTCAAGCTCAACATTACTGATCAAAATAGTATCTTTCTTATTAGAAGGTGGCAATATGACCATAGCTTGCTTACATAAAATAATGAGCATCAGATGCTCCTGTTTTTTAAATGGCTTTGAAAAGGAACCCTAAATGATCATGGATGCATGGATGATATGCAGAGTTTTGAAACATGATTTTAGGGATGTTACAAATCTAACCCCCTTAAGGTGAATCTCGCCCTCGAGATTCGGATTGGCTAGCAAATAGGTGAGGGTGGTCTTTCCGAAGATCATCTTCTCTTTCCCATGTTGCTTCTTGTTCGGAATGATGGCTCCATTGAACTTTGCAGAACTTGATAGTCTTAGTCCGTGTAACTCTTTCTGCAGTCTCGAGAATCTTGATGGGTTTTTCCTCATAAGTGAGATCACTTTCCAACTGAACCTCCTCCAAAGGTATGGTATCCTTCAAAGAAGTCTCTTCCATTTCTGGATGGCATTTCTTTAGTTGACTCACATGAAACACATTGTGAACAGCAGACAATGATTCTGGCAATTCAATCTCATAAGCTACTTCTCCCTTACGACTCAGAATCTTGAATGGTCCAACATATTTTGGGGCCAATTGTCACATCCCAAGATTTTCCAAATCTTGTAATGTGAAAAAAAAATATTGTTGAATTTTAGGGTGAAAAGAAACTTTTGTTTTTAAATGGAACTTAAAATCCCATCTTGAACAAACTTTGGTTAATGTTTGAATCCAAATAAAATTCAAATCAAGTAGAATGCATTTCTCTTTAAATGCATCTGGAAATTTAAACACTTGGAAAATAAACCAAAACCCTAAAACCCTAATGGAAGAAAAACATTTCCAAGTTATCTCTGAGCCTATGGATTTGATCCATATAAAATTTTCAACAAACATTTATAAATGAGCAAGAATGACAAATAGAAATATTATAAAACCATAGAAATTGGTTTCACTTAATTTGGAGCCATGGATAAAATCTTATGAATTTAATAAGATAAGGAAATTTAATTTCCAAAGCTAATAAAGCACCTATCTATAAATCCATACCAAATGGTGAGTAAATAATCCTAAAGAGAGTTAAAAGGATAAACAAATATTAAATAATATTTTACCAATTGGAATCACCCAGTTTGGATCTATAAATAAGAGGATATGGTTTTTATAAGATGAAGAAAGAAATATTAAATAAGGATTATTTAAAGACCAAATTAAACCTTGGCCTAATCCATTAAGCAAATGGAATGAATGGAATCCAAAACCCAAATAAAATAAATGGATAAAGAATTTTCCAAAAATAAAATAAAATGGCATGAACCAAATTGAATAAAGAGAAAATCCCTATTAAGAAATGGTTAATTAAATCATGGGAAAAGATATTTGGAATTTACCCAAGTGGATTAAAAGTTGTTTAATTAACTTAAATAATAAGATCAAAGGAAACTTCTAAATAAAATTTTGGAATTAAAAACTATAATTAATTCCATTGGAAATAAAACAAATACCCAATTCAAATGATTTATAAATCATATTAAATACTTTCCAAATAATTCAAGATGAATTATATGACACCCTACTAAACATATAAAAACCTACTGAAAAGATTTGGAAGGTTTAAGAATTCAAATGGTGTTTTAAAGATTTTATTAAATCTTATTTGATTTAAAACAAGGCCTTTTGAATAATTAAAAGACCCCAAAAATAATAAAATTTTATTCCAAAATTGACTTCAGATTATATTACTAATCAGTATTTAAACCTACACAAATCTTGGTTGAGGTTTGAATTCAAATTGATGTTTGAATTGTTTGATCAAAATCAAAATAGAATAAAAGAAATGGAAAAATAAAAACAATCAGACCAAAAAAAATGAAAAGGTGCAGCCCAGCCCAGCTAGCCCACCTGGCCCAGCAAGCCCATCTCCCCACCCCACCCGCAGCGAACCGTTTTTACTCGTGAATGCACCCACAGAGACACCGACAGATGGACCCCACCCCCACTCTCTTTCACTCGCTGACAACGGACCCCATCGCCACGTCGTCATCGTCTTCACCCACCCCGCTGACCACGCCCTCCCCGGCCGTTTCCTGCCGTTAACTCCTCGGAGTAAATTCGCTGCAACGGCTCGACGATTACTCCTCGCGATCAAGACTGATAAATCCCCTCCCTCTCTTCTTCCTTTCCCCTCCAACCCCGCTGCCAGAGATCCACCAGGCTGCCCCTAATTTACTTTGCTTTGCCGCTGCTCCAACGAGCTACACGAGCGAATTTTGGCAACCCCGTGTCACCCCTTGCCTCCTCGACCATGCTCACATGCTCCCCACCTCCTGGTGAACCTCCCCGTAGCGCCAGCTCGCCCGCGCGTGCTCTGCAGCATCGGCAACGACGACGACCAGTAGCGCTGCCGTCTGCCTTTTCTCCGACGACCCCTCCAGGTAGTCTCCGTCCGCGCCGCCCCTTCTCTGTGATGCTCCCGCACTCCCTACTCTTCTATGCATCTAACGCTACCGTTATTTTGCCTTCTCGTGCGTTGTAGCCTCGCCACCGTCGACGTCTGACCGCACCCGACGCCAGGAGCATCTCCGGCGAGGAATTCCGACGACACCCGTGCACCCCTTGACTGACGAAGGCCACGTTGAGCATCAGTGCGTCAAGGTGATTCTGGTGAGCCATTTCCCTTGTCCCCTTGCTTCCTATTTCGCCGGCTCCGCCGCTAGCCGAGCATCGCCGCCGCGCAGCTGCCGTCAGCGCCGCCAGTTCCTGGCAAGCGCCTTGTAGCCGTAGGATCTTGATCGCGTGGCCATGATAGATTGACTGAGCGAAGGGGTACGCTTGCCCCTGTGCCGCACGATCCACTTTAGATCTAACGGATGTTGTCTGTCGATCCAACCGAACCGGTACAGACGAATTAGAACTAGACACGTGGCCAGAGATGTTTTAAAACAGAAATTGTGTTCTATTTGATGTTACAATTTGAAAAATCCATAACTTTCAAACCACACGTCCAAATTTTGCAAATTTTATATCAATGGAATCAGCAAGACAAGTACTTTCTGACCATGCACTTTGTTTAGTAAAATGCTTCTGTTAAATTGATTGTTTTTGCAGAAACTTGTGTATGCATGTTTAGAATATAAAAATTGTTCAAAAATGATTTTGGGGATAAAATCTTTGGCAAATGGTTTGTTTTGAACCTACTGACCCTAGAAATCAATTGGGGGTTTCAAAAATGTATTTGGTGAAACGAAAGAATGAATCTTTGATTTAAAACATTTCTAGTCAAATAAAAATATGGTTTAATTATTAAAAATGATTTTGGAAGAAAACCTTTGAGAAATGTTTTGGAAATAAACTCTCTGGCCCTAAACACAAGGTTTTATGGTTTGTAAACATATTTTGTGAAACCTATAGAATGTTGCCTTATTAAAAGCATTTCCTCACCACATAAAATAATGATTTGGTTTAAAAATGGTTTATGAAGTAAAACCTTTTGCAAATGGTTTTTCCACTTTATAAAATGACCATTAGGTGTTTTCAAATGTTTATGACCCATTAGAAACCACTTCTCCAAATAAAACAATCTTTTGCATGCTTGCATGCATTGCTTTGTTTTTATTATTTTATGTGTTGTTGCTTGAGTGGTAGATTGAATTTGTGCCTTGCTTGATTGAATTGTAGTGATTTGAAGAGTGTGAATATTGCAATTACAAGGAGTGAACTCATATTTTCTACCAAAAAGGCAAGTGATGCTTCATACTTTTGTCCCATTATTTTCACTATGCATTAGTGATATTTCTAAGTAGGACTTGCATGGAATTTTGCTAAGTATAAACCATGCTATGGGAAATCCTAGTAGATGAACCCTTAGTAGAAATTCCTAAGTTAAGATTCCTACTACTATAATGCTTAGCTTAGCTAATAGAAAACAAGGGTGGAATATATATTCATGCTATGGAAAATTTCCAAGTCAAGGACTTGTGTTTTGTTTAATAAAACAACTAAGTGAATGAATCACCTGGGTGGAATGGAAGGAATGGTTTGTGTTGAGTGGTTCACAAGGCCCATTTCTATGGTTTACCTTGTGTATATCACTTGTGGATAGCCACCCAGGAACAAAGAGATTTGAGATGTCAAATGTTGAGAAGCTTCAAGTGCAGCCACTTGGCAATATGGGCTCTGCCTGGATCATATAGGTTGCAATAACTTAGCCAAATGGACAGTTGGTGGTAGGGGAATGATAGGTTGGAACGCGTCCATTCTGGTCTAAGGGAAGGCTTCTAAAAGATCTTGTCTTGGTGAAACCAAGTCTTGTGGGGAAAGTGCACCACCTCTGCAGAGTGAAAAATCTAAGTACTTAGCCATGTCCCTGGCAAAGGACAATTTGAGCATCAAGACATGGAAGCTATCAAGAATATCCTCATCCCAATTTCTAAGTTAAAATCTTGTGGGTGAACAAGGGATTGAAGGATCACCAATTTCTATTGGGAGATGCCTTGGGAATGTTTTTGTCAAGCAAAAACTTAGTGTTTTCAAATGATAAGGAAAATCTATTTTGAGCAAAGCAAGCCTAAGCTCCACTTAGCCAAATGCATATAGATGATAGACTCCACTATACTACCATAGTATCACTTGCCAATACAATTCAAATGTATTGACCCTTGTGGCTGTAACTTGTTATGTTGTAGGTTCGTTTGATGTTAGTAAAGTTTGTTGATTAGGATTACAATTCTACAACCAACATGTCTGCCTATGGCACTTTGAAGATGAAGGACCCCATGCTATTGTTATATTCTGCTGCATTGTAATGAGATAGCCAAATGAGCTATGTAAGATGTAATAGATTATTTTATTCCTGGTTATAAAGTTGTATTATGACCTTTGTTTCTTGATATTACATCTTAACTATGGATGCTAGCTATTGATCCAGGGACTAGCATTGTAAACACAGGGATCTCTACCTTATTAAAGGTTGGGAACCTAACACCAATTTACCTTTGACACCAAATCTCTTCACTCCACGAAGTGGTGATACTCTAAGATAAGCTCTATCACCCACTTCATAGATCACTTCTCTACGCTTAGGATCTGCTAGCTCTTCTGTCGGGACTGTGCTATCTTCAATTTGTCCTTAACTAGCTTGACTTTCTCTTCAGCCTCTTTGATTAGTTCTGGTCTGAACAGATTTCTTTATCCTACACCATTCCATAGCAATGGGGTGGTACACTTCCTCCCATAGAGAAATTCAAACGGTGCCATCCCAATACTGGCTTGATAACTGTTATTGTAAGAGAATTCTGCGTAAGGCAGACTTTTATCCCAACTGGCTCCATAGTCTAGGGCACATGCCCTCAACATATCTTCAAGAATATGGTTGGTCCTTTCCGTTTGTCCATCAGTCTGAGGATGAAAAGCAGTGCTGAATTCCAACCTTGTCCCCAATGACTCATGTAGTTGTCTCCAAAAATGAGAAATGAATTGAGTTCCCCTATCAGACACAATACTCTTGGGTACTCCATGTAGACATACAATTCTACTCATATAGATCTTGGCAAACTTAGCACTTGTATAGGTTGTCTTCACGGGTATGAAATGAGCCACTTTAGTTAGGCGATACACTACTACCCAAATAGAATCATATCCTGACCTAGTCCTTGGCAATCCGGTGATGAAATCCATGCCAATCTTGTCCCACTTCCAATCAGGAATAGGTAGTGGTTGTAGCAATCCTGCTGGTTTCTGATGTTCCGCTTTCACTCTACTACATACATCACACAAAGAAATATGTTCGGCGATGTCCTTCTTGAGATTATTCCACCAAAATCTTTCCTTCATATCCATGTACATTTTGGTGTTACCCGGATGAATAGAATATGGTGAGTTATGTGCTTCCTCTAAAATCAGTTTCCGAAGTTCCGGATCTTGTGGAACACAGATACGTTTTCCATACCATAAAGTACCATTTTTGTCTTCATGGAACCCTTTGGATTTTCCTTTGCCAATCTTTTCTTTGATCTCTTCAATTTCCTTATCTGTCTTTTGGGCTTCTTTGATTTTGTCCAACAAAGTGGGTTAAACATCCAATGACATGAGATGTCCTTCAGGCACAATCTCCAATCTGAGATCTCTAAATTGGGCACACAGATCATCTGGCAATTCTCCCTTAGTAAGGACATTCACAAAAACCTTACGGCTTAGAGCATCCGCTACAACATTTGCTTTACCGGGGTGGTATTGCAAACTCAAGTCATAGTCCTTGATGAGTTCTAGCCATCTCCTTTGTCTCATGTTGATTTCTTTCTGGGTGAAGATATACTTCAAACTTTTGTGATCGGTGAACACTTCACATCGCTTTCCTAAAAGGTAGTGTCTCCATGTTTTGAGTGCATGGACAACAAAGGCTAACTCTAAATCATGAGTAGGGTAATTTACCTCATGATTTTTGAGTTGTCTCGAGGCATAAGCCACAACTTTCCCTTCTTGCATTAGTACTGCACCTAATCCATGATGAGATGCATCACAATACACTTGGAAATCCTTCTCCAAATCTGGCAGACATAAGACTGGTGCTGTCACTAGTCTCTTCTTCAATTCTTGGAAACTGAGTTCACATCCTTCAGACCAAGCGAATTTCTTGTCTTTCTTTAAAAATTTTGTCATTGGCTTAGCTACTTTGGAGAAATTCTCAATAAATCTTCTGTAGTATCCTGCCAAGCCAAGGAAACTGTGAACTTCTTTTACTGACTTAGGAGATTCCATTTCAGTTAAAACTGACACTTTAGCAGGATCAACTGCTACACCATCTCCTGACACAATGTGTCCAAGAAAACCAACTTCATTTAACCAAAATTCACACTTGCTAAATTTGGCATACAGTTTATGCTCTCTAAACTTCTCAAGTATCAAATGTAAATGTCCTTCATGCTCTTCTTTTCTCTTGGAGTAAATAAATATGTCATCGATGAAAACGACAACAAACTTGTCAAGGAACTCCATGAACACTTTGTTCATCATATTCATGAAGTATGCTGGTGCATTGGTCAAACCAAATGGCATCACAGTATACTCATACAATCCATACCTAGTGGTGAAAGATGTCTTACGTGTGTCTTGTTCTCTTATCTTGAGCTGAAAATAACCTGACCGGAGATCAATCTTTGAGAACACACAGGCTCCTTCTAATTGATCAAACAAGTCATTGATTCTAGGCAAAGGGTACTTGTTCTTGATAGTCACCTCATTGAGTGAACGGTAATCTATGCATAACCTTTGACTTCTATCCTTCTTTTCCACGAACAACACTCATGCTCCCCAAGATGAAGAACTTGGTTGAATAAATCCTTTCTGCAACTGTTCTCCAAGTTGTTTCTTGAGTTCTTTCAACTCATCAACTGACATCTTGTACGGTCTCTTTGCTATTGGTCCAGATCCTGGTAGCAAATCAATAAGAAACTCCACATGTCTATTTGGTGGCATTCCCGGCAATTCTTCCGGAAACACATCCGGATATTCACTCACAACTGACACACTGTCTATGCTAACCCCCTTAAGAGAATTTAGCTTACTCCCTTTAGATTCAAAGTTAGACTTGAATCTTATCCGTTTCTTTTTCGGGTTTGTGAGTGCAACAGTTCGATTGGCACAATCTAGTACTCCTTCATACTTGGTCATCCAATCCATTCCCAAAATTACATCCAGTCCTTGGGAATCTAGGATTATCAGACTCACTGGAAACTTATGCTTTCCAAACTCTATTACTAGATCCCGGCATCCAAGACTCACTATCATATCTCCACCTGGAGAACCTACTTTTATTGGACACTCAATGTTTTCAATTGGAAACCCATTTCTATCAACAAATGCTTTTGATATGAATGAATGTGATGCACTAGTATCAAAAAGAACAAGTGCTGGAATAGAATTGAGTTTGAACTTACCAGCCACAGCATCTGACTCTTCATAGATTTCCTCCACATTGATGTGGTTCACTTGCCCCTTCTGGAAAGGGTTGGGCTTGTTGGGTCCTTCAACTTTCTTTTCTAGGCATTCATTTGCATAATGCCCCATCTTATTGCACTTGAAACATTCAACCTGACTAAGATCCTTCTTGACAGGCTTGCTTCCACTACCACTTCCACTTCCATTGTGGTGGCTCTTATATCTACTCTTGTGATTCTTGTACTTGTCATTGTCATGACTACGGTGATGCTTGTTGTCATGATGACGGTTGTGTTTGTGGTGGCTGTACTTTCCATGCTTGTGGGATCCAGAATTCCCACTATCATCATAATGGGAACGCTTGTGAGACGATCCCGAGCTGTGCTTGTCAGAGTGCTTCCTCTTCCTGCTTTCAACCTGTTTCATCTTGCTCTCCAAAATAGCAGCCTTGTCACAAACAGACTGATAAGTAGGGACATAGGCCATAGACAGCTGCAGGTTCAGTTCATCATTCAATCCTTCGAGGAACTTCTCTTTCCTCTTAGCATCAGTGTCAACTTCATCCGGTGCATAATGCGCCAGATTGTTGAACTCCTCAATATATTTAGCCACGCTGCGGTGGCGCTGCTTCAAGTTATGAAACTCCTTCAAACTCATCACTCCGGATGAGATGTGAGCAGTACGGAAACCATCTTCAAAGATAGCCCATGTCACATCCGCGATGGGAGTGGTGATCTGGAAGTTATCCCACCAAGTGGCTGGTGGTCCTTCCAACAAGTGTGCTGCAAATCTGACTTTCTCTTCATCAGTACAGCCAACAGTTACTAAGTCCTTGTTCACAGAGCGTAGCCAATCATTGGCCACCATAGGATCAGTAGTTCCTGAGAACTTTGCTGGCCTCAGTCTTAAGAATCTGGTAAGCATGTCAAAACCCGGTGGGTTGTTCTGATTGTTGTTGTTGTTATTGTTGTTGTTGTTGTTCTGATTCTATATGAATGTGGTCATCATCTGCATCAGCTGCATCTGAGTTGTCATCATCTGCTGCATCTCAGGGGTGATATTGTTGTTGTTAGGGTTGGGATTGGCACGTCGGGGAGGCATCTGTGGTTTTCAATAAGGATAAGAATGAGATACCCATAGATGCTATCATGCACAATACATCACATAAACAATCACCAAACATGCATCATAGTAGTAAAAGTTCAACAACATAGACAACAAGTTTTGAAAAGTAAACACACTAATAGCAAGCCATCCACATGTTGGATGGTCATTGCCACTCAATAATCAAAAGCATGGTAAATAAAAGGTAAATGAGTAGTCATCACTACTCCTCTGCATCAACCTCCTCATCAACAAGTGTAAGACCTGCATTCTCCATAGCGGTCTTGTATTCCTCGACATTGGTAGTCAAGGCCTCTATTTTGGTTTTGAGAGCCCTCTTCTATGAACGAAGTCTCTCAATCACCACCTGCTGATGCTCGAGCTCAAAGTCCTTGGCCTCTAGTTCTGCAGTCATGTCTTGAATCCTCTTGTTCCTATCTTGGACTCTCTTCTCTTCACTCTTGAACTTTCTATCCTAACTCTCAAACTTGGCCTCCATTTCCTTGACTATTTCATCTTGCTCCGCGAAGAGTTTGTCCTTCTCACGAAGCTGCACCTGGAGTTCGTCATTGCTAAACATGACGTTGGTCCTATCAGTATCTAGGTGCCTAAGAAGAACCTCTAAGTCCTGGAGGTATAGACGAATCGGCCCTGCCGTCTCTCTAGCAGTATCCTCGAAGTCAATGGCCTCACCATCCTCATCACGTCTATCGAAGGCGTGGAAGTGAGTACCTCTAATCTCCCGAGAGTGTCTCCCTAACAAACGTCCAAGCAAATCCTGCATGACTACCTCTAGGCCTCTCTCCTTGTCATCATGCATGAGCTTGAAGGTGATGGCCTCTGTGGTTGGCTCAGTCTGGCGTCCTGGCTGAGTAACCTTGAAGCCCCAAAGGTCCTTCCTCTCGAACTTGGTGAGGGGAAGCATCATGATGGTAGGAAGGGGGAGATTGAGCACACTAGTGAGCTCAATAAGACGAGTGCTAAAGCGAGTTCCCTTGAACTCTTCAGCCGTGCTGATAGTAACATTAGGCATCTATTTTATAAGATAGAAAAAGTTAGAATCAACATACATAGAGGTGTATCACAAAACACGGCATCACATGCATATCTTTGACAATCAAAACACACAAGTTATGGCATACATAAAACCATTACAAGCATCCAAGGTTCAACTTATTTTAAACAACATCTTTGGGAAATATAAAGATAAGTGTGGTGGTCCAACTAACGAAGTATGTTACAATCCCATCTCACTTGCCAAGTTGGCTAACAGGGCATCCCTAGAGGCAATCTGTCGATCCTGATCACATGACTCCATTTCTAAGTCTATGATGTCCTCTCTTAAACGTTGGTTGGTAGCCTCTAACTCTTGGGTATGCTTCTTTTCTTCCCTAAGGTCATTTTGGGTGTTGAGCATTCTGCACTTAATTCTATCACCAAGCTCTTTGATGGCCTTCCAAGCTACATCCCTTGCTGAATCAAAGAATGTGGTGTGCATCACTGAGTTGGTGACCATGCAGAATCCTGATTCCTTGTGGTTGTCTTCCTTGTTTTTATACAAGTGAAGTTGCACCCACCAGTATTCAACTCCTTCATCCATCACGGGAAAACCTTTGTACACAACTGCACCATGTATTCCCATGGCAACCATGAGGTCCTTGAGAGCCTTGGGGAATTCTGTCTCACATTCCAAAGTCATAGTCATGAGTGGTCCCTTCCTCATGGCTTCGTTGATGGAGTTCATCTACAAATAGAGATGAGAAAGAAGATTAGAAAAGTTTACGAGAAGAAAAGACAAGTGTGGAAGTTGTTGAAATTTTTCCTTAGTGGTTTCCAATCCTAGGGTCATAATCCTACAGGCAACACAGTGCTCGAATACCATCTGTAAGATCCCTCCCTTTATAAAGGTAAGGATCCCTGTGATTGCAATGCTAGTCCCTGGATCAATGCTAGCATCCACAGTTTAAGATGAAGTACACAGAAACAAAGGTCATTATTACATATCATTCCACAGACAAACATAGTCTTTTACAAACTCCATGGCCACAGGCCTAATACAAGAGTTCAATTATAAAATAAGATAAATAAGTCTTCATCTTCATGTGCCACAGGCAAGCATGTCGAGTGTAGACTCATAACCCTTAATCATCATCAGAATAACCTGCAACATCACAAGTTACAGCCACAGTGGGTCAATACATTGGAATAGTATTGGCAAGTGACACCTTAGTAGAATATTAGTAGTCTAGATACTACATGCATTTTGGCTAAGTGTAGCTTAGGCTTGATTTGCTAAAAAAATAGGTTTTACCTATCAGTTGAAAACACTAAGTTTTTCTTTGACAAAACTTTCCCAAGGAACCACCAATAGACATTCGTGAACCTTTACCCTTGTTCAACCACAAGTTTTAACCTAGAAATTGGGCTGAGGAGATTCTTGATAGCTTCCATGTCTTGATTCTCAAGTTGTCCAATACCAGGGACATGGCTAAGTACTTAGATTCTTCCATCTGCAGTGGTTGTGCACTTTCCCCACAAGACTTGATTTTCACCAAGACAGGACATTTTAGAAGCCTTCCCTTATACCAAATGGACGCGCTCCAACCTATCATCCCACTACCACCAACTGTCCAAATGGCTAAGTTATTGCAACCTATATGATCCAGGCAGAGCCCATAATGCCATGTGGATGCACTAGAAGCTTCTTAACATTTGGCATCTCAAATCCCTTTGTTCCTGGGTGGCTTTCCAAAAGTGAGATACACAAGGTAAACCATAGACATGGGCCTTGTGTAACCACTCAACACAAACCATTCTTTCCATTCCACCCAGGTGTTTCATTCACTTAGTTGTTTTATTAAGCAAAAACACAAGTCCAAACACTTAGAAATATTTTCTCATAGCATGAATATATAACCACCCTTGGTTGCTACTAGCTAGGCTAAGCATGGCAATGGTAAGCATCTTAACTTAGAGAAATCTCTAACAATTCTACAACTACTAGGATTTCCCAAGCATAGCATATAGATCAAAATATTCATGCAAGTCTAAACAAAATATTTCTAGTGCATAGTTGTAAAATATAGGAATGAAATCATTAAGCACCACTTGCCTTGGTAGTTTGGGGAGTACCAACAATCTTCAGAATCACAATCACTATTTGCACCAAAATCTACACATAAAATAATGGCACCAACATCACATACAAAATATATACAAGCAAAAACATATGAATGCATGCAAAATGCCATGTGATGATTTCCTACACCAAACAAGACAAGTATATAGTACTGATTCATAAACAAGTCCAAAACATGCCAAATAAACTTTATTTGAACAACAAAACATTTTTCATAAAATTACTATACACAAATTATGCCTAGAAATGTTTCTGTAAAAACAACCATTTTTACAGAGGCAAACCATTAAACACATTGCATAAATAGAAAGGATTTTCTTTCCTGATTCCAATGATATAAAATTTGTCAAATTTGGACGTGGGAATCAAAAGTTGTGAATTTTTCAAGTTTGAACATCTAATAGATCAAATTTCTGTTTTAAATTCAAACACAGGCCACGCGGCGCTTTCTGATTCGCTGGTACCGCTTCGCGTGGATCAACTAACGTGGACCGTCAGATCTAACTTAAATCGCACAGCCAGATCTGTTCCGTACCCCTTCGTTTAAGTGATCTATCTAACACGTTGGATCTAGATCTAACGGTGGCCAATCAAGCGACCAAAGTCTGGCAGCGCGCTGCGACGGTGAGCGGTGGCGCGCTCGGTCTACGGCGTCGCGGTGGCTACAGAGGGGGATGGGGTCGTCGGAGAGGCTTACCAAACTCGCAGAGGCATGCTGGAGCTCAACGCGGCAGTGGCTTGTTAAGGGGTGCACGGACACGGTGGGGATTCCTCATCGGAGTGGAGGCAGACATCGGGTATGGCTGTTCGTCGTTGTTGCCGGAGTTGTAGACCACGCCAGTGTGAAACAAACACTAGGTTAGATGCGCACGGGTCTGGCAAAAACGTGAGCATCAATAAGAAGGACGGGGGCGGTCGGAAATTACCAGGAGGCGTCACCGGAGTTGAGAAAGACGGCGGTGTTCACTTGGCGTTGAAGTTGCCGACGAATGGGAGCGTGCGCGGACGAGTGGGTGATGCTGGCAGGTGCAGAGGGAGATGGGGAACTCGCTCGTGGTGTCTGGAAGGCAAGGGGCGACGGTGGCTGGCCGGAATTTACCGCCGGAGTTCGACTGTGCAGCGGCGGAGTGAGAGCAAATATGGGCAGCCTGGTGGCGCTTCTGGCTAGCTCTGTTGGGGGAAATGTGTAAGATCCCTCCTTTATAAAGGAAAAGGATCCCTGTGATTGCAATGCTAGTCCCTGGATCAATGCTAGCATCCACAGTTTAAGATGAAGTACACAGAAACAAAGGTCATTATTACAGTCATTCCAGAGACAACATAGTCTTTACAACTCCATGGCCACAGGCCTATTACAAGAGTTTAAATAAGTAAATAGATAAAAGTCTTCATCTTCATGTGCCACAGGCAAACCTGTTGAGTGTAGACTCATGACTCCTAATCCTCATCAGAGTAACCTGCAACATCACAAGTTACATCCATAGTGGGTCAATACATTGGAATAGTATTGGCAAGTGATACCTTAGTACAATTTTGGTGGACTAGATAGTATATGCAATTTGGCTAAGTGTAGTTTAGGCTTGCTTTGCTCAAAATAGGTTTTGCCTATTAGTTGAAAACACTAAGTTTTTCTTTGTCAAAACTTTTCCCAAGGAGCCACCAATAGACATTGGGGTCCTTCACCCTTGTTCACCCACAAGTTTTTACTTAGAAATTGGGATGAGGAGATTCATGATAGCTTCCGTGTCTTGATGCTCAAGTTGTCCTTTTCCAGGGACATGGCTAAGTACTTAGATTCTTCCATCTGCAGAGGTTGTGCACTTTCCCCAAAAACCTTGATTTTCACCAAGACAGGACCTTTCAGAAGCCTTCCCTTAGACCAAATGGACGCGCTCCAACCTATCATTCCCACTACCACCAACTGTCCAAATGGCTAAGTTCTAGCAACCTATGTGATCCAGGCAGAGCCCATATTGCCAAGTGGCTGCACTAGAAGCTTCTTAACATTTGGCCTCTAAAATCTCTTTGTTCCTGGGTGGCTTTCCACAAGTGAGATACACAAGGTAAACCATAGAAATGGGCCTTGTGTAACCACTCAACATAAACGATTCCTTCCATTCCACCCAGGTGTTTCATTAACTTAGTTGTTTTATTAGGCAAAACACAAGTCCAAAGACTTATAAATATTTTATCATAGCATGTATATTTCACCACCCTTGGTTGCTACTAGCTAGGCTAAGCATGGCATAGATAAGCATCTTAACTTAGAAATTTCCTAGCAATTCTACAACTACTAGGATTTCCCATCATGGCATATAAGCAAAATATAACATGCAAGGCTAGCAAAATAATTCTAATGCTTAGTAGAAAACATAGGGATAAAAATATCATGAAGCACCACTTGCCTTGGTAGTTTGTAGAGTAGCTACACTCCTCACAATCACAATCACTATTGGCACCAAAATCTACACATAAAATCATAGCAACAATCACATACAAAATATATACAAACAAAAATATATGAATGCATGCAATATGATATGTGATGATTTCTAAAAGTCAACAAAGCAAGTGTACAGTACTGGTTCATAAACAAGTTCAAAACTTGTCAAACAACATTTATTTAAACCTTAAAACATTTCTTAAACATTTCATATACTCAAAATATCCCTACACATGTTTCTATAAATAAAACCACTTAACAGAAGCAAAACATTAAACACGTTGAATATTTAGAAAGGGCTTGTTCTCCTGATTCCATTGATATAAAATTCATCAAATTTAGACGTGGGGATCAAAAGTTATGGCTAAATCAAATTCAAACATCTAATAGATTTAAATCCTGATTTTAAACCTAAACCCTAGCCACGCGTCTTAATCTGATTGGTGCGTACTGGTTCGCTCAGGATCGCGTCTGTGAGCCGTTAGATCTACTTAATTTGCACGGCCTAGATCTACCTGTACGCTTGGATAAGTGATCTGTTTATACGCGCTGGATCTAGATCCTACGGTCCTGGATCAAACAACCACAGATGGGCGGCGCTGGCGGTGGCTACCGGCGGCGGCGAGCTCTGTCTACGGCGGCGCGGCTCTACAGTTGGCTCTGGGGTCGCCGGGGATGCTTACCAGAATCGTGGCGATGCACTGATGCTCAACCTGGCGACGACTTGGCAAGGGGCGCACGGACACGGCTGCACGGGCTCGTCGGAGTTGCTGTCAGCGTCGGGCTCGGGTGGACGACGATGTTGGCGACGCTCCTGGTCACCCTAGCATGAACAAACGGCATCAGGAGATGCGCAAGACTACGGCGAACACGATCGTGTGAATCAGAGGCGAAGGGGAACAAGGGGCTCACCGAATTTGACCGTCGGAGTTGAGGATGTCGTCGGGAGCTTGCAGCGTTTGACGAAGTCGACGACCTGGGGCAGTATAGGACGAACCAGTGGGGTCAGAAGGTGCACAAGGAAGTTGTGAAAGCGGCTCATATGAACCAGAGGGAGAGGGGCGCACGGGGCTCACCGGGATTGGTCGCCGGAGTGAGCTCTGTCTGCGGCGGCGCGAGGATGATTGCGGGCAGCCTGGGGGCATTTCTGCCTGGCTTTGTTGGGGGAAATGGCCGCGAGGGGGAGGTGGTATTATAGCCAGAGCGGGGGCGAGGATCGCGCGCGGTATCAAGGGCAATTAAGCGAGGAATCAACACGGCAGTGAATGGCGGAGGGAACGGCCGACGACGTGGTCGTGGGCGCGATTTGGGGAAGATGAGGATGAGCTGGCGAGGTCCACCAGTCAGCGAGTGAAACAGAGAGGGGGTAGGGTCGTGTGGTCAGTGACCTGGTGGGTTCGTCTGCGAGTGAGAGAGAGAGAGGAGGAACCCGGGTGGGCTTAATGGGCTGGATCCATAGTTGGGCTAGATAGGTGGCGCTGGCCTTTTTCCATTTCTTTTCTCCTTTTATTTTTCTGTTTTCAATTTCAGGAACCAAATTCAAATGATTTCAAAATCTATTTGAATTCAAATCTTTTTAGGATTTTTGTAGTGTGCAACAGTCACATTTCTGGGCATAAAACCAAGTGGTCACTTTGAATTGGCTTGGTCACTTGGAATAAAATAAAATAAGCAGTGGCATAGCCCTAGTTTGAATAGGTTTTGAAATTGGTTTTCAAATCATATTGTTTTGAAACTTTGGTTTAAATCTTAGCAATCTAGCAATACAACCTGATAGCAATAAGACAACAAAGTTTGGTTTCTTGAACAACAATCTCCCATTGGAGAGTAGCATTGGTTTCAAATGCTGATCACATAAAATAATGAGCTCATATGCTCCTATTTTTGAAATGATTTGTTTGAAATGAACTTTATATGATCATGGATGCATGGATGATATGCATGAGTTTGAAACATGATTTTAGGGATGTTACAAAATGGCCGCGAGGGGGAGGGGTTTAAGTAGCCGAGGCTGGATGGAGAGTTACTCGACGAATCAACGGAATTAAACCAGCAAATTCATCGGCAGTGACTAGGAGGAAACGGCCGGAGTTGATTGCGGCGGGTTGAAGAGACGACTAACAAGTGGGGCGTGGTTACCACCGAGAGAGAGAGAGAGAGGGGGAGTGGGTCCAGGCAGTCAGCGACTGAGGGAGTGGGTTTCTGAGTGTGAAACGTTTTCCTCGCGGGAGAGAGCTGCTGGGATAAATGGGCTAAGCGGCTGGGTTGGGCCAGATTAGCTGGTCTACTCTATTTTTTCTCCTTTATTCCTTTTTCTTTTTCTAATTGGATTTCTGGTTTGAATTTGAAAGATCAAATCAAATCTGTTTTCAATGAAACTTTCTCCAAACAAAAGTTTGCTGATTCTTGTCTCCTAGGAGGTGTAACACAACTGTTCACACTTGAAGGAAAAATCAAAGAGGGTTTTGGAAAAGAATTTAAACAAGCCTTAGTTAAATATTTATAAATAGAGAAGAAATGGTTTTTAAATCATAATTTGTTTTTGAAACCTTGACCAAACCTTAGAAGCATCACTCAAGCTCAAGCTCAACATTACTGATCAAAATAGTATCTTTCTTATTAGAAGGAGGAAATATGACCATAGCTTGCTTACATAAAATAATGAGCATTAGATGCTCCTGTTTTTGAAATGGCTTTGAAAAGGAACCCTAAATTATCATGGATGCATGGATGATATGCAGAGTTTTGAAACATGATTTTAGGGATGTTACAAATCTAACCCCCTTAAGGTGAATCTCGCCCTCGAGATTCGGATTGGCTATAAAATAGGTGAGGGTGGTCTTTCTGAAGATCATCTTCTCTTTCCCATGTTGCTTCTTCTTTGGAATGATGGCTCCATTGAACTTTGCAGAACTTGATAGTCTTAGTCCGTGTAACTCTTTCTGCAGTCTCGAGAATCTTGATGGGTTTTTCCTCATAAGTGAGATCACTTTCCAACTAAACGTCCTCCAAAGGTATGGTATCCTTCAAAGAAGTCTCTTCCATTTCTGGATGGCATTTCTTTAGTTGACTCACGTGAAACACATTGTGAATAGCAGACAATGATTCTGGCAATTCAATCTCATAAGCTACTTCTCCCTTATGACTCAGAATCTTGAATGTTCCAACATATCTTGGGGCCAATTTACCTTTGACACCAAATCTCTTCACTCCACGAAGTGGTGATACTCTAAGATAAGCTCTATCACCCACTTCATAGGTGACTTCTCTACGCTTAGGATCTGCTAGCTCTTCTGTCGGGACTGTGCTATCTTCAATTTGTCCTTAACTAGCTTGACTTTCTCTTCAGCCTCTTTGATTAGTTCTGGTCTGAACAGATTTCTTTCTCCTACACCATTCCATAGCAATGGGGTGGTACACTTCCTCCCATAGAGAAATTCAAACGGTGCCATCCCAATACTGGCTTGATAACTGTTATTGTAAGAGAATTCTGCGTAAGGCAGACTTTTATCCCAACTGGCTCCATAGTCTAGGGCACATGCCCTCAACATATCTTCAAGAATATGGTTGGTCCTTTCCGTTTGTCCATCAGTCTGAGGATGAAAAGCAGTGCTGAATTCCAACCTTGTCCCCAATGACTCATGTAGTTGTCTCCAAAAATGAGAAATGAATTGAGTTCCCCTATCAGACACAATACTCTTGGGTACTCCATGTAGACATACAATTCTACTCATATAGATCTTGGCAAACTTAGCACTTGTATAGGTTGTCTTCACGGGTATGAAATGAGCCACTTTAGTTAGGCGATACACTACTACCCAAATAGAATCATATCCTGACCTGGTCCTTGGCAATCCGGTGATGAAATCCATGCCAATCTTGTCCCACTTCCAATCAGGAATAGGTAGTGGTTGTAGCAATCCTGCTGGTTTCTGATGTTCCGCTTTCACTCTACTACATACATCACACAAAGAAATATGTTCGGCGATGTCCTTCTTGAGATTATTCCACCAAAATCTTTCCTTCATATCCATGTACATTTTGGTGTTACCCGGATGAATAGAATATGGTGAGTTATGTGCTTCCTCTAAAATCAGTTTCCGAAGTTCCGGATCTTGTGGAACACAGATACGTTTTCCATACCATAAAGTACCATTTTTGTCTTCATGGAACCCTTTGGATTTTCCTTTGCCAATCTTTTCTTTGATCTCTTCAATTTCCTTATCTGTCTTTTGGGCTTCTTTGATTTTGTCCAACAAAGTGGGTTAAACATCCAATGACATGAGATGTCCTTCAGGCACAATCTCCAATCTGAGATCTCTAAATTGGGCACACAGATCATCTGGCAATTCTCCCTTAGTAAGGACATTCACAAAAACCTTACGGCTTAGAGCATCCGCTACAACATTTGCTTTACCGGGGTGGTATTGCAAACTCAAGTCATAGTCCTTGATGAGTTCTAGCCATCTCCTTTGTCTCATGTTGATTTTTTTCTGGGTGAAGATATACTTCAAACTTTTGTGATCGGTGAACACTTCACATCGCTTTCCTAAAAGGTAGTGTCTCCATGTTTTGAGTGCATGGACAACAAAGGCTAACTCTAAATCATGAGTAGGGTAATTTACCTCATGAGTTTTGAGTTGTCTCGAGGCATAAGCCACAACTTTCCCTTCTTGCATTAGTACTGCACCTAATCCATGATGAGATGCATCACAATACACTTGGAAATCCTTCTCCAAATCTGGCAGACATAAGACTGGTGCTGTCACTAGTCTCTTCTTCAATTCTTGGAAACTGAGTTCACATCCTTCAGACCAAGCGAATTTATTGTCTTTCTTTAACAATTTTGTCATTGGCTTAGCTACTTTGGAGAAATTCTCAATAAATCTTCTGTAGTATCCTGCCAAGCCAAGGAAACTGCGAACTTCTTTTACTGACTTAGGAGATTCCCATTCAGTTACAGCTGACACTTTAGCAGGATCAACTGCTACACCATCTCCTGACACAATGTGTCCAAGAAAACCAACTTCATTTAACCAAAATTCACACTTGCTGAATTTGGCATACAGTTTATGCTCTCTAAGCTTCTCAAGTATCAAATGTAAATGTCCTTCATGCTCTTCTTTGCTCTTGGAGTAAATAAATATGTCATCGGTGAAAACGACAACAAACTTGTCAAGGAACTCCATGAACACTTTGTTCATCATATTCATGAAGTATGTTGGTGCATTGGTCAAACCAAATGGCATCACAATATACTCATACAATCCATACCTAGTGGTGAAAGATGTCGTACGTATGTCTTGTTCTCTTATCTTGAGCTGAAAATAACCTGACCGGAGATCAATCTTTGAGAACACACAGGCTCCTTCTAACTGATCAAACAAGTCATTGATTCTAGGCAAAGGGTACTTGTTCTTGATAGTCACCTCATTGAGTGAACGGTAATCTATGCATAACCTTTGACTTCTATCCTTCTTTTCCACGAACAACACTGGTGCTCCCAAAGATGAAGAACTTGGTTGAATAAATCCTTTCTACAACTGTTCTCCAAGTTGTTTCTTGAGTTCTTTCAACTCATCAACTGACATCTTGTACGGTCTCTTTGCTATTGGTAGATCCTGGTAGCAAATCAATAAGAAACTCCACATGTCTATCTGGTGGCATTCCCGGCAATTCTTCCGGAAACACATCCGGATATTCACTCACAACTGACACACTGTCTATGCTAACCCCCTTAAGAGAATTTAGCTTACTCCCTTTAGATTCAAAGTTAGACTTGAATCTTATCCGTTTCTTTTTCGGGTTTGTGAGTGCAACAGTTCGATTGGCACAATCTAGTACTCCTTCATACTTGGTCATCCAATCCATTCCAAAAATTACATCCAGTCCTTGGGAATCTAGGATTATCACACTCACTGGAAACTTATGCTTTCCAAACTCTATTACTAGATCCCGGCATCCAAGACTCACTATCATATCTCCACCTGGAGAACCTACTTTTATTGGACACCCAATGTTTTCAATTGGAAACCCATTTCTATCAACAAATGCTTTTGATATGAATGAATGTGATGCACCAGTATCAAAAAGAACAAGTGCTGGAATAGAATTGAATTTGAACTTACCAGCCACAGCATCTGACTCTTCATAGATTTCCTCCACATTGATGTGGTTCACTTGCCCCTTCTGGAAAGGGTTGGGCTTGTTGGGTCCTTCAACTTTCTTTTCTAGGCATTCATTTGCATAATGCCCCATCTTCTTGCACTTGAAACATTCAACCTGACTAAGATCCTTCTTGACAGGCTGGCTTCCACTACCACTTCCACTTCCATTGTGGTGGCTCTTATATCCACTCTTGTGATTCTTGTACTTGTCATTGTCATGACTACGGTTATGCTTGTTGTCATGATGACGGTTGTGTTTGTGGTGGCTGTTGTACTTTCCATGCTTGTGGGATCCAGAATTCCCACTATCATCATAATGGGAACGCTTGTGAGACGATCCCGAGCTGTGCTTGTCAGAGTGCTTCCTCTTCCTGCTTTTAACCTGTTTCATCTTGCTCTCCAAAATAGCAGCCTTGTCACAAAGAGACTGATAAGTAGGGACATAGGCCATAGACAGCTGCAGGTTCAGTTCATCATTCAATCCTTCGAGGAACTTCTCTTTCCTCTTAGCATCAGTGTCAACTTCATCCGGTGCATAACGCGCCAGATTGTTGAACTCCTCAATATATTTAGCCACGCTGCGGTGGCGCTGCTTCAAGTTATGAAACTCCTTCAAACTCATCACTCCGGATGAGATGTGAGCACTACGGAAACCATCTTCAAAGATAGCCCATGTCACATCCGCGATGGGAGTGGTGATCTAGAAGTTATCCCACCAAGTGGCTGGTGGTCCTTCCAACAAGTGTGCTGCAAATCTGACTTTCTCTTCATCAGTACAGCCAATAGTTACCAAGTCCTTGTTCACAGAGCGTAGCCAATCATTGGCCACCATAGGATCAGTAGTTCCTGAGAACTTTGCTGGCCTCAGTCTTAAGAATCTAGTAAGCATGTCAAAACCCGGTGGGTTGTTCTGATTGTTGTTGTTGTTATTATTGTTGTTATTGTTGTTCTGATTCTGTATGAACGTGGTCATCATCTGCATCAGCTGCGTCTGAGTTGTCATCATCTGCTGCATCTCAGGGGTGATATTGTTGTTAGGGTTGGGATTGGCACGTCGGGGAGGCATCTGTGGTTTTCAATAAGGATAAGAATGAGATACCCATAGATGCTATCATGCACAATACATCACATAAACAATCACCAAACATGCATCATAGTAGTAAAAGTTCAACAACATAGACAACAAGTTTTGAAAAGTAAACACACCAATAGCAAGCCATCCACATGTTGGATGGTCATTGCGACTCAATAATCAAAAGCATGGTAAATAAAAGGTAAATGAGTAGTCATCACTACTCCTCTGCATCAACCTCCTCATCAACAAGTGTAAGACCTGCATTCTCCATAGCGGTCTTGTATTCCTCGACATTGGTAGTCAAGGCCTCTATTTTGGTTTTGAGAGCCCTCTTCTATGAACGAAGTCTCTCAATCACCACCTGCTGATGCTCGAGCTCAAAGTCCTTGGCCTCTAGTTCTGCAGTAATGTCTCGAATCCTCTTGTTCCTATCTTGGATTCTCTTCTCTTGACTCTTGAACTTTCTATCCTGACTCTCAAACTTGGCCTCCATTTTCTTGACTATTTCATCTTGCTCCGTGAAGAGTTTGTCCTTCTCACGAAGCTGCACCTGGAGTTCGTCATTGCTAAACATGACGTTGGTCCTATCAGTATATAGGTGCCTAAGAAGAACCTCTAAGTCCTGGAGGTATAGACGAATCGGCTCTGCCGTCTCTCTAGCAGTATCCTCGAAGTCAATGGCCTCACCATCCTCATCACGTCTACCGAAGGCGTGGAAGTGAGTACCTCTAATCTCCTGAGAGTGTCTCCCTAACAAATGTCCAAGCAAATCCTGCATGACTACCTCTAGGCCTCTCTCCTTGTCATCATGCATGAGCTTGAAGGTGATGGCCTCCGTGGCTGGCTCAGTCTGGCGTCCTGGCTGAGTAACCTTGAAGCCCCAAAGGTCCTTCCTCTCGAACTTGGTGAGGGGAAGCATCATGATGGTAGGAAGTGGGAGATTGAGCACACTAGTGAGCTCAATAAGAAGAGTGCCAAAGCGAGTTCCCTTGAACTCTTCAGTCGTGCTGATAGTGACATTAGGCATCTATTTTATAAGATAGAAAAAGTTAGAATCAACATACATAGAGGTGTATCACAAAACACACATGCATATCTTTGACAATCGAAACACACAAGTTACGGCATACATAAAACCATTACAAGCATCCAAGGTTCAACTTATTTTAAACAACATCTTTGGGAAATATAAAGATAAGTGTGCTGGTCCAACTAACGAAGTACGTTACAATCCCATCTCACTTGCCAAGTTGGCTAACAGGGCATCCCTAGAGGCAATTTGTCGATCCTGATCACATGACTCCATTGCTAAGTCTATGATGTCCTCTCTTAAACGTTGGTTGGTATCCTCTAACTCTTGGGTATGCTTCTTTTTCTTCCCTAAGGTCATTTTGGGTGTTGAGCATTCTGCACTTAATTCTATCACCAAGCTCTTTGATGGCCTTCCAAGCTACATCCCTTGCTGAATCAAAGAATGTGGTGTGCATCACTGAGTTGGTGACCATGTAGAATCATGATTCCTTGTGGTTGTCTTCCTTGTTTTTATACAAGTGAAGTTGCACCCACCAGTATTCAACTCCTTCATCCATCACGGGAAAACCTTTGTACACAGCTGCACCATGTATTCCCATGGCAACCATGAGGTCCTTGAGAGCCTTGGGGAATTCTGTCTCACATTCCAAAGTCATAGTCATGAGTGGTCCCTTCCTCATGGGTTCGTTGATGGAGTTCATCTACAAATAGAGATGAGAAAGAAGATTAGAAAAGTTTACGAGAAGAAAAGACAAGTGTGGAAGTTGTTGAAATTTTTCCTTAGTGGTTTCCAATCCTAGGGTCATAATCCTACAGGCAACACAGTGCTCTGATACCATCTGTAAGATCCCTCCCTTTATAAAGGTAAGGATCCCTGTGATTGCAATGCTAGTCCCTGGATCAATGCTAGCATCCACAGCTTAAGATGAAGTACACAGAAACAAAGGTCATTATTACATATCATTCCACAGACAAACATAGTCTTTTACAAACTCCATGGCCACAGGCCTAATACAAGAGTTCAATTATAAAATAAGATAAATAAGGATTCATCTTCATGTGCCACAGGCAAGCATGTTGAGTGTAGACTCATAACCCTTAATCATCATCAGAATAACCTGCAACATCACAAGTTACAGCCACAGTGGGTCAATACATTGGAATAGTATTGGCAAGTGATACCTTAGTAGAATATTAGTAGTCTAGATACTACATGCATTTTGGCTAAATGTATCTTAGGCTTGATTTGCTAAAAATAGGTTTTACCTATCAGTTGAAAACACTAAGTTTTTCTTTGACAAAAATTTCCCAAGGAACCACCAATAGACATTGGTGAACCTTTACCCTTGTTCAACCACAAGTTTTAACCTAGAAATTGGGATGAGGAGATTCTTGATAGCTTCCATGTCTTGATGCTCAAGTTGTCCAATACCAGTGTCGTGGGAATGGTCACGGCAGATGCTGCAATCGGCAGCGAGTAGTAGAACGAGGGGCAAGGGCGGCCAGCCATCTGCGGTGCGAGATGAGGGCAAAGACACAGGGTTTTACCCAGGTTCGGCCCCCCGGAGGGTAAAGACCTACTCCTGCTAGATTGTATTATGAAGATGGTACAGTGGGCGAGCTCGGCGGCTAGGCGGCGAGTCGCTTGAGGGTTTGATGGAACGTATCTCTACACGCCCTACAGGGAGGTTTATATAGGCTCACCTCCCCTAGGGTTTACATATCTCAACCGATTCGGTTAAAGCTTCGGTACTCGTTTAACCTAATCCGACTGGGCCTATCTACTCGCCTGGGCCTTCAGCTTCCAGTCGCTTAGATCCACGCCGGGCCTTGATCCAGTCGCCGTCCTGCAGGCCCACTCGCTAGGTCTTGGGCCAGTCGGAAATGTCCTGCTGGGTATACCCCAGTAGGCGCATCCCCATCAGTAGTCCCCGAGACCATCGTCGATTAGGCGTAGGTGGCTTCTAGCAATCGGAGTATACGGCCGCTGAGTAGACATCCAGTCGAATCGTCGGCGGGCTCCTGTATAAAGGAAAAACTAATCATTCTACTCGCGGCTTTGGCGAGTCGAGTCGGCGAAACACTGTCATAGTGAACGGGTCGGCGGGTCGAGTGGCTGAAGTTGGACCATTAAACGTGGTCAAACTAGCCGTTGGGGTAATCCAACGGTAACTTTTGGCGTAATCACCGTGTAGTAACGGCTCCCTGATTTGGCGGGTAACAACCGCTATATAAGGGGAATGGCAGGCGATCAAAGGGCCACTTCCTTGCCATTTCCTCCGACTGCGCGCACTTCGTCTCCCTTCGCCTCGCGATCCAGTCGAGCAGAAATCCTCCGACCCCCCCCCTCACAAATCTTTCCGCCATGGCCCTCTCCACCGAGCCTTGGGGTAGATCTAAGTGCACGAGGGCGCAACTGGCTTCCTTTGAGGAGGCCGGGATTTTGCGAGCCGGCTGCTGGCGCATCCCCGTGGCCGGAGATACGACCCCGAACCCGCGAGAGAGAGAATTCATCTGCTTCACCAGCCATCTCGAACGGGGGCTAGGGTTCCCCACATCCCTGTTCTTCCGGCGCTTCTGCGCCTACTATGGGATCCAGCCATCGGATCTGGGTCCCCACAGCATCGAGCAGCTCGCCATCTTCGTGGCGTTCTGCGAGTGCTATTTGGGCTGCCGGCCTTATTTCCCTCTATGGCAAGATCTGTTCCACGGACGGATCAGCCACGAGGAAGCGGGCGGCTTAACCTTCCAACTGAAGTCAAAGGCCTCATTTTTCGATTTGATGCTGCCCGCCAAGGCGGCGAGCGACTGGAAAAAGTTGTGGTTCTACGTTGCCGAGGCGACCCCGGAGGGCGAGACGGCGATCCCGCGGTACTCCGCCAATCGGTCTGAGCCGCGCTGACTTCAAGTCGGCAAGCTCCCCAGCGACCAGCGGATGGTCGTCGACGAGATGCTCCAGACTATCCGCGGTCTGAAGAAGAGGGGCCTCCAAACAATAAACTTGTACAACTGCTGGCTCGGGCGACGGCTCGTCCCGCTGGCCCGGCGCGAGCACTACATGTACCAGTACACCGGCCGGGATGACTCGACGAAGGCCTGCCTCGCCGAGTGGAAGCTGGAAGACTACATCCCAGCACTAAAGAAGATCACCCAGGCGGTGTACCTGGACGCCCAAGCTGGGGTCGCCCCTTATACCGCAAAGCGTCCAGCCCCCACGGTAATCGCCTTGCTTCATTCGCAGTCGCAGTTTTTGCAGTCGCGGTAATTCTGATTTCATCCTGCATTCTTTGCAGCTGTTCCAAGTGGTGGAAGGATGGCTCCCGCCTTCGGACGACGAGAATTCGAGCTCGTCTGTCCAGGACATGGGCGAGTCGCCACCCGCCAAAGGCGATTCCGGGGGCGACGAGATCAATGACGGCGACGAGTCCGAGGAGGAGGTCGCCCCGCTGGTTCGCAAGACCCGCGGGCAGCGACAGCGTGAGCTTGAGGAAGTAGAAGCCTCGAGCGTCACAATGACGACGACGAACTCCCAGAGACCACCTCGCGCCGCAAGGCCACTCCGTCAAAGAAGAAGAAGAAAGAGAAGGAGGCAAGGGCCCCTCCGAAGAGGAAGACAAAGCCGTCGAGGCCGGCCTCGCCGCCGCACTCGGCGAGCAGTTCTGACGCCCCTAGCCCGGCCAAGGACGAGGCGCCGCCAACGACAGCCGTGCTGGACATGGCGACCGTGGAGGTGCCGCTGGCTTCAATGCCTCCGCCATTCGCCCCAGTCTCTGGGTTGGGGGATGCTCCGGCTACAGCGGCTTCGCCTCGCAAGGAAGCTCCTGCCGAAGATATCCTAGAGGCTCCGGCTGCGGCCTCAACGAAGAAGAAGCCGTCCGTGTCTTGGGCACGCGACGTCCTGGAGATGGGGCTCAGTCGCCAACTGGGCCCTGAACTGGAGAAACCGGCCGGCCTCCGTACGGGGCTACGCTTTATTCCAGTCGCCAAGTGAGTACCCTCACCCTCCTTTGTCTTCCATAACTGCTTGAATTGTTTTTGCTTATACGATTGATGTACAGGACCGGAGTGAAGAGAATGGGCCACCTGACCGTGGATAAGGTGCCACCCGTCGCCGGCGAGGAGGATTCTTCCCGTAAGAGGAAGGCGGACGATGTCGTCATCCCTACAGACGACAGCAAGAAGGCCAAGGGCGACGACGTTGTCACGATCTCTGACGACACGGCGGTCGTGCCGATTGAGCCCGCAACAGAGGCAGCCGCGTCAATGAAGGAGGGCGCTCCCTCGCCTGGAACGGCCGAGCCGACCTCCCTCAGGGCGGGCGCCTCCATCGCGACATTCCCACGCTTCATGGCGAAAGCGGCCATGGTGAGTGGAACTTCGCCATCGAGCCGTGCACATGGGGTCGCCGATGCGGAAATCGACCAGTGTCGTGGGTACACGCCAGCTCTCCTCATGTCCGTGGACGCGATACAACTCCATGGCATGCTTGGCGCAGCTATCCAGGTATGTCCAGTCCCCGAGGATCAGGTCGGTGCTTTGCAGCGGTCTAATCCTTTAAGCGCCTTGTTATTGTTTTTCGCGTCCAGTCCCTGAGTGCGCACTCGTTGAATTTCAACAGGTGGGCACTTAGAATTTCTTGAGTTCCAGTCCCCGAGTGCGCACTCGCTGAATTTCAGCGGGTGGGCACTTAGGATTTTTCGCATCCAGTACCCGAGTGCGCACTCGCTGAATTTCAGCGGGTGGGCACTTAGGATTTTTCGCATCCAGTCCCCGAGTGCGTACTCTCTGAATTTCAGCGGGTGGGCACTTAGGATTTTTCGCATCCAGTCCCCGAGTGCGCACTCGCTGAATTTCAGCGGGTGGGCACTTAGGATTTTTCGCATCCAGTCCCCGAGTGCGCACTCGCTGAATTTCAGCGGGTGGGCACTTTGGATTTTCTTGAGTTAATTGGTTGGATGATGTGCAGGGTCTGCAACGTGAATCAGCTGACCGATTGGCAGCGAAGCACCACGCGGATAAGGAATTAGCCACCGTCCAGGAAGCAAATAAGGGGCTTCAGGCGGTTGCCGCGAAGGCGGAGGAAGCTCGCCAGGGACTTGTCCCCGCGGGTGAATTGGCAGCGGCGCACTCGGCTCTGAGAACGGCTGAAAAGCGGATCGCCGATCTCGAGCGCGAGCTGCGAGAGGCGAAGGAGGAAGCGAGCTCAGCTGATGAACGAGCCAAGGCCGCCATTACGGCCGCCGAGGAGGACCGTAAAGTGTCGGACGCCCTTGTTGCTAGGCTTCAGGACGACCACACCTCGCTTCAATGCTTCATCACGGATCTCGCCCGCCCGCTGATTGGTAAGTGCAGTTGCCTCTGCTAGTATCTTGTGCTTTCTGTGATGTCCAACGTACTCACTGTTGTCTTCTACCCGCAGGTCGCATTATTGATAGCGCGGAAGAGGCGAGCTCGTTCGACGCGCGGTAGTGTGTGGGCATGCTCGTTGACTCGGCGACGTTGTCGGCAACATGCATCCGGGCGTACCTCCAGGAGATATCACCCACGGAGGTGATTCCCAGCGACCTCGTCGAGGTGTGGAAGTACTTGGAGAAGGCGCCCTCGGTTGTTGAGTTCATGACGCGGTCGGCGTTTCGACATGGAGCATCAACAGCGCTGAGCCTTGGACTTGCTCACTTCCCAGAGGACTTCGACCTCGACGATGTGACAAGCGGCTACCCTTCGTCGACTGGCGCGGTGGAGCTTTCTGAGGTGCTTAAGCTGACGGACCGCACCGCGGTGTACTCGGAGCGTGTCTGGGCAATGGGCGACCTCCTTCCCTACCAGGAGACTGTCGTTGCGCCCAACGACCCTGAGCCACCGCACCGGAATTTCAAGGTCGAGCAGCCTTTCCGAGCTGCAATGGCGGGTGAGCTGACGACGTACCCGTCAAACCCATACACGCCGTTCATCTGCAGTCACCGGGATGCTGGCGAGTCGTCGTCGAAGCCTGCAGAATAGGGTAGTTTGCCCTGAGGTGTTAGTAGCAGGTCTGCCGCATGGGCATATTTTGTAATGTGAGATAATGCGACATGCTTTTGAGTGAGACAACGTGTCTGTGTTGGAATTTGTCATGTGTTTTGTGATTGTGGTTTAAACGAGTCCCCGAGCGCGTCCGCCCTTTTGTGGGGTTTACCTCGTGTATGATATGTTTGTTGTTTTTGAATGTTTTGTTATTGTGGTCTACTCGCCCAGACTCGAGGAGCCAGTCGCAAGGCGACTCCCTTGAACGCTCTATACTTCACCGTTTTCCCTTGCGCGAACGGGGTCGGGTGGCCGAGTCCCCGAGCGTGGTACTTGGTTGTTCTAGGTGCGACTCGAGCGTGGTTGAGGACTTGGCGCGTTGATTTGGGTGCATCACTCCTGCCTGGCCCGTTGGGCCAGTCGCGTGGCGAGTCCTGGGCATGCTCTCTTACTTGGCATTTTCCCGAGCCGCTCACGATGAACTGGTCGTCAGTCCCCGAGCGTGGTACTTAGCCGTTCGAGTCGCTATGTCAAGGATGCGGAGGACCGTGGTCGCTGTAAGAAGCGAAGACAGGTGTCTTGGCTCGTAAAGCCAGTCGGGCTAGGCGACTCCAATGGGGCTCCGGTAGGCGTTTTTCATGGACGATGCAAGACCTGAGGTTACTCAGTGCTCGTGCATCGCACTACTTAGCCGTGCCGATCGTTGTACCAAAGGTTGACTTCTGCGGTTAGCTGGATGCTGTTACTACGAGTGCGAGTGGCACAAGACATGGAGAGTAAGCGCAATTTGCGGTAACTGATTCTTTTTATTTCACAGCGACTGGAGAGTACATATGTGGGATTCTAGGAGTAGAACTTCCGTAGGAGGTTTACATTCCATGGTCGCTTGACGTCGAGTTCGCCGTCCCCGCGGACGTCGATGAGGTAGTAGGCGTCGTTGCCAAGTACTCGCCCGATGGCGAACGGTCCCTCCCACGGAGGGGAGAGCTTGTGCATGCCCTTCTTGTCCTAGATGAGGCGCAACACCAGGTCACCTTCCTGGAAGGTGCGAGTCCTCACCCGCCGGCTGTGGTAGCGGCGGAGTCCCTGCTGGTAGATGGCGGTGCGAGACCGAGCGAGGTCGCTTGCCTCGTCGAGTTGGTCGACTCCATCTTGGCGAGCGAGTTCGTTTGCAGCCTCCGTGTAGTGGACGACCCGTGGCGAGTCGTGCTCGAGATCGGTGGGCATGACTGCCTCGGCGCCGTACACCATGAAGAAGGGGGTGAATCCTGTCGACCTGTTGACCGAGGTGCGGATGCCCCAGATGACGGAGGGTAGCTCCTCGACCCAGCACCCGGCGGTGCGTTCGAGTGGTACTTGGAGTCGCGGCTTCAGGCCGTGGAGGATGCTTTGGTTGGCCCGTTCCGCCTGGCCGTTGGACTCCGGGTGGGCGACCGACGCGAGGTCGAGCCGGATGTGGTGCTCTTCGCAGAATTTGGCCATGGCTCCCTTGGCGAAGTTGGTGCCGTTGTCCGTGATGATGCTGTTTGGGAACCCGTAGCGATATATGAGCTCGCGTAGGAATTTAGTGGCGGTCTTCCCGTCGCATTTCCGGACTGGCTTGGCCTCCACCCACTTCGTGAATTTGTCAACCGCGACCAGCAGGTGGGTGTAGCCAGAGGGGGCCTTCTTGAAGGGGCCTACCATATCCATGCCCCACACAGCGAATGGCCAGGTGATGGGGATTGTTTTGAGCGCCGAGCTCGGCACGTGCGTCTGGTTGGCGTACTTCTGGCACCCGGCGCACCGCTGGACGATGTCGACAGCATCGGCGTGTGCAGTGGGCCAGTAGAAGCCATGTCGCATAGCCTTGGCGACCAGGGAGCGAGCGCCGGCGTGGTGGCCGCAGTAACCGGAGTGGATATCGTGGAGTATCTTGCGTCCTTCGGCGGGTTGGACGCAGCGTTGGAACACGCCGGTGACACTGCGCTTGTGGAGCTCGCCGTCGATGATGGTGTAGGACTTGCATCGACGAGCGATCATCCGAGCGTCCGTCTCGTCTGCCGGCAAGGTGCCGGCTTCTAGGTAGGCGATGTAGGGCTTGGTCCAGTCGTCTGGCTCGTTGACGAGTGCGACCAGGGCTGCCTCTGGTTGGAGCGGGACTCCAATGTCGATCTCCCTCGGGGGAGAGACTGATGGCTTGGTGATCGTGTCGAGGAAGACACCGGCGGGTGGTGCGAGTCGAGCTGACCCGATGCGAGAGAGTGCGTCGGCCTCCTCGTTCTTCCGCCTGTCGATCCACTCGACGGAGTAGCCTGTGAAGTGTCCACCCAGCTTGTCCACTGCTTGGCGGTACGCCGCCATGGTGGGGGAGACGGCGTCGCAGGTGCCAGCGACTTGCCCCGCGACGAGGTCGGAATCTCCGTAGCAACGTAGGCGGTTGACATTCATCTCCTTGGCAACTCGCATACCGTGGAGTAAGGCCTCGTACTCGGCCATGTTGTTGGTGCAGGGTGTGAAGTCGAGGCAGAGGATGTAGCGGAGCTTGTCGCCCTTCGGTGAAGTTAGCATGATCCCTGCGCCTGCGCCGTCCGTGTTCTTGGAGCCGTCGAAGTGCAAGCTCCAGTAATGGAGGTATGGCAGCTTCTCTGGCTGCTAGGCCTCTTCCCAGTCGGCGATGAAGTCCGCTAGGGCCTGTCACTTGATCGCTTTTCGCAGATCGTATTTGATGTTATGGACGCCGATCTCGACGGCCCACTTGGCGACCCGCCCGGTCGCCTCGCGGTTGCGGATGATGTCTTGCAATGGTGCCGAGGAGACGACCGTGATCAGGTGCTCCTAGAAGTAGTGCGGCAGTCGCCGCTGAGCTCTGAAGACCGCGTATACCAGCTTTTGGTACTGGGGGTACCATTGGCGCGACTCGGTGAGGACCTCGCTGATGTAGTACACCGGTCGCTGTACTGGGTGCTCCTTTCCTTCCTCTGGTCGTTCAACGACCATGACGGCGCTGACGACGCGTTCGGAAGCCGCGACGTAAACCAGCATGGGTTCTTTGTCGGCGGGGGCGGCGAGTAGCGGTGCGGCGAGTAGCACCTTCTTGAGGTCGCGAAGCGCGTCATCCGCCTCCTTGTCCCACTGGAAGGTGGGGTTCTTGCGCATCAGGAGGTATAGGGGCATCGCCTTTTCGCCCAAGCGGGGGATGAAGCGACTGAGAGCCGCTACTCGTTCGGCCAGTTTCTGGACGTCGCGTAGGCACTCGGGTTTGCCGAGCCGGGCGATCGTGTCGATCTTCGTGGGGTTCGCCTCAATCCCTCGCTTGGAGACGATGTACCCCAGTAGTTGTCCTGCTGGTACACCGAATGTGCATTTGCCTGGGTTGAGCTTTATCTTGTATTTTCGCAAGTTGGCGAATGTTTCAGCCAAGTCGGCGAGTAGGTCACCTTGGCGAGCGGACTTTACGACCACGTCGTCGATGTAGACGTGGATGTTGCGGCCAATTTGTCTCGCAAGGCATTCTTGCATGCACCGCTGGTAGGTCGCCCCGGCGTTCTTGAGGCCGAAGGTCATGGCGGTGTAGCAGAAGGCTCCGAATGGCGTGATGAACGCCGTCTTCTCCTCGTCCTCGGCGGCCATTTTGATCTGGTTGTACCCGGAGTAGGCGTCGAGGAAACATAGCGACTCCGAGCCCGCGGTGGAATCGATTATCTGATCGATCCGCGGGAGGACGAACTGCTCCTTTGGGCAGGCGCTGTTCAAGTTTGTGTAGTCGATACACATCCTCCAGGTCCCGTTCTTCTTCTCGACCAGGACTAGGTTTGCCAGCCACTTGGAGTATTTGATCGGCCGGATGAAGCCTGCAGCGAGTAGACGCTGCACCTCCTCGGCGATTGCTCGGTGGCGCTCTTCATTGAAGGACCGCAGCGACTGTTTGACAGGTCGCGCTTTGGGGTCGGCGTTTAGCTTGTGCTCAGCGAGCTCCCTAGGGACACCAGGCATGTCAGAGGGCTTCCATGCGAAGATGTCCCTGTTCTCACGGAGGAACTCGATGAGCGCGCCTTCCTATGCTGGGCTCATGCCCGTCCTGATCGTCACCGTCTGGCTGGAGTCACCTGGGACCAGCTCGACGGTGCGGGTGTGCGTCGTCGCCTCGAAGGTTGAGGTGTTTGCGCCCTCCGAGTTGGGCTTCTTGAGTATGGTGGGGTCGTCATTGTTGACCCCGCTCGCGTACTTGGCGAGCTCATCGGCGTGGTTGGTCTCCGCCGCGATGACGGCGTCAGCGAGCTCGGCTCCTTTGGCCTCGCACTCGGCGGCCATGTCGGGGTCGCCGTTGACGGTGATGACGCCGCACGGTCCGGGGAGCTTCATCGCGTTGTACGCGTAGTGGGGCGCTGCCATGAACTTGGCGAACGCCTGGCGCCCTAGGACGCAGTGGTAGGGGCTGTCGAAGGGCACCAGCTCGAAGACGATCCGCTCGGTGCGGAAGTTTGCTGGTGTGCCGAAGGTGACTGGCAGCGTGACTTTGCCGATCGGGTACGCCTTCCGACCGGGGACGATGCCATGGAACGTGGTGTGGGTTGTCTCGATCATCGACTGCGGGAGCCGCAGCCGCCTGAAGGTGTCCATGTACAGGATGTTGATGGAGCTGTCGTCGTCCATCAATGTCTTGGGGAGCCAGTAGTCGCCGACCTTAGGCTTGACCACCAGGGCGACTCGACCTGGGTACTCTATGCGTGGCGAGTGATCTTGGCGGCTCCACGTGATGGGTTGTTCCGACCAGTTGAGGAACTGAGGGACGTCCGCTTGGGCCGTCGCGTTGACGGCGACGGCGCGGGCGATGACCTTCTTTTCGCGCTTCGTGTTGAAGCCTGTGAAGGTATGGAGCGAGCCGGCCACTTTGCCGAATTTTCCGCCGTTTGGCGGGTCGTTGTCGGGGTCCTCCCGTGCTCGCCGTGCCTTCTCGATCTCCCTGAGGGTGTGGCAGTCGGCGGTTGTGTGTGTTGCGGGCTTCCCTTCCCTGCTATGAAACGCACAAGGTTGGTTAAGGAGGGCCACGGGGTCGAACCTTGGCTTAGCCTTGTAGTTGCCGCCATCACGGCGTTGTCCTCCGTCGCGGCGGAAGCTCTTGGGCTCGCGTTGTGCATGCCCGGCGTTGGTGACGAAGTCGACTCGCCCATCGCTGCGGTGCTTGCCGGTGAGGCGAGTGTTGCTGTAGCGTAGGTCGGACCGTCGTCCGCTTTCGTTGCCGCTCGTGCGGCGTTGGCCTCCCGACTCGTCGTCGGTTGCCTGGTTCGGATCCTCCTCCGCGTACCGTTTGGCAATCTCGAGGAGGTCCGGTATGTTGTCGAGTGTGCGGGAGTGTCGCTTGAGCTTGGCGACCAGAGGCTCGTAGCGGCACGAGGTCTTGAAGCAATGGATCGCGGTGTCCGGGTGGATGCCGACCGCGTTGTACCAGAGTTCTTGCCACTGTTGGACCCAGTTACGGGTCGACTCGCGGGGTCCCTGGACGCATCGCTCCAGGTCCTCGATGGTGGTGGCGCGGGTGTAGCCGCACTCGAAGTGCCTGACGAAGGCGTCGCGCATCTCCTCCCAGGAGTCGATACTGTCCTGGGGGAGGGTGTTGATCCACTGCCTGCATGTCCCCTCCATCATCAGGGGGAGGTAACGGGAGGCTAGCAAGTCGGTGTGGCCGGCGATCCCCATTGCCATGAGGTATGTGTCGAGCCAGACGGCGGGGTCGTACGAGGGGTCGTACTTTTCTATCTCCTTCGGCGCCTTGAAGTTTGGCGGGTACTTCTCGCCTCGGATCATTGGTCCGAAGCACTTGGGGCCGAGTCGACTGAGCGACCCCATGGGCTCGCTGTCGCGGCAATTGGTTAGGGTATATCGCAGGTCGTCGGGCTGGCATGCGCGCCAGCTTTGGTTGTTGATGATGTGGGTGCTGGCATCGATGGGTTGCCCGTTGGCGGCGACGAAGTTGGTCGCTGGCCTGGGGTCGTTGGTAGAGAGTGCCGCGTTTGCGGGTCGATGTTGGAGCTGTAGTGGCTCTGGTGGCGGGCAATTGAGGGTGTTTGCCGCCATTGGGCGGCCGCTTGAGGCCGCTCTGCTTCCCGAAGAACGCGAGTATACTGTACCCTGCGAGTCGGCGCCCGCGTTTTGCTGCTCGACGGCCTTTGCGAGGAGGGCCCTGACGTACTGGATCTGTAGGGCGCCGTCGCCCGTGGCCGTGATGTTGTCGGCTACTGCTCGACCTGCCACGAGGTCATCCATCGGGGTGGAGAACAGTGGGAGGCCGTTTGCGCCTCTCTCCCGTGAGGAGGCGACTATCCGCGGCTGGTTCCTGGGAGGTGTGCAGTTGGGTGGAGGTGGGGCGCCCATCGCCGTTGATCCTGGCGGGGGTCGGGCGCTTCCTTCTGGTGGCGCGTTCTCGCAGATCGCGCGCTCGGCCACGCGGGCCGGGTCGTTTTCGTCGTCGAAGTTCAGGCGCGCCCCTAGACAGTGGGGTTCAGGCGCGACCTGATCCGCTGCTGGTGGTAGCGCGATAGTTCCTGCGCCGTTACCTGCTCGAGGCGAAATTTTTCGCGCTCGGCTTGTTCCTAACGCACCGCCTCCGCCAGTTTCAGGCGGAGTTCCTCGACCTCCGTTGCCGTGGCGTTAGGAGGGATTGGGGTGGAGAATGGGTCCTCCGGCGGTTCAGTGCCGGTCGCCATGTAGGTCGCGGCGTGGCGACCGGTTCCGTCGTGGAGGTCGGCGGAGTTCTCCGACCCGGAGTCGAATTCGAAGATCCCAAGGATGGAGGGGTCCTCGAAGTCTCCCACGTTGGAGACCTGGGTGATGGACCCCGCGGGTGAAGCCGCGATGATGGACCCAGCGAGTGACGCCGGGGTCGCCGAGTCAGCGTCGTCGTTGAGGGCCGCGTCTTCTGCGGCCACTGAGTTTTCGGCCACGTCGCTGTGGGCCGAATTGTACTCGGAGGCGAGGCGATAGATCGTGCGGATCTGGCTCTCGGAGAGCCGATCGCGTGGCAGCGACTCGCGGATGCGAGCCGAATCCTCCGAGGCGATGACGTCGGTGAGGCCGACGAAGAGGCTGATCGTACCAACCGGCAGGATCACGCTGTGCGTGACGGGTCGTGCCGCCGGGACGTAGCTGCTCGGCAAGATTTGGAGCATCTCGCCGATCGCTATCATGTGGCCGGTGGCGACCGTCTGGTTGATGGGCAGATTGGATCTCGCCGCAGAACACCGGCCAAACTGGCCAGGCCCCACGGTGGGCGCCACTATCGTGGGAATGGTCACGGCAGATGCTGCAATTGGCAGCGAGTAGTAGAACGAGGGGCAAGGGCGGCCAGCCATCTGCGGTGCGAGATGAGGGCAAAGACACAGGGTTTTACCCAGGTTCAGCCCCCCGGAGGGTAAAGACCTACTCCTGCTAGATTGTATTATGAAGATGGTACAATGGCCGAGCTCGGCGGCTAGGCGGCGAGTCGCTTGAGGATTTGATGGAACGTATCTCTACACGCCCTACAGGGAGGTTTATATAGGCTCACCTCCCCTAGGGTTTACATATCTCAACCGATTCGGTTAAAGCTTCGGTACTCGTTTAACCTAATCCGTCTGGGCCTATCTACTCGCCTGGGCCTTCAGCTTCCAGTCGCTTAGATCCATGCCGGGCCTTGATCCAGTCGTCGTCCTGCAGGCCCACTCGCCAGGTCTTGGGCCAGTCGGAAACGTCCTGCTGGGTATACCCCAGTAGGCGCATCCCCATCAACCAGGGACATGGCTAAGTACTTAGATTCTTCCATCTGCAGTGGTTGTGCACTTTCCCCACAAGACTTGATTTTCACCAAGACAGGACCTTTTAGAAGCCTTCCCTTAGACCAAATGGACGCGCTCCAACCTATCATCCCACTACCACCAACTGTCCAAATGGCTAAGTTATTGCAACCTATATGATCCAGGCAGAGCCCATAATGCCATGTGGCTGCACTAGAAGCTTCTTAACATTTGGCATCTCAAATCCCTTTGTTCCTGGGTGGCTTTCCAAAAGTGAGATACACAAGGTAAACCATAGACATGGGCCTTGTGTAACCACTCAACACAAACCATTCTTTCCATTCCACCCAGGTGTTTCATTCACTTAGTTGTTTTATTAAGCAAAAACACAAGTCCAAAGACTTACAAATATTTTCTCATAGCATGAATATATAACCACCCTTGGTTGCTACTAGCTAGGCTAAGCATGGCAATGGTAAGCATCTTAACTTAGATAAATCTCTAACAATTCTACAACTACTAGGATTTCCCAAGCATAGCATATAGATCAAAATATTCATGCAAGTCTAAACAAAATATTTCTAGTGCATAGTTGTAAAATATAGGAATGAAATCATGAAGCGCCACTTTCCTTGGTAGTTTGGGGAGTAGCAACAATCTTCAGAATCACAATCACTATTTGCACCAAAATCTACACATAAAATAATGGCACCAACATCACATACAAAATATATACAAGCAAAAACATATGAATGCATGCAAAATGCCATGTGATTATTTCCTACACCAAACAAGACAAGTATATAGTACTGATTCATAAACAAGTCCAAAACATGCCAAATAAACTTTATTTGAACAACAAAACATTTTTCATAAAATTACTATACACAAATTATGCCTACAAATGTTTCTGTAAAAACAACCATTTTTATAGAGGCAAAACATTAAACACATTGCATAAATAGAAAGTATTTTCTCTCTTGATTCCAATGATATAAAATTTGTCAAATTTGGATGTGGGAATCAAAAGTTATGAATTTTTCAAGTTTGAACATCTAATAGATCAAATTTCTATTTTAAATTCAAACACGGGCCACGCGGCGCTTTCTGATTCGCTGGTACCGCTTCATGTGAATCGACTAACATGGACCATCAGATCTAACTTAAATCGCACGGCTAGATCTGTTCCGTACCCCTTCGCTTAAGTGATCTATCTAACACGTTGGATCTAGATCTAACGGTGGCCAATCAAGCGACCAAAGTCTGGCGGCGACGGTGAGCGGCGGCGCGCTCGGTCTACGGCGTCGCGGTGGCTACAGAGGGGGCTGGGGTCGTCGGAGAGGCTTACCAGACTCGCTAAGGCGTGCTGGAGCTCAACGCAGCAGTGGCTTGTCAAGGGGCGCACGGACACGGTGGGGATTCCTCGTCGAAGTGGAGGCAGACGTCGGGTACGGCTGTTCGTCGTCGTTGCCGGAGTTGTAGACCACGCCAGTGTGAGACAAACGCTGGGTTAGATGCGCACGGGTCTGGCAAAAACATGAGCATCAATAAGAAGGACGGGGGCGGTCGGAAATTACCAGGAGGCGTCACCGGAGTTGAGAGATGGTGGCGTTCACTTGGCGTTGAAGTTGCCGACGAATGGGAGCGCGCGCGGACAAGTGGGTGGTGCTAGCAGGTGCAGAGGGAGATGGGGAACTCGCTCGTGGTGTCTAGAAGGCAAGGGCGACGGTGGCTGGCCGGAATTTACCACCGGAGTTCGACTGTGTAGCGGCGGAGTGAGAGCAAATATGGGCAGCCTGGTGGCGCTTCTGGCTAGCTCTGTTGGGGGAAATGGCCGCGAGGGGGAGGGGTTTAAGTAGCCGAGGTTGGACGGGGAGTTACTCGACGAATCAACGGAATTAAACCAGTGAATTCATCGGCAGTGACTAGGACGAAACGGCCGGAGTTGATTGCGGCGGGTTGAAGAGACGACTAACAAGTGGGGCGTGGTTACCAGCGAGAGAGAGAGAGAGAGGGGGGGAGTGGGTCCAGGCAGTCAGCGACTGAGGGAGTGGGTTTCTGAGTGCGAAACGTTTTCCTCGCGGGAGAGAGCTGCTGGGCTAAATGGGCTAAGCGGCTGGGTTGGGCTAGATTATCTGGTCTGCTCTATTTTTTTCTCCTTTATTCCTTTTTCTTTTTCTAATTGGATTTCTGGTTTGAATTTGAAAGCTCAAATCAAATCTGTTTTAAATGAAACTTTCTCCAAACAAAAGTTTGCTGATTCTTGTCTCCTAGGAGGTGTAACACAACTGTTCACACTTGAAGGAAAAATCAAAAAGGGTTTTGGAAAAGAATTTAAACAAGCCTTATTTAAATATTTATAAATAGAGAAGAAATGGTTTTTAAATCATAATTTGTTTTTGAAACCTTGACCAAACCTTAGAAGCATCAGTCAAGCTCAAGCTCAACATTACTGATCAAAATAGTATCTTTATTATTAGAAGGTGGCAATATGACCATAGCTTGCTTACATAAAATAATGAGCATCAGATGCTCCTGTTTTTGAAATGGCTTTGAAAAGGAAACCTAAATGATCATGGATGCATGGATGATATGCAGAGTTTTGAAACATGATTTTAGGGATGTTACACTGGAAGGCGCGAGCTTGGCGGCGAGCGAAAAACTCGGGATCCTCAACCCAACGAGAGCCAGTGCGCAAATTCATCAGAGTATCGAGTGAGATATCCTCATACCAAGACAAAACGGATGTAAGTGCCATATCAGCACCAGCCCTCCCAGCAGATTCCCTCCAGAGATTTAATTGGGTCTGAGATGCCATTAACCTTGCCACAAGCACTTTAACTTCATCAATATCAGGCGTTCCAGAGGTATTTAGCCAAAGAACATGGTAGGCCCGAATAGCTGCTTGCACCAGATCTCTTCCCATAATCTTCATTGGTCCAATAGCAGCACCAACAGCAATTAGGAAATCTTCCATCGAGTATTCTGGCCTCGAGTCAGCAGGGACACCTCGGCGCTGGCGAGCAAAAATCACTGCCTTAGAGCTCACTGGTTTCGCTTCTGGAAAATGATCTACACGAAAGGAAAACATATCAGTTAAAAATAAGAAAGAGCAGAAAATAACTCGGCCACGGGCAGAAACTTACGATGAATATAACTCAACATTTTTTGGAGATCCAGGGACCAATCGACCCTAATCTTCTCGAAACGAGTAATTTCCTTTCTCATCGTCCGGTTTTTTAGCTTGGCAGCCTCAAGAAGTTCTTTATCTTTCTGCAACTGCAGGCTCAGCCGATTCTTTTCTTCAAAAAAATCCTGATCAACCTTTTCCAGTTCAGACTTCTGGAAAAGCTTGAGAGACTCAACCTCGACACATAACCGAGTTATCTCATCATCCTTTTCTTGGAGTTGCGTCGAATGAGCGGCAGCTTGTTCTAAAAAATGCAGCATCATATCAGGCATAGGTATGCATTCTTCATGCGATGCTGCAAGTGTTTGTAGCTCGGCTATACCAAAGCCGGAAAGTTATAAGAGACCCAATATTTATCTAGGACAAAAATTGATAGGTGAAAAACAAAAAAGGAACCAACCTTCAAGAGCAGAAACCTTCTTGGTAAGGCGAGTATTGAGATAGTTGATACTAGCTGCACGCCAGCGAGGAGTGAATTAGCACGACAAGCCAAGAGTATTACGAACTTAAGGAACGGTACATGGATTAGTTAAATTACCAGTCTTCTTCACCACAGGAACAACCTTCTCATATTTTTCTTGCAGTTTCTTGTGGGCGAAGAGCAACCTTTGAGATTCGGCTGTCCGCCGATCATGGGCAACCTAGATACAATGGAAGGTTAAAAGAATGGATATTCAGAGTTAAAGCAGATCCGAATTAAGTAAAACTTGACTCGGATCTAGGTGGCTGGATATTCAAAGCTAAAACATATTAGAATCAAGTAAAACTTGACTCGGATCTAGGTGGCTGGATATTCAAAGCTAAAGCAGATCCGAATCAAGTAAAACTTGACTCGGATCTAGGTGGCTGGATATTCAAAGCTAAAACATATCCGAATCAAGTAAAACTTGACTCGGATCTAGGTGGCTAGATATTCAAAGCTAAAACATATCCGAATCAAGTAAAACTTGACTCGGATCTAGGTGGCTGGATATTAAAGCTAAAACATATCCGAATCAAGTAAAACCTGACTCGGATCTAGGTGGCTGGATACTCAAAGTTCAGGAAGATCCGAATCAAATAAAACTTGACTCAGATATGCATGGACCACGGCTAATCCGAATCGCAAAAGGGTTGAGTTAGCAAGAAATGCATTTGAAGCCTAAAAAAGCTTCCAAACGAACAACAAGTTATCTGGTTGCAAGCTTCGAGGACTAGCGCATATATAGTACCATTTGAATAACAAACAAAGTATCAACGAAAGCACTTACCTCGTTCAACTTATCACTGTCAAGGACAATCTTAGCAGCCATATGCAAGTGACTGCTGATGTCGGATAACTGAAATGGTTGGCTACTCGGATTGCCTTCAAGCTGATCGGCGGCATTCCAGTTATTGGCATACTCCACCAAAGAGCCAAGGCTATTTTTGCTTTCAGTGCGGGTCAATACTTTACCTCGGGCCCGTTGTGTGACCACCGTCGTTGCCGACTCTTGCGAAGAGTAAGTTGAGTGTTGGCGGCCGGGGTGACACCAGGATTAGTAGAGGAAGCCCCCTTGCGAAGTGCATCAGCTATGTTGGGCTAAGAAGAGCTAGCCGGCCCATTCGGAGATGCTGAAGGTTTGGTAACAACAACCTTCCTACTTTTAGGAGAGGCTTCGGCAGGGGCAGCAACCTCGGCACTAGGAATCACATCCTGAGGGGCGGGAGGAACTATAGTTTCAAAGGGGGCCGAGATGGTAATATCTTCGGCTGGAGCGGGAGTAGCAGCTGGGATCGTGGTGATCAAAGGGTCGTTGGGGGAAACCCTAGCGGTCTGAAGAGAGGCAACGGGTTCAACAGGGTGATCTGGTGGCGGCGTTATGTCGGCATTAACTATGGAAGCGGCGGCTAAATCTCGCTGAGGCGATGTATGCGTTGGCGCAGGAGGAGAGTCAACACGAGAGGGACTGGGAGCCCGAGTATCTTCCGGAGGCGGAGGAGAAGGCTGTCGAGTAGCATGACTTGTCATACTCGGACCGCTTGGCTTCGCGGAGAGAGGAGCTCTGGAAGAGATAAAGAAGTAACCATCATTGTATCTCTCATTTGCCTGATTGTGGCGAGTTTGTCTCACTTCTCTTTCCTGCCGAGGTTCATACCTCGGCTGTGGATTGGGCGGCGGATCTCTCCTTCCTTCTGTCGGGATATTGTTCTCATGATTTCCTCTTCCGAGGTCTCCGTTACCTCGGCTTCCGTCGCCTCTGTCAGCACGGTGGGGGTTTCTTTCGCCATTGTTATCTCGGCTTCCATTGCCTCTGTTATCATTGATCTTTTTAGCTACTGCCGGATTATACGGTACAATCTGCTTGTTTCTTTTTCCTGAAGTTACCGCTCTGTCTTTTCGCGCATTGTTTCCGGGTGAGGATGCAGCTGCCACTGAAAGGGCAGGTGCTGCTCCAGCCGAATAAACCATACGTGAGGCACCAGGTCTTGTCGGGTCTGCCTTAAGCATTTCCTCATTCTGCTGGTTCGCAATGCGCACCAGCTCATTCACTCTTTCTTGTTGTTTTTGCCGGGATTCATCGGTCAGCCCTTCCAATTCTAGTGTCGCAGCATTCGCAGCCCTTAGGTTTTTCGCCGGGGTGTTATACCTCGGCAAACCTAGATCGACTGAATATCCCTCACGAGCTTCATGCTCTTTGTTGATATCATTCATGAGGTTTTTTCCTCTCAATCTTAACTCATCAACCCGCTCCGGGGCAACATCTAGCTTATTTGCCTTAGCATATTCTCGCAGGGTCCTGTTTAGGGACTCCCGCAATGCCGACACCTTTTTTGCCTCTACAAGCACTTTTTGCCTAGTCTCTTCCAACTCTGCCTGAGCATTAGCCGGATCAAGTATCGGCGCTGCGTAGTCAGATTATCTATAGTTGCCTGGAGAATATTTTCTGGTCTTTCTAGAGGTGGCCATCTTACCCTCGGTGCCTTCGGGGTCGTCTCCTGCACCTCGGCTGGCTTCGTTGCCGAAGGATCTACCTCGGTGGGCTGTGGAGCTGCCTGCCTTGTGGTCACCTGTCCTCCTGTCGTCGGTTCCTTGTTTGATCCGGCACCCCCCCCCCCCCGCTGCTACCTACACTCCTGCTGTGACCATTACCTCGATGCTGCTGGCAGCGCGTTCTCCACGCGGACGGTTCGCAGAGCTGAGGGGGGATCTCCCGCAACAATGACTCGCTAAGGGTAGACGCAGGAGGTGTCGACGCCGACGTAGATCTGATGCATTCCCAGGTTGACGAAGACGCCATTGCGCGGAGGAGCCTTTCCCCTGAAGCTGCCTGCGTTATCGCTGACATAGTCATAGAGATCAAATCTCTGAACTAAGCCAGAGACAACACGCTCGCCAGTGTTGATGAAGTTTCCCGTCTGGATCTTGACTCCAGCTAGCACCACTGCTGGCCCCATGGTGGGCGCCAACTGTCGTGGTGGTGGCACGGCAGATGCCATGGGTAGGCTAAAGTATGGGGCCAATGGATGCTAGAGGGATCCGGGGAGGGAAGATGTAGTTGATTCTACACACAAATGGATAACATATAGATCTTTATTTCTCCTCTCTTGGGATACAAGTGCTCATTGAGCTGTATACTAGAAGAGAAGATGAACTCTAACCAGCCTAACGGTCCCAGATGAGCCGATCCCCCCTCAAGGGTCCAAGCTTCTCCTTATAAAGGGGTGCCTTGGCTCCTCTAGAGCTGACGTGGCAAGCATATTCGAGGAGTATGCTTGTCCCAATATAGTAACTCGGCGAGCTCCTTTCCGTGTTCCCCTTCTAATGACGGCAAAGTTCCAGAGAGCCCCACCTGCATGCCTTGGGTTCCAGGACTATCACCTCCGTGACCTCCTTCTGCTCTTCTGCCGCTCTGCGCCTTGTCCTTTGCGTTTGGCTCTGTTCAGATTCTTCCTAGCCCGAGGCCAGGGTTTGAATTTAGGCTCCTCCTTCTTCTGCAAGATTCATGTTATTTGGCCCTGCCTCGCTTAACTCGGCTCGGCCTTCACTTGCTTTATGGTTTATTCGGACTTGACCGGCCGACCTAACTCATACGTCGGCCGAGTAACGTGCAGCCCCTCTTGTAAATGTCATGGTCGTGCTTATCTCGGCCGACCTTTACATAATTCGGCAGATATAAACAATAACTCGGCATAAGACTGGGGAAACTCCTGTTGGCTTCCCCCGTCTTGACCCTATCCCGGGTCACCTCCCCAACATTAGTCCCCGAAGCTGGTGTGGTCCTGCCCGTAACCTCGGCCGGGCCACATCAGTTTCCCAATATTCATTTCTCCTCGTTTGTGAGTTACTTTTCCCCTGTCCAGGGTATCCACGCAGCTTCTCATGCACGCCTCGTCCTACGTGTAACACTTATCATTGTTTCTCTAGTTTTTTGTTCCTATATAGTGCCCACTTACAAGCTACAGTAACTACTGCGCCTGTCGCGTCGGCGCTGCGACGCCTCGCGCACCGTATCGGTCAGGGTGCCTGATCGTCTCCTGCGTCGTGTGGTCACCGGTGTGGCTCCACTCACCTGCGAGCGGTTCCGTCGCACGCACGATCTACACGGTTACTACTCCGCACGCATGATCCCACTACTGCCAGGATCGCGCGGTTATAAAGAGGAGAACGGGGCTAGAGGGTTCACTTTCCCCCTTTGCCTACTGTTGCTCTTCTTCCTCCTTGCGTCCGTGCGCCTGCTCGCATTCCTGCGGCCGTGCGCTCGTCAGAATCTTTGACGGCGAGACCACCGCTCCTCTACTCCGTCGACCTCGTCAACGCGCGCTTGCTCTGGCACCGTCGCCGGTGAGTTTCTGTGTGGTCTCATCACCTAGATTTTTCTCTAGACGCGTCTGCCGCTCTCTAGGTTTCCCGCGGCGGTTCCTTTTCCGCTCCGCCGCCATTTTCACCTAGGACCACAACGGGGCATTGCACCTCTAGGCTTTGCTCCGCCGCTAGTTCCTCTTCTGTTGAATGCTCCGGCGACCCTATGTCAAGCTCAGTTAGCGGCACGCTCATCGAGGATGACGATGCAGCGTCTGGTCCAGAGCGGGGCTCCTGGCAAGGTTCCACCGTTACCCGCCGAGAGGTTGAGTGGTTAATTAGAACTCGCCGGATTCCTGCCGAGGTAGCATGTCGCTTACCCGGCAGCGAATCTTCCCCCTTTCTTAACGAAGGCGAGTACGTCGTTTTTATGTCCCATTTCGCTCGCAGGTTTGGTCTTCCCCTTAGCGATTTTGCTAGGGAATTCCTCGATTACTTCGGCCTGCAGCCGCATCATCTTCCGGCTAACGCCATTGCTTCTCTATCCGCTTTCATCTCGGCCTCGGAAGGATACTTCGGCCTCTGATCGTCTGTGCATGTATGGTCCAAGTTCTTCCAGATCCGATCCAATGTCATTCCAGACAAATCCCTTCATCCTTCCGAGAAATTGCTTACCCAGTGTGGAGCCGCGTCCATCACACCTCGGAGGAAATCCAAGTTTCCTCGCGTTGTTGGTCTCGAGTCATGCAAGAAATGGCATAGATCATTTTTCTATGTCAAGAATTCCGGGAAGGAAGACAAGATTCGGCTCCCTGCTTTCTCCATCGGCCCCCCTTCCAAGAAGAACTGGACTTATAATCCCTGGAAGAGCCATGCTCTGGCCGAGGCCTTCGAGATTCGGCTGAAGGAGCTGATCTGCGCCAGGTTACGTGGCGAGGATCTGATGACCACCTTTGTCAGCAGCCGGATCTGCCCTTTTTAGCAACGCACGCACAAGCTCTGCTATATTAGCGGTCCCCTTGATCCCAACCGAGTCTCAACGGTTGAGCTCGATAATTATCTTATTTTCAAGCGTGTCTGAGCTATCTTTAAGAAGGAGATGCCGGAGGATTGGACCTGGGGACTGAAGCCGTTCACCCGCGGGAATCCCCCTCCTGAGGTAAGTTCACGCATTTATGTTTTGCCCCCCAATTGCGTTTGTGATTCCTTTTGCTAATTCCTTTTTGTCTCTTTTCTTGCAGAGATTTGCGGAGCAGAAGATTGAAGATGCCGAGGTTTTGGCCCTCCCGTGGACCGCAGATCAGAACACCCCGGACAGAGGGGAGCCTGACTCAGAGGAGTTCGTTCCCAAATCGGACCTTGCTCCAGCTCGTGCCCGCGGCAAGACCTCGGCTCACGAGGAGGAAGGTGATTCGGACGACGTCCAAATTCTTGAGGTAGTCGCCGCAATGCTTATCTCTTATGCATTTCCGGCTTCTACTTCCCCAGCTAATCAGGCCGGTCAGGTGCACGATGCCGAGCCTCTCGCCTCCCAACCTCCTGCTACCTCGCGGAAGCGTGCCGCTCCAACAGGTGCCTCTGAAGCCGCTCCCAAGAAGCGAACTAAAAAGTCATCCCAGCACCTTCCGAAGCGTAAAATTATGCCCGGAGTTACTGGGTACGCTCACTTTCATTTGTATTTCTTGTTTCTCTTTTTCCGTCCTTTGATTTGACTTTCTGTGATTTTGTAGCGCTCCTCTTTCTATTAAGGCCAGTGGTCCAAGCATGACGAGTCATACTACTCGGCTGCCTTCTCCTACGCCTCCTGAAGATACCAGAGTTCCTAGTCCTGCTCGCGTGGACTCTCCTCCTGCTCCGAGTTAAACATTACCTCGGCAAGATGCACCCGTGGTTACCGTTGCTGATGCCAACGTAACCCGGACAGTAGATCCTCCTACCGAACCCACTGCCCCCATCGTGAACCCCGGAGTTTTCCCCGAGACTCCTTTGGCCCGCGCAGTTTCAACGACAACTCCAACTCCAGCCGAGGATATCACCATCTCGGTGCCCTTAGAAACTATAGTTCCTCTTGTTTCCAAGGACATCACCCCTAGTGCCGAGGTAACGGCTTCTGCCGACGCCTCTTATAAGGCCAAGAAGGTCGTCGTCACCAAACCTCCCTCATCTCAGAAAGGGCTTGCTAGCTCTTCTCAACCTACAATTGCTGATGCGCTCCGCAAGGGGGTTTCCTCTGCTAAGACCGTTGTCACCCCGGCCGCTGATACTCAGCTCACTCTTCACAAGAGTCCCGCAGCGGCGGTGGTTACACAACGCGTCCGAGGTAAAGTCCTGACTCGTACTGAGAGTGGGAACAGCCTCATCTCGTTGGTTGAGTATGCCAATAATTGGAACGCTACTGATCAGCTCGAGGGCAATCCAAGCAGTCAGCCATTTCAACTCTCCGACATCAGCAGTCGCTTGCATCTGGCTGCCAAGATCGTGCTTGACAGCGATAAGATGAATGAGGTAATTGTTTTTATTGACGTTGGATTAGTTATTCGAATGATATTATATATACTCCAGCCCCCGAAGCTTGCAACCGAATAACTTGTTATTCGTTTGGAAGTTTTATTAGGCTTTGCCTGATTCGGATTTGTCTTAGTGTTCGAATATCCAGTCATCTATATCTGAGTTATGCTTTGCTTGATTCGGATCTGTCCTAGTGTTCAAATATGCAGCCACTTAGATCTGAGTTAAGCTTTGCTTGATTCGGATCTGTCTTAGCTTCGAATAGCCAGCCACCTAGGTCCGAGTTAAGCTTTGCTTGATTTGGATCTGTCCTAGTGTTCAAATATGCAGCCACTTAGATCCGAGTTAAGCTTTGCTTGATTCGGATCTGTCTTAGCTTCGAATAGCCAGCCACCTAGGTCCGAGTTAAGCTTTGCTTGATTCGGATCTGTCTTAGCTTCGAATATCCAGCCACCTAGGTCCGAGTTAAGCTTTTCTTGATTCGGATTTGTCTTAGCTTCGAATATCTCACTGCAATTTATTTTGTCGCTTAGGTTGCCCATGATCGGCGGACCGCCGAATTCCAAAGGCTGCTTTTCGCACATAAGAAATTGCAAGATAAGTATGAAAAATTTGTTCGCGTGGTGAAGAAAGCTGGTAATTTAACAAACTTTTGTATTGTCCCTAAAGTTCTTAATATTTTCGACTTGAGGTGTTAGCTCATTTTGCTGGTAAGTAGGTAATATCAACAATCTTAATATCCGTTTTGAGAAGAAAGTCAAGGCCCTGGAAGGTTAATTATCCTTTCTCTTTACAGATTTCCATTCGAAATTTATCCCGGGTTCCTTTTAACCTTTTGGCTTTGGTATAGCCGAGTTACAAACTCTTGCAGCATCACATCAAGAATGCATACCCATGCCTGATATGATGCTGCATTTTTTAGAGCAAACCGCTACTCACTCGGCGCAGCTGAAAGAGAAAGATGATGAGATAATTCGCTTGCGCGCCGAGGTGGAGTCCCTCAAGCTCTCTCAGAAGTCTGAGTTAGAGAAAGTTGATCAGGAGTTCTTCGAAGAGAAGAATCGGCTAGCTCTGCAATTGCAGAAAAATAAAGAACTCCTCGAGGCTGTCGAACTTAAGACACGGGCGTTGAGCGAGGAGATCACTCGCTTTGAGAAGACCAAGGTTGATTGGGCTCAAGATCTTCAGAAAATGCTGAGCTATATTCATCGTAAGTCTCCGACCGTGGCCGAGTTATCTTCTTCTCTTTCTTACTTTTGAGTGATATACTTTTATTCTGCGCAGACCATTTTCCGGAAGCTAAGCCCGTAAGCTCTAGAGCGGTGATTAATGCTCGCGTGCGCCGAGGTGTTCCTGCAGATGTTAGCCCAGAATACTCGATGGAAGGTTTCTTGGTTGCCGTTGGTGCTGCTGTTGGTCCGATGAAGATTATGGGCAGGGATTTGGTGCAAGCAGCCATTCAGGCCTACCACGTTCTCTGGCCGAATACTTCTAGAACTCCTGATATTGATGAGATCAAGATACTGGTGGAAAGATTAATGGCATCCCAGAACCAGTTAAATCTCTGGAGGGAATCCGCTGGACGAGCTGGTGCTGATATGGTGCTCACAGTCATTATGTCATGGTACGAGGATATTTTGCTCGATACCTTGATAAACTTGCACACTGGCTCCCGTTGGGTTGAGGATCCAGAATTCGTCGCTCGCCGACAAGCTCGTACCTTCCAGCTCGTTGAGTATGCTGACGTGCACAACTGGATTGAAGGGCTGAGTTTCCTTCCTAACCCAGCGGATGACGTCGAAGTTGAAGATGCCTCTGATATTAATTCGGCCGACCAGGACGAGGGTGAGGGCGACTCGGACACTTCTGGTGATTCCAGCGCAAGCTCGAATGGGGACGGCGACGCGCGATCATCTTCCAAAGGGACTGGGCATTCTCAAGCTCAAGCTAATGTTTCTCAACAGCACCGGGCTTCCCCTGAAGTCGCTCCTGGTTCTGTGGAGGGCGAAGCAACTTCGGCCGAGGTGTCGTCTACCTCGGAGCGCCTAGTGCCTGACCAAGTTGCTAGCCCTTAGGTTCAAAAAACTTTAAGTTATTTCTTATCCCCGGTATGCCGGGCGTATGCTGTGTGTGAAACAATTGTCCGACTCTCTGTGTGGTATGAACTCTCTTTTGCCTTTGGCCGCTGAGGCACCTATGATGGTGATCGTTATTTGTCTTGTTTAAATAGATCTTGTTGGTTTAAATCTTTGCTTTGGTGGCCTTCAATCTCATAAGTTCGGATTGTGTGTTTTCATTTGAGCCATCTTAGTTCGGCGTTAATATTGCCTGGCCTGTATAAATTCGATGGCTCTACCATTGTGTTCTTGATCTTTATCCGATCTATAAATCCCGAAGCCCATATTTGAGGAAAGCGAAATAATATCGTTCAAGGTAGCTTCTGACCTATCGTTCGGGGTGCCGAAGTTTAATACCCATTTTTGTAACAGGAGACAATCATGGGGCAACTCCCTAGTCAGTGCTCTAGAAATCGAGGTTTTAATGCCTAATTCGAGATAAGAGATAATACGTCATAGTCCCCGAGTTCCCTGCTCGAGGTCCTGAAGTTTAACACATAATTCCGGAAAATGACGTTGGGCAGTCCCCGAGTCACTGATCCAAGTGCGTAACTCAAAGTGCCGAGGTTTAGTACATACCTTGGTGGGGGAATACCAATCGGGGTATACCCATGAAACGGATTCGCCAGCTGGATCGAGCCGACTGGAACCTAGCCCTGAGCGGGTCGACTCGCCCAATACGACGACTGGCGCGTGCTGGGCCCAGACAAGTGGCGCCGACTGGAGGCCCAAGACGACTCGTATACAAAGCCCACCAACACACTTGTAAACCCTAACTGGCTGCATATATAAAGCCACCAGGGGCACCCCCACGAGGATCCTCGCTCACATCATATTACATCTTCTTCCACATTAGATTAGATCTAGTCTCTCCATCCGCCTACGGCGGCTCCCATGTAAACCAATCTATGATCATATACTGGATTGATAGCAGGACGCAGCGATCCTCCACCGAGGGGACGTGAACCTGGGTACATCGTGTGCCAATATCGCTCCTGGATTCTCCTACGTCGCCTTGCTCCCTCTACGTAAGCTACCCCCAGTAGCATCTGTCGTGCAATACCACGACATACCTCAAAATGTGAAACAATATAGGGCAGTCCCCGAGTGACTGCTCAAGGTGCCGAGGTTTAATACATAATCCAAAATGAAAAATAACATAGGGCAGTCCCCGAGTCACTGCTCAAGGTGCCGAGGCTTAATACATAGTTGATACTTCGACTTAAAGTGTCACGTTACAACGTATCATAGATGACTCCTATGAGTAAAACGGACGAAGTAAAGCTATGTTCCATGGTCTTTTCGATTCTTCGCCAGCTTTGTTTGTCTTGTTCTTTTCTGGTGACTGAGCATCAATTAGGTAATATGCATCATTGTGTAATGCTTTGCTCACGATGAATGGTCTCTCCCATGGGGGTGATAGTTTGTGCATGCCGGCTGTGCGTTGCACTAGCCGAAGGACCAAATCTCCTTCTTTAAACACTCTCGGATTGACTTTCTTGTTGTGATATCGTCGTAAGTCTTGCTGATAAATAGCTGATCTTGATAGTGCCAACTCCCTGGCTTCTTCTAGCAGATCGACATCATCTTGCCGAGCTACCTCATTTACCTCAGCGGTTGTATATTGGGTGACTCTTGGCGAGTCATGTATTATGTCGGCTGGAAGCACGGCTTCTGCTCCATATACCAGAAAAAATGGGGTATATCCTGTTGACCTATTTGGGGTAGTTCTAAGGCTCCATAGTACCACTGGTAGTTCCTCGATACAGCACCCTGCCGACCTTTGCAATGGTTCGACGAGCCGGGGTTTTATTCCGGACAATACCAGTCCATTAGATCTTTCCACTTGCCCATTGGATGCTGGGTGAGCAACCGAGGTGACATCTAGTCTTATGTGTTTTTCTTGGCAGAATCTGGCAAAAGCCCCTTCGGCAAAGTTTGTGCCATTGTCTGTAATAACGCTATGTGGATAACCATATCTCAAGATAATATCTTTGAGGAATTTTACTGCTGTTGGTCCATCACATTTTTTATCGGTTTTACTTCAATCCACTTCGTGAACTTGTCGACCATGACTAAAATGTGGGTCATTCTGCCTCGGGCCGGCTTGAATGGTCCCACCATATCCAAGAACCATACAAAAAATGGCCAAGTAATTGGTATTGTCTTTAACTCGGACGATGGCATATGTATCTTGCTGTAATATCTTTGGCAACCATTACATTTTTCTACCAATTCTTTGGCCTCTTTCAACGCCGTCGGCCAATAAAATCCATGCCTGAATGCTTTGGCTACTAAAGCTCTGGACGAGGCGTCATGCCCGCATTCTCCCTGATGTATATCTAGGAGGATATCCTGGCCTTCCGCCGAGTCAACACATCTTTGCAGCACGCTTGTGACGCTTCTTTTATATAGCTCATTGTTTATGATTGTATAAGCTTTTGCTCTTCTCACTGTCTGTCTAGCCAGTACCTCATTACTCGGCAAAGTCGCATCCCTAAGGAAGGAAAATATGGGTTGCGCCCATGTTGGCATGATTTTGGATAATTCCACTATATATTTCCATATTTTCCGCTGACATAACAACCTCGGATTTTTCCATATCCATTCGTGCGACGGCCGAGTTTATTTTTGGAAACTCCGGGTTACATTCTTTGTCAATTTCCATCGGCATACTATCTTCTCTTGATTTTGCCGGGATAAAGATAGATTCGGACTCTGGTGATGGAGCTATTGATGGTTTTCTCAGGTGCTCTAGGGCGATACCTGGGGGAATTGATTGCCTGGTTGATCCGAGTTTTGACAGCGTATCCGCAGCGTCATTTTCTGCCCGAGGTACATGATGAAATTCACATCCATCGAAGTATCCACTGATTTTTTGCACATGAAATCTGTATAAGGCCATATTCTCATCTAGCGCGTCCCAATTGCCTGATACTTGCTGTACTACTAGATCTGAATCTCCGTAGCATAGGATCCGGCGTATGCCAATCTCTTTTGCCACTTAGAACCCATGGACGAGTGCTTCGTACTCGGCTACATTGTTTGACGCGATAAAATGTATTTGAAGCACATAATTCAGCTAATCTCTTTTTGGCGAGGTTAACACTATCCCTGCCCCCAAACCGTTCCTCAGCTTGGAGCCGTCAAAGTGCATTGTCCAATAATTCGGATCTGGTAAGGGTGGCTCATATTGTACTTCGGCCCAATCCACAGAGAAGTTGGCCACTGCCTGAGATTTGATTGCATCTCGCCTATCAAATTGCGGAGCATAAGGTGACAATTCAATTGCCCATTTTGCTATTCGGCGGCTTGCATCTTTGTTGCTCGATATGTCGGCTATGGGCGCTTCACAGATCACTTTGATCGGGTGTTCTTCGAAGTAATGTTTAAGCTTCTTCGCCGACATGTATACTCCATATGCCATCTTCTGGTAATGTTGGTAGTTTTGTTTCGAGGCTGATAGTACCTCGCTTAGGTAATATACCGGTCTTTGTACTGATTTATCATCTTCAATTCGTTCCGCAACGATCACCGCACTTACCACTCTGTTTGTGGCGGCTATGTAAAGTAACATAGGCTCTTTTGACAATGGAGAGGCTAGGATTGGTGTTGTGACCAACATCTTTTTCAGTTCATGAAATGCATTATCTGCTTGTGGTGTCCAAATGAATTTATCAGATTTTTTTCATCAGTTGATATAGTGGTAATGCCTTCTCTCCCAGCCGACATACAAATCGGCTAAGCGAAGCCAGGCAACCCGTGAACTTCTGTACGTCATTTAGACATCTCGGCAATTCCATTCTTTCTACCGCTCTTATCTTAGTTGGATTGGCCTCTATACCTCGGCTAGATACGAGAAAACCGAGTAGTTTCCCAGCTGGTACACCGAAGGTGCATTTCTCCGGGTTAAGCTTCATTCGGAACCTTCTCAAGTTCGCGAATGTCTGCCGAATATCATCCAGTAGCGTTTTGCTCTCTTTGGTTTTGATAACCACATCGTCTACATATACTTGTACATTTTTCCCTATCTGGTCATATAGACACTTTTGCATACATCTCTGGTACGTTGCCCCTGCGTTACGTAGGCCGAATGGCATGGTGCGATATCAATAATCCCCGTACGGGGTAATAAACGCAGTCTTTATTTGATTAGCCGGATTTAACGGTATCATGTCAACACCCGGATTTTTCAATCCTAGATGCCTGTTATGCCATACATCGCAATCCTAGGATTACCATTTTTGCGAGACATAACAGAATTGGATACCATAGTACTTCATCCATTACAAACGATACATAAGTTCTTACACAAATAGGGATCTCATGATCCAGTTCTTAATACAACATCAAGCAGCGGAATACGAAATAATAACGGTAGTGTAGGCGAAGCTCCATCTTCGGGGTCACAGGCAATGCTGACGATGGGACATGATCCTAGTTGTCGTAACCTTCCTGGGGTCCATCCTCCAGGTACTCCTCTTCATAGTCTGGCCATGGGAATAGCCAGGGACAAAGCCATGAGTACTCTTTAAGTACTCACAAACTAGTACTAACAAGTAAAGGGATTTTTTGGATAATAGGACACTAGGCTCTAGGGTTGTTTTGCAAAAAGCCAGGTTTATCTCTACTAGGTTCCAAAGCTAGTCACATTTTTATAATTCCTAAGTGGGAACTTGTAATCCAGGTCACAACTCTGTTGTGGTCAAGTCAAAGTCTCAATTCATTTCACAAGTCATTTCTTTTAAAAGGTCTGACGGGGGAACAGTATGGCCACTCCAACTGTCCATAACCGCGGACGCGGCTATTCGAATAGTTTGACACTCTGCAGAGATTGTACACTTTCACCACAACATTCGATACATCTGTCAGGAACAAATCCTGAATTCACCATACTCAGTATGCGGATAATCAATCCTAACCTTTCAATTACACTCCCTAGTATAAGCACCTCTCCTGTGAGTTTGGCCTCCCAACCATGACCACTGTCATCTTGGGTACTGCACAGGTGGACAATCTTCACAAGGTAGCCTCAGCTCAGACCTTGGCCGTGAGGGAACTAATACTAAGGTATATAAGTTTCCAGTCAAGCCCTACCCAATATTCGGGTATTGTGGTTGTACGCTAAAATTGGAATGGTATCGCATCCAGACAACCATCAGTTTTATAAAGGGCTAAGGCTCATGCCTCAACATTTTCATCACCAAAATCATCAAGTGTTTGGAAACACATGTCCAAAACATTTCAATAGAATGATCCATCATTCCAAGGTTTTCATAACCATTTTTCCACCAAGTATTCCCATCTAAAAGTTGATCAAGTTTTATGCTTAGCACTAGCATCTACAGGTGGGGGTAGTCATAATGAGGGGTGGTAACTAGTGGAGTTTCAACTAAGTACAACCTTATATCTTAGGCTGATATCAAGGTTTCTAGCTTAGGCCAAATTTTATGCTCTTTAAGCAACCTTCAGCACAACTGTCTAGTATCTACCAAACTCTTAGGTAGACTCTAAGTAAGCTTTGATAAAGAAATAAAGTAAGAAGCTTGCCATAAAACTAGGATTGGGTTATCAAATGAGTATGATCACATATGCTTAAGGCATAAAGTAGTCATATCACAAATATGGGTTTGTGGCATCAGTAGGGTATCTGGCAAGGGTTAGCTTGCATAGGTATAGTATCTTGCAAGTGTTAGCTTGCATCAATGTCAATATAAGCTTGCCTTGTGCAGAGCAGTGGTTGAAGTTCTCCTCGGCTTCCTCTTCGTAGTATCCTCCTTCCTCCTCGTATCCTTGGTCGGTACTAGCGTCTATGAATAAATATGAGGTACACAATCACCAAACAATACTTAACTACTTGCAATCACCACACACAAGGGTCCTATGGATGATCTAGCATCATCCCTAACATTACAAGGTTAAGGCTTGATTTAATTCCTTTTATTTTTTTAGAAAAGTAATTTCTACTCATTGAAAAACTGCTTAAGATTTAATATTCTCTAAACCAAATATGGGATCATGTTGACACATGTCATCACCACATATTGTAGTCCATGGGAATGTGATTTAAAGTGGTGTCACAATTTATTAAGGTTTTACCCTTTTATTTTAATTAATTAAAGTGGCTAGAAATGCTTATGAAGCATTCTTTTATTACTTGAACATTATTTCTGCAAGTAAACCTATATATTTTTATATATTCTGAAAGGTATGGTTAAATGTGATTTTGAGAGTTGGAATCAACTCAAAAGCTTTTACGGTTTAAATTTGAAAAATGTTTGAATGCAGAAAAGCTTCTGCCTTGTTATTTTTACTATGGGTGATCTACAGATCCAAATGACTTGAATCCAACGGGCTTGGATTAAGCATTCACAGACCTTTCCAACAAAATTGGTTTCATCCAATTTGGTGTACCGAATTGATCTGGGTTGATTTTCGAAGTTGGGTACAGAAGTGTGTTTGAATTTAAAAAGAAAAAGGTTTAATTTGAATTGCTGGGCTGCGCGGGAAATTCTAACGGGCCGGCCTGCTAAGCGCAGTGCTCCCGCGGGCTGCTTAAGTGGGTGTCCCCACTCGTCAGTGACATGGGGATGGGCGAAGCGGTATGGGGCAACGTGGATCGTTAGATCTAGTTCTAATCCAACGGCTGAGGGTCATCGTCGACGCGAGACAGCTCCGGCGAGAACGAAACCTAGCGCGGCCAGTGAGGGGTGCTGGGGGCTCACCGGGGTACGGGCGAGGGTCGGCGAGGCGGGCGAACGACGAAGTCGACGACAGCGAACCTCCTGGTACCGGTGGCTTCTCCTGGGGCGGCTCCAATCGCTGGCTCCCTTCTTCTCCGGCAGCGGCAGGCTCCAGTGAAATTCCGGCGGGGTGGTGCTCGCCTTGCTCTGAGGATGGTGTGGCACGATCAGTGAGGGGAGGGGAGTGAGATGGTGTGAAGAAATCATGCGGGGGCGGCCTCTATTTATAGTCGAGCGAGGGGACCGTCGGGGCGCACGGTGAGCTCGTCGGGGGCGACGTTACAGGCGGCTAAAGGCATGGGCAAGGGTAGGGGACGGTGCTGTGTCTCCTGGCGATGCTCAACGACATGGTCGCGAGGCATGGGGCGGTGTGGTTTGGTCTGGAACGGCCGGTGCTCTGCGCGGCAGAGGCGGCGTCTTCGACGGCGGGCGGTGGCTGTATGGCACGGGGCGGCAAATGGGGATGTCTGGCGGTCTCCTGGGTCGGTGGTGATCGTGTGTGCGCGCGGTGAGGGCGGCGTGTGGTCTGTGGGTGATGGTCGAGGGTGGCGCTCTGGCGCACGCTCGGCATGGTCTGGGCGTGGCTTGTGCGCGTGGTCCAGGGCTTGGCAACGCTCGCGGCTGGGACAGGCAGTGGCGGTGGACGGTGGGCTGCCTCCCAGACATGCTGGCTAGGCTTGCTGCTGCTCCTAGCTTGCTGTCCACAATGGGATGGCATGGGGGTGCTCGGCTGTTCACTATTAATGACAATGGCAAGCTCACAGGGGTGCTAGTGTGGGGCTAATCTTTCTAGATGATCTATGGGGTTGTGTGTGAGCTAACTAGGGAGCAAGTTAGGCTCAAAACACTGCACACTATAGTGTTTGATGTTCTGTTTGATCTGTGTCTGCAACCTGTTTGATGAAATGGCCGCATGAAATCAAGTTTTGAATTTTGAAATGAATTTTGGGGGGTTTGCTAGCTTGGTGCTGATGAGTCTGCAGATGCTTGGGTTTTGAAAGTTGAGCTTGTTTGAGTGGGTTTTGAAAAAGTGGGATCTTCCCATATGAAGAAGATTAAATTTTGAATTGTCATTTAAACTATGCATTTGAAAGTTTCTGGATGATCACAAAGTGGGCCTTGATACTTTGTTATGAGTACATTCAAGGGGTGCAAAGATCCAGAAAAGTTTTTGTTAGGTTTTGAAAGTTTGAGACAGCCAAAGTAGGCATGGGAGTTAAATTGGTCAAAATGACCATTCACTTAATATATTTGTTTTGATTTACTTGTCTTTAGGAAAAGTGTGGGAAATGTTTTAGATGATGTTCATTTCACCTAAGAAACATTTTACAAGCGATGGATCACACAAACAAGGTGGTTTTTAAAGAAATTCAAAATCCATGCATACACATATACATGCATTCATGAATTCATTTAGAAAAGTTTTTGTTAACCCTAATCTTGATGATTAGTGTTTGTTGATCTAAGTTTGGTATTTTTGGGATGTTACATATCTGGTGGAAACCAGAATACACGTCTACAAATGATAACAGCTCACAACCAGCGGTCGAATCAATGACTTGGTCTATTCTAGGTAAAGGAAAAGGATCTTTGGGACACGCCTTGTTCAGGTTCGTGTAATCAATACACATTCGCCAGATGACGGCTACATTTGGATCATCCTTTTTCTTTTCTACTAACACCGGGTTTGATAGCCAATCCGGGTAAAGCACTTCCATGATGAACCCGGCCGCAAGGAGCCGAGCTGTCTCATCTCCTATTATTTTTCTCCTGTCTTCGGCGAAGCGGCGGAGAGGTTGCTTCACCGGCCTTTCTCCTGGCCTTACGTGCAGAGAGTGCTCAGCCAACTCCCTCGGCACACCTTGCAGGTCTTGAGTTGACCATGCAAAGATGTCCCGATTCTCACGGAGGAAGTTGGTGAGCTCGCCTTCCTATTTGGCATCTAGGCCGGCACCAATGGTGATGGTGCGTTCTGGGAACTGTTCATCTATCTGGACCTTTTTTGTTTCTTTCGTCGGCTGGAAAGAAACGCTTCCATGCGGGTTGGCCAATGCCGGCATATTCAGTTGCGCCGACTGAGCGAGAGCCGCTACCTCTTGAATCCTTCTTTTTTCTCTTGCGATCACCAATGACTCAGCCAGGTTTGATCCGGCTGAGGCACATTCCATTGACTTCGTATAGTCTCCTGCTACTGTTATCACGCCTTGTGGTTCGGGTAGCTTCATTTTCAAATAAGTGATGTGGCAAATGCTCATGAATTTGGCCAATGCTGGCCGTCCGAGTAAAGCATGATAGCAACTCTCTAGATCCACCACCTCAAACTCCAAATTTTCCGTCCTGCAGTTATCTCTTGTGCTGAATAACACATCTACTTGAACCTTCCCTATGGGTTCGCATGAAAGTCCTAGCACTATCCCATGGAACGTGGTTCTCGTAGATTGCAGCATATTCTGCGATATCCCGAGTTTATGCATTGTATCTTTGTACATGATATTGATACTGCTCCCATTGTCAATGAGTACTTTTGAAAATTTCACATTAATGCTGGGTCCGACAAATGTCGGATCTAGTACGAGTGCGTACGACCCCGGATTCGGCATTATTTTGGGGTGATCCCTTATGCTCCAAGTTACCTCCTGATCTGACCAAGCCACATATCTTGGTACTGCCGGCATAACCGCATTTACTTCCATATGTCGGCGATGTATACTTTGTCTTGTTGTTCTGTTGTGAACACGCAATATGACTGATGATGTTCCCTGTAATCATTGCGTCCATTATTTCCGGGGTTTGTCCTTCCATCCTGACCCTAATTTATCACTTGATGAACTGCATCTCTCCGGTCCGAGTTATCATACCTCGGGGGAGGAGGGGGTAACATTAGCTGTTGTGCATTCGCTCCAGTCAACTGCGGCTGCTGCTGCTGATGCGCCTGATGGGAAGGTGCTTGCATGCCCGTCGGGTTCCCCATTGCATTTTTCATCCAGGCGCATTGCCGAGTTGTATGATTGCCCGGCTTGGCCGGGTTTGGAGTGTGAAACTTACACGGTTGATCCAACATGGATTCAAATGTGTACTTCGGTCTTTCCTGCCATTGCTTCTTCTGTTCTGGTGTCCACTGTCTCTTCCCTTCATTCTTCGGTGTCCATTGCTGAGGACCATTCTTCTGCCGCTGACTGTTCCCATGACTCGGCTGATCCTGCACTACCGGTGCCACCTGATTGGAAGCATATCTGTAATCCGGTCTTTCCTCTCTTCTTCTACTTCTGAACTCATTATGCCTTGATGATCCGGCGGCATCTCTTGCATATTGATCTTGGTGTTCCCTATGGTCTGCCGACATCAGCTCTGGTTGCGTCGGATCTCCCAATGCATACGAATCTGCTATCCTGATGGTTTCTGCCAAAGTGGTTGGCATATCTCTTTGCAGTCGCTACCACAGGACACTGGCATAACGACATCCTTGAGCGAACCAAGCTACCGCTTGCGATTCTATAACTCCTTTGCATGAATTCCTAAGGTTACACCACCGAGTCAAGAATTCTCTGTCTGTCTCATTCGGCCTTTGCTTGCACATTGCAAGCTGATGCAGCCTGTTTGGTCTCTTGTAAGTGCTGGTAAAGTTGCTGACAAACACCTCTTCAAAATCTAGCCAGCAGTTGATACTACCCGCTGGCAGATTATTCAACCATACTCTAGCCGGTCCTTCCAGCATTTGCGGGACATATCTTACTGCTCATCGCAAGTTTCCGCCAGCTATTTTTACCGCAGTGGCATGGTCAATTAACCAGTCTTGTGGTTTGGTGCTTCCATTGTATGTTTTCGTGCCCCTCGCCAGCTGAAAGTTCGGCATAGGCGGCTCGCCCATGATTCGGGGTCCGAAACACGCCGGACCCGGCGGACCTTGCTCCTCTAATAACTCGGACCGGTACAGCCTGTCCAGTTTTGATCTTGCGTCATTCGACGGCAAGTTTCTGTAAATGATTCTTTCCTGTATTCCATAATTGTTATTCCCACCGTGCCCTGCATACTCCATATCTGAGTAACCATCATTGTATCTCTCATTTGCCTGATTGTGGCGAGTTTGTCTCACTTCTCTTTCCTGCCGAGGTTCATACCTCGGCTGTGGATTGGGCGGCGGATCTCTCCTTCCTTCTGTCGGGATATTGTTCTCATGATTTCCTCTTCCGAGGTCTCCGTTACCTCGGCTTCCGTCGCCTCTGTCGGCACGGTGGGGGTTTCTTTCGCCATTGTTATCTCGGCTTCCATTGCCTCTGTTCTCATTGATCTTTTTAGCTACTGCCGGATTATACGGTACAATCTGATTGTTTCTTTTTCCTGAAGTTACCGCTCTGTCTTTTCGCGCATTGTTTCCGGGTGAGGTTGCAGCTGCCACTGAAAGGGCAGGTGCTGCTCCAGCCGAATGAACCATACGTGAGGCACCAGGTCTTGCCGGGTCTGCCTTAACCATTTCCTCATTCTGCTGGTTCGCAATGCGCACTAGCTCATTCACTCTTTCTTGCTGTTTTTGTCGGGCTTCACCGGTCAGCCCTTCCAATTCTAGTGCCGTGGCATTCGCAACCCTTAGGTTTTTCACTGAGGTGTTATACCTCGGCAAACCTAGATCGATTGAATCTCCCTCACGAGCTTCATGCTCTTTGTTGATATCATTCATGAGGTTTTTTCCTCTCAATCTTAACTCATCAACCCGCTCCGGGGCAACATCTAGCTTATTTGCCTTAGCATATTCTCGCAGGGTCCTGTTTAGGGACTCCCGCAATGTCGACACCTTTTTTGCCTCTACAAGCACTTTTTGCCTAGTCTCTTCCAACTCTGCCTGAGCATTAGCCGGATCAAGTATCAGCGCTACAGGCATAGTCAGATTATCTATAGTTTCCTGGAGAATATTTTATGGTCTTTCCAGAGGTGGCCATCTTACCCTTGGTGCCTTCGGGGTCGTCTCCTGCACCTCGGCTGGCTTCGCTGCCGAAGGATCTACCTCGGTGGGCTGTGGAGCTGCCTGCCTTGTGGTCACCTGTCCTCCTGTCGTCGGGTCCTTGTTTGATCCGGCACCCCCCGCTGCTACCTGCACTCCTGCTGTGACCATTACCTCGATGCTGCTGGCAGCTCGTTCTCCACGCGGACGGTTCGCAGAGCTGAGGGGTGGATCTCCTGCAACAATGACTCACTGAGGGTAGACGCGGGAGGTGTCGACGCTGACATAGATCTGATGCATGCCCAGGTTGACGAAGACGTCGTTGCGCGGAGGAGCCTTTCCCCTGAAGCTGCCTGCGTTATCGCTGACATAGTCACAGAGATCAAATCTCTGAACTAAGCCAGAGACAACGCGCTCGCCAGTGTTGATGAAGTTTCCCGTCCAGATCTTGACTCCAGCTAGCACCACTGCTGGCCCCACGGTGGGCGCCAACTGTCGTGGTGGTGGCACGGCAGATGCCATGGGTAGGCTAAAGTATGGGGCCAATGGATGCTAGAGGGATCCGGGGAGGGAAGATGTAGTTGATTCTACACACAAATGGCTAACATATAGATCTTTATTTCTCCTCTCTTGGGCTACAAGTGCTCCTTGAGCTGTATACTGGAAGAGAAGATGAACTCTAACCATCCTAACGGTCCCAGATGAGCCGATCCCCCCTCAAGGGTCCAAGCTTCTCCTTATAAAGGGGTGCCTTGGCTCCTCTAGGGCTGACGTGGCAAGCATATTCGAGGAATATGCTGGTCCCAATATAGTAACTCGGCGAGCTCATTTCCGTGTCCCCCTTCTAATGACGGAAAAGTTCCAGAGAGCCCCACCTGCATGCCTCGGGTTCCAGGACTGTCACCTCTGTGACCTCCTTCTGCTCTTCTGCCGCTCTACGCCTTGTCCTTTGCGTTTGGCTCTGTTCTGATTCTTCCTAGACCGAGGCCAGGGTTTGACTTTAGGCTCCTCCTTCTCCTGCAAGCATCATGTTATTCGGCCCTCCCTCGCTTAACTCGGCTCGGCCTTCACCTGCTTTATGGTTTATTCGGACTTGACCGGCCGACCTAACTCATACGTCGGCCGAGTAACGTACATCCCCTCTTGTAAATGTCATGGTCGTGCTTATCTCGGCCGACCTTTACATAATTCGGTCGATATAAACAATAACTCGTCATAAGACTGGGGAAACTCCTTTTGGCTTCCCCCGTCTTGACCCTATCCGGGGTCACCTTCCCAATAGAATATGCTGCGCAGACTTCTTCACTCGCTTCTTGGGGGCAGCACCGGAGGGATCTGCCAAAGCGGTGCGCTTCTTCGAGGTAGCAGGAGCTTGAGAAGCAAGAGGCTCGGCGTCGTGCACCCTGACCAGTTGGATTAGCTAGGAAAGTAGGAGCCGGAAATGCGTAAGAGATAGGCACCACGACAACTACCTCAAGAATTTGGACGTCGTCCGAGTCACCTTCATCTGCGTGGGCCAAGGTCTTGCCACGGGCGCGAACCGGAGCAACATCCGACTTAGGGACGAACTCCTCCGAGTCAGGGTCCCCGTTATCCGGGGTATTCCAATCTGTAGTCCACGGAAGATCCAAGACCTCGGCATCCTCGGTCTTTTGCTCCGCAAACCTCTGCGAGAGAAAAAATAAAAACATAAAGTAGAATTAGCAAAATATCAATCGTAAAGGCAACTCGGAAACAAACACCAAAGCATAAATTTACCTGAGGAGGGGATTCCCGCGAGTGAATGGCTTCAGACCCCATGCCCACTCCTCCGGCATATCGGTCTTGAAGATAGCTCGGACACGCTTGTAAATGTGATAATCGTTGAGCTCAACCGTTGAGACTCGGTTGGGATCGAGAGGACCACTTATATAACAAAGCTTATGAGAGCGAAGCTGAAAAGGTCAGATTCGGCTGCTGATGAATGCAGTCATCAGATCCTCACCACGGAGCCCGGCGCGAATCAACTCCTTGAGCCGAATCTCGAATGCCTCGGCCAAAGCATGGCTCTTCCTAGGATTTTAGTTCCAATTCTTCTTGGAAGGGGGCCAATAGAAAAGGTAGGGAGCCGAATCTTATCTTCTTTCCCAGTATTTTGGACATAGAAAAATGATTTATGCCATTTCTTACAAGACTCGAGGCCGGCGACACGCGGGAACTCAGAGTTCCTCTGAGGTGTAATGAACGCAGCCCCGCATTGGGTAAGAGATTTCTCGGAAGGGTGAAGAGATTTGTCCGGCACGACATTAGATTGGATTTGGAAGAATTTGGACTAGACATGTACGGAGGGCCAAAGGCCAAAGTACCCCTCCGAAGCCGAGAAAAAGCAGACAAGGTGGCTATAGCATTGGCCGGCAGATGATGCGGCTGGAGGCCGAAGTAATCGAGGAACGCCCTAGCAAAGTCTCTAAGGGGGAGGCCAAACACACGAGCAAAATGGGACATGAAGACTACGTACTCTCCCTCGTTGAGCACTGGAGAGGATTCTTGGTCGGGCAAGCGACAGCCTACCTCGGCAGGGATGCAGCGCGTCTTGATTAACCACTCTACCTCACGGCGAGTGATAGTGGAACCCTGCCAAGAACCCCGTTCTGGACCGGACGCGAAATCCTCCTCCTCGACAAGGGCTCCGCTGGCAGAACTAGACATGGGCTCGTCGGAGGAATCAACGGAGGAGAAACTAGCAGCAGGGAGAGGCCTAGAAGTGCAGGGCCCCGTCGTGGTTCTAACAAACATGGCGGCGCAACAAAGAAGAACCGCCACGAGAAATCTAGGAAACAGAGGGATTTCCTAGGGCGGAAATCTAGGGGCAGTGCCGTAGGATAACTCACCAGCGAAGGCGACGGAGAAGGGCATGGCGGTGAGGCCGTTGGAGTAGGAGGACAGCAGCGTGACCGTCGAGGAGGTCAACGGTAGCGCGGCCGCTAGCGCACGAACGGATGCGCCAGCGCGAGGAGGAAGAAGAAGGGCAAACGAAGGGGGAAAGTAAAATTGTCTAGCCCCACTCCCCTCTTTATAACCCGCAGTGTTAGCGGTAGTGGGATCGTGGGTGCGCCAAGATAATCGCATACTCACGTGCGTGGCGGAACCGCTCGCAACTAGTGGAGCCACACCGAATACCACACGGCGCAGGAGGGGATCGGGCCTCCTGACCGATGCGGTACTCGAGGCATCACTGCGCCGACGCGATGGGCGCAGTAATCACTGTAGCCTGTCAGTGGACACTGTAGAGGAACAAAAAACTAGAAGAACAATGATGAGTGGTACACGTAGGATGAGGCGTACTCAGGAAGCTGCACGGATACCTCGAACAGAGAGAAGTAACTCGGAAAGAAAGAGAGAAGTATGTTGGGAAACTGATGTGGCCCGGCCGAGGTTTCAGGCAGGACCACACCAACTTCGGGGACTAATGTTGGGGAGGTGACCCCGGATAGGGTCAAGACAAGGGAAAGACGAAAGGAACCTCCCTTGTCATGAGTTGAGTTACTGTTTGTGTCGGCCGAGTCATATAAGAGTCGGCCAAGATAAGCAGGGCCATGGCAAATGTGGAATAAGTAACACCTTATCCGGCCGACATATGAGTTAAGTCGGACGAATGAGTCTGACTAACGTGAATGCAGGTGTAGGCCGATCCGAGTTATGCGAGACAAGGCCAAATAACATGAAGCTTGCAGGAGAAGGAGGTGCCTATAGTCAAACCCTACTCACTAGCTAGGAGGAATCTAGACAGAGCCAAGCACAAAGGACAAGGAGCAGAGCAGCAGAAGGGCAGAAGAACGTCACGGAGGTGACAGTACGGAAGCCCGAGGCGCGCATGAGAAGCTCTCTGGAACATTGCCGCCGATAGAAGGGCGACACGGAAAGGAGGCCGCCGGGTTACCATATTGGGACAAGCATATTCCAAGGATATGCTTGCCACGTCAGCCCTAGAAGGAACCAAGGCACCCCTTTATAAGGGGGGACGCAGGCTCCTAAGAGGGGGATCGATTCATTCTATGCCGTAAGGCTCGTGTTGTAGTGTTCTTCCTCTCTATGAGACAGCTCTAGGAGCACTTGTATTCATTGAGAAGAGGAATAGAGATCTGTTAGTTGAGAATTTGAGTGTAGAAATCACTACATCTTCCCTCCCCGAATCCCACTACCATCCATTGGCCCCATACTTTAGCCTACCCATGGCATCTGCCGTGCCACCACCACGACACCGGCCGTCATTCCTCCTTGCATTGTGATGCCCACCACCGCTATTGGATGAGAGGATAAGAACCGCCACTCTCTCCTCTCTTTCCCCATACCAGTTTCGCTTCCTCTCGCCCCCTCTGTCAATTTCTCCTCTTCGGCCTTGAACCCTAGCCATAGACATCATCGGCACCCCGACGTTACCGATCACCCCTCGCTGTTCTGAGGTCATTATCGTGACCTCCATGTCGTCCTCGATCAACCCGTCCAAGCACGTGAGCCGGAGAAGCCCCAGGCACCGTAATCAACATCTCCCTTTCGAGCTATGGCCGCCGTGCGCGCCATTGATTCCGGCCTTCCCGAGTTTTGCCGACCCCATCAACGTGTTCCGGGTGAGCCTCTGAGCACGCCCATGCTCTCCTCCATCTCCCTCTCGCTTTGCTTCGAGCCTGCGTCGTGCTCCATCATCGGCCACCACAATTTCTCATCGGGAAAGCACCTCCGGCTACCAATCTTGGGCGGCGTCGCCTCTATTTGGCTCAGCACGCATGCCCGCGTCCAGCGCGCCCCCTCTCGCAGCCCCGCACGCCCCCTATCTCCCATCCCGTGATCGATCTGGGAGGTGCTCCATTGCTGATGTCATATCAGCATGAGGCAATAATCCCTTTCTTTTGTTTTAATATTTGTAAATTGTTTTCTGGAAATTAATAATACCATGTGGGCCCAGTCTGTCAGGTTTTTAATAATTTTGGAAAATAATTTATGAAATAGTTAAAGTTATGACAAGTGGGTCCAGATGTAAAATAATTTATATATTATCCAAAAAAAATAATTAATTTAAAATGATTTAAAAAGGGATTAAAATTGAGAAAAATCTTAACTAATTCATTTTAAATCAGAAAATTACAACTAATATATCAAAATGTTCAGAAAAATGAGAACTACCTATTTAAGCTATCATCATGCATTGCTAAACAACTTACATGAAAAGTTTAATTAGAAGAACCTAATGAAACCTCTCATATACATCCGGAGTTTCCTCGAATTAGGGTTTGCACCCCTCGGACCTCGATTAAAATGACCAAGCATGTTTAGGGTTTCAATTTCAATAACTTTTAACTTGGCATATCATCATCCTTGATTGAGCATTGCATCGATGCCATGTGATGATTTTTTCCTTTCTTTCCGGTATTTGGTTCTTCTCCGGTAGAATACGATATCGGAATCGAGATCGAGATTGAAGACCGAGATCAACACCGTCGAAGCTCGAAGACCAATACTTGAGCAACTGCAACCAAGTCAAGTACCAGGTGTCTGAAGCTCTGCTTTCTGGATATCAACTAGCAAAGGCAAGGAAGCCCCACACATGATATAATCCTATGATTTCAAAGTATTTACATTCTTGCCATGTGCATACAATTCGAAAGTCTTTCATCGATAGATAGAGTAATCTTATCTGATGCATGTTTCCTTTGAAGCCTATATTCCATGATCCACTGGTCCTAGCATAACTAGGGTTTGCCTTGTGAAGCGTCGCTAGAGCTGTTACATCTTTTGTGCTTAGCCATGCTTAAATGTTACCGCTGGTCCATCCGGTTGATGAATCAGAGTTGCGAATGAACCTAGTTTGATAGGATGACGTGGTATGATCAGATATGGAAATTAAACATGCTAAGGCTTGTATGGGAGGCCACGGTGGGTTGTGGTTTTTGTAGTCCCATACTTTCCACTACTAGGACCTGAGTTCTTGCCTATGGACCAAGATGAGCGTACAGCCACACGGGGGCCTGGAAACCCCCTTGACCAACTAACTTTCCTAGTAGATTCCATGAGTCACATAGTTCGGGCATTCCATTCGACATAAACATTCTGGATCTTATCGAAGGAGGTGCATTCATACAGGTAGGTAAGCGTGGCAGGGAATGGAAGATGCCCGGCATCCGTAATCTCAAACCCTATTCACATCATTAGGGACCAACTTCAAGACTCGACCCGTTACGGCGGCATCTCCCTAGTGCCTGACTCATGGTCTCAGCGAGAGCAAAGTAAAGGTCGTGTCTAACCACCCTCTGCCGGCCTTCCAAGAAAGAGGGCTTATCTAGTGGCATTAAGAGAAGGTTAGTATGTGTGGGTAAAGTTGTACACCCCTGGAGGGTTAAATCTTTTTGAAAAGCCGTGTCCACGGTTATGGACAAAATTGGTGACCAGATTCTAAGATCATAAAGAACTTGAACTTAATCATAAAACTTGGCAAGTTGAGTAACGTGTGCTTAAGGATGCTTCCTCATGGGTACGAGGGGGTGATCCTAGATAGGTTCAGCTGATGATGATTCGGTGGATATCAAAAGATGATCAAAGCTAGAGATACCGCTCTCTTATCCCCTTTTAAAATATTCTGATTAGTCGAGATTCTTCTCCCTCTTGTTTTACAAAACAAGGATGGCTTTATGCAAAATAACTCCACCAGCCATAAGTCTTGCGGAGTACACCCTGTACTCACCCTTGCTTCATTGATACTTTTGCAGCAGAGTAAGTGTTATCATAAGAAGATGAGTTCTTCACGGCATCGACATTGACGAGTAGTTTGGAGTTCCCAGCCGGAGTCTAGGATCTATGGAATGGACGTCATCGTTATGCTTCAGGCCTCTTAGGACATTTGTTAAGTTTGATATACTTAATAGCATAATTTGCCTTCCGTTGTTTGATGTTTGTGGTCAGTGACCTCTGCTTGTAATATTTTGGTTCTTTGCTTAGTTATGAGCTTGCTGTAATAAGTTTTTGTGTCGTAGGGTCCTTGTTGTGTTACCAATTCTCTCTCTGTACAGTTTCGAGATTTAGGTTAGACCTTATATCAGATAGAGGTCTGGAATTTGTCTAACCCTAATCCCGGGGGTGTCACAGAGACCCAGGCACAATCAGAGCAACCACTGGAACCTGACCCGAAGGATCCTAGAAGCAAATAAACAAGTACAAACATCACAAGTACTTTCGGTAGCAGCCCAAATATAGACTTATATACATAATTAAGGCCTCCTCGTGGCAAAGTGAAACATGTTCATCCGCAAGTTATTACAAAAGCAGTAAAAGGAGATGCTACACTAGCTACATTACAAAGGCCTAAGCACCCGCATCCGGAGCAGTCTCGGAGCCAGACGGCCTGCTCTTGGCCTCATGCTGCTGCTTCGCCGCATATTCAGCCGGGAGGTCAATGAGCTTAGGCCCATAATGCTTACAGCGAGAATCAAAGAGGGCGAAAGCTATCTCAGAGCCATCCGCCGCCGTTGGCATCCTGGACGTAACCTAAGGCAGGTACAGCTCGGCTCCAGACGCCATCACCATCGCCAGCCCCATGGAAGCACTGATGCCCTTCTGCTTGTGCTTGTACTCCGCCGGAGCCTCCTCTGACAGGGCATCCGCAAGGGTGTCAACGTCATCAAGGGAAACGCCCTTAGGAACGATCTCCTTGTAGAAGCAAGCGAGTACTTTCTTGGCTTTCTCCAAGGAGCCAGCGGCAGTGGCGTAGCGATCCTCGATCACAGCAGCAGCATCAGCCAAAGCATCTTCATGCTCTAGTGCACCACGATCAAGCGTGATGCCAGAAGCATCTGATAAGAAGAAGAAAATAACACTCAAATGAGGAAGGATAAAATGCACTCGAATATTAGAAGACCCAAAGGGATACAAGAATAACTTATTAGAAATAGCCTTGGCAGCATCCATGAGCTTGTCGGCCATCTCCTTCTCTCGCGTGGCTGCAACAACCACGAGATGCTACTCGCGATCCTCGGCCTCCTTCCGCAGGCACTCCTTGGCCTCCACAGCATTTGCGGCCTTCTTCTCCGCTTGCCCAAGGCTCTTTTTGAGCGCATTTAGCCTTTGGAGTGCAGCATTATTATCATCTGCAAAATAAAGAAATTTTGGGTGAACATAAGCAACACACTTGGTGAACTCAAATACCAAACAAAGAGGCAACTACGCACCTTGGAGCTGCTGCAGCTGACCCTCCAGTGCTAGATGTTGCTGGATGAGAAGGTTGGCGCTGTGCACAAAAGGCTACAGGAAAATCAGAAACAAGAGTCGATAAACAAAGGGCTCGGTGGCTCCCCCCGCAAAATCAAAAGATCAACTAGGTCATACAAAAAGGACTCGGGGGCTTCCCCCATGGAGAAAAAAAGACAACACTTACATGTTCAGGTGTGGACTCCGAAGGTCTGCATGTTGCCTTCTGAGTTACGACTGCCCGAGCTTCTCGCTTGGAGGAGTTTGGGTCATCGTCCTCAGAGTCGGACACCACCTGGGGGACAGAAGCCATTGGCTTCGACTCCGCCATTAATTCTTGAGTGTCCCCGTCAAGGGATTCCTCCGAAGTATTGCCGCAAGCAACCAATCAAATCAGCAACAAGCTAGTTGCAAAGATGACAATGAAAACAACACTCAAGCGCAATGACTTACGACTCAATGTACGATAAATTGAAGACAGGAGTTGTCTTCTCCTTCTTCTTGGCTGGCGGCTGCGGAGCCACCGCCTGAATAGGAAAGGCAGGGAAAGGCGCAGACGACGCACCTTCTTCCACGCCGTGCTGCTCGAGGAACGGCGGACCCCTTGGAGTTGGTGGGTAGATGCATCCAAAGACTCGCTCCGGGTGCGTTTTCGGGTCCACCCTTCACTCGCCTCGGGGGCTTCCAACGTAGGAGACTGCGCCGGAGGAAGTTCGGATTTAGAATCCACAACTTCGTTATCCGGTGCAACCAGAAATTTCTTAGGCAGCGGAGGCATCATCCCAGCTACCTTGAGATTCTGCAAACAAACGAAACAAGGATTAGTGACATTAACAGTAAGCAAAGTACCCAAAGAGGAGGAATGTGCAAGCTACAGTTTTCCACCTGCGGAGCTGCATTTTTGGCGCTGAAGGGGGAGGTCAACGATTTCCTCGGGAAGTCCTCTTCAGCCTTGAACTTCAACATGGGTCGAAGGGCTCTATCAAGGTCACCCTTGGACAGCTCCTCAGGTGAGACCCTCGTCGAATCACTGCAGCCAACATACAGAAACATCGGATGCACCCTCGCCTGGAGCAGCTGCACCCGACGCTAGACGAAGGTGCGAATAATATCGACACAATTGACCTCCTTCTCGACCACTAGCTGGAGAGCCTCCATGCGATGGTAGAGCTCCTCCACCTCCGCCATTTCACCCTCCAAGATGTGGTTCTTCCCCGACCTCTTCGGGACAATTTTCTGAGTGGGGTCGAAAGGGGCGAGACCATATTCTTGTCTGTCCAATCTAGCATCGCGGATGTAGAACCACTTATTCCGCCAATACTAGACGGACTCGCTCATGGAAAAGGAGAAAAAAGAATAGAAGATCGAATGGAGATGATGCAGCCTCCGAGCGGATAGACTCCGCCGGTGCCGGACTGCCTCTTCACGTAATAGAGCTTTCGAAAGAGGCCAAAGTGCAGCTCGATACCGACCCAGCACTCGCAAAGAGTGATGAAGCAAGCAATATGGAGGAGAGAGTTGGGAGACAGATGATGTAACTGAATCCCATAGAAAAAGAGAAGTCCACGAAGGAATTCGTGGACAGGAGAGAAAGACCACACATGACAAAGGCATAAAACATCACCCGAAACCCTTTGGGTGGGTGCGGGATTACCTCGTCACCAGCGAGGATGGCGTCCTCCTTGTTCTAGGGGACCAACCCAGCATCGCGCAACTTGCGCAGATCCCCATCGCGCATGTCTATGCGCTTCCACCCGCCGTCAGTGGCGCGGGCGGTAGCGGCAACCTTCTTGTCGCCGGTCTTCTTTGGCTTGCCCATCTTGCAGTGGTGATGGTGGCGGTGCGAGCGCAAGAAGGAAGAGGGAAAAGTGCGAAGAATGTCCAGAGTGCAGCGAAGGGCAGCGAGGCTCGTGAAAATGGAGGCAATGGAGATGGTCAAATGACGAAGGGTAAAAGACAATCACTATTTACCTACGGTATAAAAGGAAGAAGACGATGCACATGAGCCGTTGATTCAGAATCCCTAGCGCGCACCTCATACCTAACCATACACGTGTCAGCACTACACCGAGCCGTCTCCAGCACGCCGTCCACTATGAATGGAAACTGAGAAGACGCCGTAATTTTCGCCACGTCTACGCGTGACTAGTCAACTTCAAGTCAGGTAGTGGGACCCATGATCGTCTCGTCGCATCATCTCTACCACCGCAGACGGTTGAAATCACCAATCGTCAGCACTGACGTCATCAAGGCAAGGCCAAGAAACGACTCAAAGTTTTCGGATGATCAATCAAGTACTTACTCGAATCTACGATTCGAGAAACTACTTGGGGGCTACTCCTATCAGGAGCGCTGGCCGCGCACCTGCGAAATGACTAAGGTAACTACACCTCGCAATTATCTTCGAGTCTGTGACTCTACTACGGACTCGGGGGCTACTCCCATAGGGAGGATTGGTTGAAGCATCCAAAAAATTGTGTCCTTCGGACCTATGCTAAAAATGATTGAATTAAAAGTCTCTGCTCGAGTCTATGACTCGAACAGACACTCGGGGGCTACTCCCATAGGGAGGGCTGGCCACGCACCCTATGAACTCTTCGATTGTGATCCTTCGGATCAAAAACTACAAAATATTTTTGGCAACTTTGCCCAAACAAACGCTAAGTGAGAAGCAGTCTCCTTGGACACCGAAACACCTCCGTGGTGATAAAACTTCGGATGTTGTGTCTTTGACGCAAAGATAAGCCCTATAGATATCATCTGATGGCCTGGTAATGCACCTAACTGCGCTCTGCCAGTAAACTTCCATGTCAACAGGCACAATGAAAATCCTGACGGACGCGTTGGGTACATCACTTGAAAATCATTGGGATTCGGCTCCTGTAAGTCCACAACAGCCTGAGTCGAATCACACCAACAATCGTTCCGAATTCGAGTCTGGGGACTCGAGTTTGATGAAGATCGTGTTGTTTTGTCCTATGACAATTAACTGGCCCTGATCCATCGGGTGAGCCAGGCACACGCATCGACAATCCCTATGAACTAAACATTTCTCCTTGCAAAAATAGGTTCAACTACATAGCACCCGAAAGATTGAACAGTCTCCAGTAGAATATACGATTCGACTGAACACTCAGGGGCTACTGACACGGATATACCCCACGGGTACACGACATTAGTATACCTGGACCAGCCCAAGGAAGGCCCACGTCAAGACACGCGGCCCATGAAGACTTCGGGTGGCCCAAGTCCATGACGTTTTCGACTCCTTGGAGGATAAGTCTAGATTAGATAGAATTTCAAAGGGTACCAACCCTAATTTGTAACTGACTCGACCTAAGCCCGAGACTTTCCTATATATATAAAGGCCAGGAGGTACGGAGAGAAGGATCCTCTTCCACTATTGCATACACACCTCACGCCAGATTGCATATGCGCACCCCTCTAACTTTCGATTCCGCCGTAATCAAGAGCAGACAAGCAGGAGTAGGGTTTTCCCTCCGGGGGCCTGAACCTGGGTAAATCTCGTGTCCCATGTTGCTTGTCTGTTAATCGTTTTGCGACTTCCAGCATCCCCATCTTCTCCAAAACCCAAGTCCATAACAATGGGCATTGACAAAATCAACCCTTGTCACCTGGGCCGGACCGGGTATACCAACATGAGGCACCCGTAGGATATATCCATGTCAGATATCAAGCCCTTTTCGAGGATGAACTATGCAGCAAGCACGAATAGGCATTCGCAAGAGGACCTCATCGTACTCAGTCCTCGAGGATGATATGCTATGTGATGCATGGCTAGAAATAGGCCAAGATGCAATAACCAATTCCAATCAAAATGGAACAGCCTTTTGGAAACGCATATGGAAGTACTTCCACGAGCATCTTCATTTCGGTGACAAACTGTATAAGAGTGATTGCAATGAAAACTTTTCACAAAATGGTGGGAAACAATCAACGAACCATGGTCCAAGTTTTGTGCTTCTTATGAGCATGTCAAGTCAAGACCCGTGAGTGGCGTTGGAGTCCAATACTTGGTACGCTCATTCACCCCTTTTTTGTTTTTGTTCATATATAAATGCACATTTTCACCCCCCCCTAACAACATATTTTTTAGGTGTTCCAATCTTTCGAACACTTTAAGACCGTCCAAGACAAGAAGTCCTTCACATTGCCCCATTGCTGGACGAAGATCAAAGATTGCAGGAAATGGAAAGAGCTCTATTATGGTGAGGGGGGAAAAGGGAGGAAGCTCCATAGTCACCGACATTGATGAGCCAACCCCAAGTGGAGGTAAACCAAAAAGGCCGAGAGGAAGGACCAACACAAAGCTCGATGCCAAGCATGACGCTTCATCACTTGCCATCCAAGAGATGTTTAAGGAGATGATGACCAAGAAGGAGGTGTATTTGGAGAAGAGGGAAGAAAGGAAGCGCAAAGAGAGGGAAGGAGAATACGATGAAGAGCTACTATGAGATTCAATCCAAAAATGCTAGAGCTAGAAGAGATGAATGACTGCTCAAAATCTAGAAAATTGGATCTTAAGCAAATGTAAGTGGAGATATCCATACTCACCGAGGAAAACAGGATCATGACCGCCCACCTCAAAGCTATGGATCTGACGTGATGAGCTTGGTTCAAAACGAAGAGGAAGTTGATCCTTGAAAAAGATGCATGATTTTGATCTTTTATCTCTATTTTCGTGCATGTATGGACTTTGTATATGGTCATTTTGGGTTTGTGGGACGGAAGACAAAGACTAGTAATAGGTGGCCATTATTTCTAGTGTGTATTATGTTGGGAATATGCCCTAGAGGCATGTTGGACCACATAGACATAAAACAAAACTTTTTCCTCTAACGTGGTGATCACAAGATCCAGCTGAGTAGAAGGCCACGAGGATTACCACTAGACGCGCAGTTGCGGAATTGATGAAGCACGTCTGTTGAATGCAGTGCAGTCCTCACGACCCGATCTGATCACGATCGTCCTGGTGCTGATCGTACATCACCTATGCTGGTATCCACACGTACAAGGAGGAGCACCGGCCGTGAACTGCTAGGTTTAGTACGTCAGCAGGACTGTTGTGGAGCTAGGGTTTCCAACTCATGGAATGACCTAACCGATCAACGATTAACCCTTCTTGGTTACTGTGCTCCACTATATATAGGGAGTGAACGTGGGCTCCACTCTCGTGGCCCATTCACTAAAGCCCATAGAATATTAGTCACCGTGAGTCCGACTCACTGACTCAGTCCAAATCCGGCTTAGGTCCAACCCAAACAGATTTCCGGTTCAGATCTAATCCGAACATGCTCCTGCTCTTAAGTGTGTGACCCTGCAGGCTCATGGCTACTTGGACACGATTGGAGTCTGACTCTCAATCGATCAGTTGGTAGCGGCTCCTAGCAAAACGTGCCTACTCCCAAGCACCAAAGAGCCATGACGACTTGCCTTTCCAATGCGACTTACGTCTGAGTCCCTTTTGCCTCACGATATATTTTTTCAGACTATAGGCGAATATTTTTCATCCCTTAAATAGTCTGACTCTATTCTCGATCCAAGATAAGTGATTCATCCGACTAACTCTTAGTCGATCGCCTCGGTTAACACTTAACTGAGTCGTGCATGGCCATGCTTTTCGAATCATATCATCCGAGATGGCCTAGAGAATATCTCTCCAAGTGGAGGGGTAAAATCCTGTCTTGGTTATTCACATCACGTAGCTTGATTCTCAGTCGACCCGAACTTTGCCTTTATAACTGCCCAGTTACGGCTCAGCGTTTGATAGAACCTAAGTCGGTGATCCTAAACTCGGACTATGCAACAACCTCAGGTCTAAGGATTACATTGATTGAGATATACAAATGACAACTTGTTCGTTGTACCTCAATTTGGGTCAATCCGACTCGCCAAACTCCTTAGCCGAATCTATGTAAGTCGGAATAGCATCACCATGCCCATGACAAGTGGAACCGAGTCATCAAGCCGACTTTCACATTGGTCTAAGTTGTGTGTCTAGCATAACCTCAATGACCAAGGACATTTAGTACAAACAACATGAATGTATAGTTCCACAACCGAATCACATATTCAATGATATAAATCAGATGCTCATACAAGGACAACTTAATAACTTTATGAATACAATGGGAAATCGCATCATACATGATTGCCTCTAGGGCATATTCCCAATAGTCTCCCACTTGCACTAGACTCAATCTTCCGACATCACATGTCTAAGCATATAATTCCCATAGCTATTAGGTGCGCCTCATGCTTTGGCTGTGGTAACGACTTTGTCGATGGATCCTCAATATTTGCATCCGTGTGTACCTTGCATAACTTGATATCACCCTGATCCACGAACTGGCGAATCAGGTGGTACCGCATGAGTATGTGCTTGTTCTTCTGGTGTTGTCTAGGTTCCTTGGCTTGTGCAATAGCACCATTATTGTCACAATACACGTCTAACGGATTGGACGAGCCCTAAACCACACCAAGATCCATGAGGAAATTCCTCATCCAAACAGCTTCCTTTGCTGCTTCCGAGGCGGCAATATACTCAGCCTCTGTTGTAGATGCAGACACAGTCTCTTGCTTGGAACTCTTCTAGCTCACAGCACCTCCGTTTAGAATAAACACATATCCGGATTGCACACGAGAATCATCAGAGTCGGTAAGATAACTCGCATCCTTGTAACCCCTTACACTGAGTTCATCTTCACTACTATAAACCAAAAACATATCCTTAGTCCTTCTCAAGTACTTTAGGATATTTTTACCCGCTGTCTAGTAGATTTCTCCAGGATCAGCCTGGTATCTGCTCACAACACTTAGAGCATAGGAAACATCCGGCCTAGTACAAATCATGGCATATGTGATGGATCCGACTGCTGAAGCATACGGAATCGCACTCATCCGACTTTGATCATCAGTTGTCGAAGGACACTGAGTCTTGCTAAGTTTTACACCATGGGACATCGGTAAGAACCCCTTCTTAGACGATTCCATGTCGAACTTCTTCAACACTTTGTCCAAATAAGTACTCTGACTCAATCCAATGAGACGTCTTGATCTATCTCTATAGATCCGGATTCCGAGAATATATGTTTCCTCACCCAAGTCTTTCATTGAGAAACTCCTTTCCAATGATTCCTTGGTTTCTTACAACATCTGGACATCATTTCCAATCAATAATATGTCATCCACATATAAGATTAGAAAGTTTACTTTGCTCCCACTAAACTTCTTGTATAAACAAGAATCATGATCACTCTTGATGAAGCCAAACGATTTGACTACCTCATCAAAGCGAATATTCCAACTCCGAGATGCTTGCTTCAATCCATAAATGGATTTCTGAAGTTTGCCAACCTTGTCAGCATTAGCCGGATCGACAAAACCCTCGGGCTGTATCATATACACGTCCTCGGTTAAATTTCCGTTAAGGAAAGCCGTTTTGACATCCATCTGCCATATCTCATAGTCAAAATAGGTTGCTATAGCTAACATGATCTGAACTGATTTAAGTATCGCTATGGGTGAGAAAGTCTCGTCGTAATCAACTCCTTGAACTTTTCGGAACCCCTTCGCGACAAGGTGTGCTTTATAAACGGAAACATTTCCATCCATATCAGTTTTCCTCTTAAAGACCCATTTGCACTCGACGAGTCTTGCAGCGTCTGGCAGATCAACTAAGTTCCAGACTTGATTTTCATCCATGGACTTTAACTCAGATCTCATGGCTCCAAGCCATGACTCGGAATCAGATCCCACCATCGCTTCCGAATAATTTGCCGGCTCATCACTGTCTAACAGTAATACATCATGAACACTCCGTAATCTCGCCGATCTTCGTAGTGTAGGTGCTGCTGTCGGCTCAGCTACCACGACCGGCTCAACCTCCAAGGTTTTTGCCGACTCGCTACTAGCCGGTTTCTCTCAAATTTCTTTGGGCTGCACCGTACTCCCACTGACTCCCTGACTGAGAAACTCTTTCTCTAGGAAGACACCATTCCGAGCGACAAATGCTTTGCCCTCTTCTCGGTTGTATAAGTAGTATCCCAAAGTTTCCCTCGGATACCCCACGAAAATACACTTATCCGACTTGGTCGTAAGCTTGTCCGACTGAAGTTGCTTGACAAAAGCTTCATAACCCCAAATCTTAAGAAAAGACAAACTCGGCATATTGCCTGTCCACATCTCATGCGATGTCTTTTCTACCGACTTTGATGGTACTCTGTTTAGTGTGAACGCTGCTGTTTCTAGACAATAACCCCAAAATGACAAAGGCAGATCTGTCTAACTCATCATTGATCATACCATGTCCAACAAGGTCCGATTCTGCCTTTCCGAAACACCGTTCCTTTGTGGCATTCCTGGCAGAGTAAGTTGAGGAACTATTCTGCAACTTTTCAGATTGTCATCAAACTCATGGCTCATTTACTCGCCTCCTCGGTCCGACCGAAGAAAGTTTATTTTCTTGCCGAGTTGATTTTGTGCTTCATTCTGGAATTCTTTGAACTTTTCAAAGGCTTCCGACTTATGTTTCATCTAGTAGATATATCCATACATACTCAAATCATCAGTGAAGGTAATGAAGTACTCATAACCACCCCTGGTTGTCGTGCTCATTGGTCCACATACATCACTATGTACTAGTCCCAACAAGTCGGACGCCCTTTCACAACTCTTTGCAAAAGGTGTCGTGGTCATTTTGCTGAGTAGGCAAGATTCGCATGTCTCAAACGACTCCAAGTCAAACGAAGTTAGGAGTCCATCATCATGGAGCTTCTTCATGCATTTCCAACTTATATGACCAAGCCAACAGTGCCAAAAGTAAGTCATATTCAGATCATTTGGTTTCAACCTTTTAGCATTTATGTTATAAACCGACTCACCATCAAGATTCAAAATAAATAACCCGTCCTGGACGGGTGCAAAGCCGTGAAACATATCATTCAAATACAAAGAACAACCATTATTCTTGATATTCGACTCATAGCCTTGCTTCATCAAACATGAAGCGGAAATAATGTTTCGACTAAGCACTGGAACATAATAACAATTATTCAGTTCTATAATTAATCCGGAAGGTAAATGAAGTTGCATCATGCCGACTTCCAATGCAGCAACTCTTGCTTTGTTGCCGACTCGAATATCAACCTCGCCTCTTGCTACGCTCCTAGTTCTTACCAGTCCCTGCAACGAGTTGCAGATGTGAATAACTGATCTGGTATCATATACCCAAGAACTATTAGGTGCAGCAGCAAGATAGATGTCTATAACATTGCAAACAAGTGTACCTGAGTCGGAAGTCATACCTCCACTCTTAGCTTTATCGGCCAAATACTTGTTGCAGTTCCTCTTCCAGTGGCCATCCGCCTTGCAATAGAAGCAAGTGGATCCGGCTGAAGGAGATGGCTTAGTCCCTGAGGAAGCGCTTGGGACCGGGTCCTGAGCCTGCTTTCCTCCCGACTTAGCCTTCTTCTTAGTCCAAGAACTCTTCTTGAACTTAGCCTTATTCTGCAACATCAACACTTGACTGGCGCCCTTCTTGAGATCTGCCTCTGCCTGCTTGAGCATCCCATGCAATTCAGTGAGCTTCTTATCCATACCATGCATGTGGTAGTTCTAAATGAACTGACAATACGCACTAGGAAGAGAGTTCAGAATTATATCCGTAGCAAACTCTTCGCTAATGGGGTAGCCAAGCCTCTCCAGAGACTGCACGTAACCAACCATTTTGACCACATGCGGACTCAGTGGAGCACCATCCTTAAGCTTACAACTCAGCAAAGCCTGAGAGACTTGATACCTCTCAGTCTTTGCCTGAGCCTAGAACATACTTTTGAGGCTTTCGATCATATCGTAGGCCTCAACATTCTCGAACTACTTTTGCAAGTCCGGTTCCATGTGAGCAAGCATAAGACAGCTAATATCCGTGGACTCATCCTTAGCCCGACGGTAGGCATTGGTGGCAGCAACAGTCGCATTATCATTCGGCTCATCTGGAAGTGGGTTGTCTAGGACATGGTCCTTCTTTTCTTGTTTGAGAACAATTATCAGATTTCGATACCAGTTGGTAAAATTAGTGTCATTTAGTTTATCCTTCTCAAGAATGGCTCTCAAAGAAAAACCGGATATCTGAGAGTGACTGCTACTTGGTGCCATGATCAACAACAGAAATATGCAAAACACTTAAGACATGTATTCATAAAAGAGCAAGCATATTAAACACTTTAATATTTTATGCTCCCACTAGAACCAACACCCCTCTGATGGTTACTTAGTGATTCAGGATCCTAAATAAGCAAGTCGGCTAGTGAGCTTTAGCATCACCGCTAGCCGCCAAGTGATATAGGTAGACAACTCCTTGTCAATCGTATCTCATACGACTCCTGTTGGATGGGTGGAATCACATGCCCCGGCTATTGTTCGACTTTTCCCTGAGTCGCATAACCGTTGTGATAGACTTGTCTAGCTTACCGAGCGTTTCTGATGTAAGAGTCTGACTTGAACCCACCTAGTCAGAAATAATTAGCAGCACCTCAATTTTATGAGCCCACTACCAAAAATGTCCGACTTGTGATGATGCAAACACTGGCGAGAAAACTGACTAGACCTTCTTTGAGGGATTAGATTTTACCGACTATCTAATAGAGGTAAAACAGAGACATATCAACAACACAAAATAAAGCAATTACAATGTGAAATGGTATGGCTCACTTCATGGCGATCTCCATCTCCACAAATCCTGTAATCCGAATAGTGCCAACTCTTGTCACTTGTCGTCTTACTCCATGTCGCTGACATGTACATCGCCTTTCATGCCTTCCGGGTTCTCCATACAGCTACACTAGCTTAGTAAAGTAAATTACATGGAGAATCCAACACGCAGGTCGTTATACAATAAAATGACAGCACCTAGACTCCAGCCGGCTGACAAAACCATGATTCGCAGATCACGTATGGATTACACACATACATCACATGCACATGAACCATACCATTCACAACTTCCTACAAAACAAGTTATGCATAGATACGATATCTACCTGTGTTGTGAACCTCGCAACGACATCTAAGGCGCTATGACAGGGCGAAGCCGGCGGTCCCAAAAACATAGATCACATCTACGATCTGAACATGGATTCCGACCATTATTCCGACTCGATCAAACTCATTTGATCTTCGATCACCGCATCTGGATTTACGTGTCACAATCTACCTCGATGGAGAAAACCGACCGGTAGGGGTATGTCGTTTCATGAACTTAGAAGTATGATCACGGAAATCAGATCTACCATTCCCTGAGTATAGTTGATCCAATCAACCTCGTACAAAACCGATCTATCTCATAGATCGACCACCAAAACAGTACATAGATCTCATCTACAGCCAACCGCATATCACATATGCGCGATCTCGAGCCTAAAACCAGAAGCTATTGCTCTGATACCACTGTTGGGCCACGTAGAGATAAAACAAAACTTTTTCCTCTAACGTGGTGATCCTAAGATCCAGCTGAGGTAGAAGGCCACGAGGATTACCACTAGACGCGAAGTTGCGGAATTGATGAAGCACGTCTATTGAATGTAGTGCAGTCCTCATGATCCGATCCAATCACGATCGTCCTGATGCTGATCGTACAACACCTATGCTGGTATCCACACGTACAAGGAGGAGCGCCGACGGTGAACTGCTAGGTTCAGTACGTCGGCAGGAGTGTTGTGGAGCTAGGATTTTCAACTCATAGAATGACCTAATCGATCAACGATTAACCCTTCTGGGTTACTGTGCTCCACTATATATAGGGAGTGAACGTGGGCTCCACTCTTGTGGCCCATTCACTGAAGCCAATATAATATTAATAACCGTGAGTCGGACTCACTGACTCAGTCCAAATCCTGTTGAGGTCCAACCCAAATCGATTTCTGGTTTAGATCCAATCCGAACTTGCTCCTGATCTTAAGTGTGTGACCCTACAAGCTCATGGCTACTTGGACACGATTGGAGTCTGACTCTCAATCGATCAGTCGGTAGCGGCTCCTAGCAGAACGTGCTGACTCCCAAGCACAAAAGAGTCATGACGACTTGCCTTTCCAATACGACTTACGTCCGAGTCTCTTTTACCTCACGATATACCTTGTCAAACTATAGGCGGATATTTGTCATCCCTTAAATAGTCTGACTCTCTTCTCGATCCGAGATAAGTGATTCATCTGACTAAATCTTAGTTGATCGCCTTGGCCATGCTTTCCGAATCATATCATCCGAGAGAGCCCAAAGAATATCTCTCCAAGTGGAGGGAAAAAATCCCGTCTTGGTTATTCACATCACGTAGCTTGATTCTCAGTCGACCCGAACTCTGCCTTTATTACTGCCTAGTTATAGATCAGCATTTGACAGAACCTAAGTCGGTGATCCTTAACTCGGACTATGCAACAACCTCAGGTCTAAGGATTACATTGATTGAGATATACAAATGATAACTTGTTCGTTGTACCTCAATCTAGGTCAATCGACTCGCTAAACTCTTTAGCCGAATCTGTGTAAGTCGGAATAGCATCACCATGCCCATGACAAGTGAAACTGAGTCATCAAGCCGAATTTCACATTGGTCTAAGTTGTGTGTCCAGCACAACCTCAATGACCAAGGACATTTAGTACAAACAACATGAATGTATAGTTCCACAACCGAATCACCTATTCAATGATATACATCATATGCTCATATAAGGACAACTTAATAACTTTATGAATACAATGGGAAATCTCATCATACATGATTGCCTTTGGGGCATATTCCCAACAAGGTAATCATGTATGATGATATTACCCAAAGTATTCATAAAGTTATTAAGTTGTCCTTGTATGAACATCTAATATATATCACTAAATACGTGATTCGGTTGTGGAACTATATATTCATGTTGTTCATACTAAATGTCCTTGGTCATTGAGGTCATGCTGGACACACAAATTAGACTAATGTGAAAGTTGGTTGATGACTTAGTTCCACTTATCATGGGAATGATGATGCTATTCCGACTTACACGGACTCGGCTAAAAAGTTTAGCGAGTCGGACTGACCCACAGTTGAGATCCAACGAGCATGTTGTCAATTGCAGTCTCAAGCAATAGAATCCTTTGACCTGAGGTGGTCACATGATCCGAGTTGTGGATCCCCAGCTTAGATTCTATCAAATGATGTTCAATAAATGGGCAGTATAAAGTTAGAGTTTGGGTTGGTTGTGAATCAAAATGCGTGACATGGATTACCAAGATGGTATTTTCCCCTCCATAATGGAGAGATATTCTCTAGGCCCTCTCATGTGATATGATTCGAAAGCATGGTCATGCGCGACTCAGTTAAGTGTTAACTAAGGAATCAGACAAAGTGTTAGTCTAGTGAATCACATATCACGGAACGAGAAGAGATTTAAGCTATTAAAGGGATGGTAACTACTCGCCTATATCTTGACAAGGTATATTGTGTGGCACATGGACTTTGATGAAAGCCGCATTGAAGGTTGTCTTCTGGACTTTAGGGAACTTGGGAGTTGGCACGTCTTGCTAGAGGCCGCTACCATCTATCCACTTGAGACCAAGTGTTCATGGTAGTGAGTTGGACTCAGAGCCATGACGGGATACTTGGAGGAGTAACTCATGTCGTGTCCAGGCGTACAAGAACCTACAGGGTCACACACTTAAGGGTAAGGAGCCCATATGGATTAGATCCATGTGGGGATTGGGGTACAACCTAGATGGGTCTCAAGAGTTCAGCCCAACTAGGAATGTATATAAGTGGAGCGGCAAGGGATAGTCCCTGACCTAGCCATAACTTTCTCCACTCCCAAATCGGGTTAGATAGGATCTAGCAATCCCCTGCCCGTGCTCCTTCCTATACGTGTGGATACTGATAGAGGCATTGCATGTGCGGCGCTGGAGGCAAAGGAGTTTGTGGGAATCTGGCGAAGGAGTTCGTGTGGATCCAGAGGAGTTGTTCGTGAGATCAATCGACACTGCATCAACTTGCGCGCTTCATCAATAATCTGCACCCACACGTCTTGGTAATTCGCGTTGCCTATTACCTGATCTAGATCTTGGGAATATCGCGTAGTATAAAAGTTTTGGTTATCTCCTCGCGGCCCAACATATTATGCGTCCTGGTATTTTTAGATAGGTGGAAAAAATGGACAATAGGACGAACCGATGCGGGTCACCGTTGGGGGAAGAGATACGACCAGCGCGGACCTGGGCTGGGCGCCTGTCCTCCCCGCCCCGCAAACGGACCAAAACGGTCAAAAGGGTTGTCCGGGATGCGGGGGGTCGTTGGAGTTGTCCTAAGAAAAAGGGAGAGGTGTGAGGTGGATGCTTGGGAACCACATGTGCCATGGAAACATGTGTGGTTGATTCCCACGGGTAGATATGTGATTATGGATAGGTGATGGGGTAGTTTAGATTAGGTTTTAATTTGAATTCACACCAACATGTGAACCAAGATCAAGGAGAGAGGTAGGATTAGATGGGGAGGAAAGATATGGCACTTAGGGAACTAGCTAGATGATAGCTTATATGCCTCTAGGTTAGGAGGTAGAAAAAGGGTTTTGATGATTCATGTAGGTGGCATTAGTTATATTAGAAGGGCAGGTAATGTAGGTTTTTATTCCTTTCTATTTTGTTCAATTTTGGTTTGTCAAAACCATTCAAAAACCAAGCAAGGATTCAAATAGAATAAGAAGGGGTAGATGAAAAGCAAGGTGACATGCTTGAATGGATCATGCATGCTCAATAAATGCGCTAGTGTACTAGCTATGAATACAATTAAGAACTCATAGATGCATTTGAATCTAGCAAGCATTCAAAAATGAATTAAGCCATCAAAAGCTTAAGGAAGCTTCCTATCTCCATATGTCATATACAGTAATGATCATGCATGAATTTAGAGGTGGCCATGCTAGTGTGTATGATACACTAAGATTTCCATAGAGCCACCACAAATTCACAAAAACCCCAAAATTTAAATAGACCACATGAAGGAAAAAAGAAGATGGCTTCTCTATTCTCATGGCATGCAAAGGTGTCCATGCATGCTATCATACTTGATATTGTGAAAACAACATAAAACATGTATGAAAGCATGTAGAGATGATTATGCCCATTTAGAAATGGATCATTGCAATATTTGAAGAGAAATACACATATAATCCATATGGAAGCATAACTTGTATCAAACCATGCCATAACCCACATAGACATGTGTATTTCTATATGGAACCTTCCAAATAGCATATGAGCTTGATAAAATCCCAAATTCAAATATAAGGAGCTCACATGGTACTTAAATGGGGAAATGCCCACAAGATCATGTAGACATGGGATATATTGACAAAGGTGGCAAGAACTCCACACATGGTATATGGGCAAGCAACAATGCACATAAATCCAATGGAAGCCTCATATACATGCATGGTAGAATTACTGAGAAGATAAACTCACATGGATCTATAGCAAGAATAATACATTGGACGAATTAAAGAGACATGCCTTCCACTCAACTTGGCCATTACATCATTAATCAAATGGAAAATACATGATATCAAGAAGCAAACACATTTAATGGAGACAAAAATACAAGAGGAAAAAATAAAGGATAAGAATCAAATATAAGATTTAATATGATGCTCAAATGCAATGTGACACGATGACATGGGCATGATATTATGTGACGCAACCAAGCCCGACCCTGGGGGTGGGCAGGAGGGGCGGCCGCCCCGGGCCCAAAAAATCAGGGGCCCTCCCAGGTATATTCTATGTATAGAATACTGAATACTCCAGCATAGTTTCCAGTATGGAATAGAAGAAAGTCATCGCTAAAAAGAAATTCCTGGCCGTAGCAGTACAAGTTTTCACGGATTGGGCATTTTGTTTCCCGCAAGCACACATAGAGGAGCTGATGGAGTATTATGCCTCCACGATTCTGCTTTTGTACCTGTTCGTAGATCCTGAGTTAGTCCCGATCGGAAAGATAGCTTTGTCTCAGCCTCGCCTCTCGTCTTGTGCACCTCATCGCCTTTGCCGCTCTCCGCTCTAATGAATCGTTGATTCATCCAGTCCAATCGTCCAAGCCGGCCACCCGACAGGCAATCTGAAAATAACTGAACTAGGTATGTTGATCGATGAATCTTGATGGAGTGGGGCCGCCGGGCTCGCCGCCGAAGAGGAACAACGCAGCTGGGCGCCGCCGCTTTTGGAGCGCTCTGGGCGCACACTCGCCGCCGTGCTGGAGCACATCCACGCTGGCAACGAGCCTCGCCTCGCCTTCCCCCACAACCCCACGCTGGCGGCCAGGTCGGGGCGGCGCCCTCTGGCCAACTGGCTGCCGAGGAGGATGGCCAGCCTCTCCACTTCATCCTCCCACTCGTCGGGCTCCGCGTCGGTGGCTTCGCCGTCGCTCCGGCCCGTTAAGCGGGAGCCGGAGACGCCGGTCCGTTCGCTGCCGAGGACCAGGTCGCGCGGCATTGTCATCAACAAGGAGCGCGTTCCGACTCCGCCCACCGGCCGTCTCCGTCTTCGCACGCAGAAGCCGGAGTCGCGGGACTGGATGGTGTTGGTCGACGAGGAGGCGTTCGCCGTCAAGATGGCGATGCAGGAGTCCCTCCGGGAGGCGGCGCCGCAGCCGCCGATGGAGCCGTCCTCACCGGACATCTTGGAATGGTCCAGGGTGGACTGGGAGGAGACGGAGCGGCAACGCGCCCACCGCCTGCAGCAGGAGGTCGAACGCCAGGCCTGGTCTGGCCGCGTTCTCGCCTATCAGGGCACGCCGCTCGTCGTCCTCGATGACGACGACGAAGCCGTCCCTTCCTACCAGTCGTGGAGGTGCGGCGACGCCGGCCAGGGGAGCTCCCGCCCGCCACAGCCGTCGAGCGACGACGACGACGGCGGCGGCGGCGAGGACGATGGCAGTGCCGATCCCGGCTACACGTCCTTCTACAACAACTTCGGCATGTAGAAGCGGCGACGGTGACGACCTTTTTAATGTTTTTAGTTTATTATCTAGTACCATAGTTTAAATTCGATGTAATCCGCCTATATTCGCCCATCTTTAATGAAATCCGCCTGAATTTGCCAAACTCGGTTGAAATTTAGCCGAACGCGGGAACTTAGCCTGGAAACGCGAGTAGGAAACTCGGCGCTTCCAGACCAAAATCAAGTTTCGTTCGGCCAAAATTTGGTCCGGATTTTGGCGTGGGATCGCCCAACGAGTGAGGATGCTCTTAGGGCATCTCCACCGGGAGACCCAAATAAACGACCCAAACGGTCTATTTTAGTCTGACGCTTTTGGGTCATGGTCCGGTCTGCCGCACCCAGTAGCGTAACCCAAATAGACAAAATCGGACAGGCTAGCCAAGAAAAAAGTGCATTGTACGGCTGCATCTGGGCCCGTCTTCAGACATCAGATCTGGGTCATAGTTGGGTCAGTCCGGCCTGGCTTTGTCCTGATGGGTCGTATTAGGACGCCGTGCACGTCTCGTGAACAGATTAGGACACACTCAGACCATTTGGATAGAGCCGGTGAAGATACCATTATAGATGCGTACAACCCGAAAAAATTTTTAAAAAAAAAACTCCCGTTACACATAACAATTCCTCAAAACAAACAACACTAACACCAACTCAACTCTCCAATTATCCTGTGGCAAGCAGTCAATTAAAGCCAAGGGGTGGACCTAAAAATGTTGAGCCAGTTCATTTATCAGAAAAGTACTGAAAAGTGGGGCTAAAACGTCTCGGACCAAGAGAGGAGATGGCTTGTCAACCCGTGTGGTATCGACACGTAGTCTACCCTGTCCCATTGTCCTGCCATGTACGGTCTACGAGAGAGATGCTTCTCAAGCTGGTAGCGGCGTGTTACTATCCGAACCCCACCCACCCCCCACCCCCACCCCCCTGTTTCCTCTGTTTCTCTCGGTAGATAGCTGCTCGTCGAGAGTGCGGGGGTTCTGAGGTGGTAGAAGCCGTGTTCTCCGACGGCGTCAAGGTATGTATCGATTGTTCGTCAGATCTTGGAACAACGACGAGAGCTGGTGATTTCTGGGTGATTTCCTTTTAGGTTTCGTGTGCAATCGCGTACGCAAAATGCACGAAAAGCAGGAGGGGAAGGGAAATGGGGTATGGATTTCCTTTGGGTTGTTGATAGAGGGTGACAACGAGCTGATTCGATCGATACTGCTTTGTGGTTACTTGTATAGTTGTATTCATAGCTTGGGTGATATAGCTTTGGGTGCTCAAGGGTTAAAGGGAGATGTTGTTGCAGACAAAAGTCGACATTTTTTTCCGGTGCTGCTCTCGATCTTTCTTGCCCGGATTACGATACTTAACAGCGTGCTACTGCTATTTCTTTCTAGATGCCCTTATTACCTTTAAGCATCTCATCTTGTGTAGTAAGCTGTTCTCTTGCGCCTGAGAATGTCGTCTTAACAAGAAGCCATGCTTGTTGTCTTCTCGCTTTTGGGGAATGTCCATTTCTTTGTTTTTATCTTGTATAATATATATGTTGCAGTGAGCTGAAGGTTTGATACTATTTTTCTGGTATTGATAATGCAGAAAAGTTCCGGCGACCGCAAAGACACCCTTGTGAGCGACTACATCGGGCAGTATGTCGAGTACGTTCGTTCTCATATAAACTGCTTACACTTCTTTGCAGTCCTCTTTTTGCCACTCGAAAAAACAATATCTTGCGACATCTATTTTAAGACAGAGGAACTAGCTTTTTTGGTTTTCTATACGTTGAAGAATATGTCCAACAAAATGGTATCCTTTACTTGTTATTTCTTAGGGTTAATTGAGGTATAGTTGCTAGCTTCATAATACAAGATCAATTAATTGAAATTATACCTCTCATATATGTAGATGAAGGTTCTTCTATGAGACAAAGGGTAGAACACCTTTCTGCTTTGACAGAAGCGGAACATGGTAAACTGGTTGGTTCAGCTGTTAAGATAAAGAGAAGTGTGGTGAAGTTGGTTCAAAAAGAGACATCTTTAAACAAGGTCGAAACCATAGGCACTGCTTTTCTAGTGCATATGAGTGGAGATCTGAGTTTATTCTTGTCTTGTAACCACAACATTGGTGATCAAGATCCGGATAGCTTTGTTGTTAGATTTATGGAGGAAAGGGAGATTGCAGCATTGGAGTGCAAGATTAATGTGATTGCTCAAGATAAGGATAGTGATCTCTTGCTGTTCTCAGTTAAAGGAGGGCCAGCAGGGCTTGAACCTTTGGTATTCTCTATGGAACCCATAAAGATATTTGACAAGGTGGCTGTCATTGGTTACTCTTATATGGTTGTGCCTGAACTGTGTAAGAAGATGCTTATAATTAATGAACCATCTATTATGACAGGCAGGATGGTGTGAGTATACGTACTTCAAAAATAAGATTATTAGTTATCTGCATTTTTCTTTCCCGCAAGTTAATTTTTTTTTGGTTTCTTTCTCTCTACAGGGTTGACTCATTTGAAACTAAAGTTAGGAAAACCATCCATGTGGCAAAATCAATCTCTGATACTAGGTGCATGGCAGGCAATTCTGGCTCGCCAGTCCTTAGAGATGGCCAAGTAATTGCCGTACATGGTGGTTCTGATGCGACATGGAGAGAGAGTATTCCTGCTGGCAAAGTGTTGACATTTTTGAGAAGACATCTTAAGAAGGTAATAAGATAAAAATTTACATCCTCCTAGTCAATGCATACAAATGTCCATTTTTATATTAAAAAATAAATGTGAAAAAATCCTGTAAAGCTCATGGATCTGCAAAAGATCATGCAAAATTGAGACCATTATGAAATGTAGAAATACTACTAATTTGTACATATATGGGTCACTTTTTAATGTCTTTTCTTATCTAGGTAAATCCTATTTACTTTGTACAAGCGGTGTTATTATAAAGTGCCAAGTGCACTTTCATCCCTATCATATTTTATAATTTTAGGTGCACAATTTTCCTTTTCTTTTCCTCACATACATATTGATTATTTTCAAATTGTGAGGGTAACTACCAATTGTGTTCTTTGTTTCAGAAACGTACCAAGTCTACTGTTGTGCAGTTGCTCCAAGAGATTGCCGATGCTGCTATTGCGCAGTTACTCCAAGAGACTGCCGACAAGGAGACAGACTCTCTAATAAGCAAGTTGAAGAGGTAAGAAGATGTACTACTCCTAGACTGGCAGGACAACTAATGGTGTTGAGCTTTAATTACTAGTGATATTATCTTGTAAAACCTTAGTATTCAGAAATGAAAGCTTTATTCTTCACATGGAGAGGATCCTGCCCACCATTAGCCACTAATCCCTCAGTGAAAAGGGTGTGCCAAGGAGGAACTCTTTTTTTTCGCGAAAACGCAAAATCCTTGCATTTCGATTTATTCACACGTAAAAGAGAGTTTTGTACAAATATACACAATCTCAGAAGCTCAGAAGAGCTAACACCCATACAACTAAACCCACTAGGTTCGTGGAGCCGCGGGATCAAGGCACGTAGGCCAATCGCACCAGCAACAATCTAGTACGAGCCTCAGTTCAAATTGTACCGAGAAGGCTACCCATGCTAGATGACGCATTGTCGAAAACGACCGTGTTACGCTGCTTCTAAATCCACAGTTCTGTCAACATGATTAGCAAGGACGTCCCCTTGCGTTTAGCTCGAGGGTAGAGTGCGGAGCCTGCAACCACCAATCCATGAAGTCATCTTCTCCATCCGGTGGTGCGGCCGTGGATCTAATCCAGGAGACCACCTCATGCCAGATTACCTTGGAGAAAGGGTAGCCTACCAAGAGGTGGGTCATGGTTTTATCTGTCTGGTCACACAAGGGGCAGCGTAGAGGGTGATCCAGTACCTGTCTCGCTACCCGCTCAACCGTCCAACAACGGTCCTGGCAAGCAAGCCAAATGAAGAACTTATTGGGAGGGGGTGCCCAAACTTTCCAGTTCAGCTTCCAGGATCTCGAAGAGATCGATCCCTGGTAGAGAAGCTCATGGCAAGACTTGGCGGAATACTAAGCATCGGCCGTCCACCTCCACGGGAGGGTTTCTGGCTCCTCCAAAAGCCCCAAGTCACGAAACCGGACCAACAGCTGGACATACCGCCATAGGGCAAGAAGACTGATCGTGCCCTAAATGTTAGTGATCTCTCACCTTTCGGTGCTTCATAGCGCGTTTGGAGATTAGTGTGAAAAGCTCTAGCGTTGCCTCCTTGATGGTCTTCCTGTCAAGCCATATGTCCAACCAGAAAAGAGCCTTGGTTCCATCACCAACACTCATTGCAGTGGATGCGTCGAACACCCGAAGCTCCGTCTTGGAGAAGTGCATATCTATGCCACGCCAAGATTGAAGCGGGTCAGTGCGCATCGTCCTAATCTAGCGAGTCCTCAAGCTAATCACGATTCGAGCTAGGTCAGTCACTCCCATGCCGCCATAGCACTTGGGCCTTCTCACCTTTGCCCGGTTGACATGGCAGTGTTCCCCGTTGGCCTCAGCCCTTCCTACCCACAAGAAGCTCCACAATCTTCTGAATCTGCTTGTTCGTTATTGAGGCCAAGCACGATGATATGGTGCAAGGGGATCGCCATTAACACTGATTTGATTAGAGCAAGGCGCCTAGCCTTTGTCATCATGGAGGCTTTCCAAGTTGGAAATCGATTCACAATACTATCCACTAGGGGTTGGAGTGATGCTGTGGACAACCGTCGGACGGATAGGGGAATCCTTAGGTACCTGACAGGAAGGGTGCCAATTGGCACCCCATAACCATTGCAGTCTGTTAGGCCTCCTCAATAGAGCATGCGATGAAGCAGACTGAGCATTTGGCAAAGTTGGTGTGCAACCCCGATGCCTCTCCGAAGAGCGCCAGTAGTGCGTGCACTATGTGCAATTCTGGCTCATCCGTGTTACAAAAGATCACCACATCGTCCGCGTAAAGGGAAACAAACATCACCAGCTCCTAGGATGCAATGCGCTTGAGCATCCCGAACTCCATAGTCATCACCCTGTTGAGCATGTTAATAAAAGCACGAACAACATCGGCGACAGGGGGTCACCCTATCTCAAGCCCCATCGATACCAGATCGGGGGCCCTAGCTCGCCATTGAGCATCACCCTAGTGCTTGTCGTCGAAAGCAGGATGGCCACCAGCTCACAAAATCTGGGGCCAAAGCGCACTTTCCGTAGCACCTCGAATAACAATGCCCATGAAATGGAGTCAAATGCCTTAGCTATGTCGAGCTTTAGCATGACTCGCGATTTCTTCAGTCTGTGAAGCAGGCGTGTTGTCTGCTGAACCAACACATAGTTGTCGTGTATGCAACGCTTCTGAATGAAGGTGCATTTGTTCAAGTCAACCAGGACCCCAAGACTTGGGGCCAGACTCAAGGCTAGGACCTTTGCCCCAAGCTTGGCAAAGATGTGGATTAGGCTAATCGGCTGGTAGTCACCCAGAGAGGCCGCATCACTGTGTTTGGGCCCATGGTAAGGCGTATGACTGTCTTGCACGCAGCTAGTATCGCTTGGGCTGATGGCGAAAGTGCTGGCATGACTAGGGCCTGATTGAGGCCCTGGAAACCGCCCCCATTCATGGCATGTAACTTAGTGAAGGCAGACAAGAAGTCCGTCTTCACCACTCCCCAGCAGCACTGTAGGAACTCTGTGGTGAAACCATTCGGGCCCACTGCCTTGCTGTTGGGTAGTTACTTGATCACCTCCCATACCTCCTCCACGGTGAAGGGAGCCTCCAGGTCAGCCAAATCCTCTGAGTTGGACCCTAAGAAGTCTAGGTCCAATGAGAACTGGCGCCCCCGCCTCCATGCCTAACAGACGCTGGAAGTGACTGTAAGTGGCCTATGTCATGGCTGCATGGTCCACCACGACTGCGCCATCAACGTACATGATGTGAATCACATTAGGAAGCGTGTTTGTGAAAGAAAGTTGTGTTGGCATCTCCTTCACGAAGCCACTTCACCTTGGCTCACTGTCGCGCCATTGTTTGCTCCAACAAAGCCAGTCGAAGGTAGGTACACTTCAGCATTGCGTGAAGAGCACACTCATCTGAGGATAGAAGCCAAGGCTTCGTGGCTATATAGAGCTGATAAACAATCTCTTGCTCTGTCATAAGCTGCAGTTTCACCGAGCCCACCTTATTTTCCCTGCTCATCAACTATCGGGCGGTGCGTTTTAGCTTAGCAACAAGCCTCCGGAAGGGGTCGGGATCGCCATCTATGGTCTCCCAAGCCGAAGCAACAACGTCGTTGAAGCCGTCCAACTTCATCTAGAACGATGCAGAGGCCGGGGTAATCCCCATTTCCAAAAAAAAAACTTCATCTAGAACTGCTCAAACTGGAACCATCTCCGCCCGGAGGCCAACGAGGTACAGTCTAGGAGCAAGAGGCATGGTCGGAGATGATCGTGGAGAGGAAACACAAAGAGTAGATGCTATGCATATCCTCCCAGTCAGTGGTGAAAACACCCTATCCGGCCTAACCAGCCTGGGGTCTCCCGCACATTTGACCATGTATACCTCCTGCTGTTGAGATAGATCTCCTTCAATACGCTGTCGTTTAGGAATCTCCTAAATCGCCCCATCATGCAGTGGTGGAGGTTATCGTTGTCCTTGTCCTCATCGCGGTAGATCATGTTGAAGTCCCCACAAAGCAACGAAGGACTAGGGAGGGTGATCCTAATCTCCTTAAGCACCGCGAGGAAGGCGACCTTGTCAGCCTCATCCTGTGGTCTGTAAACGCTTAACCACCAGCGCATGCCTCCAATAGGAGAAACCCTAGCTGTTACGCTATTCAGATCCACATGTGCGCTATCCAACTGCACCATCCTACTTTTCCAAGCCATCGCAATACAATCTTTAGCCTCGATCGCTGGCAAGCAGAAGTAAGCGTCAAATTCCGCGTCTAGGGTTTCCATTACAACAGAAAGCGATACAACAGCAAGCTTAGTCTCTTGCAAACACACAACAGAAGCGTTTAGCGTAGTGACGGTGCTCCTAACACCCGTATGACATGCACGGTCATTGAGACCACACACCTAGTGTCGTGTCTTGGTTTTCGACATCGGGGATGGGTGATTCCCTTTGTTAGTTCGGCCAGGGGCGCAACATTCGGTGAGCTCGATTAGCGAGCTAGACGAACACACACACACATAGAAACATGGTTTTTACCCAAGTTTAGGTCCGTTATGTGCGGATCCCTATGTCCTGCAACTATCAACTATCTGGTGGATGGTCACAATTATGATGGTTCCTTCCCCGGGATGGGTTTAGCTAGAGAATACTCTCTCTCCCTCGATTGACCTGGGCCTCCTTTTATAATGGCAAGGGGACACCACAAGGGTTGGCCACCACGCGGCCTCGAAGCAGTGTGCATGCTCACAACATGGCGGTGCGCTCCTTCCGCTATACCACGTGTCTCTTGCCACCTGCACCATGCATTCTGGCACAAGCGCATGTCCGTCATTCTGAATCTTGTCGGGGGCTGGCTCTCCGGGTGCACAATTATCGGGCTCCCAACTGGGGTCCCGGAGGAGATTCCAACCAGGACCCCACAAGTTGCATGGCTTGCATGGTTGCAACGTGGCACATTGGTACGCGACATGGCTTGGACGTGTTGTCGACATCCAGGGTGGGCCGGACGAAGCGTGTCTAGAGGGCAATCTGTTCCCTGGGTCAGGCATCATCAACCACCTGTCCTTCTTCCTTCTCCTGGTTAGCCACCGGCTCCCTGTCTTTGAGACCTGTGCTCGGGGTATTCTTCTTGGTTGTGTGCTTCAAGCTCCCAGCACCACGCTCCCGCGGAGCAACCAGTCCGAAGCTCGTCGAACCGCGAACTCCTGAAACCCGTGGGACCAGCAGTAGCCCCCGGGTGAGGTGCTGCTTGTGCGGCATCCGGCAAACGGCGGCGCCTCGCCCATAGGAGCGAAGGACCGCAGCTGCTCCCGGGCCGGGCTCGAGTGCCTCCTGGGGCTTCGCCAAGGAACATGCAATGACGATTCCACCGCAGAGGGGACGGAACTGGTCCGCTGCATGGGAGACCTCAAAAGCTGCTCTGGGCAGTTAATGAGATCTCTAAGATCTCAGCTAGTGGTGCCCTATAGCCTATTTAAGTTGCCTTAAGAGGCACCACCATCGCCCCAGAACTCTCTTTGTTTCTTCATCTTCCCTTCTTGTAGAGCCATGGCTGCCTCCCCGCTCGCCGATCGTGCGCCGGTCCTAGGAGGTTGCTTCTGCCAGCGCCGGAGGGCTGGCTCCTGCTGGATGGCGGCGAGGCAGGTCGTGGCTGAGTGAGGCAAGGAGATGGTCGTGGGCATGGCCGCCGCCTGGAGTTGGATCGCTCTCCCCAGGCGGTGGCACCTTAGGACTCGTGGTCGGACTTGGCCGGCTGAGTTTTATGTGAGGGTGCATCACGACAATGCGGGAACGTTCTGCCTCCTCGACGTGTTTGCGTGGTCCTTTGGAGGCCACCGTCTCCCTCGCAAGCTGATGCTCCAACCTGCCGGCTACTACAACACCATCTGGTGGGCTCATGTCTTCATCAACAATGGAGGAAGCATGTGACTTTGGGAGGGGCTGGACTCGCTTCTCTGAGACTCATTGCCTCCAAAGGGGGGGACATCTTCGTCTCCAGCTTCGATGGGGTGGAGGTGCTTTCCGTCAAGGTGTTCAGCAGCAACCAGCGTCACGCCAAGTTCTTCCACGAAGAAGGGCTCTGATCCCGCGAATGACCCCGTCCCCGCGATTTGCACAAGACCCTCGGAGAGCGATAGGGCTCTGATCTCGCGAAGGACCCCGTCCCCGCGATTCGCCCAAGACCCCCAGAGAGCGATAGGGCCGTACCTGCGTAGAATATCAAGCGAGTGGCATGTAAGACTTAGAAAAGTGACTTTATCTTTTCTTAGCCATAGCTTTGTACTTTTGCCGCTGAATAAAAGAAGGTACTTATCTGGTTCCCACAGGTTCGTGTTGAGACACCTTCCTTCTTTCTTTGGTTTGCTGACTGGTAATGATGACTAAGGGAGCTATCCCTTAGCCATCCGTGAAAGACATATCAACGCAACTCTCCATTAGCGGAAAGCCCCCGGGTGAATGATCATGGAAAATGAGTGCGCAAATAATTAGTTCATTTTTTATCATTAACGGGGCGGTCCTGGATACACTTCTTGTGCTATGGGACCCAGCCAACGCACAAGGCTAGCTTTTTAGTGCTTAGGGGCAGCCCTCGAGTGTTTCTGCTCCTTTGGTAGCTCGACCACCATCGGAGACCAACCCGGGCAAGCCCGACTATGCCCACTACTCTGATGGTGCGTCCATCAGGGCAGTAGGCGAGACACACGGGGAGATCCTGCCTGGACTCACGCGCTGCACAACTAACTCGGCAGTGCACAACCTTATTCTAGAGGACCTGGTGGGTAGAATTTGCGGTGCTCGATATTCCACGAGTTCTCCATGGGGATACCATCTTCTGTCTCCAGGCGGACTGCTTCGGGCCTGGAGACTTGTACCACCCGGTAAGGGCCCTCCCACTTTGGTTGCAACTTGTTGGACGTGCCCGACGAAGGACTAAGTCACCTTCTTTTATAGTTTGCGGTCAGACCCGACGGTTGTGTTAGCGGCGCATGCTCTGCTGGTAGTGAGCCGCGCGCACATCTAGGTTCCGAACATCTTCGAGAAATTTGATATTGTTGATTCTTTGTTCCCCCTAGGCAGCCTCTCCGTAAGCTCGCACCCGGGAGGATCCGTGCTACAATTTAGTAGGCATCATGACCTCAGCTCCATAGACCAAGGAGAAAGGTATCTCTCCCGTGGCCCTGCTTGGGGTGGTCCGTATCAACCAGAGGATGTCGAGGACCTGCTCAATCCAGTTTCGTCCTTGAGCCGATCAAAGGTCTGGGTTTTGAGCCCGCATAGCACCTCCATGTCCAAGCGCTCCGCTTGCCTGTTGAGGCGCTTCGCTTGCTCATTACTCCGGGGGTGGGCCACCAAGGCGAAGCAGATCTTGGTGTTGAGGCTATCACAGTAGGCAATGAAGGCGCCGCTGGTGAACTGTGAGCCGTTGTTGGTGATGATCTGGTTGGGTACGCCAAAGTGGCATACGATGCCCCAGATAAACTTGATGGTAGCTGGGAGGTGATAGCCCACACTGGCTCCACCTCAGGCCACTTGGCGAATTTGTCGATGGTGACGAACAGGTATAGGTACCCTCCCACCGCCCGTGGGAGAGGCCCAATGATGTCGAGTCCCCAGACGGTGAAAGGCCATGATAGGGGAGTGGTTTGAAGAGCTTGAGCTGGCTGGTGGGTGTCCTTGGCGTGGTATTGGTAGGCATTGCAGGTTCTAACCAAGTACTCAGCGTCCGGTAACACCGTTGGCCAATAGAACCCTTGACGGAATGCCTTCCCCGCCAAAGTCCGCGAGGCGAGGTGACTCGAGCACTCCCCCTAGTGGATTTCAGCAAGGAGCTTGTGCCCATCTTGAGAGATGCAGCGGAGCTTGACAACGGATTCATGTTTCTAGTAGAGGTCTCGGACTACCAGGGTGTACATCTTTCTGTCAGAATACTTCCTCGGCGTTGGCGTGGTGGGCGGGGAGATCCTAGTCCCGGAGGTACCTCAGTATGTCCGTGGCCTAGGGTAGCCTAAGCGTCTCCTCCGCTTGGACGACGTGCTTGCCTAGAATGGTTTCTCTGTCTTCGTCCGCGGGGGCACACGACTCGCTTTGCATACGATGGTCGGTGCCGAGGGCTCGCCCCGGGGTTCTATGCTTGCTTGTTCGCGGGGTATCTTGCCAAGAATGGTTCCCATGTCTTCGTCCCCGAGGGCACACGGCTGCACAACCATCGCTTCACATACAATGGTCGACACTTAGGGCTCGCCCGAGGGTTCTATGGTTGCTTGATCACGGGGTACCTTGAAGGAAAGCCTGAGTAGCTGTTCCACAAGGAATTCTAGGGGTATGCATCCCCGGGAAGACGTGATCTTCGATAATTCATCGGTGATGATGTTGGAGCTGCGGGGGATGTGCTCCATCCGGAGCCCGTCAAAGTGTTGCTCCAACTTTCTGACTTCTTCGACGTAGGGGGCCATCTGGAGGGAGTTATAGTCTTTGTTGATCTGGTTGACGACCAACTGTGAATCCCCGCGGATGACCAGGCGCTTGATCCCTTGGCTCTTCGTGATCCTGAGGTCGGCGAGTAGGCCTTCGTACTCGACGGTGTTGTTGGTTGAATGCTCTTCGTGATAGAGCATCTGGACCACGTACTTTAGTTGGTCTCCGGTTGGCGACACCAGGAGCACACCAGCCCTTGAGCCGTCGATGGAGTAATAACCGTCGAAGTACATGGTCTAGTCACGTGGATCGACACTCCCGAGAAAGGAGGAGGTGGGTTCCTCCTCGTCCTCCGGTGTGGGAGTCCATTCGGCGGAACTCAGCCAAAGCCGAGCTCTTGATGGTTTGGGTGTGGGCGAAATGAAGGTTGAAGCCGGATAGCTCCATGGCCCATTCCGCCACGCGTCCCGTGGCTTCCTATGGCGCAACATGTGTTCCAAGGAATGCTTGGTCACCACGGCACGATGGGCCTCGAAGTAGTGTTGAAGCCTCCTCAATGTGATGAGGATACCGAGCAGGAGCTTTTGGAGCGTAGGGTAATGGACCCACGTATCGTGCATCATGGTGCTAACGAAATACAAGGGGCGCTGCACCTTTCGTTGTTTCAAGGGCTCTTGCTGATTCTCAGCGCTCGAGTTGCGGTGCTCGGGAGGGGCGCTTTCGGGCATCCAAGGTTGCTTCCTGACTCCCAGAGTTCAGGAGGTGTGCTTGGCTCGGTCCTCGGACCAGGGCCCTCAGCGATGACGTTTGGATCATATCCCTCCATGGGCTCCACCTCGTCATAATCGGGAAGAGGCGCTTCCGGGCATCTAGGGACGCTTCCTGACTCATCAAGTTCAGGAGGTGTGCCTAGCTCGGTCCGCTGACTAGGGCCCTTGGCAATGACTCTCGGGTCATCCTCTTCCCTTTCCACAACAAGCACTGCGCTGACCACCTGAGTTGTGGCAGCGACGTATAGTAGCATAGGCTCCTCGGGTTTGGGACCCACAGTAGCAGAGGAGAGGTGAGGCAGCGCTTCAGATCTTGAAACACGGCCTCTGCCTCCGGGGTCCATTCGAGGGGCCCCGACTTCTTTAAGAGCTTGAAGAAAGGAAGGGATCACTCCCCTAGCTGGGAGATGAAGCGTCCTAGGGCCGTGTTGCACTCATTTAGACGCTGGACCTCCTTGACTCGTCTAGGAGCTTCCATATGGTTGATGGCCTTGATCTTGTCAGGGTTAGCCTCGATGCCCCGGTGAGAAACCAGGAAACCGACCAGCTTCTCCAAAGAAAACCTTGCGCAGGTTGTTGAACGTCTCGTCCAAGTCCTCGAGCAAGGTGCGGTGGTGCTTGGTCTTGACCACGATTTCGTCGATGTAGGCCTCCATGTTGCGGCTGATCTGGTTCCCATACACGCCCGCATGGCACGCTGGAACGTGGCGCCGACATTCTTCAGACCGAAGGGCATGCAAGTATAACAAAAGCATCCCTCCGGGGTGATGACCACCGTATTTTCTTCATCTTCTATCGCCATCTTGATCTGGTGGTAGCCGAAGAAAGCGTCGAGGAAGCAGAGGAGATCGCACCCCGCAACGATCTGGTCGATTCGTGGCATAGGGAACGGATCCTTGCAGCAGGCCTTGTTCAGGTCCGTGAAGTCAAGCACAACCTTTTGCTGCTGTGCGGCTTGGGCACCACGATAGGGTTTGCAACCCAAGTCGGGTGCCATACTTCACGGATGACCTGACCGGCCTTCAGCTTCTAGACTTTCAAGATGATGAAGTCCTGTTTGGCCTGCCTGGCACCGAACCTTCAACTTTACCGGGTGAGCTCTCGGGCACACTGCCAGACGGTGCTCGATCACCTCCCTCGGGACCCCGAGAAGACCCGGGGGTTCCTAGGCAAACACATCAGCGTTCTCCCAAAGGAAGGTGATGAGCGCTCTTTCCTATTTGTCGGTAAGGCGTGCCCTAATGGTGATGGGACAACCTCCACCCTCAAGCAGAGGGACCTTGGTGAGGTCACGATCCTCAGTGAGGCGCTTCTTCCGCATGGGTAACATTCCCAATTCACTAGGGTCCCGTGAGCCCCCTGCGGTATACCGGTAAGACTGCTCTATGCAGAAAACAGCGTCCCGGATCGGCCTTGATGGTGATGACCCCCTTTCCTAGTCGGGATCTTCATGGTGTTATAGGCGGAGTGCATGGCCGCCATGAATTTTGCCAAGCCAGGCCGACCGAGTATGCCGTTGTAGGGCAAAAGGATCTTCGCCACATTGAATGTGATGTTCTCCGCACGGAAGTTCTCGGGCATCCCAAACGTGACGGCAGGGTGACCTGCCCCAGCGGTTGGGTCGCCCCCGGGTTGATCCCCTATAACGCTCCCGTAGGGGACATGCGTTCAACAAGGATCTGGAGCTGTCTCATGAGTTCCACGGATATGAGGTTTAGGCCCGCATCTCCTTCCACCAGCATCTTGGCCACTCTAACGTTGCTGAAAGTCAGAGAGACTACCAACGACAGGATCCCCACGCCCGCGCATCGGTCGGGGTGATCTTGAGCGTCAAAGGTGACCGACACGGCTAACAATTTGAGGGGGCGCTGCACCTCCACGCTTGGATGCACGACGCACACCTCTCTGGTGAGCCGCTTAACGGTGATGTGCGAGGGTAAAGCCGAAGCGCCCCCATGGATGCACAACACGTCACACGATCTGAAGTTTGACCAGACGGGCGTATGTCCGGGGCCTGTGGGAGACGAACAAGGCGTTGGCCTCCCCCTCTGAAGGTTCCGGGCCTCCTCTCCCGAGGCACCACATCGGCTAGGGGCACGAGCCCGTCAAGGCAAGGGCATGTTGACTGATGGTGCTGTAGGAAATACCACCACTAGATCCATGAGTTGAACAAGCTAAGATCCCACGTAGGGGCCATTTCCGATGGCCTCTAGTGGGAAACGTAGGAGGGCTTCAGCGGCCGCTACCGCAACCCCTGACCCGAGGAAGCTCGGGCAAGGCGTTGGTAGCTCGCTAGCCGCGTCGGTCGTTCTGTCTTTGGTCGCCCCTCCTGGGTGGGTTGGCTCCATCCCTTCTTGGATGTAGAACGTGGCTCCGACCCTGCCGCCTGCGGGGCCGCTGTGCCTTGTTCTATGGAGGATACGGGCGATCCTTCGTGCCCGTTCCGCCTCACCGAGCGCCCTCCGCTGGCGTCTTCTTTGATTCCATGCCGCCATGTACGAAAAGAGCGACGGGCCTGCGACGAAAGTTGCTTGCAGGCGTGCGCCCCTTGCCTGGCACGCCAAATGTCGTGTCTTGGTTTTCAACAACGGGATGGGTGATCCCCTTTGTTAGTTCGGCTAGGGGCGCAACATCCGACGAGCTAGACGAACATACACATAGAGACATAGTTTTTTTTACACAGGTTCAGGTCCGTGATGTGCGGATATCTACGTCCTACAACTATTAACTATCTGGTGGATGATCTTAACTTTTATAAGGGCAAGGGGAAACCACAAGGATCGGCCACCACGCGGGATCGAAGCTTGCCGCTATACCGTGTGTCTCTTGCCACCTACACCGTGCAGACTGGCACATGCGCCTGTCCGTTAGTCTGAGTCTTGTCGGGGGCTGCCTCTCTGGGTGCACAACTCCCGGGCTCCCAACCGTGGCCCGGGAGGAGATTCCGACCAGGACCGCGCGAGCCGCATGGCTTGCATGGTTGCAACATGGCGCACTGGTACTGCTAGTGGGCGCGACGTGGCTTGGTCGTGTTGTCGACATCCAATGTGGGCCGGACGAAGCGTGGCCAGAGGGCAATATGTCCCCTGGGTTAGGCATCATCAGCCACCTTTTCCTTCTTCCTTCTCCGAGGTAGCCGCCAGCTCCCCTCTCCGAGACCAGTGCCTAGGGTATTCTTGTTGGTCGTGTGCTTCGAGCTCTCGGCACCACGCTCTCGCGAAGCACCCGACACGAAGCCCGTCGAACCGCGAACCCACACCTAGACACCAAGATCATAGGGTCGTACGACATCATACCGATGTAATCACCCACAAAGATTGACCAAGTGGTCAAACCACCACCATGTGGCCACCTGGCGCTCCAACTAAGGGTGATGCGCAACCCCTGATCGCCGACAGGGTCCATCCATAGAGATGTCCCACTGCCTCGATCATGTCTTCCGTGAGTGGAGTCTCAAACATCTTGTGGAGCGCTTCCAAGGTGTGGCCTCCGAAGGCGCCTCGTCTCCAGAGATGAGACCTAGCTTCCTCAGTCCTAAAGTTTAAGTTTTCTTTTTCAAAAATCAAACTACATAAAATTTTACCAAGTTTTTAAGAAAAACTATTAAGAACTATGATGTTATATAGATACCATGTGAAAATATGTTTTTATATCAAAGGGTATGCATTTCGTATTGTAAAATATTAATATATTTTTCTAAAAACTTGGTCAAACTTTATGTAGTTTGAGTTTTGGAAAAAAAAAATATAAGCATTAAGCTTTGGGACGGAGGTAGTATTTATCATAGAAAGATATACAAAGAGTAGGTTAGCGTTAGATGAAAATCATATGTGCTCCATGATGTATCTTTATTCTCTGTTCAAACCACCACTCACAGAAAATTTCTTACAAAACATGTGCTTGCTTGTTCACAGGGAGGATGACAGGGAGGACGCCCCCCAAACAAGCAATCTGAATAGGTAAGAAAGTCTAGAGACTTCTATCGAAAGTGTTAAAAAATACTTTCAGTTGCATGTATAAAATGTTCTTTCTTGTGAGTATTGAGTAGGATGACATGTGACTATTTGAATAGGCCGCAATGCTTCAGATTTTAGCTAGAAATTGTTAATACACTATTAATCATAGGAAGGTCTACAATTGGGTAGTCTGGTATTAGATGAAATATATATATGTGCTTCATGAAGGATCTTTATTCTCTGTTCTCTTACAGAAATCATTTGTTTGGTTGATGACAGGGTGGATGACAGGGAGAAAGAGCCCGAAACAAGCAATTCGGATAGGTAAGGAAGTTTAGAGACTTCTAAAAACATGCTTTCAATCATATGTTCTATAGAAAGGTAAAATGTTCTTTCTTGTGAGTAGGATGACATGTGGTATCATTAGGTTGCAATATTAGATTTTAACTAGCACCTGTTATAATATTAATCATAAAGACCTACAAAGAGAGCAATAGATAAATTCAGATATGTGCTCCATTATGTAGTTGTATTCTCAATTCAAACCTCTCAAAGAAAAGTTCTTTATAGAAATCATGTTTTTGTCAGGTGGAAAGGAAACACTTTTACGAGGCTCAAACATCGCAGGCCTGGGAATGTTTCGGCAGATAGACGTGATGTCTAAGATGAGATTCATCCTCAATCCTTAGGAAAGAGTTTGAAGAGGGGATCCTTTCCAACATGTAGCTTCCTCAACTCTCAATTCCTGTTTTGTCGAGCAGATTCATTCTTCCTTTCCCATCAGCAAAGATATTAGTCACACTTTTCGTTTCTGCTGGGTAAATGAAACTAACAAGATATCCTCGCATCAATTGAGAAAACTGCACAGTATGCAAGTTAACAAGCTTAGTTTCCCTCGACTTTTCTGTACTAGTATTATGAAACAAACAAGGTTGCTCACAGGGGCGGAGCTACAAGATTTGTAGCGCGTGCACCAGGTAAGATAAGCACGAGTGCATCAGGTGTTGCTGTATCCAAGCCCAACGGTTATCTTCGTGGCCCTTTGAACCTTGAACGTTGCCTCGTAGGCATAGGACATGGCTCATGGTTTTTTTATTCCATCACGGAGTCAGTCAATTGACCAGACGCGGCCAAGTAATGGAAAGGCCAAGCGCTGCCGATTCCATGCACAATCTGTCTCCATCAGCTGCTCGGCGGCTAGGTACACTAGTTTAGAGTTCCATGAAGCACGTAATCACTACAACTACAATTGACGGCTTCTATGACCCAGCGAGTTCTATGACCCTCTATTTTCATGACACAATCGTCACACAATTGACGATTCAAAAGAACCAGCGAGTGCTCAGCCCCTTATCAAGAGATAGCAGGTGATACATGATGGATTCAAAAGCCAGCTTGTATTCAGACATAGTGCCGGTCTGTCTGAGATGTAACAACTTGGACATCTTACCCTCATATTCTTCCTGGCCAAATTCCTCAATAATGTGGTGATGAACGTGTTCCATTCGGCTGAGCATGACGAAGCATGTAGGCTTGAAACCACAGAGCAGCATGGCCTTCCAAGTACAGTGTTGTTGTGGCGACCCACCGTGACATTGGAAATTTGGAACAGTGTACATCTCAAAGTAAGTATAGGACAGATCGATCCAGTGGAGGGGGTGGTCACCGTCGAATTTGGGGAAGTGTGTGTGCTTTGGCGGCTTCGGGTGAAATCCGCCACCCTCGGCACCCGCCGCATCTCCCCGAGCCTCGTCGCCCTTCGTAGAAGGTCGAGACCGAACCGGAATCAGGGGGGCCGTTGTTGGTGAGCGTCGCGTTCCCCATGTGCGACGCGGTGGGGAAATCGATGACGCGCTTGGCCCGCTCGTCGGAGATGCGTTGGCGACGCAGTCCCTCGACATTGGCTCCAAAGTCGTCCATCTGCTTGGTGAGGCGGTTGACGTCGTCGCTGTTTCTCTTGATGGTGGTCGCCACAACTGCTCACCGAACCCTTGAGTCTGGTCATCACCTCCGCCACTGATTTCTGTAATTCCTCCATCTTGTCTGAAACAAAGGAAAACGATACGATACCCCGGGGATAACACGCTCGTGGTCGTGATCCCCCGGATCGATCGCGTGAAACGGACTCCGTGTAGGTCCTGTACTCTACCTTATCTTCTTCGTGCCGTCAGGCCTCGACGCCGCGCCTAGCTCCTGCAGGCCGAAGCCGCAGCCGCCTTTCCCCAGCGCGCCGCCGCCGCCTCTCACCTCTCCTCGCCGCATGGCCGTAGGACGCCCTTCCCCTACCTGTTGCCTCTCTCTGCGAGGTTTCTTGTTCAGGGGCGCCGACGAGCTCCTCAAGAGGAACCGGCTGGCTGCTTGCTGTGCCGCCGTCGCCTAGACCTGGCGCCGGGCCACCGCCGTTGCATTCCACCCTTTCCGCGCGGCATTGCCGCCGCCCTTCCCATGCGTCGCCGGCGGGAAGCTTTTTTTGCTATCATGGGTGTACGCCGTTGCTAATGACGGTAGTTGGTTTTGCTACTTGGGTCTAGGATATTGCTATCCATGTGTTTTGTATAAATTTTGCCTATGAATTCTGACAATGTCTCGTGAAATTTATTGTCTTTGCTATACTATTTTTTTGCTACATATAGCAAAAACAGGACTATTTGTAGCAAAAGTGGAACTGTTTATACGAAAAGTGGGTTGAACCTTGTTCGCGCTGATCTAACGGCTAGAGACCGGGGGATGGAAAGCACTACCCTAAAACAAAACGAGTGAGTCCGTGTGAATCTATACCTAATAATAAAGGAAGGAGTGTTTCTTGTAGTACCTACACTTTTTTGGACGACTTTACCCTTTGATTAAAAAATAAATTACCCACCAATGCCACCGGTACGTGAAAAAGAAAAAATACGTGACTTTAACCAAAAAATAAATTACCCACTAATGCCACCGGTAAGTGAAAAAGAAAAAATACGTGACTTTACCCTTTGATCAAAAAATAACACCAAACTATGTAATATCACCAATGCCACTGTTTTAAAAAAACGATTTGTATCTCCCTAGCTGTGGCCTTCCGCAATGTTCGCACAAGCAAGGAAAAAACGATTCGTATTTTTTCTAGATGTGGCCTTCCGCAGAAGCGTGTGCACCAGAGAGCTATCGCTCCTGATGAATTTTTTGGGCTGGTCTAGCTGGGCTTGTTCGGGAGTCATGGCATGGGCTGCTGAGTCCAGGGTAAATTGCACTTAGAAGTACAAACCTAAGACGTATCGATTTTTGGGTTAAAAAATAGTCCCACCTTGCTGCTTTATAACGAGTATTACCAGTTTATATACGTTAAAAATTCTTTCGTAGTATCAGCAAGCGGCAACAAGAATGATTCGTATGAAACCAAATGATCAAGTGGGATATAATTCACCATGTGCTGATGATAGGCGCCTGCATGAATGAAAGGAAGGAGGAAAATTAAGAAAACGCAAGAGGAATTAGAGGACGCAAGTGGCTGTGTTTGGGATCATACACATGCATGAAAAAATTAAGAAGAAAGTTCAGAAAAGGCAAGAGGAATTAGAGGACGCAAGTGGCTGTGTTTGGGATCATACACATCCATGAAAAAATTAATAAGAAAGTTCAGAAAAGGCAAGAGGAATTAGAGGACGGCAAGTGGCTGAGATCAAAGGCCCTCCACGATTGCTCTATCACGTATGTCGTTGGCATGATCCGCTGATTTCCCAGCCAGAGGAGTCGCCTCCACAGCTCCAAGGCCGGACGTGCGGTAGCCGCGGTGGTCTGTTGTTGTGTGGATGCGTTTAGGTCGGCTGCAAAGTCGTTGTAAGCCCCTGTAAAAACTTCACACACAACTCCACCCATTAAGTTCAATGCATATATTTTCTTCATGTAAAAACTTCACACACAACTCCACTCGTTAAGTTCAATGCATATATTTTTTTCAATTGGTTGGAGAAACATATCCAGAGACATGACCAACGTGGTGAGGGAGCCAGCCAGGACTGACTACTTCCATTAGATCTCTGAAGTTCGTAAAAGAAATTTGTGGACAAGGTGTTTTGGGGATTTAAAAAAGAGGTTCAGGAACATCGGTATCTATATGTTCATTGTGGATGATTTATAGAGCCATAGTCGTACACCGTGAAAATTCCAGTCAGGCCTTGCTTCGATAAGTGCCCGATAGCAATTTTCTTGGATTCCGAAAATTGTTCTCGGGTATGCAATTTTTAACCATATAGCATCTTTTTGTCAATGGTTATGCACAATTTGCCACCATTTACTGAAAATAAGTCAAGCTAACCACGAACAAGACCTTAGCGGTTCACATTCTTATTGGACGCGAGGTACCATACCTCAATCTGACAATGAATGAGTGGTATAGTTAGATAGGAACTATTATAAGTAAGTAAAGTTTTTTTTGAGAACCCGTAGGAGATCTCACGGTACTCTAAATTTCTCAAATATCCACCTAACTTCTTCCGCCGCAACGCGCGGGCATTTTGCTAGTCTAACCTATAGACGGAGGGGTAGTACGACGTTCCACATAAATCCATTTTTTGGCCGTACGATGCGGAAACAACGGCTCAGATCTGCCCCGCTACCCGACTCTACGTAATGGACTGGCCCTGGCCTACCCGCCTGGTAATGTGCCTTGCTGCCGTTGGGTCCCGTGCTTTGGACGGCCCACCTCTCAGTCGCTGGGTGGGTCACGTGGGGGTGTGAGAGGTGTGCGCGTGAGCGGCACTGGTCGCGCGAGGAGACGCACATGGGCATCGATGTCCCGCTGGCGCCGTGCTCTCTCTCTCCTTCCTCTCGTGCTACTCTTGTGCCTCCTCAAACCCTAGGCGCCGCCTCCACTGGTCCTGCTCCTCCTCGCCAATCCCTTCCCCATATGATCCATCCCGAGCCGCCTCCACCACCACCGCACAGCTGCGCCGCCGCGCCGCACAGGAGAGTCCCATGGCCGCTGACGCCGGAAAGCTGCAGATCAACGCGGGGTTCGGTCCCCTCCTGCAGGATGTAGCGATGGGGATTCGGTCTCCTCCAACCTCCAGGTCCATCTCTCCCTCTCTCTCTCTCTCTCTCTCTCTCTCTCTCTCTCTAATCTTCTTTCTGCAACCGCTCATGAATATGTACTATAGAATATAATTCCACTGACGCCGGCGGCGCGGCCGCGCCGCACAGGAGATCCCCATGGCCGCCGACGCCGGAAAGTTGCGGATCAACGCGGGGTTCGGTGAAGTGACATGCAGCAGGGTGAGGTGAAGTGCTGCAAGGCGCCATGGCTGGAGGGGCACCTACAGGTGCCGTCTCTGGTTTCATGGCTTGCCATCAGACACCTATTCTCTCTCCTTGGTTGTTCATGCTCACGAAGGAGCAGTAAAGATCTCATTCTTTTTTTTGTACAGATCCGGCCGTTTTTGTTATGTGATATTTGAGCAGAAGAAAATGGAGCATGTGGTGACTTAAGATGAGGTGGTGATGTGGTCCATGAGAGAATCTGGAGGAGGACTGCAGCAGGAGTGTGAAGATCTGCAAGGTATTCTTCTCATTATCTCATCGTTCATGGTGCTGGCTTGAATGGTTTGCTAAACTATGGGCGATGATTGTTTTAGCTAATAAAAATGATTGATTTGTTTTCAGCATTGGATGGTGAACAATTGGTTTCTATCTCTTTGCTGAACTGTTTTTCACATAAGTGGAAATCTTCAATTTAGAATTATATGTCACAGTAATGTTCGTCTCTTAAATCAATGCAGGTCTCATATACACCGATCAGTAAATTGGATAATTGCAATGATTGGAGTGGCTTAAATGTTAGGTGTTTTTTATTTTCTGGTTGAGATGCTACTGTTTCTTCCAACTCGACAAAATAAATTTCCAGGTTTGGTGGTCCAGTCTGTTTTATACTACTTTGTAGATTTTAAATGTAAGCCACATCTCTTGTGGTGTCAGCTTTCTGTAGTTGGAGGCGATATGGCGAGACCAGTCTAGCTTTCTCCTCTCTCTTATACATGACATATGGATATGATCATGCCAGCCAATGAATTCTCTTGAAATGTCTATGGAGATTGCTACGAAAAGTTTGACAACTTAGTTTCTCATGCGAAAAACTCCATCTGAAGAACCGATTTTGGAACCGTGCGCCGTTTTTCTTCTCTACCATGACGAAGTTCATGGTGCAGGTACACAAATTCCAGTCTAGCTTTGGTACTCTAAGCTCATTTTGGAAGACAAATAAATCGTTCCCGCAATCTCAGTGTAGTGCACTTTTCTTGCCCATTCCCTTGCATCTTTTTATTTGTTGTATTTTTTGTATCGTCTGGCCTCTGTCAAGGATGTACTCTTATTTTTACGCTTCATTGTAATCCACTAACATTGTTTCTGATGGCCTTTTCTTATTGGTGCTCTTTTAGTGATATTTCAGGCCATCGTTTTATCAATAAGACTAATGTGGATAATATCTTGGGCTGGTTGTCACTTTAGTTTTCTCTCTGTGGTATTGTTTCCACTGAAATAAATATAAATTAAACAATTTACAGAACGGGGCTACATCGATGCCACAAGTATGTTATGTTTTATAACATTGTGTCCTCTTTTCACTCTATATTGTTTTACTATACTATGTGATAAACATGATGTTGGCTGCCATACCTTGTTTTTCACCGTGGTCACATGCTAAATTTCGGTCAGTTATGTAGGCATATAACATATCACATTACCAAGATGTACGTGATTTCTTCTAATTGATGTTTTTGAACAGATACAACTAAAATGCCAGGAGAAGAAATTAGATAAGGGATGAAAATAATTGAAAGTTATCGTGCTTTTTCAGATGTTCTTTCATGAGGTCAGAGCACTCTCTCATTTCAATTCCAGTTTTTCATTCTGCTAGCATATGGATTGTGATGCGGTTTGGCATGAGCTTGAACTGATCTTTCTATCACGTGTATACACACAAAGAGAGGCATTTTATATCTGTTCATACTATTCCAAATCTTAGTGGTGATATTATTTTTTCATCAGGGAAGGAATGAGTATAGACAACCTTTCAAAAAAGATCAACAATTTTCAACATTATCGATGATATATAAAGCTTGTGGAATGGTACACACGGATGTACCATTCCAACATTTTCTCCAAAGGTGATTTTACTTGTGTTCTTGTGCTCAAAATCTGGATAGGAAATGAGCTATGGGTACTATTTCTATGCTGAACTTCCAATTTTATTGGTTGGACGGTAAGTGCTAAAAGCAGTTTTAAATTTGTATTGTTGATTCATTCTGAAATAAATTTCCTGGACCTACATGTTCGTTGGTACATTAGGTCCTACAATACTAGGGCAAAACTTCTCCATTAGGTCCTACAAGACTAGGGCAGCAAGCCGCCCTCCATAGAGACGCTGATGAACCACTTGCATGTGAGCTGATGGTGGAATTTCTAGGTATAAGATTGGTCTTTTTCTGTGTTGGACCACTGAAATGATTTTCGTTTTGATGCAGGAAACTGCACTCAGTCATATGAACTAGAAAGCATGATCAGTTTAGTGTAAGTTCATAGCTTGTCTAAGTAATTTAATCCGATGGATTTGAGTATTGTCTATTTCCTATTTTGCTCTTAAAAAACAACCACTGGATAAATCATTTAATTAGATAACATGTACATGATTAAGTTGAATCCAAATATTGGGAAGAAGGTTAGGATGGAGCTAAATTAGGCACTTCTGAACCAAATGCAGACATACTAATGCCAATATCAGTGGATGACTATTAAAGAGGTATATCACTTTCATGTATTGTAAATATTGTAGCTTCTATTTATGAATAAATGGTCCATGTAGTGAATTTTGTGTTGTGAGATGGTTGCTTGACATATACCAGTTGTGTCTTTATTTCCTGTGCAAGCAGCCAACAACTATACTTATTATTGTGGTTTACCGATCTGTGAATCTTTTGAGGCATTAAACTGTCCATAATGGTAACTATGTTTGGAAGTCATTATAGTTATTGATCATGAATAAGTTTTGTCCCTTCCCCACTTATTTATGTCTTGTTTCTCTTTCATGATGGCACATATAACTAAAATGGGTGTGGCAAGCACTAGAGAAATCCAGCGATGTTGGGGATGTACCTTCATGATTTCCCATGGAGGGTTATATTTATGCATTAGTCATTCCCCTCCCGGTTTCCATTCAGTTATATTCGGTGCATGAGCTTGGTACCTGAACCTTAGCTAAATAAGACATAGAAGTATCTTATTATATTTGGTCACTAAAAAATTTCTAATCTAGCTATATTCATGTGGATTTTCAGAAAACAAAAAAAGCATGTTACATTTTTTGCCTCTTTCTGAAAATATGGTACTTATGCTACTGGTTTCTAATATAGTTTGCCGAAACTGCTTTGTTTTCTCCAAAAGGGAGAGCAGAGCCAGCATGGGCGTTTAGAACATGTACCAACAAATTACTCCAGCTAACTTAGTAGGATGTATCTTGATGAGAGGATCGATGATTTATGATTAATGTATCAAGGGTAGAAAATGGTACTAAGACATTGTACAAGAAAATGTTGTAACTGTAGAGCCAAGACTTAGTCGTAGTAGGACTTCCTTATGAAAAATATTTAAGTTATAACTACTCAATAATGATGTAGAATCTGGAGGATTTACTTGATTTTCTTAATATGGAGTTTTAAGCATTTTTTTAATTATCTGAATCTGCAGATTTTATCACCCTTCAACAGTCTATTGGGATCATTTTTGCTAATAGTACCCATTCAAATCCGTGTTTTTATTTGTATATTTTTCATAATTATTTTATTGCGTTGGTGTAGAATTGGTAATCGTTTTGGTAATCTTATATGTGATAGTTCATATCAGTAGATTATCTTTGCATAATTTTTTGCTTTGTGAAATACATAAACATGCAGTTTAGACGGAGATTTGTAGTTCAATTTATTTTTAAAGTAACATATATGGTCCAAACTGAGGGTTGCTTTGGCAATGAGAAAATAATAAATACAGGAAAATAACTCTCAAGAAAGAATAATACCTTATCCTCTTTTGGAAACAAAATGATACAAATTTGATGATTCCCAGTGAGATATATGTGGTATTTCATCATGGTGCAAGTTAGACCTAATACTCGACACCTGGTATTTCTGCAGGTTCAGCTTGAGATTTGTAGGTCAGATCATCTACAGTAGCAATTAGCTAACTGAATTTGGCAACGGATCATGAGTACACAACAAATAGCACGCACTTTCATGCCACCTCGCTTGCCTCATCAAGCCCCGTGCTCCAGCTTGATACCCACTCCGACGAGAGTAGTACCAGGTAACACTGGACACTTAGTGTCCCTTCTTCGCTTCCTTGGCTATGCACGGTTGTTAAGCTAGCAGTAAAATTAAGAGGATAGTTCAGACTATCAATATCGGGAGAGCTTATTCATAACCTTTTTTTATTTGAAAGGGTTGCTTTTATATTTACACGTTACAAGATAAATTTTGCATCTCAGTCTTTTCTAAAAACTATTCTTGGACCACTTCTGATGGGATTTTTTCTGTGTAGGATTTCAGTTTGATTATGTTTATGGCTAGACCATTCTTAAATACCATCTGTCACAGATAGCCAGTGTTCCACCACATGCTATCGTCAGTCCCATTTGCATTTTTCCGTCGGGATAAATGTCTGATAGATGTTCATGTTCTGATGTTTAGGCCGCTGTAGGACATCTCGAGGATGTCTCCAATTGCATGTTATCGGGACAAAGTTGTTTGCATACCTCTATTTGTTCCATGTGATGCAAAATGCATAGGAGAAATCAATAGTTTCAGTGTTGCCACTATAGTACAAATGTTGTTTCAGGTATAGCTGTAATACAAAAATTTACCGTTTTCATTTCATTTTCTAATTAGCAGCAGAGGCTAAGAATCCAAGGACAAGTACTATGGCCTTTGAGGACCTTTGCGTTTCTTTTCATTTAAAAAGGGAGAATTGAAATGAACTATATCCAAGTACCAGAACGGTCAGGTGTTAACTGAATCCAAGGATACCATGTGATCTTTCCATGTTTGAAATTGAGAATATATTATTTTCCTGTATTTGCTAAGGGTGTGTTTGGTAGCCCTGCTCCACACAGAATTTCCCACCTCAGACTAAATTCGGGTGTTTGTTAGGTCGGCTCCGTGGGCTGGGCACTGCCCACCTCATACGAAAACGGCCTCTGGGCATTGCCCGGTTGCGAAGCCAAAAACGAGCTTCGCTGTTGGGCAGGGTTGAGCTCGCCTAGAAAACTTCCCCCGCGCCCCACACCTCGCACGAGCCGACAGGGGGTCAACAGTCCCCCACCCTCATTTCCCCCAAATCGGCTCTCTCTCCCTCCCCCAAAACTCCCCCCCCCCCCCCCCCCCCCGCGCCCCGCCTCCGTCGCCTCCGCTTCGACGCCGACCTCTGTCGCCTCCTCCTGGACGTTGGCCTTCGCCGCCTCCTTCCCTGGACGGCGGCCTCCCCCGTCCTCCGCCGTCTCCTCCCCTGGCAGTGCCTAGACTCCTTGACGAGAACGAACGAGATGCCTTGTCCTCATCTCGCGTCGCCCTTGTCCTACTCTCGCGTCGCCCGCCCCCGACCTCCTCTCGCGCTGGTAGCAGTCCGGACTCTGTCCTCTCTCCTGTCAACGAGATGCCCCTTCCTTCTCCTTGCTGCACCGGCACCGCAACAGGCCGGCCTCGCCACCAAGATCCGCCTCCTCGATGAGCATAGACAAGCAACCGACACGGCCAGGGTCTCCACTGCCAGCGATGGCCAGCGCCGCCATGGCCAAGCTCTCCACTGCCAGCGAAGGCCAACGTCGCCACGGACATCTAGGACCCGATTGCTTTTCTACAAGGACCCGATTGCTTTCTATTTCTATTTACAGGAACCCAAATGCGTTTTGTTTGTATATAGGTACAAGACTGTGTTTCATTTTTGTATTTAGGGGGCCTCTGCAAATTTTAGCCCTCCTCAGCATATCTTCCCCCATACGACCCACCAAACAATAGCCCCAATCAACATGGCTAAACGAACACGAGCTATCAAACGCATGAGATAATCTAAGCTCATCCTAGCTCAGGTGAGCTTGTATGAGTGTAGATAGCAATTCTCCGGTGGCCCGGGCCCGGGCTACCAAACACACCCTAAGAAATTTAGGGGAATGCTTCACATGTTGTACACAGTGTTATGAGATGAACCACAATGTCGAGAATGTCAGAGTGGTAGGAATCAATTAATCGTACAAGAAGCTTGAGAAATGGATAGTTGTTTATTGTTCATTTTTTCCTTGCCTATGATCATTTTTTCCTTGCCTATGATCGATTTCTATAGCTGTTCCCTACAACATTTTACAAGACGTTTAATTTTTGGAACGCGGCAAGGAGGCGACAGCTGCCTCCCGCTGAGCTATAGCGTTGTTGTGGCTTGTTGATCGACGGCCATAACTAAGCGTCCTGCCTGATCTCTCACCGAGCTGGCAATGGAGTTATCCATCACAGTCGCCCTAAGATACCGTTCATTTCCCTCCTAGCTATTGGTTTCGTAGCAGGCGAGCATGGAAGCCTGTTCAAGATGCATGTAGACAGCTGACACACAAACTTAACTGGCCAGGTCAATATTGATCACTGTCATTTTGTTAAACAAGAAATACAAACCATAAATACATTATTGATTTCCTTCCTATTTCTAATAGTGTTATACATAATATAAACAAGTGCGAGAGCCACCGGGCCGTGCCGAGGCACACCTCTACATCTACATGGAGTTTGTCTCTCTGACATGATCCTTGCGAAAGATCACCGTGCTCTACCGAACGCATGGATTGAGCGAGAAGACCAGCGGCCAACAATCAGGTAAAACCGCCGCGTGTCTCGTGCGTTTAGTAAAATTGTGTCTTTGTGTTTTATGTATGTTTGCAAGAAACTCTGAGGTTCTGTAAGCTGGTGGTTCTGTTATGACCTAAGGTTCTACTCTCTTGGATATTTACCTAATATTATGTTGGAACTTTCTACTCGTGCTACCAGCCTTGTGTATTAGATCACGGTCTAACATCTCTGACACACTAATAATAAAAACTTAAATAACATTACTAATAAAAACTTATATATCAAGATCTAACAGCTCCATAAACCTACGCTAAATAGTTCTGAATCCTACAGGACCCGTGCGCCCAGGCGCACTCCTAAATCTAGTGGCTTAGATGGCTTGCCGGACACCGTCCCTGCTCCCTCCAAATCAACCGAACGCCAACTTCGAGTCAAGCCTGAGCCGACTCCCAACCAGCTGGTCGATGTTACCGGTACGATCGAGAGAATACGGAGCGCGTCCGGGATGGAAACAAGGCTCTGGATAAACCCCGAAGAGAAATCACAGGAAAGAGATTCAGAGAATACAGGATAGGAGAGCAGAATTCTATTTGTTTACTTCATCGACATCCAATACACCGCAGAGAATGCCTTTTAACAGACACCTCCTTGCTCCCTTACAGGTGGGTCCAACACACCACAACCGGCAAAGGACAAAAAATATTTAAGGCCGGGCGAACTCTAAAGCTAAAAGTAGATCATGCGTAAAATCATCTGGACATATTCATACTTTATATGGTCTCAAGCATAATTACTTAGTACCATGGCAACAACAACTCATTTAAATATATAGAACCTATAAATTGTGCCAATAATGAAGATTTAATGCCATTTAGAAGTCCCACGCAATTTGCAATTTACAATTGAAAAATTCATCAAATAGAATACGAGGTGGTTTGGCAACTAGGTATTCATTTCATTTAGTAGAAATAAAATGAATACATGGATTCATTTCATTTATATTATGATTCTAAAAACACCCACATATTTAGCTATCACCGAAATTTGAAAATGACGGGATCTAGGATAGGAATCAGGTTTACACATGGGATATTTCAATGGATTTGTCAAATAAAATGATCCGTGCAAACCAAACAGCATAAGAATGGAATTGCAAAATAAATTCCAGGATTCCAGGCCCAAATGATGAATACCAAATGACCTCTACTAGTTTTCTTACACAAATTCAAAGATTCAAAAAAATATATCGTTCCCCCTTTGCTGGCCCCTTCCCATTTTTGTTCATCTTCAAATTTACTCTTTAGGTCAGCCGTCCGTTCAGCACTGCCTCCCGGCTGGACAGTCCTACTTCCTCTGTTCTGCGTCTGGCTCAGCTCCGGCTCCCTCCGAACTAGAGTCTAGAGATCACCCCGCCGCCAGCAGATTTTATCCCATCGATTTTCAGGTTCTCTCATTCTCGTTCGGTTAGAGGAAGGGACGAAGTGGAGGCGTCGAGCAGTTTGAGACTAGAAGGACTCGTTGGGCAGTAGCCAGTTGGCCCAAGATAGCCATACGGCCCAATAGCGTCGGGAGGATAACCCCGGTAGGGTAATAAGAGGTGAAAGTTAAGGTTAACTCGGTGGGTCTTAGCCGAGCCTGGCTGACATATGCCGAGTTAATAATAGCCGAGTAATAATTGCAATACTTAGCCGATATATAACGTATGTCGGCATAAGAATATGAATGATTCTCGCTTGCAGGTACATCAAGTCTGAGTCATCGAGATGGAGCCGAGTCATGAAGGGAGATAAGCTCCTTCCAGCGTACGCTTCTGGCTCCATGCGTCATCAAACAGGCTGGCGCATGGCTCTGACGATGCTACATGGCCAATGTACAAGTGGGCCAAAGCAGAACGGTGAGGAGAGCGTTGCCGGGTGACGCTTAAAGCACAGGATGACGCCTAAAGAGCTGGCGCCAATGTACTGGAGTATCGTTGGCGGGAACGCTGTGCTGACTGGGTCTAGGACCAGAGGACGGGCCCTATGACCGGCCCGTTGGGTAAAGCAAAAGCCCAAACAGTAAACCCTAGAACCTACAATGTAAATCTAGCTACCCGCACCTACTATATAAAGAGGGGCATAGCTAGGGTTAGGGGGTGATACGTCAGAAACGTATCTATAATTTTTGATGTTCCATGCTTGTTTAGTATCTACTTTGCTTTGCTTTGTCTATACTTTGAGGTGTTTTTATATCTTTTCTGGAACTAACCTATTAACAAGTTGCCACAGTGCCAGTTGCCTGTTTTCTTCTGTTTTTGGTTCCAGGAAGACAGAAAATAAATATTCTCAAAATTAGACGGGACAAAAGCCGAAGTCAATATTTTACCGTGGGCAACACGAATCTAGAAGACAAGACGGAGAGGCGAACCAGGGCGGCAAGACCCCCCTAGGCGCGGCCAGGGAGGGCCCGCGCCTGGACAGGGTGTAGGGCCCCTAGCCGCCTCCCAGCCTCGCTTCTTCGCCTATAAGAAGCCCCCGATGCAGAAATCCTGGGTACCCGATCAAAACTCCACGAATCTGTCTGTATCCGCCGCCACCATTGTCCCTAGATTGGGGGGGTCTGAAGTTCTTCCCGGCACCCTGCCAGAGGGGAGATCACCCCGGAGGCCTTCTTCTCCGGTATGATGCGTGAGTAGTTCCACCTTGGACTACGGGTCCATGTAGTAGCTAGATGGTTGTATCTCCTCCTTGTGCTTTCATGTATAGATCTTGTGAGCTCCGTTCATGATCAAGATCTAATCTATTTGTAATCATGCATGTTGTGTTTGTAGGGATCCAATGGATATTGAGATTATTATGTCAGATTGATTAATGATTTTGTCTATATGATTCTATCATGTCTGTGTTGTTTGTGATCTTGCATGCTCTCCGTTGTTAGTAGCTATCTTGGCCAAGTAGTTGCTAGTGACTCCAAGAGGGGGTATTTATGCTCGATAGTGGGTTCATGCCTCTAGTTTCCAAGGAAAGTGATAGAAATCTCTTCGGTTGTAGATGTGGTGTTGCCACTAGGGAGAAAACAACGGTTTGTTGTTCATGGAATAAGTGGATTGTTTACCTTACACACTTTGCTTAAAGCAGTTGTCTGTTGCTTGCAACTTAATACTGGAGGGGGTTCGGATGATAACCTGAAGGTGGACTTCTAGTCATAGATGCATTTGGATGGCGGTCTATGTATCTTATTGTATTGCTCAATCGAATCTCATAGGATCTTTTTGTCTGGTATTGCATTGTTATGTCTTGCTCAGTTCCTGTCAATTGCCCTACTGTAATTTGTTTACCCTTCATGCCATGTTGTTTATCTAAGGAGAGCACCTCTAGTGAACTATGGACCCCGGTACAATCTTTACCATTGATACATATTCCACTGTTACTTGTTTACTTGCTGCAAACCATTACTTTCCACACCATACGTTTAATCATTTGTTACAGCAAACCGGTGAGCTTGACAACCTCACTGATTCATCGGGGCAAAGTCTTGAGTCTGTGTTGTGCAGGTTTCCGTTTTGCTTGCAACACATGTGTGACGTTTCCTTCCTCCTACTGGTTCGATAACCTCGTTTTCTTACTGAGGGAAAACTTATTTATGTGCTGCTTCACACCCTGCTCTTGGGGTTCCCAACAGGCTCACGCTAGCCATCAAGATTTGTTGGAGCCGTTGTCGGGGAGGCTAAGGACGTCTTCACAAGGGGAGTCCTCCAGTTTCTTTCTCTTTACTTTTTTTAGTTTGCTTAGTTTATTTTGCTTGGTTTTGTTTGCCTATTTTCAAAAACTCCAACAAAATTAGTTTCGACTCTAGTTTCTGGTCTGTTATTGCCCTGCTTTGTCATGCCTTCTATCAATGGATGGTTTCTTTGAAACTAGTTCTTATTGACAAGGTGGGTTCACGGAAGAACAAAAGTATTATTATTATAAGGAGCACCGTTTGTCACAAAAAGGGAAACACTTATGGGAACAAATTGATAAATTGAATACTATTGCTAGAGAGGTGTGCTCTACTTATAATGTTACTTATTGCTTTGATAAATCTTGTTGCTTTAGGAGGTATAAAAATCTGCCTTTTCAATGTGAGTATAATGATAATGTTACCATATCTTTTTATGTCAAAGGAAATTATGACTTTGATGATGTGGAACAAATTGAAGAATTTATGGCCTTCAAGGGTGCATTTGAACTTGCCAGTTTGCTTAAAAATACTGATGATGCACCTTATGAATGCGAGGTTTATGAGATACTTAAATTCTGATTTGATAATTACAAGGAAGAAAATAGCTATATTCTTGAATATTTTAATAGATGCTTTTCACAGATGGAAGAGACTAATGACTTGCAGGAGCCTATGGAAGAAGAAATTACTGAACCTGAAAGCTCATTAGATGAAAAAGAGGAGGAGAGTGATGAACAAAAGGACCAAGAATGGATTAGCTACCCATGCCTACCTTCAAATGAGAGTAACTCTTTATCCCTTACATTATTTGATTGTCCCCCTTGCTTATCATAGGAGGATGAATGTTATGTTCCTATGGATCCTTTTGAAATATCTACTTTGGGTAAAACCTGTGAAGGTTTTAATCCCACTATTTTTGAGCTTGATAGAAATTATGTGTTTGTAGATTATGAAAAGCCTGCTTTAAGTGATAGTTATATTGTTGAGTTTATTCATGATGCTACTGAAAATTATTATGAGAGAGGAAAATATGGTTATAGAAGTTTTCATGGTACTGAAACACCTCTCTATGTGCTGAAAGTTTTGAAGTTACTCTTGTTTTACCTTCCTATGCATGTCACTTTGTTCTTTGTGACTATATTTTCTTACAAGATTCCTATGCATAGGAAGTGGGTTAGACTTAAATATGTTTTGAATTTGCTTCTTGATGCTCTCTTTGACTTCAATTCATAATTCTTATGTGAGCATCTTCTCAAACTTTCTGTGCCTAACTTAAAGGCGTTAAAGAAAACTACTTGTTGGGAGATAACCCAAGAGTTTCCTTGAGTCTTGGAAGTTATTACTTCAGTAATGACCTCTCCTTATCCTTTTTGTTTGATTTTTGTGCCAAGAATGACCTCTAATGAGAGGGAAGTAAGATTTGGGGAGTTGTTGTCCCGAAATAGATTTCTGTCCTCCACCATAAAAATTCGTGAGGAGTCTGTGTAATTCGGATTGAGCTGATAATTTACGAATAAATCCCTCAGTATGTTAGCTAACTTTAGTTAGTTCAACACTTTTTGATTTGAGCAACATAAGATTTTGGAAAACATCGGTTTCTACCTGCTTGACTGTTTTGACAGATTTATGCCATTATTTGCATTTGCTTCTTATTGATTCCTTTTTGAGTTCTCGTTTGGGGAATTGAGCTTTTTGAAGGAGTTACTATAGTAGCTTGTGTTTTTAGTGAAAATACTTGCTGTTCCAAAGCTTTGCCTATGGTCTAATATCTTTTGAATAAACTAATGTTGCTAATGAAGATTGTGTGAAGTTTTGTATGAAGGAAAAATTTCAGGTGTAGAGAGAAAATGATGTAATGAGATGAAGAATGGACAAAAGCTAAAGCTTGGTGATTCCACCCCGGTGTCACCCCAAGAAATATCCAAGAGGTACAAGCGTCAAAGCTTGGGGATGCCTAAGGCATCCCCTTCTTCATCAATAAAAAGCTCAGGTCTGTCTAGACACTTCGTTTTTATTGTTTCATGCATAGTTGTGTTGTTCTTGGAGCATCTTACTTTTCGTTTGCTTTGCTTAGGTTGTTTAGTTTGCTTTAATAAAGTAGTTTGGACCCCCGTTCTCGATGTGTTGTTTCAAATAAGTTGCTTGGTGTTGGAAAGGAGTAGGAAGTTCCTTCTTGAAAGTGCAAGATGAGCTTGCATTGACTGTGACTTAGACTTTAGCATGACATTCTAGGTGTTGTTTTGACCTTATGCTTAGTGATTATTGTTGTAGCATGTTTGGTTCCAAACAATTGGGATTGCTTAGTGTGCCTTGAAGAAATTATGCGTTGTTTTAGCATACAAAAGCATAGTATTGTGGTATTCTCCTTTGATGCTTTGCTTGGGTTGACTTGGCACATGCTCACACTATGTTATGACTATGAACAAGTCACCATAGCCTCTATGATCATTTAGTCATTGACTTGTAGTACCACTCTATTCTTTGATTAGTAATGTTTTGTCGCTCTGCATGATTATGGCCACTATTGCTCTCTTAGTTGGTTGCTCCCAGTCTTTTTCTAGCCTCCACTTGTATGCGTAATCTCTACTCATGTTTCCAATTCCCAAGAAACCCAGTTATTCCAAAGTGTCCACTATAAATTCCTATGCATGGTGTGTTACACCATTCCAAGTATATTCTTGTTTTCAGCTATCTTCCAATTAAAAACTATTTTGTTATGTGAAAACTTAGTGATTAAAGCCCTCACAAACTTGATGGCACACTTTATATTCTTTGCCCCTAATAAACTTGAACCATTGTGTCATCTATGTTGTATATTCTTGCACTTATACGTTGGAATTAGCAGAACCATGCTGTCATGGGGAACGTTTTCAACATTGCACTTGTACTTTGTACTCAGTTGATATCATGCTCTTTTGTCTATGGATGTCACCGGTGTGAAATAAAGAGGGAACTTGTAAGTCCATGGAGTATGTATTTTGTGTTTGATAAACACCTGGGCCGCTAGCCTAAGCCATGCCTAATCATGGTGGAAACTTGCAGCATCACCATAATGAGCTATCTATGAAGCATCCTCAATAAAAAAGCTATGCATATAGTAAATAAAAAGATCACTAAGATGCTCATTGTCTGCTTGCCTTATCATTTTGGTTATGGGATAGCTCCTGTACCATGTGCAAGGGGTACCCCGTTGGCGGTTCTCTATGATATGCAAGTACTTACAATGACAAGAACTTACAGGTGACTGAAGTTGAGTAGCATGAGGTGTGGCCCTCGTATTCAAGGGAATTAAGATTGCCAACTTATACTTTGTCAATCATATACTCCATAGTTTGTTCACTTTAACCTTAATCACTTCAAGATGCTTATGACAGGGACAATGAGGGCAGAAAGCTAACAAGTACCATAATTTTTGGAAGCTCTTTTTGAAACTTGAAATACCTGCTTCCCTTATGAAGGGCCTTTCTTCCACTATTATGTTGAGTCTCCAACTTCTACCTTTAGGCACCATTAAGAGAGCATAGTGGCCATTCTTAGTTTTATGTGCGGTGTCCCAAAACTTATTGATTGATGCATATTGTGATATTACTTATTCTTGTGCTATTTTTATCTAGTACTCTTATGAACTTTGAAGGTGTCCTATGCATCTATTTGTTACTCTATGAGGGACAAGCTGATTGCCACTATGCCATGTTTTCTGTATGTGCAACAAACAAACGTTTTTCAATGCATGTTATTCATGATCTTTGTTTGTAGCCTTTTATGTTGCATGCATAGTTACTTTGTCTTATTATTAGAACTCCATCTTTCATACACATGTTTAGAGTTCTTTGATCCCAGCTTTCAATGCTTGCAAATGGTTTGATCTTTATTGTGAAGGTGCATGTCACCTCAAAAATTATTCTTTTATCACTTACCTACTCGAGGACGAGTAGGAGTTAAGCTTGGGGATGCTTGATACGTTGAAAACGTATCTATAATTTTTGATGTTCCATGCTTGTTTACTATCTACTTTGATTTGCTTTGTCTACACTTTGAGGTGTTTTTATATCTTTTCTGTAACTAACCTATTAACAAGTTGCCACAGTGCCAGTTGCCTGTTTTCTTCTGTTTTTGGTTCCAGAAAGGCAGAAAATCAATATTCTCAGAATTGGAGGGGACAAATGCCAAAGTCAATATTTTACCGTGGGCAACACGAATCCAGAAGACGAGACAGAGGGGCGCCACGGGGTGGCCACCCCCCCAGGAGCGGCCAAGCCTGGGCAGGGTGTGGGCCCCCCGGCACCCCCTGCCTCGCCTCCTCGCCTATAAGAAGCCCTCGATGCAGAAACCCTAGGCAGCCGATCAAAACTCCACAAAACCGTCTGTAGCTGCCGGAGGGGAGATCTGTTGGAGATATTCCCTAGAGGTAATAATAAATGTAGTTATTATTATATCTTTGTGTTTATGATAAATGTTTACATTCATGCTATAACAATATTAATAGGAAACATTAATACTTGTGTGATTTGTAAACTAAATTAGAGTCCCTAGTAAAGCCTCTTTATAATACTAGCTTGTTGGTTAATAGATGATCATGGTTTCCTGATCATGAACATTGAGATGTTGTTGACAACAAGATCATATCATTAGGAGAATGGTATGATGGACATACTCCTATAGATAAGCGTAGCATAAAGATCAAGTCATTTTGATAGTTCAATTGCTATAAGCTTTCTGATACATAGTAACCTAATTCCTTCGACCATGAGATCATGCTTATCACCATCACCGGAAGGATGCTTTGATGACATCAAACACCACACCGTAACTGGGTGGCTATAAAGGTGGCATTGAGTATTCGGAAAGTATGGGCTGAGACACATGAATCAAGAGTGGGATTTGTCCATCCATATGACGAATAGATATACTCTGGGCCCTCTCGGTGGAATGTCATCCAATTAGCTTGCAAGCATGTGACTGGCTCACAAGGGATCACATACCACGGGAACGATAAAAGAGTACTTATCGGTAACAAGGTTGAACTAGGTATGTAGAGATACCGACGATCAAAACCTCGGATAAGTAAACTATCGTGAGACAAAGGGAAATTGGTATCGTATGTAAGTGGTTCATTCGATCGCAAAGTAATCGTAGAAATATGTGGGAGCCATATGAATTTACAGATTCCTCTATTGGTTATTGATCGGAGAAGTGTCTCGATCATGTCCGCATAATTCACGAACCGTAGGGAGACACACTTAAGGATTCGATGTTGTTGAGTAGTTATGGAATGATGAGAAAGAGACCGAATGTTGTTCGGAGTCTTGGATGGGATTCGGGATATCACGAGGAGATCCGGAATGGTCCGGAGAATAAGATTCATATAAGGAAAGTCTTTTTTCGGAGTTTGGGAATGATTCCAGTGTTTTCACCAGGAATGTTCTAGAAGGGTCCGAAAGGTCCGGCACTCCGGAGGGGGAAGGGTACATGAATGTGTCATGACAATGTGGAATGGTTGCATCATGTACTAGGTCACTTTGATGGGAAAAATAAAGAGAGAAATCAAATCCTAGTTTGAAAGCCAAACGCCAATTTGAAATAGTCAAATATCAAGTTTGCTTGGTGGAGGGAGAGTAGGAAACCTACTTGGGGAGGAAGTCCCCTACCTCCACCCGCCAGCCAAGGAGGCCGAGTTGGGGGAGGACTCCATCCTCCCAACCGGCCACCCTCCACCTATATAAGGAGGGGTAGGGCGCCCCCTACCCCACACACCTCAAACCCTAGCCCCAAGCCGCCGGCCTCCTCCAAGTCGCCGCCGCCTAGGGCCTCATCTAACTCGGCGAGTTAGGGTTTCCCCAAACCCTAGCCGCCGACCAAGCCTCCCCTTGGTGCCCTCTAAACCCTAGCCCCAAGCCGCCGGCCTCCTCCAAGTCGCCGCCGCCTAGGGCCTCCTCTAACTCGGCGAGTTAGGGTTTCCCCAAACCCTAGCCGCCGACCAAGCCCTCCCCTTGGTGTGCTCTAAACCCTAGATCGCCAAGGCCTCTCTCATAGTCCACCATACTCGCTCTGGCTTAAGGCGAAGCCCTGCGAGATCTCCCCTCTACTTCCGACACCACGCCGTCGTGCTGCCGGAATCGCGAGGAGAGTGCTACAACCTCCGCTGCCTGCTGGAACAAGGGAGAGGAAGGTCTTCATCGAGTACCGAACGTGTGACCGACTGGGGAAGCGCTGCCGGAACGCAGCGCCGGAAGGATCGTCTACGCGATCTTGAGATCGGAAGTGTACGACTACATCACCCACGAGAATCTGCTCTCGTTAACCGCTTTGGAATCTTCGAGGGTGAGTTCCTCTATCGACTCGTTGCTACAATCTAGTAGATAGATCTTGGCTTGTTTGTTTGTATGCGGTAGAAATTTTTTGTTTTCCATGCTACGAACCCCTACAGTGGTATCAGAGCCGTGTCTATATGTAGATATGTTGCACGAGTAGACCACAATGGTCATTGTGGGCGTTGATGCTTTTGTTGTCGATTGCTTCTTGTGTACTTTGCATCTTGCGGGATGGTGGGATGAAGAGGCCCGGGCTAACCTTACATGACATCGTTCATGAGACTTGCTCCACGCTCAACATGTAACTTGTATTGCGTAAGTGGCTTTGCGGGTGTCTGTCTCTCCCATTATAGTATAGATCCAATTTACAACAGGCACTTGATAGTTCAAACATCAACGTTGTGGTTCTTGTTCGTAAGTTAGATCAACACTTATTGAAAGCCCCAAACCCCGTAAAATATGCAAAGAAAATTAGAGGCGTCTAACTTTGTTTTGCAGGGGTGTGCTGTGATGTGATATGGCCATGATTGTGATTATATATATGATGTATGCAATGTCTTTTATTGTAAGTTGGCAACCAGCAGGAGCCATATGGTTGTCTTTAATTTCTGTTAAGACCCGCATGTCTATTCAAAGTAGTTGTAATAGTTGAAGCTGGTGGACGACAACCATGAAGCGGCGCCATTGACCTTGACGCCATACCGGTGATGATGGAGATCATGTTCGTGCTTGAAGATGGAGATCGAAAGCACAAGAAGAAAGGCCATATCATATCACATATTATGAATTGCATGTGATGTTAATCCTTTATGCATCTTGTATTGCTTAGTTAACGACGGTAGCATTATAATATGATCCCTCAAGCACACAAATTTCAAGTTTTAAAGTGTCCATCCTTAGTAAGCACCGTCGAAGCACCACGTGATGATCGGGTGTGTTAGATTCTGCAAGTGTATACAACGTGAGCAAGACAGATTTGCTCATGCGGAAGCTAAGGTTTGATCTTGACGAGCCTAACATGTACAGACATGGTCTCGGAACATAGATCACCGAAAGGTAAAGCATGAGTCATATAGTAGATATGATGAACATGTTGATTGTTCGCCATTGAAGTTACATCAACTCTCGTGATGATCGGTTTTGATGTGGTGTATTTGGTTCATGTGATCACAAAAACAATGTGAGGGATATTGTTTTGAGTGGGAGTTCACCTAGATTAATTTAACTATTAATTAGAACTCAATTTGTCATAAACTTAGTCTAAACTATTGCAAATATGTTGTAGATCAATGGCTGCCCCTACCATCAATTTTAATGCGTTCCTAGAGAAAGAAAAGTTGAAAAACAATGGAAGCAACTTCGCGGATTGGTTCCGCAATTTGAGGATTGTCCTCAATGCTGGTAATTTGACCTATGTGCTGGATGCACCGCTGGGTGACCCGCCTGCAGCTACTGCTACCGATGAAGTAAAGAATGTTTACCTCACTCGGAAGAATCAGTACTCCACAGTTCAGTGTGCTATCTTGTATGGTTTGGAATCAGAGCTTCAGAAAAGGTTTGAGAACCATGACCCACATGATATTGTACATGAACTCAAAATGATATTTGAGGCTCACGCGGCAGTTGAGAGTTATGAGGCTTCTGAAAAGTTCTTTAACTGCAAGATGGAAGAGGGCAGCTCCATCAGTGAGCATGTGCTTAAGATGTCTAGGCACGCAAACAAACTCCAAAGTTTGGGTATAGTGATTCCTAATTCTTTGGGGATTCACCATGTCCTCCAATCACTACCACCAAGTTATAAGAACTTTGTGATGAACTACAATATGCAAAACATGGACAAGACGTTGCCAGAACTCTTCTCCATGTAGAAGTGGAGATCAAGAAAGGGCACCAAGTGTTGTTGGTCAATAAGACCACCAAATTCAAGAAAGGCAAGTCTAAGCAAAAAGGAAACTTCAAGAAGGGTGGTAAGAAAGTTGCCGCACCGGCGAAGAAGACCAAGGCCGGACCTAAGCCTGATACTGGGTGCTTTTACTGCAAGGGAGAGGGTCACTGGAAGCGGAATTGCCCAAAGTACTTGGCGGATTTGAAGAACGACAACATCAAAAAGAAAGGTATATCCGATATACATGTTATTGATGTGTATCTCACTAGTACTCGTAGTAGTGCCTAGGTATTTGATACTGTATCTGTTGCTCATATTTGTAACTCGAAACATGTGCTGCAGAATAAACGGAAGCTAGCGAAGAACGAGGTGACGATGCGCGTTGGAAATGGATCAAAGGTTGATGTGATCGCAGTCGGCATGCTACCTCTTCATCTACCATCAGGATTAATTTTATAATTAAATAATTGTTATTTGGTGCCTGCGTTGAGCATGAACATTATATCTGGATCATGTTTATTGCGAGACGGTTACTTGTTTAAGTCCGAGAATAATGGTTGTTCGATTTATACGAGTAATATGTTTTATGCACATGCACCTTTGATAGATGGTCTATTCTTATTGAATCTCGATAGTGGAAATACACATATTAATAATATTGAAGCTAAACGTTTGAAATTGAGCGATAACTCGACCTATATGTGGCACTGTCGTCTTGGTCACATTGGAGTGAAGCGTATGAAGAAACTCCATTCCGATGGACTTCTTGAATCACTTGATTTCGAATCACTTGAAAGATGCGAAGCATGTCTGATGGGTAAAATGACTAAGACTCCATTTTCTGGTATGATGGAGCGAGCTATAGACTTGTTGGAAATCATACATACCAATGTGTGTGGTCCAATGAGTGTAGCATCGCGCGCTGGTTATTGTTATGTTCTTACCTTCACGGATGACTTGAGTAGATATGGGTATATCTATTTCATGAAACATAAGTCCGAAACTTTTGAGAAGTTTAAGGAATTTCAAAGTGAGGTAGAGAATCAACGTAACAATAAGATTAAATTTTTACGATTTGATCGTGGAGGTGAATATCAAAGTTACGAGTTTGGCGAGCATTTAAAGAAATGCGGAATACTTTCACAATTGACACCGCCGGGAACACCACAGCGTAATGGTGTGTCCGAACGTCGTAATCGAACTCTCTTAGATATGGTTCGTTCTATGATGTCACTTACAGATTTACCGCTATCGTTTTGGGGTTATGCATTAGAAATAGCCGCATTCACTTTAAATAGGGCACCATCTAAATCCGTTGAAATGACACCGTATGAATTATGGTTTGGGAAGAAACCTAAATTGTCGTTTCTTAAAGTTTGGGGTTGCGAAGCCTATGTAAAGAAGTTACAGCCAGACAAGCTTGAACCCAAAGCGGAAAAATGCGTCTTCATAGGATACCCGAAGGAAACAATTGGGTATACCTTCTATCATAGATCCGAGGGCAAAATCTTTGTTGCTAAGAATGGATCCTTTCTAGAGAAGGAATTTCTCTCGAAAGAAGTGACTGGAAGGAAAGTAGAACTCGACGAGGTTGTCGAACCTTCTCTCAAACTTGCGAGTAACACAACACCGGAAGTAGTTCCTGTGGCTCCTACACCAATAAGAGAGGAAGCTAATGATGATGATCAGGAAACTTTGGTTGAAGTTGCTACAGAGCCTCGCAGATCAACGAGAACTCGTACCACTCCTGATTGGTATGATCCCGTTATGAGTGTCATGTTGGTGGACAACACCGATGACCCTACGACATATGAGGAAGCGATGATGAGCCCAGATTCCAATAAATGGCAAGAAGCCATGAAATCCAAAATTGGATCCATGTACGAAAACCAAGTATGGACTTTGGTGGACTTACCGGATGGCCGGAAGGCTGTCGAGAACAAATGGATTTTCAAGAAGAAAACAGATGCTGATGGTAATGTTACTGTCTATAAAGCTCGACTTGTCGCAAAAGGGTTTCGACAAATTCAAGGAGTTGACTACGATGAGACTTTCTCACCAGTAGCGAAGCTAAAGTCTGTGAGGATAATGTTAGCAATCGCTGCATATTATGATTATGAGATATGGTAGATGGATGTCAAAACAGCGTTCCTCAATGGAGACATTGATGAAGATTTGTATATGATGCAACCCAAAGGTTTTGTCGATCCTAAAGATGCTAACAAGGCGTGCAAACTTCAACGGTCCATATATGGATTTAATCAAGCATCCCGAAGTTGGAATCAACGTTTTGATAAGGTAATCAAAAGTTTTGGTTTTATACAAACTTATGGAGAAGCTTGTATTTACAAGAAAGTGAGTGGGAGCTCTGTAGCATTCTTAATACTATATGTAGATGACATATTGTTGATTGGGAATGATGTAGACCTTCTTAATAGTGTCAAGGATTATTTGAATAATAGTTTTTCAATGAAAGATCTTGGCGAAGTAGCTTACATATTAGGCATAAAGATTTATAGAGATAGATCGAGACGCCTAATATCATTGTCACAAAGTACATATTTGTACAAAGTTCTAAAGAGGTTTGGAATGGAAGATAGCAAGAAAGGGTTCTTGCCCATGTTGCCCAATATGACCTTGAGTAAAACTCAAAGTCCAGCGACGGCAGAAGATAGAGAAAGGATGAGTAAGACTCCCTATGCCTCAGCCATAGGATCTCTAATGTATGCCATGCTATGTACTATACCCGACATTGCATATGTTGTTAGTTTGACTAGCAGATATCAAAGTGATCCAGGAGTGGATCATTGGACAGCAGTCAAAAACATCCTTAAGTACTTGAGAAGAACTAAGGATATGGTTCTTTCTTATGGAGATGATGAATAACTCGTTGTTAATGGTTACACCGATGCTAGTTGGAACACCGATCCAGATGATTCTAAATCTCAATCTGGATACGTATTTACTTTGAATGGTGCAACAGTTAGCTGGAGGAGTGCAAAGCAAAGCGTTGTGGCGAGATCTTCAACTGAATCGGAATACATAGCTGCTTGGAGGCTTCACAAGAAGCGATATGGATGAAGGAGTTCATTACAGAGCTCGGTGTGGTTCCAAGTGCGCTGGACCCAATGTCTATCTACTGTGATAACATGGGAGCCATAGCCAATGCGCAAGAACCAAGGTCACACAAGAATCTGAAGCACATCAAGATACGTTTTCACGTTATTCGAGAACATGTCCAAGATGGTGACACAAAGATTTGCAAAGTACACACAGATCTGAATGTGGCGGATCCGTTGACTAAACCTGTCCCGAGGGCAAAACATGACCAACACCAAACTGCCATGGGTGTTCGGTATATTACCATGTAATCTAGATTAGTTGACTCTAGTGCAAGTGGGAGACTGTTGGAGATATGCCCTAGAGGCAATAATAAATGTAGTTATTATTATATATTTGTGTTTATGATAAATGTTTACATTCATGCTATAACAGTATTAATAGGAAACATTAATACTTGTGTGATTTGTAAACTAAATTAGAGTCCCTAGTAAAGCCTCTTTATAATACTAGCTTGTTGGTTAATAGATGATCATGGTTTCCTGATCATGAACATTGAGATGTTGTTGACAACAATATCATATCATTAGGAGAATGGTATGATGGACATACTCCTATAGATAAGCGTAGCATAAAGATCAAGTCATTTTAATAGTTCAATTGCTATAAGCTTTCTGATACATAGTAACCTAATTCCTTCGACCATGAGATCATGCTTATCACCATCACCAGAAGGATTCTTTGATGACATCAAACACCACACCGTAACTGGGTGGCTATAAAGGTGGCATTGAGTATTCAGAAAGTATGGGTTGCAACACATGAATCAAGAGTGGGATTTGTCCATCCATATGACGGATAGATATACTCTGGGCCCTCTCAGTGGAATGTCATCCAATTAGCTTGCAAGCATGTGACTAGCTCACAAGGGATCACATACCACGGGAACGATAAAAGAGTACTTATCGGTAACGAGGTTGAACTAGGTATGCAGAGATACCGACGATCAAAACCTCGGATAAGTAAACTATCGTGAGACAAAGGGAAATTGGTATCGTATGTAAGTGGTTCATTCGATCGCAAAGTAATCATAGAAATATGTGGGAGCCATATGAATTTCTAGATTCCTCTATTGGTTATTGATCGGAGAAGTGTCTCGATCATGTCCGCATAATTCACGAACCGTAGGGAGTCATACTTAAGGATTCGATGTTGTTGAGTAGTTATGGAATGATGAGAAAGATACCGAATGTTGTTCGGAGTCTCGGATGGGATTCGGGAAATCACGAGGAGATCCGGAGAATAAGGTTCATATAAGGAAAGTCCTGTTTCGGAGTTTGGGAATGATTTCGGTGTTTTCACCAGGAATGTTTTAGAAGGGTCCGGAAGGTCCGGCACTCCGGAGGGGGAAGGGTACATGAATGTGTCATGACAATGTGGAATGGTTGCATCATGTACTAGGTCACTTTGCTGGGCAAAATAAAGAGAGAAATCAAATCCTAGTTTGAACGTCAAACGCCAATTTGAAAAAGTCAAATCTCAAGTTTGCTTGGTGGAGGGAGAGTAGGAAACCTACTTGGGGAGGAAGTCCCCTCCCTACACCCGCCGGCAAAGGAGGCCAAGTCGGGGGAGGACTCCCTCCTCCCAACCGGCCACCCTCCACCTATTAAAGGAGGGGTAGGGAGCCCCCTACCCCACACACCTCAAACCCTAGCCCCAAGCCGCCGGCCTCCTCCAAGTCGCCGCCGCCTAGGGCCTCCTCTAACTCGGCGAGTTAGGGTTTCCCCAAACCCTAGCCGCCGACCAAGCCCTCCCATTGGTGCCCTCTAAACCCTATCCCCAAGACACCGGCCTCCTCCAAGTCGCCGCCGCCTAGGGCCTCCTCTAACTCGGCGAGTTAGGGTTTCCCCAAACCCTAGCCGCCGACCAAGCCCTCCCCTTTATGCCCTCTAAACCCTAGATCACCAAGGCCTCTCTCATAGTCCACCATACTCGCTCCGGCTTAAGGCGAAGCCCTGCGAGATCTCCCCTCTACTTCCGACACCACGCCGTCGTGCTGCCGGAATCGCGAGGAGAGTGCTACAACCTCCGCTTCCTGCTGGAACAAGGGAGAGGAAGGTCTTCATCGAGTACCGAACGTGTGATCGTCTGCGGAAGTGCTGTCGGAACGCAGCGCTAGAAGGATCGTCTACGCGATCTTGAGATCGGCAAGAGTACGACTACATCACCCACGAGAATATGCTCTCGTTAACCCCTTTGGAATCTTCGAGGGTGAGTTCCTCTATTGACTCGTTGCTACAATCTAGTATATAGATCTTGGCTTGTTTGTGTGCAAGCGGTAGATTTTTTTTGTTTTCGATGCTATGAACCCCTACAAGATCATCCCGGAGGACATCTTCTCCGGTATGTAGCTAGATGGTTGTATCTCCTCCTTGTGCTTTCATGTATAGATCTTGTGAGCTCCGTTCATGATGAAGATCTAATCTATTTGTAATCATGCATGTTGTGTTTAAGGGTATCCGATGGATATTGATATTATTATGTCAGATTGATTAATGGTTTTGTCTATTTGATTCTATCATGTCTGTGTTGTTTGTGATCTTGCATGCTCTCCGTTGTTAGTAGCTATCTTTGCCAAGTAGTTACTAGTGACTCCAAGAGGGGGTATTTATGCTCGAAGTGGGTTCATGCCTCTAGTTTCCAAGGGAAGTGACAAAAATCTCTTCGGTTGTAGATGTGTTGTTGCCACTAGGTAGAAAACAACGGTCTCTTGTTCATGGAACAAGTGGATTGTTTACCTTACACACTTTGCTTAAAGCAGTTGTCTGTTGCTTGCTACTTAATACTGGAGGGGGTTCGGATGATAACCTGAAGGTGGACTTCTAGTCATAGATGCAGTTGGACAGCGCTCTATGTATCTTGTTATATTGCCCAATCGAATCTCATAGGATCTTTTTGTCTAGTATTGCATTGTTATGCCTTGCCCAGTGTCACACCCCCGGGATCAGGGCTAAACAAATCCCAGACCTCCGTCTGAAATAATCTTAACCTTGAGCTCGAGAATATCCAGTGAAGAATCGATAACACAACAGTGACCCTACGACACAAAATTTATTACAGCAAGCTCATAACTGAGCAGAGAACCAAATTATTACAAGTAGAGGTCACTGACCACAAGCATCAAACAATGGAAGGCAAATTATGCTACTAAGTATAGCAAACTTAACAAATGGCCTAAGAGGCCTGAAGCATAACGATGACGTCCCAGCCCATAGATTCCAGGCTGCCGGCCGGGAACCCCAAGCTACTCGTCGATGTCGATGTAGTACGGAACTCGTCTTCAGGGAACACTTACTCTGCCAAAAGTATCAACAAAGCAAGGGTGAGTACATGGTGTACTCCGCAAGACTTATTGCTGGTGGAGTTGTTTTGCATAAAGCCACTTTTGTTTCTAAAACAAGAGAGAGAAGAAACTTATCTAGTCAGAGTATTTTAAAAGGGGATAAGAGAGCGACATCTCCGAAGTATTTATCATCATCTTTTGATATCCAGCGAATCATCATCGAACCTCATCTAGGATCACCCCCTCGTACCCATGAGAAAGCATCCTTAAGCATAAATTGATCTGCCAAGTTTTACGATTAGGTTAAAGTTCTCTATGATCTTGAGTCTGGTCGCCAAGTCGTTCATAACCGTGAACACGGCTTTTCTAAAATATTATTACCCTGCAGGGGTGTACAACTTTACCCACACGTACTAACCTCTCTTAATGCCACTAGATAAGCCCTCTTCCTTGGAAGGCCGACAGAGGGTGGTTAGACACGACCTTTACCTTGCTTTCGTCGAGACCATGAGTCACGCAATAACTATAGTTCCGCCATAACGGGTCAAATCCCGAAGCCGGTACTTAAAGATGTGAGGCAAGGTTGGTTACCAGGGGCACTATCTACCCCAAGCAACCTCGGCCACGCTTACCGACCTGTTATGAATGCACCAACTTCACCTGGCAAATCTTTCAAAAGATTTTCTATGCATATGTCGAATGGAACGCCCGAACTATGTGACTCATGGAATCTACTAGGCAAGTTAGTCAGTCATGAGGTTGTCCAGGCCCAGTGTGGTTGCACACTTGTCTTGGTTCCAAAGGAAAGAACTCAGTTCCTAGTGGTGGCGAGCATGGGACTAGAAAAACCACATCCCACCATGGCATCCCATACAAGCCTTAGCATGTTCAATCTCATACCACTGGTCTCATCTCATCACGTTCTCCTGTCATACTAGATTCTCTGCATCTGATACATCATCTGGATGGACCAGACTAAACAACTATGCTTGGCTAAATAGACACAAATAAGAGCTCTAGCAGTGCACACAAGCCAAACCTAGTTATGCTAGGAGCAGTGGATCAGGTAATATAAGCTCAAAAGGGAGTAATGCAATAGATAGGATACTCTATCTATCGATAAAAGACCATAGTAGAATCGTATGCAACATGGCAGAATTGAAATGCTTTCGAAACCATAGGATTATATCATGGCGGGGCTATGCTTGCCTTTGCCTGTTGATAGCAGATAAATAGATCTTCGAGAGCCTTGTACTTGACTTGGTTATAGTTGGTCAAGTATTGTTCTTCGATCTTCGATCTTTGATGGTCTTGTCCTCGGTCTTTGATCTCGATCTTGATATCCTATTCTATCGGGAAGAACGAAACACCAAAAAGAAAGGGAAACAATCAACAATGGCATCGATGCAATGCTCAAGCAAGGATGATGATATGACAAGTTGAATTGAAAGCATGCTCGGCAATTTAATCGGGGTTTCGAGGGGTGAAAACCCTAATTCGGAGAAACTCCGGAAACATATGAGAGGGGTTACTTTTGTTCTCTAATTAAACTTGTCATTTAAGTTGTTGAACAATGCATGATTATAGCTTAGAGAGGTAGAGCTCATTTTTCTAAACATTTTGATATATTATACATATTTTTCTGACTTATAAATAATAAGTTATTCAATTTATAAGATTATATCATTTTTAGAAATTAATAAACCAAAGGAAATTACTTTTTACACCGAGGGCTGGGCTAGCCACAGACACAGACAGGTGGGCCTCTGGCCACCTTAGCCTCCACGCAGGCAAAGTGGGACAGGGGGGGGGGTTGTTATTTCTCACCGAGGCAGTGCCTACCCACTGTGGCTGATAGAGGGGCCCATGGCCACCTCAGTTGCCACGCGGGAAACACGTCACCACGGCGGAAGCACGACAGACGACGGCCGGCGGCGACGGTAGAGGGCAAGCGGGGGCACGCGGCTGGCTCCGTTCTAATCAGCGAAGCAAGGCAAGCGCAAAGGAGGCGGCGTCGCCCGGATTTGGTCACCGGAGCGAGCTACACGGCGGTGCCCGACGGCGGCGGACGACGAGCTATGATGGCAGCAAGCTACAGAGGGGTAGGGAGGAAGGGGAAGGGTCCTTGAGGACCAGCGTCTCACCGCAAAGCTAACGAAGGTGGTCCAGAACATCGACAATGTCCATGGCGGCGAGCGTCGGACTAGGGGAAGACGGAGGCGATGCAGGCGATTGGAGGCTCCCCTCCTCGATTCCTTTGGTGAGGAGAAGCTACACATCACGGCGGAGCTCGCATGCACCTCAGCTTGGCTCGGGGCGGCTCCAGACGGTGGCGCACGACGGGGTCCGACGAGGTTAGGGTTGAGCTTGCACGGGAGGGAGCGAGAGAGATCTCTGGGGAGGGGGAAGAATGGATTAGGGAGCGAGGGCGACGGCGTGGCGACCTTATCCCCACCTCGGGGCTCGTTGGACGGCCAGGGGAAGGCGGCGGAGATCGACGGCGACGCCGGCGACACCGAGCAGTGCGTCTGGGAGGAGAAAGACGACGAAAATAAGGTTGAAGGGGTATTGGGCCCGTGTGGGCCGCACACGGGCCGAGCTGGGCTGCGGATTGCTGCGTAGGGGGACAGAAGAAGGAGAGGGAGTAGATGGGTCGGCCTGGTTAGCTGGGTTGCTCTATTTTTTCAGTAAAACTCTTTTTCTTTTCTGTTTTGCATTTTTCTCTTTGTAATTTCAAATTCAAAACTGTTTTGGATGTTTCAAAAATACTAGAGGGTTTGTATAAAACATATTAAATAAAGTAGGGCCCTTTTATTCCATTTGGGCTCCATACATTTGTAGATTTCAAAATTCAAATCATTTGAATGGATTTTTCAAATAGAAAGAAGGGGAGATTAGGGTTTTAGGTTTTTGATTTATTTCTTCAATGCACAAATTTAAATGATGATGCTCATGCTATGCACAATCAAAACCCTAATTACTAATTAACTAAAACTGGGGTGTTACAGCTCTATCCCCCTTACGAGAATCTCGGCCCGAGATTCCAAAGGTAGGAAGAGAGACAGAGAGAAAAAGAACAGGGTCACTCTAAAGATAAGAGGGAACACACTAAACAACACATAGAGTATCTCATGGTCAACTCATGGATGGATTGTTCAGAAACAACTCTGAGATGACAACATGAAACACGTCAAGGTAACAGAGGAAACAAGAGGAGATGGTTTCAATTTGTTAGATAACTGGTCTTCATAAGAATTGAGACCATTGAACTTAAAGGAGGTTTTGAAGCTTCTGAACAAGAAATCTTCCAACAGAAATATCACAACACAAACTTCGATGAAGTACCTTTACTAAATGACTTAAGTAGAGATTTCAGGTTGTAGAGATTGGGATCAATAAAACCAAGTTGTTGAACTATTTTTGAACCAGAAGAGTCACTCTTTCATTCAATAGAAGGCTTAAGGCAGATAGGTGTTTTGGTGGAGAGGACTCGTAAGAGTCACAAGGAACATGTAACAAGAGAAACTTTTGATTACTAAAATCGTATTCACTCTTAAAACATGCGAAAGAAAACAAAGGAAACTCTTTATTCATCTAGGTATACCAAAATCTTTGCCAAAGATTAGGGTATCACTTTACACCACTATGATGAATAAGTAAAGAAGATTCCTGATGACACGAGAAGAAAGAAACTTCTTTCTCAGACTTCAATTACTTGGCACAACAAGATGATTGCCAACATAAGATGGTCTAGAGGATCGACCGAGAGACATTTAGCAACACTAATTTAAATGTTCTCCTTGATGTTCGAGAAATCAAACATCAAGTAAAGGTCAGACTTTGGATACAAGGAAACCATAAACACAACTCCTATAATGAATTATAGAAGAAGCTTCATGAAGAGTGGTTGATATTGCTGAATCGAGAGATTATGACGAAGGGTCTTTCCGGCTAAGCATGTCAACCATTACATCAATATTGCCAAAATTATAAAGAGACCTATGTCGAAACCTTGAGGAATACCAACCATCATATCTGCTTGAGATTTAGATTTGGTTAGGTGAGATGATAATTCAGACTCAGTATGTCTGAATAGAAAATTTGCAACATTTACCGCGATGGTAAAGTTACTAGATTCTCAAGATATGGACTACAGCGTATAGCTCCAAGAGACTAAGCTGGATTGATAGACCCATGTATTTAGCAACTTGTCGAAAGACATCTGCACATACATATAGTACTAACAATAGAATACACATGTATCCTTAAGGAACGGAGTTAACTGTACTCGAATCCACGGTGACATCTTTCAACAATTGCACGTGAATCGGAGAAGGTTTCTTCTAACATCCAGAACACAAATTTCGAGACGACTTGAGGATGGTTCTCAAAAGTTTCCAACATTAATGCCAAATGTTCCATATGAATCAAATCTAGGATGGAGAAGATAAGGATGTCATCGATGGGCTCAACAACAAACTTATCGGGACACTCCAAGAAGATGGACTCATATGTTGCCTGAACAAGGCAAAAATATTGGTCAGACCAAAAGACATGAAGATGTACTCAAGTGAAACATCACTAGTAGAAACATCATCAAGATAGTCCTTGGAACTGAGTTTTATTTGATGATAACCCAAATTAAATCAAAGACAGGGGAAGATAACATATCCACAAAGAAAATACTATCTTTCTTCAAAACGAACAAAACTAGACATCCCATTATGAAGGAACTGGGTCGGATAGAACTTTTGTCTTACAACTCTCCGAGTTGTTGTTCAAGCTCAACCAACTTGCTCAGGGGTATCCAGTACAGATCCTTGGAGAAAATAGCAGTTTAGAGAACTTGCTTGCTCAAGAACTTAACAACACGGTCATGTGGAAACATGGCGATACTTCTAGTAGACACCTAGAATATCACGAACCACCGATATGTCACTTAGTTCGAGAGGGAACTTTCTTTACAAGGCAAGAGAACATAGTCTCAGAGTTTCGGCACAAGCCTAACTCTTTGACTGAAGAGAGTGAACCAGAATAACAAACTTGGTAGCACAGTAAAACTTCGCTTAGTGATAGGGTTAACCAGTCACAATAAGAATGACCCAAATGTCCTTGGAGTTCAAAACAATAATAATTGCTAAGAATCTCGGATAGCCACATTATTACGCACACACATCACTCTTGACCGTGAAGGCTCTAGGAAGGGTGAGTAAAGATGTGTAAAAGCATCACTTCATTAAGGGGTCATGAAACTCAACACGACCTCTTAGTATAAAAGGGTGTGATACCTTAAGGCGGAATAGGTAGAAGTTCATCAATGCCTCTTGATCTGCGGATTTCAACACTTTGACCTGGTCCTAGATATGACGAGGTACTGGAGTTTGTTTCTCCTATACATACCGAAATGGTTTGTCATGACGGACCACAAGAGTATCTTACATCGGAAGACACCGATGCACATTTACTACTTGGCTACCAACTGGTAGACAAATGTCGGCAAACAACAAGGGAGAAAGAACATGCTCAATATAGAATCCCGAGATGTGGATGCATAAGTCAACAATCTTCCGAAAACCAATGCAAAGAATAGGTAAGGTGTGGCAGAGTCATGAGTATAGATGCGAGACTCACAAGGAGTACTCTTGTCGTGATATATTTGGTTCCATTAAAGAACATCTGCCATAGCTAGTGGTAGAGGAAGTCCTTATTTGTCACAATGCAATCGCGACAAAGACCACAAGATTGGAGGATAGAATTGTAATACCAACCATCCTGAGGTAATGTGTGAACATTAACAACAGGGGTCAACAAAAGGGATCTTGGGTTAAAGGTCATCTTCATGTACTAGATTCACAACACCAGAATCCAGCACAATCGGGGATCTTAGGTTCAAGTCCAAGGGTTACAACCCAAGAAAGAAGTAACTACTACTTTAGTGACATAGTGTACACTGCAAGATAGTGATCACGAGGTAACTTCCATAAGAAGAAAAAAACTTCTGAAGTACCCAAGCAAATGAAAAGAAGGCACACGAGGCAAAAGGAAACCTCGAAGCCTAGAGCAGAATACTACAAATCCAACAATATAATTTTGTGGGTCCACAAGATAGAGAGATCATGATAGAAAGGAATCTCTCAGAAGATACAGAGCAAAGGGAAACAAGGAGTTCACAATACACTCAACTCTATAGAACTTAACACTAGGTCGACCGGCTGAGAAACGACATGCCAAAAAGTCACCTAAGATTTGAAAGACTAGAAGAGAAATCAAAACTTTTCCAAAATCAACACCAGATAAGATAACCCAGAGTTAGAGCGAACCTGGATAAGAAGTAAAAGAAGCATACTAGAGTTTTCGCAAATATTTTTCATCTTTAAAAATAGTTTTCTCAAACACTAGACTCAACATCGACCAATAGCAAGGTTTTCCTACGGTCGGTACTGCTTTGATACCAAGAACTGTGACACCCCCGGGATCAGGGCTAAACAAATCCCAGACCTCCGTCTGAAATAAGCTTAACCTTGAGCTCGAGAATATCCAGTGAAGAATCGATAACACAACAGTGACCCTACGACACAAAATTTATTACAGCAAGCTCATAACTGAGCAGAGAACCAAATTATTACAAGCAAAGGTCACTGACCACAAACATCAAACAACGGCAGGAAAATTATGCTACTAAGTATAGCAAACTTAACAAATGGCCTAAGAGGGCTGAAGCATAACGATAACGTCCCAGCCCATAGATTCCAGGCCGCCGGCCAGGAACCCCAAGCTACTCGTCGATGTCGATGTAGTACGGAACTCGTCTTCAGGGAACACTTACTCTGCCAAAAGTATCAACAAAGCAAGGGTGAGTATAGAGTGTACCCCGCAAGACTTATGGCTGGTGGAGTTATTTTGCATAAAGCCACTTTTGTTTATAAAACAAGAGAGAGAATAAGCTTGTCTAGTCAGAGTATTTTAAAAGGGGATAAGAGAGCGACATCTCCGAAGTATTTATCATCATCTTTTGATATCCACCGAATCATCATCGAACCTCATCTAGGATCACCCCCTCGTACCCATGAGGAAGCATCCTTAAGCACACGTTGATCTGCCAAGTTTTACGATTAGGTTAAAGTTCTCTATGATCTTGAGTCCGGTCGCCAAGTCGTTCATAACCGTGAACACGACTTTTCGAAAAGATTATTACCCTCCAAGGGTGTACAAATTTACCGACACGTACTAACCTTCCCTTAATGCCACTAGATAAGCCCTCTTCCTTGGAAGGCCGGCAGAGGGTGGTTAGACACGACCTTTACCTTGCTTTCGCCGAGACCATGAGTCACGCAATAAGTATGGTTCCGCCGTAACCGGTCAAATCCCGAAGCCAGTACTTAAAGATGTGAGGCGAGGTTGGTTTACCAGGGGCGCTATCTACCCCAAGCAACCTCGGCCACGCTTACCTACCTGTTATGAATGCACCAACTTCACCCGGCAAATCTTTCAAAAGATTTTCTATGCATATGTTGAATGGAACGCCTGAACTATGTGACTCATGGAATCTACTAGGCAAGTTAGTCAGTCATGAGGTTGTCCAGGCCCCGTCTGGTTGCACGCTCTTCTTGGTTCCAAAGGCAAGAACTCAGGTCCTAGTGGTGGCGAGCATGGGACTAGAAAAACCACATCCCACCGTGGCCTCCCATACAAGCCTTAGCATGTTTAATCTCATATCAATGGTCTCACCTCATCACGTTCTCCTGTCATACTAGATTCTTTGCATCTAATACATCATCTGGATGGACCAGACTAAACAACTATGCATGGCTAAACAGACACGAATAAGAGCTCTAGCAGTGCACACAAGCCAAACCTAGTTATGCTAGGAGCAGTGGATCAGGTAATATAAGCCCAAAAGGGAGTAATGCAATAGATAGGATACTCTATCTATCGATAAAAGACCACAGTAGAATCGTATGCAACATGGCACAAATGAAATGCTTTCGAAACCATAGAATTATATCATGGTGGGGCTATGCTTGCCTTTGCCTGTTGATAGCAGATAAATAGATCTTTGAGAGCCTTGTACTTGACTTGATTATAGTTGGTCAAGTATTGTTCTTCGATCTTCGATCTTCGATGGTCTTGTCCTCGGTCTTCGATATCGATCTCGATATCGTATTCTATAGGGAAGAACGAAACACCGGAAAGAAATGGAAACAATCAACAATGGCATAGATGCAATTCTTAAGCAAGGATGATGATATGACAAGTTGAATTGTATTGAATTGAAACCCTAAAGCATGCTCGGCAATTTAATCGGGGTTCCGAGGGGTGAAAACCCTAATTCGGAGAAACTCTAGAAACATATGAGAGGGGTTACTTTTGTTCTCTAATTAAACTTGTCATTTAAGTTGTTGAACAATGCATGATTATAGCTTAGAGAGGTATAGCTCATTTTTCTGAACATTTTGATATATTATACATATTTTTCTGACTTATAGATAATAAGTTATTCAATTTATAAGATTATATCATTTTTAGAAATTAATAAACCAAAGGAAATTACTTTTTACACCGAGGGCTGGGCTAGCCACAGACACAGACAGGTAGGCCTCTGGCCACCTCAGCCTCCACGCAGGCAAAGTGGGACATGGGGGGTTGTTATTTCTCACCGAGGAAGTGCCTACCCACCGTGGCTGACAGAGGGGCCCATGGCCACCTCAGTTGCCACGCGGGCAACACGTCACCATGGCGGAAGCACAGCAGACAACGGCCGGCGGCGACGGTAGAGGGCAAGCGGGGGCACGCGGCTGGCTCCATTCGAATCAGCGAAGCAAGGCAAGTGCAAAGGAGGTGGCGCCGCCCGGATTTGGTCACCGGAGCGAGCTACACGACGGTGCCCGATGGCGGCGGACGGCGAGCTATGATGGCAGCAAGCTACAGAGGGGTAGGGAGGAAGGGGAAGGGTCCTTGAGGACCAGCTTCTCACCGCGAAGCTAACGAAGGTGACGGCGAGGACGGAGGTGGCCTAGAACATCGACAATGTCCACGACGGCGAGCGTCGGACTCGGGGAAGACGGAGGCGATGCGGGCGATTGGAGGCTCCCCTCCTTGATTCCTTTGGCAAGGAGAAGCTGAACATCACGGCGGAGCTCGCAGGCACCTCATCTTGGCTCGGGGTGGCTCCAGACGGTGGCGCACGACGGGGTCCGACGAGGTTAGGGTTGAGCTTGCACGGGAGGGAGCGAGAGAGGTCTCTGGGGATGGGGAAGAATGGATTGGGGAGCGAGGGCGATGGTGTGGCGACCTTATCCCCACCTCGGGGCTCGTCGGACGGTCAGGGGAAGGCGGCGGAGATCGACGACAGCGCCGGCAACACCGAGCAGTGTGTCTGGGAGGAGGAAGACGACGAAAAGAAGGTTGAAGGGGTATTGGGCCCGGGTGGGCCACACACAAGCCGAGCTGGGCTGCGGATTGCTGCGTAGGACGACAGAAGAAGGAGAGGGAGTACATGGGCCGGCCTGGTTAGCTGGGTTGCTCTATTTTTTCAGTAAAACTCTTTTTCTTATCTGTTTTGCATTTTCTCTTTGTAATTTCAAATTCAAAACTATTTTGGATGTTTCAAAAATACTAGAGGGTTTGTATAAAACATATGAAATAAAGTGGGGCCCTTTTATTACATTTGGGCTCCATACATTTGTAGATTTCAAAATTCAAATCATTTGAATGGATATTTCAAATAGAAAGAAGGGGAGATTAGGGATTTAGATTTTTTATTTATTTATTCAATGCACAATTTAAATGATGATGCTCATGCTATGCACAATCAAAACCCTAATTACTAATTAACTAAAACTGGGGTGTTACACTCAGTTCCTGTCAATTGCCCTGTTGTAATTTGTTTACCCTTCATGCCATGTTGTTTACCTAAGGAGATCACCTCTAGTGAACTATGGACCTCGGTCCAATCTTTACCATTGATACATCTTCCACTGTTACTTGCTGAAAACCATCATCACCTTCCACAACATACATTTAATCCTTTGTTACAGCAAACCGGTGAGGTTGACAACCTCACTGATTCGTTGGGGCAAAGTCTTGATTTTTTGTTGTGCAGGTTTCCACGTTGCTTGCAACACCTTTGAAACATTTCCTTCCTCCTACTGGTTCGATAACCTCAGTTTCTTACTGAGGGAAGACTTAATATTGTGCTCATCATACCTTGCGCTTGGGGTTTCCAACGAAGCGTCCCGCGACAGTACTGGGCGTCATCATTCGGCGAGCATCAAGTCTACGTCGCGCTGTGTTGGGTCCAACCCTAACCTTAGGGTTAGGTCGGCCCACTCAGACCCCAAACGCCCCCAATCTCTTCTCACTCCTTCACTCGCCTCTCTTCTGGCGATGCCATGGCACCGCCTCTGCAGCCTCCAGATTCCGGCGGACCCGACCACTCCGATTGATCCCGCCGGTCGTGGACCATGTGAGGTGACCCAACATACCACTACATGATGCAGTACACTATAGTCATTGATATAACACCAATAAAACACCATTCACTAGTATTACATCCCTCAGAGTGGTACAACAGAAACACAACAGGTCCAAGACATGACTATAGGTTACAACTCGACTCTTTACATAAGATCCATAGAACACTCTAGGTTAAAGGGAGAGAAAGAAACTTCTTACAAAGAAGAATCAGAGATAAATAACTCAAAAACTATCATACTAATAAGACTAGTATCTAAACTATTGGTCTAGCATTGCTGCTATTGCAATACTCTACAGAAATAGGTTCTAATGCTAGAGATTATATCCCTATCTAGTAGGTAACTTCGTCTTCACTTTAATTGGTGTATCTGTTGACTTCCTCGACATCATTAAAGACTGGAGCTGTTGATGAAGACTTCCTTGAGTAGAAGTTGATGTAGACGTCGTCTGTACTGGCTTTAGAACCTAGCAAGGGTTAAGAAGATACGTTGAGTACGAGCGCACTCAGCAAGTCACTAGAAAGGAGTGTTTGATGCACTATATCTACAGCCACAGGCCATAGGTCATAGGCAATGCAGTTTTCATAAACATTTCTTCAAAGGTTGCTTTTATTCTGAAAAGCTATGTTCGTCAGCCTTCACGGGTTTACCAGAACTTTCATGGAGTTCCTGTAAGACCCCGCCTTTATAAAGGTAAAGGTCCCTGTGATTGTAATGCTAGTCCCTGGATCAATTGCTATCATCCACACTTTAAGATGAAGTACACAAAAACAAAGGTCATTATTACATCGTCATTCCAGAGATAACATAGTCTTTTACAACTCCATAGCCATATGCTAGAACAAGAGTTTAACTTAACAATATAAATAAAAGTCTTCATCTTCATGTGCCACAGGCAAGCATGTTGAGTGTAGACTCATAACCCTAATCCTCATCAGAGTAACCTACAACATCACAAGTTACAGCCACAGTGGGTCAATACTTTGGAATAGTATTGGAAAGTGATACCTTAGTAGAATAATAGTATCTAGCTTCTACATGAATTTAGCTAAGTGTAACTTAGGCTTGCTTTGATCAAAATAGGTTTTACCTATCAGTTGAAAACACTAAGTTTTTGTTTGGCAAAACTCCCAAGGAACCACCAATAGACATTGGTGAACCTTCACCCTTGTTCAACCACAAGTTTTTAACTTATAAATTGGGATGAGGAGATTCTTGATAGCTTCCATGTCTTGATGCTCAAATTGTCCATTTCCGGGGACACGACTAAGTACTTAGATTCTTCCTTCTGCAGAGGTGGTGCACTTTCCCCACAAGACTTGATTTTCATCAAGACAAGACCTTTCAAAAGCCTTCCCTTAGACCAAAATGGACGCGTTCCAAACGTATCACCCTACCACCAACTGTCCAAATGGCTAAGTTATTGCAACCTATATGATCAAGGCAGAGCCCATAATGCCATGTGGTTGCACTAGAAGCTTCTTAACATATGGCATCTCAAATCCCTTTGTTCCTGGGTGGCATTCCACAAGTGAGATACACAGGGTAGACCATTGAAGAATGGGCCCTGGTAACCACTCAACAAAAATCCAACCAAGCAATTACCATTCCACCCAGGTGTTTCATTCACTTAGTTGTTTTATTAAGCAAAAAAACATAAGTCAAAGACTTAGCAATATTTTTCCATAGCATGTATATAATCCACCCTTGGTTGCTACTATCTAGGATAATCATGGCAATATCAAGTATCTTAACTTAGAGAAAATCAAAAAATCCTACAACTACTAGGATTTCCCAAGCATAGCATATAGATACTTAGCAAAATTTAACATGCAAGCCCTATACAAAATATTTCTAATGCATAGTCAAAATATTAGGACAAAAATATGAAGCACCACTTGCCTTGGTAGTTGGGGGAGTAACAACAATCCTCACAGTCACAATCACCACTAGCACCAAAATCTACACATAAAATGATAGCACCAAATTCACATTTGAAATAATCAAGCAAAAATATATGGATGCATGCAAATTCCATGTGTTGATTTTTCCAAATCAAACAAGACAAGTTAAACAGTACTAAACAATAAACTAAACATTTTTACACCAAATAAACTTAATTTGGCTTTTAAAACATTTTCCAAATAATTTTTATACACAAAATAGGCCTACAAATGTCTCTGCAAAAATTTCCATTTTAACATAAACAAAATAAAAAACTAAGTCTATATATGTGTAGAATTTATTTTTGTGATTCCATTGATATCTTATTTGTATTTTTTGGATAAACAGAACAAAAGTTATTGAATTTACAAGTTTAAACATTCAAAAATCATTTCTGGAATTTTAAACAGACAGGCTAGGCCACGTGGAATAATTCTATTGGCTGATACTGATTCGCACGGATCGATCAATGTGAGCCGCACGATCTAAATGAAATCGCATAGATCAGATCCACTCATACCCCTTCGTTAAGTGATCTAATCCTACGCGTTAGATCTAGATCCAACGCTGCTGAGCACACGACCATGGATGGGCGGCGCTAGCGACGGCGGCGCGGCGGCGGCACTACTGGCGATGGTGTTCTGGCAATTCCAGAGGGGGCTAGGGGCAGTGGTTGGTCTTACCAGCGTCGCACGGCTGCGAGGAAGCTCAACGTGGTCGTGGTTGGGCGGGGGCGTGCTGTAGCGGGGGCTAGAGCTCGTCGGAGTTGCAGGCGGCGTCGGGTCCTTGCAGACGAAGTTGTTGCCGACGCTCTGGATCACCCTAGCACAAACCAGATGTGTCAGGAGGTGCGCAAGGTCACGGTGAACACGACAGTGTCAAGGAGAAGACAAGGGGTGCTCGGAGGTTACCCAGATTTCTCGACGGAGTTGGGCAGTGGTTCTGTTGTTTGCAGAGATGGACGGAGGCGACGTCCTGGTGCAAGGCAGATCAAACAAATGGAATGAGATGATGCGCATGAACCAGACGAACAAGCTCGCATGATCCTGAGGTGAAGGGGGACACTGTACTCACCGGAATACGTCGCCGGAGCTTCTCGGTGTTGCGGCGGTGCAAGCGAGAATTCGCGGAGCCTGGCGGCGCATCTAGCTGGCTGTGTTGGGGGAAATCGCCGCGAGGGGGAGGGGATTAAGTAGCTCGAGCAGGGGCGAGGATTGCGCACGAAATCAATGGCATTTAATCGAATGAAGACGCGCCAGTGAAGGAGGAGGAAGAAACGGCAAGGCCAGGTCGTGGGCGGGATTTTGGGGATGACGATGACGGGGCAGGTGGGTCCGAGGCGTCAGCGAGAGGGGTGTGCTCGCGTGGGTGAGAAACAGAGGGAGAGGGGAAAACCCAAGTGGGCTGGTTCTGTTACTGGGCCGAATAGGTGGCACCGGCCCTTTTTCTTTTCTTTATTCCTTTTTCATTTCTGTTTTGATTTTCTGGTTTCATTTTCAAATGTTTTTTAAATGAGTTTGAATTCAAATTTTCTCTAGATTTTTGTAAAGTGAACGATGCACATATTTGTATACAAAACATTTTTGTTCACTCAAAAATACATTGGCCCATTGAAGTTTAAAATAAAACCATGCCTTAATTATTTATTTATAATAGGCATATGAATGGTTTTGAATTTATATTTTTGTTTTGAAATTTTGACCAAGCTTTGGGAATAACATTCAAACCTATAATCAAACCTTTTCTGGTTAAAACAAAGTATTCTCATATTAGAGAGTAGAAATGAAGCCATTGTCTTGCTTACATAAAATATTAGGCAACAATTTACCTCTGTTTTGAAATATTATTTGAAAAATGATCCAAATGCTTATGAATGCATGAATGATATGCAAACTTTATAAATCATGATTTTTGGGATGTTACAATTCTAACCCCCTTAAGGTGAATCTCGCCCTCGAGATTCGGATTGTCTAGCAAATAGGTGAGGGTGGTCTCTCCGAAGATCATCTTCTCTTTCCCATGTTGCTTCTTCCTCGGAATGATGGTTCCACTGAACTTTGCAGAATTTGATAGTCTTTGTCAGAGTAACTCTTTCTGCAGTCTCGAGGATCTTGATAGGTTTTTCCTCATAAGTGAGATCACTTTCCAATTGGACCTCTTCCAAAGGTATAGTATCCTTCAAAGAAGTCTCCTCCATCTCCGGATGGCATTTCTTTAACTGACTCACATGAAACACATTGTGAACTGCAGACAATGATTCATGCAATTCAATCTCATATGCCACTTCTCCTTTATGGCTCAGAATCTTGAATGGTCCAACATATCTTGGGGCCAATTTTCCTTTGACTCCAAACCTCTTCACTCCACGAAGTGGTGATACTCTAAGATAAGCTCTATCACCCACTTCATAGGTGACCTCCCTACACATGGGATCTGCGTAGCTCTTTTGTCGGGACTGTGCTATCTTCAATCTGTCCTTTACCAACTTGACTTTCTCTTCCGCTTACTTGATTAGTTCTGGCCCGAACAAGTTTCTTTCTCCAACACCATTCCATAGCAATGATGTAGTACACTTTCTCCCATAGAGAAATTCAAACGGTGCCATCTCAATACTGGCTTGATAGCTGTTGTTATAAGAGAATTCCGTGTAAGGCAGACTTTCATCCCAACTAGCACCATAATCTAGGGCACATGCCCTCAACATATCCTCTAAAATCTGGTTGGTCCTTTCTGTCTGTCCATCAATCTGGGGATGAAAAGCAGTACTGAATTCCAATCTCGTTCCCAATGACTCATGTAGTTGCCTCCAAAAATGGGAAGTGAATTGAGTTCCCCAATCAGACACAATACTCTTAGGTACTCCATGTAGACACACAATCCTATTCATATAGATCTTGGCTAACTTAGCACTTGTATAGGTTGTCTTCACGGGTATGAAATGAGCCACTTTAGTTAGGCGATCTACTACGACCCAAATAGAATCATACCCTGATCTAGTCCTTGGCAGTCCAGTGATGAAATCCATGCCAATCTTGTCCCACTTCCAATTAGGAATAGGTAGTGGTTGTAACAATCCTGCTGGTTTCTGATGTTCTGCTTTCACTCTGCTACATACATCACACAAAGAAATATGTTCGGCGATGTCCTTCTTGAGGTTATTCCACCAAAATCTTTCCTTCACATCCATGTACATTTTACTGTTACCCGGATGAATGGAATATGGTGAGTTGTGTGCTTCCTGTAAAATCAATTTCTGAAGCTCCGTATCCCGCGGAATGTAGATACGTTTTCCATATCATAAAGTACCCTGTTCGTCTTCATGGAATCCTTTGGCTTTTCCCTTACCAATCTTTTCCTTAATCTCTTCAATTTCCTTGTCCGTCTTTTGGGCTTCCTTGATTTTGTCCAACAAGGTGGGTTGAACATCCAATGTCATGAGATGTCCTTCAGGCACTATCTCCAATCTGAGATCTTTGATTGGGCACACAGATCATCTGGCAACTCTCCTTTAGTAAGGCCATTCACATAAACCTTATGGCTTAATGCATCCGCTACAACATTTGCTTTACCGGGGTGGTATTGCAAGCTCAAGTCATAGTCCTTGATGAGTTCTAGCCATCTTCTTTGTATCATGTTTATTTCTTTCTGAGTGAAGATATACTTCAAACTCTTGTGATTTGTGAACACTTCACATCGCTTCCCCAAAAGATAATGTCTCCATGTTTTGAGTGCATGGACAACAGAGGCTAACTCTAAATCATGAGTAGGATAATTCACTTCATGAGTTTTGAGTTGTCTCGAGGCATAAGCCACAACTTTCCCTTCTTGCATCAGAACTTCACCTAATCCTTGGTGAGATGCATCACAATACACTTGGAAATCCTTCTCCAAATCTGGCAGACATAAGACTGGTGTTGTCACTAGTCTCTTCTTGAACTCTTGGAAACTGAGTTCACATCCTTTAGTCTAATCAAATTTCTTGTATTTCTTAAGTAACTCCGTCATTGGCTTAGCTACCTTTGAGAAATTCTCAATGAATCTCCTATAGTATCCTGCCAAGCCAAGGAAACTACGAACTTCCTTCAGTGACTTAGGAGATTCCCACTTAGTTACAACTGACACTTTTGCAGGATCAACTGCTACACCATCTCCTGACACAATGTGTCCAAGAAATCCGACCTCATTCAACCAGAATTCACACTTGCTGAATTTGGCATATAGTTTATGCTCTCTAAGCTTCTCAAGTATCAATCGCAAATGTCCTTCATGCTCTTCATTGCTCTTGGAGTAGATCAAAATGTCATCGATGAAAACGACAACAAACTTGTCAAGAAACTCCATGAACACCTTGTTCATCATATTCATGAAGTAAGCTGGTGCATTTGTCAAACCAAATGGCATCACGGTGTACTCATACAGTCCATACCTAGTGATGAAAGCAGTCTTAGGTATGTCTTGTTCCCTTATCTTTAGCTAAAAATAGCCTGATCGAAGATCAATCTTTGAGAACACACGGGATCCTTCTAGATGATCAAACAAGTCATTGATTCTGGGCAAAGGATACTTGTTCTTTATAGTCACCTCATTGAGTGAACGATAATCTATGCATAACCTTTGAATTCTATCCTTCTTTTCAACAAACAAAACTGGTGCTCCCCAAGATGAAGAACTTGGTTGAATAAATCCTTTTTGCAACTGTTCTCCAAGTTGTTTCTTGAGTTCTTTCAACTCATCAACTGACATCCTGTAAGGTCTCTTTGCTATTGGTCCTGATCCTGGCAGCAAGTCAATCAGAAACTCTACATCTCTATCTCGTGGCATTCCTGGCAATTCCTCCGGAAACACATCCGGATATTCTCTCACAATTAGCACACTGTCTATGCTAACCCCCTTAAGAGAATTTAGCTTACTCCCTTTCAATTCAAAGTTAGTCTTGAATCTAATCCTTTTATTATCCAGGGTTGTGAGTGTGACAGTATGATTGACACAATCTAGCACTCCCTTGTACTTAGTCATCCAATCCATTCCCAAAATGACATCCAATCCTTGGGAATTTATGATTATCAAATTAACAGGAAACTTATACTTCCCAAATTCTATCACTAGGTCATGACATCCCGAGTTCACTATAATTTCTCCACCAGGAGAACTTACTTTTATAGGACACCCAATAGTTTCCACTGGAAGTCCACTTCTATCAACAAATGCTCTTGATATGAATGAATGCGATGCGCCAGTATCAAAAATAACAAGTGCTGGAACAGAATTGAGTTTGAACTTACCATCCATAACATCAGGTTCCTCGTATATTTCTTCCACATTGATGTGGTTCACTTGTCCCTTTTGGAAGGGATTGGGCTTGTTGGCACCTTCGACTTTCTTTTCTGGGCACTCATTTTCATAGTGCCCCATCTCTTACACTTCAAGCATTCAACCTGACTGATATCTCTCTTTGCAGGCTGACTTCCACTTCCACTTCCACTTCCACTGTGGTGGTTTTTGTGTCCACTCTTGTGATTCTTATACTTGTCATTATCATGACTACGGTGATGCTTATTGTCATGATGATGCTTGTGGCCGTGGTGGTTGTTGTACATTCCATGTTTGTGGGATCCAGAACTCCCACAATCATCATGATGGGAATGCTTGTGAGACGATCCCGAGCTATGCTTATCAAAGCTATGCTTCGTTTTCCTGCTCTCAACCTGTTTCATCTTGTTCTCCAAGATGGTAGCCTTGTCGCAAAGTCATTGGTAGGTTGGGACATAGGCAACACACAGCTGCAGATTCAACTCATCATTCAGTCCTTCGAGAAATTTCTCCTTCCTCTTGGCATTTGTATCAACTTCATCCGGTGCATAACGCGCCAGATTGTTGAACTCCTCAATATATTCAGCCACACTGCGGTGACGCTGCTTCAGATTGTGGAACTCCTTCTTCTTCAAATTCATCACTCCGGATGAGATGTGAGCTGTACGGAATCCATCCTCGAAAATAGCCCAAGTCACATCCTCAATGGGAGTGGTGATCTGAAAGTTGTCCCACCAGGTTGCTGCTGGCCCTTCTAGCAGATGTGCTGCGAACCTGACTTTTTCTTCGTCGGTGCAGCCCACAGTCACTGAGTACGTGTTCACTGAACGTAACTAGTCATTGGCTACCATTGGATCAGTGGTTCCGAGAACTTTGCAGGCCTTAGTCTTAGAAATCTGGTGAGCATGTCAAATCCTGGCGGATTATTCTAGTTGTTGTTGTTGTTATTGTTGTTGTTATTCTGGTTCTGATTCTGGTTCTGCATGAATGTTGTCATCATCTGCATCAGTTGAGCTTGTGCTGTCATCAACTGCTGCATCTCGGGAGTGACATTGTTGTTTTTGTTGTTGTTTTGGTTGGGGTTGGCATGTCGAGGAGGCATCTGTGGTTTTAATAAGGATATGAATGAGATACCCATAGATGCTTAACATGCACAATACATCACATAGACAATCACAATAACCAAGCATCAAAATAACATAGAGTTTGAACGACATAAACAACAAGTTTTGGAAAAAGCAAACACACCATAGCAAGCCATCCACATGTTGGATGGTCATTGCAACTCAATAATCAAAGTACGGTAGATGAAAGATAATCGAGTAGTGTACACTACTCCTCCGCATCAATCTCTACATCAATGAGGGTAAGACCTGCATTCTCCATGGCGGTCTTGTACTCATCAACACTAGCAGTCAAGGCCTCAATATTGGCCCTAAGAGCCCTCTTCTGTGAGTGAAGCCTCTCGATCACTCCTTGCTGATGTCCAAGCTCGAAGTCCTTGGACTCTAACTCTTCCTTCATCTCCCGGATATTCTTGTTCCTGTCTTGGACTCTTTTCTCCTGGATCTTGAACTTTTTGTCCTGGCTTTCAAACTTGGCCTCCATTTCCTTGACAATCTCGTCTTGCTCCGCGAAGAGCTTGTCCTTCTCTCGAAGCTGAACCTGGAGCTCGTCATTGCTAAGCATGACGTTGGTCCTATTAGTATCTAGGTGTGTAATAAGACCCTTTAGGTCCTAAAGGTACAGACGAATCGGCTCCATCGTCTCTCTAGCATCTTCCTCGTACTCTATAGCCTCACCCTCCTCATTGTGTCTCCCGAAGGGGTGAAAGTAAAGACCTCTAAGATGGGTGGAGTGTCTCCCTACCAGGCGCCCAAGTAACTCCTGCATGACCACATCTAAGCCTTTCTCCTTGTCGTCATGCATCAGCTTGAAAGTGATGGCCTCCGTGGCTGGCTCTGTTTGGCGTCCCGGCTGTGTGACTTTGAAGCCCCATAGGTCCTTCCTCTCAAACTTGGTGAGTGGAAGTGTCATGATGCTAGGAAGTGGAAGGTTGAGCACACTAGTGAGCTCAATGAGACGAGTACCAAAACGAGTTCCCTTGAACTCCTCGGCTGTGTTGATAACAACATTAGGCATCTATTTTTATAAGATAGAGAAAAGTTAGAACCAACACAAGTAGAGAAAATTCACAAGACATAATATCACAAGCACATCTTTTACAATCAAACACACAAGTCATGGAATACACAAATCCATTACAACATCAAAGGTTCAACATGACTTAGGAAAATATTTGGAAGTAAAAGAGATACATGTGGTGGTCCAACTAACGAAGTACGTTACAACTCTCACTCACTAGACAAAATAGCTATCAGGGCATCCTTGGTAGCCATCTGTCTATCTTGTTCACAAGACTCCCATATTAAGTCTATGATGTCTCCCCTTAGTTGTTGGTTGGTAGTCTCTAACTCTTGGGTATGCTTCTTTTCTTCTCTACGGTCATTTTGGGTGTTGAGCATTCTGCACTTGAGTCCATCACCAAGCTCCTTGATAGCATTCCAAGCTGCATTTCTTGCAGAGTCAAAGAATATTGTGTGCATTTCGGAGTTGGTGACCATGCAAAATCCTAACTCCTTGTGGTTGTCTTCCTTGTTTTTGTACAAGTGAAGTTGCACCCACCAGTACTCTTCTCCTTTATCCACCATAGGGAATCCCTTGTACACAGTTGCACCATGTATCCCCATGGTAACCATAAGGTTCTTGAGTGCCTTGGGAAATTCAGTCTCACACTCCAAACTCATGGTCATGAGTGGTCCCTTCCTCACGGCTTCGTTGATGGAGTTCATCTACAAATAGAGATGAGAAAGAAGATTAGAAAAGTTTACGAGATAAAAAGACAAGTGTTGAAATTTTTTAAAGTGTTGAAATTTTTTCATTAGTGGTTTCTAATCCAATCCTAGGGTCATAATCCTATAGGCAACACAGTGCTCTGATACCATCTGTAATACCCCACCTTTATAAAGGTAAAGGTCCCTGTGATTGCAATGCTAGTCCCTGGATCAATTGCTAGCATCCATAGTTTAAGATGAAGTACACAGAAACAAAGGTCATTATTACATCGTCATTCCAGAGATAACATAGTCTTTTACAACTCCATAGCCATAGGCTAGAACAAGAGTTTAACTTAACAATATAAATAAAAGTCTTCATCTTCATGTGCCACAGGCAAGCATGTTGAGTGTAGACTCATAACCCTAATCCTCATCAGAGTAACCTGCAACATCACAAGTTACAGCCATAGTGGGTCAATACTTTGGAATAGTATTGGCAAGAGATACCTTAGTAGAATAATAGTATCTAGCTTCTACATGAATTTGGCTAAGTGTAGCTTAGGCTTGCTTTGCTCAAAATAGGTTTTACCTATCAGTTGACAACACTAAGTTTTTGTTTGGCAAAAACTCCCAAGGAACCACCAATAGACATTGGTGAACCTTCACCCTTGTTCAACCACAAGTTTTTAGCTTATAAATTCGGATGAGGAGATTCTTGATAGCTTCCATGTCTTGATGCTCAAATTGTCCATTTCCGGGGACACGGCTAAGTACTTAGATTCTTCCTTCTGCAGAGGTGGTGCACTTTCCCCACAAGACTTGATTTTCATCAAGACAAGAACTTTCAGAAGCCTTCCCTTAGACCAAAATGGGCGCGTTCCAAACCTATCACCCTACCACCAACTGTCCAAATGGCTAAGTTATTGCAACCTATATGATCAAGGCAGAGCCCATAATGCCATGTGGCTGCACTAGAAGCTTCTTAACATATGGCATCTCAAATCCCTTTGTTCCTGGGTGGCATTCCACAAGTTAGATACACATGGTAGACCATTGAAGAATGGGCCCTGATAACCACTCAACAAAAATCCAAACAAGAAATTACCATTCCACCCAGGTGTTTCATTCACTTAGTTGTTTTATTAAGCAAAAACATAAGTCAAAGACTTAGCAATATTTTTCCATAGCATGTATATAATACACCCTTGGTTGCTACTAGCTAGGCTAATCATGGCAATAGAAAGTATCTTAACTTAGAGAAAATCTAACAATCCTACAACTACTAGGATTTCCCAAGCATAGCATATAGATACTTAGCAAAATTTAACATGCAAGCCCTATACAAAATATTTCTAATGCATAGTCAAAATATTAGGACAAAAATATGAAGCACCACTTGCCTTGGTAGTTGGGGGAGTAAAAACAATCCTCACAGTCACAATCACCACTAGCACCAAAATCTACACATAAAATGATAGCACCAAATTCACATTTCATATAATCAAGCAAAAATATATGAATGCATGCAAATGCCATGTGATGATTTTTCCAAATCAAACAAGACAAGTAAAACAGTACTGAACAATAAACTAAACATTTTTACACCAAATAAACTTAATTTGGCTTTTAAAACATTTTCCAAATAATGTTTATACACAAAATAGCCCTACAAATGTCTCTGCAAAAATTTCCATTTTAACATAAACAAAATAAAAAACTAAGTACATATATGTGTAGGTATTTTTGTGATTCCATTGATATCTTATTTGTATTTTTTGGATAAATAGAACAAAAGTTATTGAATTTACAAGTTTAAACATTCAAAAATCATTTCTGGAATTTTAAACAGATAGGCTAGGCCACGTGGAATAATTCTATTGGCTGATACCGATTTGCACGGATCGATCAATGTGAGCCGCACGATCTTAATGAAATCGCACAGATCAGATCCACTCATACCCCTTCGTTAAGTGATCTAATCCTACGCGTTAGATCTAGATCCAACGCTGCTAAGCACACGACCATGGATGGGCGGCGGTGCTACTGGCGATGGTGTTCTGGTGATTCCAGAGGGGGATAGGGGCAGTGGTTGGTCTTACCAGCGTCGCACGGCTGCGAGGAAGCTCAACGTGGTCGTGGTTGGGGCGGGGGCGTGCTGTAGCAGGGGCTAGAGCTCGTCGGAGTTGCAGGCGGCGTCGGGTCCTTGAAGACGAAGTTGTTGCCGATGCTCTGGATCGCCCTAGCACAAACCAGATGTGTCAGGAGGTGCGCCAGGTCACGGTGAACACGACAGTGTCAAGGAGAAGACAAGGGGTGCTCGGAGGTTACCCAGATTTCTCGACGGAGTTGGGCGGCGGTTCTGTTGTTTGCAGAGATGGACGGAGGCGACATCCTGGTGCAAGGCAGAGCAAACAAATGGAATGATATGATGCGCATGAACCAGACGAACAAGCTCGCATGATCCTGAGGTGAAGGGGGACACTGTACTCACCGGAATACGTCGCCGGAGCTTCTCGGTGTTGCTGCGGTGCAAGCGAGAATTCACGGAGCCTGGCGGCGCATCTAGTTGGCTGTGTTGGGGGAAATGGCCGCGAGGGGGAGGGGATTAAGTAGCCCGAGCAGGGCGAGGATTGCGCACGAAATCAATGGCATTTAATCGAATTAAGACGCGACAGTGAAGGAGGAGGAAGAAACGGCGAGGCCAGGTCGTGGGTGGGATTTTGGGGATGACGGGGCAGGTGGGTCCGAGGCGTCAGCTAGAGGGGTGTGCTCGCGTGGGTGAGAAACAGAGGGAGAGGGGAAAACCCGGGTGGGTTGGTTCTGTTACTGGGCCGAATAGGTGGTGCCGTCCCTTTTTCTTCTCTTTATTCCTTTTTCATTTCTGTTTTGATTTTCTAGTTTCATTTTCAAATGTTTTTTAAATGAGTTTGAATTCAAACTTTCTCTGGATTTTTGTAAAGTGAACCATGCACATATTTGAACACAAAACATTGCTGTTCACTCAACAATACATTGGCCCATTGAAGTTTAAAATAAAACCATGCCTTAATTATTTATTTATAATAGGCATATGAATGGTTTTGAATTTATATTTTTGTTTTGAAATTTTTACCAAGCTTTGGGAACAACATTCAAACTTATAATCAAACCTTTTCTGGTTAAAACAAAGTATTCTCATATTAGAGAGTAGAAATGAAGCCATTGTCTTGCTTACATAAAATATTAGGCAGCAATTTACCTCTTTTTTGAAATCTTATTTGAAAAATGATCCAAATGCTTATGAATGCAGGAATGATATGCAAAATTTATAGATCATGATTTTGGGATGTTACAGTTCCTTTCCCGCCACGTTTGCATCTCCTTCCCGGAACAGGGAGTAACAAGTTACAGTTCTTACACTCTGCAGAGGTGTGTCACTTTATCCATGAGAGACCTTAGGTTTTGTTGCACGGCCAGGAGTATGTCCCCGTTCAAACTTCCTTGGTTTGAGGCCCAACCTAAGATCCAAGCCAATCACTGCCTTCTCCGCGACCCCGCATGTCCCCTTGGTGTACGCCAACCCACCTATTGAATTACGGCTATTGGCAGTACAGACCGTTCAGATGCCGGAACTATCGTGGGACGTTGAGGGATCCCACTCATATGCTGCATATCCTCTACGAATTACCAATTTATATGCACGCTATGAGTGATAACAGCCACGACCCTCACATCCGGCTCCATGCGAGAGGGAAAAGATACATCTGACTTCTCCGTCCCATTCCAAATCTCATGGTCAACGCATAATATACGGCGCAAGAATCACTGGCGACATTGGTTGTTAAGTCCTAGATAATATGTTCCTTTACTACCGGAACTCTTATAGTAAGTTATTACCTCATGGTAAATAACCTATAATCACATTATTATGAAAATAGTGTTTTCTGTCCTTTTTCAAATGCAGGTGATGACAACACTGGATTTGCAAAATACTTTACACAAAATAATCAAAGGACATGAGCAAGTGCTTGCCTTTTCTGATTGCAAGATTATGCACTCACGGTCTTCGAGATAATATAAGATCCAATACCAATATCTGAAATCAGCATCATTGGTCTGGTAAGGACTAATGTTTAAAGAAGCAAGGTGCTTTTATGCATAAGTAATGTAATGCAAGTTGATAAACTCAAATCACGGGGATAACGTTGATCTAGGTTTTGCATACTGGAATGGTTACTTTTAGAATGTGTTGGCTTTTTAGATTAAGTTTCACACTTGTGCTTCTTATTAAGGCTTGTGAGTGTGTGTGAACAACACGTATTTATCCAACAATAAGATACACATATATGGAATGCTACTCCAGATTGTTTACCTTCAAATTTTACTTTACAAGTAATGTCATTTATAAGTAACTTAAGTATTAACAATCCTGAGTATACAAGTAAAGCATAATGTAAAGTGATTATTATTAATTGTTATTTGTTCTTTGAAGTGGCAAAAAGAATAACATTTGAAGAAAAGATTTCTTAATTGAGGTTTAAACAATTCTGATAGTTTTTAGAATATAGTTAATAGAATGTGATTGATGTTGTTTATGCTTGTTTGAACAGTCTGGACTTGAGATGCTATATGACTTAGCTATAACAGACCAAAGTTAACTATAAAGCATATAATAACGTCTTTAGCATTATTTTTAAAGTCTTGTGGACTAAAGTTAACTTTAAAAACATAGATGAACTCAGAGTGTAATGCGTATGATATTTGTATTTTGTTCACTTCATAATGTTTCCTTAAAGTTATTTAAGAATGGCATTACTTCTATTTGAGTAGTGGTGTCCTAACATTATAATGGAATAGAATTATTTTCCTTTTTATACAAGAGTGGAAATAGTTTGTAAACAAGGAATTAATATTACTTAACTACTTAGGTATTCACTATCGTGTTTTGATATGTTGATACACTTGTGGTTAAAGTAAAGGAATAGGTTTTATTTCACTACAGATTACTCTTGGAGATTTTATATTGGATAAGAATCTTTTTAAGAAATATCTACACTTATGGATGAATGATAATTCAATAAATGCATTTAAAATGTGTTGAATCATTTTGACTTCATATTATCAATATTGAATACTAATACTATTTATTAGACTCAATTGGCTAATTTTTAGAAATATTAGCAATTTTTATTTATCCTTATATGAATTATCAATTAGGGAAATAAGTTTAAATTCAAGCTATTAAAGTGTTTTAAATTTTTATTTACCTTAAAAGTGGAATATTATATTTTTAACATGTAGGTATTATTTTTCTGATCATTTTGGTATATTACATTTATTTTTGTTATTTAAAAAAATAAGATATGATTTTTATAATATTTATTACTTTATAAATACTTAATAAATAACAAATATTTAATTAAGTGAAATAATAATGTATGATTATAGTTTAAATTATATTTCTTAATTTTCTAAGATTTTTGGTGTTTTTTTATATTTTTAACATTTACCATTATTAAAATATGAATTATCAAAGTTTTATTACTTATAAATTCTTTATTAAATATTAATTATTTAAATTGTTAAAATAATAATGTTTGATAATAGTTTTAAGCTATAGATTTTATTTTTCTAGAAATTTTCATATATTATACACATTTTTCTGAATTATAAGATAAAACTTATTAATTTTATAAGGTTTAATCATTTTATGAATCTTTTTAATTAAATAACTAAATGTGTTTATTAGGTAATGCTAATGTCAGCATGAGGTGAGGGGTTTTTCTCACCAAAACTAATCCTACCCCAGTCACTGACTGGTGGGACCCTTGCCTTGTCATCACTAGTGTTTTTATTTATTACAGAAAACTTATCACAATTTCTAAAATGATAAAATAAAAATAAAAATATGACATCAGCGTGATGTCACGCTGACATCATCCCTGGATCATCCTCAGATCATGGTTGAATCTGTGACTTGGGTGCGTGCGCGGGGCTGTGGCTAGGTGCGTTGGAAAGAGGGCGTCGAAGGAACCCTATAGTGGCGGCATAATCTTCTCATATCCAAGAGTAATTTGTAGTGAAATAAAACCTATTCAACAAGCTTGACACTAAAGTTTTCATAATCTTCTCATATCCACACTTGGTTATATCAACTACCCTACTGCTGACAACCTCCAATCCAACAAGCAGTTACTTCTAACTCCATTCATACTCTTCCTTAATCATCTACCTTAACATTACTCCAATAGATGTATACATCAAACTACTTCACCTCATATAATGGTGACTTAGCATGGCTAACCTAGAGTAACATATCTATACTAGGGGTCAATCATGTCCTATCCACCAATGTCACTTATACATGATATAACCATTCAATCTTGGTGACAAAAGCATGATCATTAGAATCCTTTGATCATATATGGTTTAGGTTTCTAGTTGGCTAATCAAGGTCTTCATCAATACAACATTATAGTTGTATTATAATTATCTTCTCAGTATCTATTACTGAGAAGAAGATATTATTTATTGACTATGCCTACTTAATCCAATAGGATTACTCCTTGGTAACTAGCTTCAATATTCATCCTTGTAATCCTCTTTCTTACCACATATATCTTTATTTCAAATAACTCTTCTATCCATGTAGGAGTAAGTTAACTCCATCAATTATCATACTGATTTAATTCTCTTCCAACACTCCCATCATATAGATGATATTTAAATCTCACATTACCACCTATCTCTTCTTACTTCTTTCTCTAAAGGTTTTAGAGTGGATGCTATGATAAGAACAAGAGTTGATAGATCAAGAAGTGGTGAATCAATAGTTGATTACTCAACATTGATGAACAACAGATATTAGAATATGATTCCAATATAGATGATAAAGATTGATATGGAAATAAAGATATATGATGAATGATCTTGACTTGGTTTCCTTCCTACTCAATCTCACTAAAGATTAAGGTTAGGTATTACCATGATACTCATGGTATAAGTAGATGAGATTAAGATAGATCAAGAATTAGTTGTTACATTCTTATTACTTAAGTTATATTTATAACTTGGTATTCATGGGTTGTGTAATGAATACTGGGATATGATTACTTAAGGATCAAATATAATCCATTAAGTCATGTATTAGGGTTTAACTTTTATTACATTTGATCTACCCTTAGATCAAATCTCCCTTACCCAAAATAAGGTTTTAGCAAAGGTCATATTGATACTTATCGTAGTCAACTTGATGATCTACTTCAATTCCACCAAGTTAAGAGAAGCTTCAATCACTTTGACAAGTTTTATTCAAAAGCGCGAAAATTATTCGGATTTTCTATGCATGAATGCAATGCACACAACTGTGTTCAGCTTATTTCTAAGCTCTAATGCTGGGATGTTTCACCATGTTCTGCCCTTTGCTACATCTTCCTACCCAACTGGATTTGGAGGATGAGATCTCCTCTACTCGCCCCCTTTGGTTCTGCGCGTCTAGGGTTTTGGTACCCTATTTTCCCCGAGCCTCGGTGATCGCTTGGTGTTGCCCTGGTGGTGGTTTGGTGCTGGTGAAGCTGGGTATGCTCCTGGGTTGGTGTGGCTAGGAGCATGTTGCAGCGCCACCGGTGCTCCCTGTGCCGCCATGCTGTTGCCCCTTGTTCTCCACCGCAGGACTGCTTCCTCTATGGCGAGCCATGAACTTGCCCCAGGTAGGTGACACTCCTCCCTTCTCTCGGACTCCTTTCTCTTCATCTTGTTGTCCAACCCTTATTAAGTTTTTTTTCTTATTTTTTGTGCTTAATGATTCATAGTGATTTGCTCAATGAACCATTTTGAGCATGTGAATTTTAACTTGGTATAATGGTGGTGATGTTAGTGGTACATGTGCTTAATATCATTCAGTTTAGTGATCCCTTACTATGTTTTAATGAGTTGATGCTTGGATGATAAGATATTGAAACTTGCTTCAGTGATGGTTACTTGGACCTATTGTGATTACCTTATCATTTAAATGTTAGCCTCAGAATGAATTGACTACCAATTGATGGTGAGTTTGGATATATTAATGATTCCTAGGAATAAATATAGGGAATGATTTGCTTTCTTGTATAGATGGGATTTGTAAATAAAGCTTGTTCGTTTAATGTTATTGTCGTCAAACAAGGGTTTATGTGATAAGGATCTAATCTCCTTTAAACTGCTCTCTACTATTAGCAGATGAATCATATATATGAGACTGTGTAAGCTACCACTCTAGTGATCTGCTAAGTGGAGGATATTGTTTTGATGAAATATATTGGATGGCTTGTGATATTTATTGTTAGAAGTGAGGTTTGTGATTAATGTCACCCTCTGGTCCAAAATCTGGTACAATTATCTTGATTTCACAATATCACTACTCTGTAGTTGTTGCTTGTACAACTACCTTTGGATGTTAGTTATATCTCTGGTAATTATGCTAGAGATATGATTTCGTACTATGTTGTTTCTTGCAGATAGAATGGTGTATCATATGTGGGCTTCCTATATGGCAGTGAGTTGTTAGAATGATTCCTGGTTATGTAATTAGGGAAATGATTACTAGCTGGATGAGTTGTTTAGTGGCTTCTCTTGACTTGGTTACTTTTGTGGTGCCTCCAAATAGGAGTGTGCACAATATAACTTCAGGTAGGATGATCTGCTGCTTATACAGCTGGATAAAATTATATGGAATTAATGCTTATGATGCTGGTCTGAAGCTCTGGTGAATTAGGACAAATTCACCTTGAATTTAAAGTTGGAATCCTAGCATAAGTACTGTTATTATGACACAGTACATTCTTGGATGATTTCTAGCTATGATTAGCTACTGTTGATTTAGCTTTGCTTGATAGAACTCATCACCAATCTAAATGACCAATGAATAAAATTGAATGGAGATTACCCTGTTGGAATTATGCCCTAGAGGCAATAATAAAGATGTTATTATTATAATTCTTGTTCATGATAAAGTTTATATTCCATGCTAGAATTGTATTAACCAGAAACTTTGATACTTGTGTGGTTTATGAACAACACCGTGTCCCTAGTACGCCTCTATGGACTAGCTCATTGATTAATGATGGTTAAGGTTTCCTAACCATAGACATGAGTTGTCGATTAATAATGAGATCATATCATTGGGAGAATGATATGATGGACAAACCCAAATCAAGCAGAGCAATTAGATCGTGTCATCGTGTTCATATTTGCGAAGCTTTTTCTTATGTCAAATATTGTATTCCTTAGACCATGAGATAATGCAACTCCTTGGTATCGGAAGAAAGCTTTGAGGTCATCAAACGTCATCCTATGAGAGGGTGATCATAAAGGTGTCTCTCAGGTGATCGGAAAGTATCTGTTGGGTTGTATGTATCGAGATGGGATTTGTCCCTCCCAAGTCGGAGAGATATACTTCGGGCCCACTCAGTAATCGATATCAACACCGCTTGCAAGCACGTAGTTAAGTAGTTAATCACAAAGTGATATTGGATTACAGAACGAGTAAAGTACTTGCTGTGAACGAGATTGAACTAGGTATGCCGATACTGACGATCGAATCTCGGGCAAGTAAAATATAGCGTGATGAAGGGAATATATATGGGATTAATTGAATCCTGTCATCGTGGTTCATCCGATATGATCATCGATGAGTATGTGGGAATCAATATGGGTTTCTAGACCCCGTTGTTGATTATTGATAGAAGATCATGTCTGCATATTCTCGAACCCGTAGGGTCACACACTTAACGTGTCTCGACGCTAGGATAGAATGGATAATTGGTTTATGAGTTTTTTTTTCGGAGTCTCAGATGAGATCCATGACGTCACGAGAGGTTCCAGAATGGTCCGGAGAATAAGATTCATATAAGGGAAAGCAGTTTTTGGATTTCAGAATTGTTTCGGATTGTTCGGTATTGTACCGAAAGCTTCTAGAACCTTCCGGAGTGGGACCAACGTGGCCCCACTTGTCGGGAGGAGGCGTGGGCCTACGAGGGAGTGCCCTGGCCGCAATGGCCCAGGGGCACAAGGCCCCATAGGCCCAGCCGGCCAAAACCCTAGGGAAACCCTAGGGAAACCTTCTAGAAGGAGGGGGAAAACTTGCCCCCCACTCCAACCCTTGGGGCCACCGCCCTAGGGCTTGGAGGAGGGGCCAAGGGGGCCGGCCAGACCCCTATATATAGATGGCAGGGGCGCATCCCTCCTTCCCCACTCCTTCAACCCTAGCCGCCATACTGCTGCCCTCCAGATCTCTCTCTCTCCCGACTGCGCATAGGCGAAGCCCTGCCGCAGAAACTCTCCACCTTTGCACCACACCGTCGTGTTGTAGATCCAATCTATCTCTCCACCCCACTTGCTGGAACGAGGAAGGAGGAGACGTCGAGGTTCCGTACGTGTGCATCTCTCGGAGACATCGCCACTTGCGGTGTTGGATCCGATCGGATCGCGAGGAGGAGAAGCGAGTATGACTACATCAACCATGTTCCGTTGAACGTTCCGCTGTGCGAATCTTCAAGGGTATGAAGATCTCATCTATCCCCCCTTGTTGTTTGCATCTCCTATATTAGATCTTGGCTTTCCGTTCGTATCCGTAGATTTTTTTTGATTTACTATGCTGTGAAACCCTTCAGTGGTATCAGAGCTAGATCTATGCGTAGATGTGTTTCACGAGTAGAACGCAACATTCTTGTTGCGGGCGTTGATGTTTTCTGTTGCAAGCCTCTTGTTTGTGTACTTCTTATGACGCGGGATAGTGAGATCGAAGCGGTCCAGGCCAACTTTACGCAACCTCATTCGCGAGACCGGCTCCGCACTTGACATGTGGCTTGTTCCACACATGCGGCTGGTGGATGCCAGTTTCTCTCACTATAGTTGTCATGGGATTTACACCGGATGTTGGCAACAATAATATCACCATTGTGGCTTTCCGTAGGTAAGAATCGTTCTTAGCTTGTTACTCCCATAAGCCACGTAAAACATGCAACAACAAAGTAGAGGCGTCTAACTTGTTTTTGCAGGGAGTGTTTCTGTGATATGGTATGGCCCAAGATGTGATGTGTATGTTGTATGCAATGATCATGTTCTGTAATGTTTCACGACTTTCATGTCGATGAGTACACAACCGGCAGAAGCCATATGGTTGTCTTTATAATTGTGTATGACCTGTGTGTCAACTTCTTATACGCCATGTAATAGCTTTGCTTTATCGCTAAGTAGTTAGCAATAGTTGTAGTTGCTATTCGTGATGGAGGCAATCATGGTGGAGTGATGGAGATCATGCTGGCACACACAAGATGGAGATCATTGCGCGGAGATTGGCTATACCATATCACATAAAATTATATGCATATGATTCATATAAGGTAGAATTATATGTATCTTATTATTGCACGGAGATCATTACTCCTTTTATGTATCTTATTATGCTTAGATCACGACGATAGCATTATAAGATGATTCCTCACTTAAAGATCAAGATAAAACTGTGTTCTCCCCATGTATGTACCGTTGCGAAAGTTCGTCGTGTTCAAGCATCACATGATGATCGGGTGCTATAAACTCGCGGAAATACTTGGGTTTGACTTGATGAGCCTAGCATGTACAGACATGGACTCGGAACACATGAACCGAAAGGTTAAGCATGAGTCATATGAATGATATGATCGACACTTTGTTGTCCACCATTGAAACCACATCTCTTCTCGTGAAGATCGGATTAGGTGTGGTGAATTTGGATCATGTTTACTAAACAACTTGAGGGATGTTGAATTTAGTGGGAGTTCATCTAGTAAATTGATTAAGTTGAACTAGTTATCATTAACATAGTCTAAATTGTACTTGCAAATTTTGTAGATCAAATGGCTAAGTCTAATTTCAACTTCAACGTTTTTGCCGAGAAAGAAAAGCTTAAGAACAATGGGTCTAACTTCACCAACTGGTTCCGCAATCTGAGAATCATTCTCTCTGGCGGACAAAAGGACTATGTCCTTGAGAAAGCGCTAGGTGACGCTCCTGCTGTAGATGCGCCGGCTAATAAGAAAGTTGTTTATGAGTCGCGTAAGGATGATTATGGTGTGATTAAGAGCACCATGTTGTTTGCTATGGAATCGGACCTTCAAAATCATTTTGAGGAGTTCCCTGGGCCCTTTGAGATTCTTGAGGAACTGAAAACTATGTTTCAGACTCAGGCCCGTTTTGAGAGATATGAGATCTCTGAGAAATTCTTTAACTGCAAGATGGAGGAAGGGAGTTCCGTTAGTGAGCACGCCATTAAGATGTCGGGCTACACTCAACGCCTTGAGCAACTGGACTGCAAGATTCCAGAGGAGCTCAAGATTGACAGAGTTCTGCAATCACTCCCTCCTAGCTACAAAGATTTTGTAGTTACTCATAATCAGATTGGTTCCACTGATACGATCACTGAGCTCTTCGCTAAGCTGAAAGCTGCGGAGGTGGGCATCAAGAAAGATAATCATGTGTTGATGGTCAACAAGCCCCCCAGCTTTAAGAAAGGTAAGGGTGCAAACAAGCCCTTCAAGAAGGGCAACGGCAAGCGCGTTGCCCTTGCAGAAGAAGCTCAAGTCTGGACCTAAGCCGAACACTGAGTGCTTCTATTGCAAGGACAAGGGTCACTGGAAGCGTAACTGTCCGAAGTACTTAGCGGACAAGAAGGCTGGCACCATCAAAAGTATATTTGATATACATGTTATTGATGTTTTCCTTACTAGCCCTCGTTGTAGTGCCTAGGTATTTGATACTGGTTCAGTTTCTATATTTGTAACTCGAAACAGGAGCTACGGAATAGACGGCGGCTAGCGAGGGATGAGGTGACGATGCGCGTTGGCAACGGATCAAGAGTTGATGTGATGGCCGTCGGCACACTCTTCATAGTTTTACCTTCGGGATTAGTTTTAAACCTCAATAAATGTTATTATGTGCCTGCGTTGAGCATGAACATCATATCTGGATCGTGTTTATTGCAAGACGGTTATTCATTTAAATCGGAGAATAATGGTTGTTCTATTTATAGGAGTAACATCTTTTATGGTCATGCACCTGCTACGAATGGTTTATTTCTTCTGAATCTTGAAAGCAATGAAACACACATCCATAACATTGAGGCTAAGAGATGCAAAGTAGATAGTGATAATTCTACTTATTTGTGGCACTGTCTTCTAGGTCATATTGGTGTAAAACGCATGAAGAAACTCCATTCTGATGGACTTTTGGAGTCTCTTGATTTTGAATCATTTGATACATGCGAACCATGCCTCATGGGCAAGATGATCAAAAACCCGTTCTCCGAAATAATGGAGCGAGCAGCGGACTTGTTGGAAATCATACATACCGATGTATGCAGACCAATGAGTGTTTCGACGCTCGGTGGTTATTGCTATTTTCTCACTTTTACTGATAACTTAAGTAGATATGGGTATATCTATTTAATGAAACATAAATCTGAAACATTTGAAAAGTTCAAGAAATTTCAGAACGAAGTGGAAAACCATCGTAACAGGAAAATTAAATTTCTACGATCCGATCATGGAGTTGAATATTTGAGTTATGATTTTCTCACGCATCTTAAAGCAAGTGGAAACGTTTCGCAACTCATGCCACCCGGAACACCACAGCGCAATGGTGTGTCTGAACGCCGGAATCGAACTCTATTAGATATGGTGCGATCAATGATGTCTCTTACAGATTTGCCGTTATCATTTTGGGGTTATGCATTAGAAACCGCTGCATTCACTTTAAATAGGGCACCATCTAAATCCATTGAGATGACACCGTATGAACTGTGGTTTGGTGCTAAACCTAAGTTGTCGTTTCTTAAAGTTTGGGGATGCGAAGCTTACGTCAAGAAGTTGATGCCGGACAAGCTCGAACACAAAGCGGAGAAATGCGTCTTCATAGGATACCCTAAGGAAACGATTGGGTATACCTTCTATCACAGATCCGAAGGCAAAGTGTTTGTCGCAAAGAACGGATCCTTTCTTGAGAAGGAGTTTCTCTCGAAAGAAGTGAGTGGGAGGAAAGTAGAGCTAGACGAGGTTATTGAACCTTCTCTTGAGTTGGAGAGTAGCGCAGCACCTGAAATTGTTCCAGTGCCGTTTGCACCAACAATACAGGAAGCTAATGACAAGGATCATGAAGCTTCGGACGATGCTACTACTGAACGTCGCAGGTCGACAAGGTCGCGTGCCCCTCCTGAGTGGTACGGCAACCCTGTCTTAACTGTCTTGTTAGTAGACAACAGTGAACCTGTGAACTATGAGGAAGCAATGATGAGCCTAGACTCTGAGAAATGGCTAGAGGCCATGAAATCCGAATTGGGATCCATGAGCGAAAACCAAGTATGGACTTTGGTGGACCCTCCTACGATCGAAAGGCCTTTGAGTGCAAATGGATTTTCAAGAAGAAAACGGACGTAGATGGTAATGTTACTGTCTATAAAGCACGGCTTGTCGCGAAAGGTTTTCGACAAGTTCAAGGTGTTGACTACGATGAGACTTTCTCTCCCATAGCGATGTTTAAGTCCATTCAGATTTTATTAGCAATTGCTACATTTCATGATTATGAAATATGGCAGATGGATGTTAAGACTGCATTCCTCAATTGCAACATTGATGAAGAGTTGTATATGATGCAACCCGAAGGTTTTGTCGATCCTAAGGATGCTGATAAGGTGTGCAAACTTTAGCGTTCCATTTATGGACTGAAGCAAGCATCTCGGAGTTGAAACCTTCGTTTTGATCAAGTGATCAAGAGCTTTGGATTTGTTCCAAATTGCTACGAAGCTTGTATCTACAAGAAAGTGAGTGGGAGCTCAGTGACATTTTTGGTACTATATGTGGATGACATATTAATTATTGGAAATAACATTGACATGCTTAACGATGTGAAGAGTTATTTGAACAGATGTTTTTCAATGAAAGACCTAGGGAAAGCTGCTTATATATTGGGCATCAAAATCTATAGAGATGGACAAAGACGCCTGATAGCTTTAAGCCAAAGTACATACCTAGACAAAATTCTGAAAAGGTTCAGAATGGATAAGGCAAAGAAAGGTTCAGTGTCTATGTTGTCAGGTAAGATATTGAGCAGGGCTCAGTGTCCAGCTACGGTAAACGATAGAGAAGCTATGAGCAAAGTGCCTTATGCCTCGGCCATAGGATCTATCATGTATGCCATGCTATGTACTAGACCGGATTTGTCCAATGCTCTTAGTTTGACGAGCAGATACCAAAGTGATCCAGGAGTGGAACACTGGACAGCCGTGAAGAACATCCTAAAGTATTTAAATAGAACTAAAGAAATGTTCTTAGTCTATGGAGGTGATGAACAGCTCGTCGTAAAGGGTTACGTCGATGCTAGTTTCGACACCGACAAGGATGATTCTAAATCTCAGACAGGATACGTTTATATTTTGAATGGAGGAGTTGTGAGCTGGACAAGCTGCAAGCAAAGCGTGATCGCGGGATCTACAGTAGAAGCGGAATACATGGCTGCTGCAGAAGCGTCAAGTGAAGGAGTTTGGATCAGGAACTTCATCACTGAGCTTGGTGTGGTTCCAAGTGCCTTGGACCCACTGGAGATATTGTGTGACAACACTGGCGCCATAGCACTGGCTAAGGAACCAAGATATCATCCAAAGACCAAGCATATCAACCGCAAGTTTCATATAATTCGAGATTATATAACAGATGGAGATCTGAAGATTAGCAAAGTACATACGGATCTGAATGTCGCAGATCCGTTGACTAAACCTCTTCCACGAGCAAAACATGATCACCACCTTAGTGCCATGGGTGTTAGATTGTTGCCAGATGTAAACTAGATTATCGACTCTAGTGCAAGTGGGAGACTGTTCGAATTATTGCCCTAGAGGCAATAATAAAGATGTTATTATTATAATTCTTGTTCATGATAAAGTTTATATTCCATGCTAGAATTGTATTAAGCGGAAACTTTGATACTTGTGTGGTTTATGAACAACACCGTGTCCCTAGTACGCCTCTATGGACTAGCTCATTGATTAATGATGGTTAAGGTTTCCTAACCATAGACATGAGTTGTCGATTAATAATGAGATCATATCATTGGGAGAATGATATGATGGATAAACCCAAATCAAGCAGAGCAATTAGATCGTGTCATCGTGTTCATCTTTGCGAAGCTTTTTCTTATGTCAAATATTGTATTCCTTAGACCATGAGATAATGCAACTCCCTGGTATCGGAAGAAAGCTTTGAGGTCATCAAACGTCATCCTATGAGAGGGTGATCATAAAGGTGTCTCTCAGGTGATCGGAAAGTATCTGTTGGGTTGTATGTATCGAGATGGGATTTGTCCCTCCCAAGTCAGAGAGATATACTTCGGGCCCACTCGGTAATCGATATCAACACCGCTTGCAAGCACGTGGTTAAGGAGTTAATCACAAAGTGATATCGGATTACGGAACGAATAAAGTACTTGCTGTGAACGAGATTGAACTAGGTATGCCGATACCGACGATCGAATCTCGGGCAAGTAAAATATCGCGTGACGAAGGGACTATATATATGGGATTAATTGAATCCTGGCATCGTGGTTCATCCGATATGATCATCGATAAGTATGTGGGAGTCAATATGGGTTTCTAGACCCCGCTGTTGATTATTGATAGAAGATCATGTCTACATATTCTCGGACCCGTAGGGTCACACACTTAACGTGTCTCGACACTAGGATAGAATGGATAATTGGTTTATGAGTTTTTTTTGGAGTCTCGGATGAGATCCAGGACGTCACGAGAGGTTCCGGAATGGTCCGGAGAATAAGATTCATATAAGGGAAAGCAGTTTTTGGATTTCAGAATTGTTTCGGATTGTTCGGTATTGTACCGGAAGCTTCTAGAACCTTCCGGAGTGGGACCAACGTGGCCCCACTTGTCGGGAGGCGGCGTGGGCCTACGAGGGAGTGCCCTGGACGCATTGGTCCAGGGGCACAAGGCCCCATAGGCCCAGCCGGCCAAAACCCTAGGGAAACCCTAGGGAAACCTTCTAGAAGGAGGGGGAAAACTTGCCCCCCACTCCAACCCTTCGGGCCGCCGCCCTAGGGCTTGGAGGAGGGGCCAAGGGGGCCGTCCAGACCCCTATATATATAGGGCAGGGGCGCAGCCCTCCTTCCCCACTCCTTCAACCCTAGCCGCCATACTGCTGCCCTCCAGATCTCTCTCTCTCCCGACTACACGTAGGCGAAGCCCTGCCGCAGAAACTCTCCACCTTTGCACCACACCGTCGTGTTGTAGATCCAATATATCTCTCCACCCCACTTGCTGGACCGAGGAAGGAGGAGACGTCAAGGTGGCGTACGTGTGCATCTCTCGGAGGCATCGCCACTTGCTGTGTTGGATCGGATCGGATCGTGAGGAGGAGAAGCGAGTACGACTACATCAACCACGTTCCGTTGAACGTTCCGCTGTGCGAATCTTCAAGGGTATGAAGATCTCGTCTATCCCCCCTCGTTGTTTGCATCTCCTAGATTAGATCTTGGCTTTCCCGTTCGCATCCGTAGAATTTTTTTGATTTACTATGCTGCGAAACCCTTCATACCCTGCCTATGATGCTCAAGCTGAGGCATCAAACTTGGGAAAACATAAATGACTTGTGTTAGTAAAACTGCCACCGTGCTGCCTCAAATTAGAGTGTGCATAGTGGCTGTTTATCTAACCAGATTTACTGCACTTCAAACTTTGAATAGATGGAAGTGTACTCATTTATTTGAGATGATTAAGATGCAAACTAAGAACTTAAAATTTCTAGGCCAATGAGGCAAAAGACTGATCGCCTGGCTAGGAGTAAGAATAGATATTTATTTTTGGTGGCTTTTATTCTCTATGATGATCTTTGCATAACATCCCTATGCAATACTAAGAGAAAACTCTTCATCCAATCCTCCTAGATAAAAATCTAATTGAATGGTAGATGGAACTGGTGGATGTGTATTATTTCTCTGGTACCCCCAGATCTGTACACCTGATTTAAGAATAGATGTTGCATGATCTAATGGGTATTTCTGATGATTGTTACCTGCTATTGGTGAGTGATCTATGGCCTGCTGGAGATTTGGGTCTATTACTATTGCTTCTTGATCTACTATAGCTTTCTCTCTCCTTCCTAATACTTCTCCTTGATGGCCTACTCCTTTATCCTTGTGCTCTTGATACAGCTATGGCCTAGTCTTCTTTTCGTGAAGCTACTGCCTGGCCTTGATCTTCCCCTTGTTCTAGCTCTTGGATGGCTCCAAGGAGCAACCCAAGTTGGGTGATGGTTTGGTGGGATGATCTGGTTGATTGAGTGGTGGTGTTATAGGTTTTAGAGAGAGGACACTCTCTCTGCTATGGCTAGGAAGTAACCCTAGGCCCTGTGATCTCCTGTGTCGACAGCAAGGCATGCTTGCATGCAACGACTGTGTTGTGTGCCTAATTGTGTCACTTGTGGATCAGTTCAAGTAAATGCTCGATATTTCCTGATATTTTACCTTTTTATATGACTTTTGTGAAACTTGCCCCTAATCCTATGATGTTATACTAAGACCACTAACCTAATAAGAATAGATTGTTGTGATTTGGTGAAACTTACCCCTTTCAAAATTATGCTCAGTTAGGAACATAAATAGTGCATTTCATGTTAATTTCTGAGAGTACTAAACTAAAATAACCCCCTCTTTTCCTTTACTATTAGTTTTCTTTTCCTTTGTTGTTGCAGGGATAAGGATCAAGAATAAGAAAGAAAGAGGATACAAGATGAAGAATTAGTTTAGTTATTAGTTTAGGATCTTTCTTTTATCCTATTTGTAATCTTTTGTTTTATTTATTTGCAATTTACTTTTTTGTTTAGATCATTGTATCAACAATGTGATTTATTGTTGATGAGTAATAAAGGTTATTTTCTTTGTTTATTATTCCTATATTTCCTTTTAACTTTAAATAATGAAATTAGCAGTGTAATATTGTATGATATTAATAAAGTCACCTTTCTTTTATTATTCTTATTGTAATATTCTTTTATATTTGAATAAATTTAAAGACATTTTAATATTTGTTCTAGTTAATTTATTATCATTTATCTATTATAATATCATATTACTTTATTCAAGAATTTCCATTCCATTTCCGCTAAATATTTAAGTATTCCATAATTCAATTTGTGAATTTTCTAAATTTATTTGAATTCAAATATGAAATTCAAATACATGTTTGGATAAATTCCCCCTAAAAACAAAGAATTCTACAAAGGTCATGTCAAAATCTAACTCACTTGCGCTGATGTGTAGGCCTTCAGCTTTGCGTGAAAATTCCCCGGATTTTTTTATACATGAATGCAATGCACACACATGTGTCCTCTCTAATTCTAGGTGCTAGTCCTGGGATGTTATAGGTGTCGTGGCATGTCGACCTTCGCTTTCAAAGGGGTTGCTTTACCTTTTGCGGTGAGGCAGTTCAGGTAGAGTTTGGGATCCGGACAGTGGCGGTGGAGTTGTCCATCCGTCGAGGTGATGGAGTAACAGACGACGACACTCCTCCTTGTCTGCCTGTTCTTGGTGATTGAAAGATGAAGGGCCTGACTGCTCGTGCCTTCTTGAAGCTGTGCATTCGGAGATCCGAAGATCGGATGACTCGCTGATGCTATCCTTGGTCATAGAGATTGCTCGTGGCTTGGCAGTGGCCGAGCTCCTCTTACATAATGGCGCGCTATGCTTGGTCGAGCTCCTCCTTCGTAATGGCGTGCTATCCTTGGTCAAAGAGGATCCTCCTTCGTAATGGCGCGCTATCCTTGGTCAAAGAGACTGCTCCTGGCTTGACAGTTGCCGATCCTTCTTCCTAGTGACGCGCTATCCTTAGTCAAAGAGACTGCTCCAGGCTTTGCAGTGGCCAAGCTCTTGGTCAAAGAGACTGATCCTGGCTTGGCAGTGGCCGAGCTTGTCCTTCCTAATGGCTATGTCGACGCAACTTTCAGCTTTGTGTGCAAAGGCCTAGCAGGAAGGCTTCCTTTGACCCCTATCCGGAATTCAGTGCTACCGCCGCCCCTAGTGGCAAGTGCCCCAATGGTGACGTCGGTCTCTTAGAGACGACGGTGGAGAGGACATAGGACCTGATTGCTTGTTTGTATTTTGTTCTAGGGTCCTTTTGTAAGATGTGAGGCCTTACATTTGAATTCCAGGGTTGTTAGGACAAGTAATGTTAGGGGCCTTTTTGTAATTTTGTACCCACCGTTTTATCAATACAGCTTCTAGGCCTTTCAGCCTTTTCCGTCGAAAAACAAGTACTGATGTATGGCAAAATTCAGAACGACCTCTGCAAAGAAAAAAAAAAGCGAATGCTGAATAAAAACGCAACTGCGTCTTTATTTATCGACGACGCCAAGAGCACGTACGTTTCAAAATATAACATATTTTAGGTTTATAAAAAAATATCTAAAGTTTTTTTAGTAAGTAACCTAAGTAAACCTATATATTAAAAGAAGTCTAAATATATTTGATTCACAAAACTAAAACATCTTATATTTTTTTAAACGGAGAGCGTAGAACACAAACAGGGACACACTAGCGCACGAACACACACGATAACTTGGTTAGACACAAAAGTTTGGACTAGAAAATGAACGCATGCAAGGTAGATCACCGCTCAAGAAAGCATTTAGCAGCTGTCCGCGCAGGCTTACTCCTTCGCCACCTGCCTAATAACTCTCAGCTCCTTCTCGGGAAAGGACGGCAGAATCACTGCCTCCTCCTGAGCTTTCACCACCTCCCTCAACTTCTCCTCAGGGACGCCGAAGCCGGCCGCCAGCTCCGGGCCGAGCATGGCGTGGAGGACCGAGGAGGCGCTGACCAGGAACTACGGCCTGTTCCGCCTCGCCGACGTGGTGAACCCGAAGAACTCAAACGGCCCGCCCCGCGACGCCACCTGCGCGAACGGGAAGAAGCGCGGGATCCAGAACACGTCGCCGGCGCGCACGTGGCACTCATCGCCAGCGTCCCGTTCGGGAAGACCACCTGGATGACGCCTTCGCCGCCGAGCACCACGCCGTCACTAGTAGAAAACAGGACATTAGTCCTGGTTTGTAAGAGTGATGCAGCCCGTCCTACGGACGCACCTCCATCTACAACACCTAGTCCCCCAAGTGGACCAATGACTCGCGCCCGAGCCAAACTCCTACAAGCCAAGGTTAACTCGCTCCTTTTCTCATGTGATTTTGGTCTACCTTTGGATGGCTTGCTACTTCATGCAACTACGTTGTGTATCCTCAGCTATGAAGCAACATCACCACACCAAGCCCCCAAGGAAGAAGGACCAGGAGAAGAACCTGCTGGAGCTCTGCACACCGGAGTCTCCGGTGTAGACCAGAGTCTCCGGTCCCCTACACCGGAGTCTCCGGACCTTCCTCCGGTCCGGCCACAAGAACCAAGCCCGGGACAGCCAGAAGCCCCCTCCGGAGACGGGTCCGGAGACTGAACCGGAGTCTCCGGTCCAGACCGGAGTCTCCGGACCCAACACCGGAGTCTCCGGCCTACTCGATGCCAGGCATATCAAGGCCTTTTGGGCCTGGCCCATGTAACCCCCAGTTTCGCCCCAATTTCTAGTTTTATTCCAAAACTACCTCTGTTTAAGTGGTTGGCCTATATAAAGCCCCACCCCTCATATGTAAACCCTAGACTTGGATAATAATAGTTGAGGACACCCCTTTGAGGATCTTTCATCTATTGATCGCATGCTCCTACCAAGAGGCACCCTATTATCCACAACCTCTTGGATCTTGCCTAGTGCGTTCAAGTTGTACAAGGCCTTGGGATCTCGGTTTCTCGTGCCCAAGTAGTCAAGATCTCACCAAGCACCTCGCCCCCGTTGTTGGCCGTGGAGAGAGAGCTTCGCCCAACACCGATCCTAGGGAATGTTGGACCGGTTGCCACCGGTGTGAGTTATCGGCGTGTATCGTGTTTTGTGTGCGTGAGTTCATCGGGTTCTTCGTGTGCGTTTGTTCGTGGATTTCATCCCCTTTCCCCCTTCCACCGCTTTCCCCTCGATTCTCGCAGAGATTCGTGAAAGATCGGGCCACCCCAAGGGGTTACCCCATAACATATTGGTATCAAGAGCAAGGTTGATCACGAATTTCCCCTCAATTTTTCTTCTATCCACCATAAATTCGAAAATTTCCCAAAAAACATGCCCAATTTGCCTTTGGATCGATCTATCTTTTTGGAGTGTTATTTGTGGTTTTGATCCGACCAAATCTTGTCTAAGGTGTTGGTCCAGCTTTTGCCTGCGTTTCCCAGCCCAATTTTGGCCAAATTTTCGCGGATTTGAGGACTCTAGGCGTGAATTTCCGCTCAAGAACACGAGCAGATCTTCCACACCGGAGTCTCTGGCCCTGTGCACCGGAGTCTCCGTCCTACACCGGAGTCTCCGTCCCAGATCGGAGTCTCCAGCCCTGGACGCCAGTTTTGACCCTTTTTCCTCTTTTCTGCATTGGCTAATCTGTCCGCTTGTTGTTTGTGTTCCATGTGCGTGTCACCAACTAACAGATAGCTTCCGCAACATCGCCGCGCTCTTCGACACCACGGACCCCAAACTCTTCCCTGCTCCATCGACACGAGATCATCATCAACAACTAAGGTATAACTTGTGTCAACCCTTGTAGCCATATCTTCCTTTGTGTGTACCTATCCTATGAGAGCAACTCATTTTGTGTTTGTCTAAGCATTGTGCACTTGCCATTGGAAAGTGAGAGTGTGAGGGCAAATACAAAAGTTAACATAGTAGCATAGAAAGGGAGCAAAAGAAAAAGAATCAAAAAAAAGAGGAAGAAAAATAGAAAGATACATAGTCTACCAATACAAAGAGAGCATCAAGCTTGTAAGCAAAAGAGAGAGGAAGAAGCGCGCCAAGGCAAGTGCACAAATCCGTTGCTTACCCTCTTTTGGCAAACGAGCTGTGGTCTCTCCTTGAGTTGGCACGACAACCGAGCGTAGTCTTCGTTAGGCCATTTTGTGCTCACTTTCATAGTCGTGCTAACCCCATTTTTCTCCACGTGTGTGTTTAGTCATAGGTTCTCGTCACCTTTTGAGTTGACCATTTCCTTTTGACTTGAGTTTGTTGGATCTTCTCCACTTTTGACTATCCTTTGCGTTTGATTGGTTCTTTGGCTTTCCCACAATCCTACCCATCCACCAAAAGCTTTTGAGAGCTGTAGCTTATTTGTGTGTGAGTTTCTTTGCAATTTCACTTTGCACGCTGTTCGCTCCTTTGTGTGGCAATTGGTTTGATATAATCTCCAAGGTAAGGTAAAAGGCTAACTCTACACACCCTTATTCTCCATATACAACCCTTGTCGGCTTTGCATCATGGACAGGAATGGCGAGCCGTCCCAACCACCACCACCTCCGGAGGACGACACACAATACATGACAAGATGGGACCATTGGAAGGTCCGAGGAGAATTCAACTACCGTTGTGAAGCCCTTGAGCGGCGCCAAGATGAACAATTTAGCGAAGCCCGAGTGGAGTTCAAGAACATCGACAACCGCTTCGAAGAAGTCCGAGGCCAAATGCATGCCATGCAACACAACCTCGGTCATCAAAATGAAGCTCTTGGTCGCGCCCTCGCCTCAACGGATGAGAAGCTTCAACGCCTCATTGATGGATTAGCAAGGCCACGATCGCGAGACTCAAGATCATCACGGCACTCCTCAAGTGAATCAAGTGCACCTCGCCGTCACGCTTCAAGGCACCGGGATGGACCCGTCCTTCAATCCATGAGCTCTTCTCAAGAGGTACCATCTCCGCGACATGCCGCGACGTCAAGCTATGATGGTGACCTCTCCGCAAGACCTCCAAGATGTGAAGCGGACCGGCCACAACCAAGGGCACTTGTGATTCAACAAGAGCAACCTCACATGGACCACCAATCCCATCGCCATTGACATGTTCTTTCAACAACAAGTGAAGCATCCGAAGTGGAAGAACAAGACCGCCGTCGGCGTGAAGCACTCGAAGATCCACCAAGGCGTCATCATCGACATGAACGTCGACATCGACAGCATGATCATCATGACGAGCCTCCTCCACATCAAGAACAAAGAGAGCAGCCCATTGCGCATGCGGCTCGACGTCCTCCTCGCCACATGGCGCAAGACAATGCTCCTCGGCATCAACCACGACAAGAACAAGAGCAAGCTCCCCAAGCTCGTCGTGAGGATCAACAACCTCCTCGTCCTCAACCGCGCCAACAATACGAGCAAGCTCCCCAAGCTCGTCGTCAAAACCAAGTTCCACCACCAAACGTGGCACCTCAACAACCGCAAGAGCAACGCCACCATCACCAAGCAAGACATGAGAGCTCGGATGATGAAGATGACCGCCAAAATCATGGCAACCGTCGCCACCGGAACCGCAAGGAAGAAGAAACTTTCGGCAAGCTCAAGTTCACCATGCCCAAGTTCACCGGTTCCAATGAACCCGAAGAATACCTCTCGTGGGAACTCAAGTTGACAAGATCTTTTGCATGCACAACTATAGAAATGAGAAGGTGATGGCCATGGAATCCCTCGAGTTTGATGAGTATGCCAACCTTTGGTGGGAACAAGTCCAATAGCTCGTGAATCAAAAGAAGAGCCCCCAATCTCAACTTGGCAAGATATGAAGGCCCATATGAGATCCCGCTTTGTTCCTTCGCACTACACGCGTGACCTTTTCAACAAGCTTCAAACACTTAGTCAAGGGACAAAGACCGTGGAAGAGTACTTCAAGCAAATGGAGCTCAACATGATCCGTGCCAACATTGAAGAGCGGGATGAACAAACAATGGCACGTTTCCTCAATGGCTTGAACCATCCAATCAAGCGCATCACCGAGTTCCAAAAGTACAACAACATGGTTGAGCTTGTGCACATCGCATCAAAGGCCGAGCGTCAAGTGCAAGAGGACATCAAGTACAACAAGCCAAAGACATACTTCACATACAAGCAAGCCCCAACCACTACTCCGACAACACCAAGTGGAAGCTCATCAAATACAACCAAGCTTCCCTTCAAGCCAACACTTCCTCAAGGAAAACCGCCCCCAAGTGGCAAATACACAAGAGATGAACAACCATTCAATGGTGAGTGCTACAAGTGTGGAGGCAAAGGACACAAGTCGGCCGCATGTGGGAACAAGAAAGTTTTGTTCATCCATGACAACGGCGATGAAGAATACTTGAGTGAAGATGAGTTTGATGCAAGGGTCAAGGAAGCCATGGCAAGGCAACATTTGGAAGAGGACCAAGAACTACTTGTGTGTGAGCATGACGCAAGTCCATCGCTTGTGGTCACAAGGGTCTTAACTACTCAAGCCAATGAGAATGAAGACCAACGATCAAACATCTTCCAAACTCGTGTCGGTATCAATGGGAAGTCCATCAAAGTTGTCATCGATGGAGGGAGTTGCCACAATCTTGCAAGTACGGAATTGTGTGAGAAACTCAACCTCAACCTCCATCCGCATAAGCACCCCTACCATATACAATGGCTAAGTGACCAAGGGTCCGTCAAGATCAAGCACACCGTCTCGGTAACGTTCTCAATTGGACCATACAAAGACACGTGAAATGTGACGTGGTCCCCATGACGGTTTGCCATATGTTGCTAGGAAGGCCGTGGCAATTTGACAAGCGTGCTTTACATGATGGTCACTCAAACACTTATACTTTCAAATGGCTTGAAAAAACTTGTGTTTTGCAACCAATGACTCCTAGACAAATAATTGCAGACAATGCAAAGGCTTTAGCGAGGGCGCAATACACAAAAACACCTTGTGAGAAGAGTGGTGAGCGAGAGAACCACACTATAGTGAGTGAGTGCCACAAGCCAAACTCGAGTGGAAAAACTAAGAGTGTTCTTGCCACCAAAAGTGAGATGAGAGAAGTGCGGAACAACCCATCCATCTTGCACTATGTCCTTGTATGCAAGGGACTAGCGCAAGGAACTAATGACTTGACAAATGTTCCTCCTTCTTTGATGGCTATCTTGCAGGAATTTCAAGATGTATTCCCCTAAGAGCTTCCTCATGGACTACCTCCTCTTCGTGGAATCGAGCACCGCATCGACCTCATACCCGGCGCCCCACTCCCAAACCGCGCCGCGTATCGCACGAACCCGGAGGAGACGAAGGAGATAGAACGACAAATCAACCAACTCGTCTCCAAAGGTTTGATCCAAGTAAGCACTAGCCCAAGCACGGTTCCCATGATTCTAGTTCCAAAAATGGATGATACATTGCGGTTATGCATGGACTGCCGTCCAATCAATGCTATCATCGTGCGTTATCGACATCCTATACCGCGCCTTGATGACATGCTTAATGAGTTATGTGGAGCCACTATATTTTCGAAAATTGATCTTCGTAGTGGTTACCATCAAATTCGCATGGCCGAAGGTGATGAGTGGAAAACCGCCTTCAAGACCAAGCTTGGTCTCTATGAATGGTTGGTTATGCCTTTTGGCTTATCAAATGCCCCATCTACCTTCATGCTCCTCATGAACCATATTTTGAGATCTCTCATTGGGAAGAGTGTCGTTGTTTACTTTGATGACATCCTTGTCTATAGCAAGTCACTAGAGGAGCATGTTACTCATGTTAAGGAGGTCCTTCAAATCCTTCGTCATGAAAAGCTTTATGCTAATATCCCAAAGTGCACTTTTGCAAAAGACAAACTGATTTTCCTTGGTTTTGTTGTGTATTCTAATGGCATTGAAGTTGATGTCTCAAAAGTTAAGGACATACGAGACTGGCCCATACCGACCAATGTTAGTGAACTTCGTAGTTTTCATGGGTTGGCTGGCTTTTACCGTCGCTTTGTGAAAGACTTTTCCACCATTGCTTTCCCCCTCAACGAATTGACCAAGAAAAATGTCACGTTCGTTTGGGGAAAAGCACAACAAAAGGCTTTTGATGATCTCAAAAAGAGGCTCACCAAAGCACCACTTCTTGCATTACCGGATTTCACAAAAACCTTTGAGATTGAATGTGACGCTAGTGGAATTGGCATTGGAGGCGTCCTTATGCAAAATGGGCATCCTAGTGCATACCATAGTGAGAAACTTGATGGCGCACGCCTTAACTATCCCATCTATGACAAAGAGCTTTTTGCCTTGGTTCGTGTCCTTCAAGTGTGGCAACACTACCTTTGGCCCAAAGAATTTATAATCCATTTTGACCATGAGTCGTTGAAATATCTTAAGGGCCAAGCCAATTTGAGTAAAAGGCACGCCAAATGGGTTGAGTTTATGGAATCTTTTCCTTACATTGTCAAGTACAAGAAGGGCAAAGAAAATGTGGTAGCGGACGCTTTGTCTCGCAAAAACACAAACCTTCTTACACGAATCGAAGTAAATGTCTTGGGTCTTGATGACATCAAATCTTTGTACGCGTTCGACCCTTTCTTTGGACTAATTTTGCAAGATGTTCAATAGACAAAGGGATTGATGATTTCTATTTGCATAAGGGTTTTCTTTTCAAACAAAACAAGCTTTGCATTCCGAAGTCATCTCTCCAAATTTTGCTTCTTCAAGATTCCCATGGTGGAGGCCTTATGGGTCACTTTGGCCGTGACAAGACATATGACATGCTATCCACTGACTAATTTTGGCCAAAGATGAACGCCGAGCGCCACGTCCAACGGTGCACTACATGTATCCAAGCTAAGTATAAGTCTAACCCCTTCGGTCTTTATATGCCATTGCCTATTCCTCATGCACCTTGGTCGGACATTAGCATGGACTTTGTGTTAGGATTGCCTAGATATAAACATGGACATGATTCTATATTTGTGGTAGTGGATCGCTTTTCCAAAATGGCACACTTCATTCTGTGCCATAAGACCGATGATGCTTCACATGTAGCAAATTTGTTTTTCAGGGAAATAATTCAGCTACACAGTGTACCAAGAACAATCGTCTCCGACCGCGACGTCAAATTCATGAGCTACTTCTGGAATACACTAATGGCCAAGCTCGGCATCAAGCTCCTCTTCTCGTCCGCCTCGCATCCTCAAACAGATGGACAAACTGAGGTCGTCAATCAAAGCCTTGGCACACTCCTACGTGTGTTGATAAAGAATAACCGTAAAGACTGGGAGGAATGTATTCCACACGCCGAGTTCGCCTACAACCGCGCCAAGCACTCCACCACCATGAGGAGCCCGTTCATGATCATCTATGGCTTCGAGCCTCTCACCGCGCTCGATATCCTTCCACTTCCGCTTCATGAACGTGCAAATATGGACGTTGTCAAGTGTGCCCAAACAATGAAGAAACTCCATGAAGACACAAGGGCTACGATCGAGCAAGAAGTCCTTCGCCAAGCATCAAGGCTAAACAAGAACAAGAAAGAGATGATCTTCGAAGAAGGCGACCTTGTGTGGATACACTTGAGTAAAGACCGCTTCCCCAAGGACCGCGACTCCAAACTCAAGCCAAGAGGTGATGGACCGTTCAAAGTACTCAAGAGGATCAACAACAACGCCTACGTCATCGATATCCCAACATCCAAGTATCTTGTGAGCCCGACATTCAATGTCAAGGACCTCTCACCCTACCATGGCGAAGATGAAGTTAAGAAGGTTGAAGAGTCGAGGACGACTCTTTCCCAAGGGGGGGAGCTGATGCAGCCCGTCCTACGGACGCACCTCCATCTACAACACCTAGTCCCCCAAGTGGACCAATGACTCGCGCCCGAGCCAAGCTCCTACAAGCCAAGGTTAACTCGCTCCTTTCCTCATGTGATTTTGGTCTACCTTTGGATGGCTTGCTACTTCATGCAACTACGTTGTGTATCCTCACTATGAAGCAACATCACCACACCAAGCCCCCAAGGAAGAAGGACCAGGAGAAGAAGCTGCTGGAGCTCTGCACACCGGAGTCTCCAGTGTAGACCGGAGTCTCCGGTCCCCTACACCGGAGTCTCCAGACCTTCCTCCGGTCCGGCCACAAGAACCAAGCCCGGGACAGCCAGAAGCCCCCTCCGGAGACGGGTCCGGAGACTGAACCGGAGTCTCCGGTCCAGACTGGAGTCTCCGGACCCAACACCGGAGTCTCCAGCCTACTCGATGCCAGGCATGTCAAGGCCTTTTGGGCCTGGCCCATGTAACCCTCCAGTTTCGCCCTAATTTCCAGTTTTATTCCAAAACTACCACTGTTTAAGTGGTTGGCCTATATAAAGTCCCACCCCTCATATGTAAACCCTAGACTTGGATAATAATAGTTGAGGACACCCCTTTGAGGATCTTTCATCTATTGGTCTCATGCTCCTACCAAGGGGCACCCTATTATCCACAACCTCTTGGATCTTGCCTAGTGCGTTCAAGTTGTACAAGGCCTTGGTATCTCGGTTTCTCGTGCCCAAGTAGTCGAGATCTCACCAAGCACCTCGCCCCTGTTGTTGGCCGTGGAGAGAGAGCTTCGCCCAACACCGATCCTAGGGATTATGTTGGACCGGTTGCCACCGGTGTGAGTTATCGGCGTATATCGTGTTTTGTGTGCGTGAGTTCATCGGGTTCTTCGTGTGCGTGTTTTCGTGGATTTCATCCCCTTTCCCCCTTCCGCCGCTTTCCCCTCGATTCCCGCGGAGATTCGTGAAAGATCGGGCCACCCCAAGGGGTTACCCCATAAGAAAGAGGCTTTAGTCCCGGATTGCAATGCGGGACTAACGTATCGGGACTAAAGGTTAGGCCTTTAGTCCCGGTTGTGTTACAAATCGGGACTAGATTGTCTCCACGTGGCCCTGCTGCGCGCGCTGGGCTGGAGGATATTTAGTCCCGGTTCGTAACACGAACCGGGACTAGACTAAAGTTCTTCTGCCACGGCAGCGTTTTGCACCAAACTGCTACCGCGACAGGAGGTGGGATTTTAGGGTTTTAGGGTTTTCTTTTTTTGTGTTTGATTATTTTTCATTTTGGGTTTTCATATACAAATTATTTTACGCTACTACATGTTGTATACATTGATGCATATATAATATAATTTCACTCATGATAACATAAATACATATAAATATATACACAACCGAGACTAGAGCTCGTCTAATTGATTTACACCAAGATCATCATTACAACAGATACTGTCCTTTTGTGTCTATCCACGATTACACGAAGGTCTATCTACGTTGTACTCTCCTTTTGAGTTTATGACGTCCCTGAGCAAAAATCCCGACAACTCCTCTTGAATTGCTAGTAGGTGTACATGTGGTAGGAGCTTATCCCGTATCGCATCCAACTATATATAAAGAAGTAGATCATTATGAATGGAACTCAACAAAAACTATAGTATAGAATAAATTGCGAATATATTGTTTACGTACTTGAAGAAAGTCTGTGCCCTGCTCCATACACCCACGAATGAACTCGCATACGTAATATCCACATAAATTAGTCCCCTATGGCTGCGTCGCACACTTTTCGATCGAGAATATAATTCAATCAGATAATAATCAAGCATGATAATTATAAGAATGATAATTGTAATATCCACATAAATTAGTCCCCTAGCTCTCGTACTACTTACCGGGACCGTACGAAAAGTGAGCTCCTCACGCCATTCACCCTGAACCTCCTTCGTGAACCTTTTCCAAACCCTGTCCGGCAAAAAAGAAATGAATGAGTTATTAATGAGTTTACATATCAGAGAATGAACGAAAGAGACATATATAGTGATTGAAATTAATTTTGGAGGCAATCAATTATGCTGCGGTAGTATTCCATCGGCTTCTTTAACGAGTCCGAGAATTCAACTTTTGCACGGTCAACGTCAATGTTTAGAAGAATCCAGTGGAAGATGCGCACGTTTATATACACTTAACATCGAGTAAACAAAAATTGAATGTGTACAAGACAGTAAGACTCTTACCCATAGTTGTAAGGAAATAGTATTTGTGTCTTGTAATGTTGCTCCATTAAAAACATTAGCAAGTTATCCTCCGTTTCCTCGAGGTTATTTATTAGCGTATGTCCATTAACTCTGTTTGGGTCAACAAACCCAATGCTGTAGATTGACTTTCTTCTACATTCTTGAATCTTCATTTTGCATATATAATAGCATACCGAAGGAGCTATAGTGAGGATAACGACAGGAAATTAATTGAACAAGCTGAGTTAGTGACTTAATTACTTACAGAAATAATATGCTGAGGAGGGACTTGTCGAAGGCGTCTAGGTTGAATAACTGAAATAGTTCACAAAGTTCAATGGAGATCTCGTCTGTACGGAAGTAATCCTCTCCAACTTTACATAGGAGAAATTGTCTCCCTTCCTTTGTGACTTTCAAGTACCAGATATGCAACAGTCGCATATGTGTTGGCAGATAATCAAATACCTCATAGCTGACCAGAGGCTCCCCGTAGACAAATTTTCGTGCTATTGGTCCCTTGGCGACATTATCTCCGCCGGCTAGAAGTGCTTCGACCGGCACGTTACACTCCTTGGCTAATTTAATAGCTAATTCCATATCTATTCCACCTTGTGTGGGCTGGGGTAACACCTTGAGCGGGGAAATGGATTGTTTTGCCTGTTTGCCGAGCTGGGCAACTTTTTTTGATTTTCTCCCACTTGCAGTAATGCTTGATGACTTCTCTTTTAGTGTCTTCATAAGACAGTGTGTATATTCATATTTCCTATTTAACACATGTTGGGGTGGTTGCTCAAGGAATGCCTTGAAGTGCTTCTTGACTTTTGGATCAACTAGCACATGTGGCTCGAGTTGTTTTGGTGCAAAATGGGCCTTCACTTCGGCCTGGGAGATCACCGCGCTTTCCTCATCAGTCCGGTGATAAGATAACTTGGGAGGAGACGGAGGTACTCTTGGGAGGGGATCTTGTCGTTTTCGGCGTCGGGTCTCCCTCGACATAGCGGTGTTATTCTTCCGCTTTCTTCCCTTTGATTCAGTGGGCGGAGGCGCCGGAGATGGAGATGCAGTCGCGCTGCGATCCCTCTCAGGAAGGGGTGGACTATTGTTTCTTGGTGGAGACGGTGGACTCGGAGGTGATGGTGGCCTTGGAGGTGATGGATTGCTTCTCGAAGGAGAAGATTTCCTTGGCGCCCAGCCTAGAAACATGATGTGTTGTTTTTTCTAAAGAATGATGCCACCCTCCACTTCTCCAAGTGTTTTCTCCCCTTCGCCTGCAGGGATGTCAAGCTCAAGTGATCGACATGTCAGTTCAACTTCATCCACACCGACACGAGCATAGCCAGCTGGAATCTGACTTCCATGGTAGGTCGCTTCCGGTGGACAAGGTAAAGCAAAGCCGAGTGCCACCTTCATAGAAATGTTCTTCACTGTGACATGTAGCTCACAAGCTGTCCTTGCCTCGACTTCATCCACGGGGTAGAGAACCATCGTTGCACCGGCCGTATCATCTATCACCGGTGCATTATTGTCCATCAGCATTGGATTATTAGCTTGTACCTCCGTGGAAGCCACGCTGCTTCTCCGCTGAGATGGGCCCACCGGACTGTCTAACGCAGGATCTTGCTGTCGGGTCAGTACTCTAAGTTCATTAATCTGCTCCTGCTGCAGCTTGAACATGGCTTGAAATTCCTCGTTCCTTTTTTCAACCGCCTCCGTGAAACCCTGTCTTCCATGGAACAGATGGGCCAAAGCCTCGTGTTCGTCCGACTTTTTCAGGATTCCCGAGGGCATATGTCAGCTCATCGTTCTCTCTGTCGGGAATGAACTTTCCATCTTTTCTCAGTTGTATCACTTTAACAAGTTCATCTTTGGGTTTAGTAATGGCCTCCTTTGTAACAATAATCTCCTCGGTTTCAGTTTCATACGACCCCCCATGCCCAAGGAGCCAATTTTTTGACCTCACGGGCCACTTATTTGTAGCTGGCGTGACCCATTTTTTACGCATTTCTTCCTCAGTTTTTTCCCACTTCGGCGCGGCCGTCTTGTAGCCACCTGTCCCCATAGTATGGTGATATTTCTTTTTGGCCGCATTTATCTTATTCTTTTCTGACTTGGCCATAGCTGCTTATGATTCCTTGTATTTCACAAATGGGGTCCAGTTATCCCGCTGCTTCTCCAGCGGGCCAGTGAATGGCGGAGTCAGCCCCTTCTTGGCAAAGTTGTTGTACAATCTTTTCTTCCAGTCCTTGAACTGTCCGCCCATCTTCTTAAGGTCCCACTTTCTGACTTGCAACCTCAATGCCTCAATGAGTTAAGAAGTGTCCAATTCAGGTAGAGAGAAGTGTGCCATGAGTGAATTCCAAAGACCGTCTTTGGCTCTGTCATCGACAAAAGTTTCTCCAACTCGATCACTTTTCTTTCCTGGCTTATTCCACTTCTGAGTAGTGATCTATATGGCATCCCTGACTATCGCTCCGCATTGGTATACAAATACACTTGCGACCTCTTTCGGCTCCAAAGGTTCGCCGAACTCAGACACTAGATCAATGGTGAAACACATACCATCGGCCAACTTTTTGGTCGGGCCTCGTTTCCTTGCAGAAGATTCGTCCGATGCGGAGGTCTAAGAGAAGAAACAGTCGTTAGTACATATATATATATATATGAATCAACTAATGCATCTACTAGCTCGTGATCAGCAGAGGCTTTATATACCTCGCCAGTCTTTGCTATGGTGGTGTCTCCACCGTCAGTTCCACCGTCGTCTCCACCAAAGAATTCTTCAATGTCGTCTCTTCCGTCGGCTTCATCCAAGTTGAGGTATTGGGAGCCATCATCATCTCCATCATCGTCTGCTCCATCATAATGGTAACCTCCCGTACCCTCATCTATCATGTTGTACATGATGTGCTCTTCGTTGTCTCTACCGTCCATAACTTAACTAATACAGAAGAATGATAAAACCATTTTGCTTAATGCGATAAAATAAAGGAACATAAAGTAATCCAGCTTAAACAATGCGATAAAGAAAGATAAAGTACCAATTAAACAACAATACATCTCGAATAATCTAGCTAGTACAACAATAAAGTACCAATTAAACAATAATACAACCCTATTACACATCTAGCTAGCTCAGCGAAGACGTCGAGCCCCGGCTACTAAGCCGCGGGAGGTGTGCACCCAAAGTATAGGAACCATCACCGGAGAATATCTCGGGTAAGGTGCCTGAAGAAGCTGCCGGGTATTGGCGTCCCGGACTCCTAAAATGTGCATGTAGCGCCGGACGTGCTCGTCCTCCTCCCTGACACGACGCTGTACCACCTCGTCGGGGGCCGACTCCCTCTGCATCACACCTGGACCACTCGGCCGCCACCACAGAAGATCCGGGTCGACGACGACACCCGGATTCCTCACGAGACGATGTCCCCCTGCTGGTAGCACCTCCCTATGCCAGCCCGGCGGAGCCCAACCCCGTGGATGCCCGGTGACACTGTCTAGTAGCGCTCCGGGGGTCACGCCGAGTGAACGAGGATGAGGAATCGGCATATTCCTAAACACTAAATTAAACCTATATACTTTAAACATGATGAAAATAAATAGTATCAACTAAAATAAACTATATTAAACACTAACTAAATTCACTAACTAAAATAAACTATATTAAACACTAACTAAAATCCTAAAATTCACTACGAAAAATTCACTAACTAAAATAAACTATATTACACTAACAAAATAAAATATATTAAACACTAACTAAAATATCTAAGAAAAAATTACACTAAACTTACTAACTAATTAACCCTAAAATAACCCTAACTAATTAACCCTAAAATAACCCTAACTAATTAACCCTAAAATACACTAACAAAATTATATACACTAACTAATTAACACTAACAAAATAATAACTAACAAAATTAACACTAACAAAATTAACACGTACTACTAAACTAAAGCTTACCGCGGGGAGGGGCGGCTCCGGTGGTGGTGGACGGTGCGGGCGGCGCGGTGGGCTCCGGTGAGGACGGCGCGGGCGGTAGGCGGCGTGCTGGGGAAGGGGCGGCGCGCCGGAGCGGGACGGCACAGGGGCACGTTCGACATGGGCGCGGGCGGCACGGGCTCGAGCGGCACGGGGAGGGGCAGCGCAAGAAGGGGCGGTGCAAGGAGGGGCACGGACGCGGCGCGGTGGTTGGTGGTGCGACGGCGAGAAGGCGCGGCGCGAGGAGGAAGACGGCGGCGCGGGGTCGATCTGTGCGCTCCGGTTCGATGCACGAACCAGGGCGCACGGGGTGGGTATTTATACCCACCCCCCCTTTAGCCCCGGTTGGTAGCACAAACCGGGGCTAAAGGGTTTTTGGCGCGTCGCGTTTCGCGCGCAGCCCCGCACCCCTTTACAAACCCGGGCTAAAGGTCCTATTTTAAAAGCTTTTTCAAAACCTTTTTTAAAATTAATTATTATATACCTGTTTAAAACCTTTTTAAAAACAAAAAACCTTTTTTAAAAACCTTTTTCAAAAAAAAATTAAAAACCTTTTTTGAATTTTTTGCCGTTTCGAACTTAGGTCAAAACGGTGTGCGTGAAGATAGGGGATGAGAATATTAGAACTTGCATTGGATCTCTGAAAAAATGACATATTTTGAGTCTAAAAATGAATTTTTTAAAAAATCACGGATGTTAGATCATGTACCTGTAGTTCAAACCGGACCCACTTCCTACCGATTCGGCAGACATTTGTCTTTTTCACCTAGGAAGGACAGAAAGGTTTGAGATCCCCCGGTTGGGATATAGTTCACGTAACGTGGTCTACTATTTTAGAAAAATGGGATGGTAGAATTCTGTAACTGCATTTTGGTGGCTGCTTTACAAAACGACCCGTCTTTTTGCGCTCGGAAAATGGCGTTTCCGAGCGACGAAAAGGAAAACTTCCTCCTACAACATTGTTCTACATCCCAATATACACATGTATGCACAATATGGGCACCGTATCACAAACTATGCCAAGATTCAACCCATAACATCCGTCTCTTGGACCGAAAGCCATGAAACCTCGAACATGATAGGTCATTTTGTGAAGGTTTTTTGGATACATAATCAGTATACCAAGTTTGATATTTTTCCTTGCAACTACGTCACATAATATCACACCACGCGAAGGATTTACATTGTTCGGACCTTTTTTGAATTTTTTATGCACGTTTTGAATTTTTTGCCGTTTCAAACTTAGGTCAAAACGGTGTGCGTGAAGATAGGTGATGAGAATGCTAGAACTTGCATTGGATCTCTGAAAAAATGACATATTGTGAGTCTAAAAATGATTTTTTCAAAAAATCACAGACGTTAGATCATGTACCTGTAGTTCAAACCGGACCCACTTCCTACCGATTCGGCAGACATTTGTCTTTTTCACCCGGGAAGGAAAGAAAGGTTTGAGATCCCCCGGTTGGGATATAGTTCACGTAACGTAGTCTACTATTTTAGAAAAATAGGATGGTAGCATTCTGTAACTGCATTTTGGTGGCTGCTTCACAAAACGACCCGTCTTTTTGCGCTCGGAAAATTGAAAATGGCTTTTCCGAGCGACGAAAAGGAAAACTTCCTCCTGCAACATTATTCTACATACCAATATACACATGCATGCACAATATGGGCACCGTATCACAAACTATATCGCGATTCAACACATAACATCCATCTCTTGGACCGAAAGCCATGAAACCTCGAACATGATAGGTCATTTTGTGAAGGTTTTTTGGAGACATAATCAGTATACCAAGTTTGATATTTTTTCTTGCAACTATGTCATATAATATCACACCACGCGAAGGATTTACATTGTTCGGACCTTTTTTGAATTTTTTATGCCCGATTTGAAATTTTTGCCGTTTCGAACTTAGGTCAAAACGGTGTGCGTGAAGATAGGGGATGAGAATGTTAGAACTTGCTGCCGTGAATCCGAGGCCAGAGTGGCAGGTGCCCCCGGTATATGCCATGGCTGGGCTAAGGATCTCTGGAGTGGCAGGTGACGATGACGATGACGATGACGAAGAAGACCTTGAAGCTGTGTACTATAGGACTAGGCATGATTATGACTAAAGGGGGTGGCTTTAGTCCTCAGTGTTAGCTAGTCCCGGTTTGTCCCGGTTTTTAATATTAATAAATGTCTAAGTGTTACCTAGTCTATAGTTTTGGTACCTGCCTATAGCAATCTCAGAAATTCCTTTATTAACCATGGAGCATCTTCCTTTAATAAATGAAAAATAGGATTAATTCACAAAAGGTTTAATACATTACATCACCAACATCCACATCTAGTGTTTTGGTTCTCTTCTTGTCCGTAACCATGGAGCATCTTCCTTATTTAGCGATATGCTTGGGTCAATTTTCACTTTGAATGGCGGAACTTCATGAAATTTGTCATAATCTTCTGACATGTCTGTCCTGTCCTCAACTCCCACCATGTTTCTTTTTCCTGAAAGAACTATGTGGCGCTTTGGCTCATCGTATGATATTATATTCTTTTGCTTATCTTTCCTTTTTATCGGTCTAGTAGACATGTCCTTCACATAGAAAACTTGAGCCACATCATTGTCAAGGACAAATGGTTCGTCTCCGTACGCAAGATTATTGAGATCCACTGTTGTCATTCCGTACAGCTGGTGTACCGTTACCCCACCTCCTGTCATCTTGACCCATTTGCATCGAAACAATGGGACCTTGAAATTAGGACCATAGTCAAGTTCCCATATGTCCTCTATGTAACCATAATATGCGTCCTTTTTCCCATTCTCGTCCGTTGCATCAAATCAGACACCACTGTTTTGGTTGGTGCTCTTTTTATCTTGGGCGTGCATGTAAAATATATTCCCATTGATCTCGAACCCTTGGAAAGTCAATATAGTTGAAGATGGAGACCTGGACAACAAGTACAACTGATCTCCAACAGTGGTGTCATTCATGAGATGTGTCTACAACCAACCGCCGAAAGTCTTCATGTGTTCATCTCTAATCAACCTGTCAGACTGTCCCGGGTAGTTCGAGCGTACAGTATTCTTGTGTACCTCGATATATGGAGCCACCAAGGTGGAACTTTGCAGAATTGTATAGTGTGCTTTAGTGAAAGAATGTCCGTCCATACATATCTTTGCTTTCTTTCCTAGCGTGCCTTTTCCACTAAGTCTCCCTTCATGCCATGATTCAGGTACACCGATCGGCTTAAGGTTAGGAATAAAGTCGACACAAAACTCAATGACCTCCTCTGTTCCATATCCCTTGGAGATGCTTCCTTCTGGCATCGCATGGTTATGGACATATTTCTTTAAGAATCCCATGAATCTCTCAAAGGGGAACATATTGTGTAGAAATACAGGACCGAGAATGGTAATCTATTCGACTAGGTGAACTAGAAGGTGCGTCATTATGTTGAAGAAGGATGGTGGGAACACCAACTCAAAACTGATAAGACACTGGACCACATCTTTCTGTAACCCTGGTAGACTTTCTGGATCGATTACCTTCTGAGAAATTGCATTGAGGAACGAACATAGCTTCACAATGGGTACTCTAACATTTTCCGGCAGAAGCCCCCTCAAAGCAACCGAAAGCAACTGCGTCATAAGCACGTGGCAGTCATGAGACTTTAGGTTCTGGAATTTTTTCTCTGCCATATTTATTATTCCCTTTATATTGGACGAGAAGCCAGAAGGAACCTTGATACTACTCAGGCATTCAAAAAAGATTTCCTTCTCTTCCTTGGTAAGAGCGTAGCTGGCAGTACCTTGAAACAACTCTGGATGACTGCCTTCTCGGTCTTTCATACGTTGTTGGTCCTGTCGTGCTTCTAGTGTATCTTTATTCTTTCCATACACGCCCAAGAAGCCTAGCAGTATCACGCAAACATTCTTCGTCAGGTGCATCACGTCGATTGCAGAGCGGACCTCTAAGACTTTCCAATAGGGTAGCTCCCAAATATAGATTTCTTCTTCCACATGGGTGCGTGTCCGCCAGCGTCCTTCGGAACGGACTGTCCGCCAGGACCCTTTCCAAAGATTACTTTTAAATCCTTCACCATATCAAATACAACATCACCAGTACGACGGACAGGATTACTCCAGTGATCTGCTTCACCATTGAAATGCTTGCCTTTCCTTCTTAGGGAATGCGTGGGCGGAAGAAAACGACGATTCCCTAGGTACACATTCTTCTTGCACTTATCCAAATAAATACTTTTAGTGTCATCTAAATAGTGTGTGCATGCATTGTATCCCTTGTTTGTCTGTCCTGAAATGTTACTAAGAGTAGGCCAATCATTGATGGTTACGAACAACAATGCACGTAGGTTAAATTCCTCACGTTTGTGCTCATCCCAGACACGTACACCTTGTCCGTGCCACAGTTGTAAAAGTTCTTCAACTAATGGCCTTAGGTATACATCAATGTCGTTGCCGGGTTGCTTCGGGCCTTGGATGAGCACTGGCATCATAATGAACTTCCGCTTCATGCACAACCAAGAAGGAAGGTTATACATACACAAAGTCACAGGCCATGTGCTATGACTGCAGCTCTGCTCCCCAAAGGGATTCATGCCATCCGTACTTATACCAAACCATAAGTTTCTCGCGTCACCTGCAAAGTCCGGGTACTTTCTCTCAATTTTTCTCCACTGCTACCCATCAGCGGGGTGTCTCAACATCTCGTCTTTCTTACGGTCTTCTTTGTGCCATCGCAACAATTTGGCATGCTCTTCGTTTCTGAACAAACGTTTCAGCCGTGGTATTATAGTAGCATACTACATCACCTTGGCGGGAACCCTCTTCCTCGTGCGCTCCCCCTCAACATCACCAGGGTCATCTCATCGGATCTTATACCGCAATGAAGTGCATACCGGGCATGCATCCAAATTCTCGTACTGCTCACTGCGATAGAGGATGCAGTCATTAATGCATGCATGTATCTTCTGTATCTCTAATCCTAGAGGGCAGACAACCTTCTTTGCTTCGTAAGTACTGGCGGGCAGTTCGTTATCCTTTGGAAGCAGCTTCTTCATTATCTTCAACAACTTTTCAAATCCCTTGTCAGGCACACCGACCTCTGGCTTCCATTGCAGCAATTCCAGTGTGCTGCCTAGCTTTTTGTGGCCATCTTCGCAATTGGGGTACAACAATTTGTTGTGATCATCTAACATCTGCTGAAATTTCAACCTCTCCCTTTCGCAATCACATTCTCCCTTTGCATCAGCAATGTCCCGACCAAGATCATCATCTGGCTCATATGATGCACGTTCTTCTGCTTCTTCTTCATCATTGTCTTCCATTGTAGTACCACCGTATTCAGGGGACATAGGATAGCTGTCATCATTCTCTTCATCTTTGTTGTCTTCCATCATAACCCCTCTTTCTACGTGCTTGGTCCAACAATTATAGCCAGACATGAAACCGAACCGAAAAAAGTGGCCATTAAGGACTCTTCAGGAAGAGTATTCCTTCTGATTTCGACACTTACCACATGGACAACAGATAAAACCATTCCGCTTGTTTGCCTCGGCCACAACGAGAAAAGAACGCACGCCTTTAATGAACACGTCAGAGATTCGGTCAGCGTACATCCATTGCCGTCTCATCTGCATTTTATAAGTTCATCAAACAAAATCACGATGCTAAGAGTAGTACTAGTATAAAAATAAAAGAACACATCGTATACATCAAACAAGCACTGATTTAAAAAACTTTCTACTACATCTTTAGTCCCGGTTGGACACACCAACCGGGACTAAAGGGGTTGCGGCAGGCTGGGGCCGACATGAGCCCGTTTAGTCCCGAATGGTGTCTCCAATCGGGACTGAAAGTGGGTGACGACACTATATGTCATGAGTGGACACTATGCCAGTGAGTGGCGACACTGTTTCAGTGGGTGGCGACACTATGGCAGGGGTGAGTGTCGACATTATGTCATGAGTGTCGACACTATGTTGCTGCTGCTTAATATATAAATAGGCTTCCTTGTGAACTATCAACTGCAAGGAAGATCGTGTGCGAGACCAGGGACACCACTACGGCGGAGCTTCTCGAAGATGTCTTAGGACCTCGTCCTCATACATCTTCAAGGAGCTTGCCGTAGAGGCACTCCCTAATATGTGAAATTAGTTAGCTCCACTAGCATACTAATTTAGCTAGAAAAGATATGAACTGAAAGATGGTGTGCGAGAGCAGGGACACCACTATTGCAGAGCTTCTCGAAGATGTCTTAGGATGCCTCGTCCTCAGACATCTTCGAGGAGCTCGCCATAGAGGCACTCCCTAATTTAATTTGGTAGCTCCTTGGCGTGTTCATGTTTTTTGTTCTTAATTTCTTACTTAACTGGCCGATGATTAACTAAAATGCTAGGGCGCCACTATATATATGTGTGCCTTCATAGTTTTGGTACTTATTTTTGTTTCAATGGATTTTGTGACGACGGGTAGAAGAAAGAAGAATATTTTGTTGCTCGACGGTGACATGATGCACTGTGAACCGACCGGATTTCAAGACAACGTGTCAAACCAAGATATGTATATAGGATGAACTCATGTATCTATGTGCTTCGATGAATCAAATGAATTTTGAGAACTATATGTGCCAAATTAACCAGATATACAGAGATAGAACCCACACAAAATCTATCCATTTCTAGAGCATGAAATGAGCTAAAACAAGCAATGAGAGCTGAAATGATGAAGTTGCTAACCTCTTAGGACCCTTGATAGATGTGGAGCCAAAAAATCTTCACAAATCTTGAGAAAATGGGGAAGAACTCGAGATTGAGGGGAGAAATTTGAGAGGGATGATTGTGTGAGCTTGAAATGGCTCGGGCTGGGAAGGGGAAGAAGATATAGTCGGGGAACAAACCGGGGCTAAATGTCCACGCATCTGCTCTTTTCCAGCGCCAGACCCTTTAGCCCTGGTTTGTTAAACGAACCGGGGCTAAAGTTCCCATACGAACGGGGGCTAATGTCTTCTGGTCCCTGCGGCCGTTTCTAGCCGTTGGGACCGGGACTAATGCTCTGGACCAAAGGTCTGTTTTCTACTAGTGCGTACTCCGTCGCCCTCGGGTTCACGTGCGGCGCCATCATCGAACCCTGCATATATATGCCAACATCGATCAGCCAGCCTCACGCAATTAATGGCATTACTACGTTGGTTATCCAGAACCAGAAGAGCAGAACATACGGCGGTGAGGTTGACGAGGTAGACGCCGATGTCGGAGTGGCCGAGGGGCTCGTAGTGGTGCTTGTCGATGGAGACGCTCCAGCCGCTTAACTTATCATGTTTGTCCAAATCCTTCTCTGAAACTCTCACACAGTCTAAAACTCGCTGTCCGTCATCCTTGCCGTTATGCGCTGACAAGTGGGGCCGTGTTCAGTCAGGTCCCCTAGTGGACACCTCTCTCCACTTATCCATATCAGCGCGGGACCCACAGCTTATCCATGTAAACGTCGTACCCACAACTTACCCAGGTTGCCATTGCAAGATGGGACCCCGAGCCAGCCCCGCGCCCGTGCCCGTGCTGTTGTCTCCACTTTCTCATTATTCTTCAGCGACAGAAACCCTTCTCTGGTGACGGCGGCCCTTCTCCGGTCGGTGAGTTATGTCTAGCTTCATCTCGGCCTCCCGTTCATCCTGGCCGCAGTATGATGCCGTTCCTTTGACCTATATGAATATGGAAACCGTGCGCAAGAAAGGTTAGATCTTGCACCAAATTGTTCCGATTAGAGGGGGTGTTTGTTGTGGACAATCAATTGGCACAACTCAGGAGCTTAATTGGGCGCGCGCTTGCTGTGGAGAATGCGGCCGACAAAGGAGCCATTCTGATGATTTAATTTGTTTATGGAGTTAGTGTCTCGGTTGTGATCAAGTGAATCTATGAGGTAAAATTATACCAAAATCTTTATGTCTGGTTCTTGTACCAAAATTATACAACTCTTAAACACTTTATAATTACAATTTAGACATGATAATATTGTCCTAAGAAAATATTAAGAGTTTACCATTTTTAGAGCATGAAAAGTAATGCATAAACTAAAGGATCCCTAAACTAAAATATTTATGTCTCGTGCATATACAAAAATTATAAACCTTTGAACACTGTGAAATCGCACTTGGGACATGATAATGTTGTGCTAAGAAAATCTTGAGAGTTTATCATTTTTATAGAGAGAAATGTAATGCATAAACTTGCATATACAAAAATTATACACCTTTGAACACTGTGAAATCGCACTTAGGACATGACAATGATGTGCTAAGAAAATCTTAAGAGATTATCATTTTCATAAAGTGAAATGTAATGCATAAACTTGCATATACTAAAACTATACACCTTTGAACACTTTGAAATCGCACTTAGGACATGATAATATTATGCTAAGAAAATCTTGGGAGATTAGCATTTTTATAGAGTGAAATTTAATGCATATACAAAAATTATACACCTTTGAAATCTTTGAAATCGCACTTAATACATGATAATGTTGTGCTAAGAAAATCTTGAGATATTATCATTTTCATAGAGTGAAATGTAATGCATAAAACTTGCATATACAGAAATTATACAACTTTGAACACTTTGAAATCGCACTTAGGACGTGATAATGTTGTGCCAAGAAAATCTTGAGAGTTTATCGTTTTCATAAAGTGAAATGTAATGCTTAAACTTACATATACAAAAATTATACACCTTTAAACACTTTGAAATCGCACTTGGGATGTGATAGTGTTGTGCTAAGAAAATCTTGAAAGATTATCATTTTCATACAGTGAAATATAATGCATAAACGGTTGGTGGGCATGATCCGCATGACAACTGTCTCGACCAATTAGAGCGCAACAGCCAAAATGAGCACATTTATGAAAGTTTGTGACCAAAAGAGAGAGTAAAACTGAGTAGTACTAAAAAACCAAGGACAAAACTAATAAAGGGATCCAAATAGAAAATAGAAAAAGATTTTAAAAATGGAAAATGTGTGTTTATACAATAAAATACATCTTGGCATACATCAAATTATTTGTAATTCAAATATACATGAGTGTGCTAATTATTGCCTCATTCAGACAAATTATGTTTTGGGAAGGGATGTTTTGGGAAGGGGTTTGAGTAGAAAGCCATGAACCTTCATAGATAGTAGGTGATTTGAGAAGTGGTGATTTAGGTTAAAACTTGATTTCTATATATTTCTTATGGTGGCAGGTCACATAAGAAGACTCACTGGGTAGGTGCCACTATATTTTGATCTTTTTGAATTTGTTGTGTATAAAATGACTCAATTAGCTAGCTAAAACTCATTCAATGACTCTTAGTTGACCAGCCACCGGAGGATAAAACTGAGTATATTACACGAGGCAGTGTTAGTAATGGAGGGAAAAACTGAGTACTGCCAAATGCTAGTGTTACTCTTAAAGGTATAACTGAGTACACCTAAGTCGTCACAGTTAGACACGAGCAGAAAAACGTGACGCGCGGTACATGTCGCGGTGCACGGGGAGGTAGCGACCGCGTGTGACCGTGCACGGTGTAGTAGCGTATGTTATTAGGCAGTACACGGTGGTGCAACAAAACATCTCTCCCTTCACCTTCATAGAGGCCCTCTCCTTGTACCTCTCCACCTCCTCACTCTCACTCACTCAAGAAATCGTCTTCACTATCCCATCACCTTCTGCAAACCCCCAAGAAAACCCCAATCGCATCGACGATGGAGAGGAATGGCGCGGTGGCTATCGTTGCCTCCAAGGCCGCCGAAGAGGAGGCCCATGTCCCCGTCCCCGTCTAGGCCCCCCTCGAGGCATCGAATTCATCCGTCGTCCTCGTCCAGGCCCCTGTCCCTGTTTCCGCCGTAGCCGTCAGCGAGGAGAATACTAGGAAAATGGCTATAGGTAATCAGCACATCCGTGGCTCACATGGTTGAAGTGCCCCACGGCTAAAACAGGCGTGGCTCACCTGTGGGCAGTGCCCTACTAGTAACTAGAACAATCGTGGCGCACATGACCATAGTGCGCCACAGATATGTGTGGGCCAGGGCCCTGTTGGCCACACGCCAGACATCCGTAGCGCACGTAGGGTAGGTGCGCTATGCCTGTTGGTGTTATCCGTGGTGCACGTTGGGGGTGCGCCGCGCCTAAGCGCATGCCCCTCTGTGCTGTAAAACGACCAGACACATCCGTGGCGCACTATGGCATGTGCGCCACGGATGTTACTAATCCCTGTGGCACACTTTGGCCGAGTGCGCCACGGATGTGGCGATTTTTTGGCAGCTCCACTTTATGTGCACATGTGTGATCATCCACCACCCCACACTTCACTTTCCCCTTCTTCTTCCTCCTTAGATCTAGTCGGGATCTTCTCCTTCCCACCTCAATTTCTCCACCCATTCACCATTTTTAGCATGTAGAACTTGCCTTGGATGTTACATAAGTAATAGAGGAAGGTCTCCGGTCTCTCATCTCCTTCTCTAGTCTCGCACGCACCTCTCCTTTCCATCTTTCTCGCGATTGGTCTCTCATCTCGGTAAGTTGTCCATGTAAGGATGTGTTCATGTGTATATGGATGATATGCTCATATGTATGTAGATGATCGATGCTCATGATGTGTGTATGAGAGGATCGATGGTCATATGTGTGTGTATATGGAGATTATCGATGATGCTCATGCATGTGTGTATGGAGAGGATAATGATTTGTTCATGTGTGTATGGATCGGTCTCTCTCTCTCTTGTGTTTGTATGTGAACAAGTTGCCATTTGTTTTGCCAAAATGTTGATTCATTTCCATTTTTGGCAAGACTTTGGCATTTCGCAAAGGTCCTAATTTTAGGATAGGTCATGCCGAAATTTTCTATCGACCATTGCATGCATGCATTGATTATGTGGTTCTAATAGACTTCTAACTATACCATGTACACCGTGCAGGCAAAAATGGTGCTCATAATGAGCGAAGACATTGTGGCTAGATTTTTGAAATGTGCGACGGCCGACATGATACGAAATAACAAGACGGAGATAAGATGTCCGTGCAGAAGATGCAAACTCAACTGGGTGATCGACCCAGATTCCGGGAATCTGCAGGCGCACCTGCTCCGCCATGGTTTCATGGATGGATACACTCATTGGATAAGCGATGACGAATACGATGGAGACGGTGAAGGTGGTCAACATGACGATGATCATCATCACGGCGAGAACGGGCGAGATGATGAAGAGTCTCCTGGAGATGGTGAAGGTGCGGAAGTAGACCGGGATGATGATGATCTAGATGCCGGAGGAGGAGACGACGATGGAACAACATCAGGCTGGGTGCGGGACCCTTATGTGCAAGAGCTACTTCTCAAGCAGACGAGTAACGCCAGGGCTGCCGCTAGAGAGAAATCCAAGCTTGCGCAACTTGAGAAAGATGCGGTTAATCCATTGTATGAAGGATGCAGGCCCGATGATACCCGGTTGAATGTAACGCTCAAGGCTATGGAGATGAAGGCAAAACACAAATTGAGCGACACAAGCTTCGACGATATGATGGCATTCTGGCACGATCGTCTCCCGGAGGGGAACACATGTCCAACTAGTATCGAGGACACCAAGAAAATTGTTTGTCCTCTCGATCTACCGCACGTTAGATATCACGTATGCATCAACGATTGCATCATTTATCGGGGATAGGACGCGGAAAAAACACATGTCCGGTGTGCGGCGTGAGTCGATACAAGAAAGGGAAGAAAGCACCTCGAAAAGTGGTATGGTACTTTCCTATCACTCCTCGTCTGCAGTGCTATTTCGCGGACCCTAAGGAAGCGAAGCTCATGCGATGGCATGCGGAAAGGAAGAAGCCAGGAGATGATTATGATGACCCTGAAAGGATGAGCTGCTGACGCACCCTTCAGATGCTAGCCAGTGGAAAGCATTGGACCTCGAATTCCCAGAATTCGGTGGAGATTCGAGGAACATCAGGCTTGGTGCGAGCACCGATGGAATCAATCCGTTTGGTAGCCAGAGCAGCACGCATAGCACTTGGCCCGTGTTTGTATGGATGTACAACCTCCCTCCATGGTTGTGCATGAAGAAGAAGTACATACAAATGAGTATGCTAATTCAAGGGCCAAAACAACCTGGTACCGACATCAATCTGTATCTCGGGCTGTTTAAAGAGGAGCTAGCCATGTTATGGGAATCTGGAGCCAATACTTACGACGCCGTCGCACAAGATTATTTCACTATAAGAGCCGCGTTGGTCACTACGGTGCAAGACTATCCAGGTTGCGGGTATATCTCGGGGCAGGTTATCCAAGGATTCTGCGCATGCGTTAGGTGCATGGATAACACAAGCTATCTCCAACTAGAGAAAGATCCAGGGTCATCGAAAACCGTGTTCATGGCGCACCAGAGGTGGCTCGGCAAGAATGATCCATGGAGAAAACATGGAGACCTGTTCGATGGCAAATTCGAGACCCGAGGAATCCCAGAGCGTAGGAGCAGCGTAGAAGTGGAAGAGTTGCTGAAAAACTGGAAAGATTGTCCTAAGCCTGGAAAGAAGCAAAAGAGGCAGCAACAAGACAAGCCGCTGATGAAGGTATGGAAAACAAGGTATGTTTTCTGGGAGTTGCCATACTGGAAGTTTCTCTGCACGCCTCATAGCCTCGACATCATGCATATCACGAAAAACATGTGCGAGAGTCTGGTCGCCACCATAATCAATATGCCAGATAGGACGAAAGATGGTCTGAAAGCAAGGCACGACCTGATATGCTTGGGTATCCGGAAGGAGCTTCACGGAGGACGCACTACTCCTGATGATCAGGAAGATGACGATGATCATGAGTCGGAGACGACACAAGGTCATCGGAAGGGTAAAAAGTTCAAGAAGAACGAATATTACTGCCCTCCTTCTTGCTTCACTCTAAGCCAAGATGAGATCAAACAGTTTTTCAAGTGCCTTCTAGGAGTCAAATTTCCTTACGGCTACGCGGGCAAGATAAGCAGATACCTAGACGAGGCGAAACAGAGGTTCAGTGGCATGAAGTCTCACGACTGTGTCGTGCTAATGACGCAGGTACTTCTGGTCACACTAAGAGGGATAATGGACGAGCACGTCCATGAAACGTTATTTGGCCTCTGCAAGTTTTTCGACGTCATCTCTAGGAAGTCGATTGGCGTGAATCAGCTCGGGAGGCTACAGGAGGAGATCGTGGTGATACTATGTGAGCTTGAGGTCTACTTCCCACCCGCATTCTTCGACATTATGGTGCATCTGCTGGTCCATGTCGTGGAGGACATCGTACAACTCGGGCCGATGTTCCTCCGCAGCATGATGGCGTTCAAAAGGATGAACGGACACATCAAAGGATACGTTCGCAACAGGTCCCGTCCAGATAGAAGCATATCCAAGGGCTTTCTGGCCGAAGAGTGCATCTCTTTCTGCACGAATTATCTAGACATCGAGAACCCTGTCGGTCTTCCCGTCAACAGGCACCTTGGCAAGCTCGACGGATCTGGTCACCGAGAGGATCGTCGCATACTGCATGCAGACTTCGATTTTCGACGCGCAGACTTTGATCGAGCAAACCTCGTCGCGCTACAGCATTTATAACTGGTCAATCCTTGGGTACAGAAGCACAAAAGGTTAATCGAGAAGAAGTACAGTGACCGGGGCATACAGATGACGCAGAGAGAAATAATCAAAGAGCACAACTCAGATTTCACGCGTTGGTTTAGGCAGACGCTCCTTGATAATCCCCCGCGATCGCATTCTTCTGACACGGAAAAGATCATATTCACCTTGTCGCAGGGACCGATGCAAAACCTGTTGACCTATCAGGCATATGATATCAACGGCTACACATTCTACATGGAGGAAAAGGACAACAAGTGTGATTATCAGAACTCAGGCGTAACGTCGGAATTCTACACCGATGACAACGTGAAGGAAAGATTCTACGGAATAATCGAGGAGATCTGGGAGCTCGACTACTGTGGAGAAAAGGTGCCGATGTTCCGTGTCAGATGGGCAAAGAGCGTCGAAAGAGAAGACCGGTATTTCACAACCATGGTTATACCTGAAGCAGCCAAATCCAAGGCCGTCGGTGCGAACGTGGCCACGAAAAATGAACCGTGGGTACTGGCTACCAAAGTGGACCAATGTTTTTTCATTACCGACCCGACAAAGCCTAGCCGTGTTGTTGTGAGGAGAGGAAAAAGAAACATCATCGGAATGGATGGAGTCGCCAACGAGCAAGACTTCGACCAGTACAGCGATCCAAAGATTGAAGATGACGACGACTACGATGCAGCAACATACATCACAAGAAGAAAAAGGACAACCCTACCCAAAAAAGGTAGCCCGTTCGAAAGAAGAAACATTAAAGTGCTAGGGCTAAATTATTCAACCGCGACAAAGAAGGGAAAAAAGATTGTAAAACGCTAGCTCAAAAAATATTGTAAAATGCGTGGTCGAAAAAGATTGTAATATTCATGGACATATATCTTTGGAATTATTATGAAATTTAGTTATACTTTGAATCATATTTGTACCACTTTTATGACATATATTATCACTTTTGGGCATTTTTGGAATATTTAAAAGTATTTTAAAAACAAAACAAAACTTCTATGGCATATATCACCACTTTTGGGCATTTTTTGGAACATTTAAAAGTATTTTTAAAATAAAAATAAAAAAGTGGGGCACCAAGACTCGAACCTGGATGCTCACAAGTTTAGAATAGAGCAGTGGGCAGAACCAGTGGGATCAGACAGTGCTAGTGTTAACTAGTGGGGTGGCCGCCCTCTTATCTAATAGTCCAACCCACATAGGCGTAGCGCACTTGGCCAGGGTGCGCTACGCCTATGTGGGTTGGACTAGTCAACCGCGCGCGCCACGTCCGCCTCTCTCATCCCCATCTCACAGACACCACACCGCCACCACCGCTGCTTTCTCGATCCGACACCGCCGCGCTGCGCTCTCGAGGAGGAGGAGGCCCGCGCCGCTGCCGATCCGTGGAGGAGGAGGAGGCCCGCGTCGCTGCCGATCCGTGGAGGAGAAGGTCGTCGCCGCTCGAGGAGGAGGAGGTCGCCGCCGCTCGAGGCTAAGGAGGAGGAGGCCGCCGCCTCTCCCACACGCTCGTCATCGTCCTCGTCTCAGAGGAGGTGAGCCTCCCCTCTCTCCCTCTCTCCCTGCCCACACGGTACTGCTGCTCTGAACAACTCTCTTGCGTTCCATTTTTTCTCTCAAGGAGCAAGATTCCAGGAACGAAACTCAAGGTGTTCAGGCCTGCTGCAACTTCATACTAAGCGACCCATCAATTTCAGCATCTCAGTTTTATTAGCTCTCACCCCTTCTAGTTCTAAGGGGTTAACTCTGTACTAGTACATCCTTCGCTGCAGAAACAAGATTCGGTTAGTTCTAGTCAAGTAGTAGTAGAAAATGTGGGAGTAGTTTATATCGAACTAAATTGTTTTGGGATGGTTTTTCCTCATAAAAAACCATACATATGATATGTTGGTCATCTTCTACCTCTAAACCTCTTCAGTGTCATAACTGTCGATGCAATCGATTCACAAATAGTGTACAAGAAAAGTAGTTTCAGTCCACTGTGTCTGTACAAGAATATGTTGGTCATATTCACATATGATATGATGATAGCAAGGTTTAGTGTAGCTTGGTTGATAGCAAATTTAGTGTAGCTTGGTTGATTGCATTTGCTAGCAGTACCTATGTTTATTGCATTTGCTAGCAGTACCTATGTTCAGGTCTTGGGGTTGTGAAATTCTCTGTAGAAGAGCATGATATGTGTTTGTATCCAAGCTTCTTTAGTTGTGGATTATGTTTCCTATCTTATACTGTGTTTTATGAGTACTTGAAACAATACTGTGAAACAGAGCATGATATGAGTACTTGAAACAATACTGTGAAAATATATCTTGCTTTGTCATATTGTTTTATTTGATCAAATCTATCTGGCTTGCATTGCATTGTCAGATAGGCTTGTCCAGTGAGGTTTGTGTATTTCAATTTAAAGTAGTTAGAATGGTGTAGTTGACTGAAATACAAGTTGTTCAGGTGTTATTTCAATCTGATGCTGATGGCTCCATTTGTCCTCTCCTGGGGCACATTATTAGTAGCCTGTCCTTTGCAGCCATGCTGCGCTCCAGTGGGGTCATGTTAGGCTGCCAATTGTGAAATCTAAAACTGCCAGCTGCTTCTGAACAGCTGATAGAGACATGTTATGGTGTTGATGTTGAGCTGGTCATACTGGCCTTTTCTTGTACACTTTTTGGTCTATATACAATAGCCTTTACTAATTTTATTTCGAAGCAGGTACTTGCTTTTGCAAGCCCCTTATTTTGTTCAAGTGTCCTGTTCCAGCCAGCTAACATCTCCTAAACAAACACCTAAACAATATATACTACAGACCCTAGTAACCCTACCAGAGTACCAGTACTACTACTCACAATATACTACCTGAACAATATATACTGTAGTGCATCTTATATTGTTACTGCAATGCTAGTTATGATGAAACAATGTGTATATAATGATGAAATGCTCCTGCTAAAATCCTAGTTATGATGTATATACTGATGAAACAATGTGTATATACTGATGAAATGCTCATACTGAAATCCTAGTTATGTTGTATGGTGTTAGTACTGATCCTGGTGATGGTTTTAGTACTGGTTTGCTTGCTGGTGATGGTCTAGTAGTACTGATCTGTGGTGATATAATTGTAGCACTTGAAATTGTGCTTGTGCTTGTATATGAAGCACTTTATTATGTCGTGTATGCAGGTTCTTGTATGAAATGAGTCCCGATTTATGCCGGAATGTTGATTAACTTCTGTTTCGGCAGAAATCGGGCACTCCTAGTTTAAGAAAATTAGCAAAGGTCATGCCGGATTTTTCCGTGCATTTAAACAATTATTTGTTTTTTATTAGTGCAAAGATGTGTGACAACGACGAGGCTGGATGTTCTAAGTGCATCAGCGCTGAAGGAGAACTCAGACCTCCGAATAAACAATTGACATTCTGGGAGGCAGCCCAGCGGCTAGAAGACGATGAAGAATACCATCCTTCGGAGAGCGAGGATGATGAGATGGAAGACGCGAAGGAAGAAGCCGAAAGAACGGCGGGTGATGAAACAACTGATGGCGGCGAGGGCACAGGGAGTGGTAGCAATCCTCCTAAGAAGAAGAAGAAGTCGAAGGAACGACGCCCGAACACGGTCGGCACGGTCAGGGAGGAAATTACCGAAGTGAGCCCATCAGGGGTTCCTTTGGAGCCCGACCTTGTCGTCAGAGGGTACGGTGGGCAAGTGGCGGCGATCACCCGGACAACCATCTCGATCAACACCGAGAATCTCCGGCATAAAGATAATGGCCACTTGCGCACACTCCTCTTCGAGAAGCTGCACGCAAGGTACAAGTTCCCCGCTAAGTATCAGAACACAAATTATCATGGGAACGAAGTAAACAAATCCGCCCTCACAAAGATGAGCACCGCCCTGGCCAGCTGGAGAACCCGGATAAAGAAGAAGATCTATAAATAAGGCAAAAGTCTCGAGGAGATCCAGAAGATTGACCCGCAGATCACCGAAGATCAATTCCGGGAGTTCAAGGAGAGGTGTGAATCCGAAAGAGCCTTGGCCAATAGTAATCGGGGAAAGGTGCTGCAGGCGATGAATATAGGTCATCACCATCTCGGATCTGGTGGATACAAAACCGCGGAGGCCAAATGGAATAAGGAGGACAAAGAGTATAGATCCAAGGGGATAGAAAACCCCTTTGCGAAATTCGAACCCGGGCAGGTTCGAAACTTCATCAGGGCCCGTTACCATGTGGACCCAAAAACCAAACAACTCACCGCGGATCCTGCGGTGAAGGAATTCGAGGAAATTGTGGTAAGTAATCTAATTACCGCGGATCAACTCGATTGCAATCTAATCGATGATCTAAACGATTCACTATTACTTCTTCTGTAGGAGGAGGAAATTGTTGCTAGTCATGGATCCTAGGGTTCCTTATCCCAGGGGTCGACGGCGGCCACCCGGTGGGATAACCCTTTTAACAGGGCGATGAACCGGGCCAAGAAAATAGAGCCGGTTATGAAGAAGCCATCATCGGCTGGCCGGCCTCGGGGGTAAGAATTGGGTGGATCATTTTGGTCCACCGCCGAGGACGCATGCGGCGCCGTTGGGAAGGAGCGAGGAGGAAAACCACGAGGTTCAAGAACTTAAGGAACAAGTGGCGCGGATCCCGCAGATCGTCCAAGACAACCTAGCAATCACCCTCACGTCCTTCCTGCCTACCTTGGTGGAGTCAATAGCGAACTAGAGTGCGGGTGGTCGAGTAGGGTCGTGCCCGATTCCAAGCGTGGTCAGCAACCACTCGAACAACGCGGCACCGACGAATCAGGCGAACTACGTGTTTGTGACTCCGCCTGCTAGCACTGCGGCGCCGCAAGTGTTGGTGACTCCCCCTGCCATCACCGCGGAGCCGGAGTACATGTTGGTGCCCCCCTACCATCGTCGCGGCGGCACTGGAGCTCCAAGCACCCGTTGGTAGGGAGAATACACTGGCGGCTAGCACCGCGCCATCAAGCATCCCTTCCGTCTCTTGCACGCCCGTCGCCGTATGCGGTGCGTCGACATTAGCCGATCTCGACGCCATCACGGTAAACAAACTGCTTTACCGCCTTTCACGCCATCTATTACTCTTATGGCATCTCTGACGACGCCGTACATATTTTCCGCAGACGGATGTTCCTTGCACTCTCTTATGCTACGTGAACAACGAGCTGAGGGATGTTGCCAAGGGTACCATCGTTCAACCCTTGCAGCGCACGTTCCACTCAAGGCCGATGCCAGATAGCGTGCACAGGGTTAAAATTAGTCGGGTGCTAAGGGGATGCGACGACCTGGAACCTCCCATTCAACCCCCAGGAGCGGATGAAGAAGAGATGGCTATCCTCAGAACTTGCTTCGGCTTATTCTTGCAATGGCCAAAGGGCATGATCCGTTTGGGGACGGCGGGGGCCATCACGCCACAGACAACAACATCGTCTGTCGTGCCAGCGACAAGCGATGGCAAGGCCCCCTTACCGCCCTCGCCGTCACCTCCACGCGGTGGGTCGGATGATCATGTTGATGATATGCACATGGCGCAGGATCCGGCCGAGGACGACGAAGGCTGGAATGATCAATTCTTCAACACTCAGTTTAGCAACGAAGACCTAGCTGGTGGCCCCACAGAGAAAGCCACTATCACCAAGGGTCTGTTTGGTTCTCAGGAGACGCCTCCAGCTTGCGCCTTTACAGAGCCAGCTGATACAACCAACCGGCCCTTTATTTTAAGCCCTGGCACACTACAAAGGGCGGCCGGTGCTCAGATTGCGGTGCCTGCCCGCTCTCCAAAAAGGAAAAAAAGGGCAGGAAAAGAAAATCTAGCAGCTCGAGCCAGCCGGTGGCGTCAACAACTGCGAATCCGATCAGGTTTCGGGACGGGCCACCAAGACCCGAGGATATTATGTGGAGGATTCATGTGGCGGGTGAGCCCATGCTACCTAAGAATTTGCGGAAACTCGCCAGTTCGGAACTGCAGAGTGTGCATGACGGCGTGCTGACGATAGAGAGACACCTTCTATCGGAGAAAGATCACTTGCACCCGGTATTCATGGTTAAGGTGCCACTGGGCTTGGGCTTCATCGACAATGCCCCTGCGGATCTGTTCTTCCTGCGGTTCGACGACATCTTCAATATGTTCCACCTATACCCGCAACACTATACCATGGTCCGTCTATTTTCTCTCAGCCTGGCCATGCAGATCATTAGAGAGAACACACCGGGCATCGCTATAGTGGACCCCTACTACATGCGTGACGGCTGCTTGGGTTCCCCCGCCGAACGACGTATCGTGGCCTCGTACCTAGAAAGAATCCTCGTGGCGAACAAGACAAAGGAATACATTCTCGTGCCTTACTTTCCCGAGTAAGTCGTTATTCACTCGCCACCGTCGATTGGCTTTATTAGATTATCATCATTCTTTTTCCAACACATTCCATTTGAATTTTTTGCGCAGATATGAACACTGCACGCTCATCTCCTTATCGCCGAAGCATTCCCACGCCACGTATTTCGACTCGGGGAGTCTAGAAAAGAAGAAAAACTACGACAAGATCAAGGAAGTTTTGGATGATGCTCTCACTGGCTTTGCCTCGACGGAAGGCACCACCTTCGTGCGTACAAAGGTCAAGTTCGGCAGGCACGTCTTCAACCACGTAACGGAGTTCCCCTGTGTGAAGCAGCCGGAAAACAGTAAGAAGGAAGCCTACTACGCACTCCATCACATGAGGGCGTTCCTACTTGTCCAGCAGAATTCTACGCTGCCAAATCATCTCAAACAGTGGGCCGAAGCAAAGGCCAAGATCACTGATTCAGATATTAGACAAGAAATGTATCGCATCCAGCAGCAGTTTGGGGCAATCATCTTTCGTGATGTCATGACTTCGGGGGGGGGGGGATCTTCTACGGAGGAAATATCCCGAATAACCGTGACATAGAAGATCGCCTAGAGATGTAGGGTGACTATAGGAAGTTCATGACGAGACAAGGCGTCCTCCCGTTCCCTAAGCCGAGCCAGAAGGCTTGATGTTGGCCTAGTTGTAGTTACAAACTATAGATGACCTTTGTGTGTGTGTAGACAAGTGTACATGCTACTATACTTATCTTATTAGGTTTATGAATCATCGCTTACTTATTTTGCTTATTATTATATATAAATCAATGCTTGGTTTTTTTGCTTACTCTTTGGTCCTTTTCTCACTTTGGTCCTTTTTTCTCCTTACTCTTTTTTCAAGAGTAATGCCGATGATTGAAATGTCGTGGCACACTATATATGTGAATGTGCTACGATGGGATTGTGAGCCTTGTGATATGCACAAGTCCGGGTCTTGTGCATCCTACTTGGCTCACGGTTCCATCGTAGCATATTCCTGTGTCCAACGACCTATGTATATATATGAGGCATTCTTTTCGAGTTATTTTTGTCTTTTTCAAGAATAATGCCGATGATTGAAATGTCGTGGCACAATATATATGTGAATGTGCTACGACAGGATAGTTAGCCTTGTGATATGCACAAGTCCAGGAATTGTGCATCCTACTTAGCTAACTGTTCCGTCGTAGCATATTCCTGTGTCCAACGACCTAGCTAGTTATATATGAGGCATTCTTTTCGAGTTACTTTGATCTTTTTCGAGAATAATGCCGATGATTGAAATGTCGTGGCACAATATATATGTGAATGTGCTACGACGGGACTGTAAGCCTTGTGTTATGCACAAGTCTAGATGTTGTGCATCCTACTTGGCTTACGGTTCCATAGTAGCATATTCCTGTGTCCAACGACCTATGTATATATATATGAGGCATTCTTTTTGATTTACTTTGGTCTTTTTCGAGAATAATGCCGATGATTAAAATGTCTTGGCACAATATATATGTGAATGTGCTACGACGGGATTGTGAGCCTTGTGATATGCATAAGTCCAGGTCTTGTGCATCCTACTTGGCTCACAGTTCCATCGTAGCATATTCCTGTGTCGAACAACCTAGTTATATATGAGGCATGCTTTTTGAGTTTGGTCTTTTTGATTTAGGAGTACTTTCTATAAGTGTATCTTCATATGCGACTTTAATTATATATGTTTTTTTTCAATCATCGGTTAATTATTATTGTCAACTTATAGATGACGTGGTACGTCGTGTACAAGGGACGGGTTCCCGGAGTCTACGATGATTGGGAAGACTGCCGGAGACAGGTGCACCGTTTCAGCGGCAATAGCTACAAAGGGTACAACACTATGGCGGAGGCTAGATACACGCGCTATATAGCGGGAGTTAGGACAAGGAACCGGATGAAGACCTACACCTTCATCGCGACGGTGATCATGCTTATCTTCTTTGGTTGTTTATCCCGTGTTTTTGTCTAGCTAGTTTAGATGTCTAGGCGAGCTTCCGAGCTCTAACTAATTCGATCGACACATGTATTCGCATGTCAACAACTACTTTGTAACTTGATCGAAACAATGTAACTTATACTATGTATTTATGTATGAGACTTATCTATATGTATTTGTTTCAATCTTGTTTTTCAAATTGTGTATTTATATATATAATTGTATATCTTGTATCTGTGTGTGTATATCTGCCTGTAATATTGTATATAATCTGGCTCTGAAATTAAAAAAACAAAAAAAAACACCTGTGGCGCACATGACCTAACTTTTGTGGCGCACTACGTCTAAAGCGCACCTCAGCAGCTTAGTGACGCACTGGGACGTGCGCCATAGAAGATCCAACGCGTAGCGCACCTGCCCACATAGCCGTGACGCACTAGCAGGTGCGCTACGCCTATCTCGACACAACCGTGGCGCACTAGGCAGTGCGCCACAGCTAGGAGTTAGCCGCAGCGCGAGGCTAGTGCGCCACGGATGGCCATTCCATGTGCGCCACAAACAGGCATTTTCCTAATAGTGTCGAGGCCCCTGCCGATCGCAGGAAGATCCCACTCGACCGAGACCCCTACGACAAGGAGGAGTACATCTGTCCAGAGAACCCCTACGACACCAGCATCGTCGACCCATGGTCGTTGGTAACTAGGGTTTTCTCCCCTTTCCTTGTTCTTCCCCCATTCCCATCGTTGGATGCTAGATCGTGCGTTATTAGGGTTCAGATGTTCGTATTTTCAACCGATTTATGCTAGATCTTTTTACACAAGCTAATCCTCTTGTGTCATATCTCGTGTTTCGATGAATCCTCCTGTAAAAATTTCAATCATATTTTATTTGTCCTATGAGTTATAGTTAAGGGATTCCCTAGTTAGTACTAGCGCCAATCTTTAGTTAGGATCTGTATTTTATTTTATTTGAGATTTGGGGATTGAGGAATTTAACTCACTCGATTAATTTATACAAATAATCAAGAGATCTCAATCAGTTAATTTATGCAAATAATCAATTCCAATAATCAAGGTATCTTAATCATGTCCTTATTGCATTCTACTATTTTTCCAACAGGTGGATAGCAGCGACATATGCAACGACGACGAGTCCAAGCACACCTAGACTCGTTAGGTGCTAAGGAGGCTGAAGTCCGACAGGTACGACACCTACTTCATTGGCGACGTCTATAGGTGCCCCTTCTACAAGAGGATACTCGGCGCCACCGACTTCAACTGCCCCGTGAGACATTGCGAGGACGTGAGCTCCTGCAACCCCAACATAGGCCAGACCATGAACGTCCACGTCTTCAGAGACAAGCACAAGGTACTTGGCTTTCACCTTCGCAACCTCCAGAAGGTGGCCATCGAAGAGGGTCGCATGCCCCCGATCAAGCCCAAGGTCAATGGACTGGGCAGCAAGAAGTGAGGAAGCGCCACAGGGAGACGGCGGAGGCCAGGAGGGTGGAGGCCAATACGTGACATTGATCTTTTATGATGTTGCTACTGTAAAGCAGCTTCTTTTGTTTTGTCTATGTTAAACTTGTGCGCTACTGCTGATCAGCCAAATTATCGAATCTCGTTAAGTGCCATACTATTTATTCTATATTAGCTGCTTAATCTACATCTATTTTGTTTACTGAATATATTTATGCTGCTGATTAGATTTGCTGCTCTAGATTTCTACCATATTGGGCAAAAACGAGGGCCAAAAGAAACAATGAATAAAAAGAAAATTTGCTCTAAATTCGCTATCAATTTGGAAAAGAAACATAACGTTAGCGAGAGAGAGCAAATACGCTCTTAAGAAAGCCAATTATTATAACAATAAATAAAAAAGAAAACTTTCAATTTAGACAAAAGATGTGCATGTAACTACCAAATGCGCGTCCCATATGGTCCATGCTACGCCCCGCGTCAGTATAACACGGTCCCCATCAACTGGCCCTACGTGGTCCCACGTAGCATGGCCTCACACGTCACCCGCAGCTGCTCTCGTTCCAGCTTTTTGGTAAGTTTCAGAGTAGAAGCTGGACAAAATAAGGAAAAATTAAATGGATGGAAAAAACCGAGTACAACTAATAAACTAATGGCATAAAAATAAAAATCCCTATATTTAATGCCATAATTTTTTAGACATAGAAATGTGAGGTTTTAAATTTTTTAGAAATCTGAAAGTAAAGGAAGCATTGGTGTTCATGTCATAAAATCCCTTCTCGAGAATTAGACGCAATCGAGAAAATAATCCAAATACTTGTTTATTAAGTTAATTCCTAGCATATGCCCTCATATAAATAAAAACTAGTGCTTACAAAAAAACCTGTTTTTTTTCTAAGAATTTTCCATCCCTTTCTATTTTGTTTCCGTGGTGGTTTCTAGCATTTTCCCACCTTAATATAAAATATGTTCGTGGTTTTATCCCTTCTAATACAAAAGGCAGTGCTCCTTTCGGTTGCCCCTAAAAAACAAAATCTTGCATCCCTTTAAGTACTCATGTATGGGCACGTATCAGTCCTCTTCCTTCGTCCTTTCTCTTTTCCTCCCTTCTATTGAGAATCTTCCAGAGAGAACCGGGCCGACCCCGAGCTCTCTCCGTTGGCGGCGCCTGCTAGAGATGGCGAAGGGAAGGTGCCGGGTAGGTAGGTGTAGATGTAGGTTTGGCAGTTTACTCGTAGTTGGCCGCTTGGTCTGTAGTTTGTGCCGAGCTCATGATCTAGCCACCTAGATCCTTCAAGTTCCAGGGTTCTTCCTCTACATTCTTCTCCGATGGCAGGAGGCAGGAGTGGAGAGCGGAGCCACCACATGTGTGAATAATGAAATGGTGGTGGCATATCCTAAGGTGCTTGGGTGTTGTAGGCTCTATTTATTCCCGGCCGTCCATAGAGGCAAGGGTGAAGACACCGCTGTTGCAGCGTGCTACGCAGTGGACCAGCTCCTGGCCGGCCATAATGGTGAGGGGGAGCGGTGTTATGGCATGTCGGCCTTCGCTTTCAAAGGGGTTGCTTTACCCTTTGTGGTGAGGGCGGTTCGGGTGGAGTTGTCTTGTCCATCCGTCAAGGTGGTGGAGGGATAGACGGCGACACTCCTCTTTGTCTGCATGTTCTTGGTGATTGGAAGATGAAGGGCATGACTGCTCGTGCCTTCTCAAAGCTGTGCATTTGGAGATCCCAAGATCAGGTGACTCTTTCTGACGCTATCCTTGGTCATAGAGACTGCGCTATCCTTGGTCATAGAGACTGCTCGTGGCTTGGCAGTGGCCGAGCTCCGAGCTCCTCCTTCCTAATTGAGCTCTATCCTTGGTCAAAGAGACTGTTCCTGGCTTGGCAATGGCCGAGCTCCTCCTTCCTAATGGCGCGTTATCCTTGGTCTCATCCTTGGTCAAAGAGACTGCTTCTGGCTTGGTAGTTACCGAGCTCCTCCTTCCTAATGGCACGTATCCTTGGTCAAAGGGACTGCTCCTGGCTTGGCGGTGGCCGAGATCCTCCTTCCTAATGGCTATGTCGATGCAACTTTCATCTTTGTGTGGCTGAGATCCTCCTTCCTAATCGCTATGTCGACGCAGGAAGGCCTTCCTAATGGCTATGTCGATGCAACTTTCATCTTTGTGTGGCCGAGATCCTCCTTCCAATGTTAAGGAAATCGGTAATCGTTAGCTGCTCGGTTGGCTTAGGAGTAGCGATTAATCGGAATTCGGACGATTAACTGATTTAATCGGTTGGCTATTAATCGGTGCAGCCTACAAAAATTAGTATCTAAAACACGTATGAATCCTCATCCTTAAGCTTTCGGGTGAGATCCTTAAGGAGCTCGAGCTCTTGTATCTGAGGTCTGGTTGGCAACTATGAGGAGCTGGTCAACAACGACAATGAACTAGTTGGTGATGGCTGAAATCAAGCTCCTGGAGGCAGGGATCGAAGCTCCTGGAGGCAGGGATCGAACGGGAGCTTCGCAAAACCTACTTCATTGGGACGGGATAGTGGATGGATGGGTGATATGTGTTGATAATTTTTAACTTTTTTGACTAAGTGTAGTGGTTAATCGAAAACATACCTAGTAATCGGAGTGTCAAACCTATTAATCGCGCTAAACGATTAACACAAAAAATTAGTGGTAATCGACACGGTCAGGTCCCTAGTAGCGATTAATCGGCCTATTAATTGCTGATTCGGCCTATTTTTTGCACAGTGAGTCCTTCCTAGTCGCTATGTCGACGCAGGAAGGCACGACGATGTTGGAGGACATAGGACCTAATTGCTTTTTTAGATTTTGTTCTAGGGTCCTTTTTGTAAGATGTGAGGCCTTACATTTGAATTCCAGGTTTGTTAGGACAAGTAATGTTAGGAGCCTCTTTGTAATTTTGTACCCACCGTTTTATCTTTTTTTTTTGCGGGGATACCCACCGTTTTATATATCAATACAGCTTCTAGGCCTTTCAGCCTTTCCCGTCCAAAAAAAAGTACCGATATATGGCAAAATTCACAAAGACCTCTTGAAAGAAAAAAAAAAGCAGCGAATGCTGAATAAAAAACGCAAGTGTAAGACCACCATACATGTTGTCATGTTGAGCCCGCACAGTTGAATTTCACATGCATCTTTATTTATCGACGACGCCAAGCCAAGAACACGCACTGTAGAGCACAAACAGACTAGGGACACACTAGCGCACGAACACACACGGCAACTCGTTTAGACACAAAAGTTTGGACTAGAAAATGAACGCATGCAAGGTACTAGATCACCGCTCAAGCAAGCATTAAGCAGCTGTCCGCGCACGCTTTACTCCTTCGCCACCTGCCTAATAACCCTCGGCTCCTTCTCGGGAAAGGACGGCAGTATCACTGCCTCCTCCTGAGCTTTCACCGCCTCCCTCAACTTCTCCTCAGGGACGCCGAAGCCGGCCGCGATCTCCGGGCCGAGCATGGCGCGGAGGACCGAGGAGGCGCCGACCAGGAACTGCGGCCTGTTCCGCCGCGCCGACGTGGTGAACCCGAAGAACTCGAACGGCCCGCCCCGCGACGCCACCTGCGCGAACGGGAAGAAGCGCGGGATCCAGAACACGTCGCCGGCGCGCACCGTCGCGCTCATCGCCAGCGTCCCGTTCGGGAAGACCACCTGGATGACGCCTTCGCCGCCGAGCACCACGCCGTACTCCGTCGCCCTCGGGTTCACGTGCGGCGCCATCATCGAACCCTGCATATATATGCCACCATCGATTAGCCAGCCTCGTCGCAATTAATGGCATTACGACGTTGGTTGTCCAGAACCAGAAGAGCAGAACGCACGGCGGTGAGGTTGACGAGGTAGACTCCGATGTCTGAGTGGCCGAGGGGCTCGTAGTGGTGCTTGTCGATGGCGACGCTCCAGCCGTGATCGTTGCGGAAGCTGGGGTCGTGGTCGAAGAGGTTGTAAGGCTCCGGCGCGCGCACCGTCTTGTCCGACGACTTCTTCTTGTTCACCTGCGCGGCACTGGAGTTGGAGGAGGCCCCTCCGAAATTGCCCATCAGCTTCCTCCACGACCATGTCCTTAGCTCGTTACCGCGCTCGTCTTCATCGCCTCTCCCCACTTGTCTCCATGGCTCCTTCTCCCTTCCCTGCTTGTCGCGGCCATCACGTTTGTCTCCCTGCCCATGCTCTTCGCTCCCGGACTCATCTGCTGTGTAGTGCACGATTGGGCCCCCGGATTTTGCCATGAAGATTCTTGCCATCTCCTCATAAGTAGTCTGGACACAAGACATCAAAATAAATTTAATGGGATCACCACCGCTCCCGGCCGGACTCCGGTCGCCGTGTAAGTTCGTAACTTGATGTAAATAAAATGCTGAGACGAAATTGGTAGCTCACGTTGAAAGCGGTGACAAGTATCCTCGGGTCGAAGCCGCCCAGCACCGACGTCTGTTTGCCTGCCCCGCCAAGATAGAAGGACTGCATCGTACGTACCATCAATTTAATTATTCGTCAGCATAGGCCGGGTCGACATGTAAATAATCAAGCATGACTAAATAATTCAGACATATTAATCGACATGTCTTCTGCAAACTAATACTAGTAAGAATAAACAGAGCATACAGTAAGGTGACCTGGTAAGGGCTACCAAATCCGGCGCTATCCGAGGCGTCGATGCTGCATATGACCTGCAGCCTCTGACCTTTGCCGGTGTTGACCATGTAGAAGGTCGAGCCGGCGTCCATGTGGAGGACGTCGCCCATCTTGAGCCTCTTCTCCACGAGCTCGGCCTTGTGGACCCATCCAACTCTCACCTCCCCTGCTCGCATCGATCAGTAAATCAATCACCATCCACAAAGTCCACATGCACTGAACTTTTATATATCGAGCTGGCGTGGGCACGTGGCGTGGCTGAAAGTATATATGCACCTCGCTGCACGAAGAGGATGAGGTTGGAGTCGATGTACTGCGGCACGAACAGCGTCTTGGGCTCCATGGTGATGAAGCCGATGTGCATGAGCCCCTCCCGGCACGCCGTCGACCACCCGCCCTGCTGCCACGGCGCTACGTACGCCGGCGGCCACGGCTGCCCCCGCACGACGTGCACCTGCCCACCCTCCGACTCCACCACCTTCTCCACCTTGTCCAGCACGAACAGGCCCCTCCCGGGCCCGCCCTTGCCCTCCTCCTCCTCCGGCCGCCACTCCCCCTCCCCTTCCTCCCATCTCTCGCGGTGACGGTGATGAGCTCCCATCGGCGAGGCACCCGAGAGCACGAGAAGCACCATGAGCAGCAGCGGCGCCACCGCAGCCATCCCGCGACCCGTCATCTCCTACCTACCTTGCTCAATCGGTGTCTCTTCGCGTGTTCCCTCGCGCTGCGCTCTGTTCTCTCGGTCGGCCGGCCGGGTTCGGGCTTATGTGGGTGTGGGAGGAAGACGGTAGCTGGGGGCTCCTGTTAAAGAGGCGGTCGAGGGTCGACGGGTGGAGGAGGGAGAAGCTGCACGTGTCGGCGTGCATGGCGAGCCTCATGTGCTCCACGTAGCACGGCCGTGGGTGAGGAGGCAGTTTGGTTGATGCGAGGTGGCGGCACCCTCTGCTTTCCAACTGTTCTCCCAGATTTTTCCTTGGCTAGACGGAAAGATCGAGGAGTCGAGTGCGTCGCGGTGTTCGGCACCCTACCAACGCTTCTGTGTTTCACTTATGCATGTGGGTCAATGTGGTATCATTTACCTCTTTAGTCCAACGAAATGAATTAGTACTTAGTTTATTTTTTGAATTAAAGAAGATAACGGATATCCTAATAGTGACCCACTTGCATCTTTAGTTTCATTTTTCGGGTTAGAGCAACTCTAGCCTGTTGACCCGCATCCGCAAAATAATCACTATTTTGCCATTTTTAATTAGAGAAAAGGTTCGGACCATCTCAAAAGAAATTTAGGGCTCGGCAAATTTGGCCTTCTAACCCGCACATATCTAGGTTGAGAGCTTTTTTCCAGGCTAACCGCTATCGCGTGCAAGACAGCTACCTACGCCGCTCGGCACGAGCTTCTCCTTCTGTCGCTGCCGCGTGCGGCGCAGTTCCCGGCCCGCTCGCACCTCTTTGCCTCGATTCCGGCCGGCAAACACACCACCCGCAGCCCACCCCACCCCTTCCCCAACTGGTAGAGCTCGTTAGGCACCGCATCAAGGGGATCCTGCCCGCGCGAGGTACCGCCATAGATCCCCCGCGGAGCTCTGTCTCGCTGGACCTGTAGGGCGAGTCGGTTGCCCGCCTTTCGTGAATTGACCGCTCCCGCCGCGAATCAACCGCTCCCATCAAAAATCGACCGCCAAGGTATGTCAATCGACCGCCCCATCTGCCGAAGTTTTTTCGTTTGCAGAGTTGTTCTTAATTTTATGTTCGGCGTGATGGTTCCTATGTGGACCCGTGCCAGGTTTTATAATGGAAGATTTATCGTCCTCCGACGACTTGGATTTGGAGTATTTTTTGGACAATAACGTCGAGCAAATGGTGTTGCTCCAAGGCTTGGCAGGACATGTATTGTGGCAAGAGTCATGATCCAACAATCGTGCTAAAGGCAGTTACTTCTTAGGACCTATGGATTTGGCATTGCTTTTTTGGGTAGCCGGGATCTCTCAACGACATCAATGTGCTGCATAAGTCCCATATTCTTGTCCGACTTGCTGATAACCCACAAGTATAGGGGATCGTGTGTAACCTTTTTGATAAGTAAGAGTGTCGAACCCAACGAGGAGCTAAAGGTAGAATAAATATTCTCTCAAGTTTTATCAACCATTGATACAAGTCTACGCACACTAAACGTTTGCATTATCTAAAAAATAAAACTAAAGCAACAAACAAGTACTAGAGAAAGCTTTGCGAGATAATAAATAACAAGAAAGTAAAGCTAGTTGCTGCAACAATAAAATACACTAAACTAATAGAACCATGAGTGTGGAATAGTGGTGGTAATTGTGGTGGCTTTGTCTAAGTTTGATTGGCAAATAAATCGGGTTTATTGTCTTCGATGCAGTTTTCTATGTGGGAGAGGCTAAATATACATGAGCTTCACTACTTGGAATTACATGTACTATATGATTGGATTGTTAGCAAACATCCGTAACTACTAACAATGTATTAAGGTTTTCCCAACCATAGCCTTAAGTTAATGGTCATCTTACTCCCATACGTGTAACGTTTCGGCTCGCGTCCTTAGGTTTCTATCACTGCGGCAGAACTTCTCCCTTCCTCTTACACAAACTACAAACCCTATAATGTTTAATCCATGCGCGCACAAATATAATGGACACCAAAGAACTATACCATATCAACATACAACTCTAATGAACCAAAGACGTTCAACCAATCAATCTAAGAACAAAGAAACTACACAAACATGACATGGATCATAGGATTATAACTTATAGCATCAAACACCATGTTTACATAGGATGGTACAAAGGTATATGGGGGGATGAACCACTGCATACTAGGAGGATTAGGTGATGGAGATGGCGGTGAAGATAGTGAAGAGGGCGGCGGCGACGCGGGGGACTCCTTCCCTGCCGGCGGTATCGTGGGGGAGCACCGTCCCTTAGCCCCCTTCCTTCATGGCTTCTTGGGAGCCCTCCCCATGGAGATGGGATCCATGGGAGAGGCAAAAACGTGGCTTTGGTGGCTGTGAATTCGTGGGTGGAGGTGTCTCCCATGAATTAGGTTTCCAACCTTTATATAGCTTCTCGGATTCCTGTCACCCCATCTTAGGTTGCAGTAAATCGGGCCTAGCAGGTCCGTCCGGATTCGGAATCAGCTAAATTTTATGTCCAGAACGATTGTCGCAAATTTCCTATAACTTTGTAGTTAAAGAGTTTTCCGTTTACGCTGTCTTCGACCCTAAACATGACCATCTTAAAAAAGAGTTCTGAGATAGATTTTTTGGAAAATCCCAATTTGACTCCAACAAGGGTTCCACTTGTATTCTTGATAATTCCTACACATCAAAATGTAAAACAAGAACATTGTGCACTTTTGAAACTATTAGTAGGTTAGTCCAAATAACTCATGAACTTTATATAAAAAGAAGTGTCAAAAGCATAATAATAGCATAAAATCATCAAAAAATATAGATACGTTATGGACGTACCAACATCCCCAAGCTTAGTTCTTGCTCGTCCTCGAGTAGGTAAACGACAAAAACAATATAATTTTTTAGGTGACATGCACCATCATAATATTGATCAAACCATTTTCAAAGCATGGATAGCTGGGATCAAAGTACTCTAAACATGAGCATGAAAAATGTAGTTCTAACAATAAGACATAGAAACCAAGTTGCAACATGAAAATGTTACAAACAAAGATCATGAATAACAATGCATTGAAAAACGTTTGTTTGTTTCATATAAAATAAACATAATAAGAGTGGTATTTAGCTTGTCCCTTATGGTATAGCAAATCATAAATGCAAGGATAGCTTCAAAGTTCATAATGGTGACTAGATACAAATACTTCAAGAATAGCAATATCGACCTTATGAATCAATCAATAAGTTTGGGACAATACACATAGAACTAAGAATGACAACTATGATCTCTTAATTGGTGCCTAAGGATAGAAGGTGGAGACTCAATATAATAGTGGAAGAAATGCCCTTCAAAGGGAAGCAGGGATTTCAAGTTTTATAAAGAGATTCTAAAAATCATGATACTTGTTAGCTTTCAGCTCTCATTGCCCCTATCATAAGCATCTTGAAGTGATTAAGGTTAAAGTGAACAAACTATGGAGTATATGCTTGACAAAGTATAAGTTGGCATTCTCATGTCCCTTGAGTACGAGGGCCGCTCCTCATGGTACTCAACTTTAGTCACCGGTAAGTTCTTGCCATAGTAAGTACATGTGTATCATAGAGAACCGCCAACGGGGTACCCCTTGCATATGATACAGGAGCTATCCCATATCAAAACGACAAGGCAAGCCGATAATGAGCATCTCAGCAATCTTCTTATTTACCATGGGAAATGGTGCTTTTTTATCTCTTTCCTCTTTTCTCATTTTTTTTTCTTTTTTTCAATCTCTATCTCTTTTTTTAAGAAGAATGCTTCATAGATTCTCACTATGGTGATGCTGCAGGTTTCCACCATGATTAGGCATGGCTTAGGCTAGTGGTCCAGGCGTTTCTCTAACACACATACATAACTCTATGGACTTACAAGCTCCCCTTTTATTTCACACCGACGATATCCATAAATAAAATAGCATGATATCAACTAGGTAGATATTTACAGGTGTTGAAAGCGTTCCCCGTGACAGCACGGTTCTGTTAATCCCAACTTATGAGTGCAAGCATATATAACATAGATGACACAATGGTTCAAGTTTATTAGGGGCAAGAAAAATAAAGTGTGCCATCAATTTTGTGAGAGCTTTAATCACTAATTTTCACATAACAAAATGACTTTTTAATTGGAAGGTAGATAAAACAAGAATACACTTGGAATGGTGTAACACACAATGCATAGGAATTTATAGTGGATACTTTGGAATAACTTGGTTTCTTGGAGTTGGATGCATGAGTAGAGCTTACTCAATACAAGTGGAGGTTTGCAAAAGAATGGTAGCGACCAACTAAGAGAGCAATAATGCCCATAATCATGCAGAGCGACAAAACATTACTAATCAAAGCATAAAGTGGTACCACAAGTCAAAAACTAAATGATCATAGAGGCTATGGTGACTGGTTCATAGTCATAACATGGTGTGAGCATGTGCCAAGTCAACCCAAACAAAGCATCAAAGGAGAATACCACAATATTATGCTTTTGTATGCTAAAACAACGCATGATTCTTTCAAGGCACATTAAGCAATCCCAATTATTTGTAACAAGTCATGCTACAACAATAAACACTAAGCATAGGGTGAAAAAAACACCAAACATGACATGATAAGGTCTAGGCCACAGTCAAAACAAACTCCTTTTGTACCACTTATAAACATGAAGCTTCCTACTCCTTCTCCAACACCAATCAACTTATTTGTAACAACATAGCGAAAACGGGGTCCAACCACTTTATTCAAGAAAACTAAGCAAATAAAAACCAAAAATAAAAACTAAGACGCTCCAAGAACAACACAATAGTATATGAAACAATAAAAACGAAGTATCTAGAAATACCTGAAATTTTTATTGATGAAGAAGGGGATGCCTTGGGCATCCCCAAGCTTTAACGCTTGTACCTTTTGAATATTTCTTGGGGTGATACGGGATGGCATCCCCAAGCTTGAGCTTTTGTCCATTCTTCATCTCATTACATCATTCTTTCCTTACACCTGAAAATTTTCCTTCATGCAAAACTTCACACAATCTTCATTACCAACATTAGTGCATTCAAAAGATAATACACCTTTGAGTTTAGTTTCAAAATAGCAAAACTTTCACTAAAGATAGAAGCTACTGCAGTAATTCCCTCAAAAATCTCAACTTCCCCAAAAGAACCCAAAAAGGAATCAATAAGAAGCAAATGCAAATAATGGCAGAAATCTGTCAAAACAGACCAGCACGTAGAAACCGATTTTTTTGAATAACTTCTATTGCTCAAATAAAAAAGTGTTGAACTAATGAAAGTTATCTAACAACCTGGGGGATTTATTCAGAAAATTACAGCTCAATCCGACATACAGGGATTTTTCAAGAATTTTTTCAGTGAAGCACAAAATATGTTTTGGGACAACACTTCCCCAAATCTTACTTCTCTCTCAATTAGAGGTTATTCTTGGCACAAAATCGAATAAAAATGATAAGGATAGGTTATTACAGAAGTAATAAGTTCCAAGACTCAAGAAAACTATTGGGTTATCTCCCAATAAGTTCTTTTGTTTAACGCCTTTAAGTTAGGCACAAGAAGCAAGATTCAAGCAAAATATTTTTGGATTTTTTTGTTTAAGGAAAACCAAAGCTAAAAAGCAAAGAAACAAAACCAAGAGAAACAACGAAAATATGTTTGGTATTTTTGTGTTTTGGTAAAGCAGAAACAATGGATATACAAAGAACCGACGAATATGATATATAGATGAGTGTGATGTCGGTATATCTCCCCCCAATCTTAGGCTTTTGTCCTAAGTAGGGATCAACTCCATGGTGCCCAAGAAGGTGCACATCTGTAGTATGACGAGGAGGCCCCTTCGTCCTGGTATGAACTTGAGGACTCGCCCATGTAGTACACAGATGGGTCATATGAGGGCGCGTCCCCCTGATAGCGTCCATGGAAGCCAAGAATGCGTAGCTTGTCATCCATCTCCTCCTTGGAGCGTGACAAAGGTCCATGGAAAATACTGAACAAAGTGGTTTGGGGGAGAGGAATCTCTCTCTCTTCCCTGTCAATAAACAACATTCTATAAACCAAGCTCTCAAGGGTAGAGCCAGCAGTGACAAAGTGATGTGCCTTCATGGTAGTAAGATCAAGCCTCTGAGGGTCCAAAACTGTATCATTTGGATCAACAGCAAGATCCAAGGCAGCAACAACACGTGCAGCAATAATTCCCCCATAAATGGGTCCCTTAGTAGCTAAGCGACGAGAAATGAGAGAACCAAGATTGTACTTAGTTTCATTGTTGAGCGCAGCAGCTATAAAGGCCAAATGATAGTTGGAAATATTACTAGTGTTCTCCCTACCAAGAACACTAATAGCAAGATAGTAAGCAAAGTACCTAATGGCTGGGAGTTGAATATTTCTTATCTTTCCCCGTTGGGCTCTACGGTCATCATCATTGGTTATCCCGCGGTAGAGCTCCAACAAATCAGCGGGTAGAGATGGAATCTTCTTCGTCGACCCAGTTGTACCAAGTCTCAGGGCCTCATAAAATTTCTTCAATGTCATGTTGTAAGGCCTACCATAAATTTTGAAAGACACATCTGGCTTGAACAAGCTATTAGTAAAAGAAAATCTCTCCACAAATGTTTTAGTGAGCGTTGCATATTTCACGCTCTCATCCTGCATATAGCTTGTTAGTCCAACCCTCCGAACCAAGGTTGTAAAATCATCAAGAATCCCAGCAGCCCGCAAAAAGGTTAGGCAAGGAAAGGTGGAAGGGTGAGCATCCCCCTCATCTCCCTCGTCGCAAAATCACGGTGTAATGAGATCCTCATTGTATGAGGGCCTAGCTCGGTAGGATGATCTTAAAGGCCTTGCCCTCCTAGGTGCATCACTCTCAAATATTTCACCAAATGTGTGGTTGTCCATGACATCTTTTTCTGAAATTTTTAGACAAACATCAAACCAAGTGATTTCCAAGTTGATAAATAATGAGAAACTACTATAGGAACTTGCTAGAGGGCTACACATGCATCAAAATGAAATTTCTAAGCATAGAACAACCATGCAAGCTCACACAACCTGTCACCTATAGCATCAAAATACTCAAGATACAATCTACCAATCACAAATCTAATTGGACAAGCGGAGGAGGCACATACCAAGGAGCAATCCCTCCAAAAATCAGCAGCAAAGATGGGCTGAGCAAGGAGATTGAAAATCGTGAGCAAGAACAGCAGGAACTCGAGCTTGAGCAAGTTTTCCGGTGTTTTTCGGGAGAGAGAGAAAGAAGATGGCAGGGAGGAGGCACCTTGGAGGGGCCTAGGTGGGCCACATCCCAGCTAGGCGCCACCTGGGGGCTGGTCGCGCCCACCAGGGGTGTGCTGGCCTGGGGTGGCCCCTGGGTCACTCCAGGTGTCCCTTTGCCCCTTTTTTCGAGAAAAAAATTATTTTGAATTTTCTAGAATTTTTCGGGAAACTTATTTTTGGCCAATTTTCAAGGTATGAAAATTGATTTTCTCGCAGAAACAGTTTTTTTAGAAGAAGCAAAATCAAACCAAAAACCAAACTACAGAAGTTCTAAGACACTCTAACAAGCAAACAACTAACAAAACCAGATCTAGCAAGGGAAAGGCAAAGACTAGGAAGGAGAAAAATAAAAGAAAGCAAGTATAACCACAGTGAAAACATTATTTTGTTCATTAAAATCCTTTTGTTAACAAGGTTGATCAAGTCTTGTTACCAAAACAATCTTATATAAAACAAAACTTTCCATTCCACAAGGTGATTATGTTACCTCATACTTGATAGCAATGGTCCCAATCATAATAGTTTCACAATTTTCTTGTGGAATGGGACAATAAATTTCTCCAACCTTGATGCTCTCAATATTTTCAATGGAATTCAGGCAATAGCTTTTAGCAACCTTCTTGGGGAAATAAACAGTATGCTCTTTGTCATTAATATTGAAAGTTACCTTTCCTTGATTACAATTGATGACAACACCTGCAGTATTAAGAAAAGGTCTCCCAAGAATAATATATATATTATCATCTTTAGGCATCTCAAGCACAACAAAATCAGTTAAAACCAAGCAATTATGAACTACTTGAACAGGAACATCCTCACATATACCAAAAGGAATAGTAGTTGACTTATCAGCCATTTGCAAAGATATATCAGTTAGTATCAAATTTTCTAGCTGGAGTCTCTTGTAGAGAGAAAAAGGCATAACACTAACTCCAGCTCCCAAATCACATAAAGCAGTTCTAACATAATTATTCTTAATAGAGCAAGGAATAGTTGGTATACCTAGATCACCAAGTTTCTTTGGAACCTTGCCATTGAAGGAATAATTAGCAAGCAAAGTAGAAATCTCCTCATTAGGAATCTTCCTTTTATTAGAGACAATATCCTTCATATACTTTGAATAAGGAGGCAACTTAATAGCATCAGTCAAAGGAATTTGCAAAAATAAAGGTTTCATCCACTCACAGAACTTGTTGTAGTGTTATTCCTCCTTTGACTTGTGTTTCTTACCTGGAAAAGGCATAGGCTTCTGCACCCGAGGTTCTCTCTCTTTACCATATTTATTAGCAATAAAATCTTCCTTAGTGTACCTAGTGTGCTTAGTGTGCTTCCCAGGTTCTTCCTCAACTTCCTCCTTATCATAAGCATCATTTTAATCATTACCACTCTCAGTTTCAGCATCAGAGACATATATACTATTAGGATCTACAGCAGGTTTAAGTGGTTCCTCAACTATTTTATGTTTACTTTTCTTTCTCTTACGAGGACTATCACTACTTTCACCTTGTTGAGAATCATGCTCAATTCTTTTAGGGTGTCCTTCAGGATATAAAGGGTCTTCAGTAGCTATACCACTCCTAGTTCTAATTCCATAAGCATGTGAAAGAACATGTTGGGCCCCATGTGTGGTTTTGGTAATTAATGACAATCTTTATGGACTAATGTTTGTATTAAGTTATACTTGTAGGATTTGTCCATTGGCATCGCTTGGAGCATGTGTTGGCTTCAAGGTCGATGAAATGCAAAGAAGATATGTTGTGCAAACTCAATATGTGAGGTCGATAATGAGGAATTAAGAATGGCGTTCCATCTTGAGAAGGACAAGACCGTCTACATCGAGCTCAAGTGGAATGCTCAAGACAAAGGTATAATCTTGATAGGTTTTCCCTTTTGCTGGTCTCTTGTTGTGTATAGGAGACCGGGTTTAGGATAGATAACCGTACTATCAAGAGGGGCTCTCGAATGAGTAAGTCACATCGTTCGGAGAGAGCTCAAACCTTTGCATACTTGCATCATCATATTTGGTTGTTATTTGGTCTTGTCCATGTGAGGATATAGAGTTTGTGGTAATCTCCATAACAAACTCTTGTTCATCAAAATCGGATCTCCCATATATATCTTGTTGCGATTTTGATTTATGCGGCTTTTCGGTTTCTCACCAAGTGAGTTATCTCACATTATTCTACTTGATACTTTCTCACTTGGTGATAATCAATATTTCCACTTTTTATTGAGAAGCCCTTGTCGTCCTTTATCCAACGCAATTGGAATCGGGTCAATCGGAGCTACCGTTCAAAAGATATGACCGTTTGAGTTTTCGCCGATTTAATTCTATTAGAAAAAGGAAACAACAGTTTTTCTGGGCCGTCCGGTACTGGGCCCAGTACCGGACGTGCCTGGCTCGCGCGGCCCATCTTCAGTATCTCCCGGTACCCACTACCGGTCCTACCGGACCGGCCCGGTAGTACCGCCCGGGTGGGCCGGTACTACCGGCCGGCCCAGGTATTTTCTCTCCAGCGCCTCGCAGCCCAGCTACTCCCCGTGCTCAGATCCGTGCGTTGACCCGCCTCGTCCTGCGCGCTTGCAGCCGCCGCGCGCCCAGCTGGCCCCGCTCGCTAGCCTCGCGCGTGCAACCGCCCAGCGTCGCTCCGCATCTGCTCGCGCGCTGGCTCCCACAGGGCCCTGCCCTGCTACGTTGACTGTCGCACTGCGTGCTGACCCACCCGCGCGAGCTGCCGCGGCTGGCAGCTGGCCCCGCCATGCACTGCGCGCGACGCGCGCCTTGCTGCGCTGCTGCATGCGCGCGTGGCTCGCTGCGCTGCTGCTGGCCCCGCTGCTGCCTGCTGGCTCGCGCGCACTGCTGCTGCTTCTTTGGCTCACGCAAGCGCGAGCAACTGCTGGCCCCTCCTCTGATTCTCACACGCGCCCTCTCCTCTGCCTTGCTGTACTACCGGTCCGTCCAGAAAAACGCCCCAAACGTCTAGTTTTTCTGGGCCCCTATTTAAGCATTTGCCCTTTTCAGTTTTGTTAGCTCCTCTTTTATCTATTAGGCTAAACTTTGTCCACACTTGCTCTAGATCTTGAAGCTTGCCTAATCTTTTCCCTCCGATGATTCTTACCCATTTTTGAGTGGAAGAGAGAGGAGATCTAGACCCACGTTTTGACCTAACCGATTCATCTCTTTGTGAGTGCATCTTCGGGGATCTAGATTTTGGAGGATTTTGTGTCTCTCTTTGATTCCTCCTCTCTTGTTCCCCCAATAGCTTTAGTAGCTTTGTTGGAACTTGAGAGTGAGGGATTTGAGCATCTTTGTGGTGTTCTTGCCATTTGCATTTGGTGCATCGGTTTGAGTTCTCTTTGGAGGATTTGGTTTGAATTGCTCATTGGAGCTTGTCCCTCTTGGGTTTTTGGAACCCTAGACGGTTTTGTGGCCTTGGTGGCATTGTGGCCTTTTGTGGCATTTGTTGGGAGCCTCCAATTAAGTTGTGGAGTTGTGCCCCAACCTTGTGAGAGGTTCCGGTTGCCACCGACAAGTGCACCGATAGTGGAAGCGTGGATCGATCCCATTGGGGTGAGATTCACCGGAGAATAAGGGAGGCCTTTTGTGGCGTTGGTGGTTTGATACCACCCCCTCTCCAAACGAGACGTACTCCATGTTGGGAGGAACTTGGTAAACTATCGGTGTCCCCGCGTGCCTCGGTTATCTCTATACCCGAGCTCTTTACTTATGCACTTTACATTGTGATTGCCTTCGTGCTTGAAGTAATATATATCTTTGCTATCACTTTGTTGCTTGTATTTCTTAGCATAAGTTGTTGGTGCACATAGGTAAACCTTAGTTGTTTCTAGGTTGTGCTTTACAAAGTAAACACTAGTTTTATTCCGCCTTTGTTGAGCCACTCTAGGAAAAGTACTAACTCTATTTCTTGTGAAGCATCTATTTTGGAGGAGAATGTTGAGCTAAAGGCTCAACTTGCGTTGCTAACTAGCAACTATGGGAAATTAGAAGAAAGTCATGTTAAGCTCTCAAGCTCGCATGAGGATCTTCTAGTCTCCCATGGTAGGATAAAGTTAGCTCATGAGGCCATCGTGTCAAAGGTAACATCTAGTGGGCCTCATGTGGACATTAGCACTACATCTACTCCAAATGTTATATTGCCATGTGCTAGTCCTTGTAGTTCATCCTCTCACAACCATAATCTATCTCGTGATGAATTACATTCCGTGCCTTGTTGCTCTAACAATGTAGCATCTACTTCCTCTAGTGTTTTTGTTGAAACTAACCATGTAGAGGAAATAAAAGAGCTCAAGGCTCAAGTCACTTCTTTGAAGAATGACTTGAAAAAGGGTCATCAAGGGAAGGCCGCACTCAACAAAATCTTGAGTGTGCAAAAATCCCCCAATGACAAGAGTGGACTTGGATTCAACTCCAATGTCAAGAACAAGTCCACTATCAAGTTGAAGCACAAGGACAACAAGAAGAATGGCCAAGATCAAAACAAATATCCAGCCAACATTGTTTGCTTCAAGTGCAAGGAAGAAGGGCATCATGTTAGATCTTGCCCATTGAAGAAGAAGTCTCCTAGTGTGAAGCAACAAGGGAAGCGGCCTCAAGCTCCACCTCAAGTCATTAATGGGCCTCTTCCTAAGAGGACTACTCGACCTCTTCCTCGAGTTGTGGCTTCACCTAAGAAGAAAGATGGCAAGAGTAGAACTTGCTACTTATGCCGTGAGAAGGGGCATATTTCTTCCTCATGCACTATTGGTATCTCCTCATCCAACCCTATCATTATTGATGATGTTTATTCTCTTTGTAAGGATGAGGTTGGCAATGTGTTTGCCAAATTTGTTGGTACCCAATGTGGTGTCAAGAAAAGATCCATTTGGGTTGCCAAGCCTATTGTGACTAACCTCTTAGGACCCAACTTGGTTGGGGACCAACAAGCCAAAACTTGATCAATAGGTGTTTGTTGGAGGGCATTGGAGTCTTGGCTACATCATGAAGAATTAAGGGATCTTCATTATTTATTTGTCAAGCCAAGTCATGTGGATTATATTGCTCCTATTATATTTCCAATGTTCCTCCTTGCGGTAACATATGCTTAACTCATTTCATTGAAAGTTACTCGCCCCCTTGTGCATGTGTTGGTTTTGTATCTTCCATGCTTTTGTACATGTTGTGTTTTCCACCTAATTATCTTGAGGTATCAAACATATTTGTGTATGATTAGGTGGCACACCATGTATGTGTGTTTCTTGTATTGGAGCCTTACTTGTTTATATTTAGTATCTTATTTGGCTCTTGTGAGAGATTAATGGACTATCCCATTTTGGGGGAGTGTTATGCTTAGGCATTCCACAATCCTAAAAATGTGTGTACATTAGGATTACCACCTAGTATTTATATTGGATTATTGTCTAGTCTCTATGTGGTATAATTCTCATGAGAAATTTAATTTTATAATGTCCACTAATTATCTCTATTTGTATCATTTTCCCTCGTGTTGTTTTTATGGTAGTATCACATTATGGGGGAGTCATATGCTTAGTGCATATTACAATCCTAGAAATTGTGAATATTCGAGGTTGTGTCACTTAGAATTGATATTGATAATTATGTAGCACCTATGTGACACATTTGCTCATACAAGTTCCAATTTGATTGAATGGCTTTATTGATCTTATGTTGGATCTTGTATATGAGAATGGTTCTTGGTATGTGTTTCCTCATATTTAGATATTTATATTCGCATGGAAACCATTTGCTTCAAGTTACTCTAATCACTAGTGATTGTGTGACTATTGGAAGCTACCAAGAATCTTGTTTGAAGTATCATGCTCAATTCTTATATTTAGTTATATGCTTCTTGTCGTGACTATGATCTTGGATATCCATGCAAGCTACCTTGGGAAAATTATTCCCAATATTTCTTGTCCTTGGACAATGAGCACCCAACTTATGGTAGAATTTATTGATCATATTCACTTTGGCCCTTGCTTAATTTTATCCTATCTTTGGCCAAGAAAATGTTTTGTGTTGTCTCCCAAGCCTTACTTGCTTCTTGTGGGTCTTCTTATTTTATTGATATACTCTTGTGTTTTACTTATTGTAGGTACTAGTGATGATCCCATTTGTGTGCATTTTGCATCTAAAAGGAAAATCCTACATAATGCACTATTTATGGGGGAGCTCTCCTATATTATTTAGAACACTCATATTTATGCTTCTTTGTTTGGTCCATATCGGGTTTTATGTGCTTGGAACCTCAATCTTTTCGTTTTGGTATTTGTGCCATCATGAGAAGTTTGGGGAGTTTGGTTTCTTGTTGGAACCTTGCTCTTTTTGGGAGTTGGTTTTGTCTCATTCATTGCTTCTTGATTTGACCATTTTAGAATGAGATAAATCCTTGAGCATTTTTATTTCTATCTATTTTTGCCCTTTTGGCCTTATCCTAGTTCATTTGTTGAACTTGTGATCGTTCATGTGTTGAATTGGTTCTTTGATACAATTTGGACACTGCTTGTCTTGTCACACTCTTGTGTGTGCCATCTCGGTTTACTTGGTGTTTTTGTTCAAATTGTATCTCCTTTTTGGTTCTTGAAAGCTTTATTCATGCATATTTACTATATTCTTATATTAAGGCATGTTTGCTTTCTTTGATCCAATATATAGGGGAAGCTCCACTAATTCCCATCGGCTAGTTGTGCATGAAATTCAATTTCATATCAATGTGCACATAATTATGTGGAGTCTCTCCTATGTATTGTAGTTTCTCTAACTACTTTGGACCCAAGAAGTTTGGGGACCATTTTGTACTTAAATGTGTTTTAGGTACATTGGAGATATATTGGATGCTTGTCTCTCAATCTTGAAGAAGTGATGCTTAGAAGAAAATTTGAGGCAAGCTATAGGATGATCAACGAATTCATATCCTCTACATCCTACCAATTATATCTCGGTAACAAGTATCTCTTTCTCATGCTCATATATCTTGATTCCAACCGATTGCCGGTTGCCTTCTAGCATGAATTCATGTATTTTTAATTGTTGTAGTTCTAGCCATGGTCTTAATAGAACTCTCTATTGTAAATGTGTATAAGTTGAGATGAGTACATATAATTGGGACTATACAAAATCATGCATATGATCCTCCAATCCCAAATATGTCAATCTAGCAATTTTATTGCCTATCATTTCATCAACTTCTCTCATATGCAATAGTGAGATTTTTGCTAGTCTATTCTATCTTATGATACTTGTTGCCTTTCTCCATATATTCCAACTTTCTCCGTTTCCCTTGGTGATAGTTGTAATATATGTAGTGTGTTGGTGTTTGAAGCTCATTAATGTATAATAAGATATATTTGAGCCTTTGGCCGTGCTTTGAAGCAAAAATCTTATTGGTATATGTTAAGACTTCATTTGTGCTTTCATGTGATTTCTTGTATATCTTATTTATGTGTGCATATGTCTTTGTTGGCATATGTCTTTGTGATGTTTTCCACTTAGAAACATATGCACATATGAGAAGATAATTTTAGTTGAATCTTATTCCTTGGATACCACCTTTTATTCCTTTTGATTTTTCGATGGCTTCCAAATTTATTTGCCTATGAGTGCTTGTTCCTCTTGTTTGCATCTTCGGGCACTCTTACTTGTTCTCCCATGCCTTGTATTGTTAAATGAATTTTGATGAGTGAGGATTCCATGATTATGCACCTTGTTTCCGAATATAATTATCATAATTGGTGCATTATTTTTGGGGAGCTCATCTAATTCATTTAATAATGCTCATTTGTCTTCTTTCTCATTTATTGTGCCTTAAATGTTTATGAAGGAGTGAGGATTACATATTTGTGCATTTTTGTATTGAAATACAATAATTATAAAGTATGCACAAATCTTGGGGAGCTTCTCTATTTGTTATTTGAAGCACTCTTTTGCTCATTTCATAACATCTTGTTGTTTCCATTTGGACTCATTCGTTGTTTTCATTTGGTTTGTCGGATCTTGTAAATTGCTTGCATCATTTGACTCTATTTTGGAAATCTTCGGATCCTCGATATAGTTCTACTCCCTCCCAAGTATTCATCATTGGATATGTGCGAAGGCACACCTTTGGAGAAATTATTACTATATTTGCCTTCTAGAACTTGTCACCCATTTCGGCAATCGATGCCAATGGGGGAGAAGTTTTAGAGGGTTTAAGGGAAGTTGGTTTATGCATTGAGTTTGTTCTTGTGCATTTGCCACTCATGCTCTTGCATCTTTGTTGATGCTTAGCATGTGGTATATATAGAGGAAACTCCACCAATGATAATGATTGGCAATATATGCAATGAAATTCAAGTTCATCACACATGCATAGATTGTGGGGGAGTTTGCTCTATATATGTTGGTGGTACCAATATCACATACTTTTGTAGTATTTGATATTGGTATTACCATTTTATTCATTAATATTCCTTATATAAACCCTCTTAAAGGGATTGTCATCAATTACCAAAATGGGGGAGATTGAAAGAACATGTTGGGCCCCATGTGTGGTTTTGGTAATTAATGACAATCTTTATGGACTAATGTTTGTATTAAGTTATACTTGTAAGATTTGTCCATTGGCATCGCTTGGAGCATGTGTTGGCTTCAAGGTCGATGAAATGCAAAGAAGATATGTTGTGCAAACTCAATATGTGAGGTCGATAATGAGGAATTAAGAATGGCGTTCCATCTTGAGAAGGACAAGACCGTCTACATCGAGCTCAAGTGGAATGCTCAAGACAAAGGTATAATCTTGATAGGTTTTCCCTTTTGCTGGTCTCTTGTTGTGTATAGGAGACCGGGTTTAGGATAGATAACCGTACTATCAAGAGGGGCTCTCGAATGAGTAAGTCACATCGTTCGGAGAGAGCTCAAACCTTTGCATACTTGCATCATCATATTTGGTTGTTATTTGGTCTTGTCCATGTGAGGATATAGAGTTTGTGGTAATCTCCATAACAAACTCTTGTTCATCAAAATCGGATCTCCCATATATATCTTGTTGCGATTTTGATTTATGCGGCTTTTCGGTTTCTCACCAAGTGAGTTATCTCACATTATTCTACTTGATACTTTCTCACTTGGTGATAATCAATATTTCCACTTTTTATTGAGAAGCCCTTGTCGTCCTTTATCCAACGCAATTGGAATCGGGTCAATCGGAGCTACCGTTCAAAAGATATGACCGTTTGAGTTTTCGCCGATTTAATTCTATTAGAAAAAGGAAACAACAGTTTTTCTGGGCCGTCCGGTACTGGGCCCAGTACCGGACGTGCCTGGCTCGCGCGGCCCATCTTCAGTATCTCCCGGTACCCACTACCGGTCCTACCGGACCGGCCCGGTAGTACCGCCCGGGTGGGCCGGTACTACCGGCCGGCCCAGGTATTTTCTCTCCAGCGCCTCGCAGCCCAGCTACTCCCCGTGCTCAGATCCGTGCGTTGACCCGCCTCGTCCTGCGCGCTTGCAGCCGCCGCGCGCCCAGCTGGCCCCGCTCGCTAGCCTCGCGCGTGCAACCGCCCAGCGTCGCTCCGCATCTGCTCGCGCGCTGGCTCCCACAGGGCCCTGCCCTGCTGCGTTGACTGTCGCACTGCGTGCTGACCCACCCGCGCGAGCTGCCGCGGCTGGCAGCTGGCCCCGCCATGCACTGCGCGCGACGCGCGCCTTGCTGCGCTGCTGCATGCGCGCGTGGCTCGCTGCGCTGCTGCTGGCCCCGCTGCTGCCTGCTGGCTCGCGCGCACTGCTGCTGCTTCTTTGGCTCACGCAAGCGCGAGCAACTGCTGGCCCCTCCTCTGATTCTCACACGCGCCCTCTCCTCTGCCTTGCTGTACTACCGGTCCGTCCAGAAAAACGCCCCAAACGTCTAGTTTTTCTGGGCCCCTATTTAAGCATTTGCCCTTTTCAGTTTTGTTAGCTCCTCTTTTATCTATTAGGCTAAACTTTGTCCACACTTGCTCTAGATCTTGAAGCTTGCCTAATCTTTTCCCTCCGATGATTCTTACCCATTTTTGAGTGGAAGAGAGAGGAGATCTAGACCCACGTTTTGACCTAACCGATTCATCTCTTTGTGAGTGCATCTTCGGGGATCTAGATTTTGGAGGATTTTGTGTCTCTCTTTGATTCCTCCTCTCTTGTTCCCCCAATAGCTTTAGTAGCTTTGTTGGAACTTGAGAGTGAGGAATTTGAGCATCTTTGTGGTGTTCTTGCCATTTGCATTTGGTGCATCGGTTTGAGTTCTCTTTGGAGGATTTGGTTTGAATTGCTCATTGGAGCTTGTCCCTCTTGGGTTTTTGGAACCCTAGACGGTTTTGTGGCCTTGGTGGCATTGTGGCCTTTTGTGGCATTTGTTGGGAGCCTCCAATTAAGTTGTGGAGTTGTGCCCCAACCTTGTGAGAGGTTCCGGTTGCCACCGACAAGTGCACCGATAGTGGAAGCGTGGATCGATCCCATTGGGGTGAGATTCACCGGAGAATAAGGGAGGCCTTTTGTGGCGTTGGTGGTTTGATACCACCCCCTCTCCAAACGAGACGTACTCCATGTTGGGAGGAACTTGGTAAACTATCGGTGTCCCCGCGTGCCTCGGTTATCTCTATACCCGAGCTCTTTACTTATGCACTTTACATTGTGATTGCCTTCGTGCTTGAAGTAATATATATCTTTGCTATCACTTTGTTGCTTGTATTTCTTAGCATAAGTTGTTGGTGCACATAGGTAAACCTTAGTTGTTTCTAGGTTGTGCTTTACAAAGTAAACACTAGTTTTATTCCGCCTTTGTTGAGCCACTCTAGGAAAAGTACTAACTCTATTTCTTGTGAAGCATCTATTTTGGAGGAGAATGTTGAGCTAAAGGCTCAACTTGCGTTGCTAACTAGCAACTATGGGAAATTAGAAGAAAGTCATGTTAAGCTCTCAAGCTCGCATGAGGATCTTCTAGTCTCCCATGGTAGGATAAAGTTAGCTCATGAGGCCATCGTGTCAAAGGTAACATCTAGTGGGCCTCATGTGGACATTAGCACTACATCTACTCCAAATGTTATATTGCCATGTGCTAGTCCTTGTAGTTCATCCTCTCACAACCATAATCTATCTCGTGATGAATTACATTCCGTGCCTTGTTGCTCTAACAATGTAGCATCTACTTCCTCTAGTGTTTTTGTTGAAACTAACCATGTAGAGGAAATAAAAGAGCTCAAGGCTCAAGTCACTTCTTTGAAGAATGACTTGAAAAAGGGTCATCAAGGGAAGGCCGCACTCAACAAAATCTTGAGTGTGCAAAAATCCCCCAATGACAAGAGTGGACTTGGATTCAACTCCAATGTCAAGAACAAGTCCACTATCAAGTTGAAGCACAAGGACAACAAGAAGAATGGCCAAGATCAAAACAAATATCCAGCCAACATTGTTTGCTTCAAGTGCAAGGAAGAAGGGCATCATGTTAGATCTTGCCCATTGAAGAAGAAGTCTCCTAGTGTGAAGCAACAAGGGAAGCGGCCTCAAGCTCCACCTCAAGTCATTAATGGGCCTCTTCCTAAGAGGACTACTCGACCTCTTCCTCGAGTTGTGGCTTCACCTAAGAAGAAAGATGGCAAGAGTAGAACTTGCTACTTATGCCGTGAGAAGGGGCATATTTCTTCCTCATGCACTATTGGTATCTCCTCATCCAACCCTATCATTATTGATGATGTTTATTCTCTTTGTAAGGATGAGGTTGGCAATGTGTTTGCCAAATTTGTTGGTACCCAATGTGGTGTCAAGAAAAGATCCATTTGGGTTGCCAAGCCTATTGTGACTAACCTCTTAGGACCCAACTTGGTTGGGGACCAACAAGCCAAAACTTGATCAATAGGTGTTTGTTGGAGGGCATTGGAGTCTTGGCTACATCATGAAGAATTAAGGGATCTTCATTATTTATTTGTCAAGCCAAGTCATGTGGATTATATTGCTCCTATTATATTTCCAATGTTCCTCCTTGCGGTAACATATGCTTAACTCATTTCATTGAAAGTTACTCGCCCCCTTGTGCATGTGTTGGTTTTGTATCTTCCATGCTTTTGTACATGTTGTGTTTTCCACCTAATTATCTTGAGGTATCAAACATATTTGTGTATGATTAGGTGGCACACCATGTATGTGTGTTTCTTGTATTGGAGCCTTACTTGTTTATATTTAGTATCTTATTTGGCTCTTGTGAGAGATTAATGGACTATCCCATTTTGGGGGAGTGTTATGCTTAGGCATTCCACAATCCTAAAAATGTGTGTACATTAGGATTACCACCTAGTATTTATATTGGATTATTGTCTAGTCTCTATGTGGTATAATTCTCATGAGAAATTTAATTTTATAATGTCCACTAATTATCTCTATTTGTATCATTTTCCCTCGTGTTGTTTTTATGGTAGTATCACATTATGGGGGAGTCATATGCTTAGTGCATATTACAATCCTAGAAATTGTGAATATTCGAGGTTGTGTCACTTAGAATTGATATTGATAATTATGTAGCACCTATGTGACACATTTGCTCATACAAGTTCCAATTTGATTGAATGGCTTTATTGATCTTATGTTGGATCTTGTATATGAGAATGGTTCTTGGTATGTGTTTCCTCATATTTAGATATTTATATTCGCATGGAAACCATTTGCTTCAAGTTACTCTAATCACTAGTGATTGTGTGACTATTGGAAGCTACCAAGAATCTTGTTTGAAGTATCATGCTCAATTCTTATATTTAGTTATATGCTTCTTGTCGTGACTATGATCTTGGATATCCATGCAAGCTACCTTGGGAAAATTATTCCCAATATTTCTTGTCCTTGGACAATGAGCACCCAACTTATGGTAGAATTTATTGATCATATTCACTTTGGCCCTTGCTTAATTTTATCCTATCTTTGGCCAAGAAAATGTTTTGTGTTGTCTCCCAAGCCTTACTTGCTTCTTGTGGGTCTTCTTATTTTATTGATATACTCTTGTGTTTTACTTATTGTAGGTACTAGTGATGATCCCATTTGTGTGCATTTTGCATCTAAAAGGAAAATCCTACATAATGCACTATTTATGGGGGAGCTCTCCTATATTATTTAGAACACTCATATTTATGCTTCTTTGTTTGGTCCATATCGGGTTTTATGTGCTTGGAACCTCAATCTTTTCGTTTTGGTATTTGTGCCATCATGAGAAGTTTGGGGAGTTTGGTTTCTTGTTGGAACCTTGCTCTTTTTGGGAGTTGGTTTTGTCTCATTCATTGCTTCTTGATTTGACCATTTTAGAATGAGATAAATCCTTGAGCATTTTTATTTCTATCTATTTTTGCCCTTTTGGCCTTATCCTAGTTCATTTGTTGAACTTGTGATCGTTCATGTGTTGAATTGGTTCTTTGATACAATTTGGACACCGCTTGTCTTGTCACACTCTTGTGTGTGCCATCTCGGTTTACTTGGTGTTTTTGTTCAAATTGTATCTCCTTTTTGGTTCTTGAAAGCTTTATTCATGCATATTTACTATATTCTTATATTAAGGCATGTTTGCTTTCTTTGATCCAATATATAGGGGAAGCTCCACCAATTCCCATCGGCTAGTTGTGCATGAAATTCAATTTCATATCAATGTGCACATAATTATGTGGAGTCTCTCCTATGTATTGTAGTTTCTCTAACTACTTTGGACCCAAGAAGTTTGGGGACCATTTTGTACTTAAATGTGTTTTAGGTACATTGGAGATATATTGGATGCTTGTCTCTCAATCTTGAAGAAGTGATGCTTAGAAGAAAATTTGAGGCAAGCTATAGGATGATCAACGAATTCATATCCTCTACATCCTACCAATTATATCTCGGTAACAAGTATCTCTTTCTCATGCTCATATATCTTGATTCCAACCGATTGCCGGTTGCCTTCTAGCATGAATTCATGTATTTTTAATTGTTGTAGTTCTAGCCATGGTCTTAATAGAACTCTCTATTGTAAATGTGTATAAGTTGAGATGAGTACATATAATTGGGACTATACAAAATCATGCATATGATCCTCCAATCCCAAATATGTCAATCTAGCAATTTTATTGCCTATCATTTCATCAACTTCTCTCATATGCAATAGTGAGATTTTTGCTAGTCTATTCTATCTTATGATACTTGTTGCCTTTCTCCATATATTCCAACTTTCTCCGTTTCCCTTGGTGATAGTTGTAATATATGTAGTGTGTTGGTGTTTGAAGCTCATTAATGTATAATAAGATATATTTGAGCCTTTGGCCGTGCTTTGAAGCAAAAATCTTATTGGTATATGTTAAGACTTCATTTGTGCTTTCATGTGATTTCTTGTATATCTTATTTATGTGTGCATATGTCTTTGTTGGCATATGTCTTTGTGATGTTTTCCACTTAGAAACATATGCACATATGAGAAGATAATTTTAGTTGAATCTTATTCCTTGGATACCACCTTTTATTCCTTTTGATTTTTTGATGGCTTCCAAATTTATTTGCCTATGAGTGCTTGTTCCTCTTGTTTGCATCTTCGGGCACTCTTACTTGTTCTCCCATGCCTTGTATTGTTAAATGAATTTTGATGAGTGAGGATTCCATGATTATGCACCTTGTTTCCGAATATAATTATCATAATTGGTGCATTATTTTTGGGGAGCTCATCTAATTCATTTAATAATGCTCATTTGTCTTCTTTCTCATTTATTGTGCCTTAAATGTTTATGAAGGAGTGAGGATTACATATTTGTGCATTTTTGTATTGAAATACAATAATTATAAAGTATGCACAAATCTTGGGGAGCTTCTCTATTTGTTATTTGAAGCACTCTTTTGCTCATTTCATAACATCTTGTTGTTTCCATTTGGACTCATTCGTTGTTTTCATTTGGTTTGTCGGATCTTGTAAATTGCTTGCATCATTTGACTCTATTTTGGAAATCTTCGGATCCTCGATATAGTTCTACTCCCTCCCAAGTATTCATCATTGGATATGTGCGAAGGCACACCTTTGGAGAAATTATTACTATATTTGCCTTCTAGAACTTGTCACCCATTTCGGCAATCGATGCCAATGGGGGAGAAGTTTTAGAGGGTTTAAGGGAAGTTGGTTTATGCATTGAGTTTGTTCTTGTGCATTTGCCACTCATGCTCTTGCATCTTTGTTGATGCTTAGCATGTGGTATATATAGAGGAAACTCCACCAATGATAATGATTGGCAATATATGCAATGAAATTCAAGTTCATCACACATGCATAGATTGTGGGGGAGTTTGCTCTATATATGTTGGTGGTACCAATATCACATACTTTTGTAGTATTTGATATTGGTATTACCATTTTATTCATTAATATTCCTTATATAAACCCTCTTAAAGGGATTGTCATCAATTACCAAAATGGGGGAGATTGAAAGAACATGTTGGGCCCCATGTGTGGTTTTGGTAATTAATGACAATCTTTATGGACTAATGTTTGTATTAAGTTATACTTGTAAGATTTGTCCATTGGCATCGCTTGGAGCATGTGTTGGCTTCAAGGTCGATGAAATGCAAAGAAGATATGTTGTGCAAACTCAATATGTGAGGTCGATAATGAGGAATTAAGAATGGCGTTCCATCTTGAGAAGGACAAGACCGTCTACATCGAGCTCAAGTGGAATGCTCAAGACAAAGGTATAATCTTGATAGGTTTTCCCTTTTGCTGGTCTCTTGTTGTGTATAGGAGACCGGGTTTAGGATAGATAACCGTACTATCAAGAGGGGCTCTCGAATGAGTAAGTCACATCGTTCGGAGAGAGCTCAAACCTTTGCATACTTGCATCATCATATTTGGTTGTTATTTGGTCTTGTCCATGTGAGGATATAGAGTTTGTGGTAATCTCCATAACAAACTCTTGTTCATCAAAATCGGATCTCCCATATATATCTTGTTGCGATTTTGATTTATGCGGCTTTTCGGTTTCTCACCAAGTGAGTTATCTCACATTATTCTACTTGATACTTTCTCACTTGGTGATAATCAATATTTCCACTTTTTATTGAGAAGCCCTTGTCGTCCTTTATCCAACGCAATTGGAATCGGGTCAATCGGAGCTACCGTTCAAAAGATATGACCGTTTGAGTTTTCGCCGATTTAATTCTATTAGAAAAAGGAAATAACAGTTTTTCTGGGCCGTCCGGTACTACCGGGCCCAGTACCGGACGTGCCTGGCTCGCGCGGCCCATCTTCAGTATCTCCCGGTACCCACTACCGGTCCTATCGGACCGGCCCGGTAGTACCGCCCGGGTGGGCCGGTACTACCGGCCGGCCCAGGTATTTTTCCCCCAGCGCCTCGTAGCCCAGCTACTCCCCGTGCTCAGATCCGCGCGTTGACCCGCCTCGTCCTGCGCGCTTGCAGCCGCCGCGCGCCCAGCTGGCCCCGCTCGCTAGCCTCGCGCGTGCAACCGCCCAGCGTCGCTCCGCATCTGCTCGCGCGCTGGCTCCCGCAGGGCCCTGCCCTGCTGCGTTGACTGCCGCACTGCGTGCTGCCCCACCCGCGCGAGCTGCCGTGGCTGGCAGCTGGCCCCGCCATGCACTGCGCGCGACGCGCGCCTTGCTGCGCTGCTGCGCTGCGTTCTGCTGCTGGCCCCGCTGCTGCCTGCTGGCTCGCGCGCACTGCTGCTGCTTCTTTGGCTCATGCAAGCGCGAGCAACTGCTAGCCCCTCCTCTGATTCTCACACGCGCCCTCTCCTCTGCCTTGCTGATCTGCCGGGCGGTAGTACCGGTGAAAACCGGTACTACCAGTTCGTCCAGAAAAACGCCCCAAACGGCTAGTTTTTCTGGGCCCCTATTTAAGCCTTTGCCCTTTTTCAGTTTTGTTAGCTCCTCTTTTATCTATTAGGCTAAACTTTGTCCACACTTGCTCTAGATCTTGAAGCTTGCCTAATCTTTTCCCTTCGATGATTCTTGCCCATTTTTGAGTGGAAGAGAGAGGAGATCTAGACCCACGTTTTGACCTAACCGATTCATCTCTTTGTGAGTGCATCTTCGGGGATCTAGATTTTGGAGGATTTTGTGTCTCTCTTTGATTCCTCCTCTCTTGTTCCCCCAATAGCTTTAGTAGCTTTGTTGGAACTTGAGAGTGAGGGATTTGAGCATCTTTGTGGTGTTCTTGCCATTTGCATTTGGTGCATCGGTTTGAGTTCTCTTTGGAGGATTTGGTTTGAATTGCTCATTGGAGCTTGTCCCTCTTGGGTTCTTGGAACCCTAGACGGTTTTGTGGCCTTGGTGGCATTGTGGCCTTTTGTGGCATTTGTTGGGAGCCTCCAATTAAGTTGTGGAGTTGTGCCCCAACCTTGTGAGAGGTTCCGGTTGCCACCGACAAGTGCACCGATAGTGGAAGCGTGGATCGATCCCATTGGGGTGAGATTCACCGGAGAATAAGGGAGGCCTTTTGTGGCGTTGGTGGTTTGATACCACCCCCTCTCCAAATGAGACGTACTCCATGTTGGGAGGAACTCGGTAAAATATCGGTGTCCCCGCGTGCCTCGGTTATCTCTATACCCGAGCTCTTTACTTATGCACTTTACATTGTGATAGCCTTCGTGCTTGAAGTAATATATATCTTGCTATCACTTTGTTGCTTGTATTGCTTAGCATAAGTTGTTGGTGCACATAGGTAAACCTTAGTTGTTTCTAGGTTGTGCTTTACAAAGTAAACACTAGTTTTATTCCGCCTTTGTTGAGCCACTCTAGGAAAAGTTTTAATCGCCTATTCACCCCCCCTCTAGGCGACATTCGTATCCTTTCAGCATGTTTATCTCCTGAGGCATTAACTAGCATGTCCTTTTGTACCTTAGCAAGTTGATCAAGTTGGGTTTGAACCATTTGAAAGTGTTTACAAAGCATTTTAATATCATTAGAAGTTCTTTCCACAATATCTTTCAACTCATTAATAGCTCTAGAGTTTTCCAATAAATGATTCTGAACTTGTTTATTAAAATTACCTTGTTTAACAATAAATGTATCAAGTTCCTCTAAGCATTGATCAGGAGGTTTACCATAGGGAATATCACCTTCATTAAAGTGGAGAGAGTGTATGTCAATAGTAGATGAGTGTGCAATTGGCTTACATAATTCTTCTATATGAGGTAGATTCTTCACATCTTCAGCTCTAATACCTTTCTCCTTAAGACATTTCTTAGCTTCCTTCATCACTTCATCATTTAATGCAATATCTCCTCTCTTCTTTGGTGTTGGTATTGGATTTGGTTCAGGCACAACTGGTTCAGAATTAATAGGCTCAGGTGTATTTAGCTCAGTTGAAGTCCAATCATCATAATTCTTGCTTATTTTATCCATTAATTCTTCAGCATATGTAGGAGTCATTTTCCTAAAAACACAATCAGCAATGCTACCTAGGTATGTCCTAGAATCATCAGTTAGTCCATTATAATAAATATCAAGAAGCTCATTCTTAGGCAATGGACATCCCGGATGTGCATGAATCAAGGCATAAAACCTTGTCCATGACTCAGGCAATTTCTCTTTTTCTCCCTGTTTAAAATCAAAAAGTTTCTGCAAAGCAGCATGTCTAGCACTGGGAGAAAAATATTCTGGAAGAAAGAAGCAATCAAGAAATCAGGACTATCAATGGAACCAGGAGGTAATATATTAAACCAATCCCTAGCTTCTCCTTTTAGTGAAAAAGAGAAGATCTTTGTAACAAACTACTTGCGCATCTTAAAATCATCAGAGAATAAAGCACTCATAGTGGAAAGCTCATTCATATGAGCCACATCACTCTCATTTTCAGTCCCACAGAAAGGTTCTTTCTCAACAATGTCCAAATAGGATAAATCAAGAGAGAAATCATAATCTTTATCTTTAATATCTATGGGAGAGGTGGAAAACTTAGGATCAGAGGATAGTTTAGGAATAATGGTACGTCTAGCAAGGAGACTCTTAATAGCACTAGCACCATGTGTGTTTCGGTACTCTTCAACAAATTCATCAGTAAACTCAATGTTGAAAGAACATTTTAAAATCCCTAGTGTTTTGTGTGTTAGATAACAATATCAAGGATTATTTAATGTGTGTTGAAGTGTTGCAGCCACCTATGAGAAAAAGGGAAAGGATTCTGTTTTGGGGGGGCGGATAATCCGCCCCCACTAGGGGCGGATAATCCGCCCCTCCCTCTTCCCAAGTTGGCGCAAGCCCTAGAAGGGGGGCGGAATTTTGGCCGGATTTTCCGGCCCCGCCGGATAATCCGCCCCTCAGGGGGGGCGGATAATCCGCCCCCCTGCTCATCGCCAAGGCGCAAGCCCCAGAGAGGGGGCGGAGTATTGGCCGGACTTTCCGGCCTGGCCGGATAATCCGCCCCTCAGGGGGGCCGGATTATCCTCCCCCCAAGATCTTCACCAAGCTTCGCCATGGCGCAAGCCCCAGAGAGGGGGCGGAGTTTTCCCCGGATAATCCGCCCTTGGGGCGGAGTTTTCCCAGGGGGCGGATAATCCGCCCCAAGTGGGGGGCGGATAATCCGCCCCCAAAGTTGTGCAACGTCCAGATCTGGGGAGGGGGTATTTAAGCCCGCCTTTCCCCTCCTGCCAGACTTCTTGATTCATCTCGAAAAAGACGAGATCAGATCTGAAAGCTTCATCCAAGAGTGCTCCACCTAGATCCACCCAAAGGCCCCATCCCTTGGGGAATCGAAGGAGGCAAACTCGATCTTCATCATCAGCAATCAAGCGCTTCATCTCCTCTCCATTCATTTGGAGAACCCCCGATCTAGTATTTCTTGCAAATACCTAGATCCTTGTTTTTGTTTATATTGATAAACCTTGTTCTTGTGGCAGCTCGTTGTAATCTCGGGAGCCCCCAATTCGGTTGTGGGTGTGTGCCCCGATAGTGTTGTAAAAGGCACCGGTTCCCGCCTCGAAGGGATCCAATAGTGGAGAAGGTGGATCAGGCCTCTCGTGGCGAGATCCATCGGAGAATAGGGTGAGGCCTATTGTGGCGTGGTGGTCTTAGAACCGCCCACCCCTCCAACGCAGATGTACTTCCCTTAACAAGGAAGGAACTGCGGTAAAACAAATCCCTGTGTCTCCGCGTGCTCCACTACGGTTTCCTCGCTCCTCTTTTACGTGCTTAGTAGTTAGGGTTACATATAGTGAAATTCTCGTAGTTGCATTTCTAGAGAATTTACTTTGTGTCAATCCTAAAATTGAAAAAGTATTAAAAATTGGTTAGCACCTATTCACCCCCCTCTAGGTGCCCATACGATCCATTTCAAATGTAACCATCATTAATATCATAACTCTCTCTAGACTCAGTGTGAGACCCTGGCGCATGGCTCAATAGGATTGATAGGAAACCCATACCAACAAGTTGCAACTTCTTTTCCGGAAGCTCATTCTAAAAGAACTCTAAGGTTAAGCGTGCTTATCCTAGAGCAATTCTAGGATGGGTGACCGGCCGGGAAGTGGGTACCGGGTACGCATGAGTGAGGACAAAATGCGCAGAAAAGACTAGTGTTGATATGTGGGGTTAGTATAGAGATCCTATTGAGCTGCCAGAAGTGATATCCGTCGGTACAGAGTGACCGGGGGTGTTACAAGTGGTATCAGAGCCGACCCTCGCGGTTACATGGGCGTGTGCGGGTCAGTGTCGGACATGTGTAGCATGGCGCATGTGGCCCGAAGTGGACACGGCATGGCAATGTGTCGGCACTGGACGCATAGACGTGTACCAAGAGGGGACATTCCTGGCTTGTGGTTGATCGACGAGGACGTCGATCTTCTAAGGGTGGGTGTATGTGAGACCCTGGCGCATGGCTCAATAGGATTGATAGGAAACCCATACCAACAAGTTGCAACTTATTTTCCGGAAGCTCATTCAAAAAGAACTCTAAGGTTAAGCGTGCTTGGCCTAGAGAAATTCTAGGATGGGTGACCGCCCGAGAAGTGGGTACCGGGTGCGCATGAGTGAGGACAAAGTGCACAGAAAAGACTAGTGTTGGTATGTGGGGTTAGTATAGAGATCCTATTGAGCTGCCAGAAGTGATAGCCGTCGGTACGGAGTGACCGGGGGTGTTACACTCAGGTGAGCTAACAGGTGTAATAGTGTCTTCACTAGGAGTTTCAGTATTTTCTAGACTAGCCATAGTAGAATCTAGGAAAGGACCTAGTGAACCACTCGCATCAAGCATAGTAGAAGTAACATCATGAGTATCAAAAGTAGTTTCAGATTCAGCAGTAGTAGCAGTGTGTGTAGCATGAGTATGTGGTGGTGGTGTAACAAGCTTACTTATAACAGACGGTGAATCAAGAGAAACAGAGGTGTTTAGGACTGTACCTCTTATTGTAGTGGATGGTAAAATAGGAAACTTTTCACCACGAGATTTTCCCATGATGAAAGGAGTAGCAGTGGACAATAATAGATCCAAGTGAACTTACAAATAAAGTTATGCTCCCCGGCAATGGTGCCAGAAAATAGTCTTGATGACCCACAAGTATAGGGGATCGCAACAGTCTTCGCGGGTAGTATTACCCAATTTATTGATTCGACACAAGGGGAGCCAAAAAATACTTGCAAGCCTTAACAACTGAGTTGTCAATTCAGCTACACCTGGAAATAGTTCTTGCTCACAGAATTTTATCAGTAGCAACAATTTAATAGTAGCAACAGCAAAGCAACAGCAGCAGCGAAACAAAAGCAATAATAACAGTAGCAGCAAACAGTAGGATGTGAGTGCGGTAGGATAGGGATGGATGGACGGGCGTTGCATGGACGAGTCTAAACATGTAACTTAAAGATCTAGGGTAATTGCAGATAAATAAGAATAAGCATCCAAGTACTAAACAATCATAGGCATGTGCTCAATATATAGTCATGCGTGCTTGCAATGAGAACTTGCACAACATCTTTTGTTCTGCCAGCCCGTGGCAGCGGGGCCTCTAGGGAACTACTGGCAATTAAGGTGCTCCTTTTAATAGAGCACCAGAGCAAAGCATTAACACTTCGTGAACACATGTGATCCTCACACCACACCCATCCCCTCCGGTTGTCCCAATTTCTGTCACTTCGGGGCCTTTGGATCCGGACAATGATATGTGTACACAACTTGCAGATAAGATCACAAACAATACTATCATAATGATTCAATAATAAGTTCAGATCTGAGATCATGACACTCGGGCCCTAGTGACAAGCATTAAGCACAACAAGTTGCAACAAAGTCAAATAGCACTAATACAGATACTAGGCACCATGCCCTAACAATCTTATTCGATTACATGATAGAGCTCATCCAATCCCTACCATCCCCATAGCCTACAGCAGGGGATTACTCACTCATGGATAAGGGAAATATTGATGGTTGATGGAGAGACGTTGGTGATGACAATGGCGATGATCCTTCCCAAATTCCCCGTCTTGGCAAGGTGCTAGAACGGAGTTTTTGGATTCGAATCTTGGTTTCTGGTGGTGGCGACGTAGCGGAACTCTTTCTGGAAAACGACGAACTCCCATCGATTTTTAGGTCAAGAGGTAACTTAAAGGCAAAGAGGGAACCGGAGGGGGTGCCTTGGGTGGCCGCACCCCCTAGGTGTGGGCTGGGCCCACCCGCGCCTGGCAGGGGTGTGGGCCCCCCCAGGCCTCCACTCAGTCTCGTACTCTGGCTCCATGGATCTTCTGGTGAAATAGGATTTTTGGCATATTTTCCGGGATTTTTCCTGATAGTTGATTTTTTGCACAAAAACTAGACACCAAGGTACTTCTGCTGAAAACAACGTCAGTCTGTGTTAGTTGTATCCAAATCACACAAGTTTAGAGGAGAAACAATAGCAAAAGTGTTCGGGAAAGTAAATACGTTTTGGACATATCACACTGCATAGTAGGAGGATTAGGTGATGGTACAGAGGTGCCGTGAAGATGGTGAAGAGGGTGGCGGCGGCGCGGGGAACTCCTTCCCCGTCGCCGGTATCATGGGGGAGCACCGCCCCTTAGACCCCTTCCTTCATGGCTTCTTGGGAGCCCTCCCCTATGGAGATGGGATCCATGGGGGAGGCAAAAATGTGGCTTTGGTGGCTGCGAATTCGTGGGTGGAGGTGTCGCCCACGAATTAAGTTTTCTCCCTTTATATAGCTTCTCGGATTCCCGTCACCACATCTTGGGCTGCAGTAAATCGGGCCTAGCGGGTCCCTCCGGACTCGGAATCAGCTAAATTTTATGTCCAGGACGATTGTCGCGAAATTTTCTACAACTTTTTAGTTGAAGAGTTTTCTGTTTGACGTCGTCTTAGACCCGAAACGTGACCATCTTCAAAATAAGTTCTGAGATAGATTTCTGAAAAATCTCAATTTGACTCCAACAAGGGTTCCACTTGTTTTCTTGATAATTCCTACACATCAAAGTGTAAAACAAGAACATTATGCACTTTTACAACTATTAGTAGGTTAGTCCAAATAACTCATGAACTTTATATAAAAAGAAGTGTCAAAAGCATAATAATAGCATAAAACCATCAAAAATTATAGATACGTTATGGATGTATCACTTGCTAGTGGTGATTCTCCGGCTTGCAACTACATTGTCAATGGTCGTGACTATACCATGGGCTGCTATCTTGTCGATGGCATATATCCGGAGTGGGCAAACGTTTGTGAAAACTATCAAAGACCCCGATGCCAAAGTTGAAACTTTGTTTGCAAAAGCACAAGAGGCAGCCCGAAAATATATTGAGAGATCTTTCAGTGTTTTGCAAGATTGATTTGCAATAGTTCGAGGCCCCGCTCAATTTTGGGATATGGAAACCATCTGAGACATCATAACCACTTGTATCTTTCTTTACAATATGATGATCGAAGATGAAAGGGAATTGAACCTGTCATTCTTTTTTTACAATATTGGTAACCGGGTCAATCCAACTAGAAACCCGGATACAATCCAAGCATTCCTTAAGACATACCATTAGATTGAGAATGACAAGACCCATACCCAGCTACAGTTTGATCTCATTGAGCACCATTGGCGGAGGCACGACGGTCGGTAGTGTGGCGCTTCAACTTATTTAGTTTCATCCATGTGTGATTTGTATAATAATTTGTATTCCAAACCATTTGTTATTTGTTTTATTGCTTGGATTTGAAGATTTGTTGTAATTTGGATTATTTTTGTATTATTTAATGTTACAAACTATTAAATTTTAGTTTAAATATCAGTCATATTTCGAGTATGTATACTATGCTAAAATGTCAAAAATATTGCAAAACCCTATGTTGTTATGTCATTTTCTTTTGCGGGATCTGGTCTGTGCGAGGCCTTTTCAATCCACATAGCGGGTTTGGCGTGTCCTGCAAACGCACATTTTGAGGTATGCGGATGTGGGGTCTGCTAGAGTTGCTCTTAGCCAAATATATTTTGATCTCTTCTTTTTTTACTCATTTTCATCTCTAATAAGTGTTGCCGAGGAAGTACCGTATTGTACCATATTTCTTGGTCTGATATCATACGAGTTAGGTACTTATTGAATTATATATCCATGATGATATTTAAAGATAATATAGATAGAGAAATATCATCTTCACATGATATAATATCTAATTTCCCTAAGACATATCTCCAACTATATATTGCGTTGGGTCGGCTGGTGAACCAACAAACCGAAAGGCTTACCCGTTTGGAGATTGCTTGTATTCCTTAAACATTATATTCTTTATCAAGAAACTAGTTGGGTTTTTGAACGAATGAATAAAATGCGTTGTGGGACTACTAATTTGTTACACAGAGGGTGAATGAGGGAAAGAAGCGCGCCGCAAAACGTCTAATTTATATGACACGTTAGAGCGTCTAGTCGAAAGGCAACATTCGAAAATGTAGCGATGGCTCATATGTGTGCCTATATATTATTGTTGGTCCCTTAATAGATGTTGTTGGAATTTGGTTTATTCATTTTTTTCCTTTCACTATATTCATATGTCCTTATGGTAAGTATTTTCTATTTTCTAGAAGTAGGTTCATTTTAGCATCTGAGTCGATCTATGGATATCCTTTTATATATTATATCAAGGTTGTTAATAAGAAATAGGGCCACCATCGAGGGCATTGTCTTCATGTCATCGCCTCAATCACCATCTTCTTCCTTCATCCAACAATGTCTCCATCACCAACCCTCTTTAATCCATCAACAAAAATACGTTATGTGCTATATATTATTTCCCGGTGATTTACTGCATCGTCTTTATATCATTGTTTGAGTAGCATGTTGTATGGAGTTGGTGAAATAGTTTGATTGTTGTTGCTTACATATATGCTATTTTTTATGCAATTATTTTGTGCCAATGCATGAGTGCACGGTACATTAGGGGATCACAAAAGGATGCATTGGGTCGGAGTGATCAGAAACCATGTCATGTATCTTATATTTATATTTAAAAGGGAATATCAGAGAGCTCAAAGCTTAATATGGCGGTGATACGTGCAATTTTATCAACTAATTTGGAGGTGAACTTATATGTCTTGTTTCCAGATTAATCTATTTGTGCCACTTTTCTTCAGTTTTTATGTTGTTGTGATATTTATTCCACTCAAGCACTAGAATTAGATTCTGCCCCATAAAGGAATGCATGAATGACATATTTTCTGTTCCTGCAAAAAAACTAAATCTTCGTCATAAGATAACCGTGGGCCATGGGCTAGAGGGCCAAGGGAATATGGCCCGCAAGGAAACCATGCGCCAACTAGGCACGGCCAGCCTAGGTGGTGCGCCCACTACCAAGTGGGCCCCACCTGGCTCCCTTAACTATGCACTTTTACGTTCCTTTTCGTCAACCCCGAAGAGGGACACCCTGATTTTCCCATATAGATATGAGACATACCCGGAAGTATTCTTCTACTCCAGGAGGGGAAATATTTTAAAGAGGGGAAAATCGTCATCTTTGTCGACGCCAACATCTCCTCGACATGGGGATCACCATATCGTTCACCATCTTCATCAACTCCACCAACATCGCCACTTCAATCTTTGTACCCCTCATAGAATCCTTGGTAACTTTTTGGTGTTGTTTTGCATGTTATTGCTCTGTATAGTGTTATTCTTTGGTTTGAAGTTATATTTTCAAAGTGTTATATGCATTTGATCATTGGCATGATTCATTGTTGTGAGTGGTTCTTCGTGTTCCCAAGGGCATAGGAAACTGTATCCATTGTTTTTATATGAATATGCAATTTTATTATTCTTATGTTTTATTCTTAAGTTTTGTAATTCCATAAGGCGGCCTGTGAACATCAACTGCACATCACTTCAACATTCATGGGCTTATAGGATTACACACATTGTATGGAACAGAGGAGGGAAGACCCAAGATGATAGAAACGGTTTCATGAAACTCCCGAAACCAAGATTTATGATGTGGGACAGACCCTTGAACTTAATGAATCCTCTAGTTATTCATATTTTTGCTAGCCTTAAACATCGTAATGAGCATGGCATGTTTGTATGTTCCTTAAGGAAAAAATCTTTCCAAAGTGTACACCAGCCTACCATTGCCTAAAAAATTCATTAGACCTCTTATGTTAGCAAAATTTTGGAGGTAAACTTACCTGTCTTCTTGTCGTTTTATCTATTTGTGCAACTTTTATCTAGTTTTTATGTTGTTATTCACAAGCAGTAGCCTAGTGGTTGGGTTGTAGTTGACGCATCACAGTGACTGAAGTTCAATCCCTGTCTAGTTCCTCCTAGCACTGTTTCGTTTTTTAGTAGCCTAGCTCAAGCAAAATATGTTGAATTTCTACATGGAAGATCTATTGGCCTGTACTCTAGTCAGCACCAGCCCAACTCAACTTAACCCAACGCTGTTTGAGTAGCTAATAAAATGTGCTGGTAAGAAGATAGAAAATCAGGATAGCGAGGGAAGATCATCCTATTGCTGTGAACGAAACGGCAAGCCAAGAAATAGATATGTCCAAAGAATGGAATATGTGTGCCTTCCAGAACATACGGACAGACCAATTGATGCCTTGATACCATGCCACCAAAGATGATATCAAGAGGCTACGGTACCAACTCTCGCGAGCAAAAATTGTTTTCTCGCTGAAATATTACTACTTATTAACATATAATAATATAGACAGTTAAATATGGACAATAATCAGAAGTTCAAATGTGATCACAGAAGATTCACTGTATACCAGCCAACAGTTCAAACAAAACACAGCACAAGTTTTTCTTCTTTGTCACTCTTCAGACAAGGGAACAGCAGCTTGGGCCAAAAGAAGAATGCACCAGTGTATGCTACGCCTAACCCTATTGCATCAGTGTACGCCTAACTATCTACCACCAAACTTAGCAACACTCATTCATAGGCAGCAGTCAAACTCAATTTCAACACATCAGAATCTGTTTGACTTGAACTCTAGTCAGCAGGATGTTCTCTCTGGGAAGCCTGTCGACTTGAACTCTCAGCAGAAGGAGCGTGTGGGTAGATGATGTCGTAGTGATTACCCGTGTACAGCAAGGTCACACTCACACGGGGAACTCCAGAACCAGTGTAGATATCTTGAGCACATCCTCCATAGAGTCGCTCCACTTTGAGGGGTACCTCAAGCGCTCTGACCAAGGCCGTCATCATAACATGGTCCGTAAACTTACAAGATGGAGTGACACGCCGAAAGCACCACTGGTTGTAGAGCAATGGGTCAGGTAAAATGAGTGACTGTATCCAAGAAGGGATAAACTCGAATTCACCACGAGGTAATGTAAGGGAAGAGATGCTGATACTGACATCTTTCAGATTATAATTTTTTCTGAGCCCATGAATAAGAGGTTCATAATCGTCCTTGTGCGAGCATATCTGGACAGCTGCTACTAATCTGAGGAAAACAAAAACTAACCAACAAAAAACTTCAGAAAACATGAATTATGATGAACTGAAGGAAAGATAGGTTTAAGGGTGTTTTTTCTCACTTTCTTCTGTGGTATCGTAGGAGCTGAAGAACTCAAGAAGTTTCTCTTTACGGTAGCTAAAAAGGCACATGTTATGTCAGTGAGATGGAATGCATTTGGCCATGATACTTTGATGGAATTGCAGAAAACCAAGCGAATTAAAAACCTGTTAGTTGATGCTATGCTGCTCCACCTGCCGTGTCTCTTCCATCTCCTTACTTTCTGTAGCAGCTTCTTAAATGCCTGAAAGAATCAGCGACTCAATAGTTCACATCTGATAATCATTACATATCTTCAATTACAACATAAGTTACAGAATATTGATTGATAACAAGATATGAAAGAACAGAGAACAGCACGTCTCAAAAGCTTCATTAAGCATATACTGTAGCATAGTAGTTATGGAAGAAAATATTTGATAACATAACAGTAAGGTGGCTACACCATAAGAAGTAGCATTGTGTTCAAATGAAACAAGCATACAATTATATTCTTCCCCATTATATTGCCTCGTTATTACTTTGCAAGAAAATTTCTCTTAAGGTTCATTGTTATTAGAATTGGATTGTTAACTTTACAGCAAACTTCGAATTTGAGTTTATGCCAACAGTGTGTAAAACTGTGATGGCATGCCACTACTGTTAAGCAGTTGTGCATCTCCTGCAAATGACAAAACAAAGATAGTGAGATACCAAATCCAGCCTTAAGTGTACTGTTACCTGAAGAGAATCATCCCTTACAAGGCTGTTTATCTTAGAAAAAAATATGGAGAAGGCAGGAACTTACTCTGTAGCTCCTGGAAAACTTAGAGGTCCATCCAAGATTTGCATGTTGCGTATACACTCTTTTAACAGTATCAAGGAGACGGTGTTCCTCATGTCTGTCCTGCCTATCAAGAACTTGTTCCTGTTGGACATTCGCATAAAGAGATTGAATTAAATAGCTAAACATACATCATCTGCTAAGAAAAAGAGAGGAGGACAATTACAAGGTAAGAAAATATGAAGCTCCTGTAGAAACACTCCCCATCTCCAATCACCGGTCTAAATCTCGAATAGGCGTCAAGATTCACACGAATAATCATATCTTTAGGAACACGATAATGATTAATGACTTCAGTGATAGGAAGTGTCTGCAACGAACACACAAATAAGGGACTGAGTAGAACATGGAAACAACATATTTCAAATGTGATGGACAGTTTGTTTTTATTCCAGTTTTCAGATTTGTTTGCTCTGAAAATGTATGAAACCACTATCATGTATAATTCCATCATTGATAGAGATTGGATGTTGTTCAATAAGAAAAGAAGAAAATATCAACTAATGTATGATGAACTCAACAACACTACAAAGATAATTCAGGTTCTATCAGACAAAACAATCAAGAGTTAACACACAATATAGTATTCCATAGAAGAGAATATCACCAGTCTGAACAGTTGATTGTACAGGACCATGAATCATAGTATCATGTGATCTAGGGCCTGATATTTCATGCACTTCTGTTTTGAACATTATAAAAGGCAAAATGGAGCCAAATCTGGCGACCCACATGTTCCGAATATATTTGCCTTCCTTCTCTATCAACAATCTAGTCGACAAGAAAACAGATCAAAATCCAGATATCCTGCCAGACTTACAATTTTACAGAATTAAACTGAAGACAAACATCACAAAATAAGAAACAAGGGAATATGAAATAAATGGGAATAATAAAAAACAATGTAATAGCAAGAAGAGACCACAAAATTGTGTGTCCAAAACTTCCTTGCGTTTGCCAACTGTTTACATGAAATATATTTGAGGCTTCTTAGCTAGTCCCAGACACCAATCAACCAAATGGTGAACTTCTCCATAAAACTGCAGAGTAGGTGGTCAGTGGCTTTATATGTAAATGCCCAATTGTTTACAGAAATTATGTCCATTTATGCAATTTCAAACAAATGTGTAGATTAAATATTCCGGTAACACATTGTTCAGAAAGAAATCGCGTATTTGACTTCATGCAGTAATTAGGACATAACCTCATGATTTCCTCAAATTTTACAGATTTCAAGAATTTAAAAGAATTACATTAAGATAGCCATTTGTTTCAAATACCATACCAGTCTGCGAGAAAACCGACAAGCAACAAGGAAGTGTGTACTCTTGGCAAAATCAAAAGACCAAAAAACTCCTAACCTTTGTCTAAGATTCCTCCTCTACTCTAGGATGCCACATCATCATTTTATAACCAAGACTTGTTGCCTTGATTCAATAACTGGTCCCGAAATTAAACATGAAGAAACAGAAACCGAGAGCACCATAATCCCGATTCCACATTCCATACACAAAAATAGATTGATACAAGAATGGTTGGTCATGCAAGCCAACAATAAAAAGTGCAGAGATAGACAAGATTCAGGCCATAGTGTTCTTGTGCTGACTGCCTTGTGGTAGTTTCTCCAGCTCCAAAGAATTAGCATTAAGATCACTTTATTTCAGACCAGCAAGGTCAAAGGACAAACAAGATTGAGCTGGAACATCCAACATCTCTACTGTAGCCAACTATTAATGATTTGAGCATTGAGGCTAACGTGCCAGTGTCAGCCTTTCAGGCAACAGATAGCCACAGGCTCAAACTTTTCGATCACATTTGGGTTTCTTAAATGGAACTGGGGTTAAAACCCTCTTTTTCTAAAAATAAAAAACTTTTCGATCAAACTCCAGACTAAGATGTCAATGGTTTTGAATAGAGTGGCCAAGGATCTAGATAAAGTACATTCAGCAATGCAATCCGGAAAAAAATAGATTAAGTTCCCCTATAACAGCGCTCATGTACAATGAAAACAAATACATTTTGGCCAAGACATGATCCTCGTATCTCCCCACATCCCACATTATACACTGCGACAAAGCATGCTACCGAGCTAAATAGAAGAATCAATCAGCAGAGTCTTGAACACCTAAATCTTGAACAATTTCGAATAATGACAACAAGATCATTGTCTGTATCTAAATTTCATGACGGGTCACAGCAAGAACCTCCAAGCAATAATCAAGAATTACCTAATCTAGGCATCACAGAAAGTCAAGCTGGCCCATAGCCCAAAGATTCCACTTCTGTTACTCTAAATCATCCCCAAGGTTTCAACGATTCACATCTATAACATCAAGACTGGCACACAAATTGCACCGACGAGCCAAGAAAGCAAGAGAGACTAGATTCAGGCTATACCTTTTTCTTGCGGGTGAAATAGTTTTTGAACTTGCTCCAGAGCGCCTCCTTGGCGCGCGACGACTTCGCCTACTCAAGAAAAACACTCAAGAACGCACTCCAAGAACTCCAAGAAACAACAATTAATACGTCGCAAACGCGAGATACGCGCCATCACCTGCTCCTCCTCCGGCTTCTTCTTCTTCTTCTCCTCCTCCTCTGCCCATCGAATATCGGCCTCGTTGATAGCCGCCTTCTCTCGTTCCAAATCTTCGAACACTAGCTTGCATTGGAACGGCCGCCTCGCCTCCTTCGGCACCATCATCGTCCCCTCCACCACCGGATGCCTCCATTTTACCCCCTTGCCGCTGCCCGCCGCGGAACTTGACGTCCCGGTGCCGAATGCCGAGGCGCCGTCGGGGGAAGGGGTGGACGGGCTGCTTCCCGCGGAGCTTGAAGGGGAAGGTGCCAGGAAAGGAATGGCGGCGAGCTTCTGGTCGACCCCCGCCGCAGCGGAGCTCGGTCCATGGGTGCCGCGGATTCCGCCACCGGCCTGCTCACGGCCACGTTCTTGGGGTCGGTCGACGGGCGCTGCAGGGAGAGGGCGCTGCGAGGAGGGGGAAGTGGCGGCGTTGGAGTCCTCGCGGAGCCCGTGCACATGGACCGGTTCTTGGATGTGGTCGCCCGGTTCTATTCCTGAACCGGATTTCATCGCGGCGGGAGAAACCTGGCGCATACAGCGGAAAGGACTTGTGTGGCAATTCCGCTAATGTGAGGCCGTGGAGAAGAAATATGCGAAGCGGCCGCAATTTTGACCGAAGAGCACTAGGTGGTCGTTTGGATTAAAAGTTACTTGCGCAACTGCTCTGTAAAGTCAAAAACTGGTGGATCGTTTTGATAAGAATTCGTCCAGTAATTACATATACTAGCTGAATGCTCGTGTGTTGCTACGGATGGATTTATATGTTTTCATAATGTCTTCGCCGCACATGTCGTTAGGGTGGAATGTAACTACACCTTACATATGCATGTGAGTTGTTGACGCTACGAAATGAGAATATGATTGCACCCAACAGTGCATCGAAGCGTGGTAAGCATGATATGGTATAAGCCAAAGAACATAAAGTTAAAATAATACCAGCGTCTCCCTCGTTGAAGATAGCACCCAAGTACATAAAGTCGCACGGTCTAAATATCAGCCATAAAAAATCGTTCGAGCTCGTCATCTCATTCAGGGACAACACATGGATAGGCCTGAAGCGTAGGAGGTTCTATTTCAGGCGTCACTGCCTACAATATCTAATAGCCCCGTGCTCAAAACCCTAAAAAATGGCAAGTTTTACAGTAACTTTTACTAGTGTCTAGAGAGGGACTAGTATAAAATGATCAAACGGTTGTGATTCAGTGACAAAAGTTAAGCCCAACAAGCCCATGAAGCCATAATTATTTGGGGGCACGAGAGATCTGTTCGTCATGAACTCATGATCGCGAGAAGTTAGAGCAGAGGAGTGGCGGATGAGCCGCCGAACACCAACACTCTGAGCAGCGACCTTGCCGGCAATTCTGGCGACCACTATGGTGTTGGTTCGCTGTGCAGCCACTCTGGCGACTTCAGATGTTCAGCACCACGGACACAAAGGAACTGAGCGTGGCCTGACACCGACGACGGCGGGAGGGGCTCTATTGGCAGAAACTCCGTCGACCCCGCCGGCCGCTGCGCACCGGTGATTCCAGAGACCACTGGCGCGTGCCATATGCGCTCTTGTAGTACCAGATTGATAGATTTCAGAAACATGTTCATATGACAAGCGACTTCATTATGTCAGAAAATTATGGAATCAAATGTCAAAACACGACGAAACAGATCAGTTTTAGATAAGAAGCATCATCACTTGATATTACAATCAAGGAGACTGCATTTTTCATGTCGGAATGGGTTATTTGGGTCGTGGGAGGGCCGTCCGTTGTCGCCGATCATGGCTGCCAGTGGCAGTTCCGCCCCTCCTCCGCCTCTCCTTTGCAGCGGCCTGTGAAGTGCACCATCATTCCGTGGGAGACAGATTCGCTGCCTGGAGGAGGGCCGCGACGCCCAAAGTCTGACCGTGGTTGCCGGCGGCAGCTCCGCGCCTCCTTGCCTCTCTACACACATGAACGGGACGGACAGAAAGGAGACTATATTTTTTTTTAGTGGAAGAAAGGAGACTATATGTTCTTGACTAGATCGATTTGGGTTGAATGTGAGTTGGACTCTCTTGGGCTCTTGGGCCGGGGCCGGCGGTCTACGGCCTTTTCCTATTGCGTAGCCGAAATTTAGTAGTAGTATAAATTATACTAGTCATCTTTTGGGCACTAGTATAAACAGATCTAGGCCTTTGGATAAACAAAAATAAACGGCTGATATTTAATTGGGGGTACCATAAAACATCTCACAAAAATATAATCCAACAACATGTTAGACCGGCATGAGTTATCTAGGCCACCATTTGTTGCTGCAAAAATTACCCCACTGTTTTAGCTCCAGTGCTTTCTCATAATTGAGCCAGTGCTTTCTCATAGATCACTATTCAATACAATGATTCGGTCCACAAAAGGAGAGCCAAATTTTTGTGGTTATTCGACACCTTCATTGACTTTCCTCAGATTTAGAGAATCAAACCTACCGCGGTCTCTCCATGACCCAGTTTGGATTCGGAACAAAATGGCTTTCCTATGATTCAGAACAAGAAGCTATCTCCAAACGTCACTCTAAAATTATAGCAACCCAGGCCAACCCCAAAATTGACTCCAATCATATCAAATAAAGAACACAAGTATTGTTAGCTTGTTCGGGTTGAGGAAGAGAGGAGGCTGAGGACGACGTCCATGGAGGAAGCTCCCACGGAGGATAGCAGATGCGGCAGGGGCGACACACGCGCAGGGGATGCGGCGGGGAGGAGCACCACGTAGGGGAAGATAGGCGGCGGCGGTGCAGCTCTTGGGGAGGCGCCGGACAGAGAGAGGCGGGGTGCTCGGGACTCGGGAGGGAGGCGGAGCAGCGCACCGACGAGTAGAGGCGGGCCGTTCGAGAGGGAGGCGGAGCAGAGCTTGTTGGAATTATGCCCTAGAGGCAATAAAAAAGATATTATTATAATTCTTGTTCATGATAAAGTTTATATTCCATGCTAGAATTGTATTAAGCGGAAACTTTGATACTTGTGTGGTTTATGAACAACGCCGTGTCCCTAGTACGCCTCTATGGACTAGCTCATTGATTAATGATGGTTAAGGTTTCCTAACCATAGACATGAGTTGTCGATTAATAATGAGATCATATCATTGGGAGAATGATATGATGGACAGACCCAAATCAAGCAGAGCAATTAGATCGTGTCATCGTGTTCATCTTTGCGAAGCTTTTTCTTATATCAAATATTGTATTCCTTAGACCATGAGAAAATGCAACTCCCTGGTATCGGAAGAAAGCTTTGAGGTCATCAAACGTCATCCTATGAGAGGGTGATCATAAAGGTGTCTCTCAGGTGATCGAAAAGTACTTGTTGGGTTGTATGTATCGAGATGGGATTTGTCCCTCCCAAGTCGGAGAGATATACTTCGGGCCCACTCGGTAATCGATATCAACACCGGTTGCAAACATGTGGTTAAGGAGTTAATCACAAAGTGATATCGGATTACGGACGAGTAAAGTACTTGCTGTGAACGAGATTGAACTAGGTATGCTGATACCGACGATCGAATATCGGGCAAGTAAAATATCGCGTGACGAAGGGAATCTATATATGGGATTAATTGAATCCTGGCATCGTGGTTCATCCGATATGATCATCGATGAATGTGTGGGAGTCAATATGGGTTTCTAGACCCCGATGTTGATTATTGATAGAAGATCATGTCTGCATATTCTCGAACCCGTAGGGTCACACACTTAACGTGTCTCGACGCTAGGATAGAATGGATAATTGGTTTATGAGTTTTTGTTCAGAGTATCGGATGAGATCTAGGACGTCACGAGAGGTTCCGGAATGGTCCGGAGAATAAGATTCATATAAGGGAACGCAGTTTTTGGATTTCGGAATTGTTTCGGATTGTTCGGTATTGTACCAGAAGCTTCTAGAACCTTCCGGAGTGGGACCAACGTGGCCCCACTTGTCGGGAGGGGGCGTGGGCCTACGAGGGAGTGCCCTTGCCGCATTGGGCCAAGGGCACAAGGCCCCATAGGCCCAGCCGGCCAAGCCCTAGGGGAAACCCTAGGGAGAGCTTCTAGAAGGGGGGAACTTGCCCCCCACTCCTCCCATGTGGCCGCCGGCCCTAGGCTTGGAGGAGGGGAAAGGGGGAAGCCGGCCAGCCCTCTATTTAAAAAGGGCAGGGGCGCACCCTGCCCCCACACCTCCTCAAACCCTAGCCGCCTAGTTGCTGCCCTCCTCTCTCTCTCTCTCTCTCTCTCTCTCTCTCTCTCTCTCTCTCTCTCTCTCTCTCTCTCTCTCTCTCTCTCTCTCTCTCTCTCTCTCTCTCTCTCTCTCTCTCCGACTGCGCCTAGGCGAAGCCCTGCCGTAGAAACTCTCCACCTTTGCACCACGCCGTCGTGTTGTAGATCCAATCTATCTCTCCACCCCACTTGCTGGACCGAGGAAGGAGGAGACGTCGAGGTGCCGTACGTGTGCATCTCTCGGAGGCATCGCCACTTGCGGTGTTGGATCGGATCAGATCGCGAGGAGGAGAAGCTAGTACGACTACATCAACCACGTTCCGTTGAACGTTCCTCTATGCGAATCTTCAAGGGTATGAAGATCTCATCTATCCCCCCTCGTTGTTTGCATCTCCTAGATTAGATCTTGGCTTTCCCGTTCACATCCGTAGAATTTTTTTGATTTACTATGCTGCGAAACCCTTCAGTGGTATCAGAGCTAGATCTATGCGTAGATGTGTTTCACGAGTAGAATGCAACATGCTTGTTGCGGGCGTTGATTTTTTATGTTGCAAGCCTCTTGTTTGTGTACTTCTTATGACGCGGGATAGTGAGATCGAAGCGGTCCAGGCCAACTTTACGCGACCTCGTTCGCGAGACCGGCTCCGCACTTGACGTGTGGCTTGTTCCACACATGCGACTGGTAGATGCCAGTTTCTCTCACTATAGTTGTCATGGGATTTACACCGGATGTTGGCTACCATAATATCACCGTTGTGGCTTTTCGTAGGTAAGAATCGTTCTTAGCTTGTTACTCCCATAAGCCACGTAAAACATGCAACAACAAAGTAGAGGCGTCTAACTTATTTTTGCAGGGAGTGTTTCTCTGATATGGTATGGACCAAGATGTGATGTGTATGTTGTATGCAATGATCATGTTTTGTAATGTTTCACAACTTGCATGTCGATGAGTACACAACCGGCAGGAGCCATATGGTTGTCTTTATAATTGTGTATGACCTGTGTGTCAACTTCTTATACGCCATGTAATAGCTTTACTTTATCGCTAAGTAGTTAGCAATAGTTGTAGTTGCTATTCGTGGTGGAGGCAATCATGGTGGAATGATGGAGATCATGCTGGCTCGCACAAGCTAGAGATCACTGCGCGGAGATTGGCTATACCATGTCACATAAAATTATATGCATGTGATGTTTATCCTTTTATGTATCTTATTATGCTTATATTGCGACGGTAGCATTATAAGATGATTCCTCACTTAAAGATCAAGATAAAACTGTGTTCTCCCCATGTATGCACCGTTGCGAAAGTTCGTCGTGTTCAAGCATCACGTGATAATCGGGTGCTATAAACTCTACGTTCACATACAACGGGTGCAAGCCAGTTTTGCCACGCGGAAATACTTGGGTCTGACCTTACGAGCCTAGCATGTACAGACATGGCCTCGGAACACACGAACCGAAAGGTTAAGCATGAGTCATATGAATGATATGATCGACACTTTGTTGTCCACCATTGAAACCACATCTCTTCTCGTGAAGATCGGATTAGGTGTGGTGAATTTGGATCATGTTCACTAAACAACTTGAGGGATGTTGAATTTAGTGGGAGTTCATCTAGTAATTGATTAAGTTGAACTAGTTATCATGAACATAGTCTAAATTGTACTTGCAAATTTTGTAGATCAAATGGCTAAGTCCAACTTCAACTTCAACGTTTTTGCTGAGAAAGAAAAGCTTAAGAACATTGGGTCTAACTTCACCAACTGGTTCCGCAATCTGAGAATCATTCTCTCTGGCGGACAAAAGGACTATGTCCTTGAGAAAGCGCTAGGTGACGCCCCTGCTGTAGATGCGCCGGCTGATGAGAAAGTTGTTTATTAGTCGCGCAAGGATGATTGTGGTGTGATTAAGAGCACCATGTTGTTTGCTATGGAATCAGACCTTCAAAATCATTTTGAGGAGTTCCCCAGGCCCTTTGAGATTCTTGAAGAACTGAAAACTATGTTTCAGACTCAGGCCCGTTCTGAGAGATATGAGATCTCTGAGAAATTCTTTAACTGCAAGATGGAGGAAGGGAGTTCCGTCAGTGAGCATGCCATTAAGATGTCGGGCTACACTCAACGCCTTGAGCAACTGGACTGCAAGATTCCAGAGGAGCTCAATATTGACAGAGTTCTGCAATCACTCCCTCCTAGATACAAAGGTTTTGTAGTTACTCATAATCAGATTGGTTCCACTGATACAATCACTGAGCTCTTCGCTAAGCTGAAAGCTGCGGAGGTGGACATCAAGAAAGATAATCATGTGTTGATGGTAAACAAGCCCCCAGCTTTAAGAAAGGTAAGGGTGCAAAGAAGCCCTTCAAGAAGGGCAGCGGCAAGCGTGTTGCCCCTGCAGAGAAGAAGCTCAAGTCTGGACCTAAGCCGGACACTGAGTGCTTCTATTGCAAGGACAAGGGTCACTGGAAGCGCAACTGTCCGAAGTACTTAGCGGACAAGAAGGCTGGCACCATCAAAGGTATATTTGATATACATGTTATTGATGTTTTCCTTACTAGCCCTTGTTGTAGTGCCTGGGTATTTGATACTGGTTCAGTTGCTAATATTTGTAACTCGAAACAGGAGCTACGGAATAGACGGCGGCTAGCGAGAGATGAGGTGACGATGCACGTTGGCAACGGATCAAGAGTTGATGTGATGCCCGTCGGCACGCTCTCCTTAGTTTTACCTTCGGGATTAGTTTTAAACCTCAATAAATGTTATAATGTGCCTGCGTTGAGCATGAACATCATATCTGAATCGTGTTTATTGCAAGACGGTTATTCATTTAAATCGGAGAATAATGGTTGTTCTATTTATATGAGTAACATCTTTTATGGTCATGCACCTGCTATGAATGGTTTATTTCTTCTGAATCTCGAAAGCAATGAAACACACATCCATAACATTGAGGCTAAGAGATGCAAGGTAGATAGTGATAATACGACTTATTTGTGGGACTGCCGTCTAGGTCATATTGGTGTAAAACGCATGAAGAAACTCCATTCTGATGGACTTTTGGAGTCTCTTGATTTTGAATCATTTGACACGTGCGAGCCATGCCTCATGGGCAAGATGATCAAAACCCCGTTCTCCGGAATAATGGAGCGAGCAACGGACTTGTTGGAAATCATACATACCGATGTATGCGGACCAATGAGTGTTTCGACGCGCGGTGGTTATCGCTATTTTCTCACTTTTACTGATGACTTAAGTAGATATGGGTATATCTATTTAATGAAACATAAATCTGAAACATTTGAAAAGTTCAAAGAATTTCAGAACGAAGTGGAAAACCATCGTAACAGGAAAATTAAATTTCTGCGATCCGATCGTGGAGGTGAGTATTTGAGTTATGATTTTCTCAGGCATCCTAAAGCAAGCGGAATCGTTTCGCAACTCACGCCACCCGGAACACCACAGCGCAATGGTGTGTCTGAACGCCGGAATCGAACTTTATTGGATATGGTGCGATCGATGATGTCTCTTACAGATTTGCCGTTATCATTTTGGGTTTATGCATTAGAAACCGCTGCATTCACTTTAAATAGGGAACCATCTAAATCCGTTGAGACGACACCGTATGAACTGTGGTTTGGTGCTAAACCTAAGTTGTCGTTTCTTAAAGTTTGGGGATGCGAAGCTTACGTCAAGAAGTTGATGCCGGACAAGCTCGAACCCAAAGCGGAGAAATGAGTCTTCATAGGATACCCTAAGGAAATGATTGGGTATACCTTCTATCACAGATCCGAAGGCAAAGTGTTTGTCGCAAAGAACGGATCCTTTCTTGAGAAGGAGTTTCTCTCGAAAGAAGTGAGTGGGAGGAAAGTAGAGCTAGACGAGGTTATTGAACCTTCTCTTGAGTTGGAGAGTAGCGCAGCACCTGAAATTGTTCCAGTGCCGTCTGCACCAACAATAGAGGAAGCTAATGACAAGGATCATGAAGCTTCGGACGATGATACTACTGAACGTCGCAGGTCGACAAGGTCGCGTGCCCCTCCTGAGTGGTACGGCAACCCTGTCTTAACTGTCTTGTTAGTAGACAACAGTGAACCTGTGAACTATGAGGAAGCAATGATGAGCCCAGACTGTGAGAAATGGCTAGAGGCCATGAAATCCGAATTGGGATCCATGAGCGAAAACCAAGTATGGACTTTGGTGGACCCTCCTAGCGACCGAAAGGCCGTTGAGTGCAAATGGATTTTCAAGAAGAAAACGGACGCGGATGGTATTGTTACTGTCTATAAAGCACGGCTTGTCGCGAAAGGTTTTCGACAAGTTCAAGGTGTTGACTACGATGAGACTTTCTCTCCCGTAGCGATGTTTAAGTCCATTCGGATTTTATTAGCAATTGCTGCGTTTCATGATTATGAAATATGGCAGATGGATGTCAAGACTGCGTTCCTCAATGGCAACATTGATTAAGAGTTATATATGATGCAACCCGAAGGTTTTGTCGATCCTAAGGATGCTGATAAGGTGTGCAAACTTCAGCTTTCCATTTATGGACTGAAGCAAGCATCTCGGAGTTGGAACCTTCGTTTTGATCAAGTGATCAAGAGCTTTGGATTTGTTCCAAATTGTTACGAAGCTTGTATCTACAAGAAAGTGAGTGGGAGCTCAGTGACATTTTTGGTACTATATGTGGATGACATATTGATTATCGGAAATGACATTGACATGCTTAACGATGTGAAGAGTTATTTGAACAAATGTTTTTCAATGAAAGACCTAGGTGAAGCTGCTTATATATTGGGCATCAAAATCTATAGAGATAGACAAAGACGCCTGATAGCTTTAAGCCAAAGTACATACCTAGACAAAGTTCTGAAAAGGTTCAGAATGGATAAGGCAAAGAAAGGTTCAGTGCCTATGTTGTCAGGTAAGATATTGAGCAGCGCTTAGTGTCCAGCTATGGTAAACGATAGAGAAGCTATGAGCAAAGTGCCTTATGCCTCGGCCATAGGATCTATCATGTATGCCATGCTATGTACTAGACCGGATGTGTCCAATGCTCTTAGTTTGACGAGCAGATACCAAAGTGATCCAGGAGTGGAACACTGGACAGCCGTGAAGAACATCCTAAAGTATTTAAATAGAACTAAAGAAATGTTCTTAGTCTATGGAGGTGATGAACAGCTCGTCGTAAAAAGGTTACGTCGATGCTAAATCTCAGACAGGATACGTTTATATTTTGAATGGAGGAGCTGTGAGATGGAGAAGCTGCAAGCAAAGCGTGATCGCGGGATCTACATTAGAAGCGAAATACATGGCTGCTGCAGAAGCGTCAAGTGAAGGAGTTTGGATCAGGAACTCCATCACTGAGCTTGGTGTGGTTCCAAGTGCCTTGGACCCACTGGAGATATTGTGTGACAACACTGGCGCCATAGCACTGGCTAAGGAACCAAGATATCACCCAAAGACCAAGCATATCAACCGCAAGTTTCATATAATTCGAGATTATATAACAGATGGAGATCTGAAGATTAGCAAAGTACATACGGATCTGAATGTCGCAGATCCGTTGACTAAACCTCTTCCAGGAGCAAAACATGATCAACACCTTAGTGCCATGGGTGTTAGATTGTTGCCAGATGTAAACTAGATTATTGACTCTAGTGCAAGTGGGAGACTGTTGGAATTATGCCCTAGAGGCAATAATAAATATGTTATTATTATAATTCTTATTCATGATAAAGTTTATATTCCATGCTAGAATTGTATTAAGCGGAAACTTTGATACTTGTGTGGTTTATGAACAACGCCGTGTCCCTAGTACGCCTCTATGGACTAGCTCATTGATTAATGATGGTTAAGGTTTTCTAACCATAGACATGAGTTGTCGATTAATAATGAGATCATATCATTGGGAGAATGATATGATGGACAGACCCAAATCAAGCAGAGCAATTAGATCGTGTCATCGTGTTCATCTTTGCGAAGATTTTTCTTATGTCAAAAATTGTATTCCTTAGACCATGAGATAATGCAACTCCCTGGTATCGGAAGAAATCTTTGAGGTCATCAAACGTCATCCTATGAGAGGGTGATCATAAAGGTGTCTCTCAGGTGATCGGAAAGTACTTGTTGTGTTGTATGTATCGAGATGGGATTTGTCCCTCCCAAGTCGGAGAGATATACTTCGGGCCCACTCGATAATCGATATCAACACCGCTTGCAAGCACGTGGTTAAGGAGTTAATCACAAAGTGATATCGGATTACGGAACGAGTAAAGTACTTGCTGTGAACGAGATTGACCTAGGTATGCCGATACCGACGATCGAATCTCGAGCAAGTAAAATATCGCGTGACGAAGGGAATATATATATGGGATTAATTGAATCCTGGCATCGTGGTTCATCCGATATGATCATCGATGAATGTGTGGGAGTCAATATGGGTTTCCAGACCCCGCTGTTGATTATTGATAGAAGATCATGTCTGCATATTCTCGAACCCGTAGGGTCACACACTTAACGTGTCTCGACGCTAGGATAGAATGGATAATTGGTTTATGAGTTTTTGTTCAGAGTATCGGATGAGATCCAGGACGTCACGAGAGGTTCCGGAATGGTCCGAAGAATAAGATTCATATAAGGGAAAGCCGTTTTTGGATTTCGGAATTGTTTCGGATTGTTCGGTATTGTACCAGAAGCTTCTAGAACCTTCCGGAGTGGGACCAACGTGGCCCCACTTGTCGGGAGGGGGCATGGGCCTACGAGGGAGTGCCCTGGCCGCATTGGGCCAGGGGCACAAGTCCCCATAGGCCCAGCCGGCCAAGCCCTAGGGGAAACCCTAGGAAAAGCTTCTAGAAGGGGGGGGGGAAACTTGCCCCCCACTCCTCCCATGTGGCCGCCGGCCCTAGGCTTGGAGGAGGGGAAAGGGGGCAGCCGGCCAGCCCTCTATATAAAGAGGGAAGGGGCGCACCCTCCCCCCTCCACACTTCCTCAAACCCTAGCCGCCTAGTTGCTGCCCTCCTCTCTCTCTCTCTCTCTCTCTCTCTCTCTCTCTCTCTCTCTCTCTCTCTCTCTCTCTCTCTCTCCCGACTACGCGTAGGCGAAGCCCTGCCGCAGAAACTCTCCACCTTTGCACCACGCCGTCGTGTTGTAGATCCAATCTATCTCTCCACCCCACTTGCTGGATCGAGGAAGGAGGAGACGTCGAGGTGCCGTACGTGTGCATCTCTCGGAGGCATCGCCACTTGCGGTGTTGGATCGGATCGGATCGCGAGGAGGAGAAGCTAGTACGACTACATCAACCATGTTCCGTTGAACGTTCCGCTGTGCGAATCTTCAAGGGTATGAAGATCTCATCTATCTCCCCTCGTTGTTTACATCTCTTAGATTTGATCTTGGCTTTCTCGTTCGCATCCGTAGAAATTTTTTGATTTACTATGCTGCGAAACCTCAAGAGCTCGGTCGGGAGGTTGGGGATTTTTTTCCACGAGACTTGGCGATGGCAGAGAGTGTAAATATCCCGAATAGTCAGGGGTAAACTTGTCCAAAAAAGCGGACGGAAATTGCGGAGGACGTACCTACCTGAGAATAAATTAGTAGATAGATAGATAGTACCTTGCTAGATACTAGAAGACAAGATTTTTAATTAGCCAGCTTAATTCAAATATGAAAATTAAAAATATTTTCTAGGTCAAATCATTTGTTCGAATTAAGATCCGTTTTCACCATTAATGTTGGTATATTCTGACAACATTTTTTTTCGACAAAAAGTTATCCAGCAGTAACACGCGAGTTATCCGGACTTTAGCGTGTAAGTTATCCACCCAATAACATGTAAGTTACCCACTACTATAAAATTTACATATAGATCATGTGTTAGAGATGGGTAACTTTTTTATTTACCAATAAGTTACCCATCAGTAACACGAGAGTTATCCAGGCTTTAACATATAAGTTATCCACCAAATAACATCTAAATTATCCACCATTATAAAAATTTATCCACGGATAGAATATAAAAAAAAATTAACGACGCGGCCTCGTCGTCCGTCGCTCTCTCGCGGCGTATAAACTACTCAACCTTGAAAGACTATCGTGTCAGACATCAAACATATTTTAAAAAAAAAACTAAATCTAAGGTTTTTTGCATACTATATGGGGTTTTATGCCCACATACCACGTGCAACCAGTAATTTAGCGACTTGACTTCGTCGACACTCGTCACTGCTATCGGAATGGACAAGTGACAAAGCCTCGAATGGTTTTAAGATACCGAGCCTTAATCGCTCGTCGACGCTAACACGTTGATGGCAATGAAGTCTCAGTGCCCTAACAACTAGTCTACCGCGTTCCAATTAAACTTGCTCAACACATATGCAAGAACACCTCTACCCAATAAGTTTATATGGTGGGTAACTTATGTGTTACTGGGTGAATAACTTATATATTATGACATGGATAACTCACGTGTTTGGGTGGATAACCTTTTGGTCCGAATTTTTTTTATCGAAACATATCAATATGGGATCTAGTTTTGAAGATCTTGTCACGACTAACGATGAAAACGGATCTTAAATCGGATAAACGGTTTGATCTATAGGACATTTTGAATTTTTGATATGATTTTAAGCTAACTGACAGCATGCGTTCACACCTCCTGCCAAGTTTTGCAAACCAACGACCGGTCTGTAAATAGAATTTCCCATAATATAAGATGTTTTAGATATATAAATCGAATGTATCTAAACGTCGACCCCGTCTTCGCACCTGTCTTGTTCCCCGCGCGGGCGAGCAGGAACCCTCCCGACTACTGCCGCCTACACCTCTCCCTCTCCCCTCACCCATCCACCGCCGTTGGCGTGAGCCGCCGGCGACACCCTTCTTCTCCCCTCCCGATGGTAGGAGCGCGTGGGGCTCTTCCTCGTCAGGTGGTGCTGCTCGGGAGCCATGGGCGCAACTTCAAGGCTGAGGAACGTGGTCGCAGTGGCGCTGTCTTCCTGTGGGACAATGTGGAAAGCAGCAGGGAGGCGCATGGAGCGGCGGGGTGGCTACTGCCTGGCCCAGATCTGGGGCCCTTTGGGCCCCATATGGTCCGGTGGCGGACCGTTTTGCCCGTGAAGGCGCCGATTCTAGCATACGGCGATGACATGATTTTGATGCTGGGGTTGGTGGCGACGGTGGTCGGTCGGTTGCAACGTGACAACAGGCTTTACGGGCATGATCTGGGCCCGACCGGACCCTATTGGGACTGGTGTGCCTCCGCGGAGGCTTTACGAACCCGTGAGGTTCGGTCGGACCCAACTAGAACTGGTGTGTCTTGCTGTAGCATCCGGTCAACTACCGTCTTTGACGGTGGAGGCATTTCTCTCCCACGCGGCTGTTGTATCGCTGGCCCCGATTCGAGATGCCTTTCGTCTCTATTATTTTGGCACCACGATGGTAGTTTGGGTGAGACGACAATGGCGTCTTTGTTCGTAGACGGCGAGTTTGGTGGTGCTGAGGCTTCGACCTCGCGGGGCTCCTGAGCAACAGATTGTACGGGGGTTGTGGATAGGGTTTTTCGAGAGATCCTTGTCATCTTGCTTGACACTGACGCGGTGTTGCCTTTGGGTGGCACCATTTCTTTTTGAAAGGCATCGTGGCTACCCTTCATCCACTTCCCTCTGTGTGCTGGGGTAAACCCTAGGACTGGTGTTCTAGTTCGGGCAGCAGCGTCCGCTTTCCTTGTTAAAGGTGATGCTTGGTACTTGACACTTCGGTGCTAGAAGTGTGGTGGACATCTTCGGAGGGCACGGCGGTTGCGGGTCATCTTCGCTTAGTCGATCCGCCTTTGTTTCCATTTCTTTATTTTTCTTTTATGTTGGGCTTGTGTTTGCTTGCTGCTGCCCCAGCATTCGTTTGCTCGAGACTCGTTGTATCTTGTGGTTGCTATATTAGTATAGCAGGACGAAAGACTGTTTCAAGGATGTATCTAGACGTTCTGTATAGCTCCGGACCTCTACACTAAAAGGGGTATACATTCATCTCACACAAAAAATCTTATATTCCTAACGGAGGAAGTACTACCTCCATATTATTTGATATATATTATACAATGGTTGATGAGACCGTCTTATTTTATACTTTTTTGTTAAAAAATATAAAATGTTCTAGCTTTGTGAAATATATGTATCTAGAGTGAACCTACACACTAAAAGAGTCTAAATACATTCGTTCCACAAGAGCTACAATTATCTTATATTTTGAAACGGAGAGAGTATATATCACATAATTTTGATATGATAACAAAATATGATGTAAAATGATCGTTTTTTACTTCAATCTTTAGAGAGAGATATCCCTAAATACGTGGTGACATATATCACTGCTAAAAGATGATCCGTTAGCTAAGAGAAGCCAAATTGTCTTTCTTTTGATTGTATCTACTGTAGCTTAGAAATTATTTTATGTGATATTTCTCAAATAAAACTAAGATAAAACCACTGTATATGTCTTTTTAAGATGTGGAGAAAAAATTACACTAATTTAGATAAGATTATTCTTGAATAATTGACGTGATAAAATAGAAGAGTTTGCATATAAAAGAATGTAATTAAATCCCTAAAAGTTGTCCAAACGAGTGCAATAGAGCTTATATCTTCTTTTTCGCAATATAACTTATATCTTCATTCTCAAAAAACTATGCTTAGAAAGAAATGGAACAGTTTTTAGAAAACGAGTAAAGGTAGCTATTCTTTTCTTGGAACGTGGTTACGAAAAACTACTCCCTCTCTCTATACACTAAAATATGTCTAGTTACATGTGAATTTAGACAAATTCAATTCACTTATTTCCGGACGAAGTGAGTATGTTTGGACGACTTAAATGCACAATGATAGCCATTCGTCTGGTTGCCACACACCGAGAAAGAAAAATGGTTGGTCTTGGAAATAACTCCCGTCTCGTGGGCTGCTTGCAAATTCCCCTTCGTCGAGTTCCCCGATCCCTACTCCTTCGCTGCCCTCGTTGGCAGCCGTCGGCTGGCCTACGATGGCGGCGGGGCGTCCCGCTTCATCCTTCCTCTTACTCCACTGGTCTTCCATTTGGTATGACTCTTAGACATGGTGGTAATTTTTAGATCTCGAGCAACGTGAGCAAGCGACTATAGTTTCAGTGGCGTGTGCATTGCGGTCAAGATCGTCCAGGGTTCGACACAAGCTTTGCAGCCCATGGCAGGTCATCACGAGAGGTGACAACATGCTAGGGTAGGGACCTTGTGCTTGTCCGACCTTGTCAGCGCTTCAGATCCGTTGCTAGCAGGTCGACCCCTTGTCGAAGTTCCTTCAAGTCAATGTTTTTTACTTCGGTTAGACATATATGAGTTGAACTCGAAATGTGTTGGGTGTCAGCCACTCCGGAGATATTCTATATTTCATGTTTCATGATTAAGTTTATTATTTTATGCTATAATTGTTTTAATTTAGGATAATGAGTATTTGGGGGCAAATCCTAATACACATGTGGAATTATAAACACCATTTAGATAACCCTAGTCTCGCCTCTAAGACTAGTTCATATATCATTGGTAGTCTCGGTTTTCTGGCTATTGAACAAATACAAAGCACTGTGAAGTTTTGTTGATGATATATGTGATCGAAGTTACTAAGAGAATAATAATGATAGATAAGACCTAATTTGATATGTCGTGAAACACATCGTCAATATTGTTACCGGTTGAAAGAGCATTTCCTATCCCAAGTGATTTTGGTGTTTATAACAACACACATATCAGACTAATTATTTGCCAAGTATACCATAGGTTGTATCAAGAAATCCCTGGCTTATTCCTCCCAAAAAGGGGTCCATTGCAGATCTGCATTTTGCCTCTGTGCTGTCCGGTAGTACCGGAAAAATCATCCGGTACTACCCACAAGACCGGTAGTACCGGATTTTGCAACTAGGCCTGGCAGAGGGTTTGGGCAAACTGCCCAAAACCTTCTGTCGCGCTAGGTACCAAAAAACGGTAGTACCGCTTTTTAGTACCTAACACAATAGAAGGTTTTGGAAAGTTGACAAATGCCACTGCCCTCCGCGGTACCAAAATGCGGCACTATCGCATGTGTTTGGTAGTATCGTGCCCCAGGGCCGGTTCTACCGCTTTGCGGTAGCACCACATTGTGGTACCGTTGGAGTCAGGGGACCGTGTGCCTTAATGGCGCATCTCCGGTACCTGGCCGGTAGTACCGGTGTTTTCCGGTACTACCACTTGTGAATCGGTACTACCGCTGCAATAAATGCTCAACGGTCAGATCTGCTCAGAGGACTATAAATGCACCCCCACCTACCTTGGAAAAGTTGCTCGTCTCACTCAAGAACACCACCTCCCTTTGAGCCACCAAATCGCCAAGATCTCTTCACTCAACCATCCAAAGTCATTGATCTTTGGAGAATCGAAGGAGGAGCCCTTGATCTACTACTTCACCAAGAGAGATCTTCATTTCCCCCTCATTCACTTGAGGGCCCCTTTGCTCTAGTGTTTTCTTTGGAAACCCTAGTTCTAGATTTGGTTCTTACAAGCTTGTCTTTGATTGTTTTCACAGCTTGCTTGTATTTGGGAGCCTCCAATTAAGTTGTGGATGTGTGCCCTGAACTTGTTGTAAAGGTGTCGGCTTCCACCTTGAAGGTTGTCGATATAGTGGAAGGTGAATCAATCTCGTTGGGGTGAGATTCATCGAAGAACAAGGGAGGCCTCTCGTGGTGTTGGTGTTTTGAAACCACCCCTCTCCAAACGTAGACGTACTTCCCCTCAAAAGGAAGGAACTACGGGAAACAAATCCCTGTGTCTCCTCGTCCACCACTTTGGTTACTTCTATCCTTTACCGCACTTTACTTACTTGTCTTGCTTAGTGTTGTGCTAACTAGTACTTGTTTGACATATAGGTAAATTCACCTTAGTTGCATATTCTAGAGAATTTACCTTTCTTGTCAAACCTTAATTTGAAAAAAAAGAAAATTTGAAGTAGCACCTATTCACCCCCTCCCCACTATGTGCCCATACGATCCTTTCAATTGGTATCAGAGCCTTGGATCTTTATTCGGGCTTTACCGCCTAAGAGTATATGGGTAGCAAAGAAGGAGAAGTGGATGGTGAGACTACCGCCTCGGTGACCATGGAGGATCTCAATAACTTGGAAACAAGATTGAGCTCCACCATGGCCAACGAGATCAAACAATTGCAAAAGTTACTTAAGCAACTTGTTAAAGATAAAGGTGGCTCATCATCCCCTCTATAACACCCTCGGATCAGCTCTATGCAAGTTTTAGCGATTCCCGCCAAACCCGCATAGAAACGATTCAAAGGTGCCCACCAAGCACTTTCGTGCGGGTGGAAAACGAAGTAATATCATTACAGAATAGTCCACGATGGAACCCACAGAACATATATATACAACAACGACTCCATGAGTCAAGAATACAGATATACAATACAAGATTCAAATCACCTTGAAAACAATACAACACCCGAATACGAACAAGATGCAAATTAGTCTAAGAGCCCTGAAGAATAACCAATGGCGTCTATAACCCTGCCCAGGCCAAGCCGGAAGGGTAACCCTGCTAACGGCGTCGATCTCAAAACCTGCTAAAACAAAAGGGGTGCCGGCAAAGGGCAAAGGAAAAAGAGAGCGGTCAGTACTGAGGCCAGTACACAGCGAGTCTAGAATTCGGCGGTCCTCGCCTACATAGGTATGGTGGACTGAAGCGGCAGTGGAGCATGCGCTAAACAACCTATAGAGACTCAAGGCAACTGTAGGCTATCAGAAAAATATGAGAAAGACCTATTCGGAACCAACCTGATACTACCACCAATCATACCCATCCTGGTATTTCCCCCTCGGAACCAATCGAGGAAGTCAACCGAGGAACTCACACAGTTGGCAGTTTTATTCATTCCATTATAGTTAAAGCAATTACTAGTCAAATATAGATAGCATGAGTCATCCTGATATAATAATCAGTGGACACTTTTAGTCAGTCATTCCGTTATCGTTGCGATACTTACTAGTCAGATACAAATAGTATGAGACATCCCCAAAACCCAGCAGTTGTTGGCACTTTTATTTACTCATTCCGTTGTAGTGAAACTGATTACTAGTCATCACAAAGTCAAATTTATAACACCACTTTAGTTTTAGTTGTCTATGATCAAGATCTGTGCTCCAAGTCGTCCATAACCGCGGACACGGCTTCTCGAAAAGATTTAACCCTGCAGGGGTGCACCAAAGTTTCCACACGCATCTACACCCTTGTTGTCAGATCAGGTAGGTACAAGATCACAAAACATACACCCAATGGTATGTCGACGGGGTTTCAGACACGACGTTTCCCAGACCCAAAGCATGCACATGGGGGCCACCCCACTAAGCTACCCGCAACGAAGTCGGCCGTCTCCGATACGGACCCAGGGTGTGTGGCGACGACTGTAAATGACTGGGAACCAGAAAGTGTGATTGGGCTTGTCGATACAGCGAAAACGTGGCACGGGGTTCCTAAACAGTACAGGCGCTCCACGCGCAATCGTAAATAAAGCAGTAAAACATGGCATAAGTACATGATAGTAATAAAACCCCAAACTAGGTTGTGGCCCCCAGTACAGTACTTTGAGATCAGGTACTAAATCGATGGGGGTGCCCACACACCCCACCTATGGTTAGCGCGCTCGATCTTGGAACAGGTGTCAAGAACTCGGGGTCCTACGAGACACCAGTGAGCGGTTAAAAACCAAATATTGTATATTACCCACTAGTGTCTCTGCATTTACCTATTTTCAATTTTATTTATTAAACGGTAATAAATCCATAATCATATCCACCATTAAGCATGTGCCAACCACCCAACAGCGGCGAAACATCGACGACACGAAGAAGCACCTGAGCAAGCAACTATGACTCGCAAGGCCGACTATCTATCAAACAATAGGTAATAGAAGGTGTCCAAGGCAATATAGAGACTGCAAGGAATATAACTGGTGCACGAAATCTAAAGCATCGCAACACAGATAGCAATAGATCAACAGGAGGAAATAAAGACTAGAAATATAAAATAAGTAGAAAGAGGAAGAATGCTCGCCTGAAAACATTGCCGAAGGTTCATCCGAAGATCGTGGCGACTCTCGCATCAACTCATCGGCCTAATCCGTGAAGAAGCAAAGCACTAGAAGAAACACCGGATGCACTGTTTAATACTACGACAGAAGATCCGGCATGATGCATGTATGATGTATGATATGGCAAAGGTGTGATGCAACTAAGCAATATTAAGCGGAACCGGGGTCCCGACAATTACTTGGAAGGTTCATGTTGTTTAGATACCCCGCAATTTAAATGTTGTCTTAACAAGACAAAATATGATACCGGTTCGCTACACAAATGTAAATGGAGCCAACATTAGACTAGATTCGTCTGCATATGGTCTCCATATTTAAATGCAACAATATATATGGAATATAGGAAAAATGGTTGGAAGGGGTCGCACGGTCTAAAAGGCCGTCTCTGTATTATAGTTGAAGTAGTAGAAGTAGCCCAATTACACGCGGGGCAGAAGATCTTGACGAAGTAATGGTGGCAGATATCGATTCCAATGCGACGTAGAGGAGATTAGGGTTGCGGGATGGAACAAATAACAAGACTAAACTGATGCGGTGATTTTGTCGAACACCTGTGGGGCAACACGAACGGAAGTGAAATGCAGGTGTACTGGAGTAAGACAGCAGTGTCAAAACGTTTTTCACCTGCAGGGGTTGACGCCGGAGAAGAACAGGAGCTGGCCACTGTACGACACAGAAGAATTCGGCTTGGTGAGCTAGTGGCACACGACGGCCGATGGCACACCTAGTATGCACGCAGATCAAAGAGAGGAGTAGCATGGTGTTGTTGACGTGTGAGCGGGAGCTGCTTAGATGCGGTCGGCTGCTGCGCGGTAGAATTCGGCCGGATCAGGATCTTGTGCGCGCGGGACGCGAGACGAGGTGGTGGTAGCTGGTCTTGGTGTGGAGATCGATGGGAAATCTAGTGAGATGGAGCTACAGGAAGCTGATGACTGTGTTGCGTATGGAGAAGGCTCACGTGGAGCAAGTTGGGTAGAGCAACGATGGGATCTGTCTAGGCCTAGCTAGATGCAAGGAAAGGGAGATTGGATAAAAACAATAAGGAATCCAGCACATCTTGGAGAGCAGAGCGTGTTGAACTGAACCAAGAGAGAGCAGCTGTAGTGAATCGGGATCAGCCGGCCAGCAAGAATTCGTGTGGAAACTTTTAGATAATACTGGTAGATAAAAGAGAGAATTTAGATCTCAGATTTAGGTAGAGAATTTGGAGCTAGGGTTTGGGAAGGAAGAGGAAGGAAGAAGGGGATAAGATATCTATACAGTCTAAAGTAGACTAGATGGGTCTAGTTTTGGCTAAAAATTTATACAGACTTTTAGGCCTACTTTTATTTATAAAATAAGAAAACCTTTTGTGGTCTTATAAAGACTGAAAAATATTATTTGTTTTTATTTTTTTAACACGAGAGGTTTTAATAAAACCACATGGATACTTTAATAAAACAAAATAAGGTTTTAGTGAAAATGTTTAGAGAGGCAGCATGATGTTTTGATGATGCACAAAAATAAAAGAACAAGCAAATTTCTATTAACGGTTTATCCGGGGTGCTACACCCTTCTCCTCAAGAGGAACTTCCACCATTACCCAAGGAGAATGCCCCGACATCTCCCACGGGTAAGGTGGTGGGGGGTAATCAAGACAACATTAATTCCTCCACAAAAAGAGTTGGTGAGAAGGGAGAGCACCATGACTCTCATGCATGGTTCTCTCCCAACCCCCCCAATTCCTCACCCTCGTGTAAACAATAGAGGAGACCCACCAAAGCTTGAAGCATCTACTACCTTTGCTCAATGGCAATCTCTAATGAAAACTCATGTGCGCAGCTCTTGCATTGAACTATGGAACATCATTGAACAAGGACTCTATATTGGGGATCCAAACAACTTGACAAGAAGAGAAGTTTTCAATAGGCAACTCAATGCCACCGCCTTGCACATGATTCAACAAGGATTGGGTACAAAGGATTACCCACACATTGAGCACATCAACACCGCCAAGGAAGCTTGGGATGCTCTCACAGTGTTGTTTGTTGGGAATGAGAGCATGAGAAGGAACTGGTATGATGCACTAAGCAATGAAGCTGAAGGCTTCTACATGAAGGAAGGTGAAGATCATGAAGACATGTACAGTAGGCTCAAGACCACCGCCACCGCTTTTAGGAATGTGGGTGCCTCACATGTGGATGATGCTTGGATAAAAAGGAAATATGTGAGTGCACTCATGCCCTTTGAGCCCACTGATTTGAAAAGCCTACAAGGAAGACACAACTACCACCTCATGACCTCCAATGAAGTTATGCAAGAGATGGCCTCTTTCAAGGTTGCCACCAAGAATGTCAAAGATACCCGTGCTCGAGCCCTTGGAATGAGCAATGTTGTCAACCTTGCATTGAAGGCCAAAGTTGTGTAATATGGGGATGACGATGATAGTGATGAAGGCCTCTCCATGAGCCACCCCGATGACGTCAAGATTGCTCATGGCCAATATATGGCTTTCTATGCAAAGAACTTTTGGAAGAACCCCGCCAAGGCCAAGATGGAAATGCAAAGAAGAAGCAACCCAAATGGAAGAAGAGAAAATGTCACTAAATTGAGAACTTGCTTCAGTTGTGGTGACCGCTATCACTTTGTGGCAGGTTGTCCATATGAGAAGAGAGAAGATCATGGGGGTAAACTTGTGACAAAGAAAACTTCCAAAGCTCCTTACAAGAAACCCTTCATCAAGAAGAATCCCATCAACAAGAAGTCGGGCGAAATTGTATTGATCACTCATGAAGAATTCTCCTCCGACAATGAAGATGATGAAGATGAGGAAGAGGAAACATCAAGTGGTGTGGCTGCTCTAGCCACTACGTCTACTCCAACACTCTCACTCTTCGATTCTCAAAATGAGAATACTCCCAACAAGAACGTCACTTGCCTTATGGCAAGAGGAACGGAGGTATCCTCATCATCTCACTCCATTCCCTTAGCCAATGATGAAATTGATGATGAGTTGTCTCTTGAAGTAAAAAGGGAATTAATTGCTTTTGATGAGTTTGTGACTAACTTACAAGGGGAGGCCAAGATACATTTTGGGAACATCTTAGATCAACTTTCCCACACACAAGAGCTCCTAGATGTAAGATGTAAACTTGGGAATGAACACATGATTGAGATATATGCCCTAAATAATGCTCTAGAAGAAGAATAAGAGACTAGGATGTCACTTGAACTAAAACTTGAAGGGCTTAATGAGGTCAATGACATAATTGTTAATAGACTCATCAAGCAACGTGATCATGCTATTGCTAAATATAAAAGGGCTAAAAAGGATAAGATTGAGTTTGGTGTGGTTCATGAAAAACTTGCCGAGGACTTTAGTTCACTTAGCAAGGCTCACAAGGCATTGGAAAGTGAACTCTTGTCTCTCACAAAGTCCCATGAAACGCTTCAAACTCAATTGACCAATATTCCTACACCTAGTAATTTCATTCCTTATATAGTACAACTATCTTGAAGAAAATTCTAGGTTGAAGGGGGAGCTTGCCAAGGCCACATTTCCAAAAGGTAACAAGTCCATTGATGACATATTGCGTAAGCAAAGGTCAAATGGTGAGAAAGGGGGCATTGGTTTTGTCTCCAAAGCCAAGAAGAAGAACAACAACAAGAAGAAGAAGGCCAAACCCGCACAATAGAAAAACAAGGCCATTGTGGATAGTAAGACCACAAGTGGTAAAACTATGTCTCGTGATGATTTTGCGGGAAGTGCTAACCCTCACAATGTTCTAATGCGCGATTATTATGGTGATGTGTATGCAAAATATTTTGGCCCATATGATGGTTATATTGCTTGGTATATTTGGGTCCCCAAGACCCTTGTTGCTAACAAAAGCAGACCCATTGAAAAATGGGTACCTAAAAATTAGCTTGATCTTTTGTAGACATATGCTTCCGAAGGGTCAAAGTGGGTGCTTGATAGTGGTTGCACAAGTCATATGACCGGAAGCTCGTCTATTGTCAAGGATTTAAGGCCAAATGATGATCAAATATCCGTGACATATGCCGACAAGTCAAAGTATAAGGTAATGGGTTTCGGCAAGGTAGCGGTTGCTCACGATATTGCACTCGTGAACGTCATGCTTGTTGAGACCCTTGGATACAATTTACTTTTAGTCCGTGCTCTTGGAAAGATGGGCTTTTCCGTCTTTGTTGATGATGATATAGTGGTCCTCATGTGGAGCAAGTCTCTCAAGGTCGCTTTCATTGGGTACGTCGAACATGACTTGTATGTGGTGGACTTTTCAGGGCAAACCACTACAAGTGCGATGTGCTTATTCGGAAAGGTCGATGTGGGTTGGTTATGGCATCGCCGACTAGCCCATGTCAATATGAGAACTTTGCAAAGTCTCCACAAGGAGGGCCATTGGACTAAAAGACAATGCTTCCTTTGCCAAAGATCGTGTTTGCAGGGCTTGTGTTCTAGGAAAGATGCATGATGCTCCCCACAAGCCAAAGAATCGCATCAAGTCAACAAAGATCTTGGAGCTCCTTCATGTGGACCTCTTTGGTCTTCCATCTCATGCAAGTCTTGGTGGGAAAAAATATTGTTTGGTGATTGTTGATGACTTTTCAAGATACTCATGGGTATATTTCTTCAAGTTGAAAAGTAAGACACAAAAGACCTTCATTGACTTCATCAACTTGGTTCAACGTCAATACAATGTCCCCCCCGTGTTGATAATAAGAAGCGACAACGACACCGAGTTCAAGAACTACACCTTGAATGATTTCCTTAGTGATGAGGGGATAAAACATCAATATTCCGCTGCATATACCCCTCAACAAAATGGTGTTGCCAAGAGGAAGAACCGGACTCTTATTGAGATGGCTAGGACCATGTTGGCGGAGTTTAAATCTCCATACAACTTTTGGGCCGAAGCTATCTCCACCGCTTTCCATGCATCAAACCGGCTCTACCTCCGCTAAGAAATCAACAAGACTCCATATGAAATACTTACCGGTAACAAGCCCAACATATCTTACTTTCGGGTGTTCGGTTGTAAGTGTTTCTATCTCATAAAAGGTATTCGTTTGTCCAAATTCGAGTCTAAAGCATTAGAGGGTATTTTTGTTGGTTATGGTCTCGAATCTCACACTTATAGATGAAGGGTTCGCAGCATAGAAAACAAAAATTTTCCTACGATGGGAACATCTATGTACCAAGATCTATCTACTAGATACAAGCAACGGGTGGATATACATCCATAGAATACATACCCTCGAAGACCGAATAGCGTTAACGAGGTTGTACTCGTGGATGATGTAGACGAACGCTTGCCGATCTCAAGATCGTGATGAAGTCCATCTGGTCCAGCCGGTCCAGCACGATCAAGTCCAACACCTCAAAGCAGTGGTGCATCCGTGATCGCACACACGTACGGGTACCCCGACAACCTCCACGCCCTCGCTCCCGCGAAGCAGCGGAAGCAACAAATCCTTCCAGAAAAAGCCACCAGGAACATGTATCTCGCTGATCCGAGACCATGGGGAAATTCTAAAGGGGGGAGAGAGATCCTTCGCGAGGAGGTGTGAGAGACAAGTGAGAGGAGGGGGTCCTTTTATAGGGGAGGGGGGCAGCCCAAGGGGCATGGCCGCCGTCCATGGAGGGTTCCCCCACCTCTCCCTCATTCATGTGGTGGAGGCTCCACTCACATAAAAACCTCTCCACTCACAATTCCACTCACATGCATTAATTTTCCACCAAAATTAATGCAAGCTCTCATTTAAATAAAAATCTTTTATTTATTTATTCAGAATTTTGTTAATTACTTTAATTAACAAACATTCACATAAAACCCCTTGCTAGTATTCCATTTCACATGGAGAACCAGTTTCAGCAATTTCAACCGAAACAATTTCGGTGTCTAGTGAAATAAATTCCTGCGCTTTCCTTTTTCTTTCTCTGGCATATCATTTGCTCCGAATGGTGTCGGTATCCCTTAAGTGTGTCACCCTACGGTTCGCGAATAATGCGGACATGATCGAGACCCTTCTCTGATCAATAATCAGTAGCGGGACCTGGAGATCCATACTGACTCCCACACATTCAATGATGACTTCTGTGATCGTGTGAACCTTTTACGCTAGTATCTTAATACCTTTGTTTCACGATATATTACATGTCCGAGATTCGATCATCGGTATCTCCATACCTAGTTTGATCTCGTTACCGACATGCACTCTTTTCTCGTTCCCGTGATATAACATTCTAGTGATCAAATCACTTGCTTGCAAGATAATCAATGTGATATCACCGAGAGGGCCCTGAGCATATATATCCGTCATCGGGATGAAAAAATTCCACTCTCGATCCATGGGTCTCAACATAACACTTTAGTAGTTCTGAAGCCATCTTTATAATCACCCAGTTACGGTGTGACGTTTGATGTCATCGAGAAACTCTTCCGGTGTTAGTGATTGACATGATCTCATGGTCTAAGGATTAGGATCACTCCGTAAGTTGTTATAGCAATATAAACTCAATGACTTTGATCGTAATGCTATACTTCGGATGAATGTTCATCACATCATTACACTAATGTTGTGACCTCGTTATTAACAACATCCAATGTCCATGATCAGGAAACTTTGATCATCATGTTAATCAACGAGCTAGTTTATAAGAGAGGCATAACTAGGAACTTCCTTTTTGTTTATTAAACACACATGTATTAACGTTTCCGTATTAATACAATTATAGCATGCAAAATAAACATTTATCATAAATAAGGAATACGATAATAACCACTTTATTATTGCCTCTCAGGCATATTCCCTTCAATAGAATCTATGATAATCTTTCCAGAGCCGTCATAGAATCTTGTATTGTGACCTTCGAAGAATATGATGGTCCCCAAGGGGGGCGTGTTGATGCTTGTGATGCAGATGATGAAATGCCTCAGGATGCCATAGGAAGAATGGGTGTGGGATATATCCGCCCCATTGAGGAACCGCCTATGGCAGATCGAGAAGAACTATGCTCTACTCAAGTGGAGCCCTCATCTTCACAACAATAACATGTTCCATCTACCGAGGTGGACAGTGACCCAAGCCAAAGACAAGCTGTGGACCCTCAACATGTTGACCAAGGTGACATCTCTAGTGATGAGGAGCTTGATTCATTTTCTAGGATGTCAAGTGGTGCCAAGTCAATTACTCAAGGAAGATCCATACAAACTGCCTTGAGGCAAGCTCAAATCGATGCTAGAAGAGTGCTTAATCAAGACCAAGGTCAATTTTTGCCTCTTAATGAAAAGAATGATTCCGGTAATGATCAAGGTCAAGTTGATGGTCAAGACGAGGACCAAAATGATGAAGAGGGTCCTCCAAGAAACAATGAGGAGATCCACACTCATCGTGAAGCAAGAACGGATAGAATGTTGGAATTAAGAGACCACTCCCTAGAAAATGTGGTTGTTGACCTACGGAGAGGCATTTCCACAAGAGCTCAATTGAAAAGGTTTAGTGAACACCAAGCACACATCTCCATGATTGAACCAAAGAAAGTATGGGAAGATCTTGAAGATTCGGATTGGTTGTAAGCAATGCACAAAGAGCTCAACAACTTTGAGAGAAACAAAGTATGTAAGTTAGTTCAGAAGCCAAAGGATTGCCGCAATGTTATAGGCACCAAGTGGATATTCAAGAACAAGCAAGATGAGCATGGAATTATAGTAAGGAACAAGGCAAGATTGGTTGCGCAAGGGTTCTCTCAAATTGAAGGCATTGATTATGGAGAGACATATGCACCCGTGGCTCGCCTTGAGTCCATCTGTATCCTTCTTGCTTATGCGGCACATCATAACTTTAAGTTGCAACAAATGGATGTAGAAAGTGCATTTCTTAATGGTCCCTTAAATGAGTTAGTATATGTAAAGCAACCCCCAGGATTTGAGGTTCCCAACTTCCCAAACCATGTCTACAAACTTGACAAGGCGCTCTATGGGCTGAAACAAGCCCCACGCACGTGGTATGAGCACCTTAGAGAGTTATTGTTTGACCGTGGGTTTGAGGTTGGGAAAATCGATCCCACTCTTTTTCCTAAGAAGGTCAATGGGGAGCTTTTTGTATGCCAAATATATGTTTATGATATTATCTTTGACTCATCTAACAAGGCTTTTAATGATGAATTCTAAAAGCTTATGACTAGTAGGTTCCATATGTCTATGATGGGGGAGTTAAGGGTATTTCTTGGTTTTGAGATCAAGCAAGTTAGAGGAGGGACATTCTTCAACCAAGCCAAGTATACTCAAGATATGCTCAAAAGATTAAAAATGCAAGATTTAAATGGAGCTCCTACTCCCATGGCTACAAAGACTCGTCTAGAACAAAATCCAAATGGTAAAGATGTGGATCAAAAGGTATGCCGGTCTATGATTGGTTCTTTGCTTTGCCTTTGTGCATCTAGACCCGATATTGTGTTGAGTGTAGGTGTGTGTGCAAGATATCAAGCGGCTCGTAAAGAAAGCCATTTGATGGCAGTCAAGAGAATCTTTCGATATTTAGTTCATACCCCATATTATGGTCTTTGGTATCCTCGTGGGTCAACATTTGCTCTTTGTGGATACACGGATTCGGATTGGATGGTGATAAGGATGATAGAAAATCAACATCCAGGGCTTGCCAATTCCTTGGTAGGTCCTTGGTATGTTGGTCTTCTAAGAACCAAAATTGTATATCTCTCTCCACCGCCGAAGCCGAGTATGTGGCAGCTGCTAGTGATTGCACTCATTTGCTATGGATGAGGCAAACTTTAAAGGAATACAGTGTCCATTGTGACAAAGTGCCTCTTCTATGTGACAATGAAAGTTCTATCAAGATTGCCTACAACCCGGTGGATCACACAAGGACAAAGCATATTGATATTCGCCATCACTTCATTAGGGATCATGTTTCTCGAGGTGATATTGATCTATATTATGTGTCAACCAAAGATAAACTTGCTGACATCTTCACGAAGCCACTTGATGAAGCAAGGTTTTGCTATTTGTGGAATGAACTAAATATCATAGATTCAAGGATCTTGACTTGATCACCTTGCATAATCACCTATGTCTTAACTCTTATTTGGTTTAGGTGCAGGCATGGATATAGGGGGAGTGCAGTTCTAATTGATTGGACTATCCCTCCCCCATCATGCCCAAAGCGATAAAAAATCATTCCTGTTAATATCATTTTGTGATATGTGAGCTTAAATGATGAGTTTCGGTAATGGACCCAAGATATATCTTCGTGGTGCCAAGCCGAGTTTACTCAAACATGGTGGCCTAGGCCACCGCCCTCTCACTTTCGAGAGGTTGGTGCTTACTCGTGTTTGTCATTTGTTGAGTTATGTTAGGCCTTAAGATCATGCACCCTCATTTGGTTCTTGCTATGTTTTTCCTATTTTAGAGTGCATGTATCCATATCAGTGTGACTCTTTTAACCAAGCCTTTCTTATCCTTCGACAAAACTCATCTACTCTGCACAAGAACCTTCCAATTTATACCTGGCTTTCTGTTCTAGTGGAAACGGTACTACCGGGTAAGGGAGCGGTACTACCGGCCGTGGTCAGTCTCCAGGTCGACCCCTGGAAACGTTCTAGGTACGGTACTACCGTTCAATTATGCGGAAATATCGGCAAGAGGTACTACCGGGAAAACAAGCGGTACTACCGCTGAAGGGTCAGTTTCCACGTCGTTTTCTGGAAACTTCCTAGGTGCGGTACTACCGATCGCTTTTCGCGGTACTACCGTGTGTACGCGCGGCAGTACTACCATTCGTACACCCGATACTACCTCTTGGCGTCCTGGTTAAGGGTGCAGACGCGAGGGGGGGGCACCTCTTAGTGCCTCATTGTTCCCCCGTCTCCACTTCTAACCACCGCTGCCGCCGGAGCAGAAATCGCCGCCGGAGCCCCGCCCTCTCCTCCTTTCACCGGATCCGCACCGGATCCGGCCTCCTCGCGGGCTCCTCCTCAATCTCCACCGCCATGGACGCCGGTACTACCGCCCTCCTCTTCTTCTCCCATGTTTTCTCCATTGAATCTAGGGCGACTTTGATTCTTGGTCAAAACAAGTGTTTTTGAGGTTGTACCGTGTGCAATTTACCAGATATTACTCCTTGCCCGATAAAATCCTCGTTTTGGATAATTTTGCTACCCGTCCATGGATCGATCCTACCTGATCTACACTATAGTCGCATGACCGGTAGTACCGGAATTTTTTTCCGGTACTACCGCTCATGAGATCCGGTAGTATCGACCAGTATTGACACCAAAATTTTCTCTAAAACTTGAATTTCGTCGTGTGTTTGTATTGGGTTCTTGTGCCCTTATCCCACTGCTATCTCCCTCGTTCTTTCACAGGTGCAGGGGGCTCCCAGGGTTCACGCAAACGGTCCAAAGCTCATCATGAAATCGAGGACTTTGAGTCAGAGTCCGAGTCATAGATAGAGTCAGAGGAAGAGATCATGCCTCAACCTAGCAACCGTCTGAAGCTGAAAACCACTTGGGGCTGGCGTGGAGGGGCGTTAAGCAAAGTGCTGGACGTGGTAGTGATCCTCATCCTCCCCCTTCGAGTCATCGCAAGAGTCAGAGTTCTAGGCCATCTAGGCCATCTGGGCCAAAGAAGTTGTCTGAGGTTGACTTTCATGCCTTGCGGTCCATGAATCCATATGTTGCTACTCGCTCTCATGCTAGGGAAAACAGTCTCTTTTACACAGACTTCCAAGAGCGTGTATACTTTGAGGTACTCATGAAGGATGAGAAGCTAGTGGTCCCTCAGAAGTGGATTGAGATGAATCATGTGAAGAAGAACTTGAACTACTTCGGTGAAGCCCTTGAGATTTGCACAAACATTGGCTTGCTTCCCATTATGTAGTTCTGGTGTGACTATGACCCCATGCTCATTACTCAGTTTTATGCCACTGTTCACTTTGCCAAGAACCAGTCTCGGACTATCACCTGGATGACAGAGGGCGTTGTCAAACAAGCAACTTTGGCTGAGTTTGCGGCAATTCTTGGGTATAAGGACCATGGCAAGAGCACTCCTGTTGGCTACCACTGTCACAACAATGATCGTCCCATGAATAAGGATGTTCTTGCTCCACTGTACATCTGGGGGCACGGTGTTGCTGGGAAGATCAAGGGGCTTCTCCCCATGTATGATATCTTGCACCGTATATACCGTGAGACCGTTGCCCCCGAGCTGGCAATGTTGATGAGATGCATGGGTTCATGGTGGATCTCATGATCACCACTTTTCACCACCGTGATTCCGGCCAACCAATGGATGTGATGGATGTTATTTGGAATGAGATGGTTTGTGCTACCTAGACTCGGAGGGTGCCTCCTTTTGCTCCTTACATAATGGCTCTCATTCTTAGCAAGTGCCCATCGATTGCCCGAGACATTTCTTCTCAACGCCTTGTTACACATCGACACAAGAATCTATTGATCAAGACCCATCCTAAACCTCGCAATGCGGATGGTAAACTAGTTGATGAGGATGGGAACCCACTTGAGGAGGGGTCCGGTGATGAAGATGATACCCAGGATGCTGATTTTGTGGTATCACGCCGCAAGCATGCCCAACCATCATGGGCCAAGAGGATTGAGGCTAAGCTCAAGAAGGTATTTTGCTTTCAAGTTGACAATCAGAAGCGCATGTATGAGGCTCATGTCTATGACAAGAAAGCATGTGCTCGTCAGAAGGAATTGATGGAGGCTCAAGGGTTGACCGTATCCAAGGGCTCTGAGAACAACATCACCCCTGAAGACCAATGGATCTCCAAGCACAACCACTAGGATGATGATGCCACCTCCTCTTTCCGTGCCCCACCAACCCATGAGGATGCCTCGGATGATGATGACGTGTGATATCCGGGAGGGTAGTGTTTCCCTTGTCCCTTTTTGGCGTCTTGATGCCAAAGGGGGAGAAGTTGCACATTAGGCATGCGGGATTTGCATGGGAAAAGTCACAAGCTCATTCTTGCCCTTGGTTTTTACTCGCTTATGAACTTTATTTGCTTGCCTCTTATTATGTGTGAATCTTATGAACTTATGAACTAACTATTTGTGCTATGTATGTTGACACTATGTGGCTATCTTATGGATCCATCATTTGTGTGGTATGGTTATTCTCATATGGATCCATCTTATGTTATGTGTGATGATATTATGTATTCTTTATCAATATGTTTCTCATCACACTTTATTGTGCAAAGGTATGTGCTCTAAGTGCGACTATACACTCCTAGGTAGACTATAAAATAGAGGGGGGGCTTGATTCTACTTATCTAGGGGGAGTGTAGGGTCCCAACCTTTAATAAGATAGAGCCCCCTGTGTTTACAATGCTAGTCCTTGGATCAATAGCTAGCATCCACAGTTAAGATGTAATATCAAGAAACAAAGGTCATAATATAACTTTATAACCAGGAATAACATAAGTTTATTACATCAAACATAGTTCATTTGGCTATTACATTACATTGCAGCGGAATAACTATAAGTATGGGTCCTTCATCTTCAAAGTGCCACAGGCAGATGTTGGTTGTAGACTTTGTAATCCTAATCAATCAATCTTCACTAAAAACAATCAAACCTGCAACATACAAGTTACAGCCACAAAGGGTTAATACATTTGAATTGTATTGGCAAGTGATACTATAATGGTATAGTGGAGTCTATCATCTATATGCATTTGGCTAAGTGGAGTTGAGGCTTGCATTGCTCAAAATAGATTTTTCCTTAACATTTGAAAATACTAAGTTTTTGCTTTGATAAAATCATTTTTCTCAATCAAAGATTGAAGATCCTTTACAAGGCATCTCTCAATCAAAGATTGAAGATTTCAAACAACCCTTGTTCAATCCACAAGATTTTAACTTAGAAATTTGAATGATGAGATTCTTGATTGCTTCCATGTCTTGATGCTCAAATTGTCCTTTACCAGGGACATTGGCTAAGTACTTAGATTTTACACTCTGCAGAGGTGGTGCACTTTCCCCACAAGACTTGGTTTCCCAAGACAAGATCTTTCAGAAGCCTTCCCTTAGACCAAAATGGACGCGTTCCAACCTATCAAACACTACCACCCACTGTCCATATGGCTAAGTTCTTGCAACCTATATGATCATGGCAGAGCCCATATTGCCAAGTGGTTGCACTTGAAGCTTCTCAACATTTGACATCTCAAATCTCTTTGTGCCTGGGTGGCATACCACAAGTGAGATACACAAGCCAAGTCCATGGCCTTGTGAACCACTCAACCAAAAACCACCAAGCAATTACCATTCCACCCAGGTGATTCATTAACTTAGTTGTTTTATTAAACAAAACACAAGTCCTCAGACTTAGAATATTTTTCCATAGTGTGAATATATATTCCACCCATGTTTTCTATTAGCTAGGCTAAGCTTGATAGTAATAGGAATCTTAACTTAGGAAAATCCTACTAAGGATTCATCTACTAGGTTTTACTATAGCAAGGTTTATACTTAGCAAAATCCATGCAAGTTTTACTTAGAAAAATCACTAATGCATAGTGAAAGTAATAGGACAAAAGTATGAAGCATCACTTGCCTTTTTGGTAGAGGGTATAGGTTCACTCCTTGTCCTTGCAACAATCACACTCTTCAAGTCACTACAATTCAATCAAGCAAGGCACAAACTCAATCTACCAATCAAGCAAATCAACACATAAAATGACAAAGTCAAAGTAATGCATGCAAGCATGCCAAGCTTTTTTTTGTTTGAAAAAGTGGTTCCTAATGGGTCATGGACATTTGAAAACACCTAATGGTCATTTTGTAAAGTGGCAAAGTCATTTGTAAATGGGTTTTATCTATAAACCATTTTTAAATCTTTTCATCATTTTATGTGGTGAAAATTATTATTTTCAATACCATAACCTTAAGTGGTTTCACTAAATAAGTTGTTGTTTCTCAAAACTTGGTATTTATGGTCAGTAGGTTTGGTCAAAAACATTTTCTCCAAAGTTTTTACTCAAAATCATTTTCATACACAAATCAATAGTTTTATTTAGCTAGAAATGGACTAAACCAATAAATCCATTCTAAACTTTTCCAAATCCATTTTGCAAATCATGGGTTGGTTCCTAGGGTCAGTAAGGTCACAACAAACCATTTTGCAAAAGTTTTAACCCTGAATTCAATTTTAAACAATTTTTCTACTCTAAACAAGCTCACAAAAGAATCTACAAAAACAAGCAAACTAACAGATACTATTGGCTAAACCAAGGGCATGGTTGGCTAGGGCTTGTTCTCCTGAATCCAACGACATAAAGTTTGCAAAATTTGGACGTGTGGTTTGAAAGTTACAGAGGTTTGAAAATTGAATCCATAACAGATTCAAATCAATTTTTAAAACTAAACCTAGCCACGTGTCATGTTTTAATTCGCCGGTACCGATTCGGTGCGGATCACGCTGCAGACCGTTGGATCTAAGCAGATCGCATGGCCCAGATCACGTACCCCTTCGCGTTTAAGTTATTCTATCCTATCCATCAGATCGGGATCGGACGACTGTGGGGTGCTTGACCTTAGACAGGCGGCGCTGCGGCGGCTGCTGGCGGCGAAGCGACCAGGCGATGGCGGCGCCGGTGAAATAGGAAGCGAGGGAGGAGGAAAAGGTGCTCACCGGAATCGTTGATGCTTGCCGATGCTCAACGTGGTACTGGTTGGTGAAGGGACGCACGGGGCTGTCCTTGATTGCTCGCCGGAGACGAGCTGGGCTTCGGCGGTTCAGGAGGTCGCCGAGGGCGAGGATAGGGGGCGCCCTAGGACAAACGGAAGGTGCTGTTAGGTTCGTATGAGCTTGGAGATCATCATCGTGTCCACGGGGATGAGAGGGGAGGTCGGGTACTAACTGGGGACGTCATCGGAGAAGAGGGCAGACGGCGGTGCTGCAGGTCGTCGACGTTGTCGACGCTGGGAGGCACGCGCGAGTAAGCTGAGGCTACAGAGAGGTGCGCTGGGGAATGCTGATCACAGTTGCGTGCTCGAGGAGGTAGGAGGGGGCGTGTGCTGGTCGGAATCGGCGAGGAGGGTCGTCGGAGACAGAGCGGCTCGGGGAGAAATTAGAGCGGCCTGGGGGCGTGCTTGGGGGAGGAAACAGAGGGGAAACGGAGAGGAGTCACTGGTGTTTAAATGTTCCTGATCGCTGCGAGTTAAGGTGGCCGTGTTAAGGCGAATTCAAGCCGCGAATCAAAGCCTGCAACGGCCGGCGAGGGAGGAAGAACAGGTCGTGGGGGTGGGGAGGAAGAACAGGAGGAGTGGGGTCGATCGGTCAGTGGGAAAGGAGCGAGGAGGAGGTCCACCTGTCAGTGAGGGTGCGGGTTTCTTCTGTGGTGAAGAAAAACGGTTCGGGGGCGAGGGTGAGGTGGGCTAGGTGGGCTGCTGCTGGGTTAGTTGGGCCAGATGGTGGGCTGCTCTATTTTTTTTCTGTCTGAAACTTTTTCCTTTTCTATTTTCAATTTATTGATTTGAAATTCAAACAAATGATTCATTCAACCAAATCAACTCAAACAAACACCACACTTCACAATTTTGAACTTGGTTCTGTTTATCAGCACAAACCTAAATTCCAAAATAAAATAATATTTTTTTATTCATTTTAAGACCCATTCATTATTTAGTAAAATGGACCCTTATGAAAGGGCATGTATGCCCCCATGTGTGGTTTTGGTAATTAATGACAATCTCTATGGACTAATGTGTAAATGGAGTTTCACTTGTAGGTTTGTCCATTGGCATCGCTTGGGCCATGTGTTGATCTCAAGGTTGGAAGATGAAGAAATGTCCAAGGGCTTTGTGCCCATTGGAATCATGAAGAAAGAAGGAGCTTGAAGGTCGATCAAGGAATGTGCAAAGAGTTGCATCAAGATGGATCAACCTCAAGTAAGGATGAAGAAGGACGAGCTCAAGATGCGCCATCTCTAGAAGATCTCATGCTTGAAGCTTGCCATCCTCGTGCTCATGGAATGATGAAGACAAGTTCAAAGAAGAGGTTTCCCCATGGAGTATGGGGGAGCATTTTACAAGTCTTCATCAAGCAAGAGCGAGCAAGAGCAAACAAGAAAGGTGTTCCCACTATAGAAGAATAAGACGGTCTACATCAAGTTCAAGTCGGACGCTCAAGGCAAAGGTATGTTGATAGGGCTTATCTTTTGCCGGTCTCGTGTTGTTAGTTGGGAGACCGGGTTTAGGATAGATAGCCGTACTATCAAGAGGGGCTCTCAAGCGGGTGTCTCGTTTGCATCGTTCGGAAAGAGCTCAAACCTTTGCATTCATAGCATCATCTTTCTTGGTTGTTATTTGGTTCTTGTCCATGAGAGGATCTAGACCTTGTGGTCATCATCATAACAAGCTCTAGTTCATCATCTAAGGATTTCACTTGCATATCTTATTGCGGTTTTTGATCTTGCGAGTTTTCCGGCTCCACACCTTGGGGGATTCTATTCGTCGTTATCTTTCCAACAAAATTGGTTTCATCCCATTTGGAGTTCGGATGCAAAAGTTATTGCGTTTCTGGTTTTCTGGTTTCTGGAATTTCCCTGACCGGAAGTTCCGGCTTCCCATCGGAAGTTCCGCTCAAACTTCCTTCTGCGGGCTGTTCTACAGTTTGTTCCGACGCTAGTTCCGCCCAAGTTCCGGTGGAGGTTCAGTAACCTTCTGTTTTGAAGTGTGCTATTTGCCGGAACTTGGCCGGAACTTGGCCGGAACTTGCATCGGAACTTGTCCTGGCAAAAGTTCTTGAGCGGAACTTCCGCCTGAAGGCCGGAACTTCCGGTTAGACTCGCTTTGCGACTCATAAGTTCCGCCCCTTGTTCCGCCCCAAGTTCCGTTGAAGGCTCAGTAACCTTCTGTTTTGAAGCGTTCTATTTGCCGGAACTTTGTCGGAACTTGCTCGGAAGTTCACCGGAACTTCCGGTCTGTTTTGACCGGAACTTCCGGTTGCGCTTCTGGAGCAGGCGTCAACGTCTGATGACCGTTGGAGCCAGGCTGGGCGGAACTTCCGCCCCAGGTCCGGAAGTTCCGGCCATGATTCGTTTTTTCAGTTTCTCGCTCTGCAGTTTTCGTCCGTTGGCTGGGTGCCACCGGAACTTCCGGCCTCCCACCGGAAGTTCCGGCCAGGTGTCGTGAATGCCCATAACGGGCAGATCTGGGAGCCCTTTAAAAGGGGCTCCTCTTCCCCTTCGTGGGTACTAGCTTCTCTTCTTGGTTCTTGGCTTTCTCTCTCTCCTCCATTGTCAACCTTGAAGAAGCTTTCCCTCTCCCTTTCCCCTCCTATGTTTCTTGCATCTTTTTGAGGGATTTGAGAGAGGAGATCTAGATCTACAATCCCCCCAAGTCAAATCCCTTCTTTGTGAAGGAATCATTGGGATCTAGATCTTGGAGAGTTTTGTGTTCTCCTCTTGTGTTCTTCCTCCCTTATTCCCCCAATAGCTTTTGTAGCTTTGTTGGAATTTGGGAGAGAAGGACTTGCCCTTGCATTTGGTGCATAGGTTTGAGTTATACTCTTGTGTTCTTCCTCCCTTATTCCCCCAATAGCTTTTGTAGCTTTGTTGGAATTTGGGGGAGAAGGACTTGCCCTTGCATTTGGTGCATAGGTTTGAGTTCTCCTCGGAGATTCGGCGAGTTCAAGCTTGTGAGCTTGTTTCTCTTGGGTTCCTTGGAACCCTAGACGGTTGTGTGGTTGGATTGTTGACCTTTTGTGGTCTTGTTGACCTTTTGTGGTCTTGTAGTCTTTTGTGGCGTTGTTGGCCTTTTGTGGCATTGTTGGCCTGTTGTGGCTTTGTTGTTGGGAGCCTCCAATTGAGTTGTGGAGTTAGCCCCAATCTTGTACGGGTTCGGTGACCACCCTCAAGCGTCCCATAGTGGAGCAAGTGCCCGCCTTTTGTGGTGCGCACTTGGGAGAATAGGGTGAGCCTTTTGTGGCGTCGGTGAGTTGCGTGCTTCCGCATCCGGGGTGAGGCCTTGTGTGGCGTTGGGTGAGCATCGAGCCACCACACCTCGAGGTGAGCCATTTGTGGCGTTCGGAGAGCATTGCGCCATCGCACCTCTCCAACAGAGACGTAGCTTCTTTGGAAGTGAACTTCGGGAAACAAATCTTCGTCTCCGCGTCCATCGGTTATCTCTCAACCGAACCCTTTACTTATGCACTTTACATTGTGATAGCCATCGTGCTTGAAGTATTTATACCTTGCTATCACCTTGTTGCTTGTATTGCTTAGCATAGGTTGTTGGTGCACCTAGGTGAACTTAGTGGCTAGGTTTTGTGCTCAATAAATTAAATGTTAGTTTTATTCCGCATTTACTTGAGCCTAAACCGTAATAATTTTAAAAGCCTATTCACCCCCCCTCTAGGCGACTTCCTTTGTACTTTCAATTGGTATCAGAGCGAGGTCTCTCGCTTTTAGGCTTCACCGCCTCGAGAGTAAAGATGTCTCCTAGGGGTTTAGTGCACTCTCACACATTTACTTTTGATGGCACACATTATGATGTTTGGCGTACTCGCATGCTTAGTCATTTCCGGGCCATTGACCCAAACATTGAGCACATTCTAGATATGGGCTTGTCTCCTCCTAAGGATCCCCAAAATCTATCTTTGGAGGAGAAGACAAACTCTTATCTCGAAGCTCAAGCATCTAATGTGCTTGTTAATGTTGTGAGCTTTGTAGTTCTTTCCTCAATCATGCCTTTTCGGAATGCTCATGATATTTGGACCAAGCTTCAAGCAAAATATGATGTGTCCAAGCTTAATGAGGATGATTGTGTTCCATCCACCTCCGGCCGCGATGAGTTCTCATCTTCTTCCACTTCACCAACATGTGAGTTGTCACAAGGTAATGATATGGTGAGTGGTGATAGAACTTGCAATGTAGATAGTGAGATTTCCATTCATGATTCTTTGTCTCTATCTCATTGCAATGTTGTATCTTTGGGCATGAACACTTGTAGGACCATATGTGATTTACATCCTAGTGTTGATTGCCCTTGCATATCATGTAGAAATGGTTTGAATATATCTCATGATGATATGCTTGCTTTGCCTTATTGCCATGATAAATGTGCTTCTATTTCCTCTAGTTCTTGTGTTGCTAACCATGTAGAGGAAAGTGAAGAATGTGTGGGCCAAGGCAAGGTTGTCATTAGAGCTTCATGTGTTCCCTCATCATCATCTTCTTCCAATGTTCACTTGTGCCTCATGGCTAAGGGTTCAAAGGTAACCTCTCCTTTGGACTCCAATATATCTCATGATGATGTGAATATTGATCATGTAGAAGTAGATAATGATGTTGCTTCTCTAAAAGAGAAGGGGGGGCTAGTCCTTCGTGCTCTTCATCCTAATAAAAATGCTTGCTCTACTTTCATTGAAATCTTGACTTGTGCTATTGAAAGTAGGCAACTAATATATGAGCATGAGGACAAAATAGATAAAATAAGTAGTCTTGAGCGTGAGTATGCTAATGAAATTGCCAACCTAAATGAAGCTCTTGAAGAGGAACAAACCACTAAGGAATCTCTTGAGGAGGCCTTTGCTCTAGAGCTATCTAGAGTAAGGAAATCTCATGATAGAGAGTTTGAGGTGGCAAGTGCTCTTCAAATTAAAAATGATGAACTTGAAGTTGCCTATGCTAAACTCCTTGAGGATTTTGAGCACCTCAACAATGGCTCTAGGGTCATCAAGGGTGAGCTCATCAAACTCACCGAGTTACATGAGCAACTTAAAGCTTCATATTCTAAAGAGCTTTCCAAGTTGCCCTCACCTCTTGCTTTAATTGATGATGCTTGTGCTACTAACTCTATTTCTTGTGAAGCATCTATCTTGAAAGAGAATGTTGAGCTAAAGGCTCAACTTGCTTTGCTAACAAGCAACTATGGGAGATTAGAAGAAAGTCATGCCAAGCTCTCAAGCTCGCATGAGGATCTTCTACTCTCCCATGGTAGGCTAGAGTTAGCTCATGAGGCCATTGTGTCAAAGGTAACATCTAGTGGGCCTCATGTGGACATTAGCACTACTTCTACTCCTAATGCTATATTGCCATGTGCTAGTCCTTGCAATTCATCCTCTCACAACCATGCTAAATCTTGTGATGAATTGCATCATTTGCCTTGTTGCTCTAACAATGAAGCTTCTACTTCCTCTAGTATTGTTGTTGATACTAACCATGTAGAGGAAGTCAAAGAGCTCAAGGCTCAAGTCACTTCTTTGAAGAATGACTTGAAAAGGTGTCATGAAGGGAAGAGCACACTCAAGAAGATGTTGAGTGTGCGACGTCCCCCAAGTGACAAGAGTGGGCTTGGATTCAACTCCAACACCAAGAGCAAGTCCACTATCTCGTTGAAGCACAAGGGCAACAAGAAGAAGGGCCAAGGACAAGTGAAGAATCCGGCCAACATTGTGTGCTTCAAGTGCAAGGAAGAAGGGCATCATGTGAGGGATTGCCTATTGAAGAAGAAGCCTCTTAGTGAGAAGCAACGGGGGAAGCGGCCTCAAGCTCCTCCACAAGCTCAAGATGGGACACTTCCCAAGAAGCCTCAAGCTCTTCTTCATGGTGCAGCTCCTCCCAAGAAGAAAGACGGCAAGAGAAGAACTTGCTACATATGTCGTGAGAAGGGGCACCTTTCTTCCTCATGCACCATGGGTATCTCCTCATTCCATCCTATCTTGTTTGATGATGCTTATTCACTTCGTAAGGATGAGGGTGGCAATGTGTTTGCCAAATTTGTTGGTACCCAAAGTGGTGTCAAGAAAAGAACCATTTGGGTGGCCAAGCCTATTGTGACTAACTTCTTAGGACCCAACTTGGTTGGGGACCAACAAGCTAAAACTTGATCAATAGGTGTTTTTGGAGGGCATTGGAGACTTGACTACCTTATGAAGATTTGAGGGATCTTCATTATATTCTTGTTGTCAAAGTCAAGTCATTGGTTATCATGCTTCTATTCCTTATCCAATGTTCCTCCTTCCGGTAACTTGTGCTAAACTCCTTTACATTTATAGTTACTTGCTCCCTTGTGCATGTGTTGGTTTTGTACCTTGTATGTGCTTGTACATGTTGTGCTTCCCACTTACTTATATTGACCTATGAATTATCTTTGTGTATGTTGGTTGGCACATCATGTATTTGTGTTTCTTGGTTTTGAGCCTTTATTGTTTCTAGTAGGTATCTTATTTGGCTCTTGTGAGGGATTAATGGACTATTCCGTTTTGAGGGAGTGTCATGCTTGGGCATTCCACAATCCTAAAATGTGTGTACATGAGAAAAACCACTTAGTAGGTTTTATTTGGAAATAAAGAATACTTGAAAACTTGTTTAAAACAAATTAACCTTTTATTTTAGGGTCCATTAATAATTAAATACAATAGACCTTCATTATTAAATCAACTAGGATTTATTTTATTTAAGATATTTATTTTGAAATCTAAAATAAAACCAAAACACTTCGGTAGGTTTTAATTAAGAAAATAAAATACTTAGAGTACTTATTTAAAATAATTTAATAAGTTTTGATGTTTTAATTAAAATGGTAAAACCTTTTATTTAAATAAAATTGGATATTAAATCCTTATTAATTTATTTAAATCAACCTTTGCTATTTTTATTCAAAACAAAATGTTTTAATTCCAAAGCTTGGCCAAGGTTTAATTTGGCTTTATAAAATAATCTTTATTTATAAATCCACCTTTTCTTTTGAAAACTAAATCTTTTATTAAAAGATTCCAAAATAGTAATTCCAAAACATTTTAATTTCCTTTAATAAATGTTTATCTTTATGAATCCCTTTAGGATTTATTTGATTCCAATTGGTTTAAAGTTCCAATTAAATTCAAAAAGTTTCTTCTGACCTTGAAAATCAACAAAGTTTTATTTTATTCATTTATTTTTCACATAACAAGATTTGGAAAATCTTGGGATGTGACAGGCTACCACCCTTAAAATAAATCTCGTCCCGAGATTTGGGGAGGCTAGGGTTACAAGCAGGTTCAAAACAACTAGGGTACTACCACCCTTAAAAAATTTTCAAACAAAAATTACACATTGTCCTTCTTGGGATCCTCGGAAAGATTTCTCTAAGCAAACATTTGCATAGTGTCCTTTATTTCCATACTTGACTCATGGGCCAAGGTTGAGATCCTTCATAGACTTGTTTAACTTGTTCTCCATCCTTTCTGGACAATTGTTTGCATAGTGGCCTAGTTCCTTGCATTTGAAACATGTTATAAGTTTGAGGTCTTGAGGTGGCTTCTCTGGACAGTATGATGCATAATGTCCTAACTCCTTGCAGTGTTTGCACATCACTTGGCTAATATTCTTCCTCATCTTGGTTTTCACTAGCCTTTGTTTGTCTTCTTGGCTCTTTTTCTTTTCTGGACATTCACTGGCATAGTGTCCCATCTCTTTGCAATTGTAACATTGCACTTGAGTAATGTCCTTCTTGTTAGGGTTGGGGCATTTCTTCTTCTTCTTGGGTCTCTCCAAAGCTAGGAGTTCTTCTAGTTCATGTTCTTCATAGATGGGAGATCTTTCTCTCTTCTTGGGGCATTGATCTTCATGCTCCTTGGATGCATGATCCTTGTCTCCACAAGTATTGCTAACTTGGGTTCCTTCTAGATTAACATCTTTGTCATCCTTGTTGTCATTAGCTCTTTGGGAAAAGTTTTCTCTCATGTTGATCATTTGAGTAACTAATCCTTGCAACAGTTGGGATTGAAGTTTCAAAATCCTTTGTATGGCTGGGTCTAGTCCATTGTTGTTGGCTAAAAGCTGAGTTGTCTCTTGGCTCAACTGGTTTTGGGTTGCTACAAGTTCTCTCATGTTGTCCTCTTGGTTGTTGTTGTTGTCACCATCCTTGGTGTTGGTGTATCTTGGAGTAGTCATCTGTTTGGGTTGAATGGAGATTAGAATAGGCAAGATATTTCTAAGGAATCAATTCTAATCACACACATCACAATTCACTCAAGCAATGTGCAAGCAATAACAATCAAATATTCCACTCAAACAATCAAAGTTCAAGCACATACTTAGGCAACAAAATATTTTTGTTACACCACATAAGTTGGTGTGTTTGACTTAACTATAATATGGTGGTCCATCTATATGGTTCACTTGTGATCTTTCCTTCCTTCTTGATTCTTCTTGTATGAGATCATTGTTTCCTTGAGGGAAACTCTTGGTTACAATACTTCAAATGATGTAGGCTCCTTCTAACTTTTGCATTCCCTCAGTCTCTAAATCTTGAGCAAGATTTCCTTGTCTCTCTTGTAGTCCTTAGTGTCATCCAAGTTGGAAGTCCTTGGTGAACATGCTGAAGATGTTGAAGTCATTAGAGTTGAAGAAGTTGAAGTCATTAGAGTTGAAAAAGTTGAAGAAGTCCTTTACACATGGTGTAGTCTTTGGCCATGGATAGGTTTTTCCATCAAGTTCAAATAGAAGAAATGTAGAGTTGAAACCAAAATGGTTGAGGAAAGAGTTTACAAGTGTTTTTGTAAATAAGTTTTTGGAATAAGACAACTCCTATTTTTCTAAGGGTTTTTGTCCAATCCTAGGTTTACAAATCCTACAGGCAACACAATGCTCTGATACCATCTGTAGGGGTCCCAACCTTTAATAAGATAGAGCCCCCTGTGTTTACAATGCAAGTCCCTGGATCAATAGCTAGCATCCACAGTTAAGATGTAATATCAAGAAACAAAGGTCATAATATAACTTTATAACCAGGAATAACATAAGTTTATTACATCAAACATAGTTCATTTGGCTATTACATTACATTGCAGCGGAATAACTATAAGTATGGGTCCTTCATCTTCAAAGTGCCACAGGCAGATGTTGGTTGTAGACTTTGTAATCCTAATCAATCAATCTTCACTAAAAACAATCAAACCTGCAACATACAAGTTACAGCCACAAAGGGTTAATACATTTGAATTGTATTGGCAAGTGATACTATAATGGTATAGTGGAGTCTATCATCTATATGCATTTGGCTAAGTGGAGTTGAGGCTTGCATTGCTCAAAATAGATTTTTCCTTAACATTTGAAAATACTAAGTTTTTGCTTTGATAAAATCATTTTTCTCAATCAAAGATTGAAGATCCTTTACAAGGCATCTCTCAATCAAAGATTGAAGATTTCAAACAACCCTTGTTCAATCCACAAGATTTTAACTTAGAAATTTGAATGATGAGATTCTTGATTGCTTCCATGTCTTGATGATCAAATTGTCCTTTACCAGGGACATGGCTAAGTACTTAGATTTTACACTCTGCAGAGGTGGTGCACTTTCCCCACAAGACTTGGTTTCCCAAGACAAGATCTTTCAGAAGCCTTCCCTTAGACCAAAATGGACGCGTTCCAACCTATCAAACACTACCACCCACTGTCCATATGGCTAAGTTCTTGCAACCTATATGATCATGGCAGAGCCCATATTGCCAAGTGGTTGCACTTGAAGCTTCTCAACATTTGACATCTCAAATCTCTTTGTGCCTGGGTGGCATACCACAAGTGAGATACACAAGCCAAGTCCATGGCCTTGTGAACCACTCAACCAAAAACCACCAAGCAATTACCATTCCACCCAGGTGATTCATTAACTTAGTTGTTTTATTAAACAAAACACAAGTCCTTAGACTTAGAATATTTTTCCATAGTGTGAATATATATTCCACCCATGTTTTCTATTAGCTAGGCTAAGCTTGATAGTAATAGAAATCTTAACTTAGGAAAATCCTACTAAGGATTCATCTACTAGGTTTTACTATAGCAAGGTTTATACTTAGCAAAATCCATGCAAGTTTTACTTAGAAAAATCACTAATGCATAGTGAAAGTAATAGGACAAAAGTATGAAGCATCACTTGCCTTTTTGGTAGAGGGTATAGGTTCACTCCTTGTCCTTGCAACAATCACACTCTTCAAGTCACTACAATTCAATCAAGCAAGGCACAAACTCAATCTACCAATCAAGCAAATCAACACATAAAATGACAAAGTCAAAGTAATTCATGCAAGCATGCCAAGATTTTTTTTGTTTGAAAAAGTGGTTCCTAATGGGTCATGGACATTTGAAAACACCTAATGGTCATTTTGTAAAGTGGCAAAGTCATTTGTAAATGGGTTTTATCTATAAACCATTTTTAAATCTTTTCATCATTTTATGTGGTGAAAATTATTATTTTCAATACCATAACCTTAAGTGGTTTCACTAAATAAGTTGTTGTTTCTCAAAACTTGGTATTTATGGTCATTAGGTTTGGTCAAAAACATTTTCTCCAAAGTTTTTACTCAAAATCATTTTCATACACAAATCAATAGTTTTATTTAGCTAGAAATGGACTAAACCAATAAATCCATTCTAAACTTTTCCAAATCCATTTTGCAAATCATGGGTTGGTTCCTAGGGTCAGTAGGGTCACAACAAACCATTTTGCAAAAGTTTTAACCCTGAATTCAATTTTAAACAATTTTTCTACTCTAAAAAAGCTCACAAAAGAATCTACAAAAACAAGCAAACTAACAGATACTATTGGCTAAACCAAGGGCATGGTTGGCTAGGGCTTGTTCTCCTGAATCCAACGACATAAAGTTTGCAAAATTTGGACATGTGGTTTGAAAGTTACAGAGGTTTGAAAATTGAATCCATAACAGATTCAAATCTGTTTTTAAAACTAAACCTAGCCACGTGTCATGTTTTAATTCGCCGGTACCGATTCGGTGCGGATCACGCTGCAGACCGTTGGATCTAAGCAGATCGCATGGCGCAGATCACGTACCCCTTCGCGTTTAAGTTATTCTATCCTATCCATCAGATCGGGATCGGACGGTTGTGGGGTGCTTGACCTTAGACGGGCGGCGCTGCGGCGGCTGCTGGCGGCGGAGCGACCAGACGATGGCGGCGCCGGTGAAATAGGAAGCGAGGGAGGAGGAAAAGGTGCTCACCGGAATCGTTGACGCTTGCTGATGCTCAACGTGGTACTAGTTGGTGAAGGGGCGCACGGGGCTATCCTTGATTGCTCGCCGGAGGCGAGCTGGGCTTCGGCGGTTCAGGAGGTCATCGAGGGCGAGGATAGGGGGCGCCCTAGGACAAACGGAAGGTGCTGTTAGGTTCGTATGAGCTTGGAGATCATCATCGTGTCCACGGGGATGAGAGGGGAGGTCGGGTACTACCTGGGGACGTCGTCGGAGAAGAGGGCAGACGGCGGTGCTGCAGGTCGTCGACGTTGCCGACGCTGGGAGGCACGCGCGAGTAAGCTGAGGCTACAGAGAGGTGCGCTGGGGAATGCTGATCACAGTTGCGTGCTCGAGGAGGTAGGAGGGGGCGTGTGCTGGTCGGAATCGGCGAGGAGGGTCGTTGGAGACAGAGCGGCTCGGGGAGAAATTAGAGCGGCCTGGGGGCGTGCTTGGGGGAGGAAACAGAGGGGAAACGGAGAGGAGTCACTGGTGTTTAAATGTGCCTGGTCGCTGCGAGTTAAGGTGGCCGTGTTAAGGCGAATTCAAGCCACGAATCAAAGCCTGCAACGGCCGGCGAGGGAGGAAGAACAGGTCGTGGGGGTGGGGAGGAAGAACAGGAGGAGTGGGGTCGGTCGGTCAGTGGGAAAGGAGCGAGGAGGAGGTCCACCTGTCAGTGAGGGTGCGGGTTTCTTCTGTGGTGAAGAAAAACGGTTCGGGGGCGAGGGTGAGGTGGGCTAGGTGGGCTGCTGCTGGGTTAGTTGGGCCAGATGGTGGGCTGCTCTATTTTTTTTTCTGTCTGAAACTTTTTCCTTTTCTATTTTCAATTTATTGATTTGAAATTCAAACAAATGATTCATTCAACCAAATCAACTCAAACAAACACCACCATTCACAATTTTGAACTTGGTTCTGTTTATCAGCACAAACCTAAATTCCAAAATAAAATAATATTTTTTTATTCATTTTAAGACCCATTCATTATTTAGTAAAATGGACCCTTAGTTATTTAATCAAATAGGGTTTGATTTATTTAATAAAATCTCCATTTGAAATCCAAATATTTTCAAAACCAAATCAGTAGGTTTTATTTGGAAATAAAGAATACTTGAAAACTTGTTTAAAACAAATTAACCTTTTATTTTAGGGTCCATTAATAATTAAATACAATAGACCTTCATTATTAAATCAACTAGGATTTATTTTATTTAAGATATTTATTTTGAAATCTAAAATAAAACCAAAACACTTCAGTAGGTTTTAATTAAGAAAATAAAATACTTAGAGTACTTATTTAAAATAATTTAATAAGTTTTGATGTTTTAATTAAAATGGTAAAACCTTTTATTTAAATAAAATTGGATATTAAATCCTTATTAATTTATTTAAATCAACCTTTGCTATTTTTATTCAAAACAAAATGTTTTAATTCCAAAGCTTGGCCAAGGTTTAATTTGGCTTTATAAAATAATCTTTATTTATAAATCCAGCTTTTCTTTTGAAAACTAAATCTTTTATTAAAAGATTCCAAAATAGTAATTCCAAAACATTTTAATTTCCTTTAATAAATGTTTATCTTTATGAATCCCTTTAGGATTTATTTGATTCCAATTGGTTTAAAGTTCCAATTAAATTCAAAAAGTTTCTTCTGACCTTGAAAATCAACAAAGTTTTATTTTATTCATTTATTTTTCACATAACAAGATTTGGAAAATCTTGGGATGTGACAGGGAGCCCCATCTCTATTTTCAAAACCTTGTTTGTCATCACAATATTATCATGCAAAATGTGTGTTGTCATCAAACACCAAAAAGGGGGAGACTGAAAGAGCATTTCCTATCCCAAGTGATTTTGGTGTTTATAACAACACACATATCAGACTAATTATTTGCCAAGTGTACCACAGGTTGTATCAAGAAATCCCTGGCTTATTCCTCCCCAAAAGGGGTCCCTTGCTGATCTGCATTTTGCCTCTGTGATCCGGTACTACCGCACAGGACCGGCAGTACCGGATTTTGCTACCGGGCCTGGCAGAGGGTTTGGGAAAACTGCCCAAAAACTTATGTCGTGCTAGGTACCAAAAATAGGTAGTACCGCATTTTGATATCTGTCAAGATAGAAGGTTTGGGAAAGCTCGCCAAACGCCTCAGTACTGATCGGTACCAAAATGCAGTAGTACTGCATTTTAGTACCTAACGCAACAGAAGGTTTTGTCAAGTTGCCAAATGCCACTGCCCTCCGTGATACCAAAATGCGGCACTACCACATGTGTCCGATAGTACCGTGCCCCAGGGCCGGTACTACCGCTTTGCGGTAGCACCACATTGTGGTACCGTTGGAGTCTGGGGGCCGTGTGCCTTAATGGCGCATCTCCGGTACCTGGCCGGTAGTACCGTTGTTTTTCGGACTACCGCTTGGGAATCTGGTACTACCGCTGCAATAAATGCTCAACGGTTAGATCTGCTCAAAGGACTATAAATGCACCCCCACCTACCTTGGAAAAGTTGCTCGTCTCACTCAAGAACACCACCTCCCTTTGAGCCACCAAATCACCAAGATCTCTTCACTCAACCATCCAAAGTCATTTTTTTGAGAATTGAAGGAGGAGCCCTTGATCTACTACTTCACAAAGAGAGATATTCATTTCCCCCTCATTCACTTGAGGGCCCCTTTGCTCTAGTGTTTTCTTTGGAAACCCTCGTTCTAGATTTGGTTCTTACAAGCTTTTCTTTGAGTGTTTTGACAACTTTCTTGTATTTGGGAGCCTCCAATTAAGTTGTGGATATGTGCCCCGAACTTGTTGTAAAGGTGCCGGCTTCCACCTCGAAGGTTTCCGATATAGTGGAAGGTGAATCGATCCCGTTAGGGTGAGATTCATCGGAGAACAAGGGAGGACTCTCATGGCATTGGTGGTTTAAAACCACCCCCTCTCCAAACATAGACGTACTTCCCCTCAAAAGGAAGGAACTACGGGAAACAAATCCTTGTGTCTCCTTTTCCACCACTTTGGTTACTTCTATCCTTTACCGCACTTTACTTGTCTTGCTTAGTGTTGTGCTAGCTAGTACTTGTTTGACATATAGGTAAATTCACCTTAGTTTCATATTCTAGAGAATTTACCTTTCTTGTCAAACCTTAATTTGAAAAAGAAGAAAATTTGAAGTAGCACCTATTCACCCCCCTCTAGGTGCCCATACGATCCTTTCACCGGTAGTTTCTCATAATAAGTATTGTCGTAACTAAATGATCATTGGTCCATAAGACACATACACACTTGGATATGATACGGATGTGGCAGAGCCCTTCAAATGTTACTTCGTAATTGGATAATTATAAAGTTGGTCTTAAAATGTTACTTCGTAACTGGATAATTATAAAGATGGTCTTTGCTCTTATCGTATAGTATGATAAGGTTATTTATGGTATAGTTGTGGGAATTGCTACTCCTGGCGATGGAGAGATGCACTCTGGGTTTACTCATGTATTATGATATTCGTCATTGTCTGTCCAGACACGTGATCAAAGTATCAATTAAGGAACATTGATAATACAAAATGAGTAAAACGGTACATGTCGGGTAATGAGGATTACCTAGTGTTTCACCTCGGGTTATGCCAAATATCGAGAAGCAATGTGACATGTATCGATAAATAATATAGAAGATTCACATGACAAAGATATTCGTGTTATGAGTAGAGATCTTAATGGCTAGCCAAACACTCTTTGAGATCATTGTCGTGGAATGTGTTCTGGACATGTCTATGCATATCTGAACCCATAGGGCCACACACTTAAGAGTTAGTTACATTAAAAACATGTACAAGTGAAGGTTTAGTGAGAAGTAATTTTGAAAGTGTTTGGAAGGTCTCAAAATATATCGAAGGTGTCCAAAATATTGTCGACTATGTTTAAAATGAGTGTTCAACATTTATAAAAAGAGAGAAGGGTTTCGAGGGTGTCTCGAATGATCTCGAAATGGTCATAAGAGGTCCCGATGATCACGGAAGTGTCCGGAATGGTCCCGGAAGTGTCCGGAATTGTTTTGGTTTAGAAGGACGGGAAGGGGCCAGGATGACCCCGGGTATCTTAGTATGTCCGGAAGGTTCCACAATAGGTGCGGCCACGTTGCTCCAAGGGGCAAGAAAAGTTCCCCTGCCCCAATTCCTGCCGTCTCCTCCATGATGGTGTGATGCATGTAAAATGCATACATGAACTTGTAGTTTGTTGCTATGAATTCCCACATATTTTCTACATATATGATGTTATATTCATGTTTTACATTGATTTATGGGGATTTACCAATGATCCCCTTTATTTTTGTTTATAACTCTGCGGGACAAGAAAACCCTGTTTTGTGTATTTGTTTTGCCTTTTAGGGACCTAAACAAAGTGAAATGGAGCTAGGCTTTCAGGGATGTAAACATTTCATCAAGAGAAGCACAAGGAGTACTTGGACCTCACAAGAGCGAGGAGACCCAAAATAGCACTGGTGGCACGCCCAGTAAGGGTGGGCGCACCACCCATGCTAGTTTCCTCCTCGACCGTTTTTAATTCATTTCGATCTTTTGTCATCGCCTTTGTTTGACCTAAAAGCCACTATATAAAGGGCCCCTCGGGAGTTACTGGAAGGAGCCGCCGCATAAACACCGAAACACAAAATAAATCTAGAACCAACAAAGATTGGAGGGGGAAACTCCGCCAGAGCCGCCGCTAGAGGGATCTTTACCTTCTCCAACGTCTCCACCATCATCACGATGATGAAGAGGGAGTTGTCCACCTATGGACTATGGGTTTGTGGCAGTTTTATCTCTCTCTCTCTCTCTCTCTTGTTCTTCATTGATCTAGTACCATATAAGCTGGCCAACATGATTATGGTCATATTTGTAATTCATATATGGTGGATCTTTATTCTATGATTTGATATATGAAATTGGAACCTATTATGTGTAAGATGTATTGGTAGATGCATATCATGTACCCCGTTCTTAAGTACTTATTCTGATCCAACTTTTATGCAAGAGCATGTGTGGGAAGAAGTGTGTATTTGATGGAGTAGCATGGTGGTAATGATTTAATAGTGACAATAAATTTGAGATCTACTATGGTATTTACCTTTATTTTGATGCCTCACTAGGGATTAAGTGAATCCATGTGCTATAATTATCTTATGACAGTTAGATAATCTTGTTTGGTCAAGGATCATATTTATGATTCAAATATCATGTCAAAATACCTAAGGCTATACTTTGTTGATTCTTAATTTAAGATTGCTTGGAGTTTTTCCTTTCTTGAGGCGTGTAAGAGAGATGTGGTGCATCATCTCTATGTTAGGACGTGATGCCCATATGAATGCTTATCAAACACATGTAGAAGTTCCACCAATATTACGTCTTTGATTAATTATTTGTGTCCACTATAACCCAAAAAGAGAGTAGACAAGAGAATCCATGAACCCCGGTCCATTTTAAACCATAAGAAACTCCTTTCCAATACCACTCACACTTTATATTTTTTGATATTTATTATTTTGAAAATACAAAAATACTTTCTTCACTTGCACACACAACCAAAACCCCAAAACAACTACCCTTTATTGTTTTTTACTTTGTTTGCCTAGTTTTTACTTGTGTTATTTTATTTTTATATTTTGTTATTTCTTATTACTGATATGAAATATTGTGCTTAATAACCACAAGGTGGAGTTGGGGACACAAGACAAAACTTTGCTTTATAGGTTGCTTGAAGAGAAGAGGAAGAATAAATCTCTAAGCCAATTCCTCGAGAGTTCGATATAAACCCTCGAGTTATCCTTGTGGGGGAAATATGCTTTGCTATAACACTCTTCACTTGGAGTCCCAATGAATTTGTACGCGGAGTTGTTGTCATCATGGTGGCAGAAACCCTAGGCTGGCATGCCCTATGTTCTCTCTTCTACTATGACATCGGAGCAATGTCGAATCTCTACCCTCCGGCTAGATCTAATCTAGTGAGTAATCGTGGAGTAATCTAGTGTTCTTCATCGACACATTCTCGCTTCGACCATGAGTTTGGCATCACCTCGATGCGGTGTTGCTAACTCGTACTTGTGGATACCTTGGAGGTGTTGCATATGCGACACTTGTTCACTTGGATCTTTGCAAAGGAGAATCTTCTTGTGTTTAATCACTAACCGCGGGAGTCGACAACCTTGGAGACATTCGTGGGATAATACATCTTCTCGCGACTTGATAAGTCTCGTTGTAAGGATTGACGCTCGTCTCCATCAACCTCATAATCAAAAACTTCTGCTAGATTGATCTTCCATGGTATGATATGTTGCCTTCCCTTTCCGCATAACTTTATCAGGTCATGCACTATAAAAATATTTTGTGTAGCATGTTTCCCAACAGGTGATGCACGTGGATGTGGAGAAGCACATGCGCGATAGTGGGGGTGTCTTTCTGCACACTCGGGGATTGTTGCCAATGTGGCAGGTGAGGATGGTTCTTTTGGACATCGGAGCGGTGGCTCTAGGAGGCAAGCAGTGCTTCACGAGTGAGGGTTGGCTCTCTTAGCCATGAGGACGGCAAGTGGACTGCGGAGGAGACGGTCGTGGATCGAAGGTCACCGTCATGGCTAGCACTACCCATATCTGGGAACGTATTCTCCGATATCCTACGATCTCACATCTTCATATAGAGGGTTTGATTTGGCTTTAGGGACTTTGGGTGGTTGTGGTGCATGGTTTCTGGGTGAAAATTCCACACGACGTTGTCGATGCCAGTGACGATGACACTCTTGAGTGCCATTTCCCTCCTTGGAGGAATCGCCGTGGTGCCTTGCACCTTTGAAAGAACATGTGTGCCCCCATGTGTGCACCTTTGAAATATCATGGATATGTGAAGATATGCCTAAAAGAGAGGCTCTCCCATAGTGAGTATGGGGGGGGGGCAATTTGCAAGACTTCACCAAGCTAGCGTAATCAAGAAAGGTGTTCCATCTTGAGGTGGACAAGATCATTATAGTCAAGCTCAAGTGGAATATGCTCAAGGCAAAGGTATGTTCTTGATAGGGTTTCTTTCTTACCAGTCACATGGTGTTAGTTGGGGAGACCGGTTTATAGAATGGGAAACCATACTATCAAGAGGGACTCTCGAGTGAGTAACTTGACCCATCGTTCGAAGAGAGCTAAACCTTTTGTAACATCCCAAAAATACCAAACTTAGATCAACAAACACTAATCATCAAGATTAGGGTTAACAAAAACTTTTCTAAATGAATTCATGAATGCATGTATATGTGTATGCATGGATTTTGAATTTCTTTAAAAACCACTTTGTTTGTGTGATCCATTGCTTGTAAAATGTTTCTTAGGTGAAACAAACATCATCTAAAACATTTCCCACACTTTTCCTAAAGACAAGTAAATCAAAACAAATATATTAAGTGAATGGTCATTTTGACCAATTTAACTCCCATGCCTACTTTGGCTATCTCAAACTTTCAAAACCTAACAGAAACTTTTCTGGATCTTTGCACCCCTTGAATGTACTCATAACAAGGTATCAAGGCCCACTTTGTGATCATCCAGAAACTTTCAAATGCATAGTTTAAATGACAATTCAAAATTGAATCTTCTTCATATGGGAAGATCCCACTTTTTCAAAACCCACTCAAACAAGCTCAACTTTCAAAACCCAAGCATCTGCAGACTCACCAGCACCAATCTAGCCAACCCACCAAAAATCTTTTCAAAATTCAAAACTTGATTTCATGCGGCCATTTCATCAAACAGGTTGCAGACACAAATCAAACAAAACATCAAACACTATAGTGTGCAGTGATTCTTGCCTAACTTGTTCCCTAGTTAGCTCACACACAACCCAGTAGATCATCTAGAAAGATTAGCCCAACACTAGCACCCCTGTGAGCTTGCCCTTGTCATTAATGGTGAACAGCCGAGCACCCCCATGTCACCCCATTGTGGACAGCAAGCTAGGAGCAGCAGCAAGCCTAGCCAGCATGTCTGGGAGGCAGCCCACCGTCCACCGCCACTGCCTGTCCCAGCCGCGAGCGTTGCCAAGCCCTGGACCACGCGCACGAGACACGCCAAGACCATGCCGAAAGTGCGCCAGAGCGCCACCCTCGACCATCACCCACAGACCGCGCGCCGCCCTCACCGCGTGCACACACGATCACCACCGACCCAGGAGACCGCCAGACACCCCCGTTTGCCGCCCCGTGCCATACAGCCACCGCCCGCCGTCGAAGACGCCGCCTCTGCCGCGCAGAGCACCGCTCGTTCCAGACCAAACCACACCGCCCCATGCCTCGCGACCATGTCGTTGAGCATCGCCAGGAGACACAGCACCGTCCCCTACCCTTGCCCATGCCTTTAGCCGCCTGTAACGTCGCCCCCGACGAGCTCACCGTGCGCCCCGACGGTCCCCTCGCTCGACTATAAATAGAGGCCACCCCCACACGATTTCTTCACACCATCTCACTCCCCTTCCCTCACTGATCGTGCCACACCATCCTCAGAGCAAGGCGAGCACGACCTCGCCGGAATTTCACTGGAGACCGCCGCTGCCGGAGAAGAAGGGAGCCAGCGATTAGAGCCACCCCAGGAGAAGCCACCGGTACCAGGAGGTTCGCCGTCGTCGACTTTATCGTTCGCCCGCCTCGCCGACCCTCGCCCGTATCCCGGTGAGCCCCCAGCACCCCTCACTGGCCGCGCTAGGTTTCGTTCTCGCCGGAGTTGTCTCGCGTTGACGATGACCCTCAGCCATTGGATTAGAACTAGATCTAACGATCCACGTTGCCCCATACCGCTTCGCCCAGCCCCGTGTCACTGACGAGTGGGGACACCCACTTAAGCAGCCCGCGGGAGCACTGCGCTTAGCAGGCCGGCCCGTTAGAATTTCCCGCGCAGCCCAGCAATTCAAATTAAACCTTTTTCTTTTTAAATTCAAACACACTTCTGTACCCAACTTCAAAAATCAACCCAGATCGATTCAGTACACCAAATTGGATGAAACCAATTTTGTTGGAAAGGTCTGTGAATGCTTAATCCAAGCCCGTTGGATTCAAGTCATTTGGATCTGTAGATCACCCATAGTAAAAATAACAAGGCAGAAGCTTTTCTGCATTCAAACAGTTTTCAAATTTCAACCATAAAAGCTTTTGAGTTGATTCCAACTCTCAAAAATCACATTTAACCATACCTTTCAGAATATATAAAAATATATAGGTTTACTTGCAGAAATAATGTTCAAGTAATAAAAGAATGCTTCATAAGCATTTCTAGCCACTTTAATTAATTAAAATAAAAGGGTAAAACCTTATTAAATTGTGACACCACTTTAAATCACATTCCCATGGACTACAATATGTGGTGATGACATGTGTCAAAATGATCCCATGTTTAGTTTGGAGAATATTAAATCCTAAGTAGTTTTTCAATGAGTAGAAATTACTTTTCTAAAAATAAAAAGTTTAAACCAAGCTTAACCTTGTAATATTAGAGATGATGCTAGATCATCTATAGGGGACCCTTGTGTGTGATGATTGCAAGTAGTTAAGTATTGTTTGGTGATTGTGTACCTCGTATTTATTCATAGACGCTAGTACCGACCAAGGATACGAGGAGGAAGGAGGATACTACAAAGAGGAAGCCGAGGAGAACTTCAACCACTGCTCTGCACAAGGCAAGCTAACACTTGCATGATACTATACCTATGCAAGCTAACACTTGCAAGATACTATACCTATGCAAGCTAATTACTATGCAAGCCTAATACTACTAGTGAATGTGCAAGCTAACCCTTGCCAGATACCCTACTGATGCCACAAACCCATATTTGTGATATGACTACTTTATGCCTTAAGCATATGTGATCATACTCATTTGATAACCCAATCCTAGTTTTATGGCAAGCTTCTTACTTTATTTCTTTATCAAAGCTTACTTAGAGTCTACCTAAGAGTTTGGTAGATACTAGACAGTTGTGCTGAAGGTTGCTTAAAGAGCATAAAATTTGGCCTAAGCTAGAAACCTTGATATCAGCCTAAGATATAAGGTTGGACTTAGTGAAACTCCACCAGTTACCACCCCTCATTATTACTACCCCCACTTGTAGATGCTAGTGCTAAGCATAAAACTTGATCAACTTTAGATGGGAATACTTGGTGGCAAAATGGTTATGAAAACCTTGGAATGATGGATCATTCTATTGAAATGTTTTGGACATGTGTTTCCAAACACTTGATGATTTTGGTGATGAAAATGTTGAGGCATGAGCCTTAGCCCTTTATAAAACTGATGGTTGTCTGGATGCGATACCATTCCAATTTTAGCGTACAACCACAATACCCGAATATTGGGTAGGGCTTGACTGGAAACTTATATACCTTAGTATTAGTTCCCTCACGGCCAAGGTCTGAGCTGAGGCTACCTTGTGAAGATTGTCCACCTGTGCAGTACCCAAGATGACAGTGGTCATGGTTGGGAGGCCAAACTCACAGGAGAGGTGCTTATACTAGGGAGTGTAATTGAAAGGTTAGGATTGATTATCCGCATACTGAGTATGGTGAATTCAGGATTTGTTCCTGACGGATGTATCGAATGTTGTGGTGAAAGTGTACAATCTCTGCAGAGTGTCAAACTATTCGAATAGCCGCGTCCGCGGTTATGGACAGTTGGAGTGGCCATACTGTTCCCCCGTCAGATTTTTTTTAAATGACTTGTGAAATGAATTGAGACTTTGACTTGAACACAACAGAGTTGTGACCTGAATTACAAGATCCCACTTAGGAGTTATAAAATTCTGACTAGCTTTGGAACTTAGTAAAGATAAACCTGGCTTTTTGCAAAACAACCTTAGAGCCTAGTGTCCTATTATCCAAAAACCCCTTACCTGTTAGTATTAGTTTGCGAGTACTTAAAGAGTACTCATGGCTTTGTCCCTGGCTATTCCCATGGCCAGACTATGAAGAGGAGTACCTGGAGGATGGACCCCAGGAAGGTTACGACAACTAGGATCATCTCCCATCGTCAGCATTGCTTGTGACCCCGAAGATGGAGCTTCGCCTACGCTACCGTTATTATTACGTATTCCGCTGCTTGATGTTGTATTAAGAACTGGATCATGAGATCCCTATTTGTGTAAGAACTTATGTATCGTTTGTAATGGATGAAGTACTATGGTATCCAATTCTGTTATGTCTCGCAAAAATGGTAATCCTGGGATTGCGAGGTATGGCATAACAGGCATCTAGGATTGAAAAATCCGGGTGTTGACAAGTTGGTATCAGAGCCATCCTGACCATAGGAGACCCTAGTTAGATTGGACGTTGAACCAAAAACTTAGTTTCAAAACCAAAGAACAAAAATATTTACGAAAACTTATTCTCATTCTTATCTCCTTAATTCTTTCATAAAACTTCATGTTCCTCAAAAAAAAAACTCTTGCTAAAATAGATAAAATTTTGACACACTTGATCACTCTGCTAATCTACTCATCCTCTATTTTTATAGATGGACGTGAAGTACAGCAAGTTTTATCAACTTGGAAATGGAGGAGACCTTATCTTTGAGAGGGATCTGGATCAGCTTTCGGAACTTCTGGAGCGTCCGCATCCCGAGTTCTTTGGAGCTCAGCTCAATGATCAAGGAGGGGAAGATCTGCAGTGGCTAATTGTTGCAAGTCTCCGAGGAAAGATTGAACCTCCCACTGCGGAGGGAATTCAGTTTACCTTGAGGGAAAACAACTGGCTCGATGGACTTGCCAGAGCAATGCAGGAAGCTCTTTCCCGTCTGTGTGGGCAGAGCATCAATCAGATCAAGGGTACTCGCTTTGAGTTTTGCCCAAGGCGTGATGCAAATGGACAACCCCTGGAAGCCCCATACCACCCCGAGCTGAAGACTCAATTGGACCACCTTAGCTTCATGATGTATGATCGTCAGCAAGAGTTGGACAACTGCCGTGACTATTGCAACCATAAGTCTGCCATCATCAAGACGAAGGATCAGACCATCGCCATGCTAGCAAAGGATCGCAAGTCTCGCCGCCGCCATCTCGATAAGAAGGAGCGCATTATTGCCCGTCTTCGCCATCGCATCTCATCTCTGGAAGAGACCATCCACGAGAGAGACATGCAGTTAGAGGAAAGGGAAAATGCCGGGGAGGATCTTCGTGGAGACCCTTACTCCTATCTCAGCGATGACAATGATTTTCTGGAGGATCAGGCCATGGACTTCTTCAACGATGAGGATGATTTCGCCTTCATCGATGATGCTGAAGATGATGAAGCCACAGACTCCGAGCAGTAGTAGCACTGAGCACTAGCGTAGTGAGTAGTAGTCGGTCCCACTGTATCGTAGTTTCCAGAATGGTTCTTAAAACCATCTGTTTTTCTTGTTGTGGTGTGTGTTGTACTGTGTGCTATGAGTGAAGGAATGAAAAAGCAAGTTGCTATAAAACCTGAGTCAAACTCTAAAAACTTTTCAAAAACCCAAAACCTTAGCAATTTCCCTCTTTTCTCATGATCTATATCAATCTTCAGATGCCACGTGGAGGAAGTGGTTCAGCCCCGGACCCGATGTTGCAGATTCTGCAAATGTTGACTTCTGACCGCGAAGCTGAAAGAGCGGAACGTCAAGCCAACCTAGCCACTCTGCAACAGATAGCCCAGCTAGCCCATAACAACCAAGGCCATGGAAATCAGGACAACCACGGATCTAAGCTCAAGAATTTCCAGAATACCAACCCACCTGTTTTCACCAAGTCAGAAGAACCCCTAGACGCTGATGATTGGCTGCAAACCATGGAAAATAACTTAGAAGTAGCTGGAGTGGAAGCCAACAAGAAAGTCTTGTTCGCCACTCATTATCTAGCCGGAGATGCCAGGGCATGGTGGAACAGTGTTTGTGCAATGACCGGAGGACAAATGATGACCTGGGAGGAATTCAAGGTCAAGTTTGGCAGAACCCATGTGCCCCCAGGTTTGATCAAGAGAATGAGAGACGAGTTCAGAGAATTGAAGCAAAGAAGGATGACTGTAGTGGAATACCATGACAAATTTTTGTCATTAGCTAGGTATGCCCCGGACGAGATAGACACCGAAGCCAAGAAGAAAGAAAGATTCCTGAATGGTCTGCATGACGAGATGCAGACATTGTTAGTCAATATCCCCTTTGCTGATATTGAAGCCCTTGTCGATTCAGCCATCCAGATGGAAGGAAAGATCAACCAAGCCAATGAGAACCGCAATAGTCGCATGATGCATCAACCAGGAACCCATCAGACCCCAAAGTATCGCCCCAACCCATCTCCAGGATTTGCCCCAAGAACCAACAGACCCCCTATGACCCGTCTGACCTATCCCAACCGTGGAAACCCTAGACCCGTAGGAAATCACAACAACCCCGGCAACTCTAGCAATTTCACCCATGCCCAACCCAAGTTCAACACCAACAATGCTACCACCAACCCCAACAGTGCCCCGAGGACTGGAAGCAATGCTGTGCCTGTCGCGGCCAAGGACAAGTCACAAGTGACCTGTTATGACTGTGGAAATAAAGGCCACTATTCCAACGAGTGCCCCAACAAGAAGAATGCTACAGCCCCCAACGCCAATGTCCCAGCTCAGCAGCAACGTCGTGTCCAACCAGGGAGAAGATTTGCTCCAGGGAATTCACTCAACCGCAATGGCCGTCTTTTTCTCATGCATGCTGAAGAAGCTCAGGAAGCGCCAGACGTCGTGCTGGGTATGTTTTCTATTAATTCAGTACTTGCAAGAGTATTGTTTGATTCTGGTGCATCGCATTCATTTGTCACCGAAGAATTTGCCTGCACTAGTAAAATTCAACCAACCAAATTAAAGCATGTGATGATTGTACAAATTCCCGGATCGACCACCAAGGCTAGGCAAATTTGCAAAGCCGTCCCTATCCGAATCCATGGCATAGATTTTTATGCTAATCTAATAGTACTCGGAACTAAAGGTTTGGAAGTAGTACTAGGAATGGATTGGATGTCCAAACATAAAGGATTGATTGACTGTGCCAAGAAAGCCATTACCATGACCAGTACCACCGGAATATCAGTCGAGCATACCTCTGAAACCTTACCTCGTCAATTCAAGTGTAACAAGAGTATAGCCCAACCTACCATTGACCAAGTTCGGATAGTCTGCGAATACCCCGATGTATTTCCAGATGTTTTGCCCGGTATGCCCCAGATCGGGATATCGAGTTTATCATCGAACTAATCCCCGAAACAGGACCCATAGCCCAGAGACCCTATAGTATGAACCCGTAAGAACTAGAAGAACTGAAGAAGCAACTGGATTCCATGTTAGAAATCGGATTGATTCAACCAAGTGCGTCCCCATGGAGGTCACCTGTCTTGTTTGTGGACAAGAAGGATGGAGGTAACCGTTTGTGTACGGATTATCGGAAGTTGAATGATGTCACCATCAAGAACAAGTACCCCTTGCCTAAGATAGAAGATTTGTTTGATCAGTTGACCAGTGCCCAGGTGTTTTCTAAGATTGATCTTAGGACTGGCTATCATCAACTCAAAATTCGTGCAGAGGATATCCCAAAGACTGCCTTTACCACCAGATATGGATTGTATGAGTATACAGTCATGTCTTTTGGATTAACCAATGCCCCCGCTTATTTCATGAACCTCATGAATAAGATTTTTATGGACTTCCTAGATAAGTTTGTCATTTTTTTCATCGATGACATTCTGATTTGTTCCAAATCAGAAGAAGAACATGAGCTACACCTAAGGACCATCCTTGGAACCCTAAGAGAGCATCAGTTGTATGCAAAATTTAGCAAATGTGAATTCTGGTTACAGGAAGTAGGATTCCTCGGTCACATTGTATCAACCGGAGGAATTGCCGTTGACCCTGCCAAAGTGAAAGATGTAGAAGATTGGCAAGCCCCAACCACTCAAACCCAAGTTCGTGATTTTCTCGGATTGGCGGGATATTACCGCAAATTCGTGGAAGGATTCTCGAGTATCGCCCGACCCATGACCCAATTGCTGAAGAAGGACAAGAAATTTGAATGGACAGACAAGTGTGAAGCAAGTTTTCAAGAACTCAAGAGGAGATTGATTGCAACCCCAATCTTGATTATGCCGGATATCACGAAGCCCTTCGATGTGTATTGTGACGCATCCAAGATTGGTCTCGGATGTGTGCTAATGCAAGAAGGCAAAGTTATATCTTATCTATCGCGACAATTGAAGCAACATGAACAAAATTACCCAACCCATGACCTCGAACTCGCAGCCGTAGTTCTAGCCCTGAAAACATGGAGACATTACCTGATGGGAAACCGTTGTGAGATTTATTCGGATCACAAGAGCCTAAAGTATATATTCACTCAGAAGGAGCTGAATATGAGGCAAAGAAGATGGATTGAGCTAATCAAGGATTACGACCTGGACATTCACTATCACCCTGGTAAAGCCAACGTGGTAGCCGATGCCCTTAGCAGATTGCCGTGCCGCTTGAACTCCATGATTTTGAAGGAGCAACCAAGTTTGCACAAAGAGATGGAAGATTTTCGAGTGGAATTAGTAAGTGAAGGATTTTTGGCTAGCATAGAACTTCAGCCCACTTTGATCAGTCAGATTAAAGAGGCGCAGAAGGGAAATGCCAGTATCGACGGAATCAAGCGTCGTATCGGTACAGGCAAAGTACCCGGATTCACCGAGGACGAAGAAGGAGTTCTGTGGTACAAAGGACGCCTTTGTGTACCAGCAGATTCGGAGTTGAAAGAAGTTATCTTGAAGGAGGCTCACGATACTCTTTATTATATCCATCCCGGAGGAACTAAGATGTATCAAGATTTGAAAGAGCAATTTTGGTGGCATAAGATGAAGAGAGAAATCGGAAGCTATATCGCCAAGTGTGATATATGTCAGCGAGTCAAGGCAGGACATCAAAGACTCGCTGGATTGTTGCAACCTTTGCAAATTCCGGAATGGAAATGGGATTCTGTAGGAATGGACTTTATCACTGGACTACCTACTTCTAGAAGGGGAAATGACTCTATTTGGGTCATAGTGGACAGATTGTCCAAAGTCGCCCATTTCTTGCCCGTCAAAACCACCTATCAGAGTTCGAAGCTAGCAGAGTTGTACATCGCTAGAATCGTTAGTTTGCATGGAGTCCCCAAGAACATAGTATCGGATCGAGGAACTCAGGTTACCTCGAGATTCTGGAAGAAAGTCCAAGAAGGTTTAGGAACCCGCCTAGATTTCAGTACCGCGTATCACCCTCAGACCGATGGACAAACGGAGCGAGTAAACCAAATACTCGAAGATATGCTTAGAGCATGTGTGCTAGAATATGGATCCAAGTGGGAAGACTGTCTGCCGTTTGCAGAATTTTCATACAACAACAGTTACCAAGCCAGTTTGCAAATGGCCCCATTTGAATTTATGTACGGAAGAAAGTGTCGCGCCCCTTTGAACTGGTCAGAAGTAGGAGAGAGTCAGATCTTCGGACCCGACATCCTACGAGAAGCAGAAGAGAAGGTTCACAGGATTCGCGAACACCTCAAGACCGCCCAATCCCGACAGAAGAGTTACGCCAACAAGAGGCCTCGCCTTCAACATCGGAGATTTTGTTTATCTGAAAGTGTTGCCATTGAAGGGAATGCAGTGTTTCCAACTTAAAGGAAAGTTAGCCCCCAGATATATCGGACCTTTCAAAATTTTGAACCGTCGAGGAGAAGTATCGTATCAACTGGAACTACCTGAAGAGATGTCAGTTGTGCACAATGTGTTCCATATATCGTTACTTCGCAAATGTCTCGAAGTCCCCGAGATGACCGAAGTGTTCAAGAATATCGATCACCGGACCATAGAGATCAACGATGACCTGACCTATCCCGAAGTACCCATCCGTATATTGGAAGAAGCCTTTCGAACTACCAGAACCCGAAGCATCAAGTTTCTCAAGATTCAGTGGAGCAACCACACAGAAGAGGAGGCTACCTGGGAACGCGAAGATCACATCAGGACGGAGTTTCCCGATCTCTTCAAATCCTAGGTAATCTTTTCGTCCTTTTTCAAATCTCGGGACGAGATTTTGTTTAAGGGGGGAAGGTTTGTAACATCCCAAAAATACCAAACTTAGATCAACAAACACTAATCATCAAGATTAGGGTTAACAAAAACTTTTCTAAATGAATTCATGAATGCATGTATATGTGTATGCATGGATTTTGAATTTCTTTAAAAACCACTTTGTGTGATCCATTGCTTGTAAAATGTTTCTTAGGTGAAATAAACATCATCTAAAACATTTCCCACACTTTTCCTAAAGACAAGTAAATCAAAACAAATATATTAAGTGAATGGTCATTTTGACCAATTTAACTCCCATGCCTACTTTGGCTATCTCAAACTTTCAAAACCTAACAGAAACTTTTCTGGATCTTTGCACCCCTTGAATGTACTCATAACAAGGTATCAAGGCCCACTTTGTGATCATCCAGAAACTTTCAAATTCATAGTTTAAATGACAATTCAAAATTGAATCTTCTTCATATGGGAAGATCCCACTTTTTCAAAACCCACTCAAACAAGCTCAACTTTCAAAACCCAAGCATCTGCAGACTCACCAGCACCAATCTAGCCAACCCACCAAAAATCTTTTCAAAATTCAAAACTTGATTTCATGCGGCCATTTCATCAAACAGGTTGCAGACACAAATCAAACAAAACATCAAACACTATAGTGTGCAGTGATTCTTGCCTAACTTGTTCCCTAGTTAGCTCACACACAACCCAGTAGATCATCTAGAAAGATTAGCCCAACACTAGCACCCCTGTGAGCTTGCCCTTGTCCTTAATGGTGAACAGCCGAGCACCCCCATGTCACCCCATTGTGGACAGCAAGCTAGGAGCAACAGCAAGCCTAGCCAGCATGTCTGGGAGGCAGCCCACCGTCCACCGCCACTGCCTGTCCCAGCCGCGAGCGTTGCCAAGCCCTGGACCACGCGCACGAGACATGCCCAGACCATGCCGAGCATGCGCCAGAGCGCCACCCTCGACCATCACCCACAGACCGCGCGCCGCCCTCACCGCGTGCACACACGATCACCACCGACCCAGGAGACCGCCAGACACCCCCGTTTGTCACCCCGTGCCATACAACCACCGCCCGTCGTCGAAGACGCCGCCTCTGCCGCGCAGAGCACCGCCCGTTCCAGACCAAACCACACCTCCCCATGCCTCGCGACCATGTCGTTGAGCATCGCCAGGAGACACAGCACCGTCCCCTACCCTTGCCCATGCCTTTAGCAGCCTGTAACGTCGCCCCCGACGAGCTCACCGTGCGCCCCGACGGTCCCCTCGCTCGACTATAAATAGAGGCCACCCCCGCACGATTTCTTCACACCATCTCACTCCCCTCCCCTCACTGACCGTGCCACACCATCCTCAGAGCAAGGCGAGCACCACCTCGCCGGAATTTCACTGGAGACCGCCGCTGCCGGAGAAGAAGGGAGCCAGCGATTGGAGCCGCCCCAGGAGAAGCCACCGGTACCAGGAGGTTCGCCGTCGTCGACTTCGTCGTTCGCCCGCCTCGCTGACCCTCGCCCGTACCCCGGTGAGCCCCCAGCACCCCTCACTGGCCGCGCTAGGTTTCGTTCTCGCCGGAGTTGTCTCGCGTCGACGATGACCCTCAGCCGTTGGATTAGAACTAGATCTAACGATCCACGTTGCCCCATACCGCTTCGCCCAGCCCCGTGTCACTGACGAATGGGGACACCCACTTAAGCAGCATGCGGGAGCACTGCGCTTAGCAGGCCGGCCCGTTAGAATTTCCCGCGCAGCCCAGCAATTCAAATTAAACCTTTTTCTTTTTAAATTCAAACACACTTCTGTACCCAACTTCAAAAATCAACCCAGATCGATTCAGTACACCAAATTGGATGAAACCAATTTTGTTGGAAAGGTCTGTGAATGCTTAATCCAAGCCCTTTGGATTCAAGTCATTTGGATCTGTAGATCACCCATAGTAAAAATAACAAGGCAGAAGCTTTTCTGCATTCAAACATTTTTCAAATTTCAACCATAAAAGCTTTTGAGTTGATTCCAACTCTCGAAAATCACATTTAACCATACCTTTCAGAATATATAAAAATATATAGGTTTACTTGCAGAAATAATGTTCAAGTAATAAAATAATGCTTCATAAGCATTTCTAGCCACTTTAATTAATTAAAATAAAAGGGTAAAACCTTATTAAATTGTCACATTCCCATGGACTACAATATGTGGTGATGACATGTGTCAAAATGATCCCATGTTTAGTTTGGAGAATATTAAATCTTAAGTAGTTTTTCAATGAGTAGAAATTATGTTTCTAAAAATAAAAGTTTTAAACCAAGCTTAACCTTGTAATATTAGAGATGATGCTAGATCATCTATAGGACCCTTGTGTGTGATGATTGCAAGTAGTTAAGTATTGTTTGGTGATTGTGTACCTCGTATTTATTCATAGACGCTAGTACCGACCAAGGATACGAGGAGGAAGGAGGATACTACGAAGAGGAAGCCGAGGAGAACTTCAACCACTGCTCTGCACAAGGCAAGCTAACACTTGCAAGATACTATACCTATGCAAGATAACACTTGCAAGATACTATACCTATGCAAGCTAATTACTATGCAAGCCTAATACTACCAGTGAATGTGCAAGCTAACCCTTGCCAGATACCCTACTGATGCCACAAACCCATATTTGTGATATGACTACTTTATGCCTTAAGCATATGTGATCATACTCATTTGATAACCCAATCCTAGTTTTATGGCAAGCTTCTTACTTTATTTCTTTATCAAAGCTTACTTAGAGTCTACCTAAGAGTTTGGTAGATACTAGACAGTTGTGCTGAAGGTTGCTTAAAGAGCATAAAATTTGGTCTAAGCTAGAAACCTTGATATCAGCCTAAGATATAAGGTTGGACTTAGTGAAACTCCACCAGTTACCACCCCTCATTATTACTACCCCCACTTGTAGATGCTAGTGCTAAGCATAAAACTTGATCAACTTTAGATGAGAATACTTGGTGGCAAAATGGTTATGAAAACCTTGGAATGATGGATCATTCTATTGAAATGTTTTGGACATGTGTTTCCAAACACTTGGTGATTTTGGTGATAAAAATGTTGAGGCATGAGCCTTAGCCCTTTATAAAACTGATGGCTGTCTGGATGCGATACCATTCCAATTTTAGCGTACAACCACAATACCCGAATATTGGGTAGGGCTTGACTGGAAACTTATATACCTTAGTATTAGTTCCCTCACGGCCAAGGTCTGAGCTGAGGCTACCTTGTGAAGATTGTCCACCTGTGCAGTACCCAAGATGACAGTGGTCATGGTTGGGAGGCCAAACTCACAGGAGAGGTGCTTATACTAGGGAGTGTAATTAAAAGGTTAGGATTGATTATCCGCATACTGAGTATGGTGAATTCAGGATTTGTTCCTGACGGATGTATCGAATGTTGTGGTGAAAGTGTACAATCTCTGCAGAGTGTCAAACTATTCGAATAGCCGCGTCCGCGGTTATGGACAGTTGGAGTGGCCATACTGTTCCCCCGTCAGATTTTTTTTAAATGACTTGTGAAATGAATTGAGACTTTGACTTGAACACAACAGAGTTGTGACCTGAATTACAAGATCCCACTTAGGAGTTATAAAATTCTGACTAGCTTTGGAACTTAGTAAAGATAAACCTGGCTTTTTGCAAAACAACCTTAGAGCCTAGTGTCCTATTATCCAAAAACCCCTTACCTGTTAGTATTAGTTTGCGAGTACTTAAAGAGTACTCATGGCTTTGTCCCTGGCTATTCCCATGGCCAGACTATGAAGAGGAGTACCTGGAGGATGGACCCCAGGAAGGTTACGACAACTAGGATCATCTCCCATCGTCAGCATTGCATGTGACCCCGAAGATGGAGCTTCGCCTACGCTACCGTTATTATTACGTATTCCGCTGCTTGATGTTGTATTAAGAACTGGATCATGAGATCCCTATTTTTGTAAGAACTTATGTATCGTTTGTAATGGATGAAGTACTATGGTATCCAATTCTGTTATGTCTCGCAAAAATGGTAATCCTGGGATTGCGAGGTATGGCATAACAGGCATCTAGGATTGAAAAATCCGGGTGTTGACACCTTTGCATCATTGGCATCATCTTTCTTGGTTCTTATTTGTGTCTTACTCATGTGAGGATTTAGAGCTTGTGTTAATCTCTGGCAAGCTCTAGTTCATCAAAAACGGATTTCATATGCATTCACTATTGTGTTTTCGATGTTGGAGGTTTTATCGGTTTGTCTTTTTTAGTAGGTAAAATCTTTTGTCATTTGGTTCTATCCTACCTTGATGTACTATGATGTTTTTCTGTATGATCTTTTATAGCTTATTGTCCTCTTTAAAACGAGCCCAAGATCATCAAAATCGGAGTCCGGATCCAAAAGTTATGGTTGTTTTCACATTGGTCTTTCTGCCAGTTTTTGTAAGACTGGAGACTCCATACTAAATCTCCGGTCTATCTCCGGACCATGTACAGACTTTCCTCTAGTTTGTCCCTGTTTGGCCTGGGTTCACCGGAGACTCCGGACCGGGTGATTTCTAGGCCTAACAGTTGGATTTCAAGGGACCTATTTAAGGGTCCCTTCTTATGCAATGGTTCCCTAGGTCTCTTGCAAATTTCCCCCCACCACTATTGACCTCTTGAAGCTTGCTATCTCTCAATCACTCCAATGATTCTTGCATATTCTCGAGGGAAAAGAGAGAGGGGATCTAGATCTACAACTTCACTAATCAATCTCTCCTCTAAGTGAGAGGAACATCTTGGGATCTAGATCTTGGAGTCTTTTGTAGATTTACTCTATTGTACTTCCTCTCTTATTCCCCCATAAGCTTTTGTAGCTTTGGTGGAATTCGGGAGAGAAGGATTTGAGCACTTCTTGTGTTCTTGCCATTGCATTAGGTGCATCGGTTTAGGTTCTCTACGGAGGATTTGGTTGGTGAAAGTGAGAAGCTTTTATCTCTTGGGTTCTTGGAACCCTAGACGGTTTATTTGTTTTGCAGGTTTGCGGATTACTTGGGTCCTCCAATTAAGTTGTGGAGCTTTCTCCAAGCTTGTTTGTTGGGAGCCTCCAATTGAGTTGTGAAGAAGTGCCCCAACCTTGTGAGAGGTTTCAGTTTGCCACCGACAAGTGCACCGATAGCGGAAGTGCGGATCGATCTCGTTGGGGTGAGATTCACAAGAGAACAAGGGAGGCCATTTGTGGCATTGGTGGTTTGAAACCACCCCCTCTCCAAACGAGACGTACTCCATGTTGGGAGGAATTCGGTAAAAGATTATCGTCTCCGCATGCCTCGGTTATCTCTATACCCGAGCTCTTACTTGTGCACATTACTTTGTCATAGCCTTCGTGCTTGAAGTATATATCTTGCTATCACATAGTTTCTTGGCTTGCTTAGCAGAAGTTGTTGGTGCACATAGGTGAATCCTAGTTGTTCTAGGTTTTGTGCTTGACAAAGTAAACACTATTTTAATTCCGCCTTTGTTGAGCCACTCTCAGAAAAGTTTTAAACCGCCTATTCACCCCCTCTAGGCGACATCCGCGATCTTTTAACCTTCCACTATTGGTTCCCGGTGAAAACCTTTGGTCCATCTTATAGACCGAGCGGTGGTGGCGCATCACATTGTGTACTCCTTGGAGCCGTCGTTTCAGGAGTCAAGTGTTCTCCTTCAGCTGCCGTTTTGGGTTCAGTTTGTAGATCGAGGAAAAATAGCGCTTACAGTGGTCTTGTCGTGTGGTGGCGGTAGTGCTCGGAGTCTCTTCCTTCTCGGCGTTTTGGTTTTCAGGTTCCACCCATGATCTAGGGTGGGCTTATTTATCGTCTGACGGTCCAACGCCCTTCGAGCCAAGGAAAGAGGGCATGCGATAGACAAGTGATTCCTTGACGACATCCATCCTTTCGCGAAGTTGACAATGGCTTCTTCCATTACTTGTGTGCCTTACACATCTCAGCTCTTCTTCGTCTCTTCCTCGTTCAACGAGTGTTCTAATGGTCGAAGGCTTCAACTAGAGCAGGGATTTTTTCCTTATTCTTTTGTTTGCTTGCGTGTGTGGTCTTTATAGGTTGTTCTCATTGTGCGGTGACCCAGCATACCACGGCATGATGTAGTACACTATAGTCGTTGACATAACACCAATGAAACACCGTTCACTATTATTACATCCCTTAGTGTGGTACAACAGAAACACAGCAGGTCCAAGACATGACTATAGGTTACAACTCGACTCTTTACAAAAGATCCAGAGAACACTCTAGGTTAAAGAGAGTGAAAGAAACTTCTTACAAAGAAGATTCAAAAATAACAATTCTTAACTTATCATGCTAATAGACTAATATCTGACTATTGGGCTTGCATTGATGCTATTGCAATACTCTACAGTAGTAGGTTTTATGGCTAGAGATTATATTCCTATCTAATCGGCAACTTCATCTTCACTTTAGTTGTTGTATCTGTTGACTTCATTGAAGAGCTTGAGCTATTAATGAAGATTCTCTTAAGCATAAGTTGATGTAGACGTCGTCTGTTTTGGCTTCAGAATCTAGCAAGGGTTAAGAAGATACGTTGAGTACGAGCGTACTCAACAAATTCACTAGAAAGGAGTGTTTGATGCACTATATCTACAACCACAGACCATAGGTCGTAGGCTATACAGGTTTTCGTAAACATATCTTCAAAGGTTGCTTTTATTTTGAAAAGCTATGTCCGTCAGCCTTCACAGGTTTACCAGAACTTTCATGGAGTTCCTTTCCTGCTGCATTCGTAGCTCCTTACCGGAACAAGGAGTAACAAGTTATAGTTCTTATACTCTGCAAAGGTGTGTTACTTTATCCATGAGAGACCTTAGCCTTGTTGCATAACAAAGTCATGAAATTGTCCATACTTCCTTGGTATGGGGCCCAGTCTAAGATCCAAGACAATCACTGCCCTCTCCTCGACCCCGCATGTCTACACGATCCTCCGGGGCTGACTACACCTTCGTTAAGCCCCCTCCCGGGTAAGCTATAACTATGATAAGTTTCTGAAGACTCTATGAGCTGGTGATGCCCCTGGCAAGTTCCATATAGGGCTGACTATACCTCCGGCAGCCACTCATAGATAATCTAGACACCAAAATTGTGGGGCCCAAGGGTGCCCACCCATATGCTGGATCCTGGCAAGGAAACACAGCGTCACGTTAAGGTCGTCTTGCCATACATACGGAAGGAAAAGGATATAGCTGAATTCTCCGTACCATTCCAAATCTCATGGTTAACGCGTGATATGCGGCGCAAGAATCACTAGCGATATTGGTTGTTAAGTCCTAGATAATATGTTCCTTTACCACCATAACTTTCACAGTAGGTTATTGCCTCATTATGAAAACAGTGTTTTCTGACTTTTTTGAAATGCAGGTGATGACAACACTTGATTTGCAAAATACTTTACAGAAAATAATCAAAGTGCATGAGCAAGTGTGAACTTGCCTTTTGTGATTACAATATTATGCAATCACGATCTTTGAGACAATAGAAGATCCAATATCTGAAATCAACATCATTGGTCTGGTAAGGACTAATGTTTAAAGAAGCAATATTCTATTCTGCATAAGTAATGCTATGCATTTTTATAAAACTCCAAAGTGAATCCCCAATAGTACAGGTGAGTTGAACTTATGTGATTTCTTTAAGAGTTGGTTCATCATCAATTTTTTTACTTCGCAAGTAAATGCATTTATAAGGAACTTAAGTCTTAGTATGCAAGGTATAAAAACAGAGTACAGATTAATCTATAGTTGAGGTTAACTGCCATTTGGTGACTGTGATAAAAGTTCTTGGATTAAGTTGTTAAGAGTTTAAGGTACCTCTTATAGAGTTGTTGTTTTGAAGTGTGATGGCTTGCACAGCTTATGTGGAGGGAACCCCAAGAGCAGGGTGTGAAGCGGTACAACAGCACGTCTTCCCTTAGTAAAAAACCGAGGTTATCGAACCAGTAGGAGGAAGGAAATGTCACACAGGTGTTGCAAGCAACACGGAGACCTGCACAACACAAACTCAAGACTTTGCCCCAACTAATAGTGAGGTTGTCAATCTCACCAGTTGCTGTAACAAAGGATTAAACGTATGGTGTGGAAGGTAATGGTTTGCAGCAAGTAAACAAGTAACAGTGGAATATGTATCAATGGTAAAGATTGGACCGGGGTCCATAGTTCACTAGAGGTGCTCTCCTTAGATAAACAACATGGCATGAAGGGTAAACAAATTACATCAGGGCAATTGACAGGAACTAAGCAAGGCATAACAATGCAATTACTAGTCAGAAAGATCCTATGAGAGTCGATTGGGCAATACAACAAGATACATAGACCGCCATCCAACTACATCTATGACTAGAATTCCACCTTCAGGTTATCATCCAAACCCCCTCCAGTATTAAGTTGCAAGCAACAGACAACTGCTTTAAGCAAAGTGTGTAAGGTAAACAGTCCACATGTTCCATGAACAAGAGACCGTTGTTTTCTCCCTAGTGGCAACAACACATCTACAACCGAAGAGATTTCTGTCACTTCCCTTGGAAACTAGAGGCATGAACCCACTATCGAGCATAAATACCCCCTCTTGGAGTCACTAGCAACTACTTGGCCAAGATAGCTACTAACAACGGAGAGCATGCAAGATCACAAACAACACAGACATGATAGAATCATAAAGACAAAACCATTAATCAAACCAACATAATAATCTCAATATCCATCAGATCCCCGTAAACACAACATGCATGATTACAAATAGATTAGATCTTGATCATGAACGGAGCTCAGAAGATCTATACATGAAAGCACAAAGGAGGAGATACAACCATCTAGCTACTACATGGACCCATAGTCCAAGGTGGACCTACTCATGCATCATACCGGAGAGAAGGCCTCCGAGATGATCTCCCCTCCGGCAGGGTGCCGGGAAGAACTTCAGACCCCCCCGATCTAGGGACGATAGTGGCGGCGGCTACAGACGGTTTCGCGGATATTTGATCAAGTGCTTAGGATTTCTGTATCGGGGGCTTCTTATAGGAGAAGGGGGAGGCCGAGGCGGCGGCCAGAGGGGGAAAACCCTACCCAGGCGCGGGGTAGGGCCCACCTATGCCTAGGGAGGTTTAGCCGCCCTGGCACGCCTCCTCGTCTCCCCTCTAGACTTCTTGTTTCCCACGGAAAGTAATTGACTTTGGCGTTTGTCCTGTCCAATTTCGAGAATATTTCTTTACTAACTTTTGTGAAACCAAAAATAGCAGAAAATAGGCATCTTGCACTGTTGCAACTTGTTAGTAGGTTAGTACCAGAAAACATGTAAAACGCACCTCAAAGTGTGGACAAGTAAAGCAAAGTAGATACTAAACAAGCATGGAGCATAAAAATTATAGATACGTTTCCAACGTATCAAAGTGGAAAAAAGAATAAAACTTGAAGAAATTAGTGGTTAGGTTAGGTTAATCAATCTTGAAGGTTAGGTTTTGTATTAGGGTCTATTTGGTAGTTACAAATGATGTTGAGTTATTATACTTTAGTTGGTTGTATAAGTGACGAAAGTTAACTATAAAAACATGAATAAACTTCAAATAAGATGTCTATGATTGTTTATACCAAAGCTAACTATAAAAACATATGGAGTTTATTAGATATGATGTTTATAAGTTTTGAGACTAAAGTTAACTTTGAAAGGGTAAACAAACTTAAGGTGTAATTTGTTTTAATTATTCTCAAGTTTTAGATTTATGATAAGTATGAAAAAGGTGTGTGAGTATTCACTTTATATTTAAGTGAATGGTTAGATTAAATTTGTTTTACTTTAATGAAAATAATATGCAACTATTCAATGGAAGTATATTTTGGATGATCTTATTAATGTGTTAGATTTTAAGTCATGTTAAATATTATTTAGATATTAAGATCATTCCCCCTTAATTTCAGTGAATGATATATAAAGTTATTTTGAAGGTTGTGGTTTTGAATTTTGATTTAAGGTTTCATAATATATTATAAAGCTAATAATTTTCACTCAAGTTTTGTTGTAAACCTTAGTTATGGTTTGGAACTTTAGTAATTAGATTTTAAGGTTTTAATATTCCGAAATAAATATAATTATTTCTTACTTAATAAATGTTCTTAAATAATTTTCAAAAAATAGATAATACATAAGGATTTATTACTTTAAAATATTAAAAACTTTTCTAATAATATATTTAATATTCTTCTAGTGTAAGATATTTATACAAGACCTTAAAAATGATTTTTATTTATTTTTAGGTATTATTCTTATGTTTATAAAGTTCCATAAAGGATTAAATGTTTTTGAAATACTTATTTCTAATTTTAGTTATAAAAATTAGGTTAGTATTTTTATAAAATAGTAGATTTATTTTTATATGCAAAAATGATTTTTATTAATTTTTAGGAAATTTTATTATATTGTTATAATTTATTGAGAACTCTAGTGCCTTTAATATTTAGTAGTATTTATTAAGTTTAATCAAGTGGTTTTATATTTTTCTTGGATAGATCTCATTTTTGTGATCATTTTTATATATCAATTGTATTTTTAGGATTTTCCTACATTTTTTGGGGGCTTGAATATTATTAAGGGTATTGTGTTAATTTAATATTGTACAATTAATGTATATTACCTTTTTTTCTAATTGAACCTGGTGTATAAGACAATCTGGCCTTTAGGCCGACTCGACCCACCTAGGCCCATCTAGCTGGGCTATCCCAGCCCAGCCCTATCTCTCTCACACACTTCTCACTCACGCACACCCGCACGGGGCTCACCTCTCTCGCTCCCTACACTCGTCTCACCGCCGGCAGAGCTGCCGCCCGTCTTTGGCCCTTGCCGGTGGCCTTCAGCGCCACTGCCTGACGCAGATGATTCGTTACCTTCTCCTCCATACTCTTGACCAACTCGATTTGAGAATCGAGCTCCCACGTGGCCGCGCGTAAGCCCTACAGGTGCTAGGTTTGCGGGGCTGCTATCATCGCCACGCACCGGCGTTGCTCCAGCCGCCCTTTGGTGCTGGTGATGGTGTGTTTGGTCTGGACGTGCTCGTGCTGCCGTGACTCGGCACAGGTGGTGTTGTGGCGCCCTTAGTGGTCACCGTGTCGTGGCCATCATCTCAGATCCCCTGCAACATCGTGTTCTGCTTCCACTTCTTGGTAGGCGAGGACCTCCGGGTAAGTATCCTCTTCTCCTCTATTTCTTCCTCTTCTTCCTAATCTATTTTTTGGCTTAGTATTTAGTACGGCTACTATCCTGAATATTCGTTGTGCAAGATTAAAAACTTTAGGGTTTGTACCAGCCCCAAGTATAATTGATTATTCCCCCTACTCTACTCTCTCTGTGTTATTGATAATATTTACTTGGAGATTGCTTTAAAATGATGTTCACTGAATTCCTATGACTATCAAATATGGCAGTGAGGTAGTGTTAGCCATGGTTCCTATTTGATTTGTACTTATGAGGATGGGATGAATTAATTTGATACCATTTGTGACTGAGATTCAGTTGTATGCAATATAGGTTACCAATATGACAATCTTTGATTAAATGTTTTGATTCTTGTGTGATGTTGATACTGTGAAATTGCTGGCAGGTGTTTTCCTAAACCTGTACTTTTGATGCTGGCTATGCCTGGTTAGATAACATGCTTTGCTATCTAAATCATTGTCTCTATGGTGCATCATTTTACATGGTGGTATATATAATACTATGAGTTACTTGTGTCCAAATTATTGTCCTGGTGACAGTGAAATTCTATATATATACACTTGATTCTTAGAGACAATGCCTAAGAAAATGATATGAATTGGTTTCTTTAATTTTTTGTTGGCTAACTCTACTCATTTGATGTATACAAAATATTTGGTAAACTGGAGATATGGTTCAGTAATGATCATAATGTTTGCACTTTATAAAATGATTCCTAGGAAATGGTAGCTAAGAAAATGATTTAAAGTATGGTTGTATGGCATTAACAAGTGGCTATCTGTTTCTGTTAAGATGTTGTGTACTGTCAGTGGTGACAGTGAGTTTGGATTGCAAGCCATGATTGTTTTACCTGGGATTGTGTTTCCTTTACAAATATGCTTTTGCAATGATCTGTTTCAATACAGTGAGCTTGTACTCAAGAAACACTGAATCTGCTAGGTATAGAGGTGCTACCCTCTAGGGATGTGCCATGTAACCTTGCAGCTGTGGTTTATGTTTGGCTAGTAAAAACTAGATAATAGGCTAATGATGCTGGTCTGAAGCTAAATAACTTAGGGATGATATTTACATGGTTTTCTATGTGCATCTAAGAGTTTTCTCTTTCCTAAACCACCACCTATATACATGGTTAAGATCAGATGTGATACGTCGTAGACGTATCTATAATTTTTGATGATTCATGCTTATTTTGTATCAACTTCCTTATGTTTTATCTACACTTTGAGGTATTTTTATACACTTTCGTGAACTAACCTATTGACAAGATGTTGCAGTGCCAGTTGCCCGTTTTCTACTGTTTTTGGTTGCAGAAAAGCTAAAAAATGAATATTCTCAGAATTTGACGGGAAAAAAGCCAATCTTCCTATTTTACCGGAGCAATACGGAAATGCGAAGCAAAGACGGAGGAGGGCACCAGGGCGTCCACACCCTATGGTGGTGTGGGTAGCCCCTGGTGGCGCCACGATGGGGTGTGGGCCCCTGGCCCTCCATTGACCTTGCCCTTCCGCCTATATAAAGCCCCCGATGAGAAAACCCTAGATGCGTCGGCATACATCCACGAAAAGTTCCATAGCGCCGCCGCCACCGAAGGGGAGATTCGAGGGACTGAAGTCTCTATTCCGGCACCCTGCCACGACGAGGAATTGCCCCCGGAGCCATCTCCATCGATCTCCACCACCATCTCCATCGTTGTTGCTGATTCCCATGATGAGGAGGGAGTAGTTCTTCCTCGAGGCTAAGGGCTCTATCGGTAACTATGTGTTCATCTCTCTCTATGCATGATCATATTGTGGTCATGAGCTTTGTAATCAAGTAGATCTACTCTGCTACGCAAGTGCTTCAATCAATCTCTGGCTCTCCCCACATGTGTGAAAGTGATAGCATGCACACCGTGTGGCACTTAGGCTATAGATTACATAAATACTTGTCATGAGTTATGTTTGGAGTTGGTTATCTCTATGAAATTGTGGTGTTTGTCGGAACCATCTAGCGCTCAAGGTGACAGCGTGGGGTTACCTAGATGGGGAAGCAAACTTTGAGGTGTGCTTTTGTAGCCCTACTATGGATTAGAGTAGTCCAATCGGAGAGTAGTTTAGAGTAGTATCACGGAGAGAAGATATTTATATGAGAGTGTTTACTAGTGAAAGTATGATCCCTAGGCCTTTTTTTAAGCATTGAAACACCGTTTGCAACTAGATCTGTTACATGTTTGCTTGCTGCCATCTTTACTCCAGATTGCCTTTAGTTTCTTCCTACCCGTCAATCTCTTTTCTGGCACCGTTACCACTTATAATCATCCATATTACTTGTATTTCACTATCACTTTGCCGAACTAGTGCACATATACACCTGACAAGTGTATTGGGTGTGTTGGGGACACAAGAGACTTCTTGTATCTTGATTGCAGAGTTGCTTGAGAGGGATACCTTTGACTACTTCCTGCCTAAGTTCGATAAACCTTGGGTAATCCACTTAAGGGAAACTTTCTGCTATTCTACAAACCTCTGCACTTGGAGGCCCAACAACTGTCTACAAGAATAGAAGTGCGTAGACATCAAGATCTTTTCTAGCATTGTTGCCGGGAGGTAAGGTAAAAGGTACTCACATCCTCTAGCTACTAAGCTATCTTCTAGTAATGTTGCTAGTGTGTGAGTGCTCGAAGTTTTTCCTTTAGATTCTACAATTATAACTTTTTTCTTGTTTGTGCTAGTTAGGCTTAATGGAAAACAACAACAAAAAATTAGAGGGCTTTATAGTATTTATCTTGAGTTAGGACATGAAGTGTTTGAAGAGAAAATTAAAAAACCTATGGAACTTTATTTGCATGCGAATAGCAATGTTATTAGTATGAATTCTTTGAACACCATTATTGCTAATGCTATGGAAACTTCTAAGCTTGGGGAAGCTAGTTTTTATGAAAATGATCCTTTTAGTTCCCTAGCTTTAGAGGAGAAAATTTGCTTTGATGATACTATACCTCCAATATATGATGATTACAATGATGAATATGATATTTTCAGTCCACCTACTATTGAGGAGAAAATTAATTATGATTACAATATGCCTCCTATATTTGATGACTATGGTGATGAGAATAATGATGATAGCTATTTTGTTGAATTTTCTCCCACTACAATTAATAAGAATGACTATGCTTATGTGGAGAGTAATAATTATTTTATGCATGTGGCTCATGATTAGAATGTTTTATGTGATAGTTATATTGTTAATTTTATTCATGATGCTACTGAAAGTTATCATGAGAGAGGGAAACATGGTTTTATGCATCTCAAAAATATTAAGTTCCCCCTCTTTATGTTGAAAATATTGAAGTTGTACTTGTTTTGCTTTCCTATGCTTGTTGCTTTGTGCTTTCATGACTTGTTTCTTTACAATATTCATATGGATAAGAAGTGGGTTAGACTTAAATGCGTTTTGAATATGCTTCTTGATGCTCTCTTTTACTTCATTCATATTTCTTATGTGAGCATCTTGATACGTCGGAAACTGATACGTCGGAAACGTATCTATAATTTTTAATGTTCCATGCTTGTTTAGTATCCACTTTGCTATGTTTTGTCCACACTTTGAGGTATTTTCATACACTTTCTAGAACAAACTTATTGACAAGATGCCACAGTGCCAGTTGCCTATTTTATGTTGTTTTTGGTTTCAGAAAGCTAAAAAATGAATATTCTCGGAATTGGACGGGACAAAAGCCAAAGTTCATATTTTCCCAAAACGATACGGAAAATCGAAGACGAGACGGAGGAGGACACCAGGGTGGCCACACCCTAGGTGGCGCAGGTCCCACCCTGGCCGTGAGACGAGACGGAGGAGGACACCAGGGTGGCCACACCCTAGGTGGCGCGGGTCCCACCCTGGCCGTGCCCACAGGGGGTGTGGGCCCCCTGGCCCTCCATCGACCTTTCCTCCTTCGCCTATAAGAATCCCCCGACTCAGAAACCCTAAAGCATCGATCAGAAAGCCACGAAAATCTCCACAGCACCGCCGCCACCGAAGGGGAGATTCGGGGGACAGAAAGTCTCTGTTCCGACACCCTGCCGTGACGGGGAAGTGCCCCCGGAGCCATCTCCATTGATCTCCACCACCATCTCCATCACCGTTGCTGATTCCCATGATGAGGAGGGAGTAGTTCTTCCTCGAGGCTAAGGGCCATACCGGTAGCTATCTGTTCATCTCTCTCTCTCTGTCTATATATATATATATATATATATATGCATGATCTTATGATCATGAGCTTTGTAATCAAGTATATCTACTCTTCTACTCAAGTGCTTCAATAGATCTCTGATCTCCTCATGTGTGTGAAAGTGATAGCATGCATACCGTCGTGGCAGTTAGGCTAGAGTTTACAAATACTTATCATGAGTATATTTGAGTTGGTTGTCTTTATGAAATTGTGGTGTTTGTTGGAACCATCTAGCGCTCAAGGTGAAAGTGTGGGGTTATCTAGATAGGGAAGGCGGACTTTGAGGTGTGCTTTTATAGCCCTACCATGGATTAGAGTGTCCAACCGGATAGTAGTTCAGGGTAGTATCATGAAGAGAATATATCTATTGAGAGTGTTCACTAGTGAAAGTATGATCCCTAGGCCTTGTTTTTAAAATTGAAACACCGTTTGCATCTAGATCTATTGCATGTTTGCTTTGCTGCTTTCTTTATTTCAGTTTTCCTTTAGTCTCTCCCACATCAACAACAAGTCAGAAGCTCTTTTCTGGCACCGTTACCACTTGTATTTCACTATCTCTTCGCCGAACTAGTGCACCTATACACCTGACAAGTGTACTGGGTGTGTTGGGGACACAAGAGACTTCTTGCATCTTGATTGCAGGGTTGCTTGAGAGGGATACCTTTGACCACTTCCTCCCTGAGTTCAATAAACCTTGGGTAATCCACTTAAGGGAAACTTGCTGCCGTTCTACAAACCTCTGCACTTGGAGGCCCAACAACTGTCTACAAGAATAGAAGTGCGTAGACATCAAGATATTTTCTGGCGCTGTTGCCGGAGAGGTAAGGTAAAAGGTACTCACATCCTCTGGTGTGAGTGTTCGAAGTTATTTCCTTTAGATTATGCAATTTTTTCTTTTTGTTTCTTGTTTTCACTTGTTAGGATTAATGGAAAACAACAACAAAATTAGAGAGATTTTTAGTATTTTTCCTAAGTTAGAACTTGAATGGTTTGAAAAGAAAATTAAAAAACCTATGGAACTTTCTTTGCATGCTAATAGCAATGTTATTAGTATGAATTTTTTGAACGCCATTGTTACTAATGGTATGGAAACGTCTAAGCTTGGGGAAGCTAGTTTTTATGAGAAAGATCTTTTAGTTCCCCAGCTTTAGGGAAGAAAATTTGCTCTTATGATACTTTATCTCCCGTATGTGGTAATTCTAATGATACTTGTGATATTTTAAATCCACATACTAAAAGTGTCCCTTTTAAAATACCTATTGAAATTGTTGAACGTGTTATGAATAACTGCTATTTTGGAGATGGAACTGTCCATCCTAGTGATCATTTACTCTTTATACATGAATTATGCGAGTTGTTCAAGTGTGCATGTATTTCAATGGACCAAGTTAAGAGGAAGCTGTTCCCTTTCTCACTTAGGGACAAAGCAAGGGAGTGGTATGAGCTACTAGATGATCCTCATCATTTGGAGTGGAAGGAAATTGAATCTCTCTTTTACTCTAAATTTTATCCTCCTCATGAAATTCATAAAGATAGGAATTATATTTATAATTTTCATCCTCATGAGGGAGAAAGTATTGCCCAAGATTGGGGGAGATTGAAGTAACTAATGCTAAAATGTCCCATTCATGAGCTCCCCAGTAATATTGTTATTAATAATTTTTATGCAAGGCTTTCAGGACATTACAAGGAATATCTAGATACCTGTTTAGAGGGATCCTTCACAAGTAAGGAGGTCAAAGCTAAGTGGGATATTCTTGAAACAATTCAAAGCAATACTAAAGATTGGGATAACGACAAAGGTAAAGAACCAGGTATAAACTATGAGTATGATTGCATTAAGTCTTTCGCCGAAACTGCTGATTTTCAAGAGCTTAGTGCTAAATATGGTCTTGATCCTCAAATTCTTGTTACATATTATAGAGCCTTTGATTCCCATATTAATGCTCCTAAATAAAAATGGGACATGTATCATGAACCTTTTAAAGACACTTGCATGGAAAATGAAAATCTTATTAATGATTGCAATAAACATGCTCAAACTTCTGAAAGTACTATTTCTTATAAGCATGTTAATTTTTGTGGTATGCATAGACCTTGTGAGAAGAATCAAATAGAAGAAGAATATTGTATCACACACTAGAATGAAAAAACCAGATCATGGCATAAGGCTCTAAATGATCTTGGTAAAAAAATTGTGCCCTCTACCCTTTTATTTGTGAACTCTGCTATGAAGTGGGTCATTGTTTTTGGGGTGTGAAGAGTTATCAAGAAAAACTTCTTTGGTGGACATGAGTGTTTTTGGTATGAATTGCGTCCTGCATGGGTGTCATCTTTATTGTGTTGATAATTTCCATGCGAATACTTACATACAAGATCTTATAAAAATGATATTTTACCAAAATATGATAGGACTGATATGAGTTTTGTTCTTATTAATGAAAAGGAGGAATCCTCCAAAGTTTCTTCTATTGTCTCTAACAATAAACCAGAGTATGTGGAGAAGCTTCCTTTCAAGCCTCTCCCTCCTAAAGAGGAGAAGAAGAAGAAGAAGAAGAAGAAGAAGAGGAGGAGGAGGAGTAAAAGGAGAGAGGAAACAGTATCTTCCTCTAAGCATGTTGATCATATCATAGTTTTTGCTGATGAGTCTGAACAAGATGATGTTCCTATGCCTGTTACCTATAGTAGTGATCATGATTGGGAAAAGCACACCACTTTTGATATTGAAAATCTCTTTGGTACCAATTATGAAAATGATGATATTAATAGTTGTTGTGCTATTATTGCTATGCATGTTCCTTCCAATGATGTTATGTTTACAAATAAACACACTTTGGAAGATAGCTATTCTATTGCTTATGATGATACCAAACCTCTAATATATGATGATTACAATGATGAATATGATATTTTCAGTCCACCTACTATTGAGGAGAAAAGTAATTATGATTACAATATTCCTCCTATATTTAATGATTATGGTGATGAGAATAATAATGATAGCTATTTTGTTGAATTTGCTCCCACTACAATTAATAAGAATGACTATGCTTATGTGGAGAGTAATAATCATTTTATGCATGTGGCTCATGATAAGAATGTTTTATGTGATAGTTATATTTTTAATTTTATTCATGTTGCTACTGAAAGTTATTATGAGAGAGGGAAATATGGTTTTATGCATCTCAATAATATTAAGTTTCCCCTCTTTATGTTGAAAATTTTGAAGTTGCACTTGTTTTGGTTTCCTATACTTGTTGCTTTGTGCTTTCATGACTTATTTCTTTACAAGATTATTTTTCATAGGAAGTGGGTTAGATTTAAATGTGTTTTGAATTTGCTTCTTGATGCTCACTTTTACTTCAATTCATATTTCTTATGTGAGCATCTTCTCAAACTATCAAGCCTAACTTAAAGGCATTAAAGAAAAGTACTTGTTGGAAGATAACCCAAGAGTTTTCTTGAGTCTTGGAAGTTATTACTTCAGTAATAACCTCTCTTTATCCTTTTTGTTTGATTTTTGTGTCAAGAATAACCTCTAATGAGAGGGAAGTAAGATTTGAGGAGTTACTGTCTCGAAACATATTTTTGTGCTCCACCATAAAAATTTGTGTAAAATCTCTGTAAGTCGGACTGAGCTGATATTTTCTGAATAAATCCCCTTAGGTAACTTTTGTTAGTTTAATACTTTATTATCTGAGCAACGGAAGGTCTTCGAAAAAATGGTTTCTACCTGCTGGTCTGTTTTGACAAATTTCTGCCATTATTTGCATTTGCTTTTTATTGATTCCTTTTGAGGTTCTTTTTGGAAAATTGAGATTTTTGAGGGAATTGCTACATTAGCTTGTGTTTTTAGTGAAAGTTTTGTTGTTCTAAAGCTAAACCCAAAGGTATATTATCTTTTGAATACACTAGTAAGCTTGCACGTGCCATGCACGTCTCTGAATAAATATAATTTTATCAAACATATTAGCAACACTAATTACAAAAGTTTCATGTCATGAACCATCATAGCTTGTTTGTCAATAACCAACTTCTAAACTCCAAATGGACATTTTTGTTATACACCAAACGCTACACATAACTGTATCACACACTTCAAAGTTGTCAAATGCCACTATCAACTCCAAAGCACTTTTTTTGCGAGGATAAAGCACATTCATTTGAATGCGTGCACTACATGAATAACACCCGACATGTCCATTTCTAGCCAAACTACCATCACACTAACACTTGTGGTAGTTCCTAATACATTGGCATAGCATTCCGCTGCTTGAGAGATCTGACTGCAATCTTTCTAGAATTAGATAAAAATGTGTTAACATATTCTATCAGCCATTCTAGCACCAGTGAGTAGCCTCTTTATGTGCCTTCTTGCTCTACCAAGAACATGACCGTAGTAATATGGTATTCGGCTATATGCAACGCTTTGAGAACAAGCAAGCATCAGAATCAGCTATCACATTTATTCTTGCATTCATACATCAGAAGTCCAGTAGTATAAAGACATCATGGATCTGATGTTTACGAAGTGAAATTTTGGAAACCTGCAATCAACACATATAAGCTAGAAACAGATGAAACAACATTTTCTAGTAACAGTAGAGAAATAGAAGAATAATGTTTGTTGTTCTAAACCATTATCGTGTGCAGACTATCAAGATGATGTCTGGCACCATGAAAAATAGAAATGTGGAGCTTCTATCTCGATGTTACCCTGATATAACTATTTTAACCAATTCCCACTTCATTTAGAGAACTTGTAATACCACTGAACTACATCTAGAGCTTCTGGCCATTAGTGAACAAACATAAAAGAGTCTAACCAATAGATTATTATCATACTATCGGTACACATCACTTTTGTATTGGAAAGTTTAAATGCCGACACAAACATTTGGAAGAATATGGAACAGATAAAAATATGGCTAGGGGATGCTTGTAAATCTACTTCGGTCAAAAGGAAAAAATATAACTCTAGGTCCATTATTGCCACAAATAAAACCTTGCAGCTCCTAGCTATCTTACAAACACATGGATATTTCATAATTTGTTCCTAACATAATAAAAAGATCTTCCTCATGTTTCTGTAAAATATATATAGCTCTTTATAATGAACCTAACAGGAACCAATTGATCATTCCTTTGTTTGGGTCAATTAGCAATAGACCTCGATTACTTACTATGCCATGTGCAAAGATGTAGTGATGTATGTACTGGTCCATGTGATCATGTTGGTGCTTGGAAACAACAAATCTTTAATTCAAGAGAATACTGCACTATAAGCTAACCAGACCAGAGACAAGAAAAATTGTTGCATGAACCTCCTGCCACACAAAGTAAGATAAAAACATTGGTGAGTGAACATTAAATCTTTGAGACTTCTATAAAATATCACATAATATATGGTAAAAAATGAAGTGTGGTATTATCTACTACTCCGTGCATGAGAATCTGAAAGCATCCAAATTTCAATTCTCTGAACACAAAAACACAACAAAATAGCTATTCGGACATACGTGATTAAAAGAGAAATTCTACAAGCCTTATAGCACATGTTTCGATAGATTCAGCATAGGAAACCAATAGTAAAATAATATTTGAAAATGCTTTAGGTATTTACCATGCATAAAACAAAGTAAACTGACCAATAATTCCATCAGGTTTAATTCTTTTACCCAGCAAAATTGTGGAACAGAAAAGTATAAGCTTTAGCGGCAAGCACAAAGGCCACATTAGTGAATTAGTAGATTAACTATAAAATATATTGGATAACCAGCAAACAACGTACATAGTGAATATTCTATCTAGGGATTAATATAAAAAATAAAGTAGCAGTTCCAAGATCAATGTAGCGTCTCAAGGGTGGTTGCGGCGTGACCGCTATCCTTCTTGTAGATGGTAGAAAATACAAATTTTAGACTGAAGATGTGAACTCAGCCAGTACATATTCATAGAATAACTATGAATACCACTCAATATAAGTTCAGGACGTGCTAGGATTAATTACCTGATACTCATAGATGTACTCACTCAGTTTTACAATTCAACCAAACAACTGAAAGAAATTTGCACAAACTACCGTCAGAACGACCAAAAGATTTCTACAGTAGTATGCCTATGAAATCGCCCAAGCTATGGCAACGATGAATGGCCTGGCGACTCATAGGTGATACATCAGCCTCCACTTCCGCCTACAGCAACCTGCCGCTGCTGCATCTGGAGCCAAAAATAACCTACAAAATTAACTGAATCGGCGGTCAGAGGCTTGAGGACAACATTGAGTCGGTATTGTTGCTCGTCTGAGGGGAACATATGCGGCGCGAGGAACGTCATGTGGGGCGCTGGTAACGCGGCATAGCGTGGGGAGGCGGCAGCACGGGTCAGGCGGCGACACGTGGAGAGGACGCGGCGGCGCGCGGCGACGTCGCATCGAAAGATGGGGCGATCTGATCTGGGATTGAGGAGGCTATAGGGAGAGGATGGGGTGAACGCCAGAAAGTTTTTTCTTTCTCTTCGCGTGATGCAGAAGGGGATTCAAGATGAGTTTCAGTCCGTCAATCCTAATCGCTAAGTGTACCAAATAAAAAAAATTAGATCAATAGCAGCTGTTAGATTTTATTTAGAGTGCCTCATCGTACGGTTGTGGTACGTCCATGTATATTTCATGGGGTATGTGTAGACAAGTTCTTATTCGTAAGTAGTAGAGACTAATGTTGCTAATGAAGATTGTGTGAAATTTTGTATGAAGGAAAAATTTTAGGTGTAGAGAAAGAGTGATGTAATGAGATGAAGAATGGACAAAAGCTCAAGCTTGGGGATGCCACCCCGTGTCATCCAAGAAATATTCAAGAGGTACAAGCGTCAAAGCTTGGGTATGCCTTGGGCATCCCCTTCTTCGTCAATAAAAATCTCGGGTCTTCCTAGACACTTTGTTTTTATTGTTTCATGCACTATTGTGTTGTTCTTGGAGCGTCTTAGTTTTCATTTGGTTTGCTTAGTTTGCTTGAATAAAGTAGTTTGGACCCCGTTCTCGCTGAGTTGTTACAAATAAGTTGACTGGTGTTGGAGAGGAGTAGAAAGTTCTTGCTTGAATAGTACAAGAGGAGCTTGCTTTGACTATTACTTAGACTTTATTATGTCATGCTAGATATTGTTTTGACCTTATGCTTAGTGATTATTGTTGTAGGATGACTTGTTCCAAACAATTGGGATTGCTTAGTGTGCCTTGAAGGAATCATGCATTGTTTTAGCATACAAAATCATATATTGTGGTATTCTTCTTTGATGCTTTGTTTGGGTTGACTTGGCACATGCTCACACCATGTTATGACTTGAACAAGTCACCATAGCCTCTATGATCAGTTAGTCCTTGACTTGTAATACCACTTTATGCTTTGATTAGTAATGTTTTGTCGCTCTGCATCACTATGGTCATTATTGCTCTCTTAGTTGGTCACTCTCATTCTTTTGCTAGCCTCCATTTGTATGAGTAACCTCTACTCATGCATCCAACTCCCAACAAACCAAGTGATTCCAAAGTGTCCACTATAAATTCCTATGCATGGTGTGTTACACCATTCCAAGTATAATCTTGTTTTCATCTATCTTCCAATTAAAAGTCTATTTGTTATGTGAAACCTTAGTGATTAAAGCTCTCACGAACTTGATGACACACTTTATTTTTCTTTCCCCTAATTGTAACATCCCAAAAATACTAAACTTGGATCATCAAACTCTAATCATCAAAATTAGGGTTAACAAAAAACTTTTCTAAATAAAAATATGAAAGCATGCATGTGTGTATGCATCCCATTTTGAATTCTTTTGAATTGCCTTGTTTATGTGTTTCTTTACTTGTAAAATGATTCTTAGGTGAAATAAACATCATCTAAACAATCCCCACACTTTTCCCAATGACAAATAAATCAAAATAAGCCAAATTGAGTGAATGGTCATTTTGCCCAATTTAACTCCCATGCCTACTTTGGCTGCCCCAAACTTTCAGAACTTAACAGAAACTTGTTTGGATCTTTACACCCCTTGATAGTACTCATAACAAAGTATCAAGGCCCACCTTGTGATCATCCAGAAACTTTCAAATGCATAGTTTAAATGACAATTCAAAATTGAATCTTTATAATATGGGAAGATCCCACTTTTTCAAAAACCACTCAAACAATCTCAACTTTCAAAACCCAAGCATCTGCAGACTCACCAGCACCAACCTAGCACACCCACCAAAAATCTTTTCAAAATTCAAAACTTGAATTCTTGCGGCCATTTCATCAAACACTTTGCAGATACAAATCAAACAAAATCCAAACACTATTGTGAGCAGTGATTCTTGCCTAACTTGTTTCCTCTCTGGATACAACTAGGCTTTAGTAGATCATCTAGCTCAATTGCAAACCTCTAGCATCACTGTAAGCTTGGCAATGTCATCAATGGAGAGCAGGCCGAGTGCACCCTTGTCACCCCCATGTCGACAGCAAGCTAGGAGAAGAAACAAGCCTAGCAAACATGTCTGGGAGCAATCCAACACCCCACCGCCACTCCCTGTCCAGCGCTCGAACGTTGCCAACCCCTGGACCACACGCACGGACCATGCCAAGCTCGCCAGCAACCATGCCGAGAGCGCGCCCCGTGCACCACGCTCGACCGACGCCCACAGACCGCGCGTCGCCCTCGCTGCATGCATACGTGATCACCACCGTCCCAGCAACCCCGCAGACACGCTCGTTCGCCGCCGCGCGGACCACGCACGCTGTGCGCATTAAAAACCTCCGTCAGGCACGCGCAGAGCACCGCAGCGTTCCGACCAAACCGCACCGCCCCACCACTCGCCACCACGTTGTTGAGCATCACCAGGGAGCACCGCACCGTCCCTACCGTCGCCCACGCCGATAGCCACTGTGCCGTCGACCACGACGAGCTCACCTTGCGCCCCGTCGGTCCCCTCTCGCCACTATAAATAGAGGCCACCCCCAGCCGAATTGAGCACACCATCTCACTCCCCTCTCCTCACTGATCGTTCCACCCCGTTCCCGAAGCAAGGCGAGCAGCACTTCGCCAGAATTTCACCGGAGCCTGCCGCCTCTAGAGAAGAAGGGAGCCAGCGATTGGAGCCGCCCCAGGAGAAGCTGCCGGTACTAGGAGGTTCGCCGTCGTCGACTTTGTCGTTCGCCCGCCTAGCCGACCCTCGCCTGAGCCCCGGTGAGCCCTCGACGACCCCCACCTTCCGCGTTAGGTTTCTATCTCGCCGGCGTTGCCCAACGTCGACTATGACCCTCAGCCGTCAGATTAAAACAAGATCCCACGGCTCAGCTCGCCCCATACCGCTTCGCACCCCCTCGTCTCACTTACGCGTGGGGACAGCGACTTAACCAGCCCGCGTAAGCGCTGTGCTTAGCAGGCCGGCCCAGTATCGTTTCTTGCGCAGCCCAGTCATTTGAAATTAACCTTTTCCATTTTATTTCAAACACACTTCTGTACCTAGATTCAAAAATCAACCCAGATAGATTCAGTGAACCAAATTGAATGAAAACAATTTTGTTAGAAAGGTCTGGAAATGATGAATCCAAGCCCGTTGGATTCAAGTCATTTGGATCTCTAGATCATCCTTGGTAAAAATAACAAGGCAGAAGCTTTTCTGCATTCAAACATTTTTCAAATTTAAACCATGATAGCTTTTGAGTTGATTCCAACTCTCAAAAATCACATTTAACCATACCTTTCAGAATATATAAAAATATATAGGTTTACTTACAGAAATAATGACCAAGTAATAAAAGAATGCCACATAGGCATTTCTAGTCACTTTATTTAATTAAAATAAAAGGTTGAACCTTATTAAATTGTGACACCACTTTAAATCACATTCCCATGTACTGAAATATGTGGTGATGACATGTGTCAACATGATCCCATGTTTGGTTTGGAGAATATTAAATCCTAAGTAGGTTTTCAATGAGTAGAAATTACTTTTCTAAAAATAAAAGGAATTAAACCAAGCCTTAATCTTGTAATGTTAGAGATGATGCTAGATCATCTATAGGACCCCTTTTGTGTGATGATTGCAAGTAATTAAGTATTCTTTGGTGATTGTGTACCTCGTATTTATTTATAGATGCTAGTGCCGACCAAGGATACGAGGAGGAAGGAGGATACTACGAAGAAGCCGAGGAGAATTTCAACCATTGCTCTGCTCAAGGAAAGCTATTAACCTTGCAAGCTTACACTTGCAATGTAGCAAGCTTATATTGACACTGATGCAAGCCTAATACTACTAGTTGAATGTGCAAGCTAACCCTTGCAAGATACTATACCCATGCAAGCAAATACTTGCTTGTTACCATGCCAACTATATGCCTTAAGCATATGTGATCATACCCACTTGATACCCCCTCCTAGTTTTATTCGCAAGCTTTCTATTTTATTTCTTTATCAAAGCTACTTACTTAGAGTTTACTTAAGTGAATTGTAGATTCTAGAAAGATAATTGAAGGTTGCATAAAGAGCATAAATTTTGGCCTAAGCTAGATAATTTTTATGTCATCCTAAGGCATGAGATTGAACTTAGTTAAAACTCCACTTATTTACCACCCCTCATTAGTACTTACCCCCACTTGTAGATGCTAGTGCTAAGCGTAAAACCTGATCAAATTTAGATGGGAATACTTGGTGGAAAAATGATTATGAAAACCTTGGAATGATGGATCATTCTATTGAAATGTTTTGGACATGTGTTACCGAACACCAGATGATTTATGGTGATGAAAATGTTGAGGCATGAGCCTTAGCCCTTTATAAAACTGATGGTTGTCTGAATGCGATACCATTCCAATTTTACCGTACAACCACAATACCCGAGAATTGGGTAGGGCTTGACTGGAAACTTATATACCTTAGTATTAGTTCCCTCACAGCCAAAGTCTGAGCTGAGGCTACCTTGTGAAGATTTCCCACCTGTGCAGTACCCAAGATGACAGTTGGTCATGGTTGGGAGGCCAAACTCACAGGAGAGGTGCTTATACTAGGGCGTGTAATTGAAAGGTTAGGATTGATTATCCGCATACTGAGTATGGTGAATTCAGGATTTGTTCTTGACGGATGTATCGAATGTTGTGGTGAAATTGTACAATCTCTGCAGAGTGTCAAACTATTCGAATAGCCACGTCCGCGGTTATGGACAGTTGGAGTGGCCATACTGTTCCCCTATCAGATGTTTTCAAAATGACTTGTGAAATGAATTGAGACTTTGACTTGACCACAAGAGGGTTGTGATATGAAATACAAGTTCCCACTTAGGGTTATAAAACTTTAACTAGCATTCTTTGCTTCTGAACTTAGTAGAGGTAAATCTGGCTTTTTGCAAAACAACCCTAGAGCCTAGTGTCCTATTACAAAAACCCCCTTCACTTGTTAGTATTAGTTTGCGAGTACTTAAAGAGTACTCATGGCTTTGTCCCTGGTTATTCCCATGGCCAGACTATGAAGAGGAGTTCCTGGAGGATGGACCCCAGGAAGGTTACGACAACTAGGATCATCTCCCATCGTCAGCATTGCCTGTGACCCCAAAGATGGAGCTTCGCCTACGCTACCGTTATTATTACGTATTCCGCTACTTGTGTTGTATTAAGATTGGATCATGAGATCCTTATTTGGTGTAAAACCTTATGTATGGTTTGTAATGGATGATGTACTATGGTATCCAATTCGGTTATGTCTCGCAAAAATGGTAATCCTGGGATTGCGATGTATGGCATAACAGGCATCTGGGATTAAAAATTCGGGTGTTGACAAGTTGGTATCAGATCCATCCTGACCATAGGAGACCCTAGTTAGACTGGACGTTTGAATCAAAAACTTAGTTTCAAAACCAAAAGAAACAAATATTTACAAAAACTTATACCCATTCTTATCACTTACTTCTTTCATAAAAATTCATGTTCCTCAAAAACTCTTGCAAAATACATAAAAATTTGACACACTTTATCACTCTACTAACTTACTCATCTTATATTCTTTTAGATGGACGTGAAGTACAGCAAGTTTTACCAATTGGGAAATGGCGGAGACCTTATCTTTGAGAGGGATTTGGACCAGCTTTCGGAACTTTTGGAGCGTCCTCACCCCGAGTTCTTCGGAGCTCAGCTCAATGATCAAGGAGGAGAAGATCTGCAGTGGCTAATTGTTGCAAGTCTCCGAGGAAAGATTGAACCCCCCACTGCTGAGGGAATTTAGTTTTCCTTAAGAGAGAACAACTGGCTCGATGGACTTGCCAGGGCCATGCAGGAATCTCTTGCCCGTCTGTGTGGGCAGAGTATCAACCAGATCAAGGGTACTCACTCTGAGTTTTGCCCAAGGCGTGATGCTAATGGAAAACCCCTGGAAGACCCATACCACCACGAGTTGAAGACCCAATTGGACCACCTTAGCTTCATGATGTACGATCGTCAGCAGGAGTTGGATAATTGCCGTGACTACTCCAACCACAAGTCCGCCATCATCAAGACGAAGGATCAGACCATCACCATGCTAGCAAAGGATCGCAAGTCTCGCCGTCGGCAGCTCGACAAGAAGGAGCGCATCATTGCCCGTCTTCGCCACCGTATCTCGTCTTTGGAGGAGACCATCCACGAGAGAGATATGCAGTTGGAGGAAAGGGAGAATGCCGGAGAGGATCTTCGTGGAGACCCCTACTACTATCTCAGTGATGATGATGATTTCCTGGAAGATCAGGCTATGGATTTCTTCACCGATGAGGATGATTACGCCTTCATCAATGACGATGAGGATGATGAGGATGACGACTACACCGACTCCGAGGAGTAGTAGCACTTGAGCACTAGCGTAGTGAGTAGTATTCGGTCCCACTGTATCGTAGTTTCCAGAATGGTTCTTAAAACCATCTGTTTCCCTTTGTTGTGGTGTGTGTTGTACCGTGTGCTATGAATGAATGAATGAAAAGCAAGTTGCTAGAAAAATCTGAGTTAAACTTTAAAAACTTCTCAAAGTCCCAGAACCTTAGAAATTCCCCTCTTTTCTCATGATCTATCTCAATCTTCAGATGCCACGTGGAGGAAGTGGTTCATCCCCGGACCCGATGTTGCAGATACTGCAAATGTTGACTTCTGACCGTGAAGCTGAAAGAGCCGAACGTCAAGCCAACCTAGCCACCCTGCAACAGATAGCTCAGCTTGCCCACAACAACCAAGGCCACGAAAATCAGGACAACCATGGACCTAAGCTCAAGAATTTCCAGAACACCAACCCACCTGTTTTCACTAAGTCGGAAGAGCCCTTAGACGCCGATGATTGGCTGCAAACCATGGAAAATAACCTAGAAGTCGCTGAAGTGGAAGCTAACGAGAAAGTTTTGTTCGCCACCCAATATCTAGCCGGAGATGCCAGAGCATGGTGGAATAGTGTTCGTGCAATGACCGGAGGCCAGATGATGATCTGGGAGGAATTCAAGGTCAAGTTCAGCAGAACCCATATACCATCGGGTTTAATCAAGAGGATGAGAGACGAGTTCAGAGAACTGAAGCAAGGAAGGATGGCTGTAGTGGAATACCGTGACAAATTCCTGTCATTAGCTAGGTATGCCCCTGATGAGATCGACACCGAAGCCAAGAAGAAAGAAAGATTCTTGAATGGTCTGCATGATGAGATGCAGACTGTGTTAGTCAATATCCCCTTTGCCGATATTGAAGCTCTGGTCAAATCTGCCATCCAAATGGAAGGAAAGATCAACCAAGCCAATGAGAACCACAAGTGTCGCATGATGCACCAGCCAGGAACCCATCAGACCCCAAAGTATCTCCCTAACCCATCTCCAGGATTTGCCCCAAGAACCAACAGACCCCCGATGAACCGTCCAACCTATCCCAACCGTGGAAACCCAAGGCCCGGAGGAAATCACAACAACCCCGGGAACTCTAGAAATTTCAACCGTGCCCCACCCAAGTTCAACAACAATGTTGCCACCAACCCCAACACTGCCCCAAGGAATGGAAGCAACGCTGTGCCTGTAGCAGCAAAGGACAAGTCGCAGGTAACTTGTTATGACTGTGGAAATAAGGGCCACTACTCCAACGAGTGCCCCAACAAGAAGAATGCCACAACCCCCAATGCAAATGCCCCAGCTCAGCAGCAGCGTCGTGTTCAGCCAGGAAGAAGGTTTGCCCCAGGGAGTTCGCGCAACCGCAACGGTCGTCTTTTTCTCATGCATGCTGAAGAAGCCCAGGAAGCGCCAGGCGTCGTGCTGGGTATGTTTTCTGTTAATTCAGTACTTGCAAGAGTGTTGTTTGATTCTGGTGCATCGCACTCATTTGTCACCGAAGAATTTGCATGCACTAGTAAAATTCAACCAACAAAACTGAAGCATGTTATGATCGTCCAAATTCCCGGTTCAACCACCAAGGCTAGGCAAATTTGCAAAGCCGTCCCTATCCGCATCCATGGCATAGATTTTTATGCTAATCTGATAGTACTCGGAACTAAAGGTTTGGAAGTAGTACTAGGAATGGATTGGATGTCCAAACATAAAGGATTGATTGACTGTGCCAAGAAAGCCATCACCATGACCAGTACAACCGGAATATCAGCCAAGCATATATCTGAAACCTTGCCTCGCCAATTCAAGTGCAACAAGCATATAGCCCAACCTACCATTGACCAAGTCCGGATAGTCTGTGAATACCCTGATGTATTTCCAGATGTTTTGCCCGGTATGCCCCCAGATCGGGATATCGAGTTTATCATCGAACTAATCCCCGGAATAGGACCCATACCCCAGATACCATATAGTATGAACCCATTTGAACTGGCAGAACTGAAAAAGCAACTGGATTCCATGTTGGAGATTGGATTGATTCAACCAAGTGCGTCACCTTGGAGATCACTTGTCTTGTTTGTGGACAAGAAGGATGGAGGTAACCGTTTGTGTACGGATTATCGGAAGTTGAATGATGTCACCATCAAAAACAAGTATCCCTTGCCCAAGATAGAAGATTTGTTTGATCAGTTGACCGGTGCCAAAGTGTTTTCTAAGATTGATCTTAGGACTGGCTATCATCAACTCAAGATTCATGCAGAAGATATTCCCAAGACTGCCTTTACCACCCGATATGGATTGTACGAGTATACAGTCATGTCTTTTGGATTAACCAATGCCCCCGCTTATTTCATGAATCTCATGAATAAGATTTTTATGGACTTCCTAGATAAGTTTGTCGTTGTTTTCATCGATGACATCCTGATTTATTCCAAATCAGAAGAAGAACATGAGCTACACCTAAGGACCATTCTTGGAACCCTTAGAAAGCATCAGCTGTATGCCAAGATTAGCAAATGTGAATTCTGGTTACAGGAGGCAGGATTCCTCGGTCACATTGTATCAGCCGGAGGAATTGCCGTTGACCCTACCAAAGTGAAAGATGTCGAAGATTGGCAAGCCCCAGCCACTCAAACCCAAGTTCGTGCATTTCTCGAATTGGCGGGATACTACAGCAAGTTCGTAGAAGGATTCTCGAGTATCGCCAGACCCATGACCCAATTGCTGAAGAAGGACAAGAAGTTTGAATGGACCGACAAATGTGAAGCGAGTTTTCAAGAACTCAAGAGGAGATTGATTTCATCCCCAATCTTAATCATGCCGGATATCACGAAGCCCTTCGATGTGTATTGTGATGCATCCAAGATCGGTCTCGGATGTGTGCTAATGCAAGAAGGCAAAGTTATATCTTATCTATCTCGACAATTAAAACAACATGAGAAAAATTACCCAACCCATGACCTCGAACTCGCAGCCGTAGTTCTAGCCCTGAAGACATGGAGGCATTACCTGATGGGAAACCGTTGTGAGATTTACTCGAATCACAAGAGCCTGAAGTATATATTCACTCAGAAGGACCTGAATATGAGACAGAGAATATGGATTGAGCTAATCAAGGATTACGATCTGGACATTCACTATCACCCCGGTAAAGCCAACGTGGTAGCAGATGCCCTTAGCAGATTGCCGTGCCACTTGAACTCCATGATTTTAAAGGAGCAACCAAGCTTGCACAAAGAGATGGAAGATTTTTGAATGGAATTAGTAAGTGAAGGATTTTTGGCTAGCATAGAACTTCAACCCACTTTGATCAGTCAGATCAAAGAGGCATAGAAAGGAAATGCTAGTATCGACGGAATCAAGCGTCGTATTGGTACAGGCAAAGTACCCGGATTCACCGAAGACAAAGGAGTTCTGTGGTACAAAGGACGCCTTTGTGTACCAGCAGATTCTGAGTTGAAAGAAGTTATTCTGAAGGAAGCTCATGATACTCTTTATTCTATCCATCCCGGAGGAACTAAGATGTATCAAGATTTGAAAGAGAAATATTGGTGGCATAAGATGAAGAGAGAAATCGGAAGCTATATCGCCAAGTGTGATATATGTCAGCGAGTCAAGGCAGGACATCAAAGACCTGCTAGACTGCTGCAAACCTTACAGATTCCAGAATGGAAATGACTCTATCTGGGTCATAGTGGACAGATTGTCCAAAGTCGCCCATTTCTTACCCATCAAGAACACATATCAGAGTTCAAAGCTAGCGGAGTTGTACATCGCTAGAATAGTTAGTTTGCATGGAGTCCCCAAGAACATCTTATCAGATCGAGGAACTCAATTTACCTCGAGATTCTGGAGGAAAGTCCAAGAAGGTTTAGGAACCCGCCTAGATTTCAACACCGCATATCACCCTCAGACCGATGGACAAACGGAGCGAGTAAACCAAATACTCGAAGATATGCTGAGAGCATGTGTGTTAGAATATGGATCCAAGTGGGAAGACTGTCTGCCGTTTGCAGAATTTTCATACAACAACAGTTATCAAGCCAGTTTGCAAATGGCCCCATTTGAATTCATGTACGGAAGGAAGTGTCGCACCCCTTTGAACTGGTCGGAAGTAGGAGAGAGTCAGATTTTTGGACCTGACATCCTACGAGAAGCAGAAGAGAAGGTTCACAAGATTCGTGAGCACCTCAAGACCGCCCAGTCCAGACAGAAGAGTTACGCCGACAAGAGACGTCGAGACCTCGCTTTCAACATAGGAGATTTTGTATATCTGAAGGTGTCGCCATTGAAGGGAATGCAGCGTTTCTAACCCAAAGGAAAGTTAGTCCCTAGATATATCGGACCTTTCAAAATTTTGAACCATCGAGGAGAAGTGTCGTATCAATTGGAACTACCCGAAGAGATGTCAGCTGTGCACAATGTGTTCCATATCTCATTACTTCGCAAGTGTCTCGAAGTCCCAGAGAAGACCGAAGTGTTCAAGAATATCGATCACCGGACCATAGAGATAAACGATGACCTAACCTATCCCGAAGTACCCATCCGTATTTTGGAAGAAGCTTTCCGAACTACCCGAACCCGAAGCATCAAGTTTCTCAAGATTCAGTGGAGCAACCACACAGAAGAGGAAGCTACCTGGGAGCACGAAGATCGCATCAGGACGGAGTTTCCCGATCTCTTCAAATCCTAGGTAATCTTACTCGTCCTTTTTCAAATCTCAGGACGAGATTTTGTTTAAGGGGGGAAGGTTTGTAACATCCCAAAAATACTAAACTTGGATCATCAAACTCTAATCATCAAAATTAGGGTTAACAAAAAACTTTTCTAAACAAAAATATGAAAGCATGCATGTGTGTATGCATCCCATTTTGAATTCTTTTGAATTAACTTGTTTATGTGTTTCTTTACTTGTAAAATGATTCTTAGGTGAAATAAACATCATCTAAACAATCCCCACACTTTTCCCAATGACAAATAAATCAAAATAAGCCAAATTGAGTGAATGGTCATTTTGCCCAATTTAACTCCCATGCCTACTTTGGCTGCCCCAAACTTTCAGAACTTAACAGAAACTTGGTTGGATCTTTACACCCCTTGATAGTACTCATAACAAAGTATCAAGTCCCACCTTGTGATCATCCAGAAACTTTCAAATGCATAGTTTAAATGACAATTCAAACTTGAATCTTTAGCATATGGGAAGATCCCACTTTTTCAAAAACCACTCAAACAATCTCAACTTTCAAAACCCAAGCATCTGCAGACTCACCAGCACCAACCTAGCACACCCACCAAAAATCTTTTCAAAATTCAAAACTTGAATTCTTGCGGCCATTTCATCAAACACCTTGAAGATACAAATCAAACAAAATCCAAACACTATTGTGAGCAGTGATTCTTGCCTAACTTGTTCCCTCTCTGGATACAACTAGGCTTTAGTAGATCATCTAGCTCAATTGCAAACCTCTAGCATCACTGTAAGCTTGGCAATGTCATCAATGGAGAGCAGGCGGAGTGCACCCTTGTCACCCCCATGTCGACAGCAAGCTAGGAGAAGAAACAAGCCTAGCAAACATGTCTGGGAGCAAGCCAACACCCCACCGCCACTCCCTGTCCAGCGCTCGAACGTTGCCAACCCCTGGACCACACGCACGGACCATGCCAAGCTCGCCAGCAACCATGCCGAGAGCGCGCCCCGTGCGCCACGCTCGACCGACTCCCACAGACCGCGCGTGGCCCTCGCCGCGTGCATACGTGATCACCACCGTCCCAGCAACCCCGCAGACACGCTCGTTCTCCGCCGCATGGACCACGCACGCTGTGCGCATTAAAAACCTCCGTCGGGCACGCGCAGAGCACCGCCGCGTTTCGACCAAACCGCACCGCCCCACGCCTCTCCACCACATCGTTGAGCATCACCAGGGAGCACCGCACCGCCCTCTACCGTCGCCCACGCCGATAACCCTCTGTGTCGTCGACCACGACGATCTCACCTTGCACCCCGTCGGTCCCCTCTCGCCACTATAAATAGAGGCCACCCCCAGCCAAATTGATCACACCATCTCACTCCCCTCTCCTCACTGATCGTTCCACCCCGTTCCCGAAGCAAGACGAGCAGCACTTCGCCGGAATTTCACCGGAGCCCGCCGCCTCTGGAGAAGAAGGGAGCCAGCGATTGGAGCTGCCCCAGGAGAAGCTGCCGGTACCAGGAGGTTCGCCGTCGTCGACTTCGTCGTTCGCCCGCCTCGCCAACCCTCGCCTGAGCCCTGTAGGGATTCGTAGCATGGAAAACAAAAAAATTCTACCGCATACAAACAAACAAGCCAAGATCTATCTACTAGATTGTAGCAAAGAGTCGATGGAATAACTCACCCTCGAAGATTCCAAAGTGTTTGACAAGAGCGGATTCTCGTGGGTGATGTAGTCGTACTCTTGCCGATCTCAAGATCGCGTAGACGATCCTTCCGGCGCTGCATTCCGGCAGCGCTTCCGCAGTCGGTCACACGTTCGGTACTCGACGAAGACCTTCCTCTCCCTTGTTCCAGCAGGCAGCGGAGGTTGTAGCACTCTCCTCGCGATTCCGGCAGCACAACGGCGTGGTACCGGAAGTAGAGGGGAGATCTCGCAGGGCTTCGCCTTAAGCCGGAGCGAGTATGGTGGACTATGAGAGAGAGCCTCGATGATCTAGGGTTTAGACGCACCAAGGAGGAGCAAGGCCGGCATTTGCCTAGGCGGCGGCGGCTTGCCCTAGGCGGCGGCGGCAGCAGGAGGTGGCGGCGCCGGCGGCTAGGATTAGGGTTTGCGGGGCGTGGTGTTGTGTGCTTGGAGGGGCAGCCCTGCCCCTCCTTATATAGGTGGAGGGGCGCGCCAAGGGGAGGGGAGTCCCTCCCCAACTCGGTCTCCAAGTGGGCTGGCGGTGGAGGGAGGGAACTCCTCCCCAAGTAGGTTTCCTACTCTCCCTCCACCTCACAAAATAGCCGTTTGACTTTTCAAATTGGCGTTTGACTTTTCAAACTAGGATTTGATTAAACCCTTTATTTTGTTCAGAGATGACACCTAGTACATGATGTAATCATTCCAAACTGTTATGACACATTCATGTACCCTTCCGCTCCGAAGTGCCGGACATTCCGGAACCTTCTAGAACATTCCCGATGAAAACACCGGAACCATTCTCCAACCCCGAAACAGGACTTTCCTTATATGAATCTTATTCTCCGGACCATTCCGGATCTTCTCGTGATATCCCGGATCCCATCCGAGACTCCAAACAACATTCGGTCTCTTACTCATCATTCCATAACTACTCAAACAACGTCGAATCCTTAAGTGTGTCTCCCTACGGTTCGTGAATTATGTGGACATGATCGAGACACTTCTCCGAACAATAACCAATAGAGGAATCTATAAATTCATATGGCTCCCACATATTTCTACGATTACTTTGCGATCGAATGAACCGCTTACATACGATACCAATTTCCCTTTGTCTCACGATAGTTTACTTATCCGAGGTTATGATCGTCGGTATCTCTACATACCTAGTTCAACCTCGTTACTGATAAGTACTCTTTTCTTGTTCCCGTGATATGTGATCCCTTGTGAGCCAGTCACATGCTTGCAAGCTAATTGGATGACATTCCACCGAGAGGGCCCAGAGTATATATATCCGGCATATGGATGGACAAATCCCACTCTTGATCCATGTGTCTCAACCAATACTTTCTGAACACTCAATGCCACCTTTATAGCCACCCAGTTACGGTGTGGTGTTTGATGTCATCAAAGCATCCTTCGGTGAAGGTGATATGCATGATCTCATGGTCGAAGGAATTAGGTTACTATGTATCAGAAAGCATATAGCAATTGAACTATTAAAATGACTTGATCTTTATGCTACACTTATCTATAGGAGTATGTCCACCATATCATTCTCCTAACGATATGATCTTGTTGTTAATAACATCTCAATGTTCATGATAGGGAAACCACAATCATTTATTAATCAACAAGCTAGTATTTATAAAGAGGCTTTACTAAGGACTCTATTTTAGTTTACAAATCACACAAGTATTAATGTTTCCTTGTTAATACTATTATAGCATGAATGTAAACATTTATCATAAACACAAAGATATAATAATAACTACATTTATTATTGCCTCTAGGGCATATCTCTAACAAGCCCCGGTGAGCCCCCGACGACCCCCACCTGCCGCGTTAGGTTTTTGTCTCGCCGGCGTTGCCCAACATCGACGATGACCCTCAGCCATCAGATTAGAACAAGATCCCACGGCTCACCTCGCCCCATACCGCTTCGCACCCCCTCGTCTCACTGACACGTGGGGACAGCGACTTAACCAGCCCGCGTAAGCGCTGTGCTTAGCAGGCCGGCCCAGTATCGTTTCCCGCGCAGCCCAGTCATTTGAAATTAACCTTTTCCATTTTATTTCAAACACACTTCTGCACCTAGATTCAAAAATCAACCCAGATAGATTCAGTGAACCAAATTGAATGAAACCAATTTTGTTAGAAAGGTCTGGAAATTCTGAATCCAAGCCCATTGGATTCAGGTCATTTGGATCTGTAGATCATCCTTGGTAAAAATAACAAGGCAGAAGCTTTTCTGCATTCAAACATTTTTCAAATTTAAACCATGATAGCTTTTGAGTTGATTCCAACTCTCAAAAATCACATTTAACCATACCTTTCATAATATATAAAAATATATAGGTTTACTTATAGAAATAATGACCAAGTAATAAAAGAATGCCACATAGGCATTTCTAGTCACTTTATTTAATTAAAATAAAAGGTTAAACCTTATTAAATTGTGACACCACTTTAAATCACATTACCATGTACTGAAATATGTGGTGATGACATGTGTCAACATGATCCCATGTTTGGTTTGGAGAATATTAAATCCTAACTAGTTTTTCAATGAGTAGAAATTACTTTTCTAAAAATAAAAGGAATTAAACCAAGCCTTAATCTTGTAATGTTAGAGATGATGCTAGATCATCTATAGGACCCCTTTTGTGTGATGATTGCAAGTAGTTAAGTATTGTTTGGTGATTGTGTACCTCGTATTTATTTATAGACGCTAGTACCGACCAAGGATACGAGGAGGAAGGAGGATACTACGAAGAAGAAGCCGAGGAGAACTTCAACCACTGCTCTGCTCAAGGCAAGCTATTAACCTTGCAAGCTAACACTTGCAATGTAGCAAGCTTATATTGACACTGATGCAAGCCTAATACTACTAGTTGAATGTGCAAGCTAACCCTTGCAAGATACTATACACATGCAAGCAAATACTTGCTTGTTACCATGCCAACTATATGCCTTAAGCATATGTGATCATACCCACTTGATACCCCCTCCTAGTTTTATTCGCAAGCTTTCTATTTTATTTCTTTATCAAAGCTACTTACTTAGAGTTTACTTAAGTGAATTGTAGATTCTAGAAAGATAATTGAAGTTTGCATAAAGAGCATAAAATTTGGCCTAAGCTAGATAATCTTTATGTCATCCTAAGGCATGAGATTGAACTTAGTTAAAACTCCACTTATTTACCACCCCTCATTAGTACTTACCCCCACTTGTAGATGCTAGTGCTAAGCGTAAAACCTGATCAAATTTAGATGGGAATACTTGGTGGAAAAATGATTATGAAAACCCTGGAATGATGGATCATTCTATTGAAATGTTTTGGACATGTGTTACCAAACACCAGATGATTTATGGTGATGAAAATGTTGAGGCATGAGCCTTAGCCCTTTATAAAACTGATGGTTGTCTGAATGCGATATCATTCCAATTTTACCGTACAACCACAATACCCGAGAATTGGGTAGGGCTTGACTGGAAATTATATACCTTAGTATTAGTTCCCTCATAGCCAAGGTCTGAGCTGAGGCTACCTTGTGAAGATTGCCCACCTGTGCAGTACCCAAGATGACAGTTGGTCATGGTTGGGAGGCCAAACTCACAGGAGAGGTGCTTATACTAGGGCGTGTAATTGAAAGGTTAGGATTGATTATCCGCATACTGAGTATGGTGAATTCAGGATTTGTTCCTGACGGATGTATGTTGTGGTGAAAGTGTACAATCTCTGCAGAGTGTCAAACTATTCGAATAGCCACGTCCGCGGTTATGGACAGTTGGAGTGGCCATACTGTTCCCCCGTCAGATGTTTTCAAAATGACTTGTGAAATGAATTGAGACTTTGACTTGACCACAACAAGGTTGTGATATGAAATACAAGTTCCCACTTAGGGTTATAAAACTTTAACTAGCATTATTTGCTTCTGAAATTAGTAGAGGTAAATCTGGCTTTTTGCAAAACAACCCTAGAGCCTAGTGTCCTATTACAAAAAACCCCTTCACTTGTTAGTATTAGTTTGCGAGTACTTAAAGAGTACTCATGGCTTTGTCCCTGGCTATTCCCATGGACAGACTATGAAGAGGAGTACCTGGAGGATGGACCCCAGGAAGGTTATGACAACTAGGATCATCACCCATCGTTAGCATTGCCTGTGACCCCGAAGATGGAGCTTCGCCTACGCTACCGTTATTATTACGTATTCCGCTGCTTGTGTTGTATTAAGACTGGATCATGAGATCCTTATTTGGTGTAAAACCTTATGTATGTTTTGTAATGGATGATGTACTGTGGTATCCAATTCTGTTATGTCTCGCAAAAATGGTAATCCTGGGATTGCGATGTATGGCATAACAGGCATCTGGGATTAAAATCCGGGTGTTGACACTAATAAACTTGAACCATTGTGTCATCTATGTTGGCTTGCACTTATACATTGGGATTAGCAGAACCATGTTGTTATGAGGAACACTTTCAACATTGCACTTGTACATTGTACACAGTTGATATCATGCTTTTTTGTCTATGGATGTCGTCGGTGTGAAATGAAAGGGGAGCTTGTAAGTCCATGGAGTTATGTATGTGTGTTAGAGAAACGCCTGAGCCGCTAGCCTAAGACATACCTAATCATGGTGGAAACTTGTAGCTCACCATAGTGAGCAATCTATGAAGCATTCTTCTTATAAAAAAAGAGATAGAAAAACGAGATTGAGAAAAATAAAAAAAATATGAGAAAAGAGGAAAGAGAGAAAAAAGTACCATTTTCCCATGGTAATACTGAGATGCTCATTGTCTGCTTGCCTTGTCATTTTGATTATGGGATATATCATGTATCATGTGCAAGGGGTACCCCATTGGAGGTTCTCTATGATACACATATACTTACTATGACAAGAACTTGCAAGTAACTAAACTTGAGTAGCATGAGGAGTGGCCCTCGTATTCAAGGGACATGAGATTGCCAACTTATACTTTGTCAAGCATATACTCCATAGTTTGTTCACTTTAACCTTAATCACTTCAAGATGCTTATGATAGGGGCAATGAGAGCTGAAATCTAACAAAAACCATAATTTTTGGAAGCTCTTTATAAAACTTGAAATCCCTTCTTCCCTTATTGAAGGGTCTTTCTTCCACCATTGTATTGAGTCTTCATCTTGTATCCTTAGGCACCAATTAAGAGAGAATAGTTGACATTCTTAGTTCTATGTGCATTGCCCCCAGACCTATTGATTGATGCATATTGTTGATATTTCTTGTTCTTGTGCTATTTGTATCTAGTCACTCTTATGAACTTTGAAGGTGTCCTATGCATCTATTTGCTACTCAATTCGAGACAAGCTGAATGCCACTATGCCATGTTTTCTGTATGTGAAACAAACAAACATTTTTCAATGCATGTTATTCATGATATTTGTTTGTAACCTTTCATGTTGCATGCATAGTTACTTTTTCTTACTGTTTGAACTCCATCGTTCATGCTCATGTTTAGAGTTCTTTGATCCCAGCTTTCAATGCTTGCAAATGGTTTGATCTTGATTTTGATGGTGCATGTCACCTCAAAAATTATTCTTTTTGTCACTTACCTACTCGAGGCGCTCAGGAGTTAAGCTTGGGGATGCTTGATACGTCGTAAACGTATCTATAATTTTTTATGTTCCATGCTTGTTTAATATCTACTTTGCTTTGCTTTGTCTACACTTTGAGGTGTTTTTATATGTTTTCTGGTACTAACCTATTAACAAGATGCCACAGTGCCAGTTGCCTGTTTTCTTTTGTTTTTGGTTCCAGAAAGGCAGAAAATCAATATTCTCAGAATTGGACGGGACAAAAGACAAAGTCAATATTTTACCATGGGGAACACGAAGCCTGAATACGATACGGAGGGGAGGCAATAGGGGGCCACACCCCCTGGCGGCGCGGGCTAGCCCTAGACACGCCTGGGGGTGTGACCACCCTGGCCGCCCCTGCCTCACCTCTTCGCCTATAAATACCCCCCGATACAGAAACCCTGAGTACCTGATCAATATTCCATGAGACCATTTGTAGCCGCCGCCACCATCATCCCTAGATCAGGGGGATTTGAAGCTCTTCCCGGCACCCTGTCGGAGGGGGGATCATCCCGGAGGCCTTCTTCTTCATCATGCCAGCCTCCGTTATGAAGTGTGAGTAGTTCCACCTTGCACTACGGGTCCATGTAGTAGCTAGATGGTTGTATATCCTCCTTTGTGCTACCATGTTTAGATCTTGTGAGCTTCGTTCATGATCAAGATCATCTATTTGTAATCATGCATGTTGTGTTTGCGGGGATCCGATGGATATTGAGATTACTATGTCAGATTGATTAATGGTTTTGTCTTATTGATTCTATCATGTCTGTGTTGTTTGTGATCTTGCATGCTCTCCGTTTCCAGTAGCTATCTTGGCCAAGTAGATGCTAGTGACTCCAAGAGGGGGTATTTATGCTCGATAGTGGGTTCATGCCTCTATTTAATCTAAGGTAAGTGACAGAAATCTCTAAGGTTATAGATGTGTTGTTGCCACTAGGGATAAAACAACGGTCTCTTGTTCATGGAACAAGTGGATTGTTTACCTTACACACTTTGCGTAAGGCAGTTATCTGTTGCTTGCAACTTAATACTGGAGGGGGTTCAGATGATAACCTGAAGGTGGATTTCTAGTCATAGATGCAGTTGGATGGCGGTCTATGTATCTTGTTGTATTGCCCAATCGAATCTCATAGGATCATGAATGTATAGTATTGCATTGTTATGCCTTGCTCAGTCCTGTCAATTGCTCTGTTGTAACTTGTTTACCCAGCATGCCATGTTTGTTTTTCTAAGGAGAACATCTCTAGTGAACTATGCACCCCGGTCCAATCTTTACCATTGATACATATTCTACTGTTAGTATTTACTTTCTTCAAACCACTATTATCTTCCACACCATACAGTTAATTCTTTGTTACATCAACCAGTGAGATTGACAACCTCACTGTTCGTTGGGGCAAAGTCTTGAGTTTGTGTTGTGCAGGTCTTCAAGTTGCTAGCAACACCTTTGAGTCCTTTCCTTCCTCCTACTGGTTCGATAACCTCGGTTTATTACTGAGGGAATACTTGCTGTTGCACTCATTACAACTTGCTCTTGGGGTCTACCAACGAAGCGCTACCATGCGCCATCACACCTTCTTAAATTATCAAGCCTAACTTAAAGGCGTTAAAGAAAAGTACTTCTTGGGAGATAACCCAATAGTTTTTTTGAGTCTTTGAAGTTATTCCTTCTGTAATAACCTCTCCTTATCATTTTTGTTTGATTTTTGTGCCAATAATAACCTCTAATAAGAGAGAAGTAAGATTTGGGAAGTTGCTGTCCCAAAACAGATTTTTGCGATTAACTGTAAAAATCCGTGAAAAATCTCTACATGTTGTATTGAGCTATAATTTTTTGAATAAATCCCCTAGGTTGTTAGCTAACTTTCGTTAGTTCAACACTTTTTAATTTGAGCAATATAAGGTCTTCTAAAAAATCAGTTTTTACCTACTGGTCTGTTTTGACAGATTTCTATCATTAATTGCATTTGCCTCTTATCGATTTTTTTCAGTTCTTTTTGGTGAATTGAGCTTTTTGAAGAAATTGCTACAATATCTTGTGTTTTTGATGAAATTTTTTATGTTTTAAAACTAAACCCAAAGGTTTATTATCTTTTGAATGCACTAATGTTACTAATGAAGATTGTGTGAAGTTTTGTATGAAGAAAAAATTTTAGGTGTAGGGGAGAATGATGTAATGAGATGAAGAATGGAAAAAAGCTCAAGCTTGGGTATTCCACCCCGTGTCACCCCAAGAAATATTTAAGAGGTACAAGCGTCAAAGCTTGGGGATGCCCAAGGCATCCCCTTCTTCATCAATAAAAATCTCAGGTCTTTCTAGACACTTCGTTTTTATTGTTTCATGCACTGTTGTGTTATTCTTGGAGCGTCTTTGTTTTCATTTTTAGTTGGTTGGATCACAGCACACTTCTTTTGGAGAGAGACACACTCTGTTTTCATTGTTTAGAACACTCTAGTTTTTATTCTTATTGTCTTGTGAGTGTTCTCTTTTGCTAGAACTGTGTTTAGCCTTAGTTTTCTTGTGCTTTCTTCTTAGAACTTTTTAGTTCTTCTTTGTGGATTTGGGAGACAACCTCACTGATCTTTATTGATTACTATCTTTATGTGTTGTTTCAAATAAGTTGATTGGTGTTGCAAAAGAGTAGAAAGTTTTATGCTTATAGTGGTACAAAGGGAGCTTGTATTGACTGTGGCTTAGACTTTATCATGTCATGCTAGATGTTGTTTTGACCTTATCCTTAGTGATTATTTTTGTAGCATGACTTGTTCCAAACAATTAAGATTGCTTAATGTTCCTTGAAAGAATCATGCGTTGTTTTATCATACAAAAGCATAATATTGTGGTATTCTCCTTTGATGCTTTATTTGGGTTGACTTGGCACATGCTCACACCATGTTATGACTATGAACCAGTCACCTTAGCCTCTATGATCATTTAGTTTTTGACTTGTGGTACCACTTTATGCTTTGATTAATAATGTTTTGTTGCTTTGCATGATTATGGCCATTATTGCTCTCTTAGTTGGTCGCTCCTAGTCTTTTGCTAGCCTCCGCTTGTATTGAGTAAGATCTACTCATGCATACAACTCCCAAGAAACCAAGTTATTCCAAAGTGTCCACTATAAATTCCTATGCATATTGTGTTACATCATTCCAAGTATATTCTTGTTTTATCTATCTTCCAAATTAAACTTGTTATGTGAAAGCTAGTGATTAAAGCTCTCACAAACTTGATGGCACACTTTATTTTTCTTGACCCTAATAAACTTGAACCATTGTGTCATCTATGTTGTATATGCTTGCACTTATACGTTGGGAATTAGCAGAACCGTGTTGTCATGGGGAACGCTTTCAACACCTGTAAATATATACCCAGTTGATATCATGCTCTTTTGTTTATGGATGTCGTTAGTGTGAAATAAAAGGGGAGCTTGTAAGTCCATGGAGTTATGTATATGTGTTAGATAAACGCCTAGGCCGCTAGCCTAAGCCATGCTTAATCATGGTGGAAACTTGCAGCATCACCATAGTGAGCAATCTATGAAGCATTCTTCTTATGAAAAAAGAGAGAGAGGGGTAGAAAAAAGAGATTGAGAAAAAGAAAAAAAGAGGAAAGAAGAGAAAAAGCACCATTTTCCCATGGTAAATAAGAAGATCACTGAGATGCTCATTGTCTGCTTGCCTTGTCATTTTGATATGGGATAGCTCCTGTATCATTGGGCAAGGGGTACCCTGTTGGCGGTTCTCTATGATACACATGTACTTACTATGACAAGAACTTACTGGTAACTAAAGTTGAGTAGCATGAGGAGCGGCCCTCGTACTCAAGGGACATGAGATTGCCAACTTATACTTTGTCAACCATATACTCCATATTTTGTTCACTTTAACCTTAATGACTTCAAGATGCTTATGATAGGGGCAATGAGAGCTGAAAGCTACCAAGTACCATAATTTTTGGAAGCTTTTTATGAAACTTGAAATCCCTACTTCCCTTTGAAGGGCCTTTCTTCCACTTTTATATTGAGTCTCCACCTTATATCCTTAGGTACCAATTAAGAGAGCATAGTTGCCATTATTATTTCTATGTGAATTGTCCCAAAACTTATTGATTGATTCATAATGTTGATATTGCTTGTTCATCAACTATTTCTATCTAGTCACCCTTATGAACTTTGAAGGTGTCCTATGCATTTATGTTTTGCTACTCCATGAGGGACAAGCTAAATACCACTATGCTATGTTTTCTATATGTGAAACAAAAAAACGTCTTTCAGTGCATTGTTATTCATGATCTTTGTTTATATCTTTCATGTTGCAATATAGCTACTATGTCTTATTGTTGGAGCTACATCTTTCATGCTCATGTTTAGAGTACTTTGATCCAAACTTCCAATGCTTGCAAATGGTTTGGTCATGATTGTGATGGTGCATGTTACCTCAAAAATTATTCTTTTATCACTTACCTACTCGAGGACGAGCAGGAGTTAAGCTTGGGGATGCTTGATACGTTGTAAACGTATCTATAATTTTTAATGCTCCATGCTTGTTTTGTATCAACTTCCTTATGTTTTGTCTACACTTTGAGGTATTTTTATACACTTTCTGGAACTAACCTATTGACAAGATGTCACAGTGCCAGTTGCCTATTTTCTGCTGTTTTTGGTTTCAGAAAAGCTAAAAAATGAATATTCTTGGAATTGCTAAAAAATGAATAGTTTTCATTCTTATTGTCTTGTGAGTGTTCTCTTTTGCTAGAACTGTTTTTATCCTTAGTTTTCTTGTGCTTTCTACTTACAACTTTTTAGTTCTTCTTTGTGGATTTGTGATACAAGCTCACTGATCTTTATTGATTATTATCTTATGAGTGTCCTCTTTTGCTAGAACAGGGATGTTCTTATTTGGTGGCCAGCTGGGTTCCTGTGGTTTGTGTGCTACTGAAAGAGAACTGATAAGAACAAATGATGTCCTTGGTGGTGTTCTTGGGCTAATAAAGGATCTGGTTGTCTGGTTATGTGTGTGGAGGGAGGATATGGTAGCAGCTCTGCTACGGCCGGTGCTCATCCTCTACTTGATGTTTCCTTATGGTGTTGACAACACACTAGTGCATGCTGGTGAGTGAGCAATCTGCTTGTCTATTGTGAGTTGATGATCAGATCAAGTAAAAGCTTGATATTTCCTTATGTTTTACCTCTTTACCTTCTTATATGTCTTTGGTGAAACTTGCCCCATAAGGCCTATGATGGTGCTCTGAGGCCCATTCTTATGATAAAAACAAATTACTACTTTTCCCCTTTTGAATCACTTTATTATGATATTAGCAGTAGCACTTCTCTGCCTAACCTGAGAGTTTATTTTCCCAACATTCTTTACTTTGGCTTTTATTTTCTACTAGCTTTTCTTGTTTGCTTGTCTCATTTGCAGAGATCCAATAAAGAAGAAAAGATCACGAAGATGAAAAAATCTCCTTAAATATTAGTATAGGATTTCCATTTATTCTTATGTAATTTTTATTCATATACTTATAATTTCCTTTTTCATGTTCAACATTTGTAAAATCAGTAATGTTTGTATTATTGTTTTAAAGTTATTCTTTTGTGATTATTCCTTGAAATTGTAAAGACATTGTAATATTATTTATGTGATAATAAATTAAACGTTATCTCCATTATTGTAAATTGGAACTTATAAATATTTATACCTTGTTACTAATTCAATTCTTATTTATTGTTGTAATTCTTCTTTCCTTTTGTATTTAAATTTCAATTATCTTTTCTATTTTAATAATTGTAAATATTGTATCTTATTTATAAATAAGAGCTCACCTCTTATTTCTTATTACAATTTAATTTCCAATTATTATTCCATTTCAAATTATTTTAGAATTCAAATTTACCAATTGAATATTCAAATTTGAATTTCCTTCCCCTCAAACTCAAAAGTACAGTAGAGGTCATGTCGAAATCCATCGCACCTGCCCTGATGTTTCCATCAGAACAAGACAGATTTCGATCCCTCTATAGCTTCTTAAGTTTTGCGCGAAAATTCCCCGGATTTTTCAATGCATGAATGCAATGCACAAACATGTGCCCTGTCTATTTTGAGGTGCTAATCCCGGGATGTTACACATCGGCACCTTGTATCGATCGACCATTTGAGAATTTATTAATGTTAGGTCGCGTAGAGATAAACACAAACTTTTTTTACACAAAACTCATGAGATCTAGCTGAGGTAGAAGGCCATGAGAATAACCACTAGACACTTATGTGCAGATTATTGATGAAGTGCATTGGAACAGTGCAGTCCCACGATCCAATCCAATTCCACGATCATCGAAGTGTTGAACGTATAACACCTCTGCTAGTATCTACACATAATACGAGGAGAAGCACCGACGCTGAATTGCTAGGTCTAGTACGTCAGCTGGACTGAATGGGGCTATATGGTTTTTAACGCATGAAAGTGTCTAAGTGTGTCATTTGGACATCCCGCGGCCCACTTTATATAGGGAGTGGAAGTGGGCTACACAATACTTCTAGCTCATCCACTAAACGCTTATTCTATTCACTGTGAGTCGAACTCACTGACCCAGTCCATGTTCGGGTCTAAACCGAACAACATATTGCTCAGTCGGATTCACATCCAACTTGATGCTGCTCTTAAGTGTGTGACCTTGTAGGCTCATAAAGATTTGGACACAATTTAAGCCCGACTCAAAATCGATCGATCCGTAGTGGTTCCTAGCATAACAAGCCGACTCTCAAGTGTCATAGAGTCATGGCGACATACATTTGACTTACATCTGTGTCCTTCTTGCCTCATGATATACCTTGTTGAGCTATAATCAAATTATCATCATCCCTTTAATAACTCAACGCCCAATATAAATGACTTTAGTTTGTCCACATTTGCATGTATCTAGATGCGTTTTTTATAGATACATGTGAATCTAGACAAAACTAGTCAATTATTTTTAGAATGGAGGACTACAATAAATTTGTAACACTTAAGAGAGAGTACTTTTTGCTTTACTCCGTAGAATTTATTATGCCGATAACGATAGACAAGCACAATTATCCGCATGGACCGTACCAACGTCTCCAGCCCAAACTAGGAGTATGTTGGGTTCTAGAATTAGGAGGAACGGTTCCGCACCTAACATCCATTCCTGTGTTAAGTTGGGCAAAAGAATAAAATTGGGTAGTTCATCATAATGGAATATACCCGTAAGATGCGGAATGGACTCATCCGTCCGAATCTCTTTGATTTTTTCCTCTATCTATTCCAGTTTGTCACCATTAATTATATTTAGAGAGAAACTTAAGTTTAGGAATAGACTAATAGAATATTTAGCAGTGTTTTAGTTTTGTGTTCTGCTCTTTAATTCCACCAACCAAACAAAAAACATAATCATTCTATTCCTTGATTTTTCTGAACCAAACATGGGGTCAAAACCGTCTCGTGATGGCGGCGTTCTGTTCCCTCCGGTTCTACTCCCTCTGTTTCAAAATATAAAATATTTTAGATTTGTAAAGAAAATGTATCTAGACTTTTTTAGTGTGTAGATTCACTATAAACACGAATAAACTTTCGTAGGTAAAAGAAGTATAGATAAAAGTTTTAGAAAAAATAAATATAGATATATTTGCTTCACAACAATCTTATATTTTGAAATCTGAAGGAGTAGAACTGCCAACTCCAACGGGCCCCGCAAACGGACTCCGCGCGTCTGATCGCGTCCTCCCGGACCGAGGCCAAGTCCCAACGCGCACCCGCAAATCAAGATACAACATCAAACTAGTACGTTTTGGCGTATACCGGGCCGAAACCTGGGGTTGGTTTGTGGGGCCTCGGATTGCCCGCTCGTCCGACCCTTGTCCTGCACTTTCACGTCCCTGGTCCTCCCGTTAGACACAAACCCGCGTCCCTCTAGCCCTACTTCCCCACCTTCTCTTCTCCTGCCCACCGCCGCCACCGCGACACCCTTCCTCCTGGAAGGCGTCCGCCAGACCCCATTGCCTCCTCCTCCACAGGCCTATTTGCTGATGAAGCCTCCTCGTCGTTGAAGCCTCCAATACCCGAAGATCTCGTCGTCCCCACCGTCGAGCTCGGCCTTCTCCTAGGACGTGCTCCACCTGTTCGGCCATGTGCCCCCGCGTACAGGTTCTGCATTATGCTACCTTCGCCTAGTCCTAGTCATCATCCTTGTGAACTTGAGCTCACTCGTCATGTCGTGCAGACCATGGACGACAGTGGGGACGAGTTCTTCAAGAAATATGCCATGCCGTCCTCCGACGAGTCCGACGGCGACAGTGAATTTTGGGCCACCACGGTCGTGCTCCTCCATCATCACAATGAGGAGACGGATACCGCAGCTCGGTCCCAGGCCATTCAGCGGCGCTTGAACGTGGCCGAGTCGTCGGTCGTGCAGCCGAATAACTAGCTTCTATCACCTTTTATTTCAAGTTTAATTCATGTAATTTGGATCACACACTGTCATTTGTTGTGAGCCGTCAATTGTAATTTAAATTGCAGACCTATTTTTATTTTTATGTATTTCTATATATATGAAACTATCTATTTCATACCCAGTAAAAACCCCCGAATAAATTGGAAGATGCCACCATTGGGTACACAGGCCAGACGCCGTCTCAGGCCTGTCCACCCGCCCAAATCAGTGACTATCCAAAATGCGGGGGGCGTTGGAGTTGGGCTTAGGGCATCTCCACCGGGGTGATCCAAACGGTCTGCGTGTGTCCGAAACAGTCCGCGCGGACGCGCGATGCATACGCGGCGTCCTAGCGGGGCGACCCATCCGGCGAAACGCGCCCGACCCGACCCATCCATGCATCTAATCTGGAGCTCGGTTGCGTCGGTCCGGACACGCGCGGACAGCGTGGACGTCACTCCCGCGCGCGATACTGGCCTACCCGTCAGCCACCTTGACCCGCGGCATTGATTTCAGACGAGGTCAGCGACACCGATTCAGACGCCCACAGCGACATCGATTCAGAGGCGGAAGGCTAACTGGCGGTAGCCTGCGCCATCAATAGCGACGCGACGGCACACTGACTGACAGGATGACACACTCTCCACCGCTACTGCAGGCGCCGCCCGACGCCTGCCCTACTGACTGGACACTTCAATGCCCCTCTTCGGCCTCCATGCTGGCATCCGATGCCGGCCCTTTTTAACCAGCCACCCGCGGCCATCTTCTCCCACACAGAACACCATCCCTCTCCTTCTTCCCCTTTTCCTTCTCCACTGCTTGTAGCTAGCCATGGCCAGCGGCGCTAGGTCGAGGGGAGGCCGTGGCGGACATGGACGCCGAGGGAGGCGTGGAGGACGCGACCAACTCACCGCACCACCACGCTCTCCCTCAACGTCGTCGTCGCCCGAATATTTCGACCCAGGCACCCAATTTGTCGTGGCCATCCAGCACGGCATACCGCTTGACAGGCAGCTCCTGCCCCGCGGGTTCGTGACACTGATCGGCGATGAGCCGCCCCCGCTTGCCATGCTGCGGGCAAATGGCTTCAGGACAGGCAGGTACCCAGTCGACCTGTAGTCCGACCACCTCGGCCAGATGTACCTCGGCAACGGCTGGGATCGCTTTGCCCGCTCGCACCAGATCAAAGCTGGCAACATCATCTTCTTCAAGTACGACGGCGAAGGAAAGTTCGGCGTCAGCGTCTTTGACCACACCATGTGCCATCGCTGCTACAGCTCTGACTCCTCCTATGACTACGACAAGTAGGCTAGGTTGCGCCATGTATGATGTATAAATGTTGGCATTAGCCATTTGCAATGAAAATATTTATTCAAGCCTTAAAACATTGTTACACTCACGCCACACAACCTAAGACTACGCGCGGCCGCCGGTGCTGGGCGTTGGCTGCAGCGGGTCAGATACACCATTCGTCATTGAGAGAATTGATGAGCGCTCGCTGGGTCTGCACCTCCTCTTCAGCTCGGGCGAGGCGGGCACGCATGAAAGCATCGTCAGGATTGGCCCGCATCGCTTCCCGGAGGTAGCCACGCACCAATCCGAGATAGTCCAATCGCCGGTATTCCGGCAGAAAGACGCGTTCCGCCACCTCCGTCGTGAAAGGCTCACCGGTGGTCACATGATGGTTGCAGGATGGGCGAACCGGCGGTGTGTCCATCCTGTAAATCTGCAGGCGCCCCGGAATCGGAGGAGGCATCATGTCCGGCAACTTCGGCAGAATTGGCCACCACGACGGCAGTGGCCGCTCAGGCACCCCTTCTCTGCCGGCATCGGGGTTGCCACGGAGCTCGCCGTGTCGATGCCAGCGTCTAGGCATGGTGGTTTTTTTGTGTTGTGGGTTGTGCGGGTATGGTCGAAGATAGCTCGGTGACCTCCCCCTTCTATGGTCGCGGCGGGAAACGCCGAGAACTCACGGGAAGCGGTGGGCAAGAAAGGCGGGGGACGGCGTGGCGGCGGAAAGACACTGGAAATACGCCGGTGACATGGTTATACCCTACAGGTACACAACATTGGTATACCTAGTCCAGCCCAAGGAAGTCCCACGACAAGATACCCGGCCTGTGGAGATTTCGGGTGGCCCAAAGCCCATGACGTCTTTGGATGCTTGGAGAACAAGACTAGAATAGATAGATTTTTCAAAGGAGACAAACCCTAATATGTAACCGACTCGACCTGCGCTCGGGACCTTCCTATCTATATAAAGGCTAGGAGGGCACGGCGAGGAGGTCCTTCAACTCACCTCATACACACCTCACACCAGATTACATCTGCGCACCCCTGTAACCTTCGGTTCCGCCGTAATCAACAGCAGACAAGCAGGAGTAGGGTTTTCCCTCCAGGGGCCTGAACCTGGGTAAACCTCGTGTCCCCGTGTTGCTTGTATGTTAACCGTTCCGCAATCTCCAGCATGCCCATCTTCTCCAAAACCCAAGTCCATAACAATGGGCATTGACGAAATCAACCCTCGTCAATTGGCACCGTTTATGGGAACTGGGGACGTTGATTGTGCGATCGTGATGGTCCCATCCGGAGGGATCTACAACTCGCCGGCGATGGAGAATCATATCCTCTTCGGCACCTTCGACTTCACCGCCCACTCGCCAGCCACCATGAGGGATTTCGAGCCCGTCGGTGACAGGCTCGAGATTCTGTTCGGGAGCTTCTGCTTCCAGGTGGGGCAGACCGGCACCCTCCGCCTCCCAGAGCGGGTGCCACCACCATCCATGAGGCCCGCTTCGTGGGTCCCACCCATAGGCGTGTTACGCACGTCGACGCTGACAGACAAGTCATAGATAGCAGCTGCTGCAACTCAGATCTGTACGGACCTTCCTCAGATGATGGAACCTACGGTTCTGGATCCAAAAGCTACTCGCGGATGCTACCAATGCGTCGTGGTCAGCCAAAGCGAAGTAGAACCACCACCAGGTTCGAGTACACCAAATCCTCCACCCAACCCACCCCTCAACCCGCAAGCTGGGAACAGAGGAAATAGGGAGATTCGCCTCTTAGGCCCAACGAAGGCGACACCAACGCCTAATAGAAGATCAACATCAACGAGGACGGATGGCGCCAGGCACGCGAAGCCGTGGCGGGTAACATGATACTACCTGTGAATGCCTCACAGGATCTGCTGACGGCATACCATCTCCTCCTCATCGGCGAGCATAACCGGCAAGTGAAGCTGATGGAAGAACTCGACAAACACAAGCAGGCGGCTTGAGAGTCTAGCGCGCGGCGAGATGTGCTCTCTGCTTCTGGTGGCTCCAGCTCGCATGGCAATAACGCCAACAAGCATCGCTCCCGCACGGAGCACATGGACCCCGCCGCACGTCGCGACGTCACAAGGACCTTCAACACGTCCTTCATGTCAATGGACGTGAATGGCAACATCATACCAAATACGCCACAGGCTGCGATCATGGCAGACACCACGTACGTCGCGTCCTATCCACCTCCGGTGGGTGACCCGAAGAGCACCATGCATAAGTCCGTGCTAGCCGGACTCGTCGAAGCTGCACTCTACGATGAAGCTCCTGCGGAGCCGAAGAAAAAAGTTGCGGTCAAATTCACCCGCAGCCCTACACCCTCATCCGACGAGGACGAGCACGATCTGCCTCGACGTCGCAAGAGCCCAAGGTGTCGCAGCAGCGACTATGACGCTCGAAACGATCTCGCTCAGCGCAAGGTCGACAAGGCACGCGACAAACGCACATGTTACCCGAATCCGACAAGGATGGCGATGGAGAGTTGTGCGGAGCCAGATGCTTCAACAGATCCGTTCGGAGCACGCGGATGCCGAAAAATTTCAAGCTCCCTTCATACACTTCGAAGTTTGACGGTACTCAGGACCCGAAGGCCTGGCTCAGCGACCACCTCTCATTCGTAAAACTCCACGGTGGTAACAGGAACACCGCCCTGCAATGCCTTCAGCTGCAGCTGACAGGCGCAGCTCGGATCTGGCTCAGCAACCTATCCTCAGGCTCCATCCGAAGCTAGGAGGAGCTAGCATATAGCTTCATCCGCAACTTCAAGGGCACCAGCAAGAGGCCAGCCTCGATTGAAGAACTACGGGCCTGCACCCAACGTACAGGCGAATCCATTCGCTCGTACATCCTACGCTGGTCTCACATCAAGAACTCCGCTGTGCACATATCTGAGGAAAGGACAATCGATGCCTTAAAGGACGGCGTCAAGCACCCAGACTTCAAGGAAGAACTTAGGCGCGTCAAGCCCAAGACGCCCGACCACCTCATGGACATTGCCAACAGGTGGGCAGATGGCGAGGATTCCCTCCATCGAACACATTCGGATGACGAGGACGACTACGGCCGCAGGCGTGAACGCCGCAGCAAACAAAGATCGCACGTCTATGATGATCGCGACGGAGTCTATATGGTTGCGGCTGGCTACGACGACCGACGCAACAACAGGAACCGTAGCAGCGGATACCGTGGACGCAACTTCCGCGAGGAAGGGCGACCTACAAAAACATGGCAGCGTCGCAGCAATGACGATGAGACCTCGGCATACGACAAGTTGTCTGGCCCTTGCACCATCCACTTCTAGATCGACAAGCGAGATGGCAAAAGGAAGGCCAGCCACATGCTAAAGAACTACCGCGAGTTCCAGAAACTCGGTAAGGGTCTCACCCAAATGCGACGCCAGATCGTGAACCCTGGGTTTCGGCCCGCACCTGCACTAGGTGATATCTCCCACGGAGCTCCTCCACCACCACCCGTTGGACCATCGAATCCAGCGATCGCACCTGCGCCAAACAATAGCAAAGGAGGATATCCACCGCCAAAAGGGTCCCTGATGATCCAAAAGGGACGCCCTAGCAACAGGATGCAAAAGTTGATCACCTGATAGGTCAGCCTGGCCGTGACTGCTCCACCTACCATCCCTGAGTACCTCAGTGGCTCGAAGTCCTGCATCACGTTCGATCGTTCGGATCACTCTTGCCAGATCCCTCACCCAGGTCATGCCACCCTGGTGCTCGAGGCGCAGATCGGAGGATTTGAGATGAGCCGCGTCTTCATGGACGGTGGCAGCGGCATCAACCTGATGTTCGCCAGCACCCTCGCAGCGATGCGGATCCCGCTGTGCAGCCTGCAACAATCCGACACGATGTTCCACGGCATAGTCCCAGAGAAGGGCATATACCCCTGGGAAATATATGGCTCGACGTCATCTTCGGTCAGCCCGAAAACTTCAGACACGAGCGATTGGAGTTCGAAGTGGTGGACTGGCCATCACAATACCATGCCATCCTCGGGCGTGTGGCATTCACAAGATTCCTAGCAGTACCGCACTACGCGTACCTGCTACTGAAGATGCCAGGACCCAGGGGAGTCATTACCGTCCAAGGAAGCTTCACCCGATCTGATCACTATGATAGGGATTTCAACAGAATCTCCCAGTCGTTCGGTATGCAGGAGGAGCTCACAAGGCTCCAAGAAGTGACAGACAACGGGGCACCCCCAGTCTCTAGGAAAAACACACCCAATATGTCGTTCGACTCCACGGTCAACACGAAAAAGGTGCAGGTCCACCCAACAGATGCCTCCAAGATGGCGTTGATCGCCAAGGACCTCATCCCTGCATAGGAGAGCGCGCTCGTTGAATTCCTCCGTGAGCGCTAGGAAATCTTTGCCTGGTGTCCTGCGGACATGCCAGAGGTTCACAGAGAATTCACCGAGCACGCACTCAATGTGTTCGCTGAAACAAAGCCAGTCAAACAGTCAATCCGATGACTCTCCGAACCAAGAGCTGAAGTCATTGGAATCGAAGTGTCGTGGTGGTATCACGGCATATGCCATGGGTAGGCTAAAGTTGGGGCCGATGGACGTGGAGGAATCTGGGGAGGGATGATGCAGTGAAGACCGCACTCGTATGAACAAAGAGAAATACAATGTATATTGGATTGAAGCTCTCAAGTGGAGATAACCCCTCATTCTATACATCTAATCTCTTATAATCTTGCCATACTTGTGGCTACAACCATGCTCCTTGAGCTGTATCTCCTATACTTCTATCTTGATCTCTCTGTGAGAGTGGAGGAAGAAGAAGAAGGAGAGCTCCTAATGAGCAGAGAGGGGAGGAGCCCTTCGGGGCCTCTCTTGTGAACGATCCCCCTGGTGCTCCTTATAAAGGGGAGCCCAGGGGACAAGGCTTGTTCCACACGTTTGGCATCTAAGTAGCATATTTCCCGGCATCTTCTCAGATGCTCAGCATATGCCTTGGCATCTTTGGAGATGCCATGGCATATTCCTTAGCATATTCTTGATGCCAAGGGCATATTCTCTAGCATCCTCTTGATGCCAAGGGCATGTTCCATATGCCCAGGTGCCAGTCTGAGCCACGGGCGTCCCAAGACTGGCACGAGACTTGTTTGTCTTGTCCTGGGTCGATGTTGAGTCGTTGTAGATGGCGTGAAGTCATCTAGAGGTCAATAAGGGGGTGTTTGGGTCTTTATATCTCGGCCCAAATGTCCTGGAGCTAGTCGTAATTCGGCCTGACACAGGGTAAACTCGGCCTGGGGGGACTTGGGCCTAAACCGGATCAAGCTTCATCCCTGCCGAGCTGATCCACGGCCCAGCCGGGTTGTAAAGTGGCCCAGCCGGGGTGGCTCTCATCCGGCCTGGAGGGGAGAGTCGGCGGTGGGCCGAGATGACTGAGGCTGGCCCGTCCGGGAGAGGAGGTTGGGTCGGTGGAGCTTGCTTGACTCGGCCTGGAGTGGAGGCAGCCCAGCCGGGATACCCTGCTTGATTCGGCCTGGAGTGGAGCGGAGCAATCCCGCGGTGGGCCGAGATGCTCTGAGCCGGCCCACCCGGGTGACGTTGTTGAGGCGAGCAGACTCCGGCGGCCCAGTGCGTCGAGGAAGCAGGGGGCGCGGCGGGAGTGAGCGCTGGCGTCGAGTCGTCTTGGTTCGACGAGGAAGGGTGCCGAGGTGGGCGTTGACTCGGCGGGTTGACCCGGTGGGGAGCTAGGTGGGTCGTTCTGAGGTAAGGCCTGTCCGGGTTATGTCCTCCTCTGGGTCTAGTTCGGCCTGGTAGCCCAAGGACTAGGCCGAGATTGGTATAGCTCGGCCCAGGTAGTTTTTTCCTCTTATTATTTTCTATTTGCCATATGTTTCTTATCCAGCATAATGTTCTCTTTGTCTCCCTTGATATTGAGTTGTTGCGCTTGTTGTTGTGTCTCTTTATACCTCAACTCTGGGGTACCCGGGGTCATATCCCCGACATTAGTCCCCGAGGCTATGTGGGACTCGTAGAGTCATGCATAGGCTTCATATATTAAAATATTCCCAGAGTTGTATTTCCTCGTCATATATTTCTTCGTCGCATACCTCCTTTGGGTAAGTTCGTGATACCTAGCCTTTATAGGCACTGGTCTTTTAACCCTTTTGGGTAGGACATGACTTCTGGCCTTCATGGGCACTGGTCTTATAACCTTTCTTGGGCAAGTTATGAGTTCTGGCCTTCTTGGGCACTGCTCTTTTAACCTCTTTGGGTAAGTTATGAGTTCTGGGCTTAGTGGGCACTGCTCTTTTAACCTCTTTGGGTAGGTCATGAGTTCTGGCCTTCTTGGGCACTGCTCTTCTAACCTCTTTGGGTAAGTTATGAGTTCTGGCCTTCTTGGGCACTGCTCTTTTAACCTCTTTGGGTAAGTTATGAGTTCTGGCCTTATTGGGCACTGCTCTTTTAACCTCTTTGGGTAAGTTATGAGTTCCTGCCTTATTGGGCACTGCTCTCTTAACCTCTTTGGGCAAGTCATGAGTTCTGGCCTTCTTGGGCACTGCTCTCTTAACCTCTTTGGGAAAGTCATGAGTTCTGGCCTTCTTGGGCACTGCTCTTCTAACCTCTTTGGGTAAGTTATGATCCGAGTCATCTATTTCCAAATCCGAGTTATCTTACTCAAAATTGACTTATGTCTTAAGTCTGAGTCTTCTGACTCAAATCCGAGGTATATGAATTAAATCCGAGTTATCTCATTACAAATCCGAGTTACTTTACTCAATTTTGACTTACATCTCAAATCTGGGTCATCTGACTCAAATCTGAGGTATATGACTCAAATCCGAGTTATCTCATTCCAAATCTGAGTTACTTTACTCAATTTTGACTTACATCTCAAATCTGCGTCATCTGACTCAAATCCGAGGTATATGACTTAAATCCGATTTATCTCACTCCAAATCCGAGTTACTTTACTCAATCTTGACTTACATCTCAAATCTGGGTCATCTGACTCAAATCCGAGTTATATGACTCAAATCCGAGTTACATGACTCAAATCCGAGTTACTTTACTCAAAATTGACTTATGCCTCGAGTCTGAGTTACCTGGCTCAAAATCCGAGTTATATGACTCAAATCCGAGTTATTTTATTCAAAATTGATTTATGTCTTAAGTCTGAGTTACCTGGCTCAAAATCCGAGTTATATGACTCAAATCTGAGTTACTTTACTCAAAATTGATTTATGTCTTAAGTCTGAGTTACCTGGCTAATCCGAGGTATATGACTTAAATCCGAGTTATCTCATTCCAAATCTGAGTTACTTTACTCAATTTTGACTTACATCTCAAATCTGAGTCATCTGACTCAAATCCGAGGTATATGACTTAAATCCGAGTTATCTCACTCCAAATCCAAGTTACTTTACTCAATCTTGACTTACATCTCAAATCTGGGTCATCTGACTCAAATCCGAGTTACATGACTCAAATCCGAGTCATCTGTTTGCCACGATATAACTTGATATGGCGTGATGATGTTAATTTGCCTTTGATATGGATCCGGGATATAGATCCGAGATTAAGTTTTGGGATATGATAATAGGGCTAACCGCTGAGAGATTTGATTTGAGATGTAGATATGGGATATAGATTCGAGATATGATAAGCTGGCCAATAGTCATCCGAGATATGGGATAACCTGGCAAGATGGTGAGATATCAATCCGAGTCATAACATAACCTGGCAATCTGGTGAACTGAATAAAGCTTCGGCCCGAATCAGAGATATGATTAGTACGCCGAGTCTGAATACAAATCCGAATTATAATATACCCTGGCAAGCTGAATCAAATGTTAGTCCGAATCAGAGACAATCTACTGAGCTGAGTTAAAGGTTAATCCGAAGCATAAAAAAATTTGACTCAAATTATATCTGAATCATCAATAAGCTGGCTGGTGAGCTGAGTTAAAGGATAATCCAAAGCATAAATAAACTAACTCAAATTCTGTCTGAATCATAAATATGCTGACTCAAATTCTATCCGAATTATAAATAGGCTGACTCAAATCTTATCCGAATCATAAACATGCTGACTCAAATTCTGTCCGAATCAGCAATAAGCTGGCTGGTGGGTTGAGTTAAAAGTCGGTCCAAAGCGTGAATAAACTAACTCAAATTCTATCTGAATTATCAATAAGCTGGCTGACGAGCTGAGTTAAAGGTTAACCTAAAGCATACTAACTCAAACTCTATCTAAATCATCAATAAGCTGATTCAACTTCTATCCGAGTTATAAATAAGCTGGCTCAAATACAGATCTAAATCAACATAATGTTCTCTTAATCCAAAGGTGATTCTACGGATAAGTTGACTAGTCCCCGGGTTAAGTTATTTTCTCCCCGGGGTGAAGGATTGAGTGTAGGTGGCTGAGTTATCTGGCACTTACAGTATACTCGGAGAAATGTTTGAGTGAGTCTTGCTAGGTCATACCTGCCCTACTGAGTTACCTGGTACTTACAGTAAGCTTGGAGCAGTGCTTGAGCCTTTCTTGCTGAGTCTTACCTGCTTTGATGAGTTAGACTTGGAGAGCCTCTGCGCTTACCTCTTTGTTCTATGTTGGCTTGGTGGAGCTGAATGAGCCCTATGAGGAAGAAGTTGATGAAGATGTTCCCGTCCGGATGGAAACCCAACCAACACCACTAGAAGGCCCCACGGTGGGTGCCAAATGTCGTGGTGGTATCACGGCATATGCCATGGGTAGGCTAAAGTTGGGGCCGATGGACGTGGAGGAATCCGGGGAGGGATGATGCAGTGAAGACCGCACTCGTATGAACAAAGAGAAGTACAATGTATATTGGATTGAAGCTCTCAAGTGGAGATAACCCCTCATTCTATACATCTAATCTCTTATAATCTTGCCATACTTGTGGCTACAACCATGCTCCTTGAGCTGTATCTCCTATACTTCTATCTAGATCTCTCTGTGAGAGTGGAGGAAGAAGAAGAAGGAGAGCTCCTAATGAGCAGAGAGGGGAGGAGCCCTTCGGGGCCTCTCTTGTGAACGATCCCCCTGGTGCTCCTTATAAAGGGGAGCCCAGGGGACAAGGCTTGTTCCACACGTTTGGCATCTAAGTAGCATATTTCCCGGCATCTTCTCAGATGCTCAGCATATGCCTTGGCATCTTTGGAGATGCCATGGCATATTCCTTAGCATATTCTTGATGCCAAGGGCATATTCTCTAGCATCCTCTTGATGTCAAGGGCATGTTCCATATGCCCAGGTGCCAGTCTGAGCCACGGGCATCCCAAGACTGGCACGAGACTTGTTTGTCTTGTCCTGGGTCGATGTTGAGTCGTTGTAGATGGCGTGAAGTCATCTAGAGGTCAATAAGGGGGTGTTTGGGTCTTTATATCTTGGCCCAAATGTCCTGGAGCTAGTGGTAATTCGGCCTGGCACAGGGTAAACTCGGCCTGGGGGGACTTGGGCCTAAACCGGATTAAGCTTCATCCCTGCCGAGCTAATCCACGGCCCAGCCGGGTTGTAAAGTGGCCCAGCCGGGGTGGCTCTCGTCCGGCCTGGAGGGGAGAGTCGGCGGTGGGCCGAGATGACTGAGGCCGGCCCGTCCGGGAGAGGAGGTTGGGTCGGTGGAGCTTGCTTGACTCGGCCTAGAGTGGAGGCAGCCCAGCTGGGATACCCTGCTTGATTCGGCCTGGAATGGAGCGGAGCAATCCCGCGGTGGGCCGAGATGCTCTGAGCCGGCCCACCCGGGTGACGTTGTTGAGGCGAGCAGACTCCGGCGGCCCAGTGTGTCGAGGAAGCAGGGGGTCACGGCGGGAGTGAGCGCTGGCGTCGAGTCGTCTTGGTTCGACGAGGAAGGGTGCCGAGGTGGGCGGTGACTCGGCGGGTTGACCCGGTGGGGAGCTAGGTGGGCCGTTCTGAGGTAAGGCCTGTCCGGGTTATGTCCTCCTCTGGGTCTAGTTCGGCCTGGTAGCCCAAGGACTGGGCCGAGATTGGTATAGCTCGGCCCAGTTAGTTTTTTCCTCTTATTATTTTCTATTTGCCATATGTTTCTTATCCAGCATAATGTTCTCTTTGTATCCCTTGATATTGAGTTGTTGCGCTTGTTGTTGTGTCTCTTTATACCTCAACTCTGGGGTACCCGGGGTCATATCCCCGACGCGAAGTCAATAGACTGCTCGATGCCAACTTTATCCGAGAAATAAAGGAGGGTGAGTGGCTGGCCAACACTATGCTGGTCCCCAAAAAGGACATGGACATCCTGCGGATGTGCGTGGACTTCACATCGCTCAACAAATACTGTCTCAAGGACCACTTCCCTCTACCGCGGATCGACCAAATCATTGATTCGACTATAGGATACGAGAAACTCTCCTTCCTCGACGCCTACTCAGGCTACAACCAGATTCGGCTGAAGGTTGAAGATCAGGAGAAAACGGCGTTCATCATGCCGTTAGGAGTATTCTGCTACAACACCATGCCCTTTGGGATGAAGAATGTAGGTGCCACGTACCAGAGGTGCATGCGGGCGTGCCTGAAAAACCAGATCGGTCGCAACATTCAAGTCTATGTCGACGACATAGTAATCAAGACCAGAGAGGCCAAGACGCTGATCGACGATCTCCGCGAGACGTTCGATAACCTTGATCACTATAAGATCAAGCTGAACCCAGAAAAGTGTGCCTTCGGCATCCCATCTGGCCAATTACTCGGCTACTTCATCTCCCAGCGAGGGATCGAGGCAAATCCGAAGAAAATCCGTGCCATACTTACCATGGAGAAGTCGAAGAACCTCAAAGGTGTCCAGCAACTAACTGGGCGTATCGCGGTGACGAGAAGGTTCATCAGTCGCATGGGTGAGAAGGCCCTGCCTTTGTACCAGCTGCTACGCAAAGCTGACAAGTTCGAGTGGACACCCAAAGCAGATGACGCGTTAGAGGACCTCAAGCGGCTGCTCTCCACCTCGCATGTCCTTGTCACGCCAAAGGAGTGTGAACCTCTGTTGCTCTACATCGCAACCACGCATCAGGTGGTCAGCACCGTACTCGTGGTCGAACGACCCGAAGATGGCAAGACCCATGGGGTCCAACACCCAATCTACTACCTCAGCAAGGTACTAACATCAACAAATCAGAGGTACCCTCACTACCATAAGCTCGCCCACGACGTATTCATGATGGCTCGTCGGCTGAGCCATTACTTCCAGGAGCATCATGATGGATCGTCGGCTGAGCCATTACTTCCAGGAGCATCAGATCATGGTCGTCAATGAGGCGCCACTATCCAACATCCTGAACAACCCCGAAGCCACGGGACGTGTAGACCTGTGGGGCATCGAGCTATCCCCTCTAGACATAGTCTACGAACGACGAGAGGCCATCAAATCTTAGGTGCTCCCTGAATTCCTCGTCCACTGGATGGAGCTCCAGCTGCCAAACACTCCGGATATGACACAATCATGGACGATGCACTTCGACGGCTCCAAGCGTGAGGTCGGAGCAGGATCTGGCATCATACTGACGTCCCCTCAAGGCGACAAGATGAAATATGTCATTCGGATGAAATTTCGTGCCTCCAATAACGAGGCCGAATACGAGGCCCTCATCCATGGCATGCAGATGTCCAAGATCTGCGGCACAACATGCCTAGTCATCTACGGATACTCGAATCTTGTCGTCCAGCAGACAATGAACGAGTGTGACGCTCATAGCGCCAACATGATCGCGTACCGCGCACTCTACAACTCACTCGAAGGGGACTTCGACGGCTACGAGCTTTGGCACATCGGAAGAGAAAGCAACGAAGAAGCTGATAGACTCGTTAACATCGGCTCCACCTGCGCACGGGTACCACCAGGTGTGCTCCTCGAACAAATCTGTGTACCCTCTATCAAAAGGAAATTCCCCAAGGGATCACCCGAAGAAGCGGAGCACTCGGGGGCTGCGCCACCCGAAGGACAGGAAGGGCCCGTAAAGCTCGACACCAAAGCCGAGCTGGTTAGCCTGATGCATGTCATGGCGATCGAAGAGACGTGGACACAGCCGTACCTTCAGTACCTGATAAACAAAGAACTGCCCGATGACCCGACAAATGCCCGACGCATATCCGGTCCAAAGCATTCACCATCATCAATGGCGAGTTGTACAAGCGCCGCATTTCGGTTGTACACCAATGGTGTGTCACCATCGGTGACGACAAACCCATCCTTCAAGACATCCACGAGGGCATCTGCGGCCATCATGTAGGCAGCCGCGCCCTAGTTGCCAAAGCTCTGCGAGCTGGATTCTATTGGCCAACAGCCATGAATGATGCCAAGGACATCGTCCAAAGGTGCAACGCCTGCTAGAGGTACGCGGACAAGCCACACGCACCGGGATCTGATCTAAGGCCCATACCATTGGCCTGGCCCTTCGCCCAATGGGGCCTCGACATGATACGTAAACTGCCCAAATCATCGAAAGGAAGCCACGTCTACCTCCAGGTCGCAGTCGACAAGTTCACCAAATGGATCGAGGCCATGCCCGTCACCAACCAAAGCGGAAAAATTGCCGTTAAGCTCTTCGAGTCCATAGTGTACAGGTTCGGTGTGCCACACATCATCATCATGGACAACGGTTCGAACTTCATCTCGAAGGAATTCCAGAACTTCTGCGAGGGCCTCGGCATCAACATATCATATGCCTCTATGGCACACCCGCAGACCAACTGATAGGTCGAAAAGGCCAACGGCCTCATAGGCAACGACATCAAGAAACGCTTTCTATGCCCACTCGAAAGGCTCGTGGGAGCTTGGGTGGAGGAGCTACCCTCTGTACTCTAGAGCCTGCATACAACACCGAACAGTTCAACTGGCTACACACCCTTTTTTATGGTGCACGGCGCCGAAGCCGTGCTACCTACAGAAGTATGCCACAAGGCCCCATGGGTCGTTGCCTACAACAAAGTGATGGCGCCCAGCACTTGTCGTGGTACGCTTCATTGGAAACCCCAAGAGAAAGGTATGAAGCAGCACAGCAGCAAGTTTCCCTTAGTAAGAAACCGAGGTTATCGAACCAGTAGGAGGAAGGAAACGTCACACAGGTGTTGCTAGCAACGCGGAGACCTGCACAACACAAACTCAAGACTTTGCCCCAACAATTTAGTGGGGTTGTCAAGCTCACCGGTTTGCTGTAACAAAGGATTAAACGTATGGTGTGGAAGGTAATGGTTTATAGCAAGTAAACAAGTAGCAGTGGAAGATGTATCAATGGTAAAGATTGGGCCGGGGTCCATAGTTCACTAGAGGTGCTCTCCTTAGATAAACAACATGGCATGAAGGGTAAACAAATTACAGCAGGGCAATTGATAGGAACTGAGCAAGGCATAACAATGCAATTACTAGTCAGAAAGATCCTATGAGATTCGATTGGGCAATACAACAAGATACATAGACCTCCATCCAACTACATCTATGACTAGAAGTCCACCTTCAGGTTATCATCCGAACCCCCTCCAGTATTAAGTTGCAAGCAACAGACAACTGCTTTAAGCAAAGTGTGTAAGGTAAACAGTCCACATGTTCCTTGAACAAGAGACCGTTGTTTTCTCCCTAGTGGCAACAACACATCTACAACCGAAGAGATTTCTATCACTTCCCTTGGAAACTAAAGGCATGAACCCACTATCGAGCATAAATACCCCCTCTTGGAGTCACTAGCAACTACTTGGCCAAGATAGCTACTAACAACAGAGAGCATGCAAGATCACAAACAACACAGACATGATAGAATCATAAAGACAAAACCATTAATCAAACCAACATAATAATCTCGATATCCATCGGATCCCCGCAAACACAACATGCATGATTACAAATAGATTAGATCTTGATCATGAATGGATCTAACAAGATCTATACATGAAAGCACAAAGGAGGAGATACAACCATCTAGCTACTACATGGACCCATAGTCCAAGGTGGAACTACTCAGGCATCATACCGGAGAGAAGGCCTCTAGGATGATCTCCCCTCCGATAGGGTGCCGGGAAGAACTTCAGATCCCCCGATCTAGGTACGATGGTGGAGGCGGCTATAGACGGTTTCGTGGAGATTTGATCGGGTTCTCAGGGTTTCTGCATCGGGGGCTTCTTATAGGCGAAGGGGGAGGCCGAGGAGGCGGCCAGGGTGTCCAAACCCTAGCCAAGCGCGGGCCCACCCCTGGCAACGCCTGGGCGGGTGGCGACCCTGGCCCGCTTCCTCGTCTCCCCTCTGGACTTCTTGTTCCCCACGGAAAGTAATTGACTTTGACGTTTGTCCCGTCCAATTCCGAGAATATTTCTTTACTATCTTTTCTAAAACCAAAAACAGCAGAAAACAGGCATCTAGCACTGTTGCAACTTGTTAATAGGTTAGTACCAAAAAACTCATGCTCGTCCTCGAGTAGGTAAGTGATAAACAGAATAATTTTTGAGGTGACATGCACCCTCACAATAAAGATCCAACCATTTGCAAGCATTGAAAGCTGGGATCAAAGAACTCTAAACATGTGCATGAAAGATGGAGTTATAACAATAGGACATAGTAACTATGCATGTAACATGACAAGCTATAAGCAAACATCATGAATAACATGCATTGAAAAACGTTTGTTTGTTTCACATACAGAAAACATAGCATAGTGGCAATCAGCTTGTGCCTCATAGAGTAGCAAATAGATGCATATGACACCTTCAAAGTTCACAAGGGTGACTAGAAACAAATAGCACAAGAACAAGTAATAACACAATATGCATCAATTAATAAGCTTTGGAACACTGCACACAGAATGACAACTACGCTCTCTTAATGGAGCCTAAAGGTAGAAGGTGGAGACTCAATAATGGTGGAAGAAAGGACTTTTTGTAAAGGAAGCAGGGATTACAAGTTTCAAAAAGAGCTTCCAAAAATTATGGTACTTGTTAGCTTTCAGCCCTCATTGCCCCTATCATAAGTATCTTGAAGTGGTTAAGGTTAAAGTGGCAAAGCTGGAGTATATGTGTGATGAAGTATAAGTTGGCAATATCAAGTCCCTTGAATATGAGGGCCACACCTCATGCATACTCAACTTTGGGTCTAGGTAAGTTCTTGTCATTGTAAGTATTTGCATATCATTGAGAACCGCTAACGGGGTACCCCTTGCACATGGTACAGGAGCTTTCCCATAACCAAAATGACAAGGCAAGCAGACAATGAGCATCTCAGCAATCTTTTTATTTACCATATACATAGCTTTTTATTGAGGATGCTTCATAGATAGCTCATTATGGTGATGTTGTAAGTTTCCACCATGCTTAGGCATGGATTAGGCTAGCGGCCTAGGCGTTTCTCTAACACAAGATACAAACTCCATGGACTTACAAGTTCCCTTTTTATTTCACACTGGTGACATCCATAGACAAAAGAACATGATATCAACTGAGTACAAAGTACAAGTGCAATATTGAAAATGTTCCCCGTGACAGCACGGTTCTGCTAATTCCAACTTATAAGTGCAAGCATATACAACAAAGTTGTCATAATGGTTCAAGTTTATTAGGGGCAAAGAATATAAAGTGTGCCATCAAGTTCGTGAGGGCTTTAATCACTAAATTTTCACATAACAAAATAGTTTTAAATTGGAAGATAGCTGAAAACAAGAATATACTTGGAATGGTGTAACACACCATGCATAGGAGTTTATAGTGGACACTTTGGAATAACTTGGTTTTTTGGGAGTTGGAAGCATGAGTAGAACTTACTCATACAAGTGGAGGCTAGCAAAAGACTGGGAGCAACCAACTAAGAGAGCATAATGGCCATAATCATGCAGAGCAACAAAGCATACTAATCAAAGCAAAGAGTGGTACTACAAGTCAAGGACTAAATGATCATAGAGGCTAATGGTGACTTGTCATAGTCATAACATGGTGTAAGCATGTGCCAAGTCAACCCAAGCAAAGCATCAACGGAGAATACCATAATACTATGCTTTTGCATGCTAAAACAACACATAATTTCTTCAAGGCACACTAAGCAATCCCAATTGTTTGTAACAAGACATGCTACATCAATAATCACTAAGCATAATGCCAAAACAACACCTAGCATGGCATGCTAAAGTCTAAGTCATAGTCAATGCAAGCTCCTCTTGCACTTACAAGCAAGAACTTACTACTCCTTTCCAACACCAAGCAAACTTATTTGCAAAACAACACAACGAGAACGGGGGTCCAAACTACTTTATTCAAGCAAACTAAACAACCTAAGCAAAGCAAACAAAAACTAAGACGCTCCAAGAACAACACAACTGTGCATGAAACAATAAAAACGAAGTGTCTAGACAGACCTGGGCTTTTAATTGATGAAGAGGGGATGCCTTGGGCATCCCCAAGCTTTGATGCTTGTACCTCTTGGATATTTATTGGGGTGACACCATGGTGTAATCCCCAAGATTGAGCTTTTGTCCATTCTTCATCTCATTCCATCATTCTCTCTCTACACCTAAATTTTTTCCTTCATACAAAACTTCACACAGTCTTCATTAGCAACATTAGTTTATTCAAAAGATATTAGACCACTGGCAAAGCTTTGAAACAGCAAGGTTTTTCACTAAAAACACAAGATACTATAGTAACTTCTTCAAAAAGCTCAATTCACCTAAAGAGAACTCAAAAAGGAATCAATAAGAAGCAAATGCAAATAATGGCAGAAATCTGTCAAAATAGACCAGCAGGTAGAAACCGATTTTTTCGAACATCTTCTGTTGCTCAAATCAAAACGTGTTGTACTAACGAAAGTTAGCTAACATACTAGGGGATTTATTCGTAAATTTTGAGCTCAATCCGAGTTACAGAGACTCCTCACAAATTTTTTGGTGGAGGACAGAAGTCTGTTTCGGGACAGCAACTCCCCAAATCTTACTTCCCTCTCATTAGAGGTCATTCTTGGCACAAAAGGCAAAAAAAGGATAAGAAGAGGTCATTACTGAAGTAATAACTTCCAAGACTCAAGGAAACTCTTGGTTTATCTCCCAACTAGTACTTTTCTTTAACGCCTTTAAGTTAGGCACAAGAAGCAAGAAGAATCAAGTATTTTCAAATGAGGAAGCATTAACATCAAACCTTGCTTTCAAAGGGGGAGCAAGAGCAACTTCTCTCTTCTCATTGGGAAGTCTTCAATACCTTTCTTTAATGGAAAATGATATTTAATGGTGCCTTCTTTCATATCAATGATGGCACCAACTGTTCTAAGAAAAGGTCTTCCCAAAGTAATAGGACAAGAAGCATTATATTCAACATCCAAAACATAGAAATCAACAGGGACATAAGCATTGTTAACCATGATGAGAACATCATTAATACTCCCCATGAGTTTCTTCTTATCATTATCATTGAGTGGGACATCTAAATAACAATCTTCCAATGGTGGCAAATCAAGCATTTCATAAATCTTCCTAGGCATAATAGAGACTCTAGAACCAAGATCACATGAAGCTTTGAGGTTAAAGTCATTCACATGCATATTAATAATGGGTTCCCAACTATCTTCTACTTTCCTAGTGATACGTCCAAAATGTATCTACTTTCTCGAACACTTTGCTATTGTTTTTCCTCTATATTTGTGTGATTTGGATACAACTAACACGGACTGACGCTGTTTTTAGCAGAATTATCTTGGTGTCTTGTTTTTGTGCAGAAAATGAACTATCAGGAAAAATCCCAGAAAATATGCCAAAAATTATATTTCACCAGAAGATCCACGGAGCCAGAAGAAGAAATGGAGGGGAGGCCTGGGGGGCCCAGACCCACCCTAGAGGCGGGCCCACCTGACCCCGCGCCTGGAGGGGGTCTGGCCACCCCAGGCAGCTCCTCGGCCTCCCTCTGCGCCTATAAGTTGCCTTTCGACCTAAAAATAGAGGGGGGTTCGATAGTTTTCTAGAAAGAATTCTGCTCTACCGCCGCCACGAGAAACCAAGATTCGGATCCAGAAACTCCGTTCTGGCACCCTGCCGGGACGGAGAATTTGGAGAGGATCATCACCATCGTCATCACCAATGCATCTCCATCAACCACCGATGTTTCCCTCATCCATGAGTGAGTAATCCCCCGCTGTAGGCTTGGGGATGGTAGGGATTGGATGAGTTCTATCATGTAATCGAATATGATTGTTAGGGCATAGTGCCTAGTATCTCTATTAGTGCTATTTGACTTTGTTGCAACTTGTTGTGCTTAATGCTTGTCACTTGGGCCTGAGTGCCATGATCTCAGATCTGAACTTATTATTGAATCATTATGATAGTATTGTTTATGATCTTATCTGCAAGTTGTGTACACATATCATTGTTCGGATCCAAAGGCGACGCTTCTACCCCTAGCTACCTCTTTACTTTCACTAGGGCTACTCAGACAAGGCTACTGAGCCGAACAACGTATCTCCTCGTTACGATATGAATAAAAGCTAATTACCTCGACCAAAATTTCTTTTTCCCCGCATTACTTTTCGCTATAACACGCTCGGGGGCTACGCCTCACCTCACGACCTCGTTGACTGAGAACAATGCATACAACCTGAGTAGCTGACCACGTCAGGCTAACGAAAAGGACATGCACATAACAAATCACAACGTGCTAATACAAATAAACTTTACAAAGGGCACTAGAAGCCCACTCGAATACATAAAATTTTGATATCAATCTATTTCTTTACAAGGTCTACCTATTCTGGAGAATCACACTTGCCCGATGCTCGAAAAGATCCACGATCTCTTTGGCATACTGCCTCACAACCGCATAATGCGGGCGCATATCCCAAAGACTACCATCTGGTTGAAGGGGCAGCCCAGTCACCACCGCCGCGAGATCGACATCACGATGATGCAGCCGAACAAGCGAAAGAGCAGTCTTCACCCCAGCAACCAGCTGATGTCGCACCAACTCCCTAACGCGACCTACGTCTCAAAACTTCGACTAAAGACCCCAAAGGGTGATGGTGCCTCATTCAGGGGGAACATGATGAACAAGATGGATGCCAGGGAAGTCCTCACCTGCTTCAGCACCTGAGAAACCTGGTACACACGATCTTGCATCGTCGCAAGGACGACGGCCTGATCACGGTCCATCCAGAAGAAGCCACCATCCTCTAAGTCTTGCTGGGTCGGGCAATTCATCTGAATTGCAATGCGCTCCTTCTCTTCCCTCGGAACGAGATTGACACCTGCAGCAAGCATAGAATAAGATGACGCACAAACAAGGTGCATCCTAAAAAAGAGCAGCAGTTCATGAAGACTCACATTGCAGTTGCACGCTCATCTGCCGCAGCCTCCCCATAAAAAATTCCTCCTTGGCAGTGGCTCGCTCATCCTTTGACTTCCACACATCTGTATGACCTCGAATGCCTAGGATATCCTTCTCCAGGCTGTGGAAACGGTCGTGAAGAAATGCGAGCTATGACGCATCATCCAAGGATGGTCGCGGCTCAGGAGCAGTCGAAGTATCAACGGGAGTCTCACTCGAAGGACCCTAAAGGCAAACAAGTCAGGACATGAACATCACAAACATCTCTGGCAACAGCTCGAAAACATAATTTATATACATCAAAGCCACCTCGTGGCATAAGTTGATTCTTTTCATCAGCAAAATATTACACGACAAAAAGCAAAAGGATAAACTATCCTAGCTACAACACTCAAGCCTAGGCACCCGCATCCGGAGTGGCCTCAGAGCCAGACTGCTTGCTCATATGTTTCGGACTCAGAATCCACAACCTCATTGTCCGGCGCAATTAGAAATTTCTCAGGCAGTGGGGGCATTATCCTAGCTACCTTGAGATCATGTAAACCAAAGAAGTCAAAAATTGTAATTAGTCACAATAGTCATAAGTAAACAGCACTAGAAAAAAGGGCGCAATGCGCATGATGCAATTCTACACCTGAGGGACTGCATTCGAAGCACTGAAGGGGGAGGTCAAGGACTTCCCCGAGAGGTCCTCATTGGCCTTGAACTTCAGTAGAGGCCAAAGGGCTCTATCGAGATCGCCCTAGACAGCTCCTCGGATGCGACCCTTGTCAAGTCACTACGGCCAGTATAGAGAAACATCGGATGCGCCCTCGCTTGGAGCGGATGCATCCGACGTTTGAGGAAGGTGCGGATGATGTCCACACCATTGACCTCTTTCTCAGAAACCATCTGGAGTGCCTCCACATGACGGTAGAGCTCCTCCACTTCAGCTACTTTGCCCTTGATACGTCCAAAACATATCTACTTTCTCGAACACTTTGCTATTGTTTCTCCTCTAAACTTGTGTGATTTGGATAAAACTAACACGGACTAACGCTGTTTTCAGCAGAATTACTTTGGTGTCTTGTTTTTATGCAGAAAATGAACTATCAGGAAAAATCCCGAAAATATGCCAAAAACTATTTCTCACCAGAAGATCCACGGAGCCAGAAGGGGAGACAGAGAGGAGGCCTGGGGGGCCCAGACCCACCCCAGGCGCGGGCCCACCACTGGTCGCGCCTGGGGGAGGTCTGGCCACCCCAGGCAGCTCCTCGGCCTCCCTCCGCGCTATAAGTTGCCTTTCGACCTAAAAATCGAGGGGGTTCGATAGTTTTCCAAAAAGAGTTTCGCTCCGCCGCCGCCACCAGAAACCAAGGTTCGGATCTAGAAACTCCGTTCTGGCACCCTGCCGGGACGGGGGATTTGGAGAGGATCATCGCCATCGTCATCACCAACGCATCTCCATCAACCACCGATGTTTCCCTCGTCCATGAGTGAGTAATCCCCCGTTGTAAGCTTGGGGATGGTAGGGATTGGATGAGTTCTATCATGTAATCGAATATAATTGTTAGGGCATAGTGCCTAGTATCTCTTGTGCTATTTGACTTTGTTGACTCTTGTTGTGATTAATGCTTGTCACTAGGGCCCGAGTGTCATGATCTCAGATCTGAACTTATTATTGAATCATTATGATAGTATTGTTTATGATCTTATCTGCAAGTTGTGTACATATATCATTGTCCGGATCCAAAGGCCCCAAAGTGACAATGATTGGGACAACCGGAGGGGAAGGCTGTGGTGTGAGGATCACATGTGTTCATGGAGTGTTAATGCTTTGCTCTGGTGCTCTATTAAAAGGAGCACCTTAATTACCAGTAGTTCCCTAGAGGCCCCGCTGCCATGGGCTGGCTGGACAGAAGATATTGTGCAAGTTCTCATTACGAGCACGTATGACTATATTTGGAGCACATGTCTAGGATTGTTTAGTACTTGGATGCTTGTTATTATTTATCTGCAATGCCCTAGACCTTGAAGTTACATGTTTAGACTCGTCCATGCAATGTTCGTCCATCCATCCCTATGCCTATCCTACTGTTACCGTTACTGATACTATTCTCTTGTTTCACTGTTGCTATTACTGCTGCTGTTGCTTTGTTGTTGCTACTACCAAACTGTTGCTACTGATAAACTTCTGTGAGCAAGAACTATTTCCAGGTGCAGCTGAATTGACAACTCAGTTGTTAAGGCTTGCAAGTATTCTTTGGCTCCCCTTGTGTCGAATCAATAAATTGGGAAATACTACCCGCGAAGACTGTTGCGATCCCCTACACTTGTAGGTCATCAAGACTATTTTCTGGCGCTGTTGCCGGGGAGCATAGCTTTATTTGTAAGTTCATTTGGATATATTATTGTTCACTGCTACTGATGGGGATATGCCTACCGGGGTATACCCAGCAGGACGTTTCCGATCAGCCCAGGAACTGGCGAGTGGGCCTGCAGGACGGCGACTGGATCAAGGCCTGTCGTAGATTCAAGCGACTGGAAGCTGAAGGCCCAGGAGAGTAGATAGGCCCAGTCGGATTAGGTTAAACGATTGCTGAAACCTTAACTAATTCGGTTGAGATATGTAAACCCTAGGGGGTGAGTCTATATAAACCTCCCTAGAGGGCATGTAGAGGATACGTTCCATCGTCCACCCAAGTGACTCGCCGCCTAGCCGTCGAGCTCGCCCCGTTGTACTTCCATCATAATACAATCTAGCAGGAGTAGGTCTTTACCCTCCGGGGGGGCGAACCTGGGTAAAACCCTGTGTCTCCGCCCTCATCTCGCACCGCAGATGGCTGGCCGCCCTTGCCCTATGTTCTACTACTCGCTACCGATTGCAGCATCTGTCGTGGTCATTCCCACGACAGTGGCGCCTACCATGGGGCCTGGCCGGTCTGGCCGGTGTTCTGCGGCGAGATCCAATCTGCCCATCAACGAGTCGATCGCCACCGGCCGCATGATAGCGATCGGCGAGATGCTCCAGATCTTGCCGAGCAGCTACGTCCCGGCGGCGCGACCCGTCACGCATAGCATGATCTTGCCAGTCGGCACGATCAGCCTATTCGTCGGCCTCACCGACGTCATCGTCTCGGAGGACTCGGCTCGCATCCACGAGTCGCCACCACGCGACTGGCTCTCCGAGAGCCAGGTCCGCACGATCCACCTCCTCGCCTCCGAGTACAACTCGGCCCACAGCAACGTGGCCGAAACCACCGCAGCCGCGGAAGACGCGGCCCTCAACGACGACGCCGACTCGGCGACCCTGTCGCCGGATCCATCATCGCGGCTTCGCCCGCGGGCTCCATCACCCAGGTCTCCAACGTAGGAGACTTCGAGGATCCCTCCATCCTTGGGATCTTCGACTACGACTCCGGGTCGGAGAACTCCGCCGATCTCCTCGACGGGACCGGTCGCCACGCCGCGACCTACATGGCGACTGGCACCGACCCACCGGAGGATCCCTTCTCCACCCTGATCCCTCCCAACGCAACGGCAACAGAGGTCGAGGAACTCCGCCTGAAGCTGGCGGAAGCAGTCCGCAAAGAGCAAGCCGAGCGCGAAAAATTTCGCCTCAAGCAGGTGATGGCGCAGGAGCTGTCGCGCTACCACCAGCAACGAATCAGGTCGCGCCTGAACCCCACCATCCAGGGGCGTGCCCTGAACTTCGATGACGAGAACGACCCGGCCCGCATGGCCGAGCGCGCAATCTGCGAGAACGCACCACCAGGAGGAAGCGCCCGGCCCCCACCAGGGTCGATGGCGAATGGCACCCACCTCCACCCAACCGCGCACCCCCCAGGGACCAGCCGCGGATCGTGGTCTCCTCACGGGAGCGAGACGCACTCGGGGACTCGTCCAATCATCAATCAAAATCGCAAGACAACTCACAAAATAACGTGAAATTCCATTACAGCATAACAAAGTTGTTACAAAATACAAGTTGAGCCCAATGGCCAAATTACTACTAACGCCCGAGGGCACAATGTTTCTATTCCGCAGGCTTCGACGTCGACTTGCCGCCACCCTTGAGGTTGCGAATGAAGGGAGTGTACGGGTTCGACGGGTACGTCGTCAACTCACCCGCCATCGCTGCACGGAAGGGTTGCTTGACCTTGAAGTCCCGGTGCGGTGGCTCGGGATCGTTGGGCACGACAGTCGTCTCCTGATAAGGGAGAAGGTCGCCCATTGCCCAGACGCGATCGGAGTATACCGCGGCCCGGTCCGTCAGCTTCAGCACCTCGGCAATCTCCACCGAGCCCGTCGACGAGGGGTAGCAACTCGTCACGTCGTCAAGGTCGAAGTCCTCCGGGAAGTGGGCAAGCCCAAGGCTAAGCGCCGTTGCCCAAGGCTAAGATCGTGGTCTCCTTTCTTCATGGGGAAGTCTCGTGATGGAAAGCTCCCTATTTTACCATCCACTACAAGAAGAGGTACAATCCTAAACACCTCTGTTGCTCTTGATTCACCGTCTGTTATAATTAAGCTTGTCACACCACCACCACATGCTCATGCTACACACACTGCTACTACTGCTGAATCTAAAACTGCTTTTGATACTCATGATGTTACTTCTACTGTGCTTGATGCGAGTGGTTCATTAGGTCCTTTTCTAGATGCTATTATGGCTAGTCTAGGAAATATCGAAACTCCTAGTGAATACACTATTACACCTGTTAGCTCACCTGAGTCTAGTGAGAGTTATGATATTAATGATGGTTACATAGAGCTCACTGATGAATTTGTTGAAGAGTGCCGAAACACACATGGTGCTAGTGCTATTAAGAGTCTCCTTGCTAGACGTACTATTATGCCTAAGAAGTCCTATGATCCTAAGTTTGCCACCTCTCCCATATCTCTCTCTTGATTTATCTTATTTAGATATTGTTGAGAAAGAACCTTTTTGTGGTACTAAAAATGAGAGTGTTGTGGCTCATATCAATGAGCTTTCTACTATGAGTGCTTTGTTCTCTGATGATTTTAAAATGCATAAGTACTTTGTTGCTAAGATCTTCCCTTTTTCACTAAAAGGAGAAGCTAGGGCTTGGTTTAATAGATTACCTCTTGGTTCCATTGATAGCCCTGATTGCTTGATTGCTTCTTTTTTCCAGAAATATTTTTCTCCCAGTGCTAGACATGCTGCTTTGCAGAGACTTTTTGATTTTAAACAGGGAGAAGAAGAGAAATTGCCTGAGTCATGGAAAAGATTCTGTTCCTTGATTCATGCATATCCTGGATGTCCATTACCTCAGAATGAGCTTCTTGATATTTATCATAATGCACTAATTGATGATTGTAGGACCTACCTAGATAGCTTTGCTGATTGTGTTTTCAGGAAAAGGACTCCTACAGATGCTGAAGAATTAATGAACAAGATAAGCAAGAATTATGATGATTGGACTTCAACTGAGCTGAATACACTTGAGCCTATTACTCCTGAACCAGTTCCAACACCAACGACAAAGAAGAGGGGAGTTATTGCACTAAATGATGAAGTGACGAAGGAAGCTAAAAAGTGTCTAAAAGAGAAAGGTATTAGATCTGAAGATGTGAAGAATCTACCTCCTATAGAAGAATTATGTAAGCCAATTCCCCACTCATCTACTATTGAGGTACACTCTCTCCAATTTAATGAAGGTGATATTCCTTATGGTAAGCCTCCTGATCAATGCTTAGAGGAACTTGACACGTTTATTGTTCAACAAGGTAATTTTAATAAACAAGTTCAGAATCATTTATTGGAAAACTCTAGAGCTATCCATGAGTTGAAAGATATTGTGGAAAAAACTTCCAATGATATTAAAATGCTTTGTAAACACTTTCAAATGGTTCAAACCCAACTTGATGAACTTGCTAAAGTACAAAAGGATATGCTAGTTAATGCTTCAGGAAATAAACATGCTTATGGAATTAAAACTAGGGTGGTGCAGCTACTCAAGATCCCTTATATCCTGAAGGACACCCTAAAAGAATAGAGCAGGATTCCCAACAAGGTGAGGATAGTGGTAGTCCTCGTAAGAGGAATAAAAAGAAACATAAGAAAATTGAGGAACCACTTGAACCTGCTGTAGATCCTCATAGTATATCTCTCTCTAATGCTGAAACTGAGAGTGGTAATAATAATGATGAGTCTCCTGATAAGGAGGAAGGTGAGGAAGAACCTGAGAAGCACACTAAGAACACTAGGTACACAAAGGAAGATTTTATTGCTAATAAACATGGTATAGAGAGAGAACCTTGGGTGCAGAAACCTATGCCTTTTCTAGGTAAGAAACACAAGTCAAAGGAGGAAGAACACTACAATAAGTTTTGTGAGTGGATGAAACCTTTATTCTTGCAAATTCCTTTGGCTGATGCTATTAAGTTGCCTCCTTATTCAAAGTATATGAAGGATATTGTTTCTAATAAAAGGAAGATTCCTAATGATGAGATTTCTACTTTGCTTGCTAATTACTCCTTCAATGTTAAGGTTCCAAAGAAACTTGGTGATCCAGGTATACCAACTATTCCTTGCTCTATTAAGAACAATTATGTTAGAACTGCTTTATGTGATTTGGGAGCTGGAGTTAGTGTTATGCCTTTTTCTCTCTATAAGAGACTCCAGCTAGAAAAGTTAATACCAACTGATATATCTTTGCAAATGGCTGATAAGTCAACTACTATTCCTATTGGTATATGTGAGGATGTTCCTGTTCAAGTTGCTCATAATTGCATGGTTCTAACTTGTAACATCCCATCATTTAGGACCTAACGAAGGATAGATTAAGGAATATGGAATGTTGCATGCATCTATTTGTGAAAATGTGGGTAAAATTTTCGCCAAATAAAAACCTAATAAGTGATCAATGTTTATTTCATACTTTGAGATTAGGTTTACTCTTAAAGGATGATTGTTATAAACTTTGAGATGATCTTAAGGAGTTATGTGTTTTCAAATGGATTTGAAATATCAGACTTGAGTGTTTGAATTATAATTCAAATGAATTAGATATAAGTTTTGAATCTTAATTCAATTAAGAGATAAATACTACAACTTGAATTCTATCTAAAGAAACACAATAATGAATATAAAGTTTATTTCTTATCATTAATATATATAATCAAGTTATAAAATTATAACTTATTTGAATCATCCACATAACTTACAAAAGTAAATATACAAAGAATAGGAATATTCTTTATTAATAATAATATAATCTTTATTACAATTGAATAAAATAAAGATTACAAGAATAATAAAATAAAGATTACAAAAGAATGAGAAAATTATATTGGAATATTTACTAACTATCCTATATCTAATCTAAACTAATCTTCATCTTTACCTTTGTACCTGCAAAACAAAGACTAAATAAAAACAAAAGAAGATTAGTGTTAGTATTATTTCTCTCAGACATGTCAGTGAAATGCACTTGACAAATTCATCATTGAGACATTTAAAAGAGGGGCAAGTTTCACCAATATGAAAGAATTCATCTTTCATAAATTCAAAGCCAGAAGTCAAATGATAGCCAAGAGGGACAAATTCACCAGCCAGGTGAAAGTAATCTGGTAAGAGTAAGTTCAAAAATTCTGAACATATCCACAAGTGCAAAGCAAGCACACAGGAAGGACACACACCAGCATGCATGTGGTGTGTTATCAAGCTCACAGAGCAACTCAATCTCACAAAACCACAAGCACAGCCGTGGAGGAGCACACTAGTGCATCTCTCCACTACACAGCACACAAGAACAGCTAGTGTAGACAGCAGCTAAACCAATAACAGCAGCCAAACCAAACCACCCCAGATCAACCAAACATCACCAGGATGGTGACATAAGGAGGGGGAAGAATCAGGTGGACAGCAAGGCCAAGCCCAGGAGCTAGGAGGAGCAGTCTAGCTCAAGAGCAAGCACAGGAATCCAGCAGATCAAGATCAAGATCATCACCAACTTATTCCACACACAGCAAGATTCTATGGTGAGTTTCATAAAACCTTCACATGATCTAATCATCTTATTCAGAGAGAAACATGTGTTGTTTTATAAAACAAACCCTCAGAAAGCACCCAAGTGGGGTGAATCTATCATAGGGATTTCTGAAACTCTAAAGGCAAACAACAAAGTACCAAGATCCAACCAGAGCTCAGAGCAACATCCTTGCTCTGGTTGTCAAACTATATTCTGCAATTCAATCATACATATACCTATGATCTATTCCTAGGCACATCCCTAAAGGAAGGGTAGCACCTTAGGAACAAATCCTTAGGGTCCATAACATGATCAAGCTCACTATCATTTTTCCAAGCTTTGATTCAATCAAGAATAATTGGTACCACTACCAGGACTATCTAGATGAATCAATTAGGCAAGATCTAAATCCCTAAGCCTCATACCAACATCATTGGTCTTAGGGAATTCAGATAAAAGCATTTATATTTATCTTTCAAAGCCAAGATTGTCTTAAACATAAACTAACCAAATCCATGGTTCAGAATCAAACTTGTGTGCCATACATGATGGTGTCACAAGAGCAATTCAATATGAATCAGGAAAGACAGTAAATCATCATACAGAATCATAACTAGGAGATTCCTATGTTACACTTCACTATTTGAGATCATGATGATCTCAAACCACATGTTAATTCCCAAGCTAACAACACTAAGACAGTAGCTTTATCTTATCATAATCATGACCATGAATCAAATAAACAGTGGAAATTTATCAAGTCATTGACTTTACCAAGCATATTTCCCAAACAACTACATCATCTGAATAAGATGCAATCCAAGCATCAAATCATCTAGTAAGCCACCAGAAACATCATCTATCATTTTAAACAACAAGCCTTAGGCCAATAATCATTTAGCATGAATATAGATTAACCAAACAAGATTCAAATCATCTAGTACATGAACAAGCACATAGTAGGAACCCTAAATGGATGATCATCTTAATCTGAATCAGACAATAGATAGAGAGGACACTACTAGCCTCTAGCATCAAATCAACAAGCATAGAAAGCACCAGGGGGAAAGAATCAAACTTACCGTAGGTCCTCGCTGAAGAAATTGAAGAGGAAACAGATTGGCTGACGAACCCGCGACAGCACAGGGAGCACCTAGGGGGCGCTGCAACATGCACCAGCCACGGCGGCGGCCAAAGTAGCACACGAATCCACCACACCACCACAGGCGAGACCACGATGGCGGTGGAAGAACTTGAACACATGCCAAAACCCAAACCCTAGGATTCAGAGAGGCATTGATCCATTGCAGGAGAGCCCCATGCTCAAATCCAATTGGATGGAATGAATGAGCATCGTCAACAACCCCCAATTGCACCACGTTGGCAACCAAAACGGCCGACGGCGGCGGGAATCGCCGGTGGCGGCATCGCCGGCCATGGGGTCGGGTTAGAGGAGGAGAGGATAAGATCGAGGGAGAGAGAGAGGCAGTGAGGAGTGGGCCGAGCTGAGCCAAACCCTTCGGGGTGGTCCTTTTGTCTAAAACTAAATGGGCCACTAGGGCCCAATAAGAATAATCAGCCCAGAAACAATTCCAGGCCTGTTTTAATAAACAGGAAAATACCAAAATACCCCTAGACTTAAATAAATTCTAGAAAACAAAATATAAGTCCAAAAATTCTAAATTAAATACTTTTAGATTCACAATAATCCACTCTATCCAAATAAAATAAGATATAAAATTTTGGACGTTCAAATTTTTATAAGAATTTTGTAATTTAAATATTTCTTATGGAATTTTACAAAATTATTGAAAGATGATAAAAATAAATAAAAATCACTTTCATTATGTATTATTATTGTAGTATTTTATAAAAATACTAAATAAATATTTAATCAGCATTTTTAATGTATAATTGATAATTCCTAAAATAATTATTAAATCAATAAAAGTCAAATAAAAAGGAAATAAAATAAACTAATTCAATATATGTTATAAATATTAAAAAGTAATATTTATAAATACTTTATTAAAAGGTACCTTATATAGGGAAAATGCATATAAAATTAAATAATGCATTACATTACTTGCATAATCATTTTGCTTCTTTAAATATTGTCCTTACCAGGCAATAATGATGTTTTATAGAACTAGAAGCTCAAGGTCCAATGCAAGCATCAGACTTCAATACCTTGCCATCACAAGGCAAGTTCATCACTTGCTCATGTCCTTTGAAGAGTCTTTATCAAAGTATTTGCAAATTGTGTGTTATCATATATGCTATAAAAGAAAGAAAATATTATTTTTACAAATAAATAAATCATAGATATCATCCTAAGTGATGATATAATGGAGCAATAGAACTTAGTGTTCTAATTGCAATGATGGTAATCAAGTAGGGACTTAATAACCCCTGACATCAGTGATTCTAGCGCCTTATATTACGCGTTAGCCATGAGATTTGGAATCAGACAGAGAAGTCAACTATATCTTCTTCCTCTCGCATGAAGCCGGATGTGCAAGTCGTGGCTATTATCCTCGTAGTGTGCATATTAATTGGTAATTCGTAGAGGATATGTAGCATATGGGTGGGAACCCTCATCGTCCCACGATAGTTCTGGCATCTAATGGTTTGTACAAACCATTGCCGTAATTCATTATGTGGGCATGGTGTACACCAAGGAGGCATGCGGGGTCGCGAAGGGGGCAGTGATTGGCTTGGACCAACTATTGGGCCCCACATCATGGAATTGTGGACGGGAAAGTACGCCCGGTTATGCAACAAGGAGTTGATATCTCATGGGTAAAGTAACGCACTGCTGCAGAGTGTAAGAACTGTAACTTGTTACTCCCTATTCCGGGAAGGAGCTGCGAATGCGGCAGGAAAGGAACTCCATGAAAGTTCTGGTCAACCTGTGAAGGCTGATTGTCATAGATTTTCATAATAAAATCAATCTTTGAAGAAAGATTTACAAAAACTGCATAGTGCCAAGGATTTATAATCCGAGGTGGTAATTAGAGCATCAAACTTCCCACCTTGCATATAATGAACTTGTTGGGTAACGTTGTTACTCATTCTTTCCTTTGATCCCTTGCTTAGACTCTGAGGATCCCGAAGACGTGCCAATATATGCAGCTGAATGCCAAGAAGATGTGTTCTACGAGGAACCTGATCTGTCCGGAGGAGTTGAAGGAGTGGATTACGAGATCCGCTACGGTGTCGATGAGAACGAGTCCAACTAAGTACCTAGTTAGTAGTAACTAACGGAGCCGAGCAGCATGAACTCTATAGAATAAGCTGCTGAGCTCAACTTCTAGTCGGAGTTGCTACTTTTAAATTCCACTAAACACTTTATATTTTGGTTTGTAAGTTGGATCTTTCGAAAGTCTTGAACTTCCGGTATTGTAATAATAATAATAATGTGTGTACTTTTGTAATATGGACCCGCAATGTTTTTGTTGTACCACTCTGAGGGATGTGATATTTACGAAACGGTGTTCTATGGATGTCATGTCAACGACTATAGTGCACTACACATGCAGTGGTATGCTGGGTCACCGCAGTTGGTATCAGAGCAAATTGCTTTGACCTTAGGTTGGAAACCTAGTAAAGGGTATTACCTGTAGGAAAGTGTAGCAACAATAAAGAATTCTCTAAAAGTAATATAATGAGTATTCAATTGAGAATATTTCGTTATATATTTTAGTGTGATAATTCTTTGTTATGATGCAATATATTATTTGGTTACTAATCAAAACTATTTTTCTGATATATAGAGATATGGCACCAAAGTTTCCAAAACAGACTTTGGTAAGGAAAGAGGAGACTCTTGATGATTATCAAGGATCATTTACAGACCAACTTTGTCAACTTTTAAAGCTCTTTAGTTGTCCAACTAGAATTCCAGTGAACACTATCACTTACCTTGATGGTCGGATGTTATCCAAGTATCGTGTGAGTATCCAACTTCCAGAGAAGCTTGGATTATATCACGATCTACCCATAGGAGAAGGTAGGAGTCATTTAGCAACCTATCATGTTGCTGTTGTGGAGGCGATAGCTAATATCTGGGAGCAGAAAACCAAGCAGCTAGAAGGTAGCACATTCTCTATGATACCTCATGATGCTATAGACTCGGAGCCTATACCGGATCATCTTACTTTGGTTAAGAAGCATCCTAAGTTAGCTTCCAAGTTTATGATAGATACCGAACACTCGTTGCGTCTTTTTATAAGACCCATCAAGTGATTGTTGAAGACAAAAATGATATGTTAGAAGATCTAACTGATCCGGAAAGGAGGAAGCAGTTAGCATTCCAGTTAGAGAAGGAAGCAAGTAGTAGTGCAACACCTATCTTTAAGGATATACCTATAGATCCTGAATCTTTTATGCCATATCCTTATTCACCAAGACTAGAACTATACATGATCCTACTATGGATATGCGGTATGAAGTACCACATGGCTCAGAGGATGGTTCTGATTCAGAACTTCCTATTGAGAATTCGGATGGTTGGAGAATGGGATCATATAATGGATCTCATGAATACCAGATGTCCACAGATGGTTCTGACAGGAATGTTGGACAATCTAGTTGGATGGGTGCAAGAGTGAACCCTAATAACAGTAGTAGAAATACCATGTCAATAGATGATCAGGATGAAGAAGAAGATCCTGAGGAGAGAGTGTTTGAATCATCAACATCTTCTCAAAATCCAGGGAATATACATTATCCAGTGTTTAACTATCTTGGCCACGAGAGCACCTGGGAGGCAGCAGGATCTACGTATCCTGTTGACAACTCAAGGAATGAAGCTCAGGAGATGCAGGCTGGAGATAATGTTGAATATGTTTCTAAAGACTTCGCAGCTGAGCTGGAGGGAGTCTGAAAGGGCAAATAGCCCTTATCTAGTATTTTGGTTAACTATGACATCGGAGCTAGAGGATGGACTAATGTTTCTATTAGCTCTCTACAGGTGAGAATCCGCAGGTTATTGATGATAGGTGATGGGTGACCCCCCCCATTCGTTTCTCTATGAAGAGTCGGTGTCATTGTTTATTATTCTCTCTTATTTACTCTTAAGTCAAATAGGAAACACCGCATTATTAAGAGAGGTGATCTTGATGTGCTCTTTGGGGATGTTCTACACCATACAAGCCTCTCATCATCCACCCACACACACCCGTTCAAAGAAAGAGAGAAATCTGCCTTGAAAAATGAGTCTAAAGAAGTTACTGCGAAATCGGCAAAAGCATCGGCGGCGCCGGTGCTGTCGCCGGAATTTCTGGTCGCCACCGGAAATTCCCGGTGAACACCGATATGGCTTACAGAACATGTTTTCGGTTGTTCGCCAGGAATTCTGGTCGCCGCCGAAAATTCCGGCGTGGGGTCCGGTCGACCGGAGCTGTCGCCGGAAATTCCGGCGAGCAGCTCGGTCCGACCGGACTTATTGCCGGTTCTATCGCAGTAACCTCCAAACGGCTCTTTTCCCCTCACACTATATATACCCCTTTCTTCTCAACTGTGAGGTTGGGCATTTGAGCTAACATTTCATTTCTTGAAGCTCTCTCTCTCTCTCCCCCATTGTTGAAACACAAAAGCTTGAGGATCTCCCATTCTACCCAACCAAATCCAAATCCCTTTGGTAGAAAGGAAGAGGAGGTCCCGATCTATGTTTCCACCAAGCAAAAGTTCATTCCCCCTTGAGTTCATCGAGTTAGCTTGTTACTCTTGGGTTTGTGGGAAACCCTAGGCGGCTAGGGTCGCCCGGAGGCATTCGGCTTGTGATTTGCTCCATGGAAAGTTTGTGAGGGTTTGAAGACTACCTTAAAATCTACCACAAGTAAGTGAGCTATTCCTTCGTGGGATAGGCTCAGAGAAGAAGGTGAGCCTTCGTGGCGCGTGAGGAATCCTTCGTGGAACCTCACACCTGAACGTGACGTAGCCCCCTTCCCAAAGGTGGTGAACACGGGAATACATCTTCGTCTCCGCGTGCTTCGGTTATTCCTTAACTGATCTCTTACTTGTGTTGCTTATCTTGTGATAGCCTTTGAGCTTGAAGTATCTTGTTCATCATCTAGGTTGCCTCACCTAGTTTGCATTTAGGCTCACTTATATTCCGCAAAGCCTAAAACTTGCAAAAGATTATAAAGAATTTTGTAGAAACCTATTCACCCCCCCTCTAGGTTAACCATCTTACACTTTCAATTGGTATCAGAGCCAAGGGCTCTTTTAAGGGCTTTACCGCCTAAGAGAAAAGATGGTTTTCTCCGATGATGAGGAGGAAAAAACTTATTCGGTCAAGGAGCTTCGTGAAATCTTAGCCAAGGGTGCCCTTGAAAAGTCCAAGGCGGATTCCGATCTCCTTGTTCGAATGAGTTACCTAGAAGGACAACTTAAGGCCATTGGAGATGGGGATTTTCTTGGTAATCCATTGGTAGTACCTAAAGGGAGACCAATGGACATCGAGAAGGATAAGGATGCCGAGTCCGCTCATGAGGGCGGCTCGTCAAAAACTTCCACGCCCCCTAATCAATTCCCTTGTGTTTATCCTAAGCAAAAGAACATCATGCCTCATATTAATGGTTCGGGCCCTGCACCTCATTATGATGGACCTCATTTATCTCACTGGAAAGCTTCTATGGAATCTAATCTTCGCAGCTGCAGCATTGAGCTTTGGGAGATTGTATGCACCGGCTTCCACCCTCATGATCCCAACAACCTCACCCCGGGAGAGTACTACGACCGTCAACTAAATGCAACGGCTTGTGACAATATAAGGAGTGCCATTCACCGCACTCTCCATGATCAAGTCAGCGACATCCCCACCGCAAAGGATCTTTGGGATAGGATTGTCATTCTCCAAGAGGGAACCTCTCTTATCCAAAAGTCCAAGTATGAAGCTGCCAAGTCTGAGATGAACATGTTCATGAACCATGATGGTGAGACTATCGCTGAAGCATACAAGAGACTCGTTGCCCTCCGCATGAAGATTGGTGGCCTAGGGTGTGAGAAGTATGATGATGGATTCAATTTGAATGATGAACTTATCAAATCCAAGATTGTCTCCATGATCGCGGTCACCGACAAGAAGCTTGCCTTGAACTTGCAACTCCTTGATAGAGCTAATCAATTCACTCCTGATGATCTAGTCTCTTATCTAGTTGCCACGGATAACTTGGCGGATGAAGGGCAAAAGATCAAGGAGATCAACCGTGCTATCGGGTCTTCCCACTCTCTAGCTTTAAAGGCCAAGCAAGTGCAAGAAGACGTTGCTAGTGATGAAGATAGCGATGTTGATGGAGTTGATGATATGCTCTCTCAACTTGCTCTCTTCACCAAGAACATGAAGTTCCAAAGAAGGAGAAGCTCAATGGGATCAAGTGAGAAGAAGAGGACGTGCTACAATTGTGATGAGGCAACCCATTTTGCCGACAAGTTCCTTATGAGAAGAGGCTTGACAAGCCTAAGTATGAAGAAGGTGCCAAACCAAGATTGAAGCCCAACCCCATCAATGAAAGATACAAGAGGAACAATAGGCGTGATGGTAAGGGCTTCCTAGGCCAAGAATACATATCCGACAATGAGGAAGAGGATGAAGAGAAGGTGGTTGGAGTGGCCGGTTTGGCCTTTGCCAAACCCGGGTCTCTCTTCACCTACGACTACACCAAGGACTACACCGACGACTCTCCTGGCCCCAAGGTCAATGCCACTTGCCTCATGGCAAGGAGCTCTAAGGACGAGTCCGACATGGAGTGTGGGGATAAGGAGAAAGTGGTGGGTGTGACCAGTTTGGCATATGTCGAACCCGGTTCACCTCTCGCCTACGACTACTCCAAGTACTACATCGAGAGTTCTCCTATTCCCAAGATCACCGGTTCTTGTCTTATGGCAAGAAGCTCCAAGGTAATTGTCTCTCCTCCATCCCTATCTAGTGTCTTGGATGATCTTGAGAGTGAACATGATAGTGATAGTGATAATGATGAATTTGGTAATGAATATATAAAATAAATGTATGCTATCATGAAGTCTCTTCCTCCCATTGCTCGTGCTAGAGTCAAGTAATTAATGGAACTTGTTAGCTCACGCGATGAGATCATTGATAGCTTGGAATCTCATATTGATGATGAGAAACGAAGATTCAATCTTCTTGAGCAAGAGCTTTGTGAGGAAAATAATACCAACTCTTTTCTTAAACTACAAATTGAAATCTTTGAAATTGATAAAGCAAAAGACATGGACACTATTGATAGGGCTAACTCATTGTCTCAAGAGCTTGATGCCTCAAAGAAAGAGCTTGAAGTTGCTCATGCTTCTCTTATCAAGGACCTTCAGCACCTTGAGCAGGCTAGTTTGCTTGTCAAGCGTGAGCTCATAAAACTTGGAGAGAACCATGATCAACTTCGGGTGTCCTATGAGAAAGCTCTTGGTACATTGAAGGATCCAATTATAGTTGAAAACGATTCTTGTACCTCTAACTCTACCTTTGATCAAGCTCACCTCATTGAGGAAAATAAGAAGTTGAAAGAGCAACTTGAGAAAGAGCGGTGTGCACCTACCTCCATGGGAAAGATCCTAGATGAGATTTTATCCCGTCAAAAGACGAGAATTTCCAAAAGTTATCGATTTTGATCCAAATAACAACACGAGCAATACCACTCCACCGAAGAAGATAACCTTTGTGAAGGAAGGTGACAAGGTGGTTGACCGGGTCAAAAAGAATGTGGTGAATGGGGGAGCCATGAGGGGCAATCCCAATCACAAGTATACGGTAAGTCTAATCCTTCCTATGTGCTATGTAAGGGCACTCAAGGAAATGTATATGCCAAATATGTTGGCCCTCGAAATGGTTATGCTTATAGGTGGTACTCAATTTGGGTACCTAAGGATCTTGTTGCTAATGCTAGGGGACCCATTACTCAATTCCTAAATCAAAGAATTGATTTTTTAGGGTTATGCCTCCGGTGGATCAAAATGGGTGTTTGATAGTGGATGCACCAATCACATGATCGGAGGTAGGAGTGGGCTTGACCAATTCATTCACGATGTCAACTCAACGTCAAGCATCACTTTTGGAGATAACTCAAAAGCAAAGGTTCTTGGTTATGGTAAGTTGGTGATTTCCAAGGTTTTGACTCTTAAGACCGTCCTACATGTTGAAAACCTTGGTTACAACTTGCTTTCTATTAAACATCTCGCGGATGCCGGCTATGACTCCTATTTCTCTAGAACTTTTGTGAAGGTCTTTAGGGATGATGATCTCAGCTTGGTTCTCATTGGACACGTGGAAGACGACCTTTATGTGGTCGACCTCTCGAAAGAGAGTCAATCTCTTCCTACATGTCTAATGGCCTAGGCCATGTCAACATGAGAAATCTCAATCTCCTCCTAAAGGGTGAACATATTCTTGGACTAAATGGTATCTCCTTTGAGAAAGATCGTGTGTGTAGTGCTTGCATTTCAGGGAAGCAAATTGGAAAGCATCATCCTTCCATTACCAAGGTGGCCACGTCAAGACCCTTGGAATTGCTCCATCTGGATCTCTTCGGGCCTTCGACATATGACTCTCTTGGTGGAAGAAGATATGGTCTTGTCATTGTTGATGATTACTCAAGGTATACTTAGGTTTTTCTTCTCAAGACGAAGGATGCGACTTTCAAGGAATTCATGATCTTCGCCAATCAAGCTCAACGCACTCATGGAGTGGAGATCAAGACTATTAGAACCGACAACGGCACCGAGTTCAAGAATTACACCATGCAAGAATTTGTTGAAGATGAGGGGATCAAGCATGAATTCTCAGCTCCTTATACCCCTCAACAAAATGGTGTTGTTGAAAGGAAGAACCAGACAATCATTGAGATGGCAAGAACAATGTTGAGTGAATTCAAGTCCCCTCACAATTTTTGGGGAGAAGCTATTGCTACCGCGGTCCACTACACGAACCGGCTCTTCCTCCGTGCTCCCTTTGACATGACTCCATATGAGATTCTCACAAGTAAGAAGCCCAATGTCAACTACTTCCGTGTCTTTGGGTGCATGTGTCTCGTCAAGAACAAAAAGGAAAAGCTCGGTAAATTCGAATCTAGAACTATAGAGGGTATTTTTGTTAGTTATGCGGAAAACTCTCATGCCTATAGATACTACAACAAGACTAATGGTTGTGTTGAAGTATCTTGTGACGTGGAGTTTTTGGATAATAATGGTCCCCATGAGGGGCAAGTTTCTTCTCGTGATGTAGGAGATGGTGATTCTTCTCAAGTCATCAAGTTGATGGGTATTGGGCACATCTTGCCTACCGAGTCTCACATTCATGTTCAACAAGATGATGGGGGAGAATCAAGCTCAACTCAAGAAGAGCCGAGCTCTACCCAAGTTGAGCCATCAAATGCATCACAAGATCAACATCTCTCTCATGATGCCTTGCAAACCGAAGAACAAGAACCAAGCCCTCAAACCCTCGAGCAAGACCAAGTAGAAGATCAACCTCCATCTCAAGGCCAAGCTCAAGATGGTGTCAATGATCAAGGTCCCTCAAAAGATGAATTTGTTGATCATGAAGGCACAATTCGGAAGATTAAGGCCGCCTCCATTGCAAGTGGACTACAAGTCAACAATATCCTTGGAAGCATATCAAGAGGGATCGAGACCCGTGCCAAGAAGAAGAACCTCACAACCTTTTGTGGGCATCATGCCTTTGTGTCCAACTTTGAGCCCCTTAAGGTTCATGAGGCTTTGGAGGATCCGGATTGGGTCATTGCCATGCAATAAGAACTCGAGTGTTTCACCCGCAATTAAGTATGGTCTCTAGTGGAGAGGCCTAAAGATCATCGCATCAATGTCATTGGGACCAAGTGGGTATTCAAGAACAAGCAAGATGAGAACAGGGTCGTCACAAGAAACAAAGCAAAGTTAGTGGCGCAAGGGTATGCCCAAATAGAAGGTATTGACTATGAGGACACCTTTGCGCCCGTTGCTCGTCTTGAAGCTATTCTTCTCTTGCTTGCTTATGCATCTTTCCATAACTTCAAGCTTTATCAAATGGATGTGAAAAGTGCATTTCTTAATGGTCCCTTGAAATAGGTTGCATATGTAGCTCAACCCCCGGGTTTCGAAAACACACGCTATCCCAACCATGTGTATCTACTCCATAAGGCTCTCTACGGACTAAAGCAAGCTCCTCGTGCTTGGTATGAGCACCTTAGGGACTTTCTACTCATGGATGGGTTTAGCGTGGGTAAGGTCGATTCCACCCTTTTCACCAAATGGGTTAAAGGGGGTGGCTTATTTATTGTTCAAATATATGTTGATGATATTATCTTTGGTGGAACTAATGAATCTCATAAAAAAGATTTTGCCGAGTTGATGACTATGAAATTTAGGATGTCCATGATGGGGGAGTTGAAGTTCTTTCTAGGCTTCATCATAAAGCAACTTCCTCATGGCACTTTCATCTCTCAAGAAAAGTATATTAAGGATATGCTCAATAAGTTCGAGATGGCAAAGGATAATCCCATGAAGACACCCATGCCACTAAATGGACAACTTGGCCTTGGAGTAGGTGAGAAGGACGTGGATCAAAAGGTATATCGTTCTATGATTGGTTCCTTGCTCTACCTTTGTGCTTCTAGGCCGGATATCATGTTAAGTGTTGGAATGTGTGCTCGTTTTCAATCCGCTCCCAAGGAGTGCCACTTGATGGTGGTCAAACGGATTTTTAGGTACCTTGTTATCACTCCTACTCTCGGGCTTTGGTATCCAAAGGGGTCAACCTTTGAGCTTGTTGGCTATTCGGATGCCGATTGGGCAGGTGATAAGGTTGACCGGAAATCAACCTCCGGGGCTTGCCAATTCATTGGCAGGTCGTTGGTAAGTTGGTCTTCCAAGAAACAAAACTCCATAGCCCTATCCACCGCCGAAGCCGAATACATATCCGCGGCATCTTGTTGTGCTCAATTGTTATGGATGAGGCAAACCTTGAAAGACTATGGTGTGTCTCTTGGTACGGTGCCTCTTCTATGTGACAATGAAAGCGCAATAAAGATCGCCAACAACCCCGTACAACATTGCCGCACCAAACATATTGACATTCGCCACCACTTCCTACGTGACCATGTCACAAATGGTGATATCAACCTCACTCATGTGGGTACGATGTTCCAATTGGCCGATATCTTCACGAAGCCTTTGGATGAAGCCCGGTTTGTCATGTTAAGGCGAGAACTCGGTATCCTAGATCCCCAAAACTTGGATTGATTTGCTTCTTGCACTATATTCTTGCTCTTAACATGCTATGTAGCTTAGTTGTGCAGCACATGTAGGGATGGTCATTTTACCATATCTTGGTTTGATGCTTACCTATGTGTGCAACATAAATTGATCTCGTGTCATGATATGGGTCCAAGCATCTATCTTTGAGGTGCCATGGCATGTGTGATTAAACATAGGGGGATAAATCCTCCACCAAATGGTCGGTTTTGTGTATTGGATACATTGTTGCTTCAAGCTAAATCCTTTGTCCATGGTCGCTCTTCGTTTTTGATTTGTTTTTATGACCTTGCCTTGTGGACAGTGCTCTCTCTGGTCTTCATTTGAATCTTGTGTATATGCTAATATGATCCCTCACAATTTTTTCCTCTCCAATTCATCAAACACACACTTTCGCAGCTTTCAAAAAAAATCGGCAAAATTTCCGTTTCGCCGGCCTGGGGACCGAAATTTCCGGCGGCCGCCAAAATTTCCGGCAGCCAACCGAAAACCCTTACAGAGCATGTTTTCGGTTCGCTGCCAAAATTTTCGGTCGTCACCGGTATTTCCGGTCGCCCGGTCGGTTCGCCGATTCGCTCGCCGGAATTTCCGGCGTACGCACCAGTCGGACCGGACTTATTGCCGATTTTTTGGAGTGGGTATTTAAAGCCCGCGCGTGGGGCAGTTCCTCCCTCTTCATTTCTTTCTTCCCCACGCCCCTCCCTCCTCCATGGACGCCGCCTCAAGATTCCCCACCCCCCATAGGCCCTTCCCTCCACCCAAAACCCTCCCCACTCCACCAAGTTGTAGATCGGGCCTCTACAAGACTTTTCACCGAAGTTTTTGCTCTCTCCTTGCACGCATTGGGAGATCGGGGAGTGCTTCCCCACCTTCTTGTGTGGAGCTTTCTTCGTGCCTCTCCTTGGCAAGGGAAGGGGCATGGCTTCGTCTTCGCCATCCCATGGTATCTTTGCTCTTTCCTCTCTCCTTTCCCGTGTTTTTTGTTTGTTATTTATGGTGAAACCCTAGCCTTCATGTCTTATGATCCCTTAGTTCTCTCTACCCCCCTAGTAGAGTAACTCGGCTCGCATCACCCTTGTTTCACCCACTATTCCCCCTCGTAATGTTGTTTGTACAAGTACTAAGTCATGGCTAGTTTCATGGTCGCTTGCCCAAAATTTTCGGTCCCAGGCCCGGTCGCGCCGACCCCGCCGCCAGAATTTCCGGTCATCGTTCTGGTCGGCCGACCTGCTCGCTGGAATTTCCGGTCGAGCGTTCGGTCCGCCGGACCCGTCGCCGATAATTCCGGCGACAGGGCCGGTTCCGCCGGACCTGGCACCGAAATTTTTCTTTCGCCAGTTTATCTGTCCATGCACTTGCTCAACCGTCCTTATGTGTTCTTGTGAGCTCCTCTATGGCATATACACTCATTTGCTCTTCTTTGCCTTCCGTTCTTGTGTGCTTCTTGTGCAGAGTCTGATAACAGCAACTTTGATCCCGACATCAGCAAAAAGAGGAAGCTCACTATTCAGCGGGCTCCTGATCCTCCTCCTCGCCTCACTTAGTGTTAGCTAGAGAAAGCTGCTCTCACAGGGGGTTCTGGATATTCTAGTGGCCAGAAGAAGAAAGCCTCTGCTAGAAGGTCCGCTCTGAAAGGCAAGTCCAGTCTTGGTCCTACTGAAGAAGAAATTCCTCCCAACTACAATACTATCTCGGATATCACTATGAATAAATGGCGGGACTTGAGGAGGCAGAATCCATACCGCTTCCCAACCGCACTTATCAAGGGGCTGACAAGTTGTTCTGGACTGACACCCAGAAGTGCTTGTGGGATGACTTTTATAATGATCCATCTTGTATGCGGCGGGGTTTCTTTGTTCCTCCCAGGTATCTCAATGAGGACCACTATGCTCATTACCTCTCCTCCGATTTCGAGCATGTGGATGTGGCTCTGAAGAATATGGATGTCTTGGCTATTGCTACAATCAAGGTCAAGCTAATGCCTGATATCATTCGCCAGTTCTTCTACACAGCTTACTTTCACACTGATGATGCTCGCACTGTCACTTGGATGACCGGCACCAAGCCATACTCGTCTTCTTTTGACGCCTTCTGCCATGCCCTGGTTTACCCTCCTGACAGTGTCTCTAGCTTCTGCATTCATTCTGAGAAGGCATTCAGTGATAACCAGCTCCTCTTCTGCTATCCCAGTGATCCCAGCCATCAGCCTCCCAGCTTGTCCGGGATGTACTACAACTACATGGTGCTTGCTCGGTTCTTCCGCTACAATCTTGTGAGCAAGGCTGGTGATGCTGTCGATGTCCGTGGTCACCACAAAAATCTGCTTTACTACTGTGAGCCTCGCCGTCTCCGGAAGATCAATGTGTGTGACTTCATCTACAACGAGATTCAGCGGTCCATTGAGAAGCGCATGACTCCCAATTTCTGTCAGTATGTTCAGCGCCTGATTGAGGCCACCGTTCCTGCATCTGCTCTCCCCAAAGGTCCGCGTGTTGACATGGAGGATTTCTCCTTACCTCGCCGAGGCACTCATGTGGAGCTTCCCCAGATGTTGCCTTCTGAGCGCCGGACCAAGCATGCTCATGATCCCCTGTCTGCTAGTGGCTCGCACTCTCGTAGGGATCTTCCCCGTGCTCTCCCTCGCAAGAAGGGTCTTGCCCGCTTCTTCAACAGCTTATGGGATATGTGTCGCTCCTCCTATGATGTTGCTCATCGTAGTTTGGAGCTCAGTCGGGAGAACAGGAGGCAGCACAATGCCTTCTTGGCAGAGCGTGGTCGACCAGTGCCAGATTTGGGCAATGCTCTTACTCATGTTCCTTATGTCAACTATGAGAAGCCCCCGCTGTATGAGGACACGTTTAGGGGCTTTGATCCATCAATGTTCCCTGGGTTTGCTACTTCCAGCTCCTCTCAGCATCGTGCTACAACTACTGATGATGATGATGATGATGGTGAGGGCGAGGACGAAGAGGAGGGTGACGATGAAGAAGAAGATGAGGAAGAAGCCTATGATGATGACGATGAGGACAACTTTGGTGGCTAGATCGGTGTCTCCGCTCTTTTCTTCCTTTTTGGTCTCGATGCCATAGGGGGAGAAAGAGTAGAGTCGCTTCTTTCATGATTTGCCTCTTGCACAAGCCCCTCTTTGCTCGTTTGTCTCTCATGGGCTTGTGCTTTTATTTGCTCTTTCGAACCATTTGTGTGTGTGTTTGGACAACCTTGCAGTTCACTTATTGTACTTTAATTTCCTATCACTATGTGCTTCTATTATGTGCTAGATCTAATCGTATCATAATATCCTTTCTTTGTCTCTAGCTCGGTTTGTCATCATTAACCAAAAAGGGGGAGATTGAAAGGGCAAATAGCCCTTATCTAGTATTTTGGTTAACTATGACATCGGAGCTAGAGGATGGACTAATGTTTCTATTAGCTCTCTACAGGTGAGAATCCGCAGGTTATTGATGATAGGTGATGGGTGACCCCCCCATTCGTTTCTCTATGAAGAGTCGGTGTCATTGTTTATTATTCTCTCTTATTTACTCTTGAGTCAAATAGGAAACACCGCACTATTAAGAGGGGTGATATCGATGTGCTCTTTAGGGATGTTCTACACCATATAAGCCTCTCATCATCCACCCACACACACCCGTTCGAAGAAAGAGAGAAATCTGCATTGAAAAATGAGTCTAAAGAAGTTACTGTGAAATCGGCAAAAGCGCCGACAGCGCCGGTGTTGTCGCCGAAATTTCTGGTCGCCACCGGAAATTCCCGGTGAATAGCGATATGGCTTACAGAACATGTTTTCGGTTGTTCGCCGGGAATTCCAGTTCCCGCCGAAAATTCCGGCGTGGGGTCCAGTCGACCGGAGTTGTCGCCGAAAATTCCGGCGAGCAGCTCGGCGACCGGACTTATTGCCGGTTCTGTCGCAGTAACCTCCAAACGACTCTTTTTCCCCTCACACTATATATACCCCTTTCTTCTCAACTGTGAGGTTGGGCATTTGAGCTAACATTTCATTTCTTGAAGCTCTCTCTCCCCCATTGTTGAAACACAAAAGCTTGAGGATCTCTCATTCTACCCAACCAAATCCAAATCCCTTTGGTAGAAAGGAAAAGAAGGTCCCGATCTATGTTTCCACCAAGCCAAAGTTCATTCCCCATTGAGTTCATCAAGTTAGCTTGTTACTCTTGGGTTTGTGGGAAACCCTAGGCAGCTAGGGTCACCCGGAGGCATTCGGCTTGTGATTTGCTCTGTGGAAAGTTTGTGAGGGTTTGGAGACTACCTTAAAGTCTACCACGAGTAAGTGAGCTATTCCTTCGTGGGATAGGCTTGGAGAAGAAGGTGAGCCTTCGTGGCGCGTGAGGAATCCTTCGTGGAACCTCACACCTCTCCAACGTGACGTAGCCCCCTTCCCAAAGGTGGTGAACACGGGAATAAATCTTCGTCTCCGCGTGCTTCGGTTATTCCTTAACCGATCTCTTACTTATGTTGCTTATCTTGTGATAGCCTTCGAGCTTGAAGTATCTTGTTCATCATCTAGGTTGCCTCACCTAGTTTGCATTTAGGCTCACTTATATTCCGCAAAGCCTAAAACTTGCAAAAGATTATAAAGAATTTTGTAGAAACCTATTCACCCCCCCTCTAGGTTAACCATCTTACACTTTCAGAGTCAATATGCTCAGGTTGAGTAATGACTCAAGTCCTAATACTTCAGATACAGAGTATGTTCCTTATGGAGCGCCATATGTTCCACAAACTATGCGACGAACAACACGTCATCATGGTTGGACATCAGGCATGTACGATGAGCGTAGTTACTATTAGAAGAAGACAATTAGTTAGTAGTATCAAGTACCGTGTATTGTACCCCAAGTAATAAGGTAGTTTTGTAATGATACCCATATGGTATATGTTGTAAGGACTTTGTATCATTATGATAGTATGTAAAATATGTGAAATGCATATTTGGATTTTCTTTGGATCTTCATTGTGTGACTAGTTCTGTGCGTAAAGCCGAGCTCAGAACACATGTGCATGATGTAATTATGAGTATTCGCTTTATGTTGCAGGACTAGAGGCTCATGGATACGGGTGTAGGAATGGAAACTGAGCAGCAGCGGATGGAGCGAGAGGCCAAGGAAAAGGCCGATGCAGATACAATAAACCAAGAAGCATTACCACCACCACCAATGAGGCTGTTAATGGAGCAGAACTTTATGCAATGCATGCAAATGATGCAAGAGACCCAGAACAAGTTCATGGAAGAATTGTTGGGGCAAGCAAATCAGAGGGCACCTGAAGGTGGAGGAGTGAGTCTATCGGATTTCCAGAATGCAAGACCGTTACCTTTTGCATCAGCTCCTGAACCAATGGATGCAGAAGACTGGCTAGCAGATACTGAAAGGAAGCTGAAAACTGTAGGTTGCAATGATGAGGAGAAATTGAGGTATGCAACTCATCTTCTGACTGGACCTGCAGCATCATGGTGGGAAAATCAGTTAGCCATGCAACAACTAGGAAGAGAGTTTACCTGGGAAGAGTTCAAGCAGAGATTCCGTGAATATCATGTTACAGAAAGTGTTATGGAGTTGAAGCAGAGAGAATTTGAGGAGCTTCAGCAAGGATATACTAGTGTCATGAAGTACATCCGGGAGTTTAGTCAACTGTCTCGCTATGCTGAGGAGGATGTCAATACTGAAGAAAAGCGGGAGAAGCATTTCCTGCATGGATTAAATCCATTTGTAAAGATGCAGCTAAGATTAGCCAATAAGCAAACTTATTAGGAGTTGTTGGATGCAGCCATTACTTTTGAAGATGACTACAAGAATGTCCAAGAGGACCGGAGGAAGAGAGCCAAGAAGGAAACTAAGAGAATTCAGGCAAGCAAACCTAAACCCAACCTGGAGTTCAAACCTCGGAATAGAAATTATGGCAACAATAATAATAACAATAACAAGGGCAATGGTGGAAATCAACCCAATCCGATAAGGAATTTTATCTGTAACAATTGTGGAATTCCAGGGCATTTGCAGAGGGAATGCAAAAAGCCTATAGTGATCTGTTACAGTTGTGGTCAGAAGGGGCATATCAAGCCAGATTGTCCGAGCAAACCACCTGGAGGATGGCCTACCAAGGGAGGAGGACAAGCCAGTGGATGAAATGGACAACCCAATAAAGGAGGAAATAATGGCAAGAACAACAATGGCAAGAGGAACCGACCGACCAGGAAACTGAATTGTGCAACCCTCGAGGAGGTGGATAATTCAGAGCATGCAGTGATAGGTACGCTCAATATCCTTACCAATCCCAACAAAGTTCTATTTGATACTGGTGCAACTACTTCATTCATTTCTGAAGAATTTTGTGATAAGTTCAGGATTAGAAGGGCAACGTTAGAAAGTCCTATGACCGTAGTTACGGCAGGAGGGAATGTGATTGTACGCCACATAAAACAAGATCGGGTTATCTCGATCTGTGGTTGTACATATTTCACATACCTTTATGTGATTCCTTTGAAGGGAATTGCAGTAGTACTGGGGATGGATTGGATGATGGGACACGGAGCTCAAATAAATTGTGAGGAGAAAACTGTCTCAATCAAAACTCCAAGTGGAGCAAGGATAGTTTATCAAGCAGATAAGCACAGTCATATCATGGTGGATCTACAGTTGAGCTCAATGAAAGAGGTCAAATTGGAAGAGATTCCTGTAGTTAATGAATTCCAAGATGTTTTTCCAACAGAGTTACCGGGAATGCCACCAGACCGGGAGATAGAGTTCACCATTGACTTAATACCTGGTACAGCACCAATAGCTCAAGCACCATATAAGATGGGACCCAAAGAGTTGAAAGAACTCAAGGAGCAAATTGATGAGTTAGTTAGAAAATGGTTTATTCAGGAAAGTGTATCTCCATGGGGAACACCAGTAATCTTTGTGGATAAAAGAGACGGTGGAAGACGGATGTGTGGTGATTATAGAAATCTGAACAATGTGACTATCAAGAATAAGTATCCTTTACCAAGAATTCAAGATTTGTTTGATCAAGTGAAAGGAGATAGAGTATTTTCAAAGATCTATTTAAGATCTGGATACCATCAAATAAAAATCAAATTGGAAGATGTTCCAAAAACAGCATTTGTCTCTAGGTATGGACACCATGAGTATCTAGTAGTACCATTTGGGTTGACCAATGCACCTGCAATATTCATGAATCTGATGAACAAGATATTCATGCCATATTTGTACAAGTTTTTCATAGTCTTTATTGATGATATTTTGATATATTACAAGGATAAGGAAGAGCATGCTGATCATTTGAGAATAGCATTGCAGACTTTAAGAGAACACAAACTTTATGCTAAGTTCAGTAAATGTGAATTTTGGCTTGATGAGGTAGAATTCCTCGGTCATGTGATTAGTAAAGATGGAATTGCTGTGAATCCATCTAAAGTTCAGTCGGTACTAGAGTGGACTGCACCGACCAATCTGAAGCAAATTCGAGGTTTCTTAGGAATGGCTGGTTATTATCGGAGATTCATTGAATGTTTCTCCAAAATAGCTGGACCAATCACCAAGTTATTAAGGAAGAATACACCATTCAAGTGGGATGAGAAATGTGAAGCAAGTTTCCAAGAGTTGAAGACTAGATTAACCACAGCTCCAATCTTAGCAGTCCCTGAAACAGGGAAGGACTTCACAGTATACTGTGATGCGTCTAAAGAAGGTTTGGGTTGTGTACTAATGCAAGATCGAAAAGTGATTGCTTATCGTTCAAGACAGCTGAAACCACATGAAGTCAACTATCCAACTCATGATTTAGAGTTAGCAGTAGTAGTTTTTGTACTAAAAGGATGGAGGCATTTTCTTTATGGAGCCAGATGTGAGTTATACACTGACCATAAAAGTCTCAAATATTTCTTCACTCAAAAGGAATTAAACATGAGGCAGAAGCGTTGATTGGAACTAATCAAGGATTATGACTTAACAATCAATTACACCCCAGGAAAAGCAAATGTTGTAGCTGATGCTTTAAGCAGAAAAAGTGCAGATACTCAGCCAAGCAATAGGGAGTTACCAAAAGAGTTACAAATGGACTTGGAAAGATTAGAACTTCAATTCATCAGAACAGAGGTCTTGGAGGATTAGCTACTATGCAGGTAGTTGCAGAGCAGAACAATGATCTTAACCAAGAAATTTTTAGACATCAAGAAGAAGATCCTTTTATTGCTGAGGAAATTCGGAGGATGTCTCAAGGGAAAAAAAATCAATTTTTCGCCTTGGAGATTATGGGTCTTTATGGTTCCAAGATCGTCTATGTGTTCCAAATGTGACTGAGATTAGAAATGTCATACTCAAAGAAACACATGATACACCATATTCTATACATCCATGGAGTACCAAGATGTATATGTACTTGAAAGAACTATTCTGGTGGAATAACATGAATAGAGATATTGATAAATATGTATCTGAATGCCATACTTGTAAAAGGGTGAAAGCTGAACATCCAAGTCCAGCAGGACCATTACAACCCTTGGAAATTCCTGAATGGAAATGGGAGGAAATAGGTATGGACTTTATTACAGGATTGCCTATGACACCAAAAAGGAAGGATATGATATGGGTAAGTGTGGACGGACTCACTAAGAGTACACATTTTATTCCGGCGAATCAAAAGGATAATGCCGAGAAGTTAGTTGAAGTATATGTCAAAGAAATAGTAAGTAAGCATGGAGTACCCAAAAAGATCGTAACGGATAGGGGATCAGTGTTTACTTCGGCATTTTGGAAGCAATTGCATGAAGCACTTGGTTCAAAGTTAGATTTCAGCACGACATATCATCCGGAGACAGGAGGTCAAACTGAAAGAACAAATCAAATACTAGAAGACATGTTAAGGGCATGTGCACTAGATTTTGGAGGAACATGGGAAGATCATCTACCATTAGCAGAATTTTCTTATAATAATAGCTATCAGAGTAGCCTGAAGGCAGCTCCATATGAGGTTCTGTATGGAAGGAAGTGTAGATCACCAATATGTTGGTATGAACCTGGAAGCAACAAAGAGTTTGCGCCAGATTATATCAAGGAAAGACAAGATATCATTGATAAGATCAGGGATAGACTGAAAATAGCCCAGAGCAGGCAGAAAAGTTATGCGTATCAAAGTCGAAGATCATGGCATCCAGAAGTAGGAGATATGGTATATTTGAAAGTAAGTCCAATGAAAGGAGTAAAAAGATTCGGAGTTAAAGGGAAATTGAGACCAAGATACATCAGACCATTCAAGATACTGAGTCAAAACAGAACTATAGCTTATGCTTTAGAGTTACCATCAAGATTGGCTCAAGTTCATAATGTTTTCCATGTGTCACAACTTCGTAAATGTTTAAAAGTTTCAGATGATGCAATCACACATCAAGAGATAGAACTACAAGTAGACCTGACCTATATTGAAAGGCCTTGTAAGATTTTGGAAGAAAACTAGAAAAGATTAAGGAACAAAGCAAACAAATATTCCAAGGTATAGTGGGAACATCACCCTGAAAGGGAAGCCACATGGGAGAAAGAAGAGGATTTAAGAAAAGCTTATCCAGAACTATTCAAGTACATCTCCACAAACTTCGGGACGAAGTTTAATTTAAGGGGGGAAGTCTGTAACATCTCAGCATTTAGGACCTAACGAAGGGTAGATTAAGGAATATGGAATGTTGCATGCATCTATTTGTGAAAATGTGGGTAAAATTTTCGCCAAATAAAAACCTAAGTGATCAATGTTTCTTTCATACTTTGAGATTAGGTTTAGTCTTAAAGGACGATTGTTATAAACTTTGAGATGATCTTAAGGAGTTATGTGTTTTCAAATGGATTTGAAATATTAGACTTGCGTGTTTGAATAATAATTCAAATGAATTAGATATAAGTTTTGAATCTTAATTCAATTAAGAGATAAATATTACAACTTGAATTCTATCTAAAGAAAAACAATAATGAATATAAAGTTTATTTCTTATCATTAATATATATAATCAAGTTATAAAATTACAACTTATTTGAATCATCCACATAACTTACAAAAGTAAATATACAAATAATAGGAATATTCTTTATTAATAATAATATAATCTTTATTACAATTGAATAAAATAAAGATTACAAGAATAATAAAATAAATATTACAAAAGAATAAGAAAATTACATTGGAATATTTACTAACTATCCTATATCTAATCTAAACTAAATCTTCATCTTTACCTTTGTACCTGCAAAACAAAGACTAAATAAAAACAAAAGAAGATTAGTGTTAGTATTATGTCACTGAAATGCACTTGACAAATTCATCATTGAGACATATCCACAAGTGCATAGCAAGCACATAGGAAGGACACACACCAGCATGCATGTGGTGTGTTGTCAAGCTCATAGAGCAACTCAATCTCACAAACCACAAGCACAACCATGGAGGAGCACACTAGTGCATCTCTCCACTACACAACACACAAGAACAGCCAGTGTAGACAACAGCTAAACCAAGAACAACAGCCAAACCAAACCACCCCAGATCAACCAAACATCACCAGGATGGTGACATAAGGAGGGGGAAGAATTAGGTGGACATCAAGGCCAAGCCCAGGAGCTAGGAGGAGCAGTCTATGTCAAGAGCAAGCACAGGAATTCAGAAGATCAAGATCATCACCAACTTATTCCATGCACATCAAGATTCTTTGGTGAGTTTCATAAAACCTTCACATAATCTAATCATCTTATTCAGAGAGAAGCATGTGTTGTTTATAAAACAAACCCTCAGAAAGCACCCAAGTGGGGTGAATCCATCATAGGGATTTCTGAAACTCTAAAGGCAAACAACAAAGTACCAAGATCCAACCAGAGCTCAGAGCAACATCCTTGCTCTAGTTTTCAAACTATATTCTGCAATTCAATCATACATATACCTATGGTCTATTCCTAGGCACATCCCTAAAGGAAGGGTAGCACCTTAGGAACAAATCCTTAGGGTCCATAACATGATCAAGCTCACTATCGTTTTTCCAAGCTTTGATTCAATCAAGAATAACTGGTACCACTACCAGGACTATCTAGATGAATCAATTAGGTAAGATCTAAATCCCTAAGCCTCATACCAACATCATTGGTCTTAGGGAATTCAGATAAAAGCATTTCTATTTATATTTCGAAGCCAAGATTGTCTTAAACATAAACTAACCAAATCCATGGTTCAGAATCAAACTTGTGTGCCATACATGATGGTGTCACAAGAGCAATTCAATATGAATCAGGAAAGACAGTAAATCATCATAGATTCAGACAATCAACTAACTAATCATCTTCCTGTTAGCACATGAATCATAACTAGGAGATTCCTATGTTACACTTCACTGTTTGAGATCATGATGATCTCAAACCACATGTTAATTCCCAAGCTAACAACACTAAGACAGTAGCTGTATCTTATCATAATCATGACCATGAATCAAATAAACAGTGGAAATTTATCAAGTCATTGGCTTTACCAAGCATATTTCCCAAACAACTACATCATCTGAATCAGATGCAATCCAAGCATCAAATCATCTAGTAAGCCACCAGAAACATCATCTATCATTTTAAACAACAAGCCTCAGGCCAATAATCATTTAGCATGAATACAGATTAACCAAACATGATTCAAATCATCCAGTACATGAACAAGCACATAGCAGGAACCCTAAATGGATGATCATCTTAATCTGAATCAGACAATAGACAGAGAGGACACTGCCAGCCTCTAGCATCGAATCAAGAAGCACAGAAAGCACCAGGGGGAAAGAATCAAACTTACCGTAGGTCCTCGCTGAAGAAATTGAAGAGGAAGCAGATTGGCCAACGAACCCGCGGCGGCACAGGGAGCACCCAGGGGGCGCTACAACCTGCACCAGCCACGGCGGCGGCCACAACAACACACAAATCCACCACACCACCACAAGCGAGGCCACGGCGGCGGCGACAGCACTTGAACACATGCCAAAACCCAAACCCTAGGATTCAGAGAGGCATTGATCCATTGCAGGAGAGCCCCAGGCTTAAATCCAATTGGATTGAATGAACGAGCATCGTCAACAACCCCCAATTGCACCACGGCCGACGGCGACGGGAATCGCCGGTGGCGGCATTGCCGACCACGGGGTCGGGTCAGAGGAGGAGAGGATAAGATCGAGGGAGAGAGAGAGAGGCAATGAGGAGTGGGCCGAGCTGGGCCAAACCCTTCGGGGTGGTCCTTTTGTCTAAAACTAAATGGGCCACTAGGGCCCAATAATAATAATCAGCCCAGAAACAATTCCAGGCCTGTTTTAATAAACAGGAAAAGACCAAAATACCGCTAGATTTAAATAAATTCTAGAAAATAAAATATAAGTCCAAAAATTATAAATTAAATACTTTAAGATTCACAATAATCCACTCTATCCAAATAAAATAAGATATAAAATTTTGGACATTCAAATTTTTTATAAGAATTTTGTAATTTAAATATTCCTTATGGAATTTTACAAAATTATTGAAAGATGATAAAAATAAATAAAATCACTTTCATTATGTATTAATATTGTAGTATTTTAGAAAAATACTAAATAAATATTTAATCACCATTTTTAATGTATAATTGATAATTCCTAAAAGAATTATTAAATCAATAAAAGTCAAATAAAAAGGAAATAAAATAAACTAATTCAATATATGTTATAAATATTAAAAAGTAATATTTATAAATACTTTATTAAAAGGCACCTTATATAGGGAAAATGCATATAGAATTAAATAATGCATTACATTACTTGCATAATCATTTTGCTTCTTTAAATATTGTCCTTAGCGGGCAATAATGATGTTTTGTAGAACTAGAAGCTCAAGGTCCAGTGCAAGCATCAAACTTCACCACCTTGCCATCACAAGGAAAGTTTATCACTTGCTCATGTCCTTTGAAGGCCTGGATCTCGTAGGGCAGTTCCTCCGGCGTCGGCGCCGGCAGGATAGGGATGCCGCCGGCGCTAAGCTTCCACCCCGGTGGAGCCCTTGTGTCCCGTGGCGCCATGTAGCCGGCTTCATAGAGCAGGCGCGCCTCCCAAGCCTGGAGCGTGCGCCGGCCGAAGACTTTCGCCGCCGCACCGTCGCCGGGATAGCGCTCGGCCATGGCTAAGTGGGGAAGGAGAGTCATGTGTTCGCCGGAGTTTTGGGCTGGGGAGCTATGAGAGAGTGCGGGGAACTCCGGCGAGAGGCACGACTTATAAAGGCTGAGATGGGCAGTGAGGGCGGGAGGGGTGTAGCGGCGAGGGCGGAAAAAGGGGAAATGGCAGGAAGTTAGTGTCCGACGGTCCATCGCGGGAGCCGAGGTGGCGGCGGTGGCGCGACAATTCGGCGACGCGTGGCCGAAGCGACGGGCAGTTATTGTCCGGCGGTCGCCGCGTGGTTCCGAGGATGACGACGACTCGACTTCCATCGCTGACTCGGCGGGTCCACGTGTCGGTTCGTTTTTTTTCGCCGAGTTCGCTGCGTCCGGCGTTTCCAGGGCGTACCCGGGGTCCTGGAAACGGCCTGGGTAGTCTGGACCAAGTTGGCACAAATCCGGACAAAAACAGGTTCCTGGGTATACGACTGAACTGATTTTCGGCGTTCGAATCTAAATTCGGCATCCGGATCAGCGTCTTAGTCTTAGGTAGCCGAGTGGAGATGCTCTAAGAGCATGTGCAGTGTGAGCAAAATCTTGAGTCTAAGAAGTCTTAGACATAGGTCTAAACGGTGGAGTGAATGGTGCTAACAAAAAGATTCTTCAAGGTGAGTCTAGTGCTAGACTCATGTCTAAGAGAATCAATTGGCAGGAGGGCCCACTAGTCATTGGGTAGCAATATGTTTTTATTCTTTTCTTTTGGGTGGACCCTGTCGGTTCTAAACGCTGGAGAAGAGTTGGAATTCTTAGACTCATGTCTCCACTTTTCTTAGAGCATCTCTAGTCGTGCCTGTAATTTTAAAACTGTAAAACGCGAGTAAAGGGCACGGTAAATCAAATTTGCAGTTCCAATTGCCACGACACAGAATGGAGCCCGTAGATTCAAACTGTAAACACGAATTTGAAATTAACGCGAGCAAGTTTGTCGACGAACAAGCCTCCATCTCGCCTGTTGTCTTCGCCGCGAGCTCGGACTCGCGCATCGCGAGCTCGAACGCCATCCGCTCCTCGTCGGAGTCGTTGGTGAAGTCCGCGTCGACGACTATGCGTGAAGGCGACGGCTATGTCGCGTCGGAGGAGTCAGAGGAGGGAGAAGAGGGAGGAACAAGGACGGAGGAGGAGCCCTCCCCGCGGACGCCGTACCTCTAGAGCAGTCGCGGCGACGCTCCTCCCGCTGTGCGTGCCACCACGCCGGCGCGTAGGCATGCAGCGACGGCGGCGGCGACCGCCTCTTGTTCACGTAGGCGAGGGCGGTGCGTTTCTTCGCCCCCTCTGACCTGCTGAAGGCGAGATCCTCCGGCGTGAGGCACTGTCGACGGCTGCCGCTTCCGCTGCCGCTACGCGAGTACATCGGTGTCGATCTGGGAGCGAGGTGGCGGCGATTGCTCGTCGGATTTCGCGAGGACGGCGACGACGCTAGGGTTGGGACGACGGAGAAGTAAGGGTTTGAGCCCTCACTCGGCCGCCACGACGGTATATATACCGAGCGACACGGGCCGCCTACGGGCCAGGTAAAAGAGTTCACGGGCCAAGATGCTATACGGGCTCGACTAGCTCGTCCGTTTTCATTTCGACCCGTAAACTCGCCGGAATAATACAGTTCCCGGCCTTTTACAGGCACGACTAGAGATGCTCTTAGAGCATCTCCACTAGGCTACCCAGGACGCCGATCCGGATGCCGAAAATAGTCCGGAAGCCGAAATTTCGCCCAGTCGCGTACCCAGGAACCTGTTTTTGTCCGGATTTGGGCCAATTTTGGTCCGGACTACCCAGGCCATACCCAGGATCCTCGGTACGCCCTGAGAACGCCGGACGAAGCGAATTCGGCGAGTGGACCCGCCCAGTCAGCATATATTCGCCCTTATTCATCCAAAGTTCGCCTTTATTCATCAAAAGTTCGCCCATATTCGCCCAAAGTTCGCCCATATTCGCCTAAAGTTCGCCCATATTCGCCCATATTCGCACAAAGTCCGCCCATATACACCATATTCGTCCAAAGTTTGTCCATATAGAACATATTTGCCTAAAATTCGGGCATATTCACCCAAAGTTCGTCCGTATCGCCTATATTCGTTCAAATTTCGCCCAAAGTTCGCCCATATAGACCATATTCGCCCAAAGTTCACCCAAATTCGGGCATATTCGCCCAAAGTTGGTCCGTATCGACATATTCGCCCAAATTTCGCCCATATAGGCCATATTCGCCCAAAGTTCGTCCAAAATTCGGGCATATTCGCTCAAAGCTCCCCATATTCGTCCAAAGTTCGCCCATAGTTCATCCATATTAGTTATATTCGCCCAAAGTTCGTCCATATCGACCATATTCGTCCAAAACCGCTTATATTCGCCTAAAGTTCGTCCAAAGTTTGTCGAAATTTATTAAATTTTAGCCAAACGCGGGAACTCGCGTTCGCGTGGATAGGGAAGCAGAAACTAGGACGCGACAAAAAAAATCCGGATTTCGGGACCTGGGTTCACCAAACGAGTGAAGATGCTCACACGCTACGCCCTGGGTCAGCGCAGCCCGGTGAAGGAACCCGATCCGCACCGAAAGAACGACGAGGCAGGGCAGGGCAGTCGCGTCGCGCGTCCAGTCGTCCCCGTGAGCGCTCACATGCTTACCCATCCTCCTTCCTTCCTCATCTCACATCACAGTCCCAGATCCCACTCCACCCCACCCCGCCCCACCTCTCTTAAAAACCAGACCAAACCCGAAAGCTACAGGAATAACACAGGCCCCGCAGCAGCACCAGCAGCCGCTGACTGCGCGTCCTATCTACTGCTCCCCGGAGCGCGCCGCCTCGCCCAATGCAGCAGCCCAAGCCCGCCGATCCGCCGCCCCGCCCCTTCCCGCCGCCTTCCCCGTCCATGGCGGCGGCCTCCGCGGCCATGCGCGGCGCGCACCACCGCCGCGCCAGATCTGAGGTCGCCTTCCGCCTCCCGGACGACCTCGACCTCGGCAGCGCCGGAGACGGCGACGGCTCCGCGGGCTTCGACGAGATCGGCTCCGAGGACGACCTCTTCTCCACGTTCATGGACATCGAGAAGATCTCCTCCGGCCCCGCCGCCGCCGCTGCCGCGGGCTCGGACCGCGACCGCGCCGCCGAGACCTCATCCCCGCCGCGGCCCAAGCACCGCTACAGCAGCTCCGTCGACGGCTCCGGGATATTCTCCGCTGGCGGCAGCGCCGCGCGGAAGGACGCCGCCGCCGCCCAAGCGCTGGCCGATGTCCTGGAGGCCAAGAAGGCCATGTCCCCCGAGCAGCTCGCTGAGCTCGCAGCCATTGACCCCAAGCGAGCCAAAAGGTACTGCCATCCTGATCTCTCCGACACTCCTTCGTCTGCTCCTCATTTCCTTATGTGTGCTTGCCATTCGAGGTCTGTGCGTAGATAGATGCACAAGGTTGGATGCTTGCGCTAGTATCTGGTCTGTAGCTCACTTCTCTCGTTCTTCCGAGGTGGCGGCCGATGACGTGAGGAACTCCCAAGGACAATTATCATGTTTTTTTTTAGAGAAATGCCTTCAGCTTAGGGAAAATATTTGCGCCTTAATTTGTTCCTTTGTGCGTACAGTACTACTGTGGGTAGATGGTGTTGGATGGCAGGTTGGAAGTTAAGGTGATGGTTTAGCCCATGGTTGGTGGGGTTATGGATAACTGCCTGTTTCTGTCAGATGGCTGTGTCCTTTAGTGCTGGGTACTTAACGAACATTTCCACTAAAGGGATAGCTGTAATTTCTTACTTGCAGTGTGCTGACATGTGAATTGGTTAGGAGGATTGTATTGCTATGTCCATGCTTAGAAAGGTAGCAGGCTACACCATTGGACTTGAGAGCCATGCAAATTTATTACTATAACTAATTGTATCGTTTGATTGTGAAAGGAACTAGGAGACCAATGATTGATAATCCATGACATTATTTTCCTCCTTTCTCACCTAGTGCATTTCTCTGTTGGAATCATTCCTTCAAGTCAGTCCTAGCCAATCAAATTAGAGAAAGTGACATCACATTGTACACAAGCTAATTTGCTAGCTGTAAACAGTTGGGTTTTTCATTTCCAAAAATCTCACTTTCTTCTAAAGGTGTGATGCATCAGTTAGTCTCTTCAGTATGGTGGAGAACTTTTGATGCCTCTTGCAAGGCTGCAATACAGGCCTGTCTCTAGGTGTATTAAATTTTCAGCATGGTGGCTTGTCTTAACTCTCTGAGTTTGTTGTCATGCAGGATTCTGGCAAACAGACAATCTGCGGCTCGATCAAAGGAAAGAAAGGCTCGTTATATGACCGAACTTGAGCGGAAAGTTCAAACTCTTCAGACTGAAGCGACCACTCTCTCAGCTCAGCTCACGCTATTTCAGGTACCGTTTCCCGTCTATTTCTTGTCTCATGGGTATCAGGCACAGTGTGTCCATGTTGTTTATTGTAGTCATAACCTTGCAGTGGCACAATAGCAGACTTCCTTTAAGCAAGCTAGTTGTATCTTATAAATACCGGGCAACTACTAGATTACAGCTTCTTTGCAGATTGCATCTGGCTTCTTTGAATGTATGGACTAGGGCTTTCGCACATGCTGTGATAAATCTGTAACCCATTGGATTATTATATATGGTTGTTTGAACAGTTTGGAGAGTTAATCGTGATTCTCTGCATGTGGGAATAAATAATTGTGCTGATTTGACTTTGACTGTCTCGTTCAAGTGTTTGCTATATTTTTATGCTGTTGACTATCGGAAGAGCATCAAGCTTCTAGGATTGCTGCGCTGCTGAGTTGAATTACTTGATGCCCATTAAATGTTGTGTTTTATTAATTCGCAGAGAGATACAACTGGGCTATCTTCAGAAAATGCAGAGCTCAAGATAAGGTTGCAGGCCATGGAGCAACAAGCTCAACTGCGTGATGGTAAGAATTTTTCCCTTGATTAGTTAAATAATGAATCTGTAGTTTACACTTTAATACTTTTCAATAACATAACTAGAAAATCCCTTCCCCAGACCACACAATGTGTGGGGACTTTCAGGACTGGGTATGCCCTTTAACATAACTGATTATAAAACTGTCATGCCTTGGAAGTGATATTAGATATGTCATCCAAAGCCGTATCAGTTTCTTGTTTGCTCATTCTGTTTCATGTTATAACTCAGTCTAGGCTTCTAGTTCATTGTTCCTGGTGAAAGTGAATTCAACATTATATTTGTCATCCAATGCCCTTTGCTCATTTGCAATATTGTGCATGTACTTTATCTTTTCTCTTGTGCGAAGACACCTGGAATAGGGTTACATTTGGTTTTATCAAATTCAACATATTTTGCTTTTGCGATAATACCTATAATATGAGGAACAGAGTGATTTATATTGAACCAACACCAATTTAGACACAGTGGTGACTGTAATTTGCATTTGTTAGAATACTTATGTTGTATGTTGTAACAGAACCTGGTGTATTGTGCAGCTCTGAATGACGCTCTGAAGCAGGAAGTGGAAAGGCTTAAGATGGCTACTGGTGAGATGTCAAATTCCAGTGACGCATATAGCATGGGATTGCAGCATGTCCTATACAACTCTTCGTTCTTCCCGCAATCCCAGCAAAACACAGCCCAGCACCAGGGTGGTGCCCGGTTTCCACCCCCATTCCACCCACCTCATCCTAATGTACCAAACCATCAGATGCTATCCCACCCAAACACGCTCTCAGATATGATGCAGCAGGACCATCTTGCGCGGCTCCAGGGTTTGGACATCAGCAAAGGGCATCCAATTGTGAAGTCAGAGAGCAGCTCGATCTCTGCCAGCGAAAGCAGCAGCACCTTCTAACCTGGCCTATCCTGATCGAGTCCTCAGTTTCATTAGATTCATTTGTTCATAGCCTGACATCCTCGTGCTGTTTCCGGTTCAGTAAGCTCAATTTTTCATTCATTTGTTCGATTTTAGTTGAAATTCGTTGTAATCTCGGTTGCTGATTTTGTAGACACGAACCCTGTGTTCCTCCCACCTGTTTGTATCGGGTTCATTTCCTGCGTGGATGTAGTTTGGGATTATATTGGGAAAATGGGAGTGGCTTTCTCCCAAATACTGTGTTCGTTTCTTTTGCTGGGACTGACTATTTTTTCTCATCAGAAAAGAGTGATTGTGTGATATTTCTCATTGTATATGCGTGCGCAGCAAGTTTATATTTAGTATTTGTCCGTGCTATTGTCTTGAAGAAATCAAAATACACGTGTTTGTTTCATGAAGTTTATATTTAGTATTGCATCAATTTGCTCAACCAACCGAATGTACAGTCTTATTGCGTCAATTTGCTCTACCGCGTTAGGCTGGGATAAAAAGATAGATGCTGATACATTAGCATTACACATTGTATTTGTGCGTGACATAAGATGACGAAAGACTAAAAAGATGCGACAACAGATGCTAAGCTAAAGAAAGTTAGCACAAATGCTAAGGCATCTCCACCGGGTCGAGCCGCGGTCGATTTGGGCCGTGGTCTGGCCTGTCTGGCCACGTCCAGCGGTGCGACCCATTTGTTCGGTCTAGGCATCGCCAACGCTGACGTATTTCTCTCGCCGTCACGCTGTCTCCTGCCTTTTGTCCTGCCGCTTTTCGCGAGTTCTGGACGTTTTCCCTCGCATCCAGGCGTAGCCATGAATAAGGGAGGCTACCGAGCTATGTACAACCAGACCCGCACCACCGACAGCACAAAAAAAACCATGCCTGGCCGCCGGCGTCGACCCCACGAGCTCCGTTGCAACCCCAACATCGGCAGAGAAGAGGTGCCCGAGTGGTGCTGCCCCCGTGGTGGCCGAACCCGCCGGAGTTACCGGACGTGCTGCCTCCTTCGATTTCAGGGCGTCCGCGGATTTATAGGATGCGCACCCGGCCATGTCACCCTTTCTACAACCGTCACGTGACCACCGACGAGCCTTTCACGATGGCGGTGGGGGAACGCAACTTTCTGCCGGAGTACCAGCGATGGAACCAGCTCGCATTGGTGCGCGCCGACCTCCGGGAAGCGGTGCGGGCCAATCCTGACAACGCTTACCTGCGTGTACGCCTCGACCGAGCTGAAGAGGAGGTGCAGACGCAGCGGGCGATCATTAATTCTCTCAATGACCCATCACAGCCGCCGCCCCCGGCGCCGGCGGCTGCGCGTAGTTTTAGGTTGTGTGGTGTGCTTGTAACAAATGTTTTAGAGCTTGAATAAAGATTTTCATTGCAAATGGCCAATGTCTACATTCATATATCATACATGGCGCGCGCACCGCCTAGCCTACTCGTCGGAGTCAGAGTGGTAGCAGCGGCGACACATGGTGTGGTCGAAGACGCTGACGTCGAACTTTCCTTCGTTGTCGTACTTGAAGACAAGGATGTTGCCCGCCTCGATCTGGTGCGAGCGGGCGACACACTTCCAACCGTTGCCGAGGTACATCTGGTCGAGGTGATCGGACTGCATATCGACCGGGTACCTGGTGGTCCTGAAGCCGTTCGCCCGCAGCATGACAAGTGACGGCGCCTCGTCGCCGAGCAGCGTCACGAACCTGCGAGGGAGGAGCAGGATGTCGCGCGACATGCCGAGGTGGATGGCCACGGCGAACTGAGTGCCTGGGTCGAAATCTTCGGGCGATGATGGCGGTGACGAAGAGCATGGTGGCGCGGTGATTTGGCCACGTACTCCATGCCTCCCTCGACGTCCACGACCGCCGCGTCCTTCCCTCGATCCAGCGCCGCCGGCCATGGCTAACTACAAGTAGTGGAGAACGAAAAGGAGGAGGAGAGGATGGTGTTTTGTGGGGAGAATATGGCCGCGAACGTCCAGTTAAAAAGAGACGACATCGGATGTCGACGCGGAGGCCGAAGAGACGACATAGGAATTTTGGGGGAATTTCATAGGAATTTTGGAGGATTCTTATTCTAAGGAATTTTTCCAATAGAGCTTGTTTGGTTTGTAGAACTTAAATCATAGGATTTTTTTCCCTATGGGCTACTTTGCATGCAACCCCATAAAAATCCCTTAGGTCTAACCCAATGGATTTTTTTTGTCTCAGTGACAACTATGGCATACACTTATTGCTTCACATAATTTTATGGGTTTTTTTGTGATGCAACCTAACAACTATTGAGATAGTTTCCTGCATTTAATTTTCCGGTAGGATTTCATATGACATGCCACTTTAATCCTGTGTTTTTATTATTGTATTTTTTAAATCATGTGAACCAAACAATCTTACGGTTTGTTTGATTCAAAGGAATTTAAAAGCACATTGAATAAAAAACGAAAGAACAATATGTCATGGCACTTGAAATTCCAAATGAATAAAAAAATGGCGGAATTAGTTGCAAATGTCGTTTGGTTGCACCACATTAAAACACAGAAAAATTCTATAGAGACTGAGTACATATCATAGCTGTCATAGACATATAGAAAATTTCCCAAGAGGTCTAACCTCTTGATAAAAATCCTATGAGATTGTAGTATAGTAAAGCAATCCATAGAAAGTTTTGAGGGTTCAATCCTTTGAATCAAATGGCCTCTATAGAAAAAATTCCTATGGGTAAGAATCCTACAAAATTCATTTGAAAATCCTTTGAATTAAATATACCCTTAAATATTTCTTGTGGTTTTTGTTTTTTGTGGTAATTCATGATACATGGCATCTTAATTCCTACAACTTTTCTTATTACTATGTTTTGAATTCCTATGTTCGGGACATGGTCTAAATTTAGCACACATTGCTAAGCTACCATTTGACCAGCTTATATGTATATATAATTTTACTTGAAATGACAAATTTTAATGTACTAGTATCACTAGGCTGAGAATCTCCATCCTTATGTGCTAGAGGCTAAGTTTAGTACACATCGCTAAGCCGAATAAATTTCTCTTGATCAGATTATGTACATATTTTTACTGCAAATGTTAAAATTTAAATTACTACCTCGTTTGTTTCAAAATATGTTCCAAATTAGTTTTGTAAAAGGTCTATGTTTACATATAGAACAAAATATAAACATCTACAACACAAAATGCATATAATATGAAAATATATTTCATAATTGTTCTAATTGATATTGCTAATGTTGATATTTTTTTCTATATAGTTAGTTAAACTTGTTTTATGTTGATCCAAATTCTACAAAGTATAGACCAACTTCTGGCGAGTGGAGCAAGGCCCGTCACCGGAGGCTTGGGCCGAGTGGAAGATCCCTCACAGGTTGTGTTTAATATTTCTGGTTGTGATGTTAGCTAGAAGACTACGTTGCAGGCTTTTGTTGCACAATCTACTACTGAAGCTGGATACATGGCTATTGCTGAAGCTTGCAAAGAATCTATTTGGTTGAAAGGTTTGTTTGTTGAGCTTTGTGGAGATGATTCTTGCATTACTTTGTTTTGTGACAGTCAAAGTGCCATATACCTTACAAAAGATCAGATGTTCCATGAGAGAACTAAGCACATTGATGTGAAGTACCATTTTGTTAGAGACATTGTTGTCCAAGGTAAATTAAAGGTATACAAGATTAGCACTCATGATAATCCTGCTAACATGATGACTAAACCTATTCCTATTGCTAAGTTTGAGCTTTGCTCGAACTTAGTTGGTTTAACTGATTAGCCCAAGTGGCAATTGGCGCCGAAAGTATTTGCTTTGTTTGTTCAGGGATATGGTTGTTATTGATGCTACAAGAAGGAATTTATCTCAAGGTGGAGTTTGTTATATGTTGATCCAAATTCTACAAAGTATAGGCCAACTTCTGACGAGTGGAGTGAGGCCCGCCGCCGGAGGCTTGCGCCGAGTGGAGCGACGCCTGTGGGGGGTGCGGGGTGCTGTCGCTCCCGCGGTACGGTACGGATCGTTGAAGACCTAGGTTTCCACCGATATATAAACCTCTTGTAAACCGCTGGTTGGGATGAGTTGCATCTGTGAAATCCCCGGCGTTTGTAAACACTCCCCGATATAGTGAAGTTTCGCTGGCTGGAGCCCGTGGTTTTTTCCTCTCTTTGTTGGAGAGGTTTTTCCACGTTAAATATGTGTCCCCTTGCTGTGATTTCGTTTTCGTTCTTTATTATCTTCTTATCGCAATTATAACAAAACTTTACAAAAGATGACTTGTACTAAAACTAATATACAACATATTTTTGGGAGGATGGTGTAGTAGTGCCAAGGGATATGGTAAAAGAAGATCAAATAGATGAATGGATGTGTACATCAGAGTGTCAAATTAGGGTTGCTAGAGTTGCAGATGCTCCAAAAGATGTCAAACGTTTGCAAGTAACATCACAAGCTCATCCTTTTGAACTTCGAAGTCATGCTCAAGATTACACCCCCGTGTTTGTTTGGGATACATGAGCTACATTGATAGCATTGACAATATGTGTGAAGGTCCATGATTGAATATGTATTTGTATACAAATTGGGTGATGACATTTTTAGAACGAATGAGTTGGAGTACACAAGAACATATAAAATATGAATGATTTTTCATAGTTTGTAAACTCATTGAGGAAACAAAATGGAAAAATTGACGAAAAGAAGCTTTTGGGGTTTTGGAGATACCCTCAAGGATGTATATCAACAATAATATCACGAGCTTACCCTTTCGAGTTTCAGTATCACATTCAAGTACAATAGGTTAGCGTCTCATTGCTTGTCCGAGATACATGAGTATATCGATAGTATTAATAATATATGTCAAAATGATGTAGCCAATGTAAATACCTTTCCCTAATGAGCATACAATGAAGTTGCTTCAACCTTGGTATGTGCAAGTTACATGAAAGGTGACAACCCATTGGAAGGTCCTATGAGTGACGTTTGTATACAAATGAGAAACATCACACCTATTTTCGCAAGAAAAAAGAGTGATGTTTGTATACAAATGCATGGGAATATCTATTGTTAAAATTGAGTAATGTTTTTTTGAACGATGATGTAAACATCCCAAAATTCATGAATTGTAAAAGCATGCATTGCATTCATATAATCATAGCATGTTTGTCTTACACAAAATTTTCAAACCAATACCCTAAATAAAACCATTATTATGCCCTTTTATTTTTATTCTTATGAAGCATGGTTTTATTTTTATTTTCAAAAGACCAAGGTATGTTTGAGTGAACAGATGTGTTTGTCACACTTTAGAATGCTTGGATCACATTACAAAAATTTGGAGGTGTTTTGAATTCAAACTTTTTGAAAAAGGGTTTGAAAACCATTCCTGAAATTCAAAACAGAAAAAGAAAAGGAAAAAGAAAAAAAATAAAACAGCTCGCTACCTATTCGGCCTAGAGCCAAAACCAGCCCAGCAAGCCCACCCAGGCCACTCCCTCTCTCTCTCTCTCACTCGCGCAAAACCTACCCCGCAGCCACTGCCGCTGGGCCCTGCGCCACATCAGCATCGTCTCCCCCAAATCTCGCGTGCAGACGCCGTCGCCGCCCGTTTCCTCCCCCATTCACTGTCGTGATGAATTTGCTTCAATCGGCATTGATTCACAACGTAATTACCTCGCCCCTCACCGTCTACTTAAGCACCACCTCACCGCGGCCATTTCCCCTCACTCGCCACCTCCTAATCGCCGCCAGACTGCTCGCAATTGAACTCGCACTACCGCTGGCCGACGCACTCCGGCAAGATATTCCGGTGAGCCTCGATCGCCCCTCGGTTCCTTATTCACGCAGGAGTGTTCCCCATGTTCTTGCGCATCTTACTGTGTCTCTGGTTCGCCCTGTACTGCCCCAGGTCGTCGGCTTCGTCGACCACCGCAAGCACCCGAGGCAACCACCAACTCCGGCGAGCAATCCTCGTATGAATCGCCCGCCCCTTGACTCCTGTTTCAGACCAACCTATGCGCATTATCCTTACGCGTGTCCTAATACACTTTGTTTGCGCTGGGGTGATCCAGGTCGTCGCCTCTGTCGCCATTTGCAACAACCCGACGCTGTCCGCAACTCCGACGAGCTCCCACGGCCGCAGCAGCTCGCCCTTCCAAGCCAAGGCCACCTCGAGCATCCTCGCATCTTTGCGACACTGGTAAGCATCGCCACCGCTCCTAGCCCCCTCCAGAATCGCCGGAGCACCGCCTCCGCCAGTAGCCATTTGCGCCGCCCAACTATAGTCGCATGATCTGGCACCGTTAGATCTAGATCCTAAGGCGTAGAGCAGATCACATAACGAATCTGTATCAGTAGATCTGGCCCATACGTTTTTATTTAGATCCCGCGGGTCGCATTGATCGATCCAGCCGAATCGGTATGGACCGATCAGACACGACCACGTGTCTGTGTTCTGTTTAATAAAATCCAGAAAAGGTTTTTGAATGTTTAAACTTGTAAAATTCATATCTTTTGATTTGTTTATCCAAAAATTGCAAATAATATACCATTGGTTTCAGAAAAATAAACCCTACATTATTGTGGGCTTGAATTTTTATTTTTCTTCTATAAAAATGCGATTATTTGCATAACACATTATAGGCTTATTTTGGCAATATAAAATATTTATAAAATTATTTTGAGGCAAATTTGAGTTTGTTTAGACTTTAGATAGATTACTTTGTGTTCAGTACTGTTTGTTTTGACTTGTTTAGTATATAAAAAATTATTTTGTTGCACTTGCATGCATTCATGTATATTTTTGTTTGATTATTTGAATGTGAATTTGGTGCTATGATTTTATATGTAGATTTTGGTTCTAGTGGTGATTGTGATTGTGAGGACTGTTGCTACTCCCCCAACTACCAAGTAAAGTGGTACTTCATGTATTTTGTCCTATTATTTTGACTATGCACTAGTGATATTTTGAAATAGGACTTGCATGGAATTTTGCTAAGTATATATATGCTATGCCTTGGGAAATCCTAGTAGTTGTAGTCTTAGTATAATTTTCTCTAAGTTAAGAAACTTGTTATGTTGTCATGCTTAGCCTAGCTAGTAGCAAACAAGGGTGGATTATTTATGCTATGAAATATTTCTAAGTCTATGACTTGTGTTTTTGCTAAATAAAACAACTAAGTGAATGAATCACCTGGGTGGAATGGTATGTTGGTTTGTGTTGAGTGGTTACACCAGGCCCATGTCTATGGTTTACCTTGTGTATCACACTTGTGGATGGCCACCCAGGAATAAAGGGATTTGAGATGTTTAGTGTTGAGAAGCTTCTAATGCAACCACATGGCATACAGGCTCTTCCTTGACCACATAGGTTGCAAGAACTTAGCTAGATGGACAGTTGGTGGTAGGGTGATAGGATGGAACGCGTCCATGGTGGTCTAAGGGAATGCTTCTGAAAGGTCTCATCTCGATGGATGTCGAGTCTTGTGGGAAAAGTGCACCACCTCTCGAGAGGGTAAAACCTAAGTACTTAGTCGTGTCCCCGGCAACGGACAATTTGAGCATCAAAGACATTGAAGCTATCAAGGATCTTCTCATCCCAATTTCTAAGTTAAAAACTTGTGGTTGAACAAGGGTAAAGGTTCACCAATGTATATTGCTGGTTCCTTGGGAGTTTTTAACAAACAAAAACTTAGTGTTTTCAACTGATAGGAAAAACCTATTTTGAGCAAAGCAAGCCTAAGCTACACTTAGCCAAATTCATATAGATGTTAGATACTACTATTATACTATGGTATCACTTGCCAATACAATTCAAAATGTATTGACCCACTGTGGCTGTAACTTATGATGTTGCAGGTTACTCTGATGGACATTAGGGTTATGAGTCTACACTCAGCATGCTTGCCTGTGGCACATGAAGATCAAGACTTATAGTTATTTACTTTATGTTATGAACTCTTGTACTAGCTTTTGGCTATTGAGTTGTAAAGACTATGTTATCTCTGGAATGACGATGTAATAATGACCTTTGTATCTGTGTACTTCATCTTAAATTGTGGATGCTAGCATTTCATCCAGGGACTAGCATTGCAATCACAGGGGCCTTTACCTTTAAAATGTGGGGTCTTACATATGAAGGGTGCAAACGCACCCAAACTTTCATTCAACTCAGAAGCATTGTACACCACGAAATACATAGTTCAGGTGTCGAGTCGAGTTGATAGAGACAAGAACAAGGCAAGGCAAGGCAAGTTTCATCGAGCTCTGTTCCTGCATTAACAAGAAGGCACTGATCTTAGCAATCTTCTGGCCTGATGTGCACAGTTGTGAGCTACTTCATTAATCTCTCTCGAGATATGGAATATAGAAGCCTGCAAAGGATGAACAAGATTCTGGAATTGAACTTTTTGTCTTCTGATCTCCCAAAGCATAGCATGGTCCTTGGCACCCAGCGGCGGTGATGCTTTTGCAAAGTTGAGGCAGTCCGTGAAGAAGATTGGATAATTGAGCTTGAGTATGGAAGCAAAATGCGCAGCAAGCAACAAGGCACGATCTTCCGCCTGCAGAGGAGAAATAACTTCTGTTTTTATGCAAAGTATATTCACATCACTGCCATAGCAGAGATGGTCCTCTCGCCTTTTCTCCAAGCCGCATCTGCGTATACTTTTGGCCCTATGATACGTCCAAAACATATCTACTTTCCCGAACTCTTTTGCTATTGTTTCTCCTCTAATTTGTGTGATTTGGATACAACTAACACGGATTAACGCTGTTTTTAGCAGAATTGCTTCGGTGTCTCGTTTTATGTAGAAAATTAACTTTCAAGGAAATCCCAAAAAATATGCCGAAAATCCTATTTTCCCAGAAGACTCACGGATCCAGAAGACGGAGGGGAGAAGAGGCCAGAGGGCACACCACCCCTAGGCGCGGGCCAGGCCTGGCCGCGCTAGGTCATGGTGTGGCCACCTCGGACTCCGCCTTGACCTCTCTTTTCGCCTACATATACCCTCTGACCTAAAAACACCGGGGGTTTGACAATTTCCAGAGAAGAGTTCCACTGCGCTGCCACCAAAAGAAATCGCGATTCGGAACCAGAAACTCCGTTCTGGCACCCTGCCAGGACGGGGAATTGGAGGAGATCATCGCCATCATCATCATCAATGCCTCTCCATCAACCATCCATGATTCACCCATCCATGAGTGAGTAATCCCCTATTGTAGGCTATGGGGATGGTAGGGATTGGATGAGATCTATCATGTAATTGCATAAGATTGTTAGGGCATGGTGCCTAGTATCTATTGTTAGTGCTTTTGACATTGTTGCAGCTTGTTGTGCTTAATGCTTGTCACTAGTTCCCGAGTGCCATGATCTCAGATCTGTACATGTTATTGATTCATGATGATATTATTGTTTGTGATCTTACCTGCAAGTTGTGTATGTAGGGGTTCGTAGCATGGAAAACAAAAATTTTCTATCGCATACAAACAAACAAGCCAAGATCTATCTACTAGATTGTAGCAACGAGTCGATAGAGGAACTCACCCTCGAAGATTCCAAAGCGGTTAACGAGAGCAGATTCTCGTGGATGATGTAGTCGTACTCTTTCCGATCTCAAGATCGTGTAGACGATCCTTCCGGCGCCACGTTCCGGCAGCGCTCCCGCAGTCGGTCACACGTTCGGTACTCGACGAAGACCTTCCTCTCCCTTGTTCCAGCAGGCAGCGGAGGTTGTAGCACTCTCCTCGAGATTCCGGCAGCATAACGGCGTGGTACCGGAAGTAGAGGGGAAATCCCGCAGGGCTTCGCCTTAAGCCGGTGCGAGTATGGTGGAGCTTATGAGAGAGGCTATTAGTGGTCTAGTAATTAGACACACCAATTAGAAGGCTCTAAACCAATTAGAAAGCTCTAAACCGAAATAGCTCTAAACCGGGGTTTAGATCTAGGGTTTAGTTTAGAGGATAGGAACTTGTGTGTATGTGGAGGGGAGCCCTGCCCCTCCTTATATAGGTGGGAGGGGGCTGGCGCGCCAGGGGGAGGGAGTGGAGTCCCTCCCCAACTCGGCATTGGAGTTGGCCGCCGGTTGGAGGAGGTCTCCCTCTCCAACTCGGTTTCCCTCTTTTCCTCCTCTTTCCACTTTCCAAAAACTTGCCGTTTGACTTTTAAACTAGCCGTTTGACTTTTCAATTTAGGATTTAAATAAACCCTTTATTTTGGACAGCGAGAACACTTAGTACATGATGCAATCATTCCAACATGCAATGACACATTCATGTACCCTTCCCCTTCCGGAGTGCCGGACATTCCGGGACCTTCTAGAATGTTCCCGATGAAAACACCGGAACCATTCCCCAACTCCGAAACGGGACTTTCCTTATATGAATCTTATTCTCCGGACCATTCCGGATCACCTCGTGATATCCCGGATCCCATCCGAGACTCCGAACAACATTCGGTCTCTTTCTCATAATACCATAACTACTCAAACAACGTCGAATCCTTAAGTGTGTCTCCCTACGGTTCGTGAATTATGCGGACATGATCGAGACACTTCTCCGAACAATAACCAATAGAGGAATCTGGAAATTCATATGGCTCCCACATATTTCTACGATTACTTTGCGATCGAATGAACCACTTACATACGATACCAATTTCCCTTTGTCTCACGATAGTTTACTTATCCGAGGTTATGATCGTCGGTATCTCTGCATACCTAGTTCAACCTCGTTACCGATAAGTACTCTTTTCTCGTTCCCGTGATATGTGATCCCTTGTGACCATGTCACATGCTTGCAAGCCAATTGGATGACATTCCACCGAGAGGGCCCAGAGTATATCTATCCGTCATATGGATGGACAAATCCCACTCTTGATCCATGTGTTTCAACCAATACTTTCCGAACACTCAATGCCACTTTTATAGCCACCCTGTTACGGTGTGGTGTTTGATGTCATCAAAGCATCCATCCGGTAAAGGTGATATGCATGATCTCATGGTTGAAGGAATTAGGTTACTATGTATCAGAAAGCATATAGCAATTGAACTATTGAAATGACTTGATCTTTATGCTACGCTTATCTATAGGAGTATGTCCATCACATCATTCTCCTAACGATATGATCCTGTTGTTAATAACATCTCTATGTTCATGATCAGGAAACAATGATCATATATTAACCAACAAGCTAGTTTAACAAGAGGCTTTACTAGGGACTCTTATTTTAGTTTACAAATCACACAAGTATTAATGTTTCCGGTTAATACAATTATAGCATGGTATGTAAACATTTATCATAAGTATGAAGATATGATAATAACCACTTTATTATTGCCTCTTGGGCATATCTCCAACAGTCTCCCACTTGCACTAGAGTCAATAATCTAGTTTCAAATCTTTGTGTATTCAACACCTATGGCTTTCCGGTGTTGTATGTACACGATTGCTAGTGGTCAACTGATCTCCGGATCTGACACTTCCAGGTCCGTGTGTAATTTGCATGTCTTTGCGTCTCTACGCATCACTCATTCTCTAATGAGATGGCTTTGTATAAATTTGGTCTTTCGGTGTGACCTTTAGTTCTTTGGGGTTAAAACATGTTGACAATATTGTCGTACAATATATCTTCATAGTATTATCCCGCTGTGAACTACACCTAGTTTGATAACAAACTACTTGACACAAATGCCCTCTTATGCTGCTAAAATAGCAGTCATATACTTAGCCTTTTGTTGTAGTATCTGTCACAATGTCTTAACTTTGGAAATCATCCAAATCCATTATGGAACTCACTTTCCATTATATTGTGCCACCCTTAGTTTAGATTGAGATAAACTTAATTTGTACTTTGTGAAAAAACTAGTATCAATGTAGTACTAACCATCTATTTGTCACTTCTACAAATATTATACTCTTAGTTCTTTCAGAAGATCATAAGAATATCCTTACTATTGTCCAATGATCATCTTTCAAATCATTCTGGTATATGCTCACAACATTTAGAGCATAGGACATATCTGGATTTGTACATATCACAGTATGATTGATATAAATACTCTTTGTGATTTCATACATCAAGTATCAATCTATACTTGAATCTTTGTTTCACTTTACCAAATGTCAATACACTTGAATATATCATCAACATTGAACTTATTCAATCCTTTCTGTGTGACAAGAACCTCTCTTGTAGTTTCTATATTGAACTCATTCAATATCTTGTCTATGTACTTCTGGCACAACCATATTAGCGTCTATTGATGCCAAATATTTGGGTTTTGCCTAAGTCTTTCATCGGGATGAAATTCTTAATATGTGTTAATAAAAGATACATTATTTCCAATCAACAATATGTCTTCCACATAATGTATTAGAAACATGTCTTAGCGCTCCCACTTAATTTCTTGCAAATGCAAGCATCTTCATTGTCTCTAATGAACTTTTAAACTCCTTTAACAGTTTCATCATAGTGAAGATTCCAACTCCGTGATGCTCACTTTAACCATTGAAGTTTGCATATGCTTTTAGCATCCTTTGAATTAACAAAACCCTATGGACCGTGTTATGCACATGTCCTAGGTAACGATTCTATTAGAAGAACTTGTTTTGTTTATTCAACTACCATATAACAAATTATATGTAGTGGTTGCTACATTAATCCGTCTAGACTAAAAATCGCTATGAAAGATCAAATCTTGTCATAGTCAACCTTTGAACATTGTTGTGAACTCTTTCTCAACATGTCGACTATTTCATAGATGTAAAACATCCATATCTATTTCTTTATAGATCCAGACACAACTGTAAGGTCTTACACCTTTCTCGAGGGTCCTTCAAGTTCAAAACTTGATTTCTCGTGTATGGAACTATCACGGATTTTATGGCTTCAAGCCATTTTACGGAGTCAGGGCCCATCATCGCTTCTCTGTATGTAGTCGGTTCATTATTCTCAAATAATAATTCAACCCTCAAATCTTGGTATTTGATTGTTTACCCGATCTACTTGTTTCAATAGGAACTTAGATCTCCGTGACCACAACCTTTGAGGCACGTGAGCCATGAGCATTGTTGCCGCCTCCGGAACACTTTTCGGCGCTGCGCAACTCTGCACATACAGCTAAGGTTCTTTTAACCTTATCAAAGTTCTAATGTCCTCCCACTTAACTTTTCACGAAAAATTTCTTCTCAAAGAAACTTGACGTTCTAAGCAACAAACACTTTTGTCTCCGGTGTTTTATGGAGGAACAGTTTATACAAAGACAGGTTCATCCGACTTTGGTTGCACACATCTTTCTTATGCATAGCATACCAATGTTTAAGAAAGGACAACTTGGGTTTTATCCCAAACCATAACTTTTATATGGTGTCATTTCAACGGATTATGATGGAGCTCTTTTCAGTGGAAAAACGGTAATCTCTAAAGCTTTTAATCTTTAAAATACAATGGCAGTTTTATGAATTATACCTTTGATCTTACCATGTCAAACAAGGTTTAATTACATATCTCGAACGCTCCATACTCTTATGGTGTTTCGGGAAATGCAAATCCACGGAACGATTCCTTAAATCTTAGGTATTATGCTAAACTTGTAACTCAAATATCTTCCTTTATGATCTTTATCATAAACTGTTTATATTCTTGTTACAATGATTTTGCACTTCATCTTGAAAGTCTTTGAACTTTTCAAATGTTTCATACTTCATCCTTATTAAGTAAATATTCATATATTCACTCAAATTTTCGGAGAAAGCATATGAAGTTGAAATCCATCGCTCTTGACTACACATAATGGACTTCGTACAACAATATGTACAAGTTCCAATAGGCTAGTCATTCGTTCCCTTTTGGCCTATGGACGAAGTTTTAATTATCTCTAGGAAAGTTTCACAAGCGTCATTTGATCAAAATCAAAAGACTCCAAAAATTCCATCCATATGGATTTTCTTCATGTTTTCTTTCCAATATAATTTAAACGGCGATGTCACTTCCCAAGTGATCTTTCAATCAATTTGTCTTTCGACATCTTTAGCACTAGTTTTATGGATGTGATATCTCCAACGAGATTTGTAAATCATCCATCTTTTATAGATCACGGCAATTATTTGAACAATCCTTTTGTTCTCATAATACCTGATAAAACAAATCTTGAAGGCAAGCTTTGATGTTTAACGAGCAACACAATAACCCTTTATTTGTTCTCGATGAACATCATCACATATTCTTTTGCTAGTTACTTAGGCCATTGTAGTTCATGAATTGTGTTGTTTCGTATGACGATTCACACCAACAAATTCAGTATCAAATACTTAAGAACCACATTGTTTAACAAGCAAAGAATATAGCCATAACATGTATATCATCTATATACTTAAACTGAACAATTCCAGTCTTTTCTTTTCTGCCATATACTTATGAGATTCTCTTTCAGTATTTCCTTTTCTGTTTGAAAGAATCTATCAACATCAATAGTGGAGTCATACATATGACATATAGTCCAAAGCGTGTATAGTTAAATACCAATGTCTTTGGTCTTGCACTTTGAAGTAGATCACCATCATCAAATGTTTGGTGTTCTTTCAAATTCCTTTCTTTAGTAATCTCTTGGTGTAGTAAACATTTTACCTACATCAAATATTCACCTTCATCATGGAATCGTCCATGACCAAGCTAACTTTAGCTTATAACGATGAATTATGAGTATAATGTTGCTATCCAAAACCTTTTGGAGGATTAGGACAACAAGTGTCTCCAACCTTTTGCAAATTCTCATCAAATATGAGAACATGACTTTTGCCATATTATACTCTATCATGTTGTAACCAATACTTCGTTTCAGATATCACAATATCTTCCACAAATATGGTTTCTGAAACAACTCTTTCAGATCCTTAGATAACCTTGATATTAGGAGAATCCTTTGAATATCAAGAATCATGGAGACAAACATGATACTTATATACTAACACTTGGAATTGTTACTCTTGATTAATACTAATTATTAAACTTCATGGAGTAACCGGAACTTACTGAAAGTTTGCAATAGGACTTTTAAACTTTAGATTAACACTTAAAAACAATACGATACCAGTTCGTAAAGTAACTAACCAGAATTCTATAGTTCTATCATCTCAATTTATAACTAAGCGCAAGGTGGTAAACGGATGCCAATGACTACAACAACTATGCAAATTCACTTTGATTTAGTTTATGATAAAATGAGTTCAAATTAATTAATGAAATTAAACTAGGTGAACTCCCACTCAAAACAATATCCCTCACATTGTTTTAGTGATCACACGAACCAAATCCACCACATCAAAACCGATCATCACGAGAGTTGATATAGCTTCAATGGCGAACAATCAACATGTTCATCATATCTACTATATGACTCATGTTCTACCTTTCGGTAATCTGTGTTCCTGAGGCCATGTCTGTACATGCTAGGCTCGTCAAGATCAAACCTTAGCTACCGCATAAGCAAATCTGGCTTGCTTACGTTGTATTCACCCGCGGAATTAAAGACACCCGATCATCACGTGGTGCTTCGAAGCAGCAAGCTTTGGCAACAGTGCATACTAAGGGTGAACACTTTAGAACTTGAAATTTATGTGCATGAGGGATCATCTTATAATGCTACCGTCGTCTACTAAGCAATACAAGATGCATAAAGGATTAACATCACATGCAATTCATAATATGTGATATGATATGGCCTTTCTTCTTTGTGCTTCCGATCTCCATCTTCAAACACGAACATGATCTCCATCATCACCGGCATTGCATCAAGGTCAATGACGCTTCACCATGGTTGTCGTCCACCGGCTTCAACTATTACAACTACTTTGAATAGACACGCGGGTCTTAACATAAATTAAAGACAACCATATGGCTCCTGCCGGTTGCCAACTTACAATAAGGAACATTGCATACATCAAATATAATCACAATCATGGCCATATCACATCACTGCACACCCCTGCAAAACAAAGTTAGACGCTTCTACTTTCTTTGCATATTTTACGTGGTTTGGGGCTTTCCATAAGTGTCGTTCTAACTTACGAACAAGAACCACAACATTGATACTAGTATTGTCAATCACCCGTTGTAAATTGGATCTTAACTATGCTAGGAGAAACAGGCACCCGCAAAGCCACTTATGCAATACAAGTTGCATGTCAAGCGTGGAGCAAGTCTCATGAACGATGTCATGTAAGGTTAGCCCGGGCCGCTTCATCCCAACATACCGCAAGATACAAAGTACACAAAAAGCAATCGACAATAAGAGCATCAACGCCCACAATGACCATTGTGTTCTACTCGTGCAACAGATCTACATATAGACACGGCTCTGATACCACTGTAGGGGTTCGTAGCATGGAAAACAAAAATTTTCTATTGCATACAAACAAACAAGCCAAGATCTATCTACTAGATTGTAGCAACGAGTCGATAGAGGAACTCACCCTCGAAGATTCCAAAGCGGTTAACGAGAGCAGATTCTCGTGGATGATGTAGTCGTACTCTTTCCGATCTCAAGATCGTGTAGACGATCCTTCCGGCGCCACGTTCCGGCAGCGCTCCCGCAGTCGGTCACACGTTCGGTACTCGACGAAGACCTTCCTCTCCCTTGTTCCAGCAGGCAGCGGAGGTTGTAGCACTCTCCTCGAGATTCCGGCAGCACAACGGCGTGGTACCGGAAGTAGAGGGGAAATCCCGCAGGGCTTCGCCTTAAGCCGGTGCGAGTATGGTGGAGCTTATGAGAGAGGCTATTAGTGGTCTAGTAATTAGACACACCAATTAGAAGGCTCTAAACCAATTAGAAAGCTCTAAACCGAAATAGCTCTAAACCGGGGTTTAGATCTAGGGTTTAGTTTAGAGGATAGGAACTTGTGTGTATGTGGAGGGGAGCCCTGCCCCTCCTTATATAGGTGGGAGGGGGCTGGCGCGCCAGGGGGAGGGAGTGGAGTCCCTCCCCAACTCGGCATTGGAGTTGGCCGCCGGTTGGAGGAGGTCTCCCTCTCCAACTCGGTTTCCCTCTTTTCCTCCTCTTTCCACTTTCCAAAAACTTGCCGTTTGACTTTTAAACTAGCCGTTTGACTTTTCAATTTAGGATTTAAATAAACCCTTTATTTTGGACAGCGAGAACACTTAGTACATGATGCAATCATTCCAACATGCAATGACACATTCATGTACCCTTCCCCTTCCGGAGTGCCGGACATTCCGGGACCTTCTAGAATGTTCCCGATGAAAACACCGGAACCATTCCCCAACTCCGAAACGGGACTTTCCTTATATGAATCTTATTCTCCGGACCATTCCGGATCACCTCGTGATATCCCGGATCCCATCCGAGACTCCGAACAACATTCGGTCTCTTTCTCATAATACCATAACTACTCAAACAACGTCGAATCCTTAAGTGTGTCTCCCTACGGTTCGTGAATTATGCGGACATGATCGAGACACTTCTCCGAACAATAACCAATAGAGGAATCTGGAAATTCATATGGCTCCCACATATTTCTACGATTACTTTGCGATCGAATGAACCACTTACATACGATACCAATTTCCCTTTGTCTCACGATAGTTTACTTATCCGAGGTTATGATCGTCGGTATCTCTGCATACCTAGTTCAACCTCGTTACCGATAAGTACTCTTTTCTCGTTCCCGTGATATGTGATCCCTTGTGACCATGTCACATGCTTGCAAGCCAATTGGATGACATTCCACCGAGAGGGCCCAGAGTATATCTATCCGTCATATGGATGGACAAATCCCACTCTTGATCCATGTGTTTCAACCAATACTTTCCGAACACTCAATGCCACTTTTATAGCCACCCTGTTACGGTGTGGTGTTTGATGTCATCAAAGCATCCATCCGGTAAAGGTGATATGCATGATCTCATGGTCGAAGGAATTAGGTTACTATGTATCAGAAAGCATATAGCAATTGAACTATTGAAATGACTTGATCTTTATGCTATGCTTATCTATAGGAGTATGTCCATCACATCATTCTCCTAACGATATGATCCTGTTGTTAATAACATCTCTATGTTCATGATCAGGAAACAATGATCATATATTAACCAACAAGCTAGTTTAACAAGAGGCTTTACTAGGGACTCTTATTTTAGTTTACAAATCACACAAGTATTAATGTTTCCGGTTAATACAATTATAGCATGGTATGTAAACATTTATCATAAGTATGAAGATATGATAATAACCACTTTATTATTGCCTCTTGGGCATATCTCCAATAGTGTACACATATCGTTGTCCGGAACTCGAGGCCTTGAAGTGACAAAAACTGGGATAACCGGAGGGGGTGGCTGTGATATGAGGATCATGTGTGTTCATGGAGTGTTAATGCTTTGCTCCGGTGCTCTGTTAAAAGGAGCACCTTAATTGCCAGTAGATTCCCTTGAGGCCCCGCTGCAACGGGCTGGCAGGACAAAAGATGTTGTGCAAGTTCTCATTGCGAGCACACATGACTATATACGGAACACATGCCTATGCTTATTTAGTACTTGGATGCTTTATCTTTATTATCTGCAATGTCTATGTCTTGATTGTAACATGAATTATCTTGTCCATGCAATGCCTGTCCATCCATCCCTATGCCTACCGCATTTTAATCCTGCTGTTTATTACAATTGCTACCGTTGTCCTTCTTTTACTGTTGCTGCTATTTTGCTACTACTGTTACAAAACTGTTGCTACTGGTAAACTATTGTGACCAAGACTGTTTCCAGGTGCATCTGAATTGACAACTCATATGTTAAGGCTTATAAATATTCTTTGGCTTCCCTTGTGTCAAATCAATAAATTTGGGCTTTACTTCCCTCGAAGACTGTTGTGATCCCCTATACTTGTGGGTCATCAAGACTATTTTCTGGCACTGTTGCCGAGGAGCATAGCTTTATTTATAAGTTTACTTGGAATTATTATTGTTCGCTGCTATCCATATATCATGGGTAAAGCTCGTGATGGAAAAGTTCCTATATTGCCATCCACTACAAGAAGAGGTACAACTCTGAACACCTCTCTTGCTCTTGATTCACCATCTGTGATGAGTAATCTTCTTACACCACCACATACACATGTTACACATACTGCTACTTCTGCTGAATATGAAAATGCTTATGATAATTTTAATGCTACTTCTACTGTGCTTGAAGAGAGTGGTTCATTAGGTCCTTTCCTAGATGTTACAATTGCAAGAACTATAATGGGAAATATTGAAACTCCTAATGCAAATATTTCTACACTTGTTAGTTCACTTGAGTCTAGAGGGTATCCTAGTGATGATCTTGATTATATTGTAATGACTGATGAATTTATTGAGGAATGTCGAAACACTACTAGTGCAAGTGCTATTAAGAGTCTCCTTGAGAGACATACTGTTAGACATAAATTATCCCATGATGCTAAGTTTTCCACATCTCCCATAAATATTAAAAATAAGGATTATGATTTCTCTCTTGATTTATATTATATAACCATTGTTGAGAAAGAACCTTTTTATGGGACTGAAAATGAGAGTGTTGTGGCACATATGAAAGAGCTCTCTAGTTTGAGTGGCTTATTTTCTGATGATATTAAGAAGGGATTTCTATTTTCGTGCCCCTGGTTCGTTAGTTGTACTCACTTTTTCCTAGCCGCTTAACTTTTCCTCACTTTTTCCCTCGCCATGTTAAGAAACCATCGCAGGCACTCGGTCGGAGGGATGCCATCAGGTCAAAGGCTTGACCGTTACATGCTGACTGGTGGGACCGTGTTGGGGCGAGTCGGGCGTAGAGCGTTACGTTACGAGTCCTCGACCGTTACATGCCTGACCGGTGGGGCCGTGTGTGGGTTAGGTCCTGCATACGTGGTGAAGGATGGGGCCGCGTTGGGATGGGTCTTGCATACGTGGTGAAGGGTGGGGACAGGAGACACGTCGGACTGGCCATTCTTGCTCACCCAAAGCATTCGCTTCCCCCGAGCCTAGAACAGCTCCCACACCGCCCCTCCGCTACCCCACCGTCGTGCCCTCCTACCTTATGTCGTCCTCGGCCCCAGAGTCGCCCCCTACCCATAGCCATGGAGCCTAATCCACCTCCGGCTCCGCTCCCGCCCCCGCTAGATCTACCCCTTTCGTGGAACAGTATGCAACGCCGGCTGGTGCACCATCCATCCACGTCGATCAAGGAGAAGATTGGGTGGAATCGCAGGGATCTAACGCATGGGTTCCATCTGGGTAAGCATCATTTCCATTTTGTGGGTTGATTATTGGCAGTATTTGAGCGCGAATCGCTGGTGCTCAACTAACTGCCTTGCTTTTCGAATAGGATTGATCTAGTGCTGGCATTTCGGCTGGCGATTAGACAGGATACTAGCGTAATTCGTGGTTGTGAACAATATATCTCTGGATTTTACTTCCCAGCAGTGGTTACAACCTCCATAACTCGAAGAGATTTGGTAGATAAAATCTATTGTAAATTCCCCTAGAGCAGTGGAGATTCAGTTGACTTGCAATATTTCAACATTAGCGCACGCATCATCGGGTGGTCGGGCATCATGTGTCTCTGTTGTCTCTGCTAATAGTGTGCGCCTCGGCGATCCTTGTAGGTCCACGGCAGTACCATCTGTTCGCATAGCGAGTGTAAGCCAAACCGCTCGTGTGGATGATGTGGAGGACGAGGCAGAGCCTGACGAGGGAGTGCCTCCACTAGATGATGAGGATGAGTTGATGTTTCCTGACTTTGTAGATAGATTCAGTAAACATGCACTAGAGGATCAATACACGGATGAAATTGCACAGGGCGCCAGATTTGATGATACTGATGATGAAGAGAACGAGGAGAACAATGACAACCTCGTTTTAGCCGAGTACGATGGTGAGGACTTGCCAGTAATTGAGTGGGACAGGGACGATCCTAAGATTTCAGAAGGCACCGTATTTGAAACAATGCGGGACTGTTGTAATGTCCTTACTACATATTGCATTCACACCAATAATGCTTATGATGTTATTAATAGTGAGCCAACAAGGTTCACAGTAAAGTGCCCATACAAGAGGTGTAGGTGGAGTATGCATGCATCCAATATGCTCAGGAGCAGTTTAGTTCAGGTATTACAATCACTTGTGTATTTTAGATCACTATGTAGAGTTTTAATTATGTTTCAGATAAAAATGAACCGGTTCGAACATTCTTGTCCACCTCAAGGGGGCAACTAAAGGACAAAACAAAACTAGCAAAGACTAGGTGGTTGGCAGATGCAATCATGGATTGGATGAGAGTGAACCCATCACTTGGTGCAACAATGCTCATAAAAGAAGTTTCTAAAAAGTTTAGTATTACAGTACCCTACATGAGCATGTTCTATGCAAAGGCAATGGCTCTTGAGAGGATCAATGGTCCATGGAATGAAGGTTTTCAGTTGCTTTACAGCTTCAAAGCTAAAGTGGACATGGCTAGTCCAGGTAGTGTTGTACAAATAGACATGCATAAAGTTCAGTACAAAATAAGAGGGAAGATAATGGAGAAGGAGTGCTTTAGAAGGGATTTTGTTTGTTTCAAAGCTTGCTGGCAAGGGTTTCTGGATGGTTGCAGGCCTTATTTGGTCGTGGATGCAACAGCTCTTCATGGCAGATTTAAAGGACAACTAGTAGCTGCTACTGTAGTTGATGGACACAATTGGATGTTCCCTGTTGCTTATGGAGTTTTGGAGATTGAGTTAGAGGAAAGTTGGACTTGGTTTCTGGAGAATTTGTGCGACCTTATAGGTCATCCACCAGGACTTACTATCCACACGGACGCTTGCAAAGGTTTGGAGAAAGCTATAGAAGCAGTATTCCCCGGAGTGGAGCATAGGGAATGTATGCGACACTTAGTGCAAAATTTTACAAAGAAATTCAAGGGTAAAGTTTATACTGACAACCTATGGTCAGCTTCATACACATGTAGTTTGAGGAAGCATTTGTATCATTTGGAAGTGTTGTGTAAACAAAAACCTGCGGTGAAGGAGTACTTCGATGCACATCATGGAATGGTGTGGTCAAGAAGCCGATTCAATGAAATTTGCAAGGTAGACTATGTAACAAGTAACCTTGCAGAGAGCTTCAATGCAAAGGTCAAGTCATTGAAAGGGCTTATGCTGTGGAAAATATTTGATAAGATTAGGCAGATGATCATGATAAAGATCGATTTGCATCAAAGAATTGCATCAACAGTATATGCTGGCCATCTCATCCTCCCATCTTTGATTAAGGCTTTGCATGCCAGGGCAAAACAATTGAAGATGAAATGCATTAGAAGAGGAATGGAGGTTGAGGTAACGTACACTGTTAGTAAAGATAGGCAATGGAGGTATCCAGTGAGTTTGGTTGGTAGGACATGCCATTGCAGGCAATGGCAGCTCCGTGGGAAACCCTGCATACATGCATTGTTTTTCATGGGTGTTCTAGGAGGTGAAGAGGGTGAAGTTGATTAGTACGTGTCGGAGTATTTCTTCATTGCAAAATTTAGGGCAGCATATGCTCAGAATGTTCCAGCCTTGTTGGGAAAAGACCAATGGATGGAAGTGGATCCAGGCTTCAAGCTATACCCTCCAGTTTTTACTAGACCGACAGGTAGGCTAAGGAAGAATAGGATAAGAGCTAGTGCAGAGGGTGGTGCACCACCTCGACGACGTAAGTGCAAACATTGTGGGATCCTAGGGCACATTTCTAGGCTTTGTAAAAATGCAGTGGACCCAGCTTATGGAATGGATGATCAGGCAGGAGCAGCAACTGCAGATGAGTGATGGCGCTGCGTCAACTTGAGAGCGCTTCGTTGGGAAACCCCAAGAGCAAGGTGTGATGTAGCACAGCGGCAAGTTTTCCCACAGTAAGAAACCGAGGTTATCGAACCAGTAGGAGGAAGGAAACATCTCAAAGGTGTTGCAAGCAACTTGGAAACCTGCACAACACAAACTCAAGACTTTGCCCCAACTAACAGTGAGGTTGTCAATCTCACCGGTTGCTGTAACAAAGGATTAACCGTATGGTGTGGAAGGTGAAAGTGGTTTGCAAAAAGTAACAGTAACAGTGGAAGATGTATCAATGGTAAAGATTGGACCGGGGTCCATAGTTCACTAGAGGTGTTCTCCTTAGATAAACAAACATGGCATGCAGGGTAAACAAATTACAGCAGAGCAATTAACAGGACTGAGCAAGGCATAACAATGCAATACTATACATAAAGATCCTATGAGATTCGATTGGGCAATACAACAAGATACATAAACCGCCATCCAACTGCATCTATGACTAGAAGTCCACCTTTGGGTTATCATCCTAACCAACTCCAGTATTAAGTTGCAAGCAACAAACAACTGCTTTAAGCAAAGTGTGTAAGGTAAACAATCCACTTGTTCCATGAACAAGAGACCGTTGTTTTCTCCCTAGTGGCAACATCACATCTACAACCTTAGAGATTTCAGTCACTTCCCTTGATTAAATAGAGGCATGAACCCACTATCGAGCATAAATACCCCATCTTGGAGTCACTAGCAACTACTTAGCCAAGATATCTACTAACAACAGAGATCATGCAAGATCACAAACAACACAGTCATGATATAATCAATAAGACAAAACCATTAATCAATCTGACATAGTAATCTCAATATCTATCGGATCCCCGCAAACACAACATGCATGATTATAAATAGATGAGATCTTGATCATGAACGGAGCTCACGAGATCTAGACATGAAAGCACAAAGGAGGAGATACAACCATCTAGCTACTACATGGACCCATAGTCCAAGGTGGAACTACTCACGATTCATACCGGAGGCTGGCATGATGAAGAAGAAGGCCTCCGGGATGATCTCCCCTTCGGTAGGGTGCTGGGAAGAGCTTCAGATCCCCCCTGATCTAGGGACGATGGTGGCGGAGGCTACAGACGGTTTCGTGGAATATTGATCGGGTCTTTAGGGTTTAGACATCGGGGGCTTATTATAGGCGAAGAGGCGAGGCAGGAGGGCGGACAGGGGGCCCACTGATACGTCCAAAACGTATCTACTTTCCCGAACACTTTTGCTGTCCTCTAAACTTGTGTGATTTGGATACAACTAACACGGATTGACGCTGTTTTCAGCAGAATTACCTTAGTGTCTAGTTTTTGTGCAGAAAATCAACTATCAGGAAAAATCCCGGAAAATATGCCAAAAATTATATTTCGCCAGAAGATCCACGGAGACAGAAGACAAAACGGAGTGGAGGCCTGGGGCCCACACCCCTGCTAGGCGCGGGTGGGCCCTGCCCGTGGCTAGGGGGTGCGGACACCCCAGGCACCCCCTCGGGATCCCTCTTTGCCTATAAGTTACCCCTTGACCTAAAAACCGAGGGGGTTCGACGTTTTTCTAGAAAGAGTTCCGCTGCGCTGCCACCACCAGAAGTCGCGATTCGGATCTAGAAACTCCATTCTGGCACCCTGCCGGGATGGGGAATTTGGGGAGGATCATCGCCATCGCCATCACCAACGCCTTTCCATCAACCATCAATGTTTCCCTCATCCATGAGTGAGTAATCCCCCTATCGTGGTATGGCCGATGAGTACGCCATGGAGGGGTCCCCACAGTGTGTTTTTAGAGACGTGGGGGAAGGCGGACGGTTGACGGGTACGAGGTAACACAACTTACCCAGATTCAGATCCAACGACGGTGGCGGAAACCTACTCCTGCTATAAATCACTATAAGGGCAAATACGCCGAGTTATAGGGATTGGTTCGCTGTGCGAGGTGACTAGAAAGTCTAAGTTATCGTGCCCTAAAGGCTCCCATAGGCCCGACTTATATAGTTGCCAGGTCCTAGGGTTACAGGTAAAGTCCTTGCCGGACAGGTTAGAGAGTCCTACACTGCCTACAACTAGTCTAGCGTGTCTTGTACTCCAAGGCTCTGGGTACGTCGGTGACTCCTTCGTAGCCTTCCTTTATCCGGCAGGGTCCTCCCTTCTGGATCCATCTAACTAGGCCGCCCAGCAGGCCATGGGCCATGCTACCAACTGTGGGCCACCCAGGTTATTCGGATAAGAGACATGCTATGAGGATACCCATATAGCATATCCCCAACAGTAGCCCCCGAAGAATGCCGAGATCTTGCGCCGTCTTGCCTCTTCGGGTTGAATGCTCCGTCTAGATGGATGTCGGCAAATCGTCAAGCAATATCTTGTAGTCCTCCCAAAGAACCCTGCAAGGTTTTCTCCGTATTCAACTTGTAAGTCGGAGAATTGCTGAATCTTCCATCGTACTCTTCTATAGCCGGATTGGATCCTTCCATGCCCGAATCTTCTGATGTGATGGTTCATCTGCTAGTGACAGCTAGGGCGACGTAGACGTAGGTCAGCAACGCCTCGTAACTCACACATGCAGAGAACGCAATCATGTCTGATTTTCCCGCGCGAGCGATACGAACCGTTGGCGGCGACGGTTGTCAACGTGGAGAAATTTATGTGCACGCGCACGCACACGTCATCCACGCGTCAACCGTTCGATCATTCTGCATGAATCTTGATGCTGGAGGTTATAAATTGTAACAACATGTAAGCCAACCTCTCACTCATCCAATATTGAGGTACACTCTCTCCAACATTTTAATGATGGTGATATTCCTTACTCTAAACCTCCTATTTAATGCTTAGAAGAATTTGATATTTATATTGTTAAGCAAGATGATTTTAATATGAGAGTGCAGAATCATTTAATGGAAAACTCTAGAGCTATTAATAAGTTGCAAGATATTGTGGAGAGAACCTCTAATGATGTTAAAATGCTTGTTAAACATTTCCAAATGGTTCAAACTCAAATTGATCAGCTTAATAAGGTGCAAAAAGATCTTCTAGTTAATGCTTCTAGAGAAAAACATGCTTATGAAATTAGAATTAGAAGTGGTGCTTCTACTCAGGATCCACTATATCCTGAGGGACATCCTAAAAGAATTGAGCAAGATTCTCAACAAGCTAAAAATAGTGGTACTCCCTTTAAGAAAAAGAAAAAGAGGCATAAAACAGTTGTATAATCTTCTGAACTGCTAAAGATCCTAATAGTATATTTGTCTCTGATGCTGAAACTGAAAGTGGTAATGATAAGAATGATGCTCCTGATAAAGAAGAAATTGAAGAAGAACCTGAAAGGCACACTAATAATACTAAGTACACTAAGGAAGATTTTGGTGCTAATAAACATGGTAGTGAAAGAGTGCCTTGGGTGCAAAACCAATGTATTTTCTTGATAATAAACACAAGTCAAAGGAAGAAGAACACTATAACAAGTTTTGTGAGTGGATGAAACTTTTGTTTTTGCAAATTCCTTTGACTGATGCTATTAAATTGCCTCCTTATTCAAAGTATATGAAGGATATTGTCTCTAATAAAAGGAAGATTCCTAATGAGGAAATTTTCACTTTGTTTGCTAATTATTCCTTCAATGGTATAAGGTTACAAAGAAACTTGGAGATCGAGGTATCCCAACTATTCCTTGCTCTATAAAAAATAATTATGTTAGAACTGCTTTGTGTGATTTGGGAGCTGGAGTTAGTGTTATGCCTTTTTCTCTCTACAAGAGACTTCAACTAGAAAAATTGATATCAACTGATATATCTTTGCAAATGGATGATAAGTCTATTACTATCCCTATTGGTATATGTGAGGATGTTCATGTTCAAGTGGCTCATAATTGCTTGGTTTTAAGTGATTTTTTTGTGCTTGAGATGCCTGAAGATGATAATATGTCTATTATTCTTGGGAGACCTTTTCTTAATACTATAGGAGTTGTCATCAATTGTAATAAAGGAAAAGTAACTTCTAATATTAATGACAAAGAGCATACTGTCTATTTCCCAAAGAAGATTGATAAGAGCCATTGCCTGAATTCAATTGAAAATACTGAGAGCATCAAAGGTGGAGAAATATATTGTCCCATTCCACAAGAAAGTTTTGAAACTATCATGATTGGGACTATTGCTATCAAGATTGAGGTAACATAATCATTTTGTGAAATGCAAAGTTTTGTTTCATATAAGATTGTTTTGGTAATAATAATTGATCAACCTTGTTAACAAAGGGATTTTAATGAACAAAACAATGCTTTCATAATGGTTATACTTGCTCACTTTTATTTTTTCTCCTTTCCAATCTTTGCTCTTCGTCTTGTTCGCCTTAGTTTTGCTAGTTGTTTGCTTGTTAGAATGTCTTAGAACTTCTATAGTTTTGGCTTTAGTTTGCTTTTGTGTCTTTCAAAAAATCTTTTTCTGCGAGAAAATCAATTTTCATAACCTGAAAATTGGCCAAAAATAAAGTTTCCCTAAAAATTTATATTAAATCTTTCCTCGAAAAAAGGGGCAGAGGGGCACCTGGATTAACCCAGGGGGACCCACCAGGCCAGCACACCCCTGGTGGTGCGGCCTGCCCCAGGGCGCGCCTGGCCTGGGTGGGGCCCACCTGTGGCCCTCCAAGATGTCTCCTTCCAGCCACTTCTTTCTCTCCTAAAAAACACCGGCAACTTTCTCAATCTAGAGTTCCTGTTGTTCTTGCTCCTGATTTTCGATCTCCTTGCTCAGCCCATCTTTGCTGTTGATTTTTTGAGGGATTTCTCTCCGGTATGTGCCTCCTCCGCTTGTCCAATTAGATTTTTGATTGGTATATTGTATCTTGAGTATTTTGCTACTGTAGGTGACAGGTTGTGTGAGCTTGCATGCTTGTTCTATGCTTAGATATTTCATTTTGATGCATGTGTAGCCCTCTAGCAAGTTCCTATAGTAGTTCCTAATCATTCATTAACTTGGGAATCACTTGGTTTGATGTTTGTCTATTTTTTTTAGAAAAAGCGTCATGGAAAACCACACCTTTGGAGAAGTGTTTGAGAGTGATGCACCTAGGAGAACAAGGCCTTCGAGATAAGCCTCCCGAGCTAGGCCATCATACAATGAGGATCTTATTGCATCACGTTTTGGCAACAAGGGAGATGAAGGGGATGCGCACCCTTCTACCTTCCCTTGTTTTACCTTTTCCCAAAAATCATGATTTCAAAGTTTGCATATCATTCATGCATTCATAATCATTTTAGGATCATTTCTTCAAAACAGAAACTTTTGATCTATTATTTTATGTAAGCAAGGCAATAGCCTTAATGCTACTCTCTATTATGAGAATATTTGTTTTGACTAAGAAAAGATTTGAGCATTGGATTGTTTGATATTTCCAAAGCTTGGACAAAGTTTTTCAAAACAAAATATGATTTTAAAACCATTCATATGTCTATATTAATAAATGATAAAGGCAAGGTTTATTTTAAATTCCATTGGGCTAATATAAATTTGAGTGAACAACAATACTTTATACACAAAAATGTACCTGTTTCACTTTACAAAAATCAAGAAAGTGTTTAAATTCAAACTCTTTTAAAAATCATTTGAAAATGATTCCTAGAAAATCAAACAGAAAAAGAAAAAGGCAAAAGAAGTGGAAAAGGGTCGGCGCCACTCATTCGGCCTAGTAGCAGATGCAGCCCACCCGGGTTTTCCCCTCTCCCTCTGTTTCTCACTCAACCGCGCACCCCCCCTCACTGACGCTTCGAACCCACCGCCACCTCAACATCGTGGTCAATCACGCGCCGGAGGAACTGCTCCCCTCTTTCGTTTCCTCCCAAATCAAATCCATTTGATTGCACTTGATTCCCGGAGTAATTCCTCCTCCTCGCTCGGCTACTTAATCCCCACCCCTCGACGGCCATTTCCCCTCACTCAGCACCCCCACTTCGCCACCAGGCTGCCCCTATTTCGCTAAACACCGTCGCTGCTCCGACGAGCCCCAGTTCAAATTCCGGCCAGACACCGTCGCCCCTTGCCCTCCAGACACCACGAGCACGCTCCACTTCGCCTTGCGCACCTATCAGTACCACCAGCTCACTCGCGCGCGCCCTGAAACCTCGACTACATCTTTGACCAGAACAACGCCATCGTCTGCCTCCTCACCGACGAACTCCTCTGGTTAGTACTGACCGCGCCTCCCCCTCTCGTTGACACTCGCGTCACCAGCATCACTTTGTGCATCTGACGCACTGCTTATTTTGCCCTGGCATGATCTGTACCCTCACCAACATCGATAAGCAGCCGTGCCCGACGCCTTCGTGAACTCCGGCGAGGAATCCCTGACGTTTCCGAGCGCTCCTCCGCCAACGAAGACCACCTTGAGCATCAGCGTCGTCACGCGAACTCGGTGAGCTACCCCAATACCCTTCTCGCTCCATGTATCACCGGCAACATCATCGCCCGAGCGCACCGCCGCCAGCCACTGTCGTAGCGCCGCTAGTTTTTGGTTCGATTGATTTAGGCCGTTAGATCTAGATCTAATGCGTAGGAATAGATCACTTAAACGAAGCGGTACGTGCAGATCTGGCCGTGCGCTACCACTTAAATCCAATGGCCCACGTTGATCGATCCAGCCGAACTGGTACGGGCCAATCAGACATGCCCACGTGTCTAGGGTTAGATTTAAAATCTGAATTTAGATCTGTTAGATGTTCAAACTTGCAAAATTCATAACTTTTGATCCACATGTTCAAATTTTACAAATTTTATATCATTGGAATCAGGAGAAAGAATTCTATCCAACCATGCACTTTGTTTAATAAATTGCTTCTGTAAAATTGGTTATTTTTGCAGAGACATTTGTAGGCCTATTTTGAGTATAAAGATTATTTGAAAAATGTTTTAAAGATCAAATTAAGTTTGATTAGTGTATAAATGTTTGGTTTAGTGTTCAGTATTGTTTTACTTGTCTTGTTTGAATTGGAAAAATCATCACATGGCATTTGCATGCATTCATATATTTTTGCTTGTTTATTTTGATATGTGAATTTGGTGCTTTCATTTTATGTGTAGATTTTGGTGCTAGTGGTGATTGTGATTGTTGCTACTCCCCCAACTAGCAAGGCAAGTGGTGCTTCATACTTTAGTCCCAGTATTTTGACTATGCATTAGAAATATTTTGTATAGGGCTTCCATGAATATTTTTGCTAAGTATCTATATGCTATGCTTGGGAAATCCTAGTAGTTGTAGAATTGTTAGAATTTTCTCTAAGTTAAGATACTTGCTATTGCCATGCTTAGCCTAGATAGTATAAACCAAGGGTGAAATATATACATGATATGGAAAAATATTGTTAAGCCTTTGACTTATGTTTTTGCTTAATAAAACAACTAAGTGAATGAAACACCTGGGTGGAATGGTAATTGCTTGGTGGTTTTTGGTTGAGTGGTTACACAAGGCCCATTTCTATGGTTTACCTTGTGTATCTCACTTGTGGATTGCCACCCAGGAACAAAGGGATTTGAGATGCCATATGTTAAGAAGCTTCTAGTGCAACCACATGGCATTATGGGCTCTGCATGGATCATATAGGTTGCAATAACTTAGCCACTTGGACAGTTGGTGGTAGAGGGATGATAGGTTGGAACGCGTCCATTTGGTCTAAGGGAAGGCTTCTGAAAGGTCCTGTCTTGGTGAAAATCAAGTCTTGTGGGGAAAGTGCACCACCTCTGCAGAAGGAAGAAACTAAGTACTTAGCCGTGTCCCTGGTAATGGACAACTTGAGCATCAAGACATGGAAGCTATCAAGAATCTCCTCATCCCAATTTTCTAAGTTAAAACTTGTGGTTGAACAAGGGTGAAGGTTCACCAATTTCTATTGGTGGTTCCTTGGGAGTTTTGCCAAACAAAAACTTAGTGTTTTCAACTAATAGGTAAAACCTATTTTGAGCAAAGCAATCCTAAGCTACACTAAGCCAAATTCATGTAGTAACTAGATGCTAATATTCTACTAAGGTATCACTTGTCAATACTATTCCAATGTATTGACCCACTGTGGCCGTAACTTGTGATGTTGATGATGATTAGGGGTTATGAGTCTACACTCAACATGCTTGCCTGTGGCACATGAAGATGAAGACTTTTATTTATATTGTTAAGTTAAACTCTTGTACTAGCCTATGGCTATGGAGTTGTAAAAGACTATGTTATCTCTGGAATGACGATGTAATAATGACCTTTGTTTCTGTGTACTTCATCTTACACTGTGGATGCTAGCAATTGATCCAGGGACTAGCATTGCAATCATAGGGATCTTTACCTTTATAAAGGTGGGATCTTATAGATGGTATCAGAGCACTGTGTTGCCTGTAGGATTATGACCCTAGGATTGGATTAGAAACCACTAAGGAAAAAAATTCAACATTTTCCACACTTGTCTTTTTCTTCTCGTAAACTTTTCTAATCTTCTTTCTCATCTCTATTTGTAGATGAACTCCGTCAACGAAGCCGTAAGGAAGGGACCACTCATGACCATGACTTTGGAGTGTGAGACTGAGTTTCCCAAGGCCCTCAAGAACCTTATGGTTACCATGGGGATACATGGTGCAACTGTGTACAAAGGATTCCCTGTGATGGATGAAGGAGAGGAGTATTGGTGGGTGCAACTTCACTTGTACAAAAACAAGGAAGACAACCACAAGGAGTCAGGATTCTACATGGTCACCAACTCAGAAATGAACACGACATTCTTTGACTCTTCAAGAAATGCAGCTTGGAATGCTATCAAGGATCTTGCTAATAGAATCAAGTGCAGAATGCTCAACACCCAAAATGACCTTAGAGAAGAAAAGAAGCATACCCAGGAGTTAGAGGCTGCTAACCAACGTCTAAGAGAATACATCCTAGATTTAGCAATGGAATCATGTGATCAAGATCGATAGATTGCCTCTAGGGATGCCCTGATAGCTAACTTGGACAGTGAGTGGGTATTGTAATGTACTCCGTTAGTTGGACCACCACACTTATCATTTTTACTTCCAAAAATTTGTCTAAGTTATGTTGAACCTTTGATGCTTGTAATGGATTTGTGTATGCCATGACTTGTGTGATTGTTGCAAAAGATATGCTTGTGATATTTTGTCTTGTGATTTTTCTCTATTGATGTTGATTTTAATTTTTCTCTATCTTATAAAAATAGATGCCTAATGTTACTATCAACACGGCCGAGGAGTTCAAGGGAACTCGTTTTGGTACTCGTCTCATTGAGCTTACTAGTGTGCTCAACCTTCCACTTCCTAGCATCATGACACTTCCACTCACCAAGTTTGAGAGGAAGGACCTTTGGGGCTTCAGCGTCACTCAGCCCGGACGCCAGACAGAGCCAACCACGGAGACCATCACTTTCAAGTTGATGCATGACGACAAGGAGAAAGGCCTAGATGTAGTCATGCAGGAGTTACTTGGGCGCCTGGTAGGGAGACACTCTAGAGATCTTAGAGATCTTTACTTTCACCCCTTCGGGAGACGCAATGAGGAGGGTGAAGCTATAGAGTACGAGGATGCTGCTAGAGAGACGATGGAGCCGATTCGTCTGTACCTCCAGGACCTAGAGGGTCTTATTAGGCACCTAGATACTGATAGAACCAACGTCATGCTTAGCAATGACGAGCTCTACGTTCAGCTTCGTGAGAAGGACAAGCTCTTCGCGGAGCAAGATGAGATAGTCAAGGAAATGGAGGCCAGGTTTGAAAGCCAGGACAAGAAGTTCAAGAGCCAGGAGAAGAGAGTCCAAGATAGGAACAAGAAGATCTGGGAGATGAAGGAAGAGCTAGAGGCCAAGGACTTCGAGCTCGAGCATCAGCGGGGAGTGATCGAGAGGTTTCGCTCACTGAAGAGGGCTCTTAGGGCCAAGATAGAGGCCTTGACTACTAATGTTGAGGAGTACAAGACCGCTATGGAGAATGCAGGTCTTACCCTTGTTGATGTGGAGATTGATGCGGAGGAGTAGTGTTGACTACTCATTTATCTTTCATCTACCGTACTTTTGATTTATGAGTCGCAATGACCATCCAACATGTGGGTAGCTTGCTATGGTGTGCTTGCTTTTTCCAAAAACTTGTTGTGATTGTCTATGTGATGTGGGTATCTCATTCTTATCCTTATGAAAACCACAGATGCCTCCTCGACGTGCCAACCCCAACCCAAAAAACAACAATGTCACTCCCGAGATGCAACAATTGATGATAGCACAGACACAACTATGCAGATGATGACCACTTTTATGCAGAACCAAAATCAGAATAACAACAACAACAATAACAACAACAACCCGATCAATCCACTAGGATTTGACATGCTCACCAGATTCCTAAGACTAAGGCCTACAAAGTTCTCAGGAACCACTGATCCAATGGTGGCTAATGATTGGCTACGTTCGGTGAACAAGGATTTGGTGACTGTCGACTGCACCGATGAGGAGAAAGTCAGGTTTGCAGCACATTTGTTGGAAGGACCAACAACAACTTGGTGGGATAACTTTCAGATCACCACCCCTATTGAGGATGTGACATGGGCTATCTTTGAGGATGGATTCCATATAGCTCACATTTCCTCAGGAGTGATGAATTTGAAGAAGAAGGAGTTCCACAACCTGAAATAGCTTCACCACAGCGTGGCCGAGTATATTGAGGAGTTCAACAATCTGGCGCGTTATGCACCGGATGAAGTTGATACTGATGCCAAGAGGAAGGAGAAATTCCTCGAAGGACTGAATGATGAACTGAATCTGCAGTTGTCTGTTGCCTATGTCCCAACCTACCAATCACTTTGTGACAAGGCTACCATCTTGGAGAACAAGATGAAACAGGTTGAGAGCATGAAGAGGAAGCACAACTTTGATAAGCATAGCTCGGGATCGTCTCACAAGCGTTCCCATCATGATGACAGTGGGAGTTTTGTATCCCACAAACATGGAAAGTACAACAACCACCACAGCCACAACCGTCATAATGACAACAAGCATCACCGTAGTCATGATAATGACAAGTACAAGAACCACAAGAGTGGACACAAGAGTCACCATAGTGGAGGTGGAAGTGGAAGTGGTAGTCAGCCTGCAAAGAGAGATATCAGTCAGGTTGAATGTTTCAAGTGTAAGAAGATGGGGCATTATGCAAATGAGTGCCCAGAGAATAAAGTTGAAGGAACCACCAAGCCCAACCCTTTCCAGAAGGGACAAGTAAACCACATCAATGTGGAAGAGATATATGAGGAACCTGATGTTGTGGCTGGTAAGTTCAAACTCAATTCTGTTCCAGCACTTGTTCTTTTTGATACTGGCGCATCGCATTCATTCATATCAAGAGCATTTGTTGATAGAAATGAACCCCCAGTTGAAACTATTGGGTGTCCTATAAAAGTAAGTTCTCCTGGTGGAGAAATGATAGTGAACTCAGGATGTCATGACCTAGTCATAGAATTTGGGAAGTATAAGTCTCCCGTTAATTTGATAATCCTAAATTCCCAAGGATTGGATGTCATTTTGGGAATGGACTGGATGACTAAGTACAAGGGAGTGCTAGATTGTGCCAATCATACCGTCACACTCACAACCCTGGATAATAAAAGGATTAGATTCAAGACTAACTTTGAATCAAAAGGGAGTAAGCTAAATTCTCTTAAGGGGGTTAGCATAGACAGTGTGCTAATTGTGAGAGAATATCCAGATGTGTTTCTGGAAGAATTGCCGGGAATTCCACCAGATAGAGATGTGGAATTTCTGATTGACTTGCTGCCAGGATCTGGACCAATAGCAAAGAGACCTTACAAGATGTCAGTTGATGAGTTGAAAGAACTCAAGAAACAACTTGGAGAATAGTTGCAGAAAGGATTTATTCAACCAAGTTCTTCATCTTGGGGAGCACCAGTCTTGTTTGTGGAAAAGAAAGATAGAAGTCAAAGGTTATGCATCGATTATCGTTCACTCAATGAGGTGACTATCAAGAACAAATACCCTTTGCCCAGAATCAATGGTTTGTTTGATCAGCTAGAAGGAGCTCGTGTGTTCTCAAAGATTGATCTTCGGTCAGGTTATTTTCTGCTTAAGATAAGGGAACAAGACATACCTAAGACAACTTTCACCACTAGGTATGGATTGTATGAGTACACCGTGATGCCATTTGGTTTGACCAATGCACCAGCTTACTTCATGAATATGATGAACAAGGTGTTCATGGAGTTTCTTGACAAGTTTTTTGTCGTTTTCATCGATGACATTTTGATCTACTCCAAGAGCAATGAAGAGAATGAGGGACATTTGCGTTTGATACTTGAGAAGCTTAGAGAGCATAAGCTGTATGCCAAATTCAGCAAGTGTGAATTCTGGTTGAATGAAGTTGGATTTATTGGACACATTGTGTCAGGAGATGGTGTAGCAGTTGATCTCGCAAAAGTGTCAGCTGTAACTGAATGGGAATCTCCTAAGTCAGTGAAAGAAGTTCGTAGTTTCCTTGGCTTGGCAGGATACTATAGAAGAGTCATTGAAAATTTCTCAAAGGTAGCTAAGCCAATGACGGAGTTACTAAAGAAAGACAAGAAATTTGTTTGGACTGAAGGATGTGAACTCAGTTTCCAAGAATTGAAGAAGGACTAGTGATAGCACCAGTCTTATGTCTGCCAGATTTGGAGAAGGATTTCCAAGTGTATTGTGATGCATCTCACCAAGGATTGGGTGCAGTTCTGATGCAAGAAGGAAAAGTTGTGGCTTATGCCTCGAGACAACTCAAAACTCATGAAGTGAATTATCCTACTCATGATTTAGAGTTGGCCTCTATTGTCCATGCACTCAAAACATGGAGACATTATCTTTTGGGAAAGCGATGTGAAGTATTCACAGATCACAAAAGTTTGAAGTATATCTTCACTCAGAAAGAAATCAACATGAGACAAACAAGATGGCTAGAACTCATCAAGGACTATGGCTTGAGTTTGCAATACCACCCCGGTAAGTGAGATGTTGTAGTGGATGCACTAAGCTGTAAGGTATATGTGAATGGCCTTACTAAGGGAGAGTTTCCAGATGATCAGTGTGCCCAATTTAGAGACCTCAGATTAGAGATTATGCCTGAGGGACATCTCATGTCATTGGATGTGCAACCCACCTTGTTGGACAAAATCAAGGAAACCCAAAAGATGGACAAGGAAATTGAAGAGATTAAGGAAAAGATTGGCAAGGGAAAATCCAAAGGATTCCATGAAGACGAACAGGGTACTTTATGGTATCAAAAACGTATCTGCATTCCACAAGATCCAGAGCTTCGGAAATAGATTTGTCAGGAAGCACACAACTCACCGTATTCCATTAATCCAGGTAACACCAAAATGTACATGGATGTGAAGGAAAGATTTTGGTGGAATAATCTCAAGAAGGACATCGCCGAACATATTGGTTTGTGTGATGTATGTAGTAGAGTGAAAGCGGAACATCAGAAACCAGCAGGATTGTTACAACCACTACCTATTCCTGATTGGAAGTGGGACAAGATTGGCATGGATTTCATCACCGGACTGCCAAGGACCAGATCAGGATATGATTCTATTTGGGTGGTAGTGGATCGCTTAACTAAAGTGGCTCACTTCATACCCGTGAAGACAACCTATACAAGTGCTAAGTTGGCCAAGATCTATACGAATAGGATTGTGTGTATGCATGGAGTACCCAAGAGTATTGTGTCTGATAAGGGAACTCAATTCACTTCCCATTTTTGGAGGCAACTGCATGAGTCATTGGGAACAAGATTGGAATTCAGTACTGCTTTTCATCCCAGACTGATGGACAGACAGAAAGGACCAACCAGATTTTAGAGGATATGTTGAGGGCATATGCCCTAGACTATGGAGCTAGTTGGGATGAAAGTCTGCCTTACGCAGAATTCTCTTACAACAACAGCTATCAAGCCAGTATTGAGATGGCACCGTTTGAGTTTCTCTATGGAAGAAAGTGTACTACACCATTGCTATGGAATGGTGTTGGAGAAAGGAACTTGTTCGGGCCAGAATTAATCAAGGAAGCTGAAGAGAAAGTCAAGTTGGTAAAGGACAGATTGAAGATAGCACAGTCCCGACAGAAGAGCTACGCAGATCCAAAGCGTAGAGAAGTCACCTATGAGGTGGGTGATAGAGCATATCTTAGAGTACCACCACTTCGTGGAGTGAAGAGATTTGGAGTCAAAGGAAAATTGGCACCAAGATATGTTGGACCATTCAAGATCCTGAGCCGTAAAGGAGAAGTGGCATATGAGATTGAATTGCCTGAATCATTGTCTGCCGTTCACAGTGTGTTTCATGTGAGTCGGCTAAAGAAATGTCATCCAGAGATGGAGGAGCTTCTTTGAAGGATACTATACCTTTGGAGGAGGTCCAATTGGAAAGTGATCTCACTTATGAGGAAAAACCTATCAAGATTCTTGAGACTGCAGAAAGAGTTACTCGGACAAAGACTATCAAATTCTGCAAAGTTCAATGGAACCATCATTCCGAAGAAGAAGCAACATGGGAAAGAGAAGATAACCTTCGGAAAGACCACCCTCACCTATTTGCTAGCCAATCCGAATCTCGAGGGCGAGATTCACCTTAAGGGGGTTAGATTTGTAACATCCCAAAAATCATGATTTCAAAGTTTCCATATCATTCATGCATTCATAATCATTTTAGGATCATTTCTTCAAAAATAGAAACTTTGTGATCTATTATTTTATGTAAGCAAGGCAATAGCCTTAATGCTACTCTCTATTATGATAATATTTGTTTTGACTAAGAAAAGATTTGAGCATAGGATTGTTTGATATTTCCAAAGCTTGGACAAAGTTTTTCAAAACAAAATATCATTTTAAAACCATTCATATGTCTATATTAATAAATGATAAAGGCAAGGTTTATTTTAAATTCCATTGGGCCAATATAAATTTGAGTGAACAGCAATACTTTATACACAAAAATGTACATGTTTCACTTTACAAAAATCTAGAAAGTGTTTAAATTCAAACTCTTTTAAAAATCATTTGAAAAGGATTCCTAGAAAATCAAACAGAAAAAGAAAAAGGCAAAAGAAATGGAAAAGGGTCGGCGCCACTCATTCGGCCCAGTAGAAGATGCAGCCCACCCGGGTTTTCCCCTCTCCCTCTGTTTCTCACTCAACCGCGCACACCCTCCCCCTCACTGACGCTCCGACCCCACTGCCACCTCAGCATCGTCGTCAATCACGCGCCGGAGGAACTGCTCCCCTCTGCCGTTTCCTCCTGAATCAAATCCGTTTGATTACACTTGATTCCCGGAGTAATTCCTCCTCCTCGCTCAGCTACTTAACCCCCACCCCTCGACGGCCATTTCCCCTCACTCAGCACCCCCACTTCGCCACCAGGCTGCCCCTATTTTGCTAAACATCGTTGCTGCTCCGACGAGCCCCAGTTCAAATTCCGGCCAGACACCGTCGCCCCTTGCCCTCCAGACACCACGAGCATGATCCACTTCGCCTTGCGCACCTCTCAGTACCACCAGCTCACTCGCGCACGCACTGAAACCTCGACTACATCTTCGACCAGAACAGCGTCGTCGTCTGCCTCCTCTCCGACGAACTCCTCTGGTTAGTACTGACCGCGCCTCCCCCTCTCGTTGACACTCGCGTGACCAGCATCACTTTGCGCATCTGACACACTGCTTCTTTTGCCCTGGCATGATCTGTACCCTCGCTAACAACGACGAGCAGCCTTGCCCGACGCCTTCGCGAACTCCGACGAGGAATCCCTGATGTTTCCGAGCGCCCCTCTGCCAAAAAAGACCACCTTGAGCATCAGCGTCGTCACGCGAACTCTGTGAGCTACCCCACTTCCCTTCTCGCTCCCTGTATCGCCGGCAACATCACCGCCCGAGCGCGCCGCCGCCAGCCACCGTCGCAGCGCCGCTAGTTTTTGGTTCGATTGATTTAGGCCGTTAGATCTAGATCTGATGCGTAGGAATAGATTACTTAAGCGAAGCGGTACGTGCAGATCTGGTCGTGCGCTGCCACTTAAATCCAACGGCCGACGTTGATCGATCCAGCCGAACCGGTACGGGCCAATCCGACACGCCCATGTGTCTAGGGTTTAGATTTAAAATCTGAATTTAGATCTATTAGATGTTCAAACTTGCAAAATTCATAACTTTTGATCCACACGTTCAAATTTTACAAATTTTATATCATTGGAATCAGGAGAAAGGATTCTATCCAACCATGCACTTTGTTTAATAAATTGCTTCTGTAAAATTGGTTATTTTTGCAGAGACATTTGTAGGCCTATTTTGAGTATAAAAATTATTTGAAAAATGTTTTAAAGATCAAATTAAGTTTGATTAGTGTATAAATGTTTGGTTTAGTGTTCAGTATTGTTTTACTTGTATTGTTTGATTTGGAAAAATCATCACATGGCATTTGCATGCATTCATATATTTTTTTCTTGTTTATTTTGATATGTGAATTTGGTGCTATCATTTTATGTGTAGATTTTGGTTCTAGTGGTGATTGTGATTGTGAGGATTGTTGCTACTCACCCAACTACCAAGGCAAGTGGTGCTTCATACTTTAGTCCCAGTATTTTTACTATGCATTAGAAATATTTTGTATAGGGCTTCCATGAATATTTTTGCTAAGTATCTATATGCTATGCTTGGGAAATCCTAGTAGTTGTAGAATTGTTAGAATTTTCTCTAAGTTAAGATACTTGCTATTGCCATGCTTATCCTAGCTAGTAGAAATGAAGGGTGAAATATATACATGATATGGAAAAATATTGTTAAGTCTTTGACTTATGTTTTTGCTTAATAAAACAACTAAGTGAATGAAACACCTGGGTGGAATTGTAATTGCTTGGTGGTTTTTGGTTGAGTGGTTACACAAGGCCCATTTCTATGGTTTACCTTGTGTATCTCACTTGTGGATTGCCACCCAGGAACAAAGGGATTTGAGATGCCATATGTTAAGAAGCTTCTAGTGCAACCACATGGCATTATGGGCTCTACATGGATCATATAGGTTGCAATAACTTAGCCATTTGGACAGTTGGTGGTAGAGGGATGATAGGTTGGAACGCGTCCATTTGGTCTAAGGGAAGGCTTCTAAAAGGTCCTGTCTTGGTGAAAATCAAGTCTTGTGGGGAAAGTGCACCACCTCTACAGAAGGAAGAAACTAAGTACTTAGCCGTGTCCCCGGTAATGGACAACTTGAGCATCAAGACATGGAAGCTATCAATAATCTCCTCATCCCAATTTTCTAAGTTAAAACTTGTGGTTGAACAAGGGTGAAGGTTCACCAATTTCTATTGGTGGTTCCTTGGGAGTTTTTGCCAAACAAAAACTTAGTGTTTTCAACTGATAGGTAAAACCTATTTTGAGAAAAGCAAGCCTAAGCTACACTTAGCCAAATTCATGTAGTAACTAGATGCTAATATTCTACTAAGGTATCACTTGCCAATACTATGCCAATGTATTGACCCACTATGGCTGTAACTTGTGATGTTACAGGTTACTCTGATGATGATTAGGGGTTATGAGTCTACACTCAACATGCTTGCCTGTGGCACATGAAGATGAAGACTTTTATTTATATTGTTAAGTTAAACTCTTGTACTATCCTGTGGCTATGGAGTTGTAAAAGACTATGTTATCTCTGGAATGACGATGTAATAATGACCTTTGTTTCTGTGTACTTCATCTTAAACTGTGGATGCTAGCAATTGATCCAGGGACTAGCATTGCAATCACAGGGATCTTTACCTTTATAAAGGTGGGATCTTACAGCGGGAAGATAAGAAATATTCAACTCCCAGCTATCAGATACTTTGCTTATTATCTTGCCACTAGTATGCTTGGTAGGGAGAACACTAGCAATATTTCCAACTATCATTTGGCCTTTCTAGCTACTGCTCTTAACAATGAGACTAGGTACAATCTTGGTGCTCTCATTGCTCGCCGCCTAGCTGGTAGAGGACCCATTTATGGGGGTATTATTGTTGCATGTATAGTTGCTACCTTAGAACTTTCTTTTGATCCAAATGATACGATATTGGCTCCATAGAGGCTTGATTTAGCTGCCATGAAAGCGCATCACTTTGTTACTGCTAGCTCTAGACTTGAGAGTTCAGTTTACAGGATGATTTTTACTGACGGATACGAGAGGGAAATTTCTTTGCCATGGTCTACTTTGTTCAGTATTTGTAGGGGACCTTGGTCACGCTCCAAGGAGGAGATGGACGATCAGCTCCACATTCGTGGTTTCCACAGACACTACCAGGGGGACGTGCCCTCTTATGACTACTCAGCGCACTACACTAGGGCTTCCTCGAGCACGTACCAGGACGAAGGGGCCTCTTCATCACATTAAGGAGGCACTCCTTCTTGGCCAGGCTGGGATTGAGCCCCACTTAGGCCAAAAGCCTAAGCTTGGGGGAGGTATACCGACACCACACTCATCTACATATCATGTTCCGTCGGTGCTTTTTATATCCATGTTTCGCTTTCTTTTTAGTTTTTGTTTCTGCTTTCCCAAAAACACAAAAAGACCAAAAATATTTTTGTTTTTTCTCTTGGCTTGTTTCTTTGCTTTTTATCTTTAGTTTGCTTTAAGAAAAATCCAAAAATATTATGCTTTGTTTGTTTTTGCTTTGAGTGCTTGCTTTAAAAATCGAAAACCCAAAAATATTTGTTGTTCTTCTTTGGTTTTGTGAAGTTCGTTGCAGGGGCTCAGCGGTCCTCAGTGAAGTTTGGTTTCATGTTATTATTCAAGCCACACAAGTGAAAGGCAATAATAATGATTTATGACAACTCGAGGTATGGTAAGAGGCTGGTAATGAACTCTATTTGTCTTCATTTTTGTACATATATTCATCATTGTGAGCATGCTTAGTCTGTTCATGTAAGGCGTATGTTATTTAATGGATGCTTAGTAGTTCTTGCTCTCTTATGATTAGCTCCATCTTGCTAATAGTTTGTAGCTTGTCATATGAATGTTTTCTTGCATTGTTCTATTCATAACTTGGTATGACATTGTGTATCATCCTTTGAATGTTTTATTTGAATCGACTTGGCACATGCTCACGCATGCATATGACTGAACCAAAGTCAGTTAAGCCTTGATGATTTATTTTGCCTCTGAGTTTTTGTATCACTTTTATGCCATAATTAATTATGTTTTGTTGCAAGCTTGATTATGACAGTTATTGCTCTCTCGTTTGTCGCTCTCTTTCTATTGCTAGCCTTCACTTGAACTGAGTATGAGCTCTACTTGTGCATCCAACTCCCCAAAACCAATATTGTCAAAAGTGTCCACCATATCTACCTATTAGCATCATTGCTATTCCGTGCATATTCATTATGCCTTGTTTTCTTCCAAATAGAATGTTTGCTTGTTATGAGGAAGTTAGTTAGTAAAGCTCTCACGAACTTGATGGCACACTTTATTTTCTTGCACTTAATAAACCTGAACCATTGTGACTGTCCATGAAAGTTATATGCATGCAAATTGATACGCCCAATTTGCATCACCATTCTATATCATAATTTACCTTTGTTCATTGATATTTGTCTTATTATGAGGTATTACTTATGGATTTTCATCTGTTTATGCATGTTGGATGATTCTTGGAGGATGGACTGCCGGAGTCTGGATTCTGATGGAAAAGAAGGCGTTTTGGTGCAATTTCGCGAAGATCATAAAAATACCAGAAAACTATGGAAACATATTATTTTACCAGAAGACGAAGAAAGCCAAAAGGAGGGACGGAGATGGGCCTCATGGGGCCCACACCCCCTAGGCGCGGGCCCACCTGACCCGCGCCTAGGACAGGTGTGGCCCACCTGCCCGGCCTTCGACTTCGCCCCTTCGCCTATATCTTCCCTTCAAAACCCTAAGGCTCGGGGAGGGACCACAGATAGATTTCCGCTGCCTCTGGGGGCAGAAAACACCGAGAGAGAAAGATCTCTCTAGCACACAGATTTCTGCCGGGGGAATTTCTTCCCGAAGAGGGGAGACCATCGCCATCAACACCGTCATCAAGCTAGGCTTCATCGCGATCATCATCATCATCCATACCATCATCTCCACTAGCACCATCACCACCACTTTGTCCCGTTGTAATAATTATGTTGGATATTGCTTTAGTTCTTAGGGGAAACTTTCCTGGTGTTGATTACTATTGTAGTTGATGCTTGTGAGTGGAACCATTCGATTATTGTTTATGTTCAGATTGTTATCCATTGCCATATCATCTTTGATCTTGATCCATATGATGTCTTGTGAGTAGTTCGTTTAGTTCTTGAGGACATGGGAGAAGTCATGTTATTAGTAGTGAATCTGTGATGAGTTATTATTCAATGGTTTAGTATTTAAGTTGTGGTGCTATTCTTCTAGTGGTGTCATGTGAATATCGACTACATGATACTTCACCATTTATGGGCCTAGGGGAATGCATTATGTATTTGGCTACTAATTGTGGGGTTGCCGGAGTGACAAAAACCTGAACCCCCGTTAGGACACCTTTGCACAAGGGAGCGCAGGATCTCAGAGTTTAAGGCTATGGTTAGATTTAAATCTTAATTACTTTCCTATAGTTACGGATGTTTGTAGGGGGTTTAATCACAAGTATGTATTAGTCCTAGGAAGGGCGGTATGTTATCACAGGTTCACCCACACAACACTTACAAACACCAGAGAAGAGTACTCAACTATTTGAAGCGAAAGCACTTGACAAAATTCTCATGTGTCCTCGAGAACATTTGGTCCTTATAAGTATTTCCACCGGCTTGTCCTTTGCTAAGAAAGGATTGGGCCACTATAACATACCAAAAATATTGATCATGATTATCAAATTCTAATCACTAAAATTAGGGTTAACAAAAACTTTGATTAAATAAAGACCAAATGAATGCATGTGTGTATGTGATGATTTGATGAATGCATGAATGGACTTGTGTGATTCAACTAAATAGTAAGGAATGTTTAAAAGATGAATATAATTTATCATCTAAAACATTTCCAAGCCGAAACAAATCAAGAGAAAATCACAAACAATTCAAATAAAGCAAATGGTCATTTTTGCCAATCTTGCTCACAAGGTCACTTTGAGTGTTTCTAGTCCAAGATTTCAAACAGAAACTTTTCCAATTCTTTTCACCCCTTGCTAGAACAAGTAAAAGTGAATCAAAGCCCACCTTTAAAACTTGCAGAAACATTTAGCAACCCCATTCAAATGACAATTCAAAATTGAATCTTTAACATATGTGAAGATCCCACATTTTCAAAACCCAACTAAACCAGCGCCCCTTGACCAATCGAACTAAGCAAAGACTCCCTAGTATGTAACTAGCAAATCCACCAAGTTTGAATCCAAAATTCAAATTTGAATTTCTTTCGGTCATTTCATCAAACACCTTGTCAGCAGCAAACAAACAAACATAAAACACTATAGTGAGCAGTGATCAGTGCCTAACGTGCTCCCTCTATAGCTCACTCTACACTCTCAGTAGATGATCAAAGTAATCTAACTAGCTTTAGCACCACTGTGAGCAAGCCTAGCCATTAATGGTGAGCATGCCGAGAGCACCATTGTCACCCCCATGTCGCCAGCGAGCTAGAGGAAGAACTAGCCTCGCCAACCTTGTCTGGGACACGCAGCACCGTCCATCGCCACTCCATGTCCAAGCCCCGAGCGCAGCCAGCCACTGGATCACCCGCCAAGCACGTGCCCAGTCCCTCTGCGTGCGAGCCGAGAGCGCGCCAGTGCGCCGTCAGCGACATCAGCCCACAGACCGCGCGCCACCCTCGCCACTTGCAGACGTGATCACCAGCACCCTAGCACCCCGCCAGACATCCTCGTTCGCCGCCACGCGGACCATGCACATTGTGCGCCATTAAAATTGCCGTCGGACCAGCCTAGAGCGCCACGACGTTCCAACCGTTCAGCACCGCCCCATGCCGCAAGACCATGTCGTTGAGCTTCCCCAGGGAGCACAGCACCGCCCCCTATCGTCGTCCATGCTAGTAGCACTTTGTGTCGTCGACACTGACGAGCTCCACCCGCGCCATTCGGTCCCCTTCAGCCACTATAAAAGGAGGCCTCCCCCGCTCGTTTTCTTCACACCAGTTCACTCCCCACCTCTCACTGATCACACCCACTCACTCCCGGAGCAAGGCGAGCACCAGGTGGCCGGAATTTCACCGGAGTTTGCCGCTGCAGAGCAGGAGAGGCGCCGTCGATTGGAGCCGCCCAGGAGAAGCTGCCGGTACCAGGAGAATCGTCATCGTCAACTTTGTCGTTCGCCCCCGTCGCCGACCATCGCCTGAGCCCCGGTGAGCCTCCCACGACCCCCACCGGCCGCGCTAGGGTTCTGTCTCGCCGGTGCTGCCCGACATAGATGATGAACTAGAGCCGTTCGATTAGAGTTAGATCCTACGATCCTAATCGCCACATTCCGCTTCGCCCCTCGTTGTTTCACTGACGAGTGGGGTCGCTCACTTAACCAGCCCGCGCGCGCACTGTGCATAGTGGACCGGCCCAGTTAAACCTCCCGCGCGACCCACTAATTCAAATTTAGATTTATTAATTTAATTTCAAACCCAGTTCTGTACCTATATTCAAAAATCAACCCATCTCGATTCACTGAACCAAAATGCATGAAACCAATTTTGTTAGAAAGGTACTGGAATTATTAATCCAAGCCCGTTGGATTCAAACCATTTAGATTTGTAGATCACCCATGGTAAAAATAACAAGGCATAAGCTTTTCTGCATTCAAACATTTTTCAACATTCAACCATAAGATATTTTGAGTTGATTCCAACTCTCAAAAATCACATTTAACCATACCTTTTAGAATATATAAAAATATATAGGTTTACTTACATAAATAATGATCAAGTAATAAAATAATGCCACATAGTCATTTCTAGTCACTTTAATTAATTAAAAAAAGGTTAAACCTTATTAAATTGTGACACCACTTTAAATCACATTCCCATGTACTAGAATATGTGGTGATGACAAGTGTCAACATGATCCCATGTTTGAGTTGGAGAATATTAAATCTTAAGTAGTTTTTCAATGAGTAGAAATTACTTTTCTAAAATAAAATAAATGAGACAAGTGCTTTAATCTTGTAATGTTAGTGATGATGCTAGATCATCTAGTGTGAACCTTTGTGTGATAAATAGAAATAGTTAAGTACTGTTTGGTGATTGTGTACCTCGTATTTATTTATAATGTCGACCAAGGATACGAGGAGGAAGGAGGATACTATGAGGAAGAAGTCGAGGAGAACTTCAACCACTGCTCTGCACAAGGCAAGCCTATACTTGCAACCTTGCAAGCCATGCAAGCTACTCATTAAGCAAGCTAACACTTGCAGCTTAGCAAGCTACTACTTGCTTGTTACTATGCCAACTATATGCCTTAAGCATATGTGATTATACCCACTTGACACACCATCCTAGTTTTACTTGCAAGCTTAGTATTTTATTTTATTTAATAAAAGCTTTCTATCAAAAGTTTACTTAGTACTTGTAGATAATATAAGGATATTGGAAGGTAGCATAAAGAGCATAAAACATGGCCTAAGTAAGATAATCTTGATATCATCCTATGGCATGAGATTGAACATAGATAAGATACAATAGTTTACCACCCCTCATTAGTATTTAACACCACCTGTAGATGCTAGTGCTAAGCATAAAACTAGATCAACTTTAGATGGGAATACTTGGTGAAAATGGTTATGAAAACCTTAGAATGATGAGTCATTCTACTGAAATTTCTTGACATGTGTTTCCGAACACCATGTGATTTGGATGATAAAAATGTAAGGCATCAGCCTTAGCCCTTTACAAAACGGATGGTTGTCTGGATGCGATACCATTCCGATTTTACCGTACAACCACAATACCTGAAATTTGGGTATGGCTTGACTGGAAATTTATATAACTTAGTATGGGTTCCCTTGCGGCCAAGGTCTAAGCTGAGGCTACCTTGTGAAGATTATCCACCTGTGCAGTACCCAAGATGACAGTTGGTCATGGTTGGGAGGCCAAACTCCCAGGAGAGGTGCCTATACTAGGGCATGTAATTGAAAGGTTAGGATTGATTATCCGCATACTGAGTATGGTAAATTCAGGATTGTTCCTAACGGACATATCGAATGTTGTGGTGAAAGTGTACAATCTCTGCAGAGTGTCAAACTATTCGAATAGCCGTGTCCGCGGTTATGGACAGTTGGAGTGGCCATACTGTTCCACCGTCAGATGTTTTCAAAAGGACTTGTGAAATGATTGGTGACTTTGACTTGACCACAACAGTGTGGTGACATGAAATTCAAGTTCCCACTTAGGTGTTATAAACTTTCAACTAGCTTTTTTTGCTTCTGAACTTAGTAGAGGTAAATCTGGTTTTTTGCAAAACAACCCTATAGCTTAGTATCTCCAACTCAAAACCACTTCACTTGTTAGTATTAGTTTGCGAGTACTTAAAGAGTACTCATGGCTTTGTCCCTGGCTATTCCCGTGGCCAGACTATGAAGAGGAGTATCAGGAGGACGGACAGCAGGAAGGTTACGACAACTAGGATCATCTCCCATCGTCAGCATTTCCTGTGACCCTGAAGATGGAGCTTCGTCTACGCTATCGTTACTATTATGTTATTCTGTTGCTTGAATTGTATTAAGAACTAGATCATGAGATCCTTATTTGTGTAAGACCTTTTGTATGGTTTGTAATGGATGCTGTACTGTGATATCCAATCTGTTATGTCTCACAAAAATGGTAATCCTGGGATTGCGATGTATGGCATAACAGGCATCTGTGATTAAAAATCCGGGTGTTAACAAGTTGGTATCAGAGCCATCCTGACCATAGGAGACCCTAGTTAGAATGGACGTTTGAATCAAAAACTTAGTTTCAAAACCAAATGAAGTGAGTATTTACGAAAATTTATTCTTATTCTTATCACTTAGACTCTTTGATGAAAATTCATGTTCCTAAAAAATTCTTACAAACTTACGTAAAATTTGACACACTTGATCCCTCTACTAACGTACTCATCCTATATTCTTATAGATGGAAGTGAAGTACAGCAAGTTTTATCAGTTGGGGAATGGAGGAGACCTCATCTTTGAGCATGACTTGGACCAGCTGGCAGAAATGCTGGAGCGTTTGAAACCCGAGTTCTTCGGAGCTCAGCTCAATGATCAAGAAGGAGAATATCTAAAGTGGTTAGTTGTTGCAAGTCTCCGAGGAAAGATTAAACCACCCACTACAGAGGGAATTCAGTTCACCTTAAGAGAGAACAACTGGCTCGATGGACTTGCCAGGGCCATGCAGGAAGCTCTTGCCCGTCTATGTGGAAAGAGTATCAATCAAATCAAGGGTACCCACTTTGAGTTCTACCCAAGGCGTGATGTTATGGGATATCCACTAGAGGCCCCATATCACCACGAGCTGAAGAGTCAATTGGACCACCTCAGCTTCATGATGTATGACCGTCAGAAGGAGTTGGACAATGCATGTTCCTACGCCAACCACAAGTACGCCATCGCCGCCAAGAAGGAATAGACCATCGCCATGCTAGTGAAGGATCGCAAGTCTCGTCGCCGTCAGCTCGACAAGAAGGAGCGCATCATTGCCAGTCTTCACCACCAGATCACGGATTTGGAGGAGACCATCCACGAGAGAGACATGCAGTTGGAGGAGAGGGAGAATGCAGGGGAAGACCTTCATGGAGACCCCTACTCCTATCTCAGCGATAATGATGATTTTCTGGAGGATCAGGCCATGGACTTCTTCACCGATGAGGATGACTTCGCTTGCATCGATGATGATGATGAGGATGATGAGGACACTGACCCCGAGGAGTAGTAGCACTTGAGCACTAGCGTTAGTGAATTGTATTTGGTCCCACTATATCATAGCTGTACAGAATGGTTCCTAAAACCATTTGTTTTCCTTTGTTGTGGTGTGTGTTTGTATCGTGTGCTACGAATGAATGAATGAAAAGCAAGTTGCTAGAAAAATCCGAGTCAAACTTTAAAAAAATAATTCAAAACCCCCGAACCTTAGAAATTTCCCTCTTTCCTCATGATCTATCTCAATCTTCAGATGCCTCGCGGAGGAAGCAACTCAGCCACGGACCTGATGTTGCAACTCTTGCAAATGTTGGTTTCTGACCACAAAGCCGAAAGAGCCGAACGTCAAGCCAACTTAGCCACCCTTCAACAGATAGCTTAGATGGCCAACAACAATCAAGGCCATGGAAATCAGGACAACCATGGATCTAAGCTCAAGAATTTGCAGAACACCAATCCGCCCGTTTTCACTAAGTCAGAAGAGCCCCTGGATGCAGATGATTGGTTGCAAACCATGGAGAACAATCTGGAAGTTGCAGGAGTGGAAGCTAACAAGAAAGTGTTGTTTGCTACCCAATATCTGGCTGGAGATGCAAGAGCATGGTGGACCAGCGTTCATGCAATGTCAGGAGGTCAGCTGATGACTTGGGAAGAGTTCAAAGTCCAGTTTAGCAGAACCCATGTGCCACCAGGTTTGATCAAGAGGATGAGAGATGAATTCAGGGAACTGAAGTAAGGAAGGATGACGGTAGTGGAGTACCATGACAAATTCTTGTCATTGGCTAGGTATGCACCAGATGAGATAGACACTGAAGCCAAGAAGAAGGAGAGATTTCTAAATGGTCTGCATGATGAGATGCAGACAGTGTTAGTCAATATCCCCTTTGCTGATACTGAAGCCTTAGTTGACCCCGCCATTCAGATGGAAGGAAATATCAACCAAGCTAATGAGAACCGCAAGCGTCGCATGATGCATCAACCAGGAACCCACCATACACCAAAGTATCGCCCCAACCCATCTCCAGGATTTGCCCCAAGAAACAACAGACCCTCGAAGAACCGTCCGACCTATCCCAACCATGGAAACCCAAGGCCCAGAATAAATCACAACAACCCTGGCAACCCCAACAATTTCAACTGTGCACCACCTAAGTTCAACAACAACAATGTCGCCACCAACACCAACACTGCCCCGAGGACAAGAAGCAATGGTGTGCCTGTTGCAGCAAAGGACAAGTCTCAGGTGACTTGTTATGAATGTGGAACCAAAGTTCACTATTCCAATGATGTAGAGGTCCCAACCTAATAAGGTGGAGATCCCTGTGTTTACAATGCTAGTCCATGGATCAATAGCTAGCATCCATAGTTTAAGATGTAATATCAAGAAACAAAGGTCATAATACAACTTTATAACCAGGAATAAAATAATTCATTACATCTTACATAGCTCATTTGGCTATCTCATTACAATGGAACAGATATAACTATAGCATGGAGTCCTTCATCTTCAAAGTTCCACAGGCAATCATGTTGGTTGTAGACTTGTAATCCTATTCAACACATTTCACTAATATCAAACAAACCTGCAACATAATAAGTTACAGCCACAAGGGTCAATACATTTGAATTGTATTGGCAAGTGATACTATGGTAGTATAGTGGAGTCTATCATCTATATGCATTTGGCTAAGTGGAGCTTAGGCTTGCTTTGCTCAAAATAGGTTTTCCTTGTAAGTTGAAAACACTAAGTTTTTGTTTATCAAATCACCCAAGGCATCTACCAATCAAAGATTGAAGATCCTTTAACCCTTGTTCAACCACAAATTTTTAACTTAGAAATTGGGATGAGGAGATCCTTGATAGCTTCCATGTCTTGATGCTCAAATTGTTCATTGCCAGGGACACGGCTAAGTACTTAGATTTTACTCTCTCGAGAGGTGGTGCACTTTCCCCACAAGACTCGACATGCATGGAGACAAGATCTTTCAGAATCCTTCCCTTAGACCAAAATGGACGCGCCAAACCTATCACCCCCTACCACCAACTGTCCATCTGGCTAAGTTATTGCAACCTATGTGATCCAAGCAGAGCCCATATTGCTATGTGGCTGCAGTAGAAGCTTCTCAACATTTGACATCTCAAATCTCTTTGTTCCTGGGTGGCTTTTCACAAGTGAGATACACAAGTATTCGCCAGTTTACTGGCCTTGTGTAACCACTCAACATAAATCCATTCACACCATTCCACCTAGGTGATTCATTCACATGGTTGTTTTATTAAACAAAACACAAGTCATAGACTTAGAAATATTTCATAGCATGAATATAATACACCCTTGTTTTCTACTAGCTAGGCTAAGCATGATACTAGTAGGAATCTTAACTTAGGGAAAATTCTACTAAGGCATCATCTACTAGGATTTCCCATGGCATAGTTAACACATAGAAAATTTCCATGCAAGTCCTACTTAGAAATATCACTAATGCATAGTCAAAATAGTAGGACAAAATGTATGAAGCACCACTTGCCTTTTTAGTAGAGAATATATATTAACTCCTTGATCTTGAAATTGTCACACTCTTCAAAGTTCACTACAATTCAATCAAGGCACAAATTCAAAACTAGCATTCAAACAATTCACCTCATAAAATAAAGAAAACAAAACAATGCATGCAATCATGCAAAAGATTGTTTTATTTGGAAAGGTGGTTTCTAATAGACTATAAACATTTTAAAACACCTATTGGTCATTTATAAAAGTGGCAAAACCATTTAAAACCAAGTAAAAATGGCCATTTAAATCATTTTTGTTTTGCTAGAAATGATTTAAATCAAAGTAATAATTTCTAGTGTTAGCCAAATATATTTTTAAACACAAAAGTTAGTGTTTATGGTCAAAGTGTTTAAAGCAAATCCATTTACAAGAGGTTTCACCCAAAAATCATTTTTAAATCAAAGCAACATTTTATTTTACTAGAAATGCCTTTAAAAAAATTAATAATTTTCTAGGGTTAATCAAATACATTTTTAAATCCAAAACTTATTGTTTAGGGTCAAAGAGTTTAAATAAAACCATTTGCAAAAATGTTTTACTCAAAAATTATTTTTAAAACATAATCAACAATTTTTGTTTTACTAGAAATGCTTAAATTCAAGGAATAATTCCTTAGTGTCACAAAATATACTTTTAAATCCAAAAGTTGGCTTTTATGGTCAGTAGGTTCAAAACAAGCCATTTACAAAACATTTTACCCTAAAAACATTTTCAGAATAATTTTTATACTTAAAATAGGCCTAAACATGTTTCTGCAAAAACAGTCAATTTTCCAGAAGCAAAATACTAAACAAAGGGCATGGTTGAAAAGTTTGCATTTTTCTGAATCCAGTGATATAAATTTGGAAATTTTGGACATGTAGATTAAAACTAATAGATTTTACAAGTTTGATCTAATTCATTTTCTGGATTTTTAACAGACAGACTCAGGCCACGTGGTTGTTTCCTACTGGCCGGTACCGGTTCGTTTGGATTGAGCTATACTGGCCACAGGATCTTATTTAAATCGCACGGCACAGATCATTGCATACCCCTTCGATTAAGTGATCTATCGCATCCACAGGATCTGCATCTAACGGAGGCAATCGATCTGGCCAGAAACGGGCGGTGCTATGACGGCTGCGCGGTGGCGACGCATAGGCGATGCTGGTACGGTGGTTCTAGGAAGCAAAGGAGAGAAGGGGGATACTCACCAGATTTTCCAAAGCGTGTAGATGCTCAACATCGTCTTCACAGGGACAGGGGCGCACGAGGTTGGTGTAGATTGCTCGCCGGAGTTCGTGTCTGCGTCGGGTGAGTATAGTTGTAGATGGTGGCGAGGGTATAGATCATGCTAAGACAAACAGACAGTTCCATTAGACGCATAGGAGCTTGGCGAGCGCAGTAGCATCATTCAGAGGGGAAGGGGAGGCCAGGTATTACCGGAGAAACTCGCCGGAGTCGAGGCAGTGGACGGCGATGCTCAGAGGTAGACCGAGGCGAGATCCTAGGGCACACGCGGGCGAGAGGGAGGCACTGGCAGGTGCGTGAGGTGGTGGCGAGCATGCTCGTGGAGTCCAGAGTCCAAAGGGGGTTTGCAGCGAGCAATTAGGGCAGCCCGGTGGCAGAGAGGGGCCGGTGAGTGAGGGGAAAGGAAGAGGAGAGGAGGGCGCTTATGAGGGCGTGATCACGGGGCGGATTTAGCGCGGTATTAACGCGAGGAGTAATCGGCAGAAACGGTGACGAGGGGGAAAAGAACTGGTCGCGGGTAGAGACGATGATGACGTGTTCGGTGGGGTTGCGCTGTCAGCGAGGTGGAGGTTTACTTGTGGGGTCTCCTGGTCAGTGAGGGCGCGGGTTAGTTCGAGGGTGAGAAAACGCTTCGCAGGGAGGAGAGAGAGGTGGGCTGGCTGCTGGGGCTGGGCCAGGTTAGTTGGGCTGGGGTTTCTGTTTTATTTTTTCTTTTCTATTTCTTTTCCCTTTTTCTATTTTGATTTTCTGTTTAGATTTGATTCAAATGATTCAAACACTTGTTTGAATTCAAACTTTTCCCAACTTTCAGTATGTTTTCATATTGTTTTAACAATGTATTTTAGAATCCATTTTTGATTATTTTCTTATATTCTTTTATGGTTTATTATTTATTTAAAATATGCACTTGTCTTTATTTAAATAAGATTTTAAATATATTTTCAAACTTCTATTTGAATTCTAATTTTTACCAAACCATTTTCAGTAGGTTTTATTTATTCATTAGTGCAAATAATTCACTTTGAATTATTTAAAATATTTTAATATGATTTAATGTTCATTTAAATTGGGCATTTGTCTTTATTTAAATCAAATCAAATATGGTTTTAAACCCATATAAATTTTATTCAAATAATTCTTTTTAAGTTAATTAGATACTTTTTAATCTACTTGGGCAATTTCCAATCTATTATTTTCTCATGATATAATAATTATTTATATTAGGGATTTTGTCTTCTTTTAAATCAAATATGGTTGTCCATATAAATTTTAATCCAATAATCTTTATTTCTTTATTTTATTTGGATTATCTTTATTCCATTTGCTTATGGATTTAATTCAAGATTTAAATTGTCTTTTAAATAATTTTCTTGGAATTTATTATTTAGGCAATTTGTCTTTATTTAAATAAAGTTGGATATTGTTCAATCCTTATGACTTTATTTAAATAATATCTTACTCCTTTTTATTATTCAACAATCTTTTATTTGTTTATGGATTTGGCCAAGATTTAATTTGGCTTTTTAAATATTCCTTATTTCTTTCTTTCTATATCTTATAAAATCAATATCTTTTTATTTATAGTTCCAAAATTGGTGATTCCAATTTGTACAATTTTATTTAATATTTGTTTATCCTTTTAAATCCTTTTGGGATTACTTTGCTTTCAATTTGGTATGGATTTTAGATAGGAGCTTTTATTATCTTTGGAAATTATTTCCTTTTAACTTATTATATTCATAAGTTTTTATCCATGGCTCCAAATTAAATGAAACCAATTTCCATGGTTTTATAATATTTTTATTTATCATTTTTTATCATTTTTCATTGTTTGTTGCTGAATTTTTATATGGATCAAATCCATAGTCTTAGAGAGATCTTGGAAATGATTTTCTTTCATTAGGGTTTTAGGGTTTTGGTTTATTTTTCCAAGTGTTTAAATTTCAAGATACATTCATTGATGAATGCATTTCACTTGATTGAAATTTGTTGGATTCCATTTTATTCAGATTTGTTCAAGGAAGGTTTTGGTATTTCTATTTAGAAGCAAAAAAGTTTCTTTTCACCCTAAATTTCAACAATTAATTCTTTTGTTTATTTATTTTTCACATTTTAAAATTTGAAAATTTTTGGGATGTGACAAATGAGTGCCCCAAGAAGATAGCCGCATCCCCCAATGCAAATGCCCCAGCTAAGCAGCAGCGTCGTGTTCAGCCTGGAAGAAGGTTTGCCCCCACGGAATTCACTCAACCGCAACGGCCGTCTCTTTCTCATGCATGCTGAAGAAGCCCAAGAAGCGCCAGACGTCGTGTTGGGTATGTTTTCTGTTAACTCAGTACTTGCAAGAGTGTTGTTTGATTCTAGAGCATCACACTCATTTGTTACTGAAGAATTTGCATGCACTAGTAAGATTGAACCCACCAAGTTGAAGCATGTTATGATTGTTCAAATACCTGGTTCAACCACAAAAGTTAGACAAATTTGCAAAGCCGTCCCTATCCGAATCCATGGCATAGATTTTTATGCTAATCTAATAGTACTTGGAACTAAAGGTTTGGAAGTAGTACTAGGAATGGATTGGATGTCCAAACACAAAGGATTAATTGACTGTGCCAAGAAAGCCATAACCATGACCAGTACAACCGGAATATCATTCGATCATGTATCTGAAACCTTGCCCCGTCAATTCAAGTGCAACAAGAGTATATCCCAGCCAACCATTGACCAAGTCTGGATAGTCTGTGAATACCCCGATGTATTTCCAGATGTTTTCCCGGTATGCCCCCAGATCGGGATATTGAGTTTATCATTGAACTAATCCCTGGAACCGGACCCATAGCCCAGAGACCATATAGTATGAACCTGTCTGAACTAGTGGAACTGAAGAAGCAACTTGATGCCATGCTGGAAATTGGATTGATTCAACCAAGTGTGTCGCCATGGAGATCACCTATCTTGTTTGTGGACAAGAAAGATGGAGGTAACCGTTTGTGTACGGATTATTGGAAGTGGAATGATGGCACCATCAAGAACAAGTACCCTTTGCCAAAAATAGAAGATCTGTTTGACCAGTTGAGTGGTGCCAAAGTGTTTTCTAAGATTGATCTTAGAACTGGCTATCCATCAACTTAAGATTCATGCAGAGGATATTCCAAAGACTGCCTTTACCACCCGATATGGATTATATGATTATATTGTCATGTCTTTTGGATTAACCAATGCCCCGCTTATTTCATGAACCTCATGAATAAGATTTTTATGGACTTCCTGGATAAGTTTGTTGTTGTTTTTATCGATGACATTCTGTTTTTTTCCAAATTAGAAGACGAACATGAGCTACACCTAAGGACCATTCTTAGAACCCTTAGAGAGCATCATCTGTATGCCAAGTTTAGCAAATGTGAATTCTGATTACAGGAGGTAGGATTCCTCAGACATATCGTATCAGCCGGAGGAATTGCCGTTCACCCTGCGAAGGTGAAGGATGTTGAAGATTGGCAAGCCCCCACCACTGAAACCCAAGTTCGTGCATTTCTCGGATTAGCGGGATACTACTGCAAGTTTGTAGAAGGATTCTCGAGTATTGCAAGACCCATGACCCAATTGCTGAAGAAGGACAAGAAGTTTGAATGGACGGACAAATGTGAAACGAGTTTTTAGGAACTCAAGAGGAGATTGATTTCAGCCTCAATCTTGATCATGTCAGATATCACGAAAGCCTTTGATGTGTGTTGTGACGCCTCCAAGATTGGTCTTGGATGTGTGCTAATGCAAGAACGCAAAGTTATATCTTATCTATCCTGACAACTGAAGCAGCATGAACAGAATTACCCAACCCATGACCTTGAACTAGCAGCCGTAGTTCTAGCCCTGAAGACATGGAGGCATTATCTGATGGGAAACCGTTGTGAGATTTATTCGGACCACAAGAGCCTGAAGTATATATTCACTCAGAAGGAGATGAATATGAGGCAGAGAAGATGGATTGAGCTAATCAAGGACTATGATCTGGACATTCACTATCACCCCGGTAAAGCCAATGTAGTAGCAGATGCCCTTAGCAGATTGTCGTGCCGCTTGAACTCCATGATTTTGAAGGAGCAACTAAGTTTGCACAAGGAGATGGAAGATTTCCGAATGGAATTAGTGAGTGAAGGATTTTTGGCTAGCATAGAACTTCAACCCACTTTGTTTAGTCGGATCAAGGAGGCGCAGAAAGGAAATACTAGTATCGACGGAATCAAACGTCGTATCGGTACAAGCAAAGTACCCGGATTCAACGAGCACGAAGAAGGAGTTCTGTGGTACAAAGGACGTCTCTATGTACCAGCAGATTCGAACTTGAAAGAAGTTACTTTGAAAGAGGCCCATGATACTCTTTATTCTATCCACCCCGGAGGAACCAAGATGTATCAGGATTTGAAGGAGCAATTTTGGTGGCATAAGATGAAGAGAGAAATCGGAAGCTATATCGCCAAGTGTGATATTTTCCAGAGAGTCAAGGCGGGACATCAAAGACCCGCAAGACTGTTGCAACCATTACAGATTCCGGAATGGAAATGGGATTCTGTTGGAATGGACTTTATCACCGGATTGCCTACTTCGAGTAGGGGAAATGACTCTATTTGGGTCATAGTTGATAGATTGTCCAAAGTAGACCATCTCTTACAAGTCAAGACCACATACCAGAGTTCGAAGCTAGCGGAGTTGTACATCGATAGAATCGTCAGTTTGCACGGAGTTTCCAAGAACATCGTATCAGATCGAGGAACTCAGTTTACCTCGAGATTCTAGAAGAAAGTCCAGGAAGGACTGGGAACCCGACTGGATTTCAGCACAGCTTATCACCCTTAGACCGATGGACAAATAGAGCGAGTAAATCAAATACTCGAAGATATGTTGAGAGCATGTGTGCTAGAGTATGGATCTAAATGGGAAGGCTGTCTCCCTTTCGTAAAAATTTCATACAACAACAGTTATCAAGATAGTTTGCAAATGGCCCCATTTGAATTCATGTATGGAAGGAAGTGTCGTACCACTTTGAATTGGTCGGAAGTAGGAGAGAGTCAGATTTTTGGACCCGACATCCTACGAGAAGCAGAAGAGAAAGTTCACAAGATTCGTGAGCACCTCAAGACCACCCAATCCAGACAAAAGAGTTATGCCGACAAGAGACGTCGAGACCTCGCTTTCAATATCGGAGATTTTGGGTATCTTAAGGTGTTGCCTTTGAAGGGAATGCAGCGTTTCCAGCTCAAAGGAAAGTTAGCCCCCAGATATATTGGACCCTTCAAGATTCTGAATCGTCAAGAGGAAATGCATTAGTGCACAATGTGTTTCATATATCATTACTTCGCAAATGCCTTGAAGTTACGGAGAAGACCGAAGTTTTCAAGAACATTGATCACCAGACCATAGAGATTAACGATGACCTGATGTATCCTGAAGTACCCATCCGTATTTTGGAGGAAGCTTTTAGAACCACCAGAATCCGAAGCATCAAGTTTCTCAAGATTCAGTGGAGCAACCACACTGAAGAAGAAGCTACCTGGGAGCGAGAAGATCACATCAGGACGGAGTTTCCTGATCTCTTTAAATCCTAGGTAATATTTTTTCTTCTTTTTCAAATCTCTGGACGAGATTTCGTTTAAGGAGGGAAGGTTTGTAACATCCCAAAAATATTGATCATGATTATCAAATTCTAATCACTAAAATTAGGGTTAACAAAAACTTTGATTAAATAAAGACCAAATGAATGGATGTGTGTATGTGATGATTTGATGAATGCATGAATGGACTTAGGTGATTCAACTAAATAGTAAGGAATGGTTCAAAGATGAATATAGCATCATCTAAAACATTTCCAAGCAGAAACAAATCAAGAGAAAATCACAAACAATTCAAATAAAGAAAATGGTCATTTTTGCCAATCTTGCTCACTAGGTCAATTTGAGTGTTTCTAGTCCAAGATTTCGAACAAAAACTTTTCCAATTCTTTTTACCCCTTGCTAGACCAAGTAAAAGTGAATCAAAGCCCACCTTTCAAACTTGCAGAAACATTTAGCAACCCCATTCAAATGACAATTCAAAATTGAATCTTTAACATATGTGAAGATCCCACATTTTCAAAACCCAACTAAACCAGTGCCCTTGACCAATCCAACTAACCAGAGACTCCCTAGTATGTAAACAGCAAACCCACCAAGTTTGAATCCAAATTTCAAATTTGAATTTCTTTCAGCCATTTCATCAAACACCTTGTCAGCAGCAAACAAACAAACACAAAACACTATAGTGAGCAGTGATCAGTGATTAACTTCATCCCTCTATAGCTCACTCTACACTCTCAATAGATGATCAAAGTAATCTAACTAGCTTTAGCACCACTGTGAGCAAGCCTAGCCATTAATGGTGAGCATGCCGAGAGCACCATTGTCACCCCCATGTCGCCAGCGAGCTAGAGGAAGATCTAGCCTTGCCAACCTTGTCTAGGACACGCAGCACCGTCCATCGCCACTCCCTGTCCAAGCCCCGAGCGCAGCCAGCCACTAGACCACCCGCCAAGCACGCGCCCAGTCCCTCTGCGAGCCGAGAGCACGCCAGTGCGCCGTCATCGACATCATCCCACAGACCACGCGCCGTCCTCGCCGCTTGCAGACGTGATCGCCAGCAGCCCAGCACCCCGCCAGACATCCTCGTTCGCCGTCGCGCCGACCATGCATGTTGTGCGCCATTAAAATTGTTGTTGGACCCTCCCAAAGCGCCGCGACATTCCGACCGTTCGGCACCACCCCACGCCGCAAGATCACGCTGTTGAGCTTCGCTAGGGAGAACAACACCGCCCCCTATCGTCGCCCATACCAGTAGCACTTTGTGTCGTCGACACTGACGAGCTACACCCGCGCCATTTGGTCCCCTTCAGCCACTATAAAAGAAGGCCTCCCCTGCTCGTTTTCTTCACACCAGTTCACTCCCCACCTCTCAGTGATCACACCCACTCACTCCCGGAGCAAGGCGAGCACCAGGTGGCCAGAATTTCACCGGAGTTCGCCGCTGCAGAGTAGTAGAGGCGCCGTCGATTGGATCCGCCCCAGGAGAAGCTGCTGGTACCAGGAGAATCGTCGTTTTCGACTTTGTCGTTCGCCCCCGTCGTCGACCATCACCTGAGCCCCGGTGATCCTCCCATGACCCCCACCGGCCGCGCTAGGGTTCTGTCTCGCCGGTGCTGCTCGACATAGACGATGAACCAGAGCCATTCGATTAGAGTTATATCCTATGATCCTAATCGCCCCAAACCGCTTCGCCCCTCGTTGTCTCACTGACGAGTGGGGTCGCTCACTTAACTAGCCCGCGCGCGCACTGTGCGTAGTGGGCCGGCCCAGTTAAACCTCCCCCGCGACCCACTAATTCAAATTTAGGTTTATTCATTTAATTTCAAATCTAGTTCTCTACATAGATTAAAAAATCAACCCAGCTTGATTCGCTAAACCAAAATGCATGAAACCAATTTTGTTAGAAAGTTACTGGAATGCTTAATCCAAGCCCATTGGATTCAAACCATTTAGATTTGTAGATCACCCATGGTAAAAATAACAAGGCGGAAGCTTTTCTGCATTCAAACATTTTTCAAAATTCAACCATAAGAGCTTTTGAGTTGATTCCAACTCTCAAAAATCACTTTTAACCATACCTTTCAGAATATATAAAAATATATAGGTTTACTTACAGAAATAATGATCAAGTAATAAAAGAATGCCACATCTGCATTTCTAGTCACTTTAATTAATTAAAATAAAAAGGTTAGACCTTATTAAATTGTGACACCACTTTAAATCACATTCCCATGTACTGGAATATGTGGTGATGACATGTGTCAACATGATCCCATGTTTGAGTTGGAGAATATTAAATCTTAAGTTATTTTTCAATGAGTAGAAATTACTTTTCTAAAATAAAATAAATGAGACAAGTGCTTTAATCTTGTAATGTTAGTGATGATGCTAGATCATCTAGTGTGAACCTTTCTGTGATAAATATAAATAGTTAAGTATTGTTTGATGATTGTGTACCTCTTATTTATTTATAGACGCTAGTACCAACTAAGGATACGAGGAGGAAGGAGGATACTACGAGGAAGAAGCCGAGGAGAACTTCAACCACTGCTCTGCACAAGGCAAGCCTATACTTGTAACCTTGCAAGCCAATACTTGCAAGCTACTCATTAAGCAAGCTAACACTTGCAGCTTAGCAAGCTACTACTTGCTTATTACTATGCCAACTATATGCCTTAAGCATATGTGATTATACCCACTTGACACACCATCCTAGTTTTACTTGCAAGCTTAGTATTTTATTTTCTTTAATAAAAGCTTTCTATCAAAAGTTTACTTAGTACTTGTAGATAATAGAAGGATATTGGAAGGTAGCATAAAGAGCATAAAACTTGGCCTAAGTTAGATAATCTTGATATCATCCTAAGGCATGATATTGAACATAGATAAGATACACTGGTTTACCACCCCTCATTAGTATTTACCCCCACCTGTAGATGCTAGTGCTAAGCATAAAACTTGATCAACTTTAGATGGGAATACTTGGTGAAAATGGTTATGAAAACCTTAGAATGATGAGTCATTCTACTGAAATGTCTTGACATGTGTTTCCGAACACTATATGATTTGGATGATAAAAATGTAAGGCATGAGCCTTAGCCCTTTACAAAAATGATGGTTGTCTGGATGCGATACCATTCCAATTTTACCGTACAACCACAATACCCGAAATTTGGGTAGGGCTTGACTGGAATTTATATACCTTAGTATGGGTTCCCTTGCGGCCAAGGTCTGAGCTGAGGCTACCTTGTGAAGATTGTCCACCTGTGCAGTACCCAAGATGACAGTTGGTCATGGTTGGGAGGCCAAACTCACAGGAGAGATGCCTATACTAGGGCGTGTAATTGAAAGGTTAGGATTGATTATCCACATACTAAGTATGGTAAATTCAGGATTGTTCCTGACGGATGTATCGAATGTTGTGGTGAAAGTGTATAATCTCTGCAGAGTGTCAAACTATTTGAATATCCATGTCCGCGGTTATGGACAGTTGGAGTGGCCATACTGTTCCACCGTCAGATGTTTTCAAAAGGACTTGTGAAATGATTGGTGACTTTGACTTGACCACAACAGTGTGGTGACATGAAATTCAAGTTCCCACTTAGGTGTTATAAAACTTTCAACTAGCTTTCTTTGCTTCTGAACTTAGTAGAGGTAAATTTGGTTTTTGCAAAACAACCCTAGAGCTTAGTATCTCCTACTCAAACCACTTCACTTTTTACTATTAGTTTGCGAGTACTTAAAGAGTACTCATGGCTTTGTCCCTGGCTATTCCCGTGGCCAAACTATGAAGAGGAGTATCAGGAGGACGGACAGCAGGAAGGTTAAGACAACTAGGATCATCTCCCATCGTCAGCATTGCATGTGACCCTGAAGATGGATCTTCGCCTACGCTATTGTTACTATTACGTTATTCCGTTGCTTGAATTGTATTAAGAACTGGATCATGAGATCCTTATTTTTGTAAGACCTTATGTATGGTTTGTAATGGATGATGTACTGTGATATCCACTCTTTTATGTCTCGCAAAAATTGTAATCCTGGGATTGCGATGTATGGCATAACAGGCATCTGTGATTAAAAATCCGGGTGTTGACAGCCACTTGCTGCGTTTGTTCGTTACTTCTATTATTTGCTCCTTGTTTTGTTGACTTGTCAGAAAACCACTAAAAATCTGTTTGCTAAGTATTCACAGGGATTTCCTTCTCCATACCACTGTTCAACACCTTCTTCTCCTCGTTGGGATCGACACTCCTTTTTATCGAAAATACTACGATACACCCCCTATACTTGTGGGTCATCACAAATTATAGGCTGGGAGTTAGCAGAACCGTGCTGTCACGGGGAACGCTTTCAACACATGTAAATATATACCCAGTTGATATCATGCTCTTTTGTTTATGGATGTCATTGGTGTGAAATAAAAGGGGAGCTTGTAAGTCCATGGAGTTATGTATATGTGTTAGAGAAACGCCTAGGCCGCTAGCCTAAGCCATGCCTAATCATGTTGGTAACTTACAGCATAACCATAGTGAGCATTCTATGAAGCTTTCTTCTTATAAAAAAAGAGAGACACAGAAAAGAGGAAAGAGAGAAAAAGCACCATTTTCCCATGGTAAATAAGAAGATTGCTGATATGCTCACTGTCTGCTTGCCTTGTCATTTTAATATGGGATAGCTCATGTATCATTGGGCAAGGGGTACCCCGTTGGCGGATCTCTACGATACACATGTATTTACTATGACAAGAACTTACCGGTAACTAAAGTTGAGTAGCATGAGGAGCGGTCCTCGTACTCAAGGGACATGAGATTTCCAGTTTATGGTCTGTCAAGCATATAACTCGTATTGGACCTCACTTTCACATTAACCATCTAAAGATGCCTATGATAGGGGCAATGAGAGCTCAAAGCTAATGGGTACCATACTTTCAGCATTTGGAAGCCTTTCAAACCTTTTCACTCCCTTGTTGAGTCACCACTTAATCTATGAGCACCTTCTTGAGAGCATAGTTTTCATTCTTAGTGTAATGTGCTTGTCTCAAAACTTGGTTAATTATGTCATGACTTTGATGCTTGTATCTTTGATGTCTTTACTTCTAGTCTTCACTTGAACTTCAGAGGTGCCTTGGCATTTATGTTTTGCTCTAGAAACAAAGGGAAGCGAGATATCACTTTATCGTACCATCTTATGAGCATTGAAATGTTGCTTATGTTTATGTTTCATGCTACTTATTATTATTGTGTTGGAATCTCTTCATAGCTTGCAATGACTATTGAGTAGACTTATTATGGATTGTCTAAGTACTGATCATATGTTGAGAATATATACATTACATGAAGCAAATGTGTTCATGAAAGTTTCTTTTATCACACTCAGTTTTCAACTAAATTGCTTGAGGACAAGCAATAAGCTAAGTTTGGGGGGAGTTGATACGTCCAAAACGTATCTACTTTCCCGAACACTTTTGCTATTGTTTCTCCTCTAAACTTGTCAGATTGGGATACAACTAACATGGACTGACGCTGTTTTTAGTAGAATTGCTTTGGTGTCTAGTTTGTGTGCAGAAAATTAACTTTCAGGAAAATCCCAGAAAATATGCCAAAAATCCTATTTTACCAGAAGACTCACGGAGCCAGAAGATGAGGCAGAGGTGGGCCACGAGGGGCCCACACCCCCTGGCCGTGCCTGGGAGGGGTGTGGCCACCTCGGGCACCCCCTCGGCCTCCCCCTTCGCCTACATAAAGCCTCCTGACCTAAAAACTCTTGGGGGGTCGACGTTTTTCCAGAAAGAGTTCTGTTGCGCCGCCACCACCAAAAACTGCGATTCGGAATCAGAAACTCCGTTCTGGCACCCTGCCGGGACGGGGATTTGGAGGAGATCATCTCCATCATCATCACCAACGCCTCCCCATCAACCGTCCATGCAACACCCATCCATCCATCCCTATGCCTACCGCACTCATATCCTACTGTTTGCTACTATTGTTACTACTGCCTTTGTTTTACTGTTGCTCTTACTTTGCTATTGCTACTACAAAACTAGTGCTACTGATAAACTACTATGAGCAAGACTATTTCTAGGTGTAGCTGAATTGACAACTCAGTTGTTAAGGCTTATAAGTTTTGTTTGGCTCCCCTTGTGTCGAATCAATAAATTGGGTTATACTACCCTTGAAGACTGTTGCGATCCCCTATACTTGTGGGTCATCAACCCCCCCGGTGTTTTTAGGTTAGAGGGTATATGTAGGCGAAAAGAGAGGTCGAGGCGGAGTCCGAGGCAACCACACCATGCCCTGGCGCGGCTAGGCCTGACCCGCGCCTAGGGGTGGTGTGAGCCCCTCTGGCCTCTTCTCCCCTCCGTCTTCTAGCCTCATGAGTCTTCTGGGAAAATAGGATTTTCGGCATATTTTCTGGGATTTCTCATAAAAGTTGATTTTTTGCACAAAGACAAGACACCAAAGCAATTTTGTTGAAAACATCGTTAGTCCGCGTTATTTGTATCCAAATCACACAAATTAGAGGAGAAATAATATCAAAAGTGTTCGGGAAAGTAGATACGTTTTGGACGTATCAACTCCCCCCAAGCTTAGCTTATTGCTTGTCCTCGAGCAATTCAGTTGAAAACTAAGTGCGATAAAAGAAATTTTCACGAACACATTTGCTTCATAAGATGTATATATTCTTAGCATATGAGCAAATACTTAGGCAATTCATAATAAGGAGTATGCAAATAAGTCTACCCAATAGTCGTGCAAGCTATGAAGAGATTCCAACACAATAATAATAAGCAACGTGAAACATAAGCATATGCAAGATTGTAATGCTCATAATAAGATATGATAAAGTGGTATCTCACTTGCTTTTATTTTTGGAGAAAAACATAAATGCCAAGGCACCTCTAAAGTTCAAGTGAAGATTAGAAGTAAAAATATCAAAGGTACAAGCGTCAAAGTTATGTCACAATCAACCATGTTCTAAGATAAGCACATTACACTAAGAATGACAGTTATGCTCTTGGGAAGGTGCTCATAGAAAAGATGGTGACTCGACATAAAAGTGAAAGAAAAGATTAAAAAGTTTGAAAGGCTTCCTAATGCTTGAAAGTATGGTACTTGTTAGATTTGAGCTCTCATTGCCCTATCATAAGCATCTTTAAATGGTTAAGGTTAAAGTGTGGTCAAATATGAGTTATATGCTTGACAGATCATAAGTTGAAAATCTCATGCCCCTTGAGTACGAGTACCGAAACCTCATGCTACTCAACTTTGGTCTCAGGTAAGTTCCCGTCATTGTAAATATATGCATATCATCTAGAACCGCCAATGGGGTACCCCTTGCCCCATGACACAGGAGCTATCCCATATCAAAATGACAAGGCAACACACAGTGAGCATCTCAGCGATCTTTTTATTTGTTATTTGCATAGTTTTTTATTGAGGATGCTTAATAGAATGCCACTATGGTTTCACTACAAGTTTCCACCATGATTAGGCATGGCTTGGGCTAGCCGCCCAAGCATTTCTCTAACACATATACAAACTCCATGAACTTACAAGCTCTCATTTTATTCCACACCGTCGGCATCCATAAGAAAAAGAACATGATATCAACTAAATAGAATAAGTGCAATGTCGAAATCTTTCCCCATGACAACATGGTTCTGCTAATTCCCAACTTATAATTTGCAAGCATATAACAACATAGATAGTCACAATGGTTTAGGTTTATTAAGTGCAAGAAATAAAATGTGCCATCAAGTTCGTGAGAGCTTTACTAACTAATTTTCACATAACAAGCAAACATTTTTATTTGGAAGAAAACAAAACATAATAAGTATGAAAGGAATAGCAATGATGCTAATAGGTAGATCTGGTGGACATTTTTTGACAACTTTGGTTTTGGGGAGTTGGATGCACGATTAGAGATCATACTTAGTACAAGTTAAGGCTAGCAATAGAAGGGGAGCGACAATCGAGAGAGCAGTAACTATCATAATCATGCTTGCGACGAAACAAAATTAATTGTGGCATAAAAGTGACACAAGAACTCTAAGGCAAAATAAATCATCGAGGCTTAACTGACTTTTGTTTAGTCATATGCATGCATGAGCATGTGCCAAGTCGATTCAAATAAAACATTCATAGGAGGATACCACAATGTCATACCACCTTATGAATAAAACAAAGCAAGCAAACATTTATATGACATGCTACAAACTATTAGCAAGTTGGAACTAATCATAAGAGAGCAAGAACTACTAAGTATTCATTAAATAACATACACTTTACATGAACAGACTAAGCATGACCACTTGGATGAGTATATGTACAAAAAATGAAAACAAATAGAGTTCATACCAGCCTCTTACCACACCTCGAATTATCATGAATCGTCATTATTGCCTTTCACTTGTGTGGCTTGAATAATAATATGAAAATCAAACTCCAAAGGAGTCACTAAGGACTGTTGAACCCCTGTAACAAACTTTACAAAAACAGAGAAGAACAACAAATATTTTTGGGTTTTCGATTTTTTTTAAGACAAGAACCGAAGGAAAAAGCAAACAAAGCAAAATCTTTTTGTATTTTCGAATAACAAACTAAATCTAAAAAGGGTGAATAAAACTAAAGCTAAAAGGTAAAGAAGCAAACAAGGAGAAAAAACGAAAATATTTTTGGTCTTTTTGTGTTTTGGAAAGCAGAAACAAAACAAGAACAAAAACGAAAAAGAAAGAAAGTGAAACATGGATATGCAAAGTACCGACAGAATATGATATGTAGATGAGTGTGATGTCGGTATACCTCCCCCCAATCTTAGGCTTTTGGCCTAAGTGGAGATCAATCCCAAGCTGGCCAAGAAGTGGCGCCTCCATAGTATGGTGAAGAAGTACCTTCGTCCTGATACGAACTCGAGGACGCCCCTGCGTAGTGCGCAGAGTAGTCATAAGAGGGCACGTCCCCCTCCTGGTGCTGCCTGTGGAAACCAAGCAAGTGGAGCTGCTTGTCCAACTCCTCCTTGGAACGTGACCATGGCTTCCTGCAAATACTGAACAAAGTAGGTTGTGGCAAGGAAATTTCCCTATCATCTCCGTCAGTAAACAACATCATGTAAACTAAACTCTCTGTACGAGAGTTAGCAGTAACAAAGTGATGTGTTTTCATAGCCGCAAGATCAAGTCTCTGTGGGGCCAGCACTATATCATTAGGATCAACAGAAAGGCCCAAAGCAGCAACCATGTGTGCAACAATAATACCCCCATAAATGGGTCCTCTAACAACTAGGCGGCGAGCAATGAGAGAACCGAGATTATACTTGGTTTCATTATTAAGCTCAGCAGCAAGAAAAGCTAAATGATAATTAGAAATATTACTAGTGTTCTCCGTACCAAGAATGCTAGTAGCGAGACAGTAGGCAAAGTATCTAAGAGATGGGAGCTAAATGTTTCTTATCTTTCCGCATGGGTCTATGCGGTCATCATCATTTTTTACACCTCGGTAGAGCTCCAGCAAATCAGCGGGTTGACCTTGAATCTTCTTTGCCGTCCCAGCCATGCCAATACCTATAATGCTGCAAAATCTTTCCAAGTTCATGGTAATAGGAATATCATAGATTTTGAATAAAATAGTTGGCATGTAAGAAGTGTTAGTGAAAGTGAAGCTCTCAACAAAAGTTTTGGTGATCAAAGCATATTTCTCACTCTCATCCTGCATGTAAGTGGTTAGACCAACCCTTTGAACAAGCAGCAAGAATTCATCGAGTATCCCCGCAGCTCTAAAAAAATCATAACAAGGGAAGGTAGATGGATGCACATCTCCATCATCTCCCTCATTACCAAAGCGCGACGCAATAAGGTATTCGTTATATGATGGCCTAAATCGAGAAGTTGATCTCGAAGGCCTTGCCACCCTTGGTGTGTCTCTCTCAAATACTTCTCCAAAAGTATGGTTGTCCATCTCTCTCTTTACTGAAATTTTTAGACAAACATCACAAAAAGTAATTTCAAAGCTACTAAATGAAGCGAAACTACTATAGGGACATGCAAGCGGACTAAACATGCATCAAAACGATTTCTCTAAGCATAGAACAAACATGCAAGCTCACATAACCTATCACCTATAGTAGAAAAATACTCAAGATATAATCCACTAATCAAAAATCTACTTGGACAAGCAGAGGAGTCACATACCAGAGAACAAATGCTCCAAAAATCAGCAGCAAAGAGTGGCTGAGCAAGGAGATCAAAAATCGCGGTGAAGAACAGCAAGAACACGAGTTCGAGAAACTTTCCGGTGTTTTCTCGGGAGAGAGATTGAAGTGGTATGTGGCTGGGTGATGGTGCTGGGAAGCACTTCGTTGGGAAACCCCAAGAGCAAGGTCTGAAGCAGTAAAGCAGCAAGTTTCCCTCAGTAAGAAACCAAGGTTATCGAACCAGTAGGAGGAAGGAAATGTCTCAAAGGTGTTGCAATCAACGCGGAAACCTGCACAACACAAACTCAAGACTTTGCCCCAACGAATCAGTGAGGTTGTCAAGCTCACCGGTTTGTTGTAACAAAGGATTAACTGTATGGTGTGGAACGTAATGGTTTGTAGCAAGTAAACGGGTAACAGTGAAGGATGTATCAATGGTAAGGATTGGACCGAGGTCCATAGTTCACTAGAGGTGCTCTCATTAGATAAACAACATGGCATGAAGGGTAAACAAATTACAGCAGGGCAATTGATAGGAACTGAGCATGGCATAACAATGCGATACCAGACAAAAAGATCCTATGAGATTCGATTGAGCAATACAACAATATACATAGACCGCCATCCAACTGCATCTATGACTAGAAGTCCACCTTCAGGTTATCATCCGAACCCCCTCCAGTATTAAGTTGCAAGCAATAGACAACTACTTTAAGCAAAGTGTGTAAGGTAAACAATCCACTTGTTCCATGAACAAGAGACCGTTGTTTTCTCCCTAGTGGAAACAGCACATCTACAACCGAAGAGATTTCTGACACTTCCCTTGGAAACTAGAGGCATGAACCCACTATCGAGCATAAATACCCTCTCTTGGAGTCACTAGCAACTACTTGGCCAAGATAGCTACTAACAACGGAGAGCATGCAAGATCACAAACAACACAGACATGATAGTATCAAATAGACAAAACCATTAATCAATCTAACATAGTAATCTCAATATCCATTAGATCCCCGCAAACACAACATACATGATTACAAATAGATTAGATCTTGATCATGAACGGAGCTCACAAGATCTATACATGAAATCACGAGGAGGAGATACAACCATCTAGCTACTACATTGACCCGTAGTCCAAGGTGGAACTAATCACGCTTCATACCGGAGAAGAAGGCCCCCGGGATGATTTCCCCTCCGGTATGGTGCCGGGAAGAACTTCAGATCCCCCCGATCTAGGGACGATGGTGGCGGCAGCTACAGAAGGTTTCGTGGAGTTTTTATTAGGTCCCTAGGGTATTTGTATCGGGGGCTTCTTATAGGCGAAGAGGCGAGGTAGGAGGGCCCCCAGGGGGGCCACACCCTACCCAGGAACGGGGTGGGCCCACCCATGCCTAGGCGGGGTCTGGCCGCCCTGTGGCGCCTATCCGTCTCTCCTCTCGACTTCGTGTCGCCCATGGTAAAATACTGACTTTGGCTTTTGTCCCGTCCAATTCCGAGAATATTGATTTTATGCTTTTCTGGAACCAAAAACAGAAAAAAAACAGGCAACTGACACTATGGCAACTTGTTAATTGGTTAGTTCCAGAAAAGATATAAAAACACCTCAAAGTGTAGACAAAGCAAAGCAAAGTAGACACTAAACAAGCATGGAACATCAAAAATTATAGATACGTTTCCGACGTATCACTGGGTAAGTGGAGGGCCAGGGGTGGCCCACACCATGGCCAGGCGCGCCCCTGGGCTGGCCACTCCACTAGGTGGTGTGCCTGCCTGGTGGGACCCCTAGGTCACTCCAGGGGCCTCTTTGTCCCTTTTTGACGTGAAAATTTAATATGAATTTTCTAGAATTTTTCGAGAAAAATTATTTTTGAGCAATTTTCAGGACTTGATAAATGATTTTCTTGCAGAAAATAATTTTGGGACGATAGAAAAACAAAACAAAACTAAAACTACAGAAGTTCTAATACACTCAAATATGCAAGCAACTAGCAATACAAAGATTAGCTAGGTGAAAGCAAAAATTGGAATAAAGAAAATAAGAGTGAACAAAGATAATCATGGTGAAAACATTATTTTGTTTATTAAAATCCCTTTGTTAACAAGGTTGGTCAATTCTAGTTACCAAAACAATTTTATATGAAGCAAAACTTTGCATTTCACTAAATGATTATGTTACCTCAACCTTCATAGCAATAGTCCCAATCATAATAATTTCATAATCTTCTTGTTGTATGGGACAATATATTTTTCCCACTTTGATGCCCTCAATATTTTCAATTGAATTTAGGCCTTATTTATTATCAATCTTCTTTGACTAGAAGGAGACATCTTGGAGGGCCATAGGTGGGCCCCACCCAGGCCAGGCGCGCCCTAGGGCTGGCCGCGCCACCCCCCCTTTTTTCGAGGAAAAAATTAATATGAATTTTCAGGGAAACTTTATTTTTGGCCAATTTTCAGGTTATGAAAATTGATTTTCTCGCAGAAAAAGATTTTTTGAAAGACATAAAAGCAAACTAAAACCAAAAATATAGAAGTTCTAAGACATTCTAACAAGCAAACAACTAGCAAAACTAAGGCGAACAAGACGAAGAGCAAAGATTGGAAAGGAGAAAAAAATAAAAGTGAGCAAGTATAACCATTATGAAAGCATTGTTTTGTTCATTAAAATCCCTTTGTTAACAAGGTTGATCAAGTATTATTACCAAAACAATCTTATATGAAACAAAACTTTGTATTTAACAAAATGATTATGTTACATAAATCTTGATAGCAATAGTCCCAATCATAATAGTTTCAAAACTTTCTTGTGGAATGAGGCAATATATTTCTCCAGCTTTGATGCTCTCAATATTTTCGATTGAATTCAGGCAATGGCTCTTATTAATCTTCTTTGGGAAATAGACAGTATGCTCTTTGTCATTAATATTAAAAGTTACTTTTCCTTTATTACATTTGATGACAACTCCTACGGTATTAAGAAAAGGTCTCCCAAGAATAATAGACATATTATCATCTTCGGGCATCTCAAGGACAACAAAATCAGTTAAAACCAAGCAATTATGAGCCACTTGAACAGTAACATCCTCACATATACCAACAGGGATAGTAGTAGACTTATCAGCCATTTGCAAAGATATATCAGATATCAATTTTTCTAGTTGAAGTCTCTTGTAGAGAGAAAAAGGCATAACACTAACTCCAGCTCCCAAATCACACAAAGCAGTTCTAACATAATTATTTTTAATAGATCAAGGAATAGTTGGAATTCCTGGATCACCAAGTTTCTTTGGAACCTTACCATTGAAGGAATAATTAGCAAGCAAAGTAGAAATTTCCTCATTAGGAATCTTCCTTTTATTAGAGACAATATCCTTCATATACTTTGAATAAGGAGGCAACTTAATAGCATCAGTCAAATGAATTTGCAAAAATAAAGGTTTCATCCACTCACAAAACTTGTTATAGTTTTCTTCCTCCTTTGACTTGTGTTTCTTAAAGGCATTGGTTTTTGCACCCAAGGTTCTCTTTCACTACCATGTTTATTAGAAATAAAATCTTCCTTAGTGTACCTAGAGTTCTTAGTGTGCTTCTTAGGTTCTTCTTCAACTTGTTCCTTATCAGGAGCATCATTTTTATCATTACCACTTTCAATTTCAGCATCAGAGACATATATACTATTAGGATCTACAGTAGGTTTAGAAGGTTCCTCAACTGTTTTATGTTTCTTTTTCTTTCTCTTAGAAGGACTACCTCCATTTTCAGCTTGTTGAGAATCCTGCTCAATTCTTTTAGGATGTCCTTCAGGACATAAAGGATCTTGAGTGGCTGCACCACTCCTAGTTCTAATTCCATAAGCATGTTTATCTCCATAAGCACTAACTAGCATATCTTTTTGTACTTTAGCAAGTTGATCAATTTGGGTTTGAACCATTTGAAAATGTTTAACAAGCATTTTAACATCATTAGCAGTTCTTTCCATAATATCTTTCAACTCATTAATAGATCTAGAGTTTTTGAATAAATGATTCTGAACTTGTTTATTAAAATTTCCTTGTTTAACAATAAAAGTATCAAGTTCCTCTAAGCACTGATCAGGAGGTTTACCATAAGGAATATCACCTTCATCAAAGTGTTGGAGAGAGTGTACCTCAATAGTAGATGAATGGGGAATTGGCTTACATAATTCTTCTATAGGAGGTAAATTCTTCACATCTTCAGATCTAATACCCTTCTCATTAAGACATCTCTTAGCTTCTTTCATCACTTCATCATTTAATTCAATCATTCCCCTCTTCTTTGGTGTTGGTTCAGGCACAGTTGGTCCAAGTGTAGTTGGCTCAGGTGTAATTGGCTCAGTTGAATTCCAATCATCATAATTCTTGCTTATTTTAGCCATTAATTCTTCAGCTTATGTAGGAGTTCTTTTCCTGAAAACACAATCAGCAAAACTAGACAGGTATGTCCTAGATTCATCAGTTAGTCCATTATAATATATATCAAGAAGCTCATTTTTAGGTAATGGACATCCAGGATGTGCATGAATCAAGGCACATAACCTTGTCCATGACTCAGGCAATTTCTCCTCTTCTCCCTGTTTAAAATCAAAAAGTTTCTGCAAATCAGCATGTCTAGCACTAGGAGGGAAATATTTCTGAAAGAAAGTAGCAATCAAGCAATTAGGGCTATCAATGGATCCAGGAGGTAAACTATTAAACCAAGCTTTAGCTTCTCCTTTTAGTGAAAAGGGGAAATTTTAGCAACAAAGTAGGTGTGCATCTTAACATCATCAGAAAATAAGGCACTCTAATGGAAAGCTCATTCATATGTGCCACGGCCCTTTCATTCCCAGTCCCACAAAAAGGTTCTTTCTCAACAATGTTTATATAGGATAAATAAGAGAGAAATCATAATCTTTATCTTTAATGTCTCTGGGAGAAGTGGCAAACTTAGCATCAGGAGACAGTTTAGGTATAATAGTATGTTTTTCAAGGAGACTCACTAGCACCACGTGTGTTTCGATATTCTTCAATAAATTCATCAGTCATTTCAATGTAACCATCATTAATATCATAGCTTTCTCTAGACTCAGGTGAGCTAACAGGTGTAATAGTCTCTTCACTAGGAGTTTCAGTGTTTCCCAATATAGTTCTAGCAACAGTAGCATCTAGGAAAGGACCTAATGAACCACTCTCATCAAGCATAGTAGAAGTAACATGATACGTCGGAAACTTATCTATAATTTTTGATGGTCCATGCTTGTTTAGTATCTACTTTGCTTTGTCTACATTTTGAGGTGTTTTTATATGTTTTCTGGTACTAACCTATTAACAAGATGCCAAAGTGACAGTTGACTGTTTTTTCTGTTTTTGGTTCTAGAAAGGCAGAAAATCAATATTATCGGAATTGGACGAGACAAAATCCAAAGTCAATATTTACCGTGGGCAACACGGAGCCAGAGTACAAGACGGAGGGGATGCACCAGGGGCACACCCCCTGGCGGCACGGGCTAGGGCTAGCTACGCCTGGGGGTGTCCACCCTGGCCGCCCTCCTACCTCGCCTCTTCGCCTATAAAGACCCCCCGATGCCGAAACCCTAAGTATCCGATCAATATTCCACGAAACCGTCTGTAGCCGCCGCCACCATCGTCCCTAGATCGGGAGATATGAAGCTCTTCTTGTCACCCTGCCGGAGGGGAGATCATCCTGGAGGCCTTCTTCTTCATCGTGCTAGCCTCCGGCATGAAGTGTGAGTAGTTACACCTTGGACTACGGGTCCATGTAGTAGCTAGATGGTTGTATCTCCTCCTTTGTGCTACCATGTTTAGATCTTGTGAGCTCCGTTCATGATCAAGATAATCTATTTGTAATCATGCATGTTGTGTTTGCGGGGATCCGATGGATATTGAGATTACTATGTCATATTGATTAACGATTTTGTCTTATTTATTCTATCATGTCTGTGTTGCTTGTGATCTTGCATGCTCTATATTTCTAGTAGCTATCTTGGCCGAGTAGATGCTAGTGACTCCAAGAGGGGGTATTTATGCTAGATAGTGGGTTCATGCCTCTATTTAATCTAAGGGAAGTGACAGAAATCTCTAAGGTTGTAGATGTGTTGTTTCCACTAGGGAGAAACAACGGTCTCTTGTTCATGGAACAAGTGGATTGTTTACCTTACACACTTTGCTTAAAGCAGTTATCTGTTGCTTGCAACTTAATATTGGAGGGGGGTTCGGATGATAACCTGAAGGTGGATTTCTAGTCATAGATGCAGTTGGATGGTGGTCTATGTATCTTGTTGTATTGCCCAATCGAATCTCATAGGATCATGAATGTCTAGTATTGCATTGTTATGCCTTGCTCAGTCGTGTCAATTGCCCTGCTGTAATTTGTTTACCCAGCATGCCAGGTTTTTTATCTTAAGGAGAACACCTCTAGTGAACTAGGGACCCCGGTCCAATTTTTACCATTGATCATCTTCCACTTTTATTGTTTACTTTCTGCAAACCACTATTACCTTCCACACCATACCGTTAATCCTTTGTTACAGCAACCGGTGAGATTAACAACCTCATTGTTCGTTGGGGCAAAGTCTTGATTTTGTGTTGTGCAGGTTTCCAAATTGCTAGCAACACCTTTGAGTCATTTCCTTCCTCCTACTGGTTCGATAACCTCGGTTTCTTACTAAGGTAAGACTTGTTGTTGTGCTCATCACACCTTGCTCTTGGGGTCTCCCAACGAAGCTCTACCACGCGCCATCAACAAGTTTTCTGGCGCCGTTGCCGGGGAGTGTGAGGACGTCTTCACAAGGGGTGTCCTTCACAACCTTTCTCTTTACTTTGTTTTTGTTTTGCTTAGTTTGTTTTGCTGGTTTTCTTTGCCTCTTTTTATACAAAACTCAAAGAAAAAATAGTTTGGTTTGGTTTGCTTTGCTTTCTCCTATCAAAACACGCAAAAATTAGTTCCTGCTCTAGTTGTTGCTGCTGTTGGCTTGCTCCACTTTTGCCAAAATGAACTCTGATGAGAACACCAAGTTGTGTGACTTCACTAGCACAAACAATAATGATTTACTAAGTACTCCTATTGCTCCACCTGCTCCTGATGCTACCTTTTATGAAATTAAGCCTGCTTTGTTGAATCTTGTGATGAGAGAGCAATTTTCTGGTGCTAGTTCTGATGTTGCTGTTGCCTGATACGTTGGAAACGTATCTATAATTTTTTATTATCCATGCTTGTTTAGTATCTACTTTGCTTTTCTTGTCTACACTTTGAGGTGCTTTTTACATGTTTTCTGGTACTAACCTATTAACAAGTTGCAACAGTGCCAGATGCCTGTATTCTGCTATTTTTGGTTTTAGAAAAGTTAGTAAAGAAATATTCTCGGAATTGGACGGGACAAACGTCAAGGTCAATTACTTTCCGTTGGGAACAAGAAGTCCAGAGGGGAGATGGAGGGGCTAGCCAGGGGGGCCAGACCCACCCCAGGCGTGGGTGGGCCAAGCCCCGCGCCTGGCTAGGGTTTTCCTACCCTAGCCGCCGCCTTGGCCTCCCCCTTCGCCTATAAGAAGCCCTTGATGCAGAAACCCTAAGCACCCGATCAAATCTCCACAAACCCATATGTAGCCGCCGCCACCATCGTCCCTAGATCGGGGGTATCTGATGTTCTTCCTGGCACCCTGCCGGAGGGGAGATCATCCCGGAGGCCTTCTCTTCAGTATGATGCGTGAGTAGTTCCACCTTGGACTATGGGTCCATGTAGTAGCTAGATGGTTGTATCTCCTTCGTGCTTTCATGTATAGATCTTGTGAGCTCCGTTCATGATCAAGATCTAATCTATTTGTAATCATGCATGTTGTGTTTTCAGGGATCCGATGGATATTGAGATTATTATGCTGGTTTGATTAATGATTTTGTCTTTATGATTCTATCATGTCTGTGTTGTTTGTGATCTTGCATGCTCTCCGTTGTTAGTAGCTATCTTGGCCAAGTAGTTGCTAGTGACTCCAAGAGGGGGTATTTATGCTCGATAGTGGGTTCATGTCTCTAGTTTCCAAGGGAAGTGATAGAAATCTCTTCGGTTGTAGATGTGCTGTTGCCACTAGGGAGAAAACAACGGTCTCTTGTTCATGGAACATGTGGACTGTTTACCTTACACACTTTGCTTAAAGCAGTTGTCTGTTGCTTGCACTTTAATACTGGAGGGGGTTCGGATGATAACCTGAAGGTGGACTTATAGTCATAGATGCAGTTGGATGGCAGTCTATGTATCTTGTTGTATTGCCCAATCGAATCTCATAGGATCTTTCTGACTAGTAATTGCATTGTTATGCCTTGCTCAGTTCATGTCAATTGCCCTGCTGTAATTTGTTTACCCTTCATGCCATGTTGTTTATCTAAGGAGAGCACCTCTAGTGAACTATGGACCCCGGTCCAATATTTACCATTGATACATCTTCCACCATTACTTGTTTACTTGTTGCAAACCATTACCTTCCACACCATACGTTTAATCCTTTGTTACAGCAAACCTGTGAGCTTGACAACCTCACTGATTCGTTGGGGAAAAGTCTTGAGTTTGTGTTGTGCAGGTCTCCGCGTTGCTTGCAACACCTGTGTGACGTTTCCTTCCTCCTACTGGTTCGATAACCTCGGTTTCTTACTGAGGGAAGACTTGTTGTTGTGCTGCTTCACACCTTGCTCTTGGGGTTTCCCGACGAAGCGCTCCCACTTGGACTAGCGCTGCATCACTGCCCACCTCAATAACTTTGTTCAACTTTGTGAGATGCAAAAATATAAGGATGTAGATGGAGATATTATTAAGCTCAAGTTGTTTCCTTTCTCCTTGAGAGGAAAAGTTAAAGAATGGTTTCTATCCTTGCCTAGAAATATTATTGATTCTTGGATTAAGTGCAAAGATGCTTTTATTGTAAAATACTATCCTCCTGCTAAGATTATATCTATGAGAAGTGATATTATGGAATTTAAACAACTTGATAATGAACATGTTTATCAAGCTTGGTAAATAATGAAATCTTTGGTTAAGAATAGACCCACTCATGGACTTACTGCTTGGATGATTATCCAGACTTTTTATGCAGGTTTGAACTTCTCTTCAAGAAACCTGTTGGATTCAGATGCTGGAGGTACCTTTATGACCATCACCTTGGGTGCTGAAACAAAACTCCTTGATAATATGATGGTTAATTATTGTGAATGGCACACTGAGAGAGCTCCACATGGTAAGAAGGTTAATTCTGTTGAAGAAACCTCCTCTTTGAGTGATAAGATTGATGTTATCATGGCTATGCTTGTTAATGGAAAAGCTCCTTTAGATCCTAATAATATTATCTTAGCCTCTTTGGTTGCTCAAGAAGAGCAAGTTTATGTGAACTTCATTAGAAACAACAATTTCAACAACAATGCCTATAGGAATAATTTTGGTAGTATCAACAATTATATGCCTTATCCTCCTAATAATGGCAATACCTATGGAAACTCCAACAACAATGTTATAAGTGCTCCCTATGAACTTGAAGTTATGCTCAAAGACTTTATTAGTAAACAAACCACTTTCAACAAGATTGTGGAGGAAAAGCTTTTGAATGTCGAGAAAAATATTCCCTCTTTGTCTAAAGCACAGTCTTATTTGATTAATAAAATGGTTGCTAAACCTGAAACCTTGGAAAGTGCCTTTGCTTCTACTCATGCCATACAAGTTACTATTGATGAAAATGTTACACGGTTAGCCCAACTACATGCTAAGCGGGAAAGAGAAGCTGAAATTGCTAGAAACAATAGTGTGTGCACTATCACCACCACCAATATGGATGCCACTAAACCACAAGAAGTCCCTATTCCTCCTACCACAATGCCTAAACCCAATGAGTCTACTACTAGTGATGCTAAGTTTGATTTTGATCTTGATGGTTGCAATATTTCTGAAGTAATTATATTCCTACAAAAGGTTGCTAGAAGTCCTGATGCTAGTGATATGAATGTGGTTTTCACCAAACACATTATAGATGCCCTTATTAAAATTAAGTAAGAGAAGTTGAAATGCAAAGCCTCTATTCCTAGGAAAGTAGAAGATAGTTGGGAACCCATCATTAATATGCAAGTGAATGACTTTGATCTCAAAGCTTCATGTAACCTTGGTTCTAGTGTCTCTATTATGCCTAGAAAATTTATGAAATGCTTGATTTGCCACATTTAGAAGATTGTTATTTGGAAGTCCCACTTAATGATAATGCTAAAAAAGAAACTCATGGGTAGTGTTAATGATGTTCTTATTATGGTTAAAAATGCTTATGTCCCTGTTGATTTCTATGTTTTAGATGTTGAATACAATGCTTCTTGTCCTATTACTTTGGGAAAACCTTTTCTTAGAACTATTGGTGCCATCATTGATATGAAAGAAGGCACCATTAAATATCAATTTCCATTCAAGAAAGGTATTTAACACTTACCTATGAGGAGAGAAAAGTTGCTTTTTTCTCCTCCTCTGAAAGCAAGGTTTGATGTTAATACTTCTTCATTTGAAAATACTTGATTCTTGCTTCTTGTGCCTAACTTAAAGGCGTTAAAGAAAAGTACTTATTGGGAGATAAACCAAATTTTTTCTTGAGTCTTGGAAGTTATTACTTTAGTAATGACCTCGCCTTATCCTTTTTATTTGGTTTTTGTGCCAAGAATGACCTCTAATGAGAGGGAAGTAAGATTTGGGGAGTTGCTGTCCCGAAACAGATTTTTGTGCTTCCCCATAAACATTCATGAGGAATCTCTGTAAGTCGGATTGAGCTGATATTTTCTGAATAAATCCCCAACTATGTTATATAACTTTCATTAGTTCAACACTTTTTTATTTGAGCAACAGAAGGTCTTCAAAAAAATTGGGTTCTACCTGCTGGTCTGTTTTGACAGATTTCTGCCATTATTTGCATTTGCTTCTTATTCATTCATTTTTGGGTTATTTTTGGGAAATTGAGCTTTTTGAGGGAATTGATACAGTAGCTTGTGTTTTTAGTGAAAGTTTTGTTGTTATAAAGCTAAACCCAAAGGTCTATTATCTTTTGAATGCACTAATGTTGCTAATGAAGATAGTGTGAAGTTTTGTATGAAGGAAAATTTTCAGGTGTAGAGAGAAAATGATGTAATGAGATGAAGAATGGACAAAATCTCAAGATTGGGGATGCCACCCCGTGTCACTCCAAGAAATATTCAAGAGGTACAAGCGTCAAAGATTGGGGATGCCCAAGGCATCCCCTTCTTCATCAATAAAAAGCTCAGGTCTTTCTAGACACTTCGTTTTTATTGTTTCATGCACTGTTGTGTTATTCTTGGAGTGTCTTAGTTTTCATTTGGTTTGCTTAGTTTGCTTGAATAAAGTAGTTTGGACCCCCGTTCTAGCTATGTTGTTTCAAATAAGTTGATTGGTGTTGGAGAGGAGTAGAAAGTTCTTGCTTGAGTAGTACAAGAGGAGCTTGCTTTGACTGTGACTTAGACTTTATAATGTCATGCTAGGTGTTGTTTTGACCTTATGCTTAGTGGTTATTGTTGTAGCATGAATTGTTCCAAAAATTGGGATTGCTTAGTGTGCCTTGAAGGAATCATACGTTGTTTTAGCATACAAAAGCATAGTATTGTGGTATTCTCCTTTGATGTTTTGTTTGGGTTGACTTGGCACATGATCACACCATGTTATGACTATAAACAAGTCACCATAGACTCTATGATCATTTAGTCCTTGACTTGTAGTACCACTTTCTGCTTTGATTAGTAATGTTTTGTCGCTCTGCATAATTATAGCCATTATTGCTCTATTAGTTGGTCGCTCCCAGTCTTTTGCTAGCCTCCACTTGAATGAGTAAGCTCTACTCATGCATCCAACTCCCAAGAAACCAAGTTATTCCAAAGTGTCCACTATAAATTCCTATGCATGGTGTGTTACACCATTCCAAGTATATTCTTGTTTTCATCCATCTTCCAATTAAAAAGTATTTTGTTATGTGAAAACTTAGTGATTAAAGATCTCACAAACTTGATGGCACACTTTATTTTTCTTGTCCCTAATAAACTTGAACCATTGTGTCATCTATGTCGTATATGCTTGCACTTATACATTAGAATTATCAGAACCGTGTTGTCACGGGGAACACTTTCAACATTGCACTTGTACTTTGTACATAGTTGATATCATGCTCTTTTGTCTATGGATGTCGCCGGTGTGAAATAAAATAGGAGCTTGTAAGTCCATGGAGTTATGTATGTGCGTTAGAGAAACAGCTGGGCCGCTAGCCTAAGTCATGACTAATCATGGTGGAATTTTGCAGCATCACCATAATGACATCTATGAAGCTTTCTTCTTATAAAAAGAGAGACATATTGAAAAGAGGAAAGAGAGAAAAAAAGCACCATTTTACCATGGTAAATAAGAAGATTGCTGAGATGCTCATTGTCTGCTTGCCTTGTCATTTTGATTAGGGGATAGCTCATGTATCATGTGCAAGGGGTACCCTGTTGGCGGTTCTCTATGATACACACGTACTTACTATGATAAGAACTTACAGGTGACTAAAGTTGAGTAGCATGAGGTGCGGCCCTCGTATTCAAGGGACATGAGATTGCTAACTTATACTTTGTCAAGCATATACTCCATAGGTTGTTCACTTTAACCTTAATCACTTCAAGATGCTTATGATAGGGGCAATGAGAGCTGAAAGCTAACAAGTACCATAATTTTTGGAAGCTCTTTTTGAAACTTGAAATCCCTGTTTCCCTTTTATGAAGGGCCTTTCTTCCACTATTATATTGAGTCTCCACTTTCTATCCATAGGCACCAGTTTAGAGAGCATAGTTTCCATTCTTAGTTCTATGTGCATTGTCCCAAAACTTATTGATTGATGCATATTGTTGATATTACTTGTTCTTGTGCTATTTGTATCTAGTCACTCTTATGAACTTTGAAGGTGTCCTATGCATCTATTTGCTACCCCATGAGGGACAAGCTGAATGCCACTATGCTACGTTTTCTGTATGTGAAACAAACAAACGTTTTTCAATGCATGTTATTCATGATCTTTGTTTGTAGCCTTTCATGTTGCATGCATAGTTACTTTGTCTTACTGTTAGAACTCCATCTTTCATGCTCATGTTTAGAGTTCTTTGATCCCAGCTTTCAATGCTTGCAAATGGTTTGATCTTGATTTTGATGGTGCATGTCACCTAAAAATTATTCTTTTTATCACTTACCTACTCGAGGACAAGCAGGAGTTAAGCTTGGGGATGCTTGATACATCGGAAACGTATCTATAATTTTTGATGTTCCATGCTTGTTTAGTATCTACTTTGCTTTGCTTTGTCTATACTTTGAGGTGTTTTTATATGTTTTCTGGTACTAACCTATTAACAAGATGCCATAGTGCCAGTTGCCTGTTTTCTACTGTTTTTGGTTCCAGAAAGGCAGAAAATCAATATTCTCGGAATTGGACGGGACAAAAGCCAAAGTCAATATTTTACCGTGGGGAACACGGAGCTAGAGTACGAGACGGAAGGGAGGCACCAGGGGGGCCACACCCCCTGGCGGCGCGGGCTAGGGCTAGCCGTGCCTGGGGAGGTGTGACCACCTTGGCCGCCCCCTGCCTCGCCTCTCCGCCTATAAAGACCCCTTGATGCATAAACCCTAAGTAATCGATCAATATTCCATGAAACCGTATGTAGCCGCCGCCACCATCATCCCTAGATCGGGGGGGATCTGAAGCTCTTCCCGGCACCCTGCCAGAGGGGAGATCATCCCGGAGGCCTTCTTCTTCATCATGCCAGCCTCCGGTCCAATCTTTACCATTGATACATCTTCCACTATTACTGTTTACTTTCTACAAACCACTATTACCTTCCACACCATGCAGTTAATCCTTTGTTACAGCAACTGGTGAGATTGACAACCTCACTATTCGCTGGGGCAAAGTATTGAGTTTGTGTTGTGTAGGTCTCCAAGTTGCTATCAACACCTTTGAATCGTTTCCTTCCTCCTACTGGTTCGATAACCTCGGTTTCTTACTGAGGGAAGACTTGATGCTGTGCTCATCACACCTTGCTCTTGGGGTCTCCCAACTAAGCGCAATCATGCACCATCAACAAGTTTTCTGGCGCCGTTGTCTGGGAGTGTGAGGACGTCTTCACAAGGGGTGTCCTTCACAACCTTTCTCTTTACTTTGTTTTTGTTTTGCTTAGTTTCTTTTTCTTGGTGTTCTTTGCCTCTTTTTATACGAAAATCCAAAAAAAAAATAGTTTAGTTTGGTTTGCTTTCTCCTATCAAAAACACAAAAAAATTAGTTCCTGCTCTAGTTGCTGCTGCTGTTGGCTTGCTCCACTTTTGCCAAAATGAACTCTGCTGAGAACACCAAGTTGTGTGACTTCACTAGCACAAACAACAATGATTTCCTAAGTACTCCTATTGCTCCACCTGCTCCTGATGCTACCTTTTATGAAATTAAGCCTACTTTGTTGAATCTTGTGATGAGAGAGCAATTTTTGGGTGCTAGTTCTAATGCTTTGGGGTCTCCCAACGAAGCACTACCATGCGCCATCATAACATCGTGAGTATCAGAAGCAATTTCGGATTCAACAGTAGTAGTAGAGTGTGTAGCATGTGTATGTGGTGGTGTAACAAACTTACTTAGAACAGACGGTGAATCAAGAGCAGCAGATGTGTTTAGAACTATACCTCTTCTTGTAGTTGATGGTAAAATAGGAAACTTTGCATCACGAGACTTCCCCATGATGAAAAAGGATAGCAACAAGTAAAGCTATGCTCCCCGGAAACGGCGCCATAAAATAGTCATGATGACCCACAAGTATAGGTGATCGCAACAGTCTTCGAGGGTAGTATAACCCAATTTATTGATTCGACACAAGGGGAGCCAAAGAATACTTATAAGCCTTAACAACTGAGTTGTCAATTTAGCTGCACCTGGAAATAGTCTTGCTCGCAGTAGTTTATCTATAGCAACAGTTTTGTAATAGCAATAACAAAGTAACAGTAGCAGTAAAACAAAGGCAGTAGTAAAAATAGTAGCAAATAGTAGGATATGAGTGCGGTAGGCATAGGGATGGATGGATGGGTGTTGCATGGATGGTTGATGGATAGGCGTTGGTGATGATGATGGCGATGATCTCCTCCAAATCTTTGTCCCGGCAGGGTGCCAGAATGGAGTTTCTGATTCCAAATCGCGGTTTTTGGTGGTGGCGGCGCAACAGAACTTTTTCTAGAAAAATGTCAACCCCCCGGAGTTTTTAGGTCAAGAGGCTTTATGTAGGCGAAGAGGGAGGCCGAGGGGGTGCCCGAGGTGGCCACACCCCTCCCAGGCGCGGCTTGGGCTGGTCCGCGTGACCAGGGGGTGTGGGCCCCTCGTGGCCCACCTCTACCTCATCTTCTGGCTCCGTGAGTCTTCTGGGAAAATAGGATTTTTGGCATATTTTCCGGGATTTTTCATGAAATTTGATTTTCTGCACAAAAACTAGACACCAAAGCAATTCTGCTGAAAGCAGCATCAGTCTGTGTTAGTTGTATCCAAATCACACAAGTTTAGAGGAGAAATGATAGCAAAAGTGTTCGGGAAAGTAGGTACATTTTGGACGTATCAGGGGGTTCGACAATTTCCAGAGAAGAGTACCGCTGCGCCGCCACCACCAGAAATCGCTATTCGGAACTAGAAACTCCGTTCTGGCACCCTGCCGGGACGGGGAATTGGAGGATATCATCGCCATCATCATCACCGACGCCTCTCTATCAACCATCCATGATTCCCCCATCCATGAGTGAGTAATCCCCCGCTATAGGCTATGGGGATGGTAGGGATTGGATGAGATCTATCATGTACTTGCATAAGATTGTTAGGGCATGGTGCATAGTATCTATTGTTAGTGCTTTTGACATTGTTGCAACTTGTTGTGCTTAATGCTTATCACTAGGGCCTAAGTGCCATGATCTCAGATCTGAACATGTTATTGATTCATGATGATATTATTGTTTGTAATCTTACCTGCAAGTTATGTACACATATCGTTTTCCGGAACCCGAGGCCCTGAAGTGACAAAAATTGGGATAACCGGAGGGGATGGCTGTGATGTGAGGATCATGTGTGTTCACAGAGTGTTAATGCTTTGCTCTGGTGCTCTATTAAAAGGAGCACCTTAATTTCCAGTAGATTCCCTTGAGGCATCGCTGCAAACGGGCTGGTAGGACAAAAGATGTTGTGCAAGTTCTCATTGCGAGCACGCATGACTATATACAAAACACATGCCTATGGTTATTTAGATATTGGATGCTTTATCTTTATTATCGGCAATGCCTATGTATTGATTGTTACATGAATTATCTTGTCCATGCAACGCCCGTCCATCCATCCCTATGTTTACCGCATTTTAAACCTGCTGTTTATTACAATTGCTACCGCTGTCCTTCTTTTACTGCTGCTATTTTGCTAGTGTTGTTACAAAATTGTTGCTACTGATAAACTATTGCGAGCAAGACAGTTTCTAGGTGCAGCTGAATTGACAACTCATCTGTTAAGGCTTATAAATATCCTTTGGCTCCCCTTGTGTCGAATCAATAAATTTGGGCTTTACTCTCCTCGAAGACTGTTATGATCCCCTATACTTGTGGGTCATCATCCTGTAAAGGAAAAATCGGAGGGAAAATATAGACTAGAGGTAGGTGTCACATCCCAAGATTTTCCAAATCTTGTAATGTGAAAAATAAATAAACAAAATAAATTATTGATGAATTTTAAGGTGAAAAGAAACTTTGTTTCTAAATAGAAACTTAAAATCCCATCTTGAACAAACTATGATAAAAAGTTTGAATCCAACAAAAATCCAAATCAAGAGAAATGCATTCCTCATAAATGCATCTGGAAATTTAAACACTTGGAAAATAAAACCAAACCCTAAACCCTAATGGAATAAAAATCATTTCCAAGTTATCTCCAAGTCTATGGATTTGATCCATATAAAATCTTGTCAACAAACATTTACAAATGAACAAGAAAGACAAAAAGAAATATTATAAAACCATAGAAATTGGTTTCACTTAATTTGGAGCCATAGATAAAATCTTATGAATATAATAAGATAAGGAAATTAAATTTCCAAAGCTAATAAAGAAACTAACTATTAATCCATACCAAATGGTGAGCAAATAATCTTAAAAGGGAATTAAAAGGATAAACAAATGTTAAATAAGATTTTACAAATTGGAATCACCAAGTTTGGATATTTAAATAAAAAGATATGGATTTTATAAGATGAAGAAAGAAATATTAAATAAAGAATATTTAAAGACCAAATTAAATCCTGGCCTAATCCATTAAGCAAATGGAATGAATATAATCCAAATCAAATAAAATAAAAGGATAAAGAATTTCCAAAAATAAAATGGCAATAACCATTCTATCCCTATTTTTAATAAAGACAAATCTCTAATAAGAATTATTATTTCATCCATGAGAAAATGATATTAGGAATTTACCCAAGTGGAATAAAAGTTGTTTAATCAACTTAAATAAAATAAATCTTCCAAATAAACTTTAGGTAATTAAAACTATATTTAATGCCTATGGAATTAAAACAAATACCCAATCTTAAATGATTAATAAATCATATTAATTTATTCCAAATAATTCAAGATGAATTATTTTGACACCCAAATAATCAAATAAAAACCTAATGAAAAGATTTGGAAGGTTTTGGAAAAAAATTAAATGGTGTTTGAAAATATTATTAAATCTATTTGATTTAAAACTAGAACCTATTTTGAATAAGTAAAAGACCCCAAAAAGAATAATATTTTATTCTTAAATGATTTCAAAATGTTTTATTAATCAGTGTTTAAAGCTACACAAATTTTGGCAAAGTTTTGAATTCAAATGAGTGTTTGAATTGGTTGTTCAAAATCAAAACAGAATAAAGGAAATCGAAAAAGAAAAAAACAAACTAAACAAAAAAAATGTGAAAAGGTAGGAGCCCAGCTCGGCAGCCCAGCAGGCCCAACAACCAGCCCACTCCCTCTCTCCCCGCGAGAAAACGCTTCGCACCAGTGAACTCACCCGCACCCTCACTGACCGTTGGACCCCACCTGAAACATCTCTCTCTCACTGACGCCAGGCCCCACAGCCAGGTCATCATCGTCTTCACCCCGCGATGAACTCGCCTTCCCTCTGACTATTTCTTCCGCGTTTTAATTTGAATCAACACGAGTTATTCTATGAATTAAAATCCCCCGCGATCACGCTCGTTTAACCACCTCCCTCTCCCCTTCCTTTCCCCTCAGACACCGCTACAAGAGAGCCCCCAGGCCGTCCCCATTTCTGCTTACACCGTCGCTGTCTCCGACGCCCTCCGGCGACAATTCCGACCAAGTCTCGCCTCCCCTTGTTCCCTCGACCCCTCGAGATCACTCTCCAGCCTCCTGCGCATCTCCTAGTGCCGCTCGTTTAGCCGCGCGTGCCCTGTAACATCGGCAACCTCGACGGCAGCATGACGATGTCGTCTGCATCCGCTCCAGCGACGCTCCCAGGTAAAGTTCGACCGCGCCTACCCCTCTTCTGGATGCACCCGTACTCGCCGCTTCTGTGCGCAGCTAACGCAACCATTTTTGTGCCTTGGCGTTGCCTGTATCCTCGCCAGCAAAGACAAACAGAGCATGCCCGACGCAGTTGTGAACTCCGGTGAGCAATCCACGGTGACCTCGTGCGCCCCTGGCCTCCCCACGACGACGTTGAGCATCAGCAACACCCCGCAAACTCGGTGAGATACCCCACTCATCCTCTAGCACCCTGCATCACCAGCACCACCCTCGTCCGAGCGTGCCGCCGCTCGCCGTTGACCTAGCGCCGCCAGTCTTTGGTCCAGGCAAGGCTGCCCGTTAGATCTTGATCCCACGGCCACGATAGAATCATTAAACGAAGCGTTATGGGCTGATCTGATCCCTGCGATGCCCTTTAAATCCTGAGGTCCACGTTGCCTGATCCGAACGAAATGGTACAAGCCAATGAAAACATTCCACGTGGCCAGACTCTGGTTTTAAAAACAGATTTGAATCTATTAGATATGTGATTTTGTAAATTCCATAACTTTAAATCTACACGTCCAAATTTTGCAAACTTTATATCAATGGATTCAGAAAAACAAGCCCTAGCCAACCATGCACTTTGTTTAGTAAAAAGCTTCTGGTAAAATGTTTGTTTTTGCAGAAACTTGTGTATGCATGTTTAGAGTATAGAAATTGTTCTAAAATGATTTTGAGGATAAAATCTTTGGAAAATGGTGTGTTTTGAACCTACTGACCATAGGAAACAAATTGTGGTTTCAAAAATGTATTTGTTGAAGCAAAAGAATAAATCTTTGATTTAAACCATTTCTAGTCAAATAAAAATATGGTTTAATTATTAAAAATGTTTTGGAAGAAAACCTTTGAGAAATGTTTTGGAAATAAACTCCCTGACCCTAAACACAAGGTTATATGGTTTGAAAACATGTTTTGTGAAACCTATAGAATTTTGCCTTATTAAAAGCATTTCTATACCACATAAAATAATGACTTGATCAAAAAATGGTTTATGAAGTAAAATCTTATACAAATGATTTTGACACTCTATAAAATGACCATTAGGTGTTTTAAAATGTTTATGAACCATTAGAAACCACTTTTTCAAATAAAACAATCTTTAGCATGCTTGCATGCATTGTTTTGTTATTATTATTTTATGTGATGAATTGCTTGAATGGTAGATTGAAATACTGTTTGCTTGATTGAATTGTAGTGATTTGAAGTGAGTGAACATTGCAAAGATCAAGGAGTGAACTTATACTCTCTACCAAAAAGGCAAGTGATGCTACATACTTTTATCCCATTATTTTCACTATGCATTAGTGATGTTTATAAGTAGGACTTGCATGGAATTTTTGCTAAGTATAAACCATGCTATGGGAAATCCTAGTAGATGAAACTTTAGTAGAATTTCCTAAGTTAAGATTCCTACTACAATCATGCTTAGCTTAGCTAGTAGAAAACAAGGGTGGAATACATATTCATGCTATGGAAAAATTTCTAAGTCTAAGGACTTGTGTTTTGTTTAATAAAATAACTAAGTGAATGAATCACCTGGGTGGAATGGAAGGAATGGTTTGTGTTGAGTGGTCATGCAAGTCCAGTATGCTGGGGGAAACTTGGGAATCACCAAGTCCAGTATGCTGGGGAAAACTTGGTGTCTCACTTGTGGATGGCCACCCAGGAACAAAGAGATTTGAGATGTCAAATGTTGAGAAGCTTCAAGTGCAGCCACTTGGCATTATGGGCTCTGCCTGGATCATATAGGTTGCAAGAACTTAGCCAAATGGATAGTTGGTGGTAGGGGTTTGATAGGTTGGAACGCGTCCATTCTGGTCTAAGGGAAGTCTTCTGAAAGATCTTGTCTTGGTGAAACCAAGTATTGTGGGGAAAGTGCACCACCTCTACAGAGTGTAAAATCTAAGTACTTAGCCATGTCCCTGGTAAAGGACAATTTGAGCATCAAGACATGGAAGCTATCAAGAATCTCATCATCCAAATTTCTAAGTTAAAAACTTGTGGTTGAACAAGGGTTTAAGGTTCACCAATTTCTATTGGTGGTTCCTTGGGTGATTTTGTCAAAGCAAAAACTTAGTGTTTTCAAATGATAAGGAAAATCTATTTGAGTAAAGCAAGCCTAAGCTCCACTTAGCCAAATGCATATAGATGATAGACTCCACTAAGCTACCATAGTATCACTTGCCAATACAATTCAAATGTATTGACCCTTGTGGCTGTAACTTGTTATGTTGCAGGTTTGTTTGATATTAGTGAAGTAGGATTACAAATCTACAACCAACATGTCTGCCTGTGGCACTTTGAAGATGAAGGACCCCATGCTTATAGATATTCTGCTGCAATGTAATGTAATAGCCAAATGAGCTGTGTAAGATGTAATAAATTATGTTATTCCTGGTTATAAAGTTGTATTATGACCTTTGTTTCTTGATATTACATCTTAACTGTGGATGCTAGCTATTGATCCAGGGACTAGCATTGTAAACACAGGGATCTCTACCTTATTAAAGGTTGGGAACCTTACAGATGGTATCAGAGCATTGTGTTGCCTGTAGGATTTGTAACCCTAGGATTGGACAAAACCCCTTAGAAAATAGGAGTTGTATTTGTTCCAAAATATATTTACAAAAATCTTGTAGACTCTTTCCTCAACCATTTTGGTTTTGATTCTACATCTCTTCTATATCAAACTTGATGGATAAAGCCTACCCCATGGCCAAATACTTCACCATGTGCAAAGGACTTCATCAACTCTAATGACTTCAACATCTTCAACTTTAATGACTTCAACATCTTCAAGTGATTTCAACATTATTCACAACAAGGACTTCAACCTTGGATATCACTAAGGACTACAAGTGAGACAAGAAATGAAGACTAAGGAAACACAACTTGGGAATCTGCAACATACCTTGTCAATGTGCTTTGAGTATTCAAAAGCTCTATCTCCAGTGGCTAAAGCATGCCTGAGGATTCTCCAAGCAAAAGTTTTCACTCTAGGATCGTTTTCTTACATTTCCAAACCTGGTTCATAAATTGTCTTCGTAGATTCCTGAACTTGATTTGGTGCTGGAGTACCTAGATCAAAAAACATATGGAAACAGACCTTATAGGTAGACAATAGACTTAGTATTGCACTTCCCATTAGGAGTCAATTTCCAGCAAATAATTTCATCTTCCTCGATAGGCACTATAGAAGTATTCTTGATAGCCTGGGCCATTGGCTGAAGGAAAAGCGAATCTGTTAGAGAACGATTCCAATGTTTGCTTCTAGGTAACCACAACTTATTTACCCTCACTGGATAGCTGAAACCCTGTTGCTGAGTAATCAAATTGTCATAGATGTTTTCCCAGCCGATAAACCAAGGCGTGCTCCAAATAGAAACATTCCCATTACACACTTGGTACATAGAATTTCTTTTTCCATGACGTCCTCAAGGTCAAACACTTACCTTCCTCATCAATCTAGAGTCCCAACAAAAATGTTCCTAAATTAGCTTTTTGGTCCTATATTTTAAAGGTTCTTCCTCTCCATCATAAAGAAGACAAAAAATAAGAAACATCGTCATCAACTCTATCGAATGCCGTCTAAGACCTCCTGCACGAAATGAAGGCAGAACCAGGGCCAAGTTTGGGGCCATGACAGAAGCTTCATACGCCCTTCGGCAACACCAAACAACGATGGCAATACAGGGAGGCCAATGGGTGATGTATTGAAACTTTTTAAAAAATTATCGATTTTTTAAATGAAATTCAGTGCTATGGTTGAAAATACATGGATAAGAAGTCTTCGTAAGAATTACGACCTTCTATTTCCTTTTCCTAATTCTTTGTCCAATGGCATAGGTCCGTAGGAGCATCTCCTACCGTGTCTCCAAAACGATGTCCGACAAAAGCCTGGATCAGTCGTTTGGGCCATGCCACTGAGCCGTGCCACATTTGGGGCACGGATGTTTCCCCTAAACGATGTCGTTGAACCAAACGAAATTCATTTAAAGTATGATAACATATTACAAACTAAGCGAAATTTAACTAAACATAAACAAAAATAAAATCTAACTAATAAGTGTCATTGTTTCCGCTACAGGGACCGGTCTTGTCATCATTTTGGTGGTGCTGCTCGGCATCCCACTCGGCCTGCTTCTAGGCCCGCCTCGAGTTCTCGCATGGGATGCGGACTTCCGTGTTTCCACCATAATGTGGCGTGTCGTCGCTTTAGGTTGGCAACCTGTGACGTGTCGCTGGTTGTTCCGCTCCGTCTTGATGCGCTCGCGCAACTCCAGGTAGTACTCTTTCTGAGCAATCTGGGCTTACTCATGAGCGGCGACAATGGCCTCGTTTTCCGCTTTGATGCGAAGAATGGTCTGCCGCTCCCTCTCCATGAGGAGGTGAGCGTTCTCCTCCACCGACAACCTCTATAGGGATATCTCCGTGCAATGCTCTTCCAAGTGATGGTTGATACGTTGGAAATGTATCTATAATTTTTGATGCTCCATGCTTGTTTAGTATCTACTTTGCTTTACTTGTCCACACTTTGAGGTGCTTTTTACATGTTTTCTTGTACTAACCTATTAACAAGTTGCAACAGTGTCAGATGCCTATTTTCTGCTGTTTTTGGTTTCAGAAAAGTTAGTAAAGAAATATTCTCGGAATTGGACGGGACAAACGTCAAAGTCAATTACTTTCCGTGGGGAACAACAAGTCCAGTGGAGAGCCGGAGAGGCCGGCCATAGGGGCCAAACCCACCCCAGGAGCGAGGGCAGGTGGGCCCGCGCCTGGCTAGGGTTTGGTGGCCCTGGCCGCCTCCCGGTCTCGCCCCTTCGCCTATAAGAAGCCCCTGATGCAGAAACCCTGAGTACCCGATCAGAAATCCACGAAACCATATGTAGCCGCCGCCACCATCGTCCCTAGGTAGGAGGGATCTGAAGTTTTTCCCGGCACCCTGCCGAAGGGGAGATCATCTCAGAGGCCTTCTCTCTGGTATGATTCGTGAGTAGTTCCACCTTGGACTATGGGTACATGTAGTCGCTAGATGGTTGTATCTCCTCCTTTGTGCTTTCATGTATAGATCTTGTGATCTCCGTTCATGATCAAGATCTAATCTGTTTGTAATCATGCATGTTGTGATTGCGGGGATCCGATAGATATTGAGATTATTATGTTGGTTTGATTAATGGTTTTATCTTTATGATTCTATCATGTCTGTGTTGTTTGTGATCTTTCATGCTCTCCGTTGCTAGTGGTTATCTTGGACAAGTAGTTGCTAGTGACTCCAAGAGGGGGTATTTATGCTCGATAGTGGGTTCATGCCTCTAGTTTCCAAGGGAAGTGACAGAAATCTCTTCGTTTGTAGATGTGATGTTGTTACTAGGGAGAAAACAACGGTTTCTTGTTCATGGAACATGTGGACTGTTTACCTTACACACTTTGCTCAAAGCAGTTGTCTGTTGCTTGCAACTTAATACTGGAGGGGGTTCGGATGATAACCTGAAGCTGGACTTCTAGTCATAGATGCAGTTGGATGACAGTCTATGTATATTGTTGTATTGCCCAATCAACCTCATAGGATCTTTCTGGCTAGTAATTACATTATTATTCCTTCCTCAATACCTGTCAATTGACCCGCTGTAATTTGTTTACCCTCCATGCCATGTTGTTTATCTAAGGAGAGCACCTCTAGTGAACTATGGACCCCGGTCCAATCTTTACCATTGATACATCTTCCACTGTTACCTGTTTACTTGCTGCAAACCATTACCTTCCACACCATACGTTTAATCCTTTTTTACAGCAAACCGGTGAGCTTAACAACCTCACTGATTCGTTGGGGCAATTGTGTTGTGCAGGTCTCCGTATTGCTAGCAACACCTGTGTGACGTTTCCTTCCTCCTACAGGTTCGATAACCTTGGTTTCTTACTGAGGGAAACTTGTTGTTGTGCTCCTTCATACCTTTCTCTTGGGGTTTCCAACGAAGTGTCCCACGACAAGTGGTGGGCGCCATCAAGCTATTTTCTGGCACCGTTGCCGGGGAACTAAAAGGCCAACAAACTTCTTCCTCCCCGTCAAGCACCAGCTATTTTCTGGCGCCATTGCCGAGGAGGCTAAGGACGTCTTCACTAGGGGAGTCCTTCACTTCCTTTATCTTTACTTTTTTTTTAGTTTTCTTTGTTTCTTTTGTTTGGTTTTGCTTGTCTTATTCAAAAGTACAAAAAAATAGTTCCTGCTCTAGCTTTTGCTGATGTTTTTGTCTTGCCCACCTTTGCCAAAATGAACTCTTCTGAGAACACCAAGTTGTGTGACTTCACTAGCACCAACAAAAATGATTTCCTAAGCACAGCTATTGCTCCACCTGCTCCTGATGCTACCCTTTATGAAATTAAGCCTGCTTTGTTGAATTTTGTGATGAGAGAGCAATTTTCTGGTGCTGGTTCTGATGATCCTGCTGCCCATCTTAATAGCTTTGTTGAACTTTGTGAGATGCAAAAGTATAAGGATGTAGATGGAGATATTATTAAGCTCAGCCTTTTTACTTTATCCTTGAGGGGAAAAGCTAAAGAATGGTTGCTATCTTTGCCTAAAAACAGTATTGATTCTTGGACTAAGTGCAAAGATGCTTTTATTGGAAAGTACTATCCTCCTGCTAAGATTATTGCTATGAGAACTGACATTATGAAATTTAAACAACTTGACAGTGATATGTTGCTCCTGCTTGGGAAAGAATGAAATCTTTGGTTAAAAATTGCCCTACTCATGGACTCACTGCTTGGATGATTATCCAGACTTTTTATGCAGGTTTGAACTTCTCCTCAAAAAACCTGTTGGATTCTACTGCTGGAGGTACCTTCATGGGCCTCACTTTGGGTGCTGCAACAAGGCTCCTTGATAATATGATGGTTAACTACTCTGAATGGCATGTTGAGAGAGCTCCACATGGTAAGAAGGTAAATTCTGTTGAGGAAACTTCCTCTTTGAGTGAAAAGATTGATGTTATTTATGGCTATGCTTGTCAATGATAAAGCTCCTCTAGATACTAATAGTGTTCCCTTAGCCTCTTTGGTTTCTCAAGAAGAGCAAGTTGATGTGAACTTCATTAGAAACAAAAATTTCAACAACAATGCCTATAGGAATAATTTTGGTAGCAACAACAATTATAGGCCTTATCCTCCTAGTGGAAATGCTTATCAGGATAGATCTGGAATGCCTAGTGAAGAGAGGATTCTAGAAGTTGAGAGATCCACTAAAAAATTTATGCAAATGCAATATGATCAAAACAAGATTTTCACTAAAACTATGGAGGAGCAATCTATCATTTTGAAAAATATTAGTCATCAACTTGAAAATCTGAATAGATAAATTCCTAGTTTACAGTCAAAAAAATTGAGTGCTGAGAAAAATATATCCTCTTTGTCTGGAGCTCAAACTTCTTTGGTTAATAAAATGGCTGCTAAACCTGAAACTATGGAAAACACCTTTGCTACTTCTCATGCAATACAAGTTACTATTGATGAAAATGTTAGGATGTTAGCTCAACTTCATGCTAAGTGGGAAAGGGAAGCTGGAATTGAAGAAACAATAGTGTGTGCACAATCACCAATAAACCACAAGTAGTCCCTATTCCTACTCCTACTATGCCTAAGCCTATTGAGACTACTACTAGTGATGCCAAGTTTGATTTTGATATTGATGGTTGCAATATTTCTGAAGTGATTATGTTCTTACAAAAGCTTTCTAGAAGTCCTGATGCTAGTGATATGCATGTTGCCTTTACCAAACACATTACAGATGCTCTTGTTAAGATAAAGGAAGAGAAGCTAAAACACAAAGCTTCTATCCCTAGGAAAGTAGAAGATAGTTGGGAACCCATTACTAATATGCAAGTGAATGACTTTGATCTCAAAGCTTCATGTGATCTTGGTTCTAGTGTCTCTATTATTTCTAGGAAGATTTATGAAATGCTTGATTTGCTAACATTAGAAGATTGTTATTTGAATGACCCACTCAATGATAATGCTAAGAAGAAACTCATGGGGAGTATTAATGATGTTCTCATTATGGTTAACAATGCTTATGTCCCTATTTATTTCTATGTTTTGGATGTTGAATACAATGCTTCTTGTCCTATTACTTTGGGAAGACCTTTTCTTAGAACTGTTGGTGCCATCATTGATATGAAAGAAGGAACCATAAAATATCATTTTCCATTAAAGAAAGGTATTGAATAGTTCCCAGTGAGAAGAGAGAAGTTGCTTTTTTATCCACCTTTGAAAGCAAGGTTTGATGTTAATGCTTCTTCATTTGAAAATACTTGTTTCTTCTTGCTTCTTGTGCCTAACTTAAAGGCATTAAAGAAAAGTACTTGTTGGGAGATAACCCAAGAGTTTCCTTGAGTCTTGGAAGTTATTACTTCTGTAATGACCTCTCCTTATCCTTTTTGTTTGATTTTTGTGCCAAGAATGACCTCTAATGAGAGGGAAGTAAGATTTGAGGAGTTGCTGTCCCGAAACAGATTTCTGTCCTCCACCAAAAAAATTTCGTGAGGAGGCTCTGTAACTTGGATTGAGCTCAAAATTTAGGAATAAACCCCCCAGTATGTTAGCTAAATTTCGTTAGTTCAACACTTTTTGATTTGAGCAACAGAAGATGTTCGAAAAAATCCTTTCTACCTGCTGGTCTGTTTTGATGGATTTCTGCCATTATTTGCATTTGCTTCTTATTGATTCCTTTTTGAGATCTCTTCAGATAAATTGAGATTTTGAAGGAGTTACTACAATAGCTTGTGTTTTTAGTGAAAAGCCTTGCTGTTGCAAAACTTTGCCAGTGGTCTAATATATTTTGAATAAGCTAATGTTGCTAATGAAGATTGTGTGAAGTTTTGTATGAAGGAAAAAATTCAGGTGTAGAGAGAGAATGATGCAATGAGATGAAGAATGGACAAAAGCTCAATCTTGGGGATGCCACCATGGTGTCACCCCAAGAAATATCCAAGAGGTACAAGTGTCAAAGCTTGGGGATGCCCAAGGCATCCCCTTCTTCATTAATAAAAATCTCACGTCTGTGTAGACACTTCGTTTCTATTGTTTCATGCACAGTTGTGTTGTTCTTGGAGCGTCTTAGTTTTCGTTTGCTTTGCTTAGTTTGTTTAGTTTGCTTTATTAGTTTGGACCCCCATTCTCGCTGTGTTGTTTTGCAAATAAGTTTGCTTGGTGTTTGGAAAGGAGTAGTAAGTTCTTGCTTGAAGTGTGTAACACCCTCGGATCGGCCCTATGCAAGTTTTAGCGATTCCCGCCAAACCCGCATAGAAATGATTCAGAGGTGCCCACCAGACACTTTCGTGTGGGTGGAAAACGAAGTAATACCATTACAAATTAATCCACGATGGAACCCACAGAACATATATATACAATAGCGACTCAAAAAGTCAAGAATACAGATATACAATACAAAGATCCAAATCGCCTTTAAAACGATACAGCGTCCGAGTACAAACAAGATGCAAATTGGGCTAAGAGCCCTGAAGAATAACTAATGGCGTCCATAACCCTGCCCAGGCCAAGCCGGAAGGGTAACCCTGCTAACAACGTCGATCTCAAACCTGCTTAACAAAAGGGGTGCCGACAAAGGGCAAAGGAAAAGGAGAGCGGTCAGTACTGAGGCCAGTACACGGCGAGACTAGAATTCGGCGGCAGGTATGGTGGACTGAAGCGGCAGCGCAGCATGCCCTAAACAACCTATAGAGACTCAATACAACTGGCGGCTATCAGATAGGGATAAGAAAGACCTATTCGGATCCAACCTGAAACTATCACCAAGCATACCCATCCTGGTATTTCCCCCTCGAGACCAACGAGGAAGTCAACCAAGGAACTCACACAGTTGGCAGTTTTATTCATTCCGTTATAGTTGTGGCAATTACTAGTCAGATATAAATAGCATGAGTCATCCTGATAAAATAAGCAGTGGGAAGTTTTAGATAACCATTTCGTTGTAGTTGCAATACTTACTAGTCAAATACATATAGCATGAGGCATCCAAAAACCCAACAGTTGTTGGTACTTTTATTTAGCCATTCTGTTGTAGTGAAGCTGATTACTAGTCATTATAAAGTCAAATTTATAGCACTACTTTAGTTATAGTTGTCTATGATCGAGATACTGTGCTCCAAGTCATCCATAACCGCGGAGACGGCTTTCAGAAAGTTTTACCCTACAGAGGGGCACAAATAGCAACACACACACGATCAACCTCGGAAAAAACCAAATGAAAACTCAACGAGGCATCACGACAGAACATTCGCAAGATTCATATTTGATTTCAGGGGGGCCACCCCACTAAGCAACCCGCGACGAAGTTGGCCGGCTCCGAGACGGACCTAGAGGTTTGTGTCAATGGCTGTAAACGACTAGGAACCCGAAAGTGTGACTGGGCTTGTCGATACCGTGGAAACATTCCACTTATCTAAACAGTACAGGCGCTCCACGCGCAATCGTAAATAAAGCAGTAAAGCATGGCATAAGTACAGGATAGTAATAAAGCCCCAAACTAGTTTGTGGCCCCAAGGAATTAAATATGACTCAAGCTAGGGTTAGGGGGATTCATGGTCCCACATGCGGATAGTGCGAATATTCAAAGAACAGGTATCAAGTACTCGGGGTCCTACGGGACACAAGTGGACGGTTAAAAACCAAATAACATCTATTGCCCACTTGTGCCTCTGCATTATTTACCTACTTCAATTTTAGTTATTAAATGGTAATTAAAGCCATGATCATCTCCAACATTAAACATGCAGCATTACTCCAACAACTGTGGAAGATCGACGGCGCAACGCATCACCTGCGCAAGCAACTATGACTCGCAAGGCCGACTATCTACCAAACAACAGGTAATAGGATGTGTCCATGGCAATATAAGGGATGCAGGGAAGTATAACGGGGTACGGAATCTATAGCATCGCAACACAGATAGCAATAGATCAACAGGAGGAAGTAAAGTCTAGAAATGTAAAATAGGTAGAAAGGGGGAGAGTGCACGCCTGAAAACATTGCCCAAGATTTATCCGAAGATCGGATTGACACTCGCATCAACTCAACGTCCTTATCCGCGAAGAAGTAAAACACTAGAAGAAACACCGGGTGCACTATTTAATATTACGGCAGAAGACCGGGCATGATGCATGTATGATGTATGGCATGGTAAAGATGCGATGCAATTAGGCCATATTAAGCGGAACCACGGTCCCGACAATTAAGTATATGGTTATAGTTGTTTAGATACCCCGCAATTTTAAATGTTGTATTGACAAGGCAAAATATGCCACCGATTCGATGCACAAATTTAAATGAGACCAATATAAGGTTAGAATCGCCCGCATATGGACTCCATATTTAGTTTAGGTGAATCAACAAAATACCCCCAACAAATGAATATGTATGCGATCAAGAACAATTTATATGCAACAAGATATATATATATATATCATTTATAAAAATAGAGGCTCGGAAAAGGGGTCACACATTGGGATATCGGCGATCTTGGGGTTCGCCGAGGGTTTGGGTCTTCGGACTCCAAGATCGGGCTTCGGATCCGGGAAGGAGATCTTGTCTTTTCGTGAAGGGGACCTCGGTGTTCCGCGATCTTCGTTCTGTGAGGTAGGACTCGTGTCTCTACGCCGGAGGCCTTGGGGTGCGGTGTCACCGCCTTCGGGTTCTGATTTCGAGACGATGGTGAACTTGTGTCGATACCTTCAGAGCGACATGATGGCACTTCGGGTTTGGACTTGAAACGACGTTGATCTCGGTCAAACATTTTGGCAAACAGGCGGTGGATTCACGAAGATCTTGCCGAAGGACCTTGGCTGTGTGCTTCTCGTTTGCTTGTGTAGCTCCAATACCACCCGGTCCCTCCTGCAAGGCGTCGAACAGCAGCAACCTAGCAGCAGAGGTACCGCGGGATGGAGCTTACGACCATGCGGAGGGCGGCGCTGATAGGGGCCTGCAGAGGAGATCGGCTCGAGGCGACATGGAGCTCTATGGAAAGACAGGGACACACTGGAGACTGGCAGAGGCACGCGCGGTGGCGCGCGGCGAGCGCGCTGGACGGCGGTGTCGGGGCAGGGCGAAGCTGCACGGGCTCAGGGAAGAAGGAGCGACGCATCACAGCGGCCGGCTCACAGGAGGACGACAGGGAGGGATGCGAGGTGCCCTGGCGGCGGCGCCAGAAGACAGAGATGACAGGGGGGAGACGCCAGCCAGCCAGGAGAGGCGAAGGAGGAGGGAGCCCCAGGCGGCGATGGCGACCTGGGGGAGGAGGCGACGGCGCTGGGCTTCGAGCTCGGGCCGAGGAGGGGGATCGATCGTGGTGGCGGGGGTTCCTGGCGTTCTCGTGAAGAATAAAGAGAGCGGGGAACCGCAGGGCGTGGGGTGGTTTCCGTCATGTAGGTCACATGGCCAGGGATGCGTCGAGTCCGCGTCGGGTGGGACCGGGTGAGGAGCGGGGGTAGGTGGCGTCAGGGGGTTGGTTAGGTTCAGCAACGTGTGCGTGCTACTGGGATTTGCTGCTGCGCGCGTGTTGCCAGGGGTGACGGCTGGGAGGATTGGGTTGGGTGAGGGGACGGCGGCTGGTTGGTGTTTATGGTTTGGGGTAGGCTAGGGAATTAGGGTTAGGGTTTGGTAGAGGGACCAGGTTTTTATTTTCTGGGGTTGTAGGTGGACTCCGGTTGGGCCTTTGGCCTAGCCGGTGGTCTGCCTCTCCTAGTAAGAAATGTTTTTTTGTTTTTTAATTAGTTTATAAGTAGTTTTAGACAAAACAAAATATTCGGAAAAAGGCCGGAGTTTTCTCATTTGAAAGTAAGGCGGGGATAATTAGAAAATGACATAGGCGTTTGGAAAAATAGGTTTGGCAATTAATATGCATGATGATGTCATGGTTATGTGCAAGTATAAACAACAGCAATTTCTAGTAGCGGTTTTTACCCGGGGTGATACAAAGTGCATAGTAGCTTGCATTGACTGTGACTTAGACTTTAGCATGACATGATAGGTGTTGTTTTAGCATTATGCTTAGTGATTATTGCTGTAGCATGTCTTGTTCCAAACAATTGGGATTGCTTAGTGTGCCTTGAATAAATTATGCATTGTTTTAGCATGCAAAAGCATAATATTATTCTCCTTTGATGTTTTGCTTGGGTTGACTTGGCACATGCTCACACCATGTTATGACTATGACAAGTCACCATTATCCTCTATGATCATTTAGTCCTTGACTTGTAGTACCACTCTTTGCTTTGATTAGTTTGCTTTGTTGCATTGCATGATTATGGCCATTATTGCTCTCTTAGTTGGTTGCTCCCAGTCTTTTTCTAGCCTCCACTTGTATGAGTAAGTTCTACTCATGCTTCCAACTCCCAAGAAACCAAGTTATTCCAAAGTGTCCACTATAAACTTCTATGCATGGTGTGTTACACCATTCCAAGTATATTCTTGTTTTCATCTATCTTCCAATTAAAAACTATTTTGTTATGTGAAAACTTAGTGATTAAAGCCCTCACGAACTTGATGGGACACTTTATTCTTTGCCCCTAATAAACTTGAACCATTATGACAACTTTGTTGTATATGCTTGGACTTATAAGTTGGAATTAGCAAAACCGTGCTGTCACGGGGAACATTTTCAACATTGCACTTGTACCTTGTTGTACTCAGTTGGTATCATGTTCTTTTGTCTATGGATGTCACTAGTGTGAAATAAAGAGGGAAATTGTAAGTCCATGGAGTTTGTATCCTGTGTTAGAGAAACGCCTGGGCCGCTAGCCTAAGTCATGCCTAATCATGGTGGAAACTTGCAGCGTCACCATAGTGACATCTATGAAGCATTCTTCTTATAAAAAAATAGACACATTGAGAAAAGAGGAAAGAGAGAAAAATCACCATATTCCCATGGTACATAAGAAGAATTGTTGAGATGCTCATTGTCTGTTTGCCTTGTCATTTTGGTTATGGGAAAGCTCCTGTACCATGTGCAAGGGGTACCCCGTTGGCGGTTCTCAATGATATGCAAATACTTACGGTGACAAGAACTTACCTCGACCCAAAGTTGAGTATGCATGAGGTGTGGCCCTCGTATTCAAGGGGCATGAGATTTCCAACTTATACTTTGTCAAGCATATACTCCAGGTTTGCCACTTTAACCTTAACCACTTCAAGATGCTTATGATAGGGGCAATGAGGGCTGAAAGCTAACAAGTACCATAATTTCTGGAAGCTCTTTTTGAAACTTGTAATCCCTGCTTCCTTTACAAAAAAGGCCTTTCTTCCACTATTATTGAGTCTCCACCTTCTACCTTTAGGCACCATTAAGAGAGCATAGTTGTCATTCTGTGTGTAGTGTTCCAAAGCTTATTAATTGATGCATATTGTGTTATTACTTGCTCCTGTGCTACTTGTTTCTAGTCACCCTTGTGAACTTTGCAGGTGTCCTATGCATCTATTTGCTACTCTATGAGGGACAAGATGATTGCCACTATGTTATGTTTTCTGCATGTGAAACAAACAAACGTTTTTCAATGCATATTATTCATGATCTTTGTTTGTAGCTTGCCATGTTGCATGCATAGTTACTATGTCCTATTGTTAGAACTCCATCTTTCATGCACATGTTTAGAGTTCTTTGATCCCAGCTTTCAATGTTTGCAAATGGTTGGATCTTTATTATGAGGGTGCATGTCACCTCCAAAATTATTCTGTTTATCACTTACCTACTCGAGGACGAGCAGGAGTTAAGCTTGGGGATGCTGATACGTTGGAAACATATCTATAATTTTTGATGATCCATGCTTGTTTAGTATCTACTTTGCTTTACTTGTCCACACTTTGAGGTGATTTTTACATGTTTTCTGGTACTAACCTATTAACAAGTTACAACGGTGCCAGATGCCTATTTTCTGCTGTTTTTGGTTTCAGAAAAGTTAGTAAAGAATTATTCTCAGAATTGGACGAGACAAACGTCAAAGTCAATTACTTTATGTGGGGAACAAGAAGTCCAGAGGAGAGCCGGAGGGGACGGCCAGGGGGGCCAGACCCACCCCAGGCGTGGAGGCAGGTGGGCCCGCGCCTGGCTAGGGTTTGGTGGCCCTGGCCGCCTCCCGGTCTCGCCCCTTCGCCTATAAGAAGCCCCTGATGCAGAAACCCTGAGTACCCGATCAGAAATCCACGAAACCGTTTGTAGCCGCCGCCACCATCATCCCTATATTGGGGGGGGGGGTCTGAAGTTCTTTCTGGCACACTGCCGGAGGGGAGATCATCCCGGAGGCCTTCTCCCCGGTATGAATCCGTGAGTAGTTCCACCTTGGACTATGGGTCCATGTAGTAGCTAGATGGTTGTATCTCCGCCTTTTTTGCTTTCATGTATAGATCTTGTGAGCTCCGTTCATGATCAAGATCTAATATATTTGTAATCATGCATGTTGTGTTTGCGAGGATCCGATGGATATTGAGATTATTATGTTGGTTTGATTAATGGTTTTATCTTTATGATTCTATCATGTCTATGTTGTTTGTGATCTTGCATGCTCTCTGTTGCTAGTGGTTATCTTGGCCAAGTAGTTGCTAGTGACTCCAAGAGGGGGTATTTATGCTCGATAGTGGGTTCATGCCTCTAGTTTCCAAGGGAAGTGACAGAAATCTCTTCGTTTGTAGATGTGATGTTGCTACTAGGGAGAAAACAACGGTTTCTTGTTCATGGAACATGTGGACTGTTTACCTTACACACTTTGCTCAAAGCAGTTGTCTGTTGCTTGCAACTTAAAACTGGAGGGGGTTCGGATGATAACCTAAAGGTGGACTTATAGTCATAGATGCAGTTGGATGACGGTCTATGTATATTGTGTATTGCCCAATCAACCTCATAGGATCTTTCTGGCTAGTAATTTCATTGTTATGCCTTGCTCAATTCCTATCAATTGCCCCGCTGTAATTTGTTTACCCTTCATGCCATGTTGTTTATCTAAGGAGAGCACCTCTAGCGAACTATGGACCCCGGTCCAATATTTACCATTGATACATCTTCCACTGTCACCTGTTTACTTGCTGCAAACCATTACCTTCCACACTATACGTTTAATCATTTGTTATAGCAAACCGGTGAGCTTGACAACCTCATTGATTCGTTGGGGCAAAGTCTTGAATTTGTGTTGTGCAGGTCTACGCGTTGCTAGCAACACCTGTATGACGTTTCCTTCCTCCTACTGGTTTGATAACCTTGGTTTCTTACTGAGGGAAACTTGCTGTTGTGGTGCTTCATACCTTGCTCTTGGGGTTTCCAACAATGCGTCCCACGACAAGTGGTGGGAGCCATCAATGGTTGACCGCCTGGTGGAGACGGCCGTTGCTGTCTCTCTTCCGCTTAGTCTTGAAAGAGCTGAGGATGACGCGTTGCAGCGGATCAACCGCTGGTTCATCAAAGCGGTCGAAGTCTGACGAGGAGGTGAAGTCAAAGTTCTCGGAGTCGTCGTCATCCATCCAAGTAAGTTTGGTACGGCAGGAGGGAGTGCGACGATGCCTCGGGAATGGGGAGCCTGGCCTAGCAGGTAGACAGGTGGCAAGGCATGTCGCTTAGCCGGCGGGATAGCTTGGGGAGACAATGATGGAGGCGACGAGCTAGGCGGGCTAGGGTTCGAGTTGTGAATAGATGATATACGACATGAGAGGTATTTATATGCTGGAGGCCATTGGCTTTCATTAACGCCCCTACAGAGAGGCGTAGAGACTAGATGTTGTGCCACTTCAGCGACGAGATGACTCTCTGATTCGGCCATTAAGCCACCATAGAGAGGTTGGTTGCAGAATAAATAAGGCTGGACAACTATTGTGTCAATGACAGGGCTGGCACCACATCGCCCGTGTGTCACGACAGGTGCACCCGAAGCATCTTCTGTGGTGCCGGGATGATCTCGACGCGCCGAACAATGAATTGAACCACGCCGGACCGAAAACGGCTTTAGGGCACGCGGATGGACGGGTTTTTCTGCCCAACATGCCCAAAGCTGTTAGGGCAACTCCAACGGAGGCCCGTAAACAAAGCACCGAGGTCCGATTTGGTCCGTCCGAACTGATTTCATGGCCCAAGGACACCCCACAAACTGCTCAGGACCGGTGGAGCAGTCCGTTTTGGCGCATCTGTGGCCCAAGTTTGGGATTGGTTTGCAGGAAGGCAGACGGCTCTCGTGCCCCCGTCTGACCCGCGCGTCATACACATAAATCTTGATAAAGGTTTGTTTTCATTGGAAATACAAATACTTAAGGGGTATAGTTGGGATTGTCCCTAAACTAATTTACTTCCTAACTAAACCACATTTTTCCCGTCATGACCGAGGCCGCCTCCTTCGCCCTTGATTTCTGCCTCCTGCGGTGGCGCGCGAGGGTCTCCGCCTACCTCATCCTCGCCTTAGTTGCATTTGCGCGGTTGCGCACCGCCCTCGCCTCCCGTTGGGTCGCGACCGCCACCGCCTCGAACTGCCTGTCGACGAACAAAGTATGGGAAGCCTCCCAGCCCTGGTACCGGTAGGACAAGAGGTGGTCCAAGGCAGAGCCCTCCTCCTTCGCATGCGCATACTACCGCTGCCATCCCTCCTCCGCGGAGGTCTCATCAACGACCCGGGCGACCTTCTTGGCTTCCATTGCCGACCACTTGTCCCGCTTGGCGTTCTCCTCGAGCGCCAGTTCCGCCTCCTTGGCCACAACCATAACCTCATGTCGCAGTCGCTCGTCGGGTTACCAGCCATCGGCCTCCCTCGCTTCCAACTCCCGAGAAAGCTTGAGAACATGCCTCTTGAAAACGTAGTGGGTGACCATGTTTTGGGGTCCCATGTTGCCATCGCCTTCACCGTGGACGGTGTCCTCCCACTTCCTCGTGTCCTCCTCTTCCTCCTCAGCCTCCCACTCCTCCACCATGTTCTCCTCCTCCTCACTGGCCTCCTCGTCCCCCCAAAAGGGGCGTTTCTTACCGGCTCTAGGAGGGGGAGGGGGGAGGGGTAGGAAGCGAGGAGGTACTTGATGAGGTTGCCTCGGGTCACAGGGAGGACACTATCGACATGACAAAGGTTTGCTGCCTCCCGTCCCGAGGCCCGACCTTTTTACAATCGCGGGCGGTCCTCGACATGGCGGAAAAGGCCACGACCAGCGGGCGGTAACGAAAGATCTGGCGGGAAACGAAAGCCGCTAGTAGGCGCTGATTGGCAATCAACTCAAAGCTTGATGGCTAACCGCGAACAAGGGGCTCCCCGCAAATGGGGTGGGCCATTAGAGGCACAGTCCACAACAAACATGCTCACCCTAGATGGCTTGTCCTTGCCCCCTCCCCCGCAAACTGACCGAATTGAACTGATTCGGTGTCCGGAATGCGTGCCCTTAGAGCAACTCTAACAATGCATGTATTTTCACGAACTATAAAACCGAAGTACAGGCTTCTGAAAATGTATAAACATGTCGCATTTCTCATGGCGCAAAACGAAACTTGCAAACATGAATTGCATATTCAAATTTTTTAAACCGTGGCATAGTTCATCGATTAATAGAAAAGGTTTTGGCGTGAGTTAGTTCTAATTACACGTAGTGCAGCTTCACAAAAACTACAATTACATAGCAAATCCATTAGCGGTGGCCGTCGCCGCAACCTAGACCAAAATTGAGCAGGCTACGGTGGCGTTGGGGGCGGCGTCAACCTCAGTTCATGAGGTCGATTAGGTCCGCCATCTCCAGCTTGATAACCGGCGGGGCGACGTGCTCCCTCGCCAGGCGCTCCTCCTCCCACTCCTGTGCTAGCCGCGCCTCCCGATGCACGTCGGCTTGCTCGATCTCCTCCACCTCCCGCTCCAGCTTGGACTCGCGGACGAGGATCTCCATCGCGAGGCGCTCCTCGTCGGGGTTGTTGGCGTAGTCGTCGACCGCGATGACGCGCGCACGCGACGAGGACGGCGAGCTCCAGTAGTCGTTGTCGGAGGACAGCGGGTGTAACACCCCCGGTCACTTCGGACCGACGGCTGTTACTTCTGGCAGCTCAATAGGACCTCTAGACTAACCCCACAGACCAACACTAGTCTTTTCTGCGCACTTTATCCTCACTCGTGCGCACCCGGTACCCACTCCCCGGTCGGTCACCCATCCTAGAATTGCTCTAGGCCAAGCACGCTTAACCTTAGAGTTCTTTACGAATGAGCTTCCGAAAAAGAAGTTGCAACTTGTTAGTATGGATTTCCTATCAATCCTATTGAGCCATGCGTCAGGGTCTCACATACACCCACCCTTATAAGATCGACGTCCTCGCCGATCAACCACAATCCAGGAACGTCCCCTCTTGGCACATGTCTGTGCGTCCAGTGCCGGCATATTGCCATGCCGTGTCCACTCCGGGCCACACGCGCCATGCTACACATGTCCGCCACTGACTCGCAAACGCCCATGTAACCGAGAGGATCGGCTCTGATACCTCTTGTAACACCCCCGGTCACTTCGGATCGACGGCTGTTACTTCTGGCAGCTCAATAGGACCTCTAGACTAACCCCACAGACCAACACTAGTTTTTTCTGCGCACTTTATCCTCACTCGTGCGCACCCGGTACCCACTCCCCGACCGGTCACCCATCCTAGAATTGCTCTAGGCCAAGCACGCTTAACCTTAGAGTTCTTTTCGAATGAGCTTCCGAAAAATAAGTTGCAACTTGTTGGTATGGGTTTCCTATCGATCCTATTGAGCCATGGGCCAGAGTCTCAGAGCGAGCTTGGAGGTGCGGGTCCCACCGCGAGACGAGCCCTCACCGGTCGCATGAGCACGCACGGAGATGAAGCCCGGGGACGCGTACATGCGAAGACTCGGCGGCGACGACTCCTCGCGGTTCGTCCAACGCCGAGTTGCCCGCTTCTTGGCGCCTTCCGAGCGAACGAAGGTGTCGTGCGCCGCCTCGTCGACAAAACTGTGAGATCCGCTGTCGAATCCTCCCTCGCCTTCGGATCGGCGCCCCCCAAGCCAGTAGCTGCTGCTGCAACTCGACATCGTCGGGATCTGAGCACGTGGACGCGACGAATTGCTCGTCGGAGCGGTGGGCTGGTGACGACGCTAGGGTTGGAACAATAAAGGAGTGCGGATTTAGACCCTCACTCGCTCACCCGTGTTCTATATGTACCGGCCACGGAAAATACTAAACGGGCACGGTTAAAGTCTTATAGGCTGGGTCGTGTATACCTGCATTGCTAGAGCGGCACGATTCCTACGGATTCCGGACGGTTTACAGACATAGTTAGGGCCTGTTTGTTTGGGTTGTGGCTGGCTGTGCAGCTGTGCAGGGAAAGCTGCTGTGCAGAAAAAGCTACTTTTCTGAGTTTGACTGTTTGGCAACTTGGCTGGCTGTCTGGCTGTGTGCTAAGAAATTGTCTGTAATGCCCCTGTAATTAATATAACACGTAAACTTGACTATTGAAGTACATAAACGCATATGTTTATATTACATACCATATGTCACATATTGGTTTGTCCAAAATACATATCCAACCATTAAACAAATAAAGATAGTCGCATAATGAATATAGATACATCCACACCGATCAAACCGATCATCTTCTTCTAGCATTGTACAATGCAGTAGCGATGCGATCACGCGTTGAGTTCATGTCTACCGTGTGTAGTCCACTCGGAGCAGTATCATCGACTGATATTACTGATTGCCTTTGGACCTTAGGAAGGTAGTCCTCATCTGCATCACACCGATCAAACTGCTTGTCGCGTAAGTTGGAGTCTCTAATAAAATTATGAAGTGCTATGCAAGCAAGAATAATTCTTTTCTGAGTAACCAGACCGTAAGAAGAAATATACTTCAATATACGCCACTTGTTTTTCAAGATACCGAAGACACGCTCGATAGCATTCCAGAGCGATGAGTGTAGATAGTTGAAAATCTCTTCCCTATTTGTTGGTCTCCCTTCTCGACGAAAATCCGGTATGTGGTATGTCTTCTGCTTGTAAGGAGCTAAGAATCCTTTTCTATTTGGATAACCAGAATCAACAAGGTAATATGTATCTGCACATGAAAAAAAAATCAAACATCAACAACAATGCATTTGTAACTATGTGTACCATGTAGACAAAGATATAGAATATTACCACCAGGAGGGGTCGGAAACTCTATTGGATACTTCTCAATGGAGCGTTGTAGAATGCGTGTATCATGCGCCGAACCAGGCCATCTAGCAATAACAAAGGTGAATCTCAAATCGAAGTCACATATCGCTAGAATATTCTGTGATGTGTAACCATGCCTTCCTGTATGGTTAACCACCTCTTCTGCAGGTACTTCAACTGGAATATGCGAGCCATCTATGGCGCCAATGGCATCTTTGAAATGAGGCCAGAAGCGTGCATCTTGAAGTCTTGGATGCACATCCTTGAACTCTCGATCTACTGGCTTTATGTTATCCTTACCCAACTTGTACAAGCAACCCAAAACCATGTGAAACTTCCTATGAATGGTTTCAGTTGAACGACAAAAATGGTTCTCAACTTGGCTAAATGACTGTGGTCCTCCAACCATCCATAGAAACATAGCTAGGCATTCAACAGATGACATGTCTCTAGTTGACTTCAACCCATAGCTTGAAACTAGAAGATCGTGCAATGCATGAAACACATAAGGATACATTCTAAACATTTTGTAGCATCTTTTTCTATTTCCAAGTTGTTCATTCACCCATTCAAGACCAGTTTGTTCCGGAACCCTCCTAGGTTCTTTATTCAAGTACTTCTGACTATAGAGATTACCATAATATCCCAACACGACAAGATCATGCACCATTCCGAGCAACTGCGGTGTCTTTTCTAGTTCATAGTCACGATCATCACCACCACCATCCATCTACAAAATAATTAGAACATTTCAAAATCAGCAAATGCTTCACAAAATAATTACTAGACATGCAACAATCAACAAATGCTTCACAAAATAATGACTAGACATGCAACAATCATCAAATGTTTCACACAACAATCAGCAAATGTTTTACAATGATCATAAATAGTCTCGACAAAAATAGAGAAAGAATAATAACAAGTAGTATCCGACGGATACATAGTAGCCACAAGCTCTGTAATGACAACAAAGCAATTATACATCTACTTGTTCATCTCATCATGTGTCCTCTGGAGCCAATCGAGCCTCCCCGCAGTTGTTGCAAATGCTGCGAACACCTCTCTATGATCCTTGTTCATAGCTAGCTTGCCAGCAGTGTACATGATAGCAGTTCCTTCACTCACTCCACAATCTCGAACCATTCCTAAAAACTCTTTCATAGTTGGGACCTGATCATCCTTACTGCTAGAACTTCCTTCGGTGTGCCTTGATACAATTGTGTTCAGTGCATTGTTGTAAGCCGAGAAAAAATCCGAGCCCACATGCTTGCGTTTCCCAGTTCCCATTTCATTCTCTACATGCTTGCGTTTCGCTATTGCATTGTTGGAAGGCGAGGTATCATCATCAAGCATTATTGGAGCCTCATTGCCATTTCCTTCTTCCTGACCTGCAATGGCAGCTGATTGTCCTGTGACATGTGCCTTCCTAAACATAACATCCTGTTGTTCCAAGTTGGGAGGTGGCCCATTCCTAAATTTTGCATGGTCAGGACGAATCTGTAAATAAGAACATAATAGAGAGATCAGTCCGATGATCATAATACCAAATACAAAGGAAAGACGAGTATAAAAGATAGTAACTTACAGCTATGTGATTCTTCCACCAATCATCATCTGCATCCATAGTTTTTGTTATAGGATCCCAACCAAGCCCGGTCACATTTTGCAGTTCCATCCACCCCGTGTAATCCTTCTTTAAAGAATCCCATTTGTTCTTGAATTATTTTTGCGTTAATCTTTCCCCTGTTTTTTCGGCAAATTTGTCTCCAAGATTTTTGTACCCCTTTCTACTCAAGCAACCCCCATCCCTATTGTTGTCGTTCACTTCCTCCATACAAATGTCACAGAAAACTCTAGTATGGTATGGATCCCAAACCATCTTCGACATTTCAGCAAGACCAACACGTACCAATACTACAACAAGCAACATAATTTCAGCAAGACCAACACATTATTAGCAGCAAACATCATCAATTTGGTCACTCGGTTTTATAAGTGGCATGAAATTTTCAAACAACACCACATAAACAAATACATGTATGGAATTTTATAGCAGTACAACATCTAACATCATCTATCAACATCTAACATCGTCTAACAACATCTATCAACATCTAACATCATCTAACAACATCTAACATCATCTAACAACACCACATGAACAAATACATGTTTCAAATTTCATAGCACTTCATTCTTGTACCACATCCCACATCTAACAACATCAAATTTTGTAGCACATCATACAACATGAATCAAGTAAACAGCCACATGAATCAATTTGGTCAAGTAAACAGCCTCACCTATGCCGCGACGGCAGGAGGACGACGAGGAAGGGGGTGTGACGAGCTAGGCAGGAAGGAGAGCGGCGGGGACTTGCGAGGTATGGTGGAAGGGAGGACGTCCGGCGGCAGGAAGGAGAACGGCGGGGAGGAGGGAGGACGCTGGCGGCAGGGAGGAGGCCGACGGGGAGGAGCCAGGGAGGAGGGCGGCGTCGAGGAGCCAGGGAGGAGGGAGGACGCTAGCGGCAGGAAGGAGAGCGGCGGGGAGGAGGGAGGACGCTGGCGGCAGGGAGGAGGCCGGCGGGGAGGAGCCAGGGAGGAGGGCGGCGTCGAGGAACCAGGGAGGAGGGCGGCGTCGAGGAGCCAGGGAGTATGGCGGCGGGAAGGAGACAGGGAGGATGACGGCGGGGAGGAGGAAGGGAGGAGGGAGGACGGCGGGGAGAAGGCCGGGAGGACGGCGGCGGGGAAGGACCTGGCGACGGCGCTGTTCCTGACGAGGAGTGCGGGGGATACCCTATCCTCGCGACTCGCGAGGGACGAGTGGTGGGGCGTTTTTTTTTCCAGGAGCCTGGTCACGTACTGGATCAGTCTGGGTGGCAATTTGTTGTAAATTGAGGGAACACTATGTCCAAATAATAAAACGGTTCGTTCGCAGCTGCGGTAAGCTGCGGGAAGCACCTCCGGACGTGCTTTGCCCAGTGCGGGTGTTTTATAGAAGTACTTTAGCAAAAGCCAAACCCACAGCCACCCGTTTGTTTCGTTTTTCTGCCTTTTTTCGATGGAAAAGTGGTCAAAAGCCCGAACAAACACCCCGCTGTCAGGAGACGGTTTGAGGAGATGCTCTAGTGCCCCGTTTTGGAACGCAGTTCCGTCACAAAGCGAGTCCTTAATGCAAACCAGGCGCAGAAGCTGCCTATTGCAACCCTAAATAAAGAAACCAACAAGATATAAACGAAAGAAACAGGGGAGGAGGCGCGCTGCTACTGACGCCGCAGGACAGGAGTATCTCCCACCATCTCCTTCTCTCGTATCTAAAGGCGGCGGCGGTGGCGGACGGCCGAGATGGCGGCGGCTGTGTCGCGTGACGACGACCTGGTTGTCAAGTCCCCCAGCGACAAACGCTCCTACCGCCTCCTCCGCCTCGCCAACGGCCTCTGCGCCCTCCTCGTCCACGACCCCGAGATCTACGCCGACGGCGGCCCTGCCCCCAAGCCCAGCGAAGACGTGGACATGGAGGATGAGGATGACGATGAAGAGGACGACGAAGGTGAAGACGAAGAGTATAGCGACGAGGAGGGGGATGACGACGATGGCGAAGAAGACGACGACGATGAGGATGATGGTGGTGGGAGCGAGCCGAAGAGGAAGAAGGACAAGGGTGGCTCTGAGACGGTCATTAAGAAGGTAGCAATGGGTTGCTCTTACATACCTTCACTCACTCTACTCAATCTAATTTCGCTAGTACATTTGATCACCCTCGTCTGTGGCGGCTGTGATGCTGCGTTATGAACAGTAGGCAGTAGCTGGATCTAGTGATGTTGGCAGCGATCAGCCAGGTGGATCATAACCAATGTAATTCAAATTGAACTGTTTGAGAGTAATTCTTGCATTCTAGTGGTTTAGATGGTAGTGAACCAATTGCTAGCTCAACAGACTGGTTCGGGATTGTGCCATAATAGATACTATGCTTCCTTTATTTACTGTTTAATTGCTGCAAGTTTGTAAGAGGTGGATTTCGATATCTGTGGGTACTGCTGCCTGTTGCAAGTATGATGTTTAGTTTTGCTTGTGCTTACATGGCATATTGGATTTTCAGGCTGCTGCTGCAATGTGTGTTGGAATGGGCAGTTTTACCGACCCTCCAAATGCGCAGGGCTTGGCTCATTTTCTAGGTATGCAATCATTCCCATCTCTGTCTTAGGATCTCTTATTATGGCTGATCATATGCATCAGTTAAAAGCTCAAAACGACTAAGGCTTCTCGTTTGGTTCTAACCAAAAGGTGGATGAAATTAGTCTGATGATCTATACATGCTAGTTTAAAGTAATCTCAAAGTGTACTAATCTTTTGCAGAGCACATGCTTTTTATGGGGAGCTCTGAATTTCCAGATGAAAATGAGGTTTGTACAATGTGCATGCTTTTACCCCCTTTCTTCTGTTCTGTGAGTCAAGCCCTGAGATTAGCTTTACCTAAGAAAGTTCTTTACATTTTGATTGTTCGGTTCCCTCATTTCTATTACAATCACATATTCTGTTTGGATCAATGTTTTGAATAGCGTGCAGTGGAAACTTAGCAGCAAAGCTTTTTTTGCAGTGAATAGCTTATAGTAGAGGGTGATATAGCATGAAAACACACTCTGAGCTATGTAGTTACTAGACTAGTCAACCTTAAATGGAAAACTGAGACGCCAATACTGCTGCATAATGATTCTAAAGCAAACCTTCTTCCTCTGATGAATGTGATGAACGTAACCCCTCTTTGCTCCATCTTTTTCTTGTGAATGATGTGGGCTTGCAACTTGCTTGTTCATTCTCCTTTGCTAGCTCCATTTCTTTCTACAAGGCATGCTACTCTTTTTAATCTAGTTGCAAAAATAAGGTGTATACAGGGACGGAGCCAGGATTATTTTGACGGGCCAACTGAACATAAGTTTGTTTGGAGGGGCCATATAGGCAAATTTAGGGGTCAATTAGGAAACTGCATAGGGACGCTTTCAGAAAATTTTCTAGCATGGGGGGGTGGGGGCACACCCTTAGTTCCGTCCCTGGGTGTTGTGTACATATGCTTTTGAACAACTTTTAGTTTCTTAGATTTATTTTTCCTGTTCTGCCCTTATTTTTTCTATCTGTTCCTAAGCATTATGCATGACTATCCACAGAGGCCATCATAGCTCTCATTTGCACTGCACTTAACATCAAGCTCTTTATTTGTCTTGTGCCTAGTGAAAATATACCTTGTAGACAGAAATGAGTGAGTGTCATACTAATGAACCATAAGAATAAAATACAAACTTGTCTTGTGTTAGGGCAAAAATATGAAATTGTGGAACATCTTTGTTTAGAAGTGCTACTACAGTACTTGGTCCTGCATGTTCTAGGGCTATAGTAGGCCGCTACACCTGCACAAATGCGTGATACAATGACAGCAGCCAGCCGCTATGTAGCAGCCCTTTCTCTACTCTAACATTCTGTAGTGCTAGGATGCTGGCACAGTACCCATGCTATGAACAATAGTTCGTATAGTACATGCGCTTTTGCATTCCTTTGTCTCACATGCAAAGTTGTTTTATCTTACCTTTGCAATATGTTACGGAGTACATTTCCTAGTAATTTGTTAACTAAGACCTTAATTTTGTAGATTTGGTGAAAGCTTTATAGCAATTTGATAAATATTTTTGTGTAGTATGACAGTTACTTGTCCAAACATGGTGGTTCGTCCAATGCTTTTACTGAAACTGAATACACATGCTACCATTTTGAGGTCAAACGAGAGTATCTAAAAGGAGCATTGGACAGGTAGTTATCATTTGCTCTTCTTCATCCTAATGTTTTTACTCTATAACATAAAGTCTGAGTTTATTTTTCTATTAATACATGGTTTTGATTCCATAGATTTTCTCAGTTCTTTGTATCGCCTCTTGTTAAGGCTGAAGCTATGGACCGTGAGATATTAGCAGTAGACTCAGGTATATGCTTTTTCTTTCTTGCTAACCAGTAACCATTGCTAGTTATCGTTTTGCGGTCTAAACTGTGGATTGCACTTTTGTTGCTTCGACTACTATGTTTTGTCAGAGTTCAACCAAGTTCTGCAAAGCGATAGCTGCCGTCTTTACCAACTGCAGTCCCATACTTGCTCTCAAGGGCACCCGTTGAATAGATTTACCTGGGGTATGGTTATCATCTCGTTGTTTCTACGTAGTGTTATCCATTGAATTGTACTGGGGCTGAACTTTTGAGATTATCTGTAGGAAACAAGAAAAGCTTGGTGGATGCAATGGGCAGTGGAATCAATCTAAGGGAAGAGATTTTGCAGATGTACACGAGTAACTATCACGGAGGGATGATGAAGCTAGTTATGATTGGGGGAGGTGAGGCTTGTAAATATTTTAAATTTTGTGTTTACCCTCAATAAAACTGAATTGATGCTCTTATTCTTTGGCTATTCAATATCTGCATGGTTCATTTGTTTCAGAACCCCTTGACACTCTAGAAGCCTGGACCATGGAGCTATTCAGTAAGGTTAAAGCTGGTCCTCTATTAGATATAAGTCCAAAGACTGATATGCCTTTCTGGAAATCTGGTAAACTTTATAAGCTAGAGGCTGTCAGAGATGTTCACAGTCTTTTCCTGTCATGGACCCTTCCTTGTCTGCACAAGGAATACATGAAGAAACCAGAAGATTACTTGGCACATCTCCTTGGTCATGGTAAATAATTCCTGCCTATAGCTGTAACATTTCGCTCTTCCATGCAGCTTCTGTAGCTCTTATTATAGGTTCAATACTAAGCATGCTGTTGATTTCCTCTTCAAATATTTGTTTCATTATGTTTTCCTCTTTTGAGGGTTTTCAAGCTGTTTAATAGTAGCCGTTCTTCCCTGTAGGATCGAATCTTGAAAATATATTCACCTTCATTTATTATGATAGTACCAATTCGATTATGGATTGCCTGATTGAATTGATAGTCTTCTACATTATGTTCTTATTTGCTAAAATGTCCTTCTCTTCCTTGCTCAGGGTTATCTATATTAACCTCTGGTAAATTATGTACTCTTTGCAGCACACTAGCTCTTTACGAAAAAATATGCATTATAAAATAATTTGTGTTTGAAGAAAAATCCCAATGTTGGTTACTATCTTACTTTAGTACTACCTCCGTCCCAAAGCTTAAGGCTTATATTTTTTTGAAAAGTCAAGCTACGAAAAGTTTGACCAAACTTTTAGAAAAAACTATCAAGAACTATGATATTATGTAGATATCATGTGAAAATATGTTTCATGATATATCAAAGGGTATGGATTTCGTATTGTAAATATTAATATTTTCTCAAAAACTTGGTCAAACTTTGCGTAGTTTGACTTTTGTAAAAAAATATAAGCCTTAAGCTTTGGGATGGAGGTGGTATGGATTTGGAGCATGTATAGGTCTGATCTTCATGTAATCATGACCTGCAATTCAGTAAGTGACCATCTTGTTTTTTTTCTAAATTTTTCAGAGGGCAAAGGAAGCTTACTTCATTTCTTGAAAGCTAAAGGTTGGGCTAGCTCATTGAGTGCTGGCGTTGGCAGTGGAGGAGCACAACGATCCTCGTATGCCTATATCTTTGAAATGTCTATCCGCCTTACTGATTCAGGACTTAAAAATGTATGCAGGTTCAACGATGTTTACCTTCTAATTCTATATGCATATCTTTGTTGGTTGAAACTCCTTTTCTTTTCACATCGAAGGACTTTAGTATTTACAATATTTTTGCGTCACGGTTGCAATTAGCAAAACTCCCAGCAAATGCCTTCTGCTAAGGAACATCTGATTTATTTTTAGCTGGGATCAGTTTATACCTTTATAATATTTAACTGCCAAACATTGTCAAGACTAATATTCTTCAGGAAATTGTAACTAGCGGCAGTTCATCCAGTCTTTGGATGAATTCATGTATTCGTATTTATAACTAGTTTCTTGCTAGAGAAGCACATTAATAATTTATAACGTTGCCTGACATGGAATACTTTTGCAGCTCTTCGAGGTCATTACGTCTGTGTACCAATATATAAATTTACTTAAGCAGTCTGAGCCGCAAGAATGGATATTTAAGGAACTCCAGGACATTGGGTACATGGAGTTCAGATTTGCAGAAGAGCAACCTCCAGATGATTATGTAGTAGATCTTTCAGGTCATCACCTTCTCCATGTTTGTTTCTCTTAATTTGTATATAATAGGTTTACTTATACTCTACTTTGCAGAAAATATGCTATTTTATTCTGAAAAGCACATCATTTCTGGAGAATATTTTTATGAGGGATGGGAGCCAGAGTTAGTAAAGCATGTTTTGAGCTTCTTCCATCCAGACAACATGAGAGTTGACGTACTTAGCAGATCATTTGATAAGCAATGCCAAGGTAACCAGTCCATCTTGCCAGTTTTTTCTCCTTTGCCAGGCTCGTGAACACGACTCATACAACATGATGCAAGTTGTTTGAAGTTTCAAGTCTAACATGTAATTCAACATTTGATGATCCTGTGTTATATCATGATTCTTGATCACCATATTGCTATGTCTAACTATTGTACTAGTCAAATGAGATGCCTCATGTCATGCTCATTATATTTATTTTTTCTCCTTGTATTGTAAAAAACATGGAAATGATTTTTTTACATTCTATATCTGTTTCTGATATGGATTTGTAGCAACAACAATAATAATGCTATTTCATGCTTTGACCTAGACATACAACTTTCCATAAATGAAACTCATCCTGTTTGTAGAATTGTGTCAAACAACTTGTTTGGTTTGTTAGTTCTTACTTGGCATTATGTTTACCCCAAATGCTGTGGACACTGGACAGTTAGGCTAATTATGGGACCAAGTCACAGTTTGTCCAACTGCATATTTTACCTGATTGTTTTGTGGTGTTGACTGTTCTATTTCTAATGCAGTCTGTTTCCTGCAGATATTAAATGCGAACCTTGGTTTGGTTCACAGTACATGGAAGAGGATATCCCGCCATCTATTATTGAAAGCTGGAGAAACCCTATGCAAATAGATGCTAATTTTCATTTACCTCGGAAGAATGAATTTATCCCAGTGGACTTCAGCCTGCGGAATGCTAACATTCCTAAATCCTCAGACGATGAGAATCCTCGGTGTATTGTGGATACACCATTCATAAGGCTCTGGTACAAGATGGATGTTACATTTAATGTTCCTCGTGCCAATGCATACTTTTTGATTTCTGTCAAGGATGGCTGTAGCAGCCTTAGAAACTCTGTCCTGACAGATCTGTTTGCAAACCTTCTTAAAGATGAGCTAAATGAGGTCCTCTATCAGGTGGGTATCATTGAACATATGATGTGTTTTTCTAGACTATAAACAAGTTTTATTAGTAGTAGTTCTATGGTTGTGGTTGTTTTCATGGTGCTGCTAATGTTTCTATTCAACTTAATTAAGATTGACTGAAATTTACATCTGATACAGTGTCAATGGGAAGGCTTGACATTAGTTGGGGGACATTTGCAACAGATCCAAAATCTTTTATTGATGCAAAAAAATTGAGCGTAAAGTAAAAAAGTTTTATCCATATAAATTAGGGGTCATCTCTTGACTACTGAATTTTATCTGTGCAACATTGTTTTACAAAGTTTTTGCTCTTTGTTCTACCTGCTATCAATATTTTGATTTGCTGTCTGTTGCCATCTTTTTAGTACTCCCTCTGACCGATATTAGTTGACTCAAATTTGTCTAGATACGGATGTATCTAGAACTAAAACTTGACTTGATACATTCGTATCTAGATAAATCTGAGTCAACTAATATGGGTCGGAGCGAGTATTTGCAATTTTATTCGCTTTCAAATCACAGTATCTGCAATCTTATCTACTATTGTTAGTTGGTCAGACCTATCTGAGATATATCTTACAATTGGTTTATGATCTCCCAGGCTTATGTGGCTAAACTTGAGACATCATTATCTGTTGTTGGTAGCAACCTTGAGTTAAAGCTTTACGGATACAATGACAAGCTGGCCGTCCTACTGTCCCACATCTTGGCTGCTTCTCAATCCTTTTCTCCAAAGATAGATAGGTTTGAGGTAATGTATTATGCCTTTATGCTGAATGCATGATAGATTATTCTGAATGTGATAATGTAAAAGACATATTTCTTATGTTTGCCTGGAGTTGTAATTTTATGTTCTGTGTACCTTTTCCTTTAACGTCCACAACAGAAGTGGATAACTTAAATTGATGATTGTTCTCGTAATTGTCGATATGATCAGATTAGGCAAACAATGCATTCGTTTGGTCAAGCTTTAAGTTTTTCTGTCTCAGTAATCGACATAGTTATTTTCCAGTGAGATAAGCTTGTGAACTGTGTGCAGCCTAACCGCTTGTTTGACTGGCACATACAGTTCTTTTGCTATCCACCTTGCTAGTGGTTAACATCAAGATAAGAGAAATCAAGAAAGCACAAAACCGTCCATATACTTCTGTACCTTACTATTTATACACTGTTTTATTGTGCACTCACCAGGTCATCAAGGAGGATTTGGAAAGAGCTTACAAAAACACAAACATGAAGCCTATGAGCCATTCCACCTACTTGAGACTACAATTCTTGCGTAAAATATTCTGGGATGTTGATGAGAAACGTAAAGTTCTTGCAACGATAACCTTTTCTGATCTGGCAGAATCTGTTCCAAAGCTTCTTTCTCAGGTAAGTACGACAATGATCTTTATTTCTCCAATATTTTTTGGCGCTGCCTGTTCTTGCATGTATCAAATGGTATACAAGAATGATGAATGCTTGCTGACAAAAAATGATTGGGATGTTCTTTTAATCATGTATACATTTTCTAGATTGTATAAACAACTTCCTTTGGACACATGCAGTTGCACATCGAGGGCCTATGCCATGGTAACCTGTCAGGAGAGGAAGCGGCAAATATATCAAAAATATTCCAAAATACTTTGTCGGGTCAGACACTGCCAGAGGAGGCAAGGCATGGGGAAAGTGTTTTTTGCATTCCTCATGGTGCAAATTTTATTAGAAGTGTCTGTGTGGAGAATGACCTTGAAGAGAATTCTGTGGTTGAGGTGGGTTATATTCTGGTGCCCTATTAATTACTGTATATTTTTTTAGAATTTAATTACTGTATACTGAAGCATAACTTTTGCATGTTTCTTGAGATGCTGTTTGAAATTATATCTTAAATAGCATCTATGCCCTTCCTTTCACTGTAATAGTATCCTATTTGTGGAGCACCCTGCTGCAACCACTTTTATGTAGCACACTGGATTAATCCGGCAGCCTTCTGATACACCACTTCTTGTCAGGTTTATTTTCCAGTTGAGCAAGACATTGGAAAGGATTCAACAAGGCTCAGAGCTATTACTGATCTTTTCAGCAATATCATTGAAGAACCTTGCTTTAATCAGCTGAGGTATGTATTTTCTTGTTTTCTAGATGAAGTCCCATCCAAAATGCAGCACTCACGGTATTTGATCAAGACCATCTTGTGCACAAACCAAGGAGACAATAAATATAAGAATAGTTAATTACAGTGGGCCATGAATACCCCTGTCCCTATTAATACTACAGCCACTAATCTCATTTTTTCAGTACTACTACAGGTAGAAACTGGAAATGTTGTAATTACAACACTAATGTCCTCGACTGGAAAACGTTGTAGTCCAAAAAAAGTGCAAATATTAAGGATGCATTTTCCTAGACCATTCCAATACACATTGTTATTACACACAAATGTTACTATTTATATTCTGGGGCAACCTTGCTAATTGATTTCTTGGTAACCAATGATAGAACAAAGGAGCAGCTTGGTTATACTGTGGACTCTAGTCCACGGATGACATACCGTCTGTTGGCGTATTGTTTTCGAGTTATGTCCTCCAAGTATAGCCCTGTTTACTTGCAAAGCCGGATTGATAACTTCATTGATAGTGTGTCTGCTTTACTGGTATGCTTCTACCCTATCTCCATTTCTGTGTTAGCCCTTAATTGTATTAGACAATCTTATACCCCTGCTGTCCCGAATTAGATGTCACAGATTTGTCTAGATTCGGATGTATATATACAGTAAAATGAGTCTAGATACATTTGTATCTAGACAAATCTGTGACAAGTAATTCGGGACAGAGATAATAGTTTTGTACTTGATAAAAAATGTAGGTTAGTTGAGATATTTATTTTAATACTAAGATTCTAGAGAACAAGGACATTGTAACACTCCCTCCGTACCTTATATAAGGTGTATAGTTTTGAGAAAAAATCCAAAATATAAGGTGTATTGCATTGAAACACTCGTTTGGATAATATGTTTAGGGATTTGATTACATTTCCTTATCTCAGGCAAGCTCCTCTATTTTATCATGCCAATTAGTGAGGTGTCATCTCGCATAAAGCTTGTGTATCTTACCCTCCACGACCGTTCTTTAATTTCCATGCCAAAAACTACACACCTTATATTTAGGAACGGAGGGAGTATGTTAGTGCCATGCCACATGCATCGGTATTATTCTTATAACAGCATAATCATGTTTATCTCTGACCCATAGAAATCGTGCACTCATGTTTTCAGTAGTATTTGTTCATTGTTGACATTTTACCTCTATTCTACTCCCTCCGTCCGCAAATAAGTGTACTTCTAGCCTTGTCCTAAGTCAAACTTAGTAAACTATGACTAACTTTATAGAAAAACGTAGCAATATTTATGACACTAAATTGGTACCACTAGATTTGTTTTCAAATTTAGTTCATAATATGTCAATTTCATATAATATATGTTGATATATTTATCTAAAAGTATGGTCAAATTTAATAAAGTTTGACTTAGCTAAAACCTAGAAGTACACTTATTTGCGGACGGAGGGAGTAAGCAAGAATGCCTATTTTTTTTTTGCCTTTGAGATGTTTCTTCATCATATATTTCAAAATGAACTTTGCTTGACTTATACAATCTTAACTATGATTTTTCGGTGTCTCCTGTCTTGTAATCATGTTTTCACTGAAAAAATGTCTTATATATTCGTATTTATATTTAATATGAAAATCCCATATAGAAACTCCTATCACTGATATTGGTATTTCTCCGCTGTTCATGCAATATGTGTTTGGGGACATGTTCTCTTATTTATGGAAGTTGATAAGTCAATTATTTGTAACCTCAATATTACTTTCTTATTTTCGCCAATACCTGTGCTGTTTGAAGGATGGGCTTGAGGAGGAGACTTTTGAGCATCACAAGAGTGGGCTAATAGCTGATAAACTTGAGAAGGATCCGTCCCTTAGCTATCAAACTGGTGATTACTGGTCCCAGATTGTCGACAAAAGGTATATTATTTTTTTGCTTGAAGTGCAGCTTTGGATCATTTGGAAGTTGTGTGGAACGAAGTAAATAGTATCTACCTAAGGCTAAATCATGTAAGATCAAGACTAGGGGTATTCGTTGGTAGGGTCTGACCGCTCAACCTTAACACAACTAACCAGTTCTACATATTTGTCTGGTTATATGTATAAACTTTGGAATCCACCCTCGTGCCAATAGTAAGTAAGCTCTCCACAACGACAGACTCCTCACCATCCTAGGATGCCATGAACGATGATGTGTGTATCCATGAAGTAAGTCATGTATCTCACTGCACCATGGATGGTCCCATTCCCAGCTTTGGGGCACCAAGTCAAAGCTTGCAGTTTCATGCTCCAATCAATCCCTGGCGTAGAGGCCTGACATGGCCGTGCAGCTGGGGCTCTGGGATGATTGGATGTGGCAGAGCACATAGGGGCTGGCGAATTGAGGCCAACCCACCGATGACCAGCGTTCGTTCGCCTCCATCTCTGCCGTTGGACCTCGATCTGCTGCTGCCTTCTTGATAGTCATGCTTATTTGCAGAGGTTGCTGGGTTGTTGTTTGCCGTCGCGGGATGCTATGTGGAGCAGTGGTGTACCTCCCTGTCCACTATCATTTCCACGTGGTAACAGCGAGCTCTGCCTTCCTTGCGCAGCATATCCAGCTCTGCGGTCTGCGATGTTGAGTGGTATGTGCAGTGAGACGGCCATGGTAGCAGAGATACGCTAGCAGCAGCTGCAGCATGTTGCTGCAGATTGAGCAGCAACAACACGACAAACTTCATGCAGATTAACCATTTTGGAGAAGCTAAGACACCGAGTTGACCGAGAGCGGCGTCATTGAACCTGTATAAACCATTTAGGTCAAACCATAAACCTGTTTAATTTTCTGAGTTAGTTTGAGTTTAAGTCAAATCAGCTTGCACGGGGATGCACAGGTCTAGGCAGAACCAAGCATTGAAAACTGACAACATTCCGATTAGGTTGGCAATCCAGTTTCAGTTCTCATAAATTTTCCAGACAGTATGCTTCGTAACCTTGTCCAGGCCCATGCGTGGTGCAGCACTGACCAAAAATTGCTGCAGGCCAACAACTGACGAGGAACAAGTTGGAAACGACCAGTTCTTGCTAATTTTCTTTTAAGCTTTGGTAAATCGTGTTTCTGCATGTCTTACTTTTCTTTCCCTCAGCAGTATTACGTGTCGTATTCTGCAGAATTTGATTGCAACTTTGGCCACTTGGGCAAGAGAAACCGCATGTGCCTAAACCATCTGGTTTTCAAAGATAAAACCTGACCAGCAGTTTTAACTACATGTAGTTCAAATTAATTGGCATGTATCACCTGGGTACTTTACTTCCGTCCTCTATATATACGGAAATGACAACTGATGGATATACGTAAATGTCTCCTATCTTTATAGGTATATGTTTGATATGTCCAAACTGGAAGCTGAAGAGCTAAGGACAGTTGGGAAGGAGGACGTCATCAGTTGGTACAATACCTACATAAGGTCATCATCTCCAAAGCGTAGACGGTTGGCAATCCATGTGTACGGTTGCAACTCGGATATTGCGGAGGCTGCCAAGATGCAAGAGCAGTCATGGACTGCAGTTGATGATGTTGAATCTTTGAAGGCTTCGTCTCAATTTTATCCAAGCCTCTGTTGAGGGAAGGGGAATCCTATTTGTTACAATGCTACAGAGATCATATCTGAAGCTCAGATGGCGAGCTATCATTTGTGTGGTTGCAGCTGGCATTTCTGAGGCTGCGACCAAGCTGCAAGAGCATCCGTGTGTACCGTAGTTGACACACATACAATCCTCTATAGAAAATCCACCACATGGTCAAACATTGCATTAATTGGTCTGCAGCTTGTAAAATTGATTGGTATCCGTTGGAGGTCAAACGGATACAAAGCTTATTCTTCAGTTGGTAAGGTGTAGTATAGTGTTTTGTAGCGCTGTGTGCGCTTCAATTTTTGAACTAGCAATTGCGGCTTTCTTTCAACTTTACTCAGGAAATGTAATTTTCCTCACCTGCGAGTGCATTCATACAAATTTTTTGTACTTCATTCTATTATAGTACATCAATTTTTGTTGAGAATTCATCCTCATTTGGGCCTGCATTCATGGATTAACTTTCTCGGCTATTAGCCAAGATTGCCTTGTTTTAAAAATCCTACTACCTCCGTTCCTAAATATGAGATGTTTTCAAAGGCTATTTTATAGCTCGCTAATAAAACATCTTATAGTATTTAGTAACGGAGGTAGTAGGTGCTTACATGAACTGAAAATGAAAGCATGAGTTCAGCTCTTCTCCGAGCTTTGCTTGTTTTCTTCATGCAGGAACTGATGTTTTCTTTTCCCGATGACACAAGCGATGCTGGCAATCAGGTTTCTGGAGGGCCGTCCGTCTGGTCTGGACAATATTCTCTCGCTAGTAACACCTTAAATCAAGCCTTTTCTTCAGCCGTATGACAATTCTAAATCAAACCTGATTTGTCGCTGCTTCGCTAAAAGAATGTCAATGTTGCTACTCATAAAATTGCAACCTTGCGTGCACGGAATTAGTTCACCATTCGAATAGGATGTCAAGTAAAATCCTACCAAAGTTGCACTTTTAGTTTATTTGTTAAAATCTAGTTTAAATTTTGAGCAAAATTTACACTAGATTTTAGCAAATGAACTAGAAGTAGAATTTTAGTGGAACCCCACTTGACACCCTACGTCCGATGCTCTCTGCATTCTGCTTAGCTGGTGTCAGATCTTAGCTTCCTAGATACTCCCTTTGTTTGGAAATATTATCTAGATATTTTTTAGTGTTTAGGTTTAAATATATGTACACACCAGAGGGAGTAGTAGATATCGTCATGTAGGAGTATATGTAAGCTAAGCAAGGTCTTTCAAAATTTCATACTCTTGATACAATAATGATGGTCTAAGAGCCTCCTAGCCGTGTACCCCAAAGGTGCCACAAAGGCTATTGAGCACGCCGTACAGAAAATCACGTCCAACTGTGAGGCCTAAAACAGCTTTCTGTCTAGCACAACCCAAGAGCATGTCTGGCGTTTCCATGCCATCTCTAACCTATAGGGTGCGTTACAAGCGGTCGGACACCAACTGTGAAGGAAGACACGTAGGATCCCGATAGCCGCGTACCACATATCAGTGACCCAACCCATTCTTCTCACCATATCGCCTCTCCATCCTATTTCTCGAGGCCTCTCCTTGCCAAATCGTTGCCACCGCCCTCTTTGATGTTGGTCTTGCACCAACTGCGCGACACATGCGCCAACCGTGCCTCCCATCTCTCTCTCTCTCTCTCTCTCTCTCTCTCTCTCTCTCTCTCTCTCTCCAGCTACCACTGGTGTTCGTTGCGACAACCTCGCGCGCCCACCGTGCACGCAAGGTGTTCAACCATTCGCCTTGCTAGGCTTCATTTTTTTAGTTTTGCCTCTCTCGCCGATGTTCAGTTGATTGATTGCTTCGTTGAGTTATTTATAGAATGTGGATAGCGACGATGAGATGATGACCGAACAGTTCATGGTAGCCGGTCGTCACTTGTCTCTAAAATTACAAGCGGACGAGTTGAAGGACGGTGTACCAAAAGTGGAGGTTTCAAGGTTGGGAGAAAGAGAACCAAGCCAAGGAAGAGGTTGAGGACCATGCAATGCTCTACATCGACTATTTCGCCGACGAACCTACATATACCCCATGGGATTTTTGGCGGTGCTGTAGGATGAACAAGGAGTTGCTCATGATGATGGTGCATGGTGTGAGAAAGTGCGATGACTATTCCATGCTGAAGAAAGACTGGACCAGAATGGCTGGTTAAAAAATGCACTGCTGCAATGAGGATGCTTGCATATGGAGCTCATGGAGATACAAAAGATGAGTACCTACGTATGTATGAGTTCCTATCAATTGAAGCCATATATAGATTATGTAGAGCGGTGGTGGGAAAGCTTGGGCCAAACTATTTCAGAAGACCAAAGAAGAAGAGACAACTCGTACCATGGCACAAAATGAAGCGAGAGGATTCCCTGGGATGCACGAAAGTATCAATTGCATGCACTGGTCAGTGTGGTGCTTGAAGCTATGGTAGATTATGACTTTTGAATTTGGTGCACTTTTTGGTATGATGGGTTCTCACCATGCATGCCGAAATCCGTGATGTAGATGCTCATGAACAACTGCAAAGTGATCACATAGAGAATCCGTGGAGGCTCAAAGGAGAGGCTGCTTGATGAAGTTGAACTTCATTTTATTTGAGTTGTAATTTTTTATTATTGTGAAACTAATTATTTATGTGTTAAAACTTTATTAGATTATTTAGAAACATTGTTGAATTTGAAAAAAAAACTATCAAAAAGGTCAAATGGGTCCATAGCCACCTCTAAAAGCGGCGCTAACCCTCGTTCGGTCCCAAACACAGGAGACACTATTTTAAAATGTATGATATTTTGGTAGCCTATTATTCAGCTATCAAAACATATTATATCTAGAAACGGCTATAAATACTTTCATTATGAAGTGGAAGTACTAAAAGCTAAAAAAAACCTCTATCCCTGTAAAATCAAGGTTGGCATATTTTCAGTAAGACAAAAAATGATTTAAACTTTTATTCCGGCGACCACTTTAACCTTACCAGCTGTGATGAAACATTGTCCTTACTAATAAAGTACCGAGTAAGACTTGTTCTTGGCAAAAACAACTCAGAAATGTAATCACCTAATTACTCTGAAAATTAAAAGAATAGGCATAGTACATACTTCTTGGCAAAAACAACTCAGAAATGTAATCACCTAATTACTCTGAAAATTAAAAGAATAGGCATAGTACATACATAATTACGAGAAAAAATGGAGACGCGGGGAATCGAACCCCGTGCCTCTCGCATGCGAAGCGAGCGCTCTACCATATGAGCTACGTCCCCTTCTTGGAAACTGTGCCAAAGAAAGTATAATTAATCTATAAATAGTGCTAAGTATGCTTATACGACTGCTCATATGCACGAGCAAACAACAAATGTGCTCATCGGAATCAACCCTGTAAACTGGTAGCTCCAGATGCTCGATGGGCTTCACAGGTCCTGGTCCAAGAAGATGGTAAGTCAATCAATTTGCACTTTTCTGCCTGCCATTCTAATAGCACTCCACTCGCTAACCACCTGCATCTCGAGATGAAAAACCGTGGAGCCTTGGGTATGTTTGGATTGTGACCAAAAGCAACCATACAGTTTTTTAGTCATAGCAAAAAATTTGACACTTGCTTGGATGATTGCCAATATTTGGCAGCCAAATCTAGTTCACTTTTCTTGCCAACATTGGCCAAAAACATGTACAGCCAAAATATTAGCTACTCCCTCCGTTCCATAAAACTTGACTCAAGTTTATAGGTGACTGATTGAACTGTCATGTGTCACGCACTTATATATACAGTACCACATACTCCATCCGTATAGAAATGAAAGCACGATTGTCAAGGATAAACTTTAACCAATGATTAGTCCAAAAGTGCTTCTGAAAGACAACTAAAGATATCAATTTGTATCACATAACACATGATTAAGCAAATTCCTTGTCAAAGATAAAATTTGAGAGAGAAGAAAACAAAACGCACGCTATAAACTAATCACGTGATATTTGGGTTAGTTTTACACGTCACGATCACATAATTTCAGCATCGTTTTACAAACAATACAAGTGATCGGCAACGTCAAGAGAGTGTCAAAACCATCTGACCAAAATAGCTGGCACACATTACAGTTTACACATCGTACAGACCTAAGAGGTACACCACAGGGTAGAAAGTGCTACTTAATATAAGTGAGAATTGACTTCTCAAACTAAATTCAGAATACCAGTGCAGCAAATCAAATCTAGATCGACAACAAAACCTGTGCTAGTCTATTTGCCAACATATGAAGAACATATTGCCATACAACTAGGTCATGTGAAGCAACTGGGTGAGTTTAATTCTTCACATCGGCAGGCTATTACCTTGCACAACAGTGAAAAAATGCAATTGCTGCTAATGTATAATGACTATGATCTGCAGGTAACAGGCCCTAAATCATTTTCCACAGCTTGTCGGAGATCTCAACTGGTGACATTGTCTTCTCAAACTCGAACTTATCTACTTTCTTCATGTTCTTGTCAACAACATCTGACAAAGGCTAAGGATTCGACACAAGTTTTTGTTCGCTGCAAGAAGTCCAAAGAGAAAAGGCAGAATCGTAGTTTATCTGATGTGCATCTGTAGAAAGGATGTCCTTGGCTAGATAAAAGAGGGTAAATAATAGTAACATATTGAAAGGATACATCCAGAAATCTTATCCTTATCTTCGAAATTTGGCATGACATTCGTTACTGAAACACACATAGAAAGCATACTTCTGCACAAAAAAGTGGCGTCAATTTAACCTAGAAACAGGACAACCAGTACAAGCAACAGTGCCAAGTCTATCATAATGAATTAGGAGGCACCATTCATCTAAATTTCATGTGGTGTTTAAAACATCACCAAACTTTGCCTGAGAAAGATAAGGCAGCAGTAGCAGTATAATGTCAAAATACGTTGGAGGAAAGATAAGACAGTGGTAGCATTATCCAAATATGAAATTAGTCACTAACTACAGATAACAATTTTGATTTGACTCCTATATCTTATAACATGATGAACATCGACCACGCTGCTACATCGAACTTGCTATTTCAATGGACTATGTAACGGTACTGCTAGTTATGCAGTACAGCCAGTTTACCCAGATGAGATTTTCTAATCAGTTTCATCATCAAAAAAGGGGTGAAAACGTATGGATTATTTCTAACCAACCGTTGGATACAGTCAAGGATACAGATAGTAATTCACGGATACAGAAAAGGAAGTGGTTTTACTAATATACATCCGTATCCAAAGATATACAGTATTTCATGGTTATATCCGGCAACTAGCCAAAAAATATCTGGCACACCTAATACCTCGAACCACAGGCCTACTAACATATAAAACTTCAACTCAGCCAACAGAGCCACATCCTACCCATGCACGATAATCTCAGGAAATCACACTACATGAAGTTAATTTTGAGCATTCACCATTGAGCGTGTACCACTGCAATCATGTGACATATTGTGTGTTATATGTTAGCCTATTTTCAAAGAGATATCCGAGAAAATGTCTATCCGCAACCGAACCATATTCGCCTCATATTTGTAACCGGCAAGTTCCGATTTCGTATTTGCATCCGGACACTATCCGCTCCGACTTCGAATCCGAGAAAAATATGGTAACAGACATGGTTTCACTACTACTTGACCGTATCTGCTCCTTTTTCACCCCTAACTCATACTGATAGTATGTGTGCAGTTACGAAAGCAAAGTGTACTGGCATCTACTCAGTAACAGAGAGAACAAATCGACTTACTGTGCCTTTAGCATGTCTTTCTCCTTCTTCTTAACAGCATCCTTCCTTTCTTCTACTGAAGCCCTTTGAAGGTCTAGGTTATTCAGATCATCACTTACTGCCGTGTTGAGAACATAAACTGTATTAGCAATCCAACTTAATGTAACAGTTCAGATGATATGGAATTACGGATGCTGAAGTAAGAACTTATCTTAAGTCTTGGCGAAGCTGTTGCTCGCTTTGGAGTTTCTCCTCCATCTCATTTTGCAGTGCGTTCAATTCTTCATCGGTAACTGATTCAGATTTTGCTTTGTCTAACTTTTCCTTGCAGGAGATTATTTTATCCTGATACTCTGTTGTGCAAAATAAGCATGACATTTTTATTGTGAAACACTCAAACAGTAGATTAAATTTGTTGCAACACAACTTCTATAATTTTCTCAAAAGTAAGAGTGTTTATTACTCTATTTTGTTTGCATAACAGGTGCTTGAATGAATGAACGTAAAGTGTTTCTTCAATCCTTTAGTACGCAAGTATTGGAATGCTAAGTAAATTAGATGATTCACTCTAACACTGGTCATTTAATCGTGACGTGCTGTTTTTTTATAAAAAAATCAAGCCCTTTATGCAAGATTTTCAACTACACGAACTCAAATTACCAGTGGGACTGCATGCATTACTCCAAATTTTCCGCACTGAACTTGAGCACTCGAATTGTTTTCACCATACAAGGAACACGACCTAAATCCAAATCTCATCAAGGCGGGACAGAACGAACCTTTGACTTGGAGCTCGAGGTCCCCGGATTCGGAGCGGCAGGCGGAGCGCAGCATCCCCGCCCCTTCGCAGGCCTGCGCGAGGGATTCGCCGTCCTTGCTGTCGAGGAGCACCCGGACGAGGTCGTCGCCGAAGGAAAGGATATTGGCCACGTCCACCCGCCTACCATCTGCCGTCATCGGGGAGGCGCCGGAAAAACCCTAACCTTTTTCGCTTTCCTACAGGCGGCGAACTGGTGAAGAGAGATGGGTTGGGCGCCGTAGGTCACCTGCGTTCAGGCGCCGCCGCTCCTTCCGGGAGGGCGACGAGAGTAGTTTTTTTTTTCTGGATTTTGATTTCGAAGTGGCTCGTCGAGTCGTCCGACTAGTTCAAACCGATTGGAGTGACAAAATTCACAAATCTGCTAGTAGTCAAACCTGGACTGGGCCAGCCCGTCACGGCACCAGCCCGGCACAGCCGTCGCGGGCCTGACCCGACACGACATGCGGCAGCCCGTTTAGCTCACGGGCCAGGCCGGGCAGGCAAGGGTCCGCCTCCGAGGCCTGGGCACGACACCTGCGTTAAAGCCGGTCCGTGGCACGCCAGGTACGTGGGCCTGTTAGCTGTTTTTCACGGGGCCTGTCAAAACAGACATTAACAACTAATGAACTTCTATTATAACAACGTTTGTGTGGTTTGTTGGTCAAGCGGAATCTGGGGAGAGAGGAGAAAGGTCACGGGCCGAGCCATGCCGGTGTTGGGCTTTTCTCGCGGGCCATAGTATGCTAGTAGTTTAACTGTTAGGTCGATGATATACTTAAGAATAATTTTATCCATGGGTACGGGTATCCGCGGGTACCGTATCCGTATGGGTAGGGTATGGGCACACTTTTATACCCATGGGTAATACTCATACCCTACCCGTTAAGTCACGTGTACGGTCATGAGTATAGACTTGTATCCATGGGTATATCCATACCCTGCCCATTTAAACAGACATGTCAAACTTGCATATAGAGTTTGAATCTATGCGGCCGAGAAGCCTATGGATGAGTACGAGATTGCGACTTCTAAACTTTAATTTGATACTTTCATATACCTATCTACTATTAGTAAGTAGAGATTATTGTCTTTTTTTTAAATATGCTATTGATGAAAATAAAATTTTAAATAACTTGTATACTATTGGATATATCCGTCGGATATCCAATGGATACGGGTACCCGCCGGGTATGGGTATGGGTAAAGTTTTATACCCGCGGAGACGGGTATGGGTAAGCTTTTATACCTATTGGCTACACGGGTATGGGTATGGTATTGCTCTACCCTGCCCATACCCTGCCCATTGCCATCCTTAGATATATTCATAGTCCCGCACAAATCATAGAGAGATTAGTGTTAAGAGAGAGAGAGGATTTAGAGGTAATTAATAGTTTTGCAAGTTCTCGGTTTTGCCCATATTGATTGACGGGTCGGGTCGGCCTACGTGCCTGGGACCGTGACACAGGCACGACCCTGAAGTTTCATGGGCCGACACGGGCCTGGCACACCACAGGCCGAGCCATGTCGGTGTCGGGCTTTTCTCGCGGGCCACATGCTAGCATGCCAAAGCCCTGCCCAATGGCTAGGTTTGCTACTAGTTCAACTTCTAGATCTATGATATACTCGTTCGCCTGCACAAAACATAGAGAGATCAGTGTTAAGAGAGAGGATTTAGATGTAATTAACGGTTTTGCAAGTTCTGAGTGCATTGTGGGAAAGCTGGATTTGCATCGTGATTCTCTATGAGTTGAAGGTGGGTTGTAACCACTTCCAACCGAGGAAAATGTTTCTAATATATTTTGATTTAAGTTGTGATTTGTGCTCGTAGTGAGTTCTGATTCATGCTAGTTGTGAGTTGCATGTGGTCGCAATTAATAGGGAACTAAGATAAGTCTTGCGCGATTGAGAACTAGTTGCTCCAAAGAATAAGAGAGAGGAGAGACAAGCATCCCAGGCCACCGCCCTGTTGCCCATTCCGAGCCACTTCCCCGGCCTCTAGGTGGAGCACATATTAGAGAGGGGGTTAGAGAGAGGATATAGAAGGACAAACTGCGAATGAGAGAGAGGGGGGAAGCTAAGTCAATGTCGTGTCACCCCTCCCATACCCACCAATGTTGTTGTTGCATATCACCACTCCTTCGACACCGACTGAGATGGAGAGGCGAGCCAGGAGAGAGCAACCCTATCGCCATCCACGAAATAGAGGGGAGAGGGAGGGAGGTACCTGCTTTCGCCGACCGGAGTAGTTCCGCCACCGCTTATGGTCTCCGGGGCCACATATCCAATTTCTTATCGCCATTGCCCATGGTTCACAAGAGGGAGAGGGAGGACAGATGGGGAAAACATATAGGTTTTGGGTGTTTTTCTTTCTTTCTAGAGAGGTGAGCATGCGAAATCGGCGCCAAAAACGTTTTGGGGTGAGGCTAGCGGCGGGAGAAGGAAGTGGTTAGCCTTGTCCACTATATTTCGATGGATCGCTTGAGCCATTGCATCGGACAAATATTCATGAAATCTGGTTACCCATGTCATCCTCATCCTCCCAAACCAAACAGATAGCATCCACTGAAAAAAGTGGATATCCCTAGCCAGTTGAGAGATACCCTGATCTAAACACATCCCTGGTGTCCAACAATTGGAGCGTTGGGAAATGACTAATTTGAAATCTCTTGGGATACCATTCCCCTCATTGTAAGAGCAACTCAACCAAATTAAGATTTGCTTAGGAAACTCTACCAGGAACATGTTTAGGTAAAAAGAACTCCAACATGACCTAAATAGGCCCCTACTATCCTTTTAGGATTAAGCAAAAGAATCTACTCTAGCGGTATCCCAAAATATAGAGGCAATAAAAACACAAAAAATAGAAACCCACAAAAAAACATAAAATACACATGCCATGGTACTAGGGGCTCTCGAAACCCCAAGTCTACACTCCCACTCCCACTTAAGCCACATTTTCTTTGAGTGGTTGAAACATGAACCCCGCCTAAAACAAATTTGGAGAGAGTGAGATATTATGCTAGAAACATTGTCAGGGTGGCCTATATTAGGGCATCTAACACGTCGCTAAAACATGTATGGTCGGGGCCATTGGTGATAGCCACGTCAGCCTGACAATTGGTTCCCTGTCAGAAAAGTGGTCAATCGTACTATATAGCGAGGTTAGTGCTTTCTTCTGTCTTAAATCCTTCTCGAAACAGCCTTTCGTTCTGCTTTATAAATAAAACAACAACCACCAAATTTTATACAAGTTCCACACAAGTTTGCATATTCAAAAAGATAAAAAACCATGATCGTGTCCGCTAGTGTTGAAAATATAAGCAATAATCCATATGATTTAATCTGAATAATGAACTGATAAAGCATGATCATACAAACAGTACTAAAACCAATCATGCAGATCAACAAAGTAGATGAATAGATTATATCTATACAAGATAAACCTATCACATATACGTCAAACGCCAGAACTATAAACTTTAGCAAAATCCGAAAGAGAGAGATTAAGATCACATATGATGCAGTCGCGGCAAAGGGTGCAGTGGCGGTAGTAGCCGCAGCGGTAGCAGCAGCAGAGTTGTTGCCCATGTTAAGGTTGTCGAAGAGGTCGCTGACGTCCGTGAAGAAGTCGTCGTTCGGGAACTCGTCTTCGGACAACGTCGTGGTTGCCAGTAGTCGTGCTTGAGCGCTCCCCAAAAACCTGATCACCCCTCACCCGTACAGGTTCTCGAGAGGCGGGGTTCCGGAGGCTTACTATCCCGATCTGCGGTGCACGCCGCAAGCCGGGATGGGGAAGACGAAGGCGGCGGCGCAAGGTTCTGGAGGTAGGAGCGTGTGTTGTGTATATTGATCGCCGATTAGGTTTAGCGCAAACGCTTATATAGTGAAGGTCAGGGAGATCATGGGGCTCAGCCCACGTCCGAGTCGGTAATAGCCCACGATCCATAAAAACTGGAAACGACTCTAATTAATGCGTTCGTTAATTTTCCCAAACTGCAAAATAAAGCTCGTCCCGGCGAGATTCCCGCTACCCGCGACGCGCGCGTCGTGACGAGGCGAGGCGAGGCGTGGCATGGCGTGGCGTCGCGAGGCGGTCGGCGTCGGAGGAGGAGTGCACGAGGGCTTCTCTCCTTGTCACACCTTAGTGAGTGGTGCAATACTCTACTATATAAGGTGGTCCAACTCCCTTCCACTAGAAATGTGGGACTAAACTTTAACACCACTAGCACAACCATATGCTGCCATGCACAAGCGGACCAAAGAGAATTTCAGAATTTATCTAATGGGCCAGCAGCCCAAAACTCACCAAATTCCAACAATCCCCCACAAAGTCTCATTGGCACATCACATCACTTTTATTCCAGAACATTGTTTTATATACCGGTATGTAGTGGAGACTATTAAGTTGAACTTCCATGTTAAACTTCATGTTACACTAGCTAACAACTTGAATAGTGGACTATGCCTTGAACTACAAGTTTTCTGCGCGCTAGTTTCACACAAAATCTAGACCGATACAGGGCTGCCGTTGGCTTCCCCGCGGTTTGGAGCTTATGCGTCATACTCTAGGTCCTTTCATGAGTTTATTAGAGAGCACCCAACTCTCACGGACTGCGATGTTTGGCAGTCATACTCATATAGGTGTGTTCCTCAAGAGATGTCCTGCAGGACAACATCTCTGCTTATAAAAATCCAGTTGGACCACATTAAGATAAATATCAACCTGCCATGCAGATTAAGAGAGTATTGCATCTTTATGGAGATGTAAATATAATATAGGGATACTCTCCTCTCAACTGACCAAGAGCTTCTTTCCTAGCTCTAATTCACGGGATCTCCGATCACATAGAGTGGGTTGCCACTGGGATCAACTCATAGCGTGGGTCTTAAACGCATCTCCCTCGAAGCAGTATCTATCACATTGCATGATAAACCCTTTGTGAAGGGATCTGCCAGGTTTTTAGATGTTTGGATATAATCCAACGCAATAACTCCGGAGTTTCTCAGTTTCCTGAAAGATTTCAATCTCCTCTTCACATGCCTTAATGACTTCATATTATCCTTAGAACTATTACTTTGATGATCACAGTTTAATTATCACAGTTCATCAGGATGGTGGGTATTGGTTTTTCAACCACAGGTAAGTCCATCAAGAGCTCATGAAGCCACTTTGCTTCAACAGTGGCTATGTCTAATGCTGTGAGTTCTGCTTCCATTGTTGACCTCGTTAAGATGGTCTGCTTGCAAGACTTCTAGGAAGCAGCGCCACCACCAAGTGTAAACAAATAACCACTTGTGGCCTTAATCTCATCAGCATCAAATATCCAGTTTGAATCACTATAACCCTCAAGTACCCGTGGATACCCAGTATAGTGAATACCATAACTCGCAGTGTCTTTCAAATAGCGCAAAACTCTTTCAAGAGCATGCCAATGATCATCTCCAGGATTTGACACAAATCGACGCAGTTTTCTTACATAAAAGGAGATGTCAGGTCTATTAGCGCTGGATAAATACATGAGCGAGCCAATAATTTGAGAATATCTCAATTGATCTTTAGCAATCCTTCGATTCTTTTGAAGTAGCACACTTGGATCATAAGGCGTTGGAGAATACTTGTAGTCTCTATACCCGAAGCGACTCAATATCTTTTCCACATAGTGAGACTGAAGCAGTATAATCCCACCATTGTCATCCTTTGGTAGCTTGATGTTTAATATGACATCAGCCACTCCCAAGTCCTTCATCTCAAAGCAGCGAGATAGGAATTCTTTGACCTCCTCGATAACAGCGAGGTTGGTCCCGAATATCAATATGTCATCGACATAGAGACACATAATAACTCCCTCGCCCCCACCATGGCGATAGTACACACATTTGTCAGCTTCATTTACAACAAAGCCTTCAGCAGTTAAAGTTCTTTCAAACTTCTCGTGCTACTGCTTAGGAGCTTGCTTAAGACCATACAAAGACTTAACTAACTTACACATCTTTCCTTCTTGACAATCTACTACAAATCCGCCAGGCTGCTCCATATAAATTTCCTCATCTAGCTCTCCATTTAGAAAAGTTGTCTTAACGTCCATTTGATGAACGAGAAGACCATATGAGGTAGCCAAGAATAGCAGTACTCGAATAGTGGTCAGTCTAGCTACGGGTGAGTAGATATCGAAGAAGTCTTCACCTTATTTTTGGGTATAACCCTTGGCCACAAGACGTGCCTTATACTTTTCAATAGTACCATCAGGTCTAAGCATTTTCTTGAACACTCACTTACATCCTACAGATTTGCACCCATAAGGACGATCAGTGACTTCCCAAGTACCATTAGCTAAGATGGAGTCCATCTCGCTTTAGACAGCTTCTTTTCAGTAGTCAGCATCTTGAGATGCATAGGCTTCTGAAATAGAAGTGGGAGTATCATCTACAAGGTACACAATGAAACCATCACCAAATGACTTTGTAGCCCTTTGTCTCTTGCTCCTTCTGGGAGCTTTATTGTCATCCTCCATAGGATCATCAGAGTGTTCTATCAGCATAGTGGGTTCAGGAATTATAGCAAATTCCTGACTAGACGAACTAGTCATCTCCTGATTTGATGAGCTAGACATACCTTTCATTGGAAAGATGTCCTCAAAGAAAGTCGCATCATTCGACTCCATAATTGGACCAACATGCTTGTCGGATACCTTGGATTTTACTATCAAAAATATATAGCCAATGCTATGAAAAGCATATCCTAGAAAAACACAATCCACGGTTTTTGGTCCAAGCTTTCGCTTCTTGGGTATTGGAATATTGACTTTAGCCAAACAACCCCAAGTTCGTAAGTAAGAGAGTTTAAGCCTTTTCTTTTCCCATTCATCAAATGAAGTCATGGTTTTATCTTTTACGGGAACATGATTTAGGACATGACACGCAGTCATTAGCGCCTCCCCCACCATTCCTTGGAGAGACCCGATGTATCTAACATGGTGTTAACCAAATTAGTTAGAGTGCGGTTCTTTCTTTTGACCACCCCATTTGACTGAGGTGAGTAGGGAGGCGTCCTCTCATGTATAATACCATGTTCCGTACAGAATAAATCAAATTCATTTGAAAAGTACTCTCCACCACGATCCGACCTTAACCGCTTGATTTTAAGATCAAGTTGGTTTTCTACCTCAGCTTTATATATTTTGAAGTAGTTCAAAGCTTCATCTTTAGATTTCAGAAGATAAACATAGCAGTATCTAGTGGAGTCATCAATCAACGTCATAAAGTATCTTTTTCCACCTTTTGTCAACACACCATTCATCTCACAATGATCTGAATGTATAAGTTCTAGTGGTGCTAAGTTTCTCGGTTCCGCTGCTGTATGAGACTTGCGGGGTTGCTCACACAAACTTGGCACTTAGAACCTTTAACTGTGATAAATTTCGGAATTAAACTCATATTAGTTAGCCGTGTCAAGCAACTAAAGTTAATATGACAGAGTCATGAATGCCAAATATTTGACTCATTATCATTGCAAACATGATTAATAACTTTAGTACATGAGTCTGACAAAGACAAGAGGAACAGACCTCCACACTCATAACCCTTTCCAACAAATTGTACATACTTAGAAATTACAACTTTATTGGACTCAAAACCCAACTTAAAGCCATCTTGACATAAAAGCGATCCGCTGACGAGATTCTTATTGATGGATGTAACGTGCTGCACATTCTTCAGCAATACGGTATTCCCCGAAGTAAACTTCAGATTTACCGTACCAACACCATGAACAGAAGCACGTGAGCCATTTCCCATTAGCATGGAAGAAGTCCTTGAGACCTGATAAGAGGACACATGGAAATATTAGAACATACCTATGTATTAGCACCCATGTCTATCCACCAATCAGGAGAATTGCATACTAAAAGGATAGTAGGTAAAATACCGTACCCAACATCCTTCATCTTAGTATCGCTAATAATAACATTAGCGGTCTTGCCGTTGTTACCATGTTGACGCTTGTCAAAGCGATTAGGATAGCTAGGAGCCCAATGATCAGGATCACCATAGACGTGGCAAGAGCCTTTCCTCTTATCATTTTTCTTCTTGAAGTTGGTCGAGTGCATGGCCTTGTTCTTGCCATCAAACTTTCCTTTGCCTTTAGATTTGTTCTTATTCTTGAACTTATGGGATTGGAAGTTTTTCTTCTGCAACAAATTGGCAGTAGAACCTCCCTCAAAACCTCGAGCAGTTTTGTCCTTTGCTCTCGCCTTCTCTTCCACATGAACAGACCCAATGAGATCCGTAACAGAAAACTCTTGTCTCTTATGTTTTATAGAAGTAGCAAAGTTCCTCCACGAGGGAGGAAGCTTGAAAATAATGCCACCTGCCACAAATTTGTCCGGTAAGGAACACTTGAACTTCTCAAGTTCTTTGGCAAGTGATTGTATCTCATGAGCTTGCTCAACGACGGAGCTCTCATCAACCATCTTGTAGTCATAGAATTTCTCCATGACATACAACTTAGTGCCAGCGTCCGAGACCCCAAACTTGGCCTCGAGCGCTTCCCACGCGTCCTTGTTATTATCAAATGACATATACGGGTCAACAATGCTATCCCAGAACACTGAACAAAGCCGCCATAAACATGGTATCGACTTTCTTAAAGGTCGCTTCCTGCTCAGCAGAAAGTTCTCTTTCAGGCTGGCCAGGAGTGGGGCTATGGCAGTTTAGGTTTTCAAACTAGAGGACTACTCTCTTGCGCCATCTCTTATAGTGCATGCCATTAAAAGAAGGCGGCCTAGTAGTCGCGGCTACACCAGTGCAATTCAATTTCCTATAATCAAGTTTTTGGATTGTTGAAAATATAAGCAATAATCCATATGATTTAATCCAAATAATAAACTGATAAAGCATGATCATATAAACAGTACTAAAACCAATCATGCAGATCAACAAAGTAGATGAAAAGATTACTTCTATACAAGATAAACCTATCACAACGCAAAACGCTAGAACTAGAAACTCTAGCAAAATCCAAAAGAGAGAGATTGAGATCACATACGATGCAGTTGCGACAGAAGCCGCAACAGAGGGTGTAGTGGCGACAGTAGCCATAGCGGTAGCAGCAGCAGAGTTTTCGCCCATGTTAAGGTTGCCGAAGAGGTCGCTGACATTCGGGAAGCAGTCGTCATTCAGGAACTCGTCTTTGGACGACATCGTGGTTGCTAGTAGTCGCGCTCCCCAAAAACCTGATCGCCCCTCACTCGTACAGGTTCTCGAGAGGTAGGGTTCTGAAGGCCTACTGTAACATCCCAGCATTAGAGCCTAGAAATAAGCTGAACCCAGATGTGTGCATTGCATTCATGCATAGAAAATCCGAATAATTTTCGCGCTTTTAAATAAGAACTTGTCAAAATGATTGAAGCTTCTCTCAACTTGATGAAATTGAAGTAGATCATCAAGTTGAATGTGATAAGTCTCATTATGACCTCTGTTATAACCTTATTTGGGTAAACATGATTTGATCTAAGGGTAGATCAAATATAATAACTGGTTCTCATAATACCTTGCATAAATAATTAGTATCTGATCCTTAAGGGATCATACCATAACATTCAGCACAATAAACAATAAGTGCCAAGTTAAGATTACAACTAAAGTAAAATAAATGTAATGACTAATCCTGACCTCTCTTATCCTTATCTATTCTTACCATGAGTATCATAGTAATACCTAACTTTAACTCTTTAATGAGTTTGAGTTGGAAAGAGACTAAGTCAAGATCATTCACTATATATCTTTCTTTCCATATCAATTTTTATGGAACTTATTTTAATATCTGTTGCTCATCAATGTTGAGTAATCCACCATTGATTCACAAATTCTTTAACTATCAATCCTTGATCTACTATTTCTCGATCTTATCATAACATCTACTTAAATCTTTTAAAGAGGGCATAGTCCATGAATAACCTTAATCCAATATGAAATACTAACAAGATAATTTCAATACAATTGAAAAGTAGTATTGATAAAGCCTTGCTTAGCCAACTAAGGACTTAAGCTATAAATGATTAAAGGATTATATTTATCATGCCTTACTCACCAGGATGGTCTACCTATATCTAGTATAAAATATATTGGTTGGTAGAACATGATTGAAACCCTAGTAGAGATAAGTTATCCTAGAGTAGTCATTACAAGCCACATAAATATAATGTAGGGTTGGAGTGTGAGTTATTGGAGTAAAGTAAATGTAGGATGATATTATTCAATTAAAGCTAGTTTAGCATAGAGTTATGGAAGAAGTGTTATTCATCTTAAAGGATAGTAAGCCTTAGAGAAAGGTAGTTGGATACATACATACATACATCTGATGAAGAAATATTAGTGATGGATGATTAAGGAACATTATGAGTGGAGTTTGAAAGAACTACTTGTTGGATTGATGATTATCAACAGTAGAGTAGTGGGTATAACCAAGCAAAGATATGAGAAAACTATGAAATACTTTAGTATCAAACTCATTGGATTCATCCATGAGTTTAGAAGAATAAAAGGTGAATAAGAACATTCTTGTGAAGTAAAGCTCATCATACTAACTATGATGATAGATAGGAAGAAGTATTATATCTAGGAAAGGAATTCCTTAATAAGAAGTCTAGAATTATGAATTATGGAAGATAGTAATTCTTGGTAAACAATCAACTTTAAATCTTAAAACCAAGTATAATATCCATTTCATATTAAGAATTCCTCATCTTATATCTATATCACTTAATAGGAATATTTCCCTATAGCAAATTACATAAGCACATCTCTGCCAAGTCCAACCATCATAATTATATGTGCTTAGGAGTATCTTTATCAATTCCTTTCTATAAAACATTCTAAATATAACTTTGTAGTCCTAAAGGTGATGTCATCAAATATCACAAACAGAAAACAATATGCTTAGTTATTAAATCTTTACTCACATCCATAAAGGAATCTAAGTATATTAAAAACCCTAAACCCTAGTGTAAATATTCATAATTCAAAACCCTAAACTTCTTTGTTTATCATAATAAATTATATATACATTTCAATTTTCCAAGTTAATGGAAGTAGTAATAACTATATTAATTTCTTTTATATTTCATACATCAAATAATGATATAGGATTATAATACATATAAAAAATTCTATTCAAAACTATGAGTCAATTAGAGTTAAGTTTTATAAACAAATAAGAAAATATCATTTAATAAATCCATGATTAAAAGTGGAGAGAAAAATAATAAGAAAAGCTTCTACAAAATATTAAAAGGGGTTCATATTGAGAAAATAAAAGAAATATAAAAAGATTATATAATAAAAGTTCACAAATGATACTAAATATATTTTAGTATTACTACAATTATCCAGCAAATAAATTCTACAAAGAAAAGTTCAAATTAAAGATTATATACAAATCTGAAAAGGAAAACAGAAAATAGAGAACAAATAAAAAACCAAGACCTAGTCGTGGCCGAACTCCTACCTACTTACCTGTCGCCCAGGTGCAGCCCACAAAGGCCCAGTAACCAGCCCAGCTCATTCTCTCTTGTGACTGACGAGTGGGGCCAGGGAAGGATCGCGGGTTGAGAAGAAATAAACGCCAGGGGTTTTTCCACAAAAGCGACATCGTCGTCATCCTCACGCACACAGGCAGCTCGCTGGAGGAGCTCGCCGCCGCCCGATGCCGTCGTCGTCGTCAGCCGTGCGTCAAGATGCTCGCCGTTGTTCCAGAGGGGGATAAGAAGGCCACCGTGACGTCCTGCCTCAATCCCTATCCACAATCCCTCCTTATCCTCTCCGATTCAAATGGGGCCGAAACCCTAGCTCACTGAAGCCACATCTCGCCGTCGAACCACATCTCCCCACACTCTTCCAAGCAACCATGGAGAAGGCCGTCCTTCGTAGATCCTCTGAGTAGAATCTTGTATCAAGGGGAGCACTGGAGAGGGCGAATTTTGTCGTTCCTATTTGCGGCAGTTCGTCGGAATCCTCGTCGGAGACCTCGCCTCCGACCACGCCGGTCCTCGCCAACCTCTCTATCATCATCAGGGTCTGTTCCTGAACACTCCAACATTCCTACATCATTGTATCTCGTTGTTAAACGTCATCGCACCTTCTGTCCTCGTTGGCCACCGTCGGAGCTCGTCGGAGCTGAGGCTCCGATGACTATTTCTAAGCGGCGCCGCCACTTTAGGGTTCAGCGCGTTGCGCTGATTCGAACTAGGTTAGTTTCGCTTGTTAGGGTGTCGTGGATCATCGCCGGCGACCAACCACTGGCGGTGATGGTGGTGCTGACGCCATAACTACGTCACACCGATGCCACCCTGGACCCAGTCCCCTGTTTGACCCGGTCTTTGTCTCACGTGGCAAGTGACATGGCCTAGGGCCCATATGTCATTGACTGGGGGTAGCCAACCAGTCGGTAACAAATGCATTTTCTTTAACCTGTGCGCTGAGGTGGCCACTGGCCCACTGGTCAGTGATTCAGGCTAGATGCGGGTGCGGTGTGAAAAGTATTTCATGTTTAAGAAATAAATAAAATGTTATAAACTAAGTTATAAAAAAATTCCAGAAATTAAATAAATGAGTAAATCTTGTTTAATTAATAACTTTTGATTTATAATTCAAAAAATGTGTATAATATATGAAAATTTGTAGAAAAATAAAATCTACAACTTAAACTTATTATCCAATATTATTATGATAATTATTTAAATAAATATTATTTAATAAAGGTTTAAAAGTAATAAAACTTGGTAATTCATATTTTAATAATGATAAATGTTAAAAATATGAATAAAATACCAAAAATCTTAGAAAATTAAGAACTATAGTTTAAAACTATAATCATGCATTATTATTTCACTTAATTAAATATTTATTATTTACTAAATATTTATAAAGTAATAAATATTGTCAAAATCATATCTTATTATTCATCAATCACAAAAATAAATATAATATACCAAAATGATCACAAAAATAATACCTACATGTTAAAAATATAATGTTCCACTTTTGAGTTAACTAAAAATTCAAATACTTTAATAACTCAAATTTAAACTTATTTACTTAATTGATAATTCATATTAGGGTAAATAAAAAATTGCTAATATTTCTAAAATTACCCAATAGAGTCTAATAAATAGTATTAGTCTTCAACATTAAATGATATAAATTCAAAATAGTTTAACACATTTTAATTACAATTTTATTGAATTATCATTCAACCATAAGTGTAGACTATTTTCGAAAAGGATCCTTATCCAATCTAAAATCTCTGAGAATAATTATAATTAGCTAAAACCCAATCCTTTACTTTAACCACAAGTTTATAAACAAATCAAAACACTATAGTGAGTTCATAAGTAGTAAATAATATTGTTTATTTTTTCACAAACCTTAATCATACCTTGTAGGGAGATAAATCCCTTTAAACATTTATAAAATCAAGAAACCACTACACCAAGTAAAAGGGTGACCATTCTTAAGTACCTTAAGGAAACATTACCAGGTACACAAGGTACAAATATCATAAGCATTACATTTCTAAACTATCTTTGTTTTGAAGTTAACTTTAGTTTACAAAAATATAAATATAACACTATAAGCATTATTATATGTTTTATAGTTAACTTTGGTATGAACTAATTAAGTTATAAAGCATCTCAAGCCAAAACTATTTAAGCAAACACAAATAACATCGACCACCACTAACTAACCACAAAAATTGTTTAAACCTTAAAAAAGGAATCTTTTCTTCAAAAGTTATTCATTTGGCCACTTCAGACAATATATGACAAATAATCAAGATCACATTACTTCATACTTCACTTGTATACCTAGGAGCGATAACACTTAAGCTATTTATAAGTGACTCTACCTATAAAGCAAAGTTTGGAAATAAACTATTAAAGTGTAAACAATTTAGAATAGCATTTCGTAGATATATATATTTGCTGCATAAATATGTGTTGTTCACACACACTCACAAGCCCTAATAAGTAGCACAAGTATTAAACTCATCTAAAAGTACAAACACATTTCAAAGACATCATTTCTAGTACCCAAACCCTAGAACAACGTTATCCCCGGGATTTGCGTTTATAACGTGCATCACATTACTTATGCATAAGAGCATATTGCTTCTTTAAACATTAGTCCTTACCGGACCAATGATGATGATTTCAGATTTTGGGTCTTATACTGACTCGAAGACCATGAGTGCATAATCTTGCAATCACAAAAGGCAAGTTCACACTTGCTCATGTCCTTTGGTTATTTTCTGTAAAGTATTTTACAAATTCAATGTGGACATCTCCTGCATTTGAAAAAGATCCGAAAACACTATTTTCATAATAATGTGACTATAGGTTATTACCATGAGGTAATAACCTACTATAAAAGTTCTGGTGGTAAAGGAACATACTACATAGGACTTAACAAACCAATATCGCTAGTGATTGTTGCGTCGTATATTACGCGTTAACCATGAGATTTGGAATGGGACGGAGAAGTCAGTTGTATCCTTTTCCTATTGTATGGAGGCAAGACGACCTTAGCGTGACGTTGCGATTGCTTGTGTGGATCCAACATATGGGTGGGCACCCTTACGCCCCACACTTTTGGTGTCTAGATTATCTATGGATGGTGTTTAGTGGATGGACCATTTAATATGGCACGTGCCAGGGCAACACCAAGTCATAGAGTCTTCGGGAACTCATTAGGGTTTTAGCCTGCCTGAAAGGGGGTTTAACGAAGGTGAGCTAGCCCCAAGGATCGTGCAGACATATGAGGTCGCGGAGAGGGCAGTGATTGGCTTGGATCATCTACCGGGCCCCACAACATGAAATTGTGGACGGGTAAGCTGCCCGGTTATGCAACAAGGAGTTGATCTCTCATGGGTAAAGTAACGCACCTATGCAGAGTGTAAGAACTATAACTTATTACTCCCTGTTCCGGGAAGGAGCTGCGAATGCGGCGGGAAAGGAACTCAATGAAAGTTCTGGTAAACCCATGAAGGCTGACGGACATAGCTTTTCAGAATAAAAGCAACCTTTGAAGAAATGTTTACGAAAACTTCTATTGCCTACGACCTACGGTCTGTGGTTGTAGCTATAGTGCATCAAACACTCCTTTTCTAGTGAATTTGCTGAGTACGCTCATACTCAAAGTATCTTCTTAACCTTTGCTAGATTCTGAAGCCAGGATAAACAACATCTACATCAAGTTATGCTCCAGGACTCAAAATCCAAAGCTAAAGCTCTTCAGTAAAGTCAAGGAAGTCAACATTTACATCAAAACAAGTGAAGACGCAGTTACTGATTAGATAGGAATATAATCTCTAGCCAAAGAACCTAATTCTGTAGTGTATTGCAATAGCCGCAATACCAATCCCTTAGTTAAAATACTAGTCTTAATAGTATAATAGTTCTTGCGTTGTTTATCTTTGATTCTTCTCGGTATGAAGTTCTTTCTCTCTCTTTAACCTAGAGTGTTCTCTGGATCTTGTATAAAGAGTGAGTTGTAACCTTTAGCCATGCATTGGACCCGTTGTGTTTCTGTGGTGCCATTCTGAGGGATGTAATACTAGTGAACGGTGTTTCATTGGTGTTATGTCAGCGACTATAGTATACTACATCATGCAGTGGTATGCTAGGTCACCGCAGTTAGTATCAGAGCATATGCTTTGACCTTAGGTTAGAAACCTAGTAAATGGGTAGAACCTGTAGGACACATCCTAGCAATAATAAAGAATTCTCTAGTGATATGAGGGATATTCACTTGAGAATAATCCTGTTATGTTACCGGTGCGATAATTCTTTAGTATGATTGCAATTCCGATCATTACCCAGGAGTTTTAACTCTATGTGACTGATGATAATTTCTTATCTATAGTTCTACATGGCATCTCGATATCCACCCCAGAATGTTCAAGTGATGAACGGGACGCTGAATGAGTATGAAGGGGATTGGACAGATAATCTCCGACAACTTCTATGCAGTTTGGAATGTGAATCGAGACTTTTGGTTAAGATTTACAGTTACTATGATGGGAAGGTATTAGCTAAATACCGTGTCATGATCATGTTACCCAAGAAGTTAGGACTTAAGGGAGAAATTCCATCAGGAGAGGCAAGATGCATGGAATATGCATATCAGATTGTCGTAGCAGCAGCTATAACCATGATCCAAGAACAGAAATCCCAAGCTCTAGAAGGTAGTACTCATACTATTATACCACATTAAACCTCAAACCCAGAGCATGAGGTAGATCACTCTACTCTAGTTCAAGCTGAACCTACTCTAGCTGTAGAGTATATGGATCGTTATCGATCTTTGCTAAATACTTATCATAACACTCACCAAGTCTTAGTTTAGGAACTGGATATGGTCATTGAGGATTTTACTGATCCCGATAAGGCAATGGCACGTAGGAAGAAGTTAGATAAAGAAGCTAGGCATCCTAAATACATACCTTCAGGAGAAGTGTATGAGGAAACGGAGTTTGATGATCCAAACTCAGAAAATTATGCCTACTACCAAACTAAAAAACAGCCACCTGAAGACCTATGGACCAAGTACAACTCCGAATAACCATAGAGAGCCTTATGGACCATATGGGGGTGATACCAATCCAATCGTCTTAGAAGAGTATTCCAATAGCTACTACACCAATATGTACGACTGGATCCAAGAAAAGGCTAAGGAGCCAACTTACTATGAGGAAGCATTGTCGGAAAACCAGGAATATTCGGTGGAAGATTACGCCAACTCTAGTCATTTTTCAATGACTAATCTCAGTCTCGGTACTTCTAATCAAGAATACGCACCTCCTGGATGCTCTTACGCTCTAGAAGGCAATCGTAGGACTTCATGTCATCATGGACGGAATTCCAGGAAGAACTAGAGGATGATGAAAGTAAGAAAGGAACAACATCCCAAGGGATGAGTGCTTGAATAATGAACATAGAGGGTAATGCGTATTGTAGTTTAAAAGGTGTGCCGAAATAAGAGAGGATATACTCACAAGAACAAGAAGTTCTTGTAAGATAGTTGGGTAAATAGGTGAGGAGCAAACCGTTGGAACATCTAGTACATTTGTAAATTATTTAAAACCTATGTATAATACATGGTATATGTTTTGTTGTTTATCAACTTTTGGATCTTCTTGAATTTTTTGATTGGCTAGATCTATACATGAAGCTAATTAGGTGTGCAAATGCATGATGTAACACCTAGTTATTACTTGATGTTATAGACCTAGATAGAAACAGGAATTCATGTAAGGGAGTGACGAGTTCCAAAAATCAAGACGAAGACTTACATAATGGATGAAGCAAAATATAAGGAGTATTAACATAATTTGGAGGATAGATCCAGCATATATCATTTCTAGTCAGCTTTAGAAGAAAGTTTAGTGTCAAAGATGTATGGAGCAACAAAAAGTAATAAACTTAAAGCTCATTCAAAGTAGGTAAGTACTAAGAAGTTAACGAAGTAGTAGTACCAAGTTCATGGGAGTATCATGAATTAGTAAAAAGATAAAGTTGTGGAGCAAAATGGTATTCAAGCTTTGATAATTCAGAGAGAATTCCAGTAGTAGGTCTGAAACTGTAAGGTAATACCGACCACCTAGAATGATCCGCCATTGGTACTTAATCCATAGTCGGTATTCCAATCCACAGTTGGTATTTTGTCCATAGTTGGTATTTGGTTAACCTTGTTAACCAGGTATTTTTTAAAAAGTTGCATAAAGAGCATAAAATTTGGCCTAAGCTAAGTAAGACCTAAAGTAGTATAAAATTTAAAGGCGATCATCTTTTGAGATGCTTCGGAAAGTCAGTCTTAACCCAACGCAAATGTCCAATTGTAAGTACGACATATAATGCTGAAAGATTTGCTTCAGAGATCCACAACTGTTTGGATACACCGTACAATCCTTTATCGGAACCTAACTAGGTAAAGTATCAACTGAACAGAGACCAACCTCCTAGTTATAAAGCCAATAAATGATATATATATATACAATTTAAAGACTATTAGTAAACCCTAAGGGGGAGAGTAGACATTATGAATGAAAGATTGAAGAGGTACTATAGATGGTAATGAAAGATTATCTAAAGCTTTAAAAGGTATAAGCTTGAAGGTAATAAAAGGATAATCATAACCAACTAATTCTAGAAGAAACAACTCTAAGTAACCCTTAAAAAGTAATAGAGAACACCCAACTGGACAAGTATTGAGAATTAAAAATTCCAATGGGTATGGACGAAATGAGTTCAAATTCAATCTTGGAAGGAGTATCAGTATCAACTATACTATGACAGGAATAGAAATATAGTCTTTTGACCACAAACACGGGCATATAGAAACTTAAAACTTGTTTTAAGGAGACCCTCTAGACTGTAATTAACATAGTAATAAAGTTTGATGATTAAATAAAAATAATTGGATTAGGATATCTAATCAGGTTATGGAATACTACAATTAATTCCATTTAAGGTCATCATGGAGTGGAGAAATGTAGCAACAACTACAAGACAATTCCTTACTCCGAAATGTGAGAGTTTGCGAACTTCGAGGACAAAGTTTATTTTAAGGGGGAGAGTCTGTAACATCCCAGCATTAGAGACTAGAAATAATCTGAAGCCAGATGTGTGCATTGCATTCATGCATAGAAAATCCGAATAATTTTCACGCTTTTAAATAAGAACTTGTCAAAATGATTGAAGCTTCTCTCAACTTAATGAAATTGAAGTAGATCATCAAGTTGAGTGTGATAAGTCTCATTATGACCTTTGTTAAAACCTTATTTGGGTAAACATGATTTGATCTAAGGGTAGATCAGATATAATAACTGATTCTCATAATACCTTGCATAAATAATTAGTATCTGATCCTTAAGGGATCATACCATAACATTCAGCACAACAAACCATAAGTGCCAAGTTAAGATTACAACTAAAGTAAAATAAATGTAATGACTAATCCTGACCTCTCTTATCCTTATCTATTCTTACCATGAGTATCATAGTAATACCTAACTTTAACTCTTTAATGAGTTTGAGTTGGAAAGAGACTAAGTCAAGATCATTCACTATATATCTTTCTTTCCATATCAATTTTTATGGAACTTATTTTAATATTTGTTGCTCATCAATGTTGAGTAATCCACCATTGATTCACAAATTCTTTAACTATCAATCCTTGATCTACTATTTCTCGATCTTATCATAACATCTACTTAAATCTTTTAAAGAGGGCATAGTCCATGAATAACCTTAATCCAATATGAAATACTAACAAGATAATTTCAATACAATTGAAAAGTAGTATTGATAAAGCCTTGCTTAGCCAACTAAGGACTTAAGCTATAAATGATTAAAGGATTATATTGATCATGCCTTACTCACCAGGATGGTCTACCTATATCTAGTATAAAAGATATTGGTTGGTAGAACATGATTGAAACCCTAGTAGAGATAAGTTATCCTAGAGTAGTCATTACAAGCCACATAAATATAATGTAGGGTTGGAGTGTGAGTTATTGGAGTAAAGTAAATGTAGGATGATATTATTAAATTAGAGCTAGTTTAGCATGGATGAAAGTACTGACTTTATACGACTAGAGGGGGGGTGAATAGGCGTCTACCCAATTTTAATTTGTTTCTCACTTTTAGGCTCAACAAGAAAGGAAGTTATCTAGAGATGCAACTAAGTGAACAACCTAAATGCAAGGAAACAAACACCAACAACAAAAAACAGTAAATAGCAAGGAGTAAAGGAAGGGAACGAAGTAACCAGAGAGGGGACACGGAGATGTAATTCCCGTAGTTCACTCCCAAGGAGCTACGTCTACGTTGGAGAGGTGTCGGGGCCACACAAGTTCACCCGAGCGCCACAAAGGCCTCACCTTCTTCTCTGGTGAGCTCCCCCACAAAGGAGGCCTCACAATCCACTAACCGGTGACCTTGAAGGCACCAACCGAAACCTTTACACCAAGGTTGAGGGGGAGGCTCCACAACTCAATTGGAGTCCCTCAACGACACCTCGAAGCTTTACAACGCAAGCCTTAGCTCCGAGGATGCCCTATACCATCTAGGGTTCCAAGAAACCCAAGAGCAACAAGATCCACAAAGGATGGGTGGGGGAAATCAAATCTTCTTTGGTGGAAGTGTAGATCTAGGTCACCTCCCTCACCTCTCAAAAGATCAAGTCATTTGAGTGGCTAGAGAGAGAGAGATCTAGTGAGGTGAAGCTCAAGCATTAATGGAGGAGAGAGAAAAATTCAAGAGAGAGTGGGAGGAAGAAGAGGGGTGCCTTAAATAGGCCCCCTCGCGCTGAACCGTTACATCCCCCGTGACCTCACCGGAAGTTCCGGTGAGAGGCCGGAAGTTCCGCCCAGCCTGTCTCCAATGGTCATCAGACCGTTGACGCCCGCTCCAGAAGCGCAACCGGAAGTTCCGGTCAAAACATACCGGAAATTCCGGTGAACTTCCGATGCTAGTTCCGACCAAGTTTCGGCAAATAGAACGCTTCAAAACAGAAGGTTACTGAGCCACCACCGGAACTTGGAGCGGAACAAGGGGCAGAACTTCTGGGTCGCGAACCGAGCCTGGTCGGAAGTTCCGGCGTCTGGGCGGAAGTTCCGCTTAGGATCTTTTGGCAGGACAAGTTCCGATGCAAGTTCCGGCCCAAGTTCCGGCAAATAGAACACTTCATACAGAAGGTTACTGATTCACCATCGGAACTTGGGGCGAAACTAGCGTCGTAACAAAGTGTAGAACATCCCGCAGAAAAGAATCTAAGCGGAACTTCCAGCCTAGGCCCGAAGTTCCGGTGAGACACAAAAAGGCTCCAATAGAACAGGAAAACGCTCTCTCACGGGATAATGGGATGGCTGTGGCGGTGCATATAGGTTTGTGCAAGATCAAGTGATTTCCCACAGCCTTCCAAAATGGACCCCCTCTTAATAGTACGATGACCTAAAAACAACAACCGGAGAGAAACTAGGAGAAGACTAAAAGGCCACCGTCTTCATGAGATCCCAAGAGAGCATCCACCACTATAGAGGGAGACATCAACAACGTTTCCCCTGAAACTCAAGCGCATAATTAAAAACACAGTTGGGATTATCATTAACACCAAAAAAAACATCATGGGAAGATATAGTCCTTTCAATCTCCCCCTTTTTGGTGTTAGATGACAATCCCAAAGATTTGCATAGAATCAAAGCAATCTTTGCAATAGACGGGACAAGCTCCCCCTGTATGTGTGCAAGGTAGAGAAGAAGAACTCAAGACTGGCACACATACACGGAGGCTCCCCCTACCAATTGCAAAGATAGCACAAGTGCAAGGTACAAGAAAGGATAGAGATCATACCAGAACCAACCAAATGTGGTGGAGACAAAAGGAGTAATAATAACAATAAGAGCAATGAGGCTCCACCACCATATGCAACAGCTCATAAGATGACAACAAGATACCACACTCACGGCATTGTATAAGATACCACAAAGATACCACATAGTCTCAAACATAACATACCACATGGTCCACAAGCACACATAAGTTCACGGACATAAATCCACAAGCACACAAATAAACTAGAGAGTTCGCGAGCAAGAAAAGATCAAAGGCAAGAACAGGCTCGCGACTCAACCCATGCAAATCCCGTAGACAACCTAATAGACATCTTTCTCCCCCTTTGGCATCGAGACACCAAAAAGTAAGAAGAGATCAATCTACTCGTCCCAGCCATGAGAGGGGGAGGAGGAGAAGACTCAGGGACCCAGGGACCCCACTCAGGCGGACCAGTGACCTCCTCCTCAGACTCATCCTCGGACCAGTGGCAGTTGTCGTGAATCCAATCATCCTTGGGAACAGTGATAGAGCTAGAGACCGGAGAGCTAGGAATGTTGAGAGCGGTCGTGATGGCCTTCTGGCGCTGAACATTGTGACGCTGATCGACATAGGCCTGATACTCACGGTCCTGCAGAAAGCAGAAAGTTTTTTGCACTTTCCCAAGCAACTTCTTTTCCCAAGACGGCTGCCTATGGAGAGAAGGACCACCAGCACTAGAGCCACCAGGAGCAGAGGAGGGACCATCAGCAACATCTTGAGCCTTCTTGAGGGCAGCTTCCTTTTCTTCTTGAGAGCGAGGCTTTTGGTGCTTCATCACACGTAGCTTCTTCTCCTCATGAATGGTGATGTTGTCTTGAGGAAAGGAGGTGCCAGTCGTCTCAAGCCACTTGTGATTGATGAGAGTCTGTATGTAGGGAGCATAGATGCAGGAGCGCTTTTCAATGAGAGCCACCCACATCTCTGAGTAGATGAAGTGCATAATATCCATTGACCTATCTGTGTCCCGGCGAAGATAAGTTTGATGCATGAGGTCAACCTGATAGCCATGAAACTGATCAAAGTTGCCAGCCTTGGGAGAGATGGTGTTCAAGTACACCCTGCGCATGATGTCAAAAACTGGCAGCAGATGATTCACAAATCCAATAGTTCCCCACCCTTCAATGTAGAGAGGCTCCAGGACCTCAGGATCAGCAGCTTCAGGACCATGAACACGCCAACCATTTGCCCCGCGGCCAGGCTGAATGGGATAGCCAAGAAGCTTAGCAAACTCAGACCAAGTGGCGGTAAGAAACACATCCCTGGTCATCCACTTCATCACACCTTCAGTAGAGGACTGCATGTGAATAAACAGAGTTGAGTAAAACTGAGCAATAGCAGTCACATCAAAGTTCTGATGGTGCTCCATGAGGGGAACCAGCCCAAACTTCTGGCAAATATCAAGAGCCTCGCCAAAGTAAACTTGCTTCTCTTCCATGTGAGCCACATTGATGTACTTTTGAGGAGCAACCACGAACTTCTTCTTCGATGCATAAATTTCTTCATATATCTGTTCCTGATGGCAGGTGTGGAAGTGAGGGTCCAAGCAAAGACGATCACGAGGCACGAGGTATGGATCCGTAGCCCTGAATGCAGAGTAAGCTTTCTGAGACCACTTGGAAATCTTGGCTTTGGTCATGTCTGGCCCAGCAACAGTGGCCTTCTGAGCAAGAGCAGGCCTTTTCCCTATAGCAGCAGCACGGCGAGCAACAGCAGCCTTCTGACGAGTAGTCTGAGTGGTCGGACGCACAACCTCAACATCTTCTTCATCAATCTCAGGAGGAATGTCAGAGGATGGTCGGCGGGCACGCTTGCCTTGGCGGGTATCTCCTTGTCCTGAGAGGAAAGCAGAAGAGTAGGGAGGGAAGGTGGGGTAAGTGCACAAGTTCGGAAGAGGAAACAAACGAGATAGATTGGAAAAATACAATCAGGAAAACAAATTGCATTGTTGCCGGAACTTCCGCTGAATCGCCGGAACTTCCGGTGAAAACAGTACACCGGAAGTTCCGGTCGTGGCTCACCGGAAGTTCTGGTGAGACCACGAACTGACGGTTCCAAACAGCAGTTCACTAGATCTAGATCTAAAAGCCACAAGTGCAAAGATTTTCAAGAATGTATTGGACCAATATACTCTAGCATGATACCCTAGGCCTACCAAGATCTTCCAACAAGTTCTAGCCAAAGAACTAGCCTAGACATGGTGTGCCCTAACTCAAGCCATGGTGAGAGCAAGATCTCCATTAATGGAGGGAGTTGAGGGCAAATACCGGAGTCCATGGAGGGAGATCGAGGTGGGGAAGGATCCCACGGACCAGATCTGCGGAGGAGTGGATGGAGACGAAGGGGCCGGAGCACCTTCGTGGAGAGGTCCTGCCCGGCGGCTGCTCCAAATAGAGGACGGGTCTTGGGGGAAAAAGGAAGAAGATCCCGTTTTCCCCTAGGGCCCACCTTATATAGGACGGGGAGCACCACCGGAAGTTCCGGTCAGGGACCGGAAGTTCCGGTGGACCGGAAGTTCCGGGTCAGACTGACCGGAAGTTCCGCTGACGCCAGGAAGACCATCTCAGGTTTGGAAGACAACAAGGAAGAACTCGTGCAGGGAATAGAGAGGGCTTAAGGTAAGGAAAGGCTTAGGATAGAGAGCTCAAACTGTGAAGAACCAAAACCAACAAAAACCAAGAAAAAGAAAAAGGTCAAAGACACAAATAAAAACGGGTCGGTGGCCGATGCCACCTTATATAAGAGTAAATGGCTTGACACCACGAAGATATATCTTGGGTTCATTACCAACACTCATCATGAAGCTCAAATGGTCTCCTTTAGAGACTATAGAGTATGAAAACTTTAATGTGCGCATAATAGGGATAGCGTTTGTTCATAAGAGGAACTACACTCCCCCTAAATCCATGCCTACATCCAAACAAGATACACATTGAGACGCGGGTAGGTGTGCAAGTTACTCAAGCAACATTGCTTGAATCAATGATATTTAGCTCATGCCTTAACTCCCGGAACCTTGCTTCATCAAGAGGCTTCGTGAAAAGATCCGCAAGATTTGCCTTGGTGGGAACATACTCCAAAGAAATGTCTCCTCTAGCAACATGGTCCCGAATGAAATGATGACGAATCTCAATGTGCTTGGTCCGGTTGTGTTGCACGGGATTGTGAGCAATAGAAATTGCACTCTCATTGTCACAAAGAAGAGGCACCTTGTCAAAAGATAGTCCAAGATCCTTCAAGGTTTGCTTCATCCATAGCAATTGAGCACAACAGCTTGCGGCAGATATGTACTCAGCTTCGGTAGTGGACATAGACACACAGTTTTGCTTCTTCAAGGACCAACAAACCAAAGATCTTCCGAGGAACTGACAAGCTCCGGAGGTTGACTTTCTTCCCACTTTGTCTCCAGCCCAGTCCGAGTCCGTGTAACCAATGAGATCAAAGCTGGCTCCCTTGGGGTACCACAACCCAAAGTTTGGGGTATCAACTAAATATCGAAAGATTCTCTTGACCGCCACCATGTGACTTTCCTTTAGTGCGGCTTGAAATCTTGCACACATACCCACACTCAACATAATATCCGTTCGGGATGCACAAAGATAGAGCAAAGAACCAATCATAGAACGATAGAGTTTTTTATCCACCTCCTTACCCTTGGGATCGAGATCAAGATTAACCTTAGTTGACATGGGAGTCTTGGCACCTTTGACTTGATCAAACTTGAACTTCTTGAGCATGTCTTGGATGTACTTGGCTTGGTTGATGAAAGTCCCTTTCCTCAATTGCTTGACTTCAAATCCAAGGAAAAACTTCAACTCCCCCATCATGGACATCTCGAAGCGATCGGTCATGAGCTTGGCAAAATCCTCATTAAAAGTTTTGTTAATAGACCCAAAGATAATGTCATCAACATAGATTTTGGCATACGAACAAGTGGCCTCCAACTTTCTTAGTAAAAAGAGTGGGATCAATGAGGCCCACTTCGAAGCCACGGTCTAACAAGAGCTCCCTAAGGCAATCATACCACACACGTGGGGCTTGCTTGAGGCCATAGAGTGCCTTATTGAGCTTGTAGACATGGTTCGGAAAAAGTGGATCCTCAAAACCTGGAGGTTGCTTGACGTATACCAACTCTTTCAAAGGACCATTAAGAAAAGCACTCTTAACATCCATTTGATGCAACTTAAAGTTATGATGGGTAGCGAAGGCAAGAAGCATACGAATGGATTCAAGGCGAGCAACGGGGGCGTAAGTCTCACCGTAGTCGATGCCCTCAACTTGTGAGTATCCTTGAGCAACTAACCTTGCCTTGTTGCGCACGAAAATTCCATTCGCATCGCACTTGTTCTTGAAGACCCACTTGGTTCCAATGACGTTTTGACAGTCTTTGGGCCGCTCAACCAATGTCCAAACATTGTTCCTCTTGAAGTTGTGAAGTTCCTCGTTCATAGCATCAAGCCAATCATCATCTTGAAGAGCTTCGAAGACTTTCTGTGGTTCCACAAGAGAGATAAACGCATGGTGAGAGCTAAAGGAAGCAAGTTGCCTTCTAGTAGTGGAACCTTTATTGAAATCTCCATAGACATTATCAAGGATATGGCCATCTCGAACAAGCTTGGCGAGACGATAGGTTTGACGGCGGGCTTGTGCTTCAACTCGAGATTCTTGAGCTACCACTTGGTCATTGCCACCAATTGAGCCGCCACCTTGACTATAAGCACGAACACGAGGGTCATCTTCATCAATTTCCACTTCGGGGGAGTCATCACTTGGAGAGGATCCTTGAGGATCATTGACTTGCTCTTGATCTCGACGAGCTTGACCTTGGGAAGAGCCGTGACCTTGAGGAGGAGCCCCATCTTGGGGAGGTTGATGAGGTTGATGAAGAGCTTGTCCGTGGGAGGTGCCTTGAGGAGGAGCCCCATCGTGGGGAGATTGACGTTGTTGATGAAGAGCTTGTTCTTTGGAGCTTGGAGAGTCATGAGCATGGGAAGCTTCGGAAGAGCTTGAGGGAGCTTGTGCCAAGAAAGTAGGTCCTTGAGGGGCAAGATGATCTTGTGAAAGTGAGGGCTCCACTTGAGTAGAGCTTGGTCCTTCTCCTTCGTCCATAAGGGGATCCTCAATGGGGAGGTGGAAGCCCACAACCATTCTTCTTATGGCCTTGGGAGGAATTTCATCACTTGGATCACAAACACCATCTTGCCTAACAAGAGACTCATGATTTTCATCAAACTTCACGTTGCTCGTTTCTTCAACTCTTCCATTGGCTTTGTTGTAGACTCTATAAGCATGGGACTGATTTGAGTAGCCAATGAAAATTCCTTCTTGAGCCTTGGATTCAAACTTGGACAAACGAAATCCTTTTTTCAGAATGTAGCACTTTCAACCAAACACCTGAAAGTAGCTAACATTAGGCTTTTTCCCGGTGAGAAGTTCATAGGGGGTCTTGTTATTTTTCTTGCGGAGATAAAGCCGGTTGGTTGCATGGCAAGCGGTGGAGATGGCCTCGGCCCAAAAGTTGTATGGAGACTTGAACTCAGCTAGCATAGATCGAGCCGCATCCATCAAAGTGTGATTCTTCCTTTCGGCAACTCCGTTTTGTTGAGGGGTGTAGGGAGTGGAGTATTGATGCTTGATTCCTTCATCACTGAGAAACTCATCCAAGGTATAGTTTTTGAACTCGGTGCCATTGTCACTTCGAATTGAGAGAATAGTTGCATTGTGCTTCCGTTGAACCTCATTAGCAAAGTCAATGACGGCTTGTTGGGTCTCACTCTTGTACTTGAAAAAGAACACCCAAGTGTACCTTGAGAAATCATCCACAATAACCAAGCAATACTTCTTGCTCCAAGGCTATCATGAGAGGGAGGACCAAAGAGATCCATATGCAAGAGCTCCAAACACCTCTCGATAGTGATCTGATTGAGTGCTTTGTGAGGAGTTTCATGCATCTTCCCTTCAATACAAGCCCTGCAAACATGATCTTTGGCAAAAGAAACATCATTAATTCCAAGGATGTGGCCCTCGGAGTGAAGTCCTTGCAAAGTTCTCATGTTAACATGGGCTAGGCGGCAATGCCACAACCAGCCCTTGTCGGCTTTAGCATAGAGACATAGAGCATGAGGAGTAGTGGTCCCTGAAAAGTCCACCACATACAAGTCATGTTCTACATATCCTACAAAAGCCACCTTGAGAGACTTGCTCCACATGAGGACCACAGTATGAGAATTAAAGAAAGAAGAAAGACCCATAAGAGCAAGAGCACGAACTGAGAGTAAGTTGTAACCAAGAGTTTTGACAAGCATGACGTCAACCAAGGATACATTCGGGGTTACCACCACTTTGCCAAAACCCAAAACCTGAGAGCTTGTTTTGTCACCGTAGGAGACCATGGTGTTTGCAATATTGGGCCTCAATTCGGTCATGATAGACTTGCTTCCGGTCATATGACTCGTGGCACCACTATCAAGCACCCATTTTGATCCACCGGAAGCATAGTCCTACAAGAAAATCAAGCCTTGGTTTTAGGTACCCATTTTGCAATGGGTCCCCTTTTGTTAGTGACAAGAGCCTTTGGCACCCAAATGGCCCAATGATAATCATGCGTGTAAGACGTTCCCACGTATCTAGCATATACATGACCATCATAAGATTTCCAAAGAATATAAGAGGGATTGTTCTTTCCAGCAAAGTTGTCACTTTGCAAGAGGGTTAGGCCATTTGGTACCCCTTGGGCCATACCCTTGTTCTTTTTCTTCTTTTTTTTCTTCTTCTTCTTCTTCTTAGTCTTGTCAAGTTGATCCTTCAACACCTTGACTTCCTCTATGAGATGCTCATGCTTGCAACAAGGGTTAGGAGAGCTAGACAAGTCTATAATTTGCACAGCGGAAGACTTAGAGAGATCACAAGTTAATTGAGTTTGAAGCTGTTCATGGGCTTCAAAAAGATTTGAGAATTTACTCTCCAAGGCTTTGTGTTCCTCTTTGAGTTTCTCAAGATCCTTTTGAGTCCTATCATGACCACCCACAAACTCAGCATTTTCTTTCTTGAGAACCTTAACCAAAGCAAGAGCATGGTCACGTTCTTTAATTGTAGAGCACAAAGTGTTGTTATGATCATCTACAAGCTTAGACACATTTTCTTCAAGATTAATTCTCATATTTTGTTCATCCTCAAGACTTTGAGTGAGAGAGGCAATTTCATCGGCGGCATCTCTTTCATTTTTTACTTAGCAAGTCAAGAAGTTCTTCCTTTTCATCTAAGGCATCTCTAGCATTGTCAAGTTGCGCAAGTAAGGACTCAAAGCAGTTTTTAGTTTCTTCATCTAAGGTAGCAACAAATTCACACATGTCAATCATCTATTTCTTCACCTCTAGACCAACAAGATCAAGAGAGGAAGGCTCACTAGAGATAGGTTTAGGAGTGGTTCGGTGTTACCTCGGTGGCCTTGGCCATGAAGCACTTTTGGTTGGAGAAGATGACATTTTCATTTGGCGAGTCGAAGAGGGATAGACATGGAGTTGAGGTAGTGGCAATAGCAGCAACTCCCACAATCTCTCCACCATGAACTTCATCATCATCATCTTCATCCGTGACCGAAAGATATTCTCCATGGACCACAATTGCTCGTTCCTTGTTAGTGGCGTTCTTGACAGCGTAGTTCTTGTTCAAGGGATGAGGAGGTCTTGACTTGATCTTGCGAATGAGACGACCACCATTGTATTCACGGTTCTCAAAGGGACACTTGGCCACGAAGTGACTCTTGTCGTTGCAATTGTAGCACGACCTTGCCTTGGGAGACTTGTTGGGTGAGTTGAATCTTGAGTTGTCCCTTGATCTTGACTTGAATCCGGACTTGTTCCAAAAGGCCCTTGAAGCGAGAGCAAGATGTTCGTTGAAGGCACATTTGAGGTCCTCTTGAGACCACTCACTTGATGTATCATCATCATCAACTTCAATAGCCTTGGCCTTCAAAGCAAGATTCACTTTGGTTGACCCAATGGCTCTAGCTCGAGCGGACTCCGCATTCTTCTTGGCAATAGTCATGGCAATTACTTCACTCAAGACTTCTTGGGAGGTCATTAGGTGAAAGTTGGTTCTTCCCTTGATAGAGTTGAGCTTTTGTTCTTCAAATGGGAGGAGAGCTTGAATGAACTTCCTCTTCATAAACTTGTCATCAACATAGTGAGCCCCAAGGTACCTCATAGTGGAACAAAGGACCTTAAGGCGCCTATACATGTCTTAGGGGGTCTCATCATCTTGCATTGCGAAACCATCGCACTCGTTGTTGATCTCATCAAACTTGGAGCTTTGGATGCTTGCATTCCCAACAAAGAGCTCGGTGAGTTGATCCCAAGCTTCCTTGGCGGTGTCAAATTGGCGAATGTGAGCAAAATCCTTTGGAGTCAAGGACTTTTGAATCATTCCCAAAGTTGTGGCATTGAGTTGCTTGTCCACCACTTCACCTCGTGTCAACTTCTTTGGGTCATATGGAGAGAATCCATCCTCCACAATCCTCATTAACTCAATAGACGAGCTGGAAATATGTGAGCGCATTAGATATTGCCAATTGGCAAAATTAGAAGTATCTAGCATGGGTGGTGCTCCTTGAGGTATAATGTGTGGCATGGGGATGGGTGGATCCGTAGTGTACTTCGGCGGTGGGGGTACCGCCGAGTAGTCCTTTCCTCCATTTTCCTCTTTGGAAGTTGGGTTCTCGGGCTCCTCGATGTTCTCACTTGGAACCTTGGTAGAGGTTTGAGCAACAAAACCAAGTCCCAAGTGAGTGGTGGCAGCCGCGGGAGTTACCCCGGGGGCGGACACCATAACGGTGGGAGGAACCTCGTTGGGTTGGGGTGTGTCAATAACAACCATGGGGTTTGGCTTGAGAGACTGCAAGAGAGTCATCATTTCCTCGAACTTGGACATCATGGATGACTCCAATTGCTTGAGGTCATCCATAGTGGCCAAGTTCTTGGATTTTTCGGTTTCACTACCCCCTTCGTCGGCCATAGTCTCTTAGGCGGTAAAGCCCGAAATAAGAGCCTTGGCTCTTATACCAATTGAAAGTACCGACTTTATATGACTAGAGAGGGGGGTGAATAGGCGTCTACCAAATTTTAATGTGTTTCTCACTTTTAGGCTCAACAAGAAAGGAAGTTATCTAGAGATGCAACTAAGTGAACAACCTAAATGCAAGGAAACAAACACCAACAACAAAAAACAGTAAATAGCAAGGAGTAAAGGAAGGGAACGAAGTAACCGGAGAGGGGACACGGAGATGTAATTCCCGTAGTTCACTCCCAAGGAGCTACGTCTACGTTGGAGAGGTGTCGGGGCCACACAAGGTCACCCGAGCACCATAAAGGCCTCACCTTCTTCTCAAGGTGAGCTCCCCCACAAAGGAGGCCTCACAATCCACTAACCGGTGACCTTGAAGGCGCCAACCGAAACCTTTACACCAAGGTTGAGGGGGAGGCTCCACAACTCAATTGGAGGCCCTCAACGACACCTCGAAGCTTTACAACGCAAGCCTTAGCTCCGAGGATGCCCTACACCGTTTAGGGTTCCAAGAAACCCAAGAGCAACAAGATCCACAAAGGATGGGTGGGGGAAATCAAATCTTCTTTGGTGGAAGTGTAGATCTAGGTCACCTCCCTCACCTCTCAAAAGATCAAGTCATTTGAGTGCCTAGAGAGAGAGAGAGATCTAGTGAGGTGAAGCTCAAGCATTAATGGAGGAGAGAGAAAAATTCGAGAGAGAGTGGGAGGAAGAAGAGGGGTGCCTTAAATAGGCCCCCTCGCGCTGAACCGTTACAGCCCCCGCGACCTCACCGGAAGTTCCGGTGAGAGGCCGGAAGTTCCGCCCAGCCTGGCTCCAACGGTCATCAGACCGTTGACGCCCGCTCCAGAAGCGCAACCGAAAGTTCCGGTCAAAACAGACCGAAAATTTCGGTGAACTTCCGATGCTAGTTCCGACCAAGTTCCGGCAAATAGAACGCTTCAAAACAGAAGGTTACTGATCCGCCACCGGAACTTAGAGCGGAACAAGGGGTGGAACTTCTGGGTCGCGAACCGAGCCTGGCCGGAAGTTCCGGCGTCTGGGCGGAAGTTCCGCTCAGAATATTTTGGCAGGACAAGTTCCGATGCAAGTTCCGGCCCAAGTTCCGGCAATTAGAACACTTCATACAGAAGGTTACTGATTCACCATCGGAACTTGGGGCGGAACTAGCGTCGGAACAAAGTGTAGAACAGCCCGCAGAAAAGAATCTGAGCGGAACTTCCGGCCTAGGCCGGAAGTTCTGGTGAGACACAAAAAGGCTCCAACAGAACAGGAAAACGCTCTCTCACGGGATAATGGGATGGCTGTGGCGGTGCATATAGGTTTGTGCAAGAACAAGTGATTTCCCACAGCCTTCCAAAATGGACCCCCTCTTAATAGTACGGCGACCTAAAAACAACAACCGGAGAGAAACTAGGAGAAGACTAAAAGGCCACCGTCTTCATGAGATCCCAAGAGAGCATCCACCACTATAGAGGGAGACATCAACAACGTTTCCCCTGAAACTCAAGCGCACAATTAAAAACACAGTTGGGATTATCATTAACACCAAAAAAAACATCATGGGAAGATATAGTCCTTTCAATCTCCCCCTTTTTGGTGTTAGATGACAATCCCAAAGATTTGCATAGAATCAAAGCAATATTTGCAATAGACGGGACAAGCTCCCCCTGTATGTGTGCAAGGTAGAGAAGAAGAACTCAAGACTGGCACACAGGTGCAGCCCACAAAGGCCTAGTAACCAGCCCAGCTCATTCTCCTACCTGCTTACCAGTCGCCCAGGTGCAGCCCACAAAGGCCTAGTAACCAGCCCAGCTCATTCTCTCCTGTGACTGACGAGTGGGGCCAGGGAAGGATCATGGGTTGAGAAGAAATAAACGCCAGGTTTTTTTTTCCGTAAAAGCGACATCATCGTTATCCTCACGCACACAGGCAGCTCGCTGGAGGAGCTCGCCGCCGCCTGATGCCGTCGCCGTCGTCAGCCGTGCGTCAAGATGCTCATCGTCGTTCCAGAGGGGGATAAGAAGGCCACCACGACGTCTTGCCTCAATCCCTATCCACAATCCCTCCTTATCCTCTCCGATTCAAATGGGGCCGAAACCCTATCTCACCGAAGCCACATCTCGCGGTTGAACCACATCTCCCCACACTCTTCCAAGCAGCCATGGAGAAGCTCCGTCCTCCGTAGATCCTCTGAGTAGAATTTTGCCGTTCCTCTTTGCGGCAGTTCGTCGGAATCCTCGTCGGAGAGCTCGCCTCCGACCACGCCGGTCCTCGCCAACCTCTCTATCATCATCAGGGTGAGTTCCTGAACACTCCAACATTCCTAAATCGTTGTATCTCGTTGTTAAACACCGTCGCACCTTCTGTCCTCGTCGGCCACCATCGGAGCTCGTTGGAGCTGAGGCTCCGATGACTATTTCTGAGCGGCGCCGCCACTTTAGGGTTCAGCTCTTTGCGCTGATTCGAACTAGGTTAGTTTCGCTTGTTAGGGCGTCGTGGATCGTCGCCGACGACCAACCACTGTCGGTGGTGGTGGTGCTGACGCCATAACTACGTCACACCGACGCCACCCTGGACCCGGTCCCCTGTTTGACCCGGTCTTTGTCTCACGTGGCAAGTGACATGGCCTAGGGCCCATATGTCATTGACTCGGGGGTAGCCAACCAGTCGGTAACAAATGCATTTTCTTTAACCTGTGCGCTGAGGTGGCCACTAGCCCACTGGTCAGTGATTCAGGCTAGATGCGGGTGCGGTGTAAAAAGTATTTCTGTTTAAGAAATAAATAAAATGTTATAAACTAAGTTAAAAAAAATTCTAGAGATTAAATAAATGAGTAAATCTTGTTTAATTAATAACTTTTGATTTATAATTCAAAAAAATGTGTGTAATATATGAAAATTTGTAGAAAAATAAAGTCTACAACTTAAACTTATTATCCAATATTATTATGATAATTATTTAAATAAATATTATTTAATAAAGGATTAAAAGTAATAAAACTTTGCTAATTCATATTTTAATAATGATAAATGTTAAAAATACGAATAAAATACCAAAAATCTTAGAAAATTAAGAACTATAGTTTAAAACTATAATCATGCATTATTATTTCACTTAATTAAATATTTATTATTTATTAAGTATTTATAAAGTAATAAATATTGTCAAAATCATATCTTATTATTCATCAATCACAAAAATAAATATAATATACCAAAATGATCACAAAAATAATACCTACATGTTAAAAATATAATGTTCCACTTTTGAGTTAACTAAAAATTCAAATACTTTAATAACTCAAATTTAAACTTATTTACTTAATTGATAATTCATATTATGGTAAATAAAAAATTGCTAATATTTCTAAAATTACCCAATAGAGTCTAATAAATAGTATTAGTCTTCAACATTAAATGATATAAAGTCAAAATAGTTTAACACATTTTAATTACAATTTTATTGAATTATCATTCAACCATAAGTGTAGACTATTTTCCAAAAGGATCCTTATCCAATCTAAAATCTCTGAGAATAATTATAATTAGCTAAAACCCAATCCTTTACTTTAACCACAAGTTTATAAACAAATCAAAACACTATAGTGAGTTCATAAGTAGTAAATAATATTGTTTATTTTTTCACAAACCTTAATCACACCTTGTAGGGAGATAAATCCCTTTAAACATTTATAAAATCAAGAAACCACTACACCAAGTAAAAGGGTGACCATTCTTAAGTACCTTAAGGAAACATTACCAGGTACACAAGGTACAAATATCATAAGCATTACATTTCTAAACTATCTTTGTTTTAAAGTTAATTTTAGTTTACAAAAATCTAAATATAACACTATAAGCATTATTATATGTTTTATAGTTAACTTTGGTCTGAACTAATTAAGTTATAAAGCATCTCAAGCCAAAACTATTTAAGCAAACACAAATAACATCGACCACCACTAACTAACCACAAAGATTGTTTAAACATCTCACGCCCCGGAGGAGGGTCAGGGCGTGATGAGAAGATGGGTATCGCTAGCTAGAGACCGCAAGATGGCGACTATTCAAGTTGGGTGATTCCCTAGAAGCAGAATCTTGGGCATGTGATGAAGGGCTACGCCTCGCCTTGAAATGAGTGAGAAGTGGTTCTAGAATTGGATTGCTCGGTCTTAGACTAGCCTCAATTGGGGGTAGGTATCATGTATCATATGCATGTGAAATGCTTATGTGTCATTGTAATTAATGAGGAAAAAGATTGTGTTATATCCTAGGTAGATATGGTATCACAGAACATGGAAATAGAAAAAATAATCTCAAATAAATATTGTACACAATTTTACATTGAGATTCTATAAAACAATAAATACACTAAAATTATGATACTATGCATTATGGAGATGATATCATATACTAGTATCATATGCATGATACTGATATATGATACTCCCCATTATAATTAGTCTTACTCGCAATCAAAGGAAAGTCACAGGACGGATGGTATTTATCACACTTTATCTCAGAGATCAAAGTTATATTTATTTTTTGCGAAAAGGTCCACTGATTCATTGATAATCATCTATGGTAGTACAAAAAATATAAAAGATATTAAAATTTCGGGTTTGCTAGTTCTTAGGAGTCTGAGAACTTGTTATGTCTCAGTCACCTCTCTCGCTATTGGATTTACCTCATGATTCATGCAACGTGGGACTTACACATGAGTTGCAACTAGGTTGTAACTGAAAATTTAATGAGTTGTAACTAGGTTGCAACTGAGAATTAGTATAATCTTTTAAGTTGCAACTAAGAATTGTCACAAATAGTAGGATGATGTCAGTGACTTAGACATAAGAAGTTCTCATGCGTCTGAGATCTAGGCGCTAGTTTAAAAATTACAAATAGGTATTTGAACCATATAGCAACGACTAGACGCTGGCACGAGCCAAAGGCTCATCGCCATATTCGCTCCTCCATGAACATAGCCTGATAAAACTTGTTATGATAGAATTTGTTGTAGTTGACAAACGGAACAAGGTTGTGTTAGCCTCAAAGTCACATGAGAGCAACAACCATCTTCAAAGATGAGACCCATAGATCAAAAGAGCTAGACCTAAAATCACACAAAAACATGAAACCGACTGAATTCCAGGATATCTGTCGGAACACAACTCCACACGCCCTCCGTCGGCACTAGATGCATTACCGAAGCGAGGATAGGTCGAGGTGGATCTTATTCTTACTTTGAGTTGTATCCGCCACCTCACCAACCTGAAAAAACACTGAAAAAAGCTGAAAAAACAACAGGAACCCTCCCTCTAGTGAGGGTCTCTGCCACGCCTTCAAGGCCTGATACGTCCAATTTGAATCACAATTCTATATCATAATTTGCCTCTATTCATTTATATATGACTTATTATGAGGTGTTACTTATGACTTTTCCTCTATTTTTGCATGTTGGATGATTCTTGGAGGATGGACTGCTGGAGACAAGTTTCTGATGGAAAAAGAGATGTTTTTATGCAATTTCGCGAAGATCAAAAAAATATCGGAAAATTATATTTTCCCAGAAGACAAAGGAAGCCAGAAGGGGAGGCGTAGCTGGGCCACAGGGGCCCACACCCCCCTAGGCACGGGTCCCCCCTGGGACGCGCCTAGGGCAGGTGTGGCCCACCTGGTCGGCCTCTGACTCCGCCCTCTCGCCTATATCTTCCTCTCGGAACCCTAATACCATGGGAGCAACCACAAAAATATTTCCACCACCTCTACGGGGCGAAAACACCGAGAGAAAGAGCTCTCCGGCAGACATATTTCTGCCGGGGAAATTCCTACCCGGAGAGGGGAGATCATCGCCATCAACACCATCATCAAGCTAGACTTCATCGGGATCATCATCATCCACACCATCATCTCCACCAGCACCATCATCACCACTCCATCCCGCTGTAACAATTGTGTTGGATATTACTTTAGTTCTTAGGGGAAACTTTCTCGGTGTTAATTACTATTGTAGTTGATGCTTGTGAGTGGAACCATTGGATTATTGTTTATGTTTAGATTGTTATCCATCACCATATAATCTTTGATCTTGATCCATATGATGTCTCGTGAGTAGTTCGTTTAGTTCTTGAGGACATGGGAGAAGTCATGTTGTTAGTAGTGGATTTGCGTTGAGTTATTATTCAATGGTTTATTATTTAAGTTGTGGTGCTATTCTTCTAGTGGTGTCATGTGAACGTCGACTACATGACACTTTACCATTTATGGGCCTAGGGGAATGCATTGTGTATTTGGCTACTAATTGTGGGGTTGCCGGAGTGACAGAAACCTAAACCCCCGTTAGGACACCTTTGCACAAGGGAGTGTAGGATCTCAGAGTTTAAGGATGTGGTTAGGTTTATATCTTAATTACTTTCCTGTAGTTGCGGATGCTTGCAGGGGGTTTAATCACAAGTATGTATTAGTCCAAGTAAGGTCGGTACGTTAGCACAGGTTCACCCACACAACACTTACAACACCAAAGAAGAGTACTCAGCTATTTGAAGCGAAAGCACTTGACAAAATTCCCATGTGTCTTTGAGAACGTTTGGTCCTAATAAGTATTTCCACCGGCTTGTCCTTTGCTAAGAAAGGATTGGGCCACTTGCTGCAGTTGATCGTTGTCCTTATTACTTGCACTTTGTTTTGTTGCTTTATCAGAAAACCCCTAAAAATCCGTTTGCTAAGTATTTACAGAGATTTCCTGCTCCATACCACTAGTCAACACCTTCTGCTCCTCGTTGGGATCAACACTCCTATTTATCAAAAGTATTATGATACACCCCGTATACTTGTGGAGCATGAAGACTATTTTCTGGCGCCGTTGCCGGGGAGTGAAGCACTATTGAAGAGTGGAACTGGTAAGGGAAACTTCTATTGTGACTATTGCCTTTTGTTTCTGTTTGTTACTTTGTTTCCAAGATGGATAAGCCACTTGGTTTTCTATTTAGGAAAACTACTGCCACTGTTAGGGTAGTAGATGAACCACCGCCTGTTGAGATAGATCCTTTTAAGATACCTACAAGTATTGTTGATCGTGTTATGGATAATTATTATTTAGGGGATGGAACTGTTCATCCTGGTGATCATTTGCTTTTTATCCATGAATTATGCGGGTTGTTTAAGTGTTCAGGTATCACAACTGAACAGGTGAAGAAGAAGTTACTCTCTATATCCTTTAAAGGGAGAGTTGAAGAATGGTATAAGCTGCTGAAGAATGGACAGTCCATGGAATGGGAGGAAATGTCATCTCTCTTTTATTCTAAATTCTATCCTCCCAGTGAGATTCATAAGGATATAAATCTGATATATAACTTTTGGCCTCATGATGGAGAGAGTACAGATCAAGCTTGGGGGAGATTGAAGTTACTAATGCTTAAATGTCCTATTCATGAACTCCCTAACAATATTATTATCAATAACTTTTATGCTAGGCTTTCTCTTCACGATAAAGATTTACTAGATCCTTCTTGTGATGGATCATTCACACGTATGAAGGAAGAAGCTAAATGTGATCTCCTAGACCGTATTCAAGAGAACACTGAAGCTTGGGAGAATGACAAAGGAAGAAAGTCAGGTATAAACTATGATTATGAATGCATTAAACCTTTTATGGGAACTAATGACTTCCGTGATATTAGTAATGAGTTTGGTCTTGATTCCCAAAGTATTGCCAACTATTTTAAGGCCTTTTCCTCTTACATAGAAATTCCCAAGAAGAAGTGGAATAAGTACCATGCTCCTTATAAAGATGTTGCTAGTCATGTTCCTGTTAGAAGTACTGAAGTTTGTACTACTAATCATATTGTTCCTGAACCTTATGTTGAGAAAATACCTTTCCCAACTAAGGTAAAGGAGTACTCTATGATGATTAGTGCAAATAATAAAGGTACTAAGAAAACTGTGGAGCCTGATGAGCAATTTAATATTGAACCTGTGGTAGCTATTGTGAAAGACCCTGTCACTAGAAATATAGAGGATGAGCACATTGTATTTTGTGAAGACGCTTCTAATATTATCTCTCATCCTAGTAAGGCTAGAAAATCTAGTGTCCCTGTGCTTTCTATTAAAATTGGTGATTATTGCTATTATGGTGTATGTGATATTGGTGTTAGTTCTAGTGCTATTCCTTATGAGCTTTACAGGGAAATTATGCATGAAATTGGTCCTTGTGAGCTTGAGGACATTGAGGTGGTTATTCGCCTTTAAAATAAGGAACCATATGCCCCATTGGTATTGTAAGAGATGTGGAAGTCCTATGTGGTAAGATTAAGTATCCTGCTGATTTTCTAGTGCTTAATTCAGCAGCTAGTAAAACTTGCCCTATCATTTTTGGTAGACCTTTCTTGAACACTTGTGGAGCTATCATAGATTGTAAGAAGGAAAAAGTTTTAACTAAGTTTGATGAAGATTCTTATGAGTTTAACTTTTCCAAATTTCCTAAAGATCCTTGTGAAAATAGCTTGCCTAACGAAGATTTCAGGATGAAACAACTTGCTTCTATTGATCCAGTTTATGACCTTGGACCTCTTTTTGGTGATTGTAAGTATGCTCATTCTGATGATAAAGTTGTTGCCAGTGACAGTTATATTGTCAACTTTATTCAGAGTGCTACTAAAAGTTATTATGAGAGAGGGAAACATGGTTTTATGCATCTCAATAATGTTAAGTTTCCCCGTTTAATGTTGAAAGCTTTGAAGTTGCATTTGTTTTGTCTTCCTATGCTAGTGGCTTTTTGTTTCAACAATTTGTTTTCTCATGATACCCCCATGCATAAGAAGTGGTTTAGACTCAAATGTGTCGGTTATTTGCTTCTTGATGCTCTCTTTCACTTCAAATATATATCTCCTTTGTGAGCGTCTTTGAAACTTTCAAGCCTAACTTAAAGGCATTAAAGAAAAGTACTTATTGGGAGATAACCCAAGAGTTTGGTTAAGTCTTGGAAGTTATTACCTCAGTAATAGCCGCACCTTATCCTTTTTGTTTTGGTTTTTGTGTCAAGTTCAACTACTTTTGAGAAGTAGAGGAGTTGTGAAAAGTGGCTGTCCTGGGATAGATTTTTGTGCTGCATTGTTAAAATTTGTGAGGGAGCTCAGTAATTCGGATAGAGCTGTATTGTTATGTGATTGTTCTCCAGGTTGTTACCCAACTTTCATTAGTTTTGCACTTTTTGATTTGAGCGACAGAAGGTTTTTAAAAAAATCAATATTTACCTGCTAGTCTGTTTTGCAGATTTTTGCTATCATTTGCATTTTCCTCTTACAAGAAGCTTTTGTTTTGATAGATTTTAGTTGAAGTGTGAACCTAAAGGTTTATTGTTTTTGCTTACACTAATGTTGCCATTGAGGTTTGTGTATTACCCTGTGAAGAAAGGAATTTCTAGGAGAAGGAAGAAAGTAATCTGCAGAGTTCGTCTTTGATTATGTAAAAGTGGTGAAAACAGAAGGTTTGTGAAAGCTCAATATTTTTGTATTTTTGATGTTTTTATCACATAAGGAAAGTTATGAGACGGAACAGAGGAGGAAACGAAGGCCGGGGTGGCCAAACCCACCCCATGCACGAGCCCCAGCTGGCCGCGCCTGGAGGGGGTGTGAGCCCCCCGAGCTCCGTCTCTGCCTAGTTTTCGTACCAGCACCTTAATTATGCAATGAAACTTCGTAATATATAACCCCCCGGGTTCCCCGAGGTTCTTGTATCATGTTCTCGTCGTGTTTTCGTTTCTATTTGTTTCTGTCAGGAAATCTTCTCAAGTTTAGAGCACCATGGTCTCCGCCAACGACAAAGGCAAGAAACCCGAGTAAGATGATACTCAAAACCCCAAGGAGGAGGAGATTTTTGTAGGGTATGAACAAGACATGGAGGAGGACAAGCAACCAGACACCCGCGCTACCGTCGCAAGCATTGGAGTGGTGGAAAAACCTACCAAGCTTAGGAGGACAACACGGATGTCTACAGGAGGGAAACCTCCACGTCTTATCTACAATCCACAACCATCTCCTCCACGTACCAAGAGACCCTTCCATACTCTTATACATGAGCATCAATACCAATAGTTGCCCAAAGGGAATTTGCCCTCAATGTGGGATATGCTTCATTCTAACCATGCAGGGGAGGAACACACTAAGAAGGAAGAGTGGGGAAAGAATAACAAGGACTGGAATTCTCGGTCCGATATGATCATGAACCGCATTGAGCAAAATTCAGAGTTGATTCGTACTCTGACCTTCGAGATTGAGTATTTGAGGAAACTGATTGAGGAGCTTATTAAGAGAACACCACCACCACCGAAGGAGTAATTCGTCATCAGGTTTGGCATCCCCTTGGCTTGTTCCAAGCTTGGGGGAGTGCCACGGTATCACCACCATTATATTTTATATTTTACCTTTTTAGTGGATTCATGTCTTTGGTAGAGAAGTTATCTTATAGGTTATTTTGCATGCGGAAGTATCTCTCCTTTAGTTGATTATCTATGTATCCCTTGGTGTGAGTGCCTTTATGGAATATTAATGAGAAGTTTCATCTTTTACTTTTTACACTTCTTATTTTAGTTTGCAATCTCTATTATATGATGGATCTTGTTTATCAGTATTGGCATCACTTTGGGAGCATCAAGTAAATCTAAATTGGTTTAGGCAAACCAAGCTCTGGTCAATAGCAACACTTTTTGAGGTTTGAAAGGAAAATAGAAAAATCTTACAGGTATTTTGTATCATTTATTTTCTTTCTTGTTGGCTCATAAGCTTAGTATTCTATATTTAAGATCTTTTGTGTCTTTAAGGAAGATTGCATGTTTGGATTTATCACTTGTAGGTTTGCTTGTATCTTTCAACTCTTTTTCTTGCTACCCAGCCTTGCAAGCCAAAAACTTGTTTTGAGAAGGCATACTTCTCATGCTTCCAATCCCTTTGAACCAAAACCCGTGCCATTTATGTCCACCATATCTACCTATTATCATTATTTCTATTCCAAGCAAGTTCTCAAGCTTCATCTATCTTTCGAATTTAAAAAGTATTTTGTTGTGTGAAAACTAGTTAGTAAAGCTCTCACGAACTTGATGGCACACCTTAGTTTCTTGCCCCTAATAGACTTGAACCATTGTGTCATTGAAGTTGTATATGCTTGCATCTATACGTTGGAATTAGCAGAACCATGTTGTCATGGGGAACACTTTCAACATTGCACTTGTACGTTGTACACAGTTGATATCATGCTCTTTTGTTTGCTGATGTTGACGGTGTGAAATAAAGAGGGAACTTATAAGTCCATGGAGTGATGTATGTGTGTTACAGAAACGCCTGGGCCTCTAGCCTAAGCCATGCCTAATCATGGTGGAAACTTGCAGCATCACCATAATGAGCATTCTGTGAAGCATCCTCAATAAAAAGCTATGCACATAGTAAATAAAAAGATCGCTGGGATGCTCATTGTCTGCTTGCCTTGTCATTTTGGTTATGGGATAACTCCTGTACCATGTGCAAGGGGTACCCTGTTGGCGGTTCTTTATGATACACATGTACTTACAATGACAAGAACTTACCGGTGACTAAATTTGAGTAGCATGAGGAGCGGCCCTCGTGCTCAAGGGACATGAGATTGCTAACTTATATTTCGTCAAGCATATACTCCATCCTTGTTCACTTTAACCTTAATCATCTCAAGATGCCTATGATAGGGGCAATGAGGGCTCAAAGATAGTAAGTACCATAATCTTTTGGAAGCTCTTTATGACTTGAAATCCCTGCTTCCCTCTATGAAGAGACCTTTCTCCTATTTTCTAAGTTGAGTCAGTAAACCTACTTCCTCTCTATCTCCAGCAAGCATTTGAGTTGTTGTGTTGCAAGCATTCATATGGTGATTTATTCAATCATGTTCTTTATTTTCCTTGTTTGTACAAGACTCTTATCTATTGAGTATTACTTTGAAAGCCTTCATTGTGAAAAACCTTTTTGAGCAAAGAGTACTCCTGTTTTAAAATTTCTTTAAAAAGCTTTTTGTGAAACTGTTTGCCAGCTGTTTTCTGACCAAGTACAAAGTTTGCCAATTCCAATTATGATTTATCTTTATGCATCTATATTGTGACTCATGTGCTTGTTGCAAGCTAAGTTATATAATGATGAGTTGCTTTCTTCTATGAGTTGTGTAATGGTAAGTGTGATGCTTCTTGTCCGCATTCCTTTATCGACACTTCACTCCATAAACCTGTGGACATGTTTACTGAGCTCAGTTTTTGCTTGGGGACAAGCGAAGGTCTAAGCTTGGGGGGAGTTGATACGTCCAATTTGCATCACCATTCTATATCATAATTTGCCTCTATTCTTTGATATATGACTTATTATGAGGTGTTACTTATGTCTTTTCCTCTGTTTTTGCATGTTGGATGATTCTTGGAGGATGGACTACCGGAGTCAGGTTTCTGATGGAAAAAGAGGTGTTTTAATGCAATTTCGTGAAGACCAGAAAAATATCGGAAAATTATATTTTCCCAGAATACGAAGGAAGCCAGAAGGGAAGGAGTAGCTGGGCCATAGGGGGCCCACACCCCCCTAGGCGCGGGTCCTCCTGGGCCATGCCTAGGGAAGGTGTGGCCCCCCTGGCCCACCTGGCCGGCCTCCGACTCTGCCCTCTCGCCTATATCTTCCTCTTGGAACCCTAATACCAGGGGAGCGACCATAGAAAGATTTCCGCCGCCTCTACAGGGCGAAAAACACCGAGAGAGAAAGAGCTCTCCGGCAGACAGATTTCTGCCGGGGAAATTCCTTCCCAGAGAGGGGAGATCATCGCCATCAACACCATCATCAAGCTAGAATTCATCGGGATCATCATCATCATCATCACCCACACCATCATCTCCACCAGCACCATCATCACCACTCCATTCCGCTGTAACAATTGTGTTGGATATTGCTTTAGTTCTTAGGGTAAACTTTCCCATGTGTTAATTGCTATTGTAGTTTATGCTTGTGAGTGGAACCATTGGATTATTGTTTATGTCCAGATTGTTATCCATATCATCTTTGATCTAGATCCATATGATGTCTCGTGAGTAGTTCGTTTAGTTCTTGAGGACATGGGAGAAGTCATGTTGTTAGTAGTGGATTTGCGTTGAGTTATTATTCAATGTTTTAGTATTTAAGTTGTGGTGCTATTCTTCTAGTGGTGTCATGTGAACGTAGACTACATGATACTTCACCATTTATGGGCCTAGGGGAATGCATTGTGTATTTGGCTACTAATTGTGGGGTTGCCGGAGTGACAGAAACCTGAACCTCCGTTAGGACACCTTTGCACAAGGGAGTGTAGGATCTCAGAGTTTAAGGCCGTGGTTAGGTTTATATCTTAATTACTTTCCTGTAGTTGCGGATGCTTGCAGGGGGTTTAATCACAAGTATGTATTAGTCCAAGTAAGGTCGGTACGTTAGCACAGGTTCACCCACACAACACTTACAACACCAAAGAAGAGTACTCAGCTATTTGAAGCGAAAGCACTTGATAGAATTCCCATGTGTCTTTGAGAATGTTTGTTCCTTATAAGTATTTCCACCGGCTTGTCCTTTGCTAAGAAAGGATTGGGCCACTTGCTGCAGTTGATCGTTGTCCTTATTACTTGCACTTTGTTTTGTTGCTTTATTAGAAAACCCCTAAAAATCCATTTGCTAAGTATTTACAGATATTTCCTGCTCCATACCACTAGTCAACACCTTCTGCTCCTCTTTGGGATCGACACTCTTATTTATCGAAAGTACTACGATACACCCCCTATACTTGTGGGTCATCAGGGCCCAAGGTCATAGCAGGTGGAGGGGATGAGCAGCATCACCGACAAGGGGGGCCTAGATGGATTTTTATGATCACCTCGTGCTCGTCTCTCTCATGAACCTCATGCACCGGTTAGATCAAGGCTATATTTAATGGTAGTAGAAATATTTTTATTATAAAAATGAATGAAACAAAATTTTCTTTGTTCACAAAACAGGAGCACGACTTTCTTGTAATAAAACCCCCTTTACCTGAAAATAATCATGTGAAAGCAAGAAGGCAAATTGTTGGATCAAGCAGCTGGCTAGTCCTATATAGTCCTACTTCGACTAGGGCGTGTGGGAATGGGACGGTGCTCGTTTTGCCTTTCGCCGCTGGAACAATTGTATGTGCCGTGTTGATTCAAGAATGCGGCAGCCCTCTTCCCGCGGCCCCATATTAGTCGGCCCTACTTCTGCTCTTTGGGACCACACGCTTTTTATGAGTGGTTGGAGTCTGGTCGAAGTCTCATATTCGTCTTCGTGCTGAAATTTCTATATGGTCACAGGTTGTCTAGGCCTTTTTCTTTTTTTATTCCCGCGACAGGTTCCGAAAATATGGCCATGAAAAAAATTTAAGGTTGGTCACAATGTAGAGTAATATAGGTTAGTAACATATATAAGTTACTAGTTTATGTTACTACCTTTATAGTGAAGAATAACATACTAGTGGTATCATGCAAAATATTATTTATTAGGTGATAGACTCATTTATTCTTGGCATGTGCGATGTTAATGTAACCAAATATGTTACACTTCATCTTCTTCTCTCTTTATTAACTCACTGTCATATAATTAATTTTAGTAAGTTGGACTCTTAATTATTCTTGAAGTTACTTGCACTATGACTAGCCTAAGTATCATGCTCTCTATTTTGTTTAGTTGCTCATGTTGGTTTGTTTAGACAACTATCTTTTATATTTGGTCAGCTGCATACATAACTTTACGGCTCGGCTGATGCAAACAAAGAATTGTTTGGTTTCCCTCCTAACAAAAAAATTATGACTTTCCCTCCTAACAATTGGTTAGGTTAACCTAACCTGAAAAAAGCCCAATGTGCCAAATGGTTAACCCCTGAAATCCACATGGTACTTTAGCTACGATCCATATTTGCCAATGGTTCCCATTACTCAGCTCAGGAAAAATAAAAAGGGTTTCCCGAGGCCACCTCCCAAGCGCCGCCTCGTGCTTCCCAAGCGTCACGCTGCTCCGTCGCCCTCCTGCCTCCATGTGCACCTGAGTCTCTGCCTCCTGCCTCCCGAGCGTCGCACCACACCGCCGCCGGCGCCTCCTGCCTCCCTGCGCAGCCACGTCACCGTCTCGTGCCTCCCCACACCGCCGCATCCTGTCTCCCTAATTCCTCGTCGTGTCATATCCTCCTGCCTCCCTAGGGTCTCGTCGTGTTGTTGCCTCTGTTGGAGATATGCCCAAGAGGCAATAATAAAATAGGTTATTATCATATCTTCATACTTATGATAAATGTTTACATACCATGCTATAATTGTATTAACCGGAAACATTAATACTTGTGTGATTTGTAAACTAAAATAAGAGTCCCTAGTAAAGCCTCTTGTTAAACTAGCTTGTTGGTTAATATATGATCATTGTTTCCTGATCATGAACATAGAGATGTTATTAACAACAGGATCATATCGTTAGGAGAATGATGTGATGGACATACTCCTATAGATAAGCGTAGCATAAAGATCAAGTCATTTCAATAGTTCAATTGCTATATGCTTTCTGATACATAGTAACCTAATTCCTTCGACCATGAGATCATGCATATCACCTTTACTGGATGGATGCTTTGATGTCATCAAACACCACACCGTAACAGGGTGGCTATAAAAGTGGCATTGAGTGTTCGGAAAGTATTGGTTGAAACACATGGATCAAGAGTGGGATTTGTCCATCCACATGACGGATAGATATACTCTGGGCCCTCTCGGTGGAATGTCATCCAATTAGCTTGCAAGCATGTGACTTGGTCACAAGGGATCACATATCACGGGAACGAGAAAAGAGTACTTATCAGTAACGAGGTTGAACTAGGTATGCAGAGATACCGACGATCATAAACTTCGGATAAGTAAACTATCGTGAGACAAAGGGAAATTGGTATCGTATGTAAGTGGTTCATTCGATCGCAAAGTAATCGTAGAAATATGTGGGAGCCATATGAATTTCCAGATTCCTCTATTGGTTATTGTTCGGAGAAGTGTCTCGATCATGTCCGCATAATTCACGAACCGTAGGGAGACACACTTAAGGATTCGACGTTGTTTAAGTAGTTATGGTATTATGAGAAAGAGACCGAATGTTGTTCGGAGTCTCGGATGGGATCCGGGATATCACGAGGTGATCCGGAATGGTCCGGAGAATAAGATTCATATAAGGAAAGTCCCGTTTCGGAGTTGGGGAATGGTTCCGGTGTTTTCATCGGGAACATTCTAGAAGGTCCCGGAATGTCCGGCACTCCGGAAGGGGAAGGGTACATGAATGTGTCATTGCATGTTGGAATGATTGCATCATGTACTAAGTGTTCTCGCTGTCCAAAATAAAGGGTTTATTTAAATCCTAAATTGAAAAGTCAAACGGCTAGTTTGAAAGTCAAACGGCAAGTTTTTGGAAAGTGGAAAGAGGAGGAAAAGAGGGAAACCGAGTTGGAGAGGGAGACCTCCTCCAACCGGCGGCCAACTCCAATGCCGAGTTGGGGAGGGACTCCACTCCCTCCCCCTGGCGCGCCAGCCCCCTCCCACCTATATAAGGAGGGGCAGGGCTCCCCTCCACACACACACAAGTTCCTATCCTCTAAACTAAACCCTAGATCTAAACCCCGGTTTAGAGCTATTTCGGTTTAGAGCCTTCTAATTGGTTTAGAGCCTTCTAATTGGTGTGTCTAATTACTAGACCACTAATAGCCTCTCTCATAAGCTCCACCATACTCGCACCGGCTTAAGGCGAAGCCCTGCGGGATTTCCCCTCTACTTCCGGTACCACGCCGTTGTGCTGCCGGAATCGCGAGGAGAGTGCTACAACCTCCGCTGCCTGCTGGAACAAGGGAGAGGAAGGTCTTCGTCGAGTACCGAACGTGTGACCGACTGCGGGAGCGCTGCGGGAACGCGGCGCTGGAAGGATCGTCTACGCGATCTTGAGATCGGAAAGAGTACGACTACATCACCCACGAGAATCTGCTCTCGTTAAACACTTTGGAATCTTCGAGGGTGAGTTATTCCATCGACTCGTTGCTGCAATCTAGTAGATAGATCTTGGCTTGTTTGTTTGTATGCGATAGAAAATTTTTGTTTTCCATGCTACGAACCCCTACAGTGGTATCAGAGCCGTGTCTATATGTAGATCTGTTGCACGAGTAGAACACAATGGTCATTGTGGGCGTTGATGCTCTTATTGTCGATTGCTTCTTGTGTACTTTGTATCTTGCGGTATGTTGGGATGAAGCGGCCCGGGCTAACCTTACATGACATCGTTCATGAGACTTGCTCCACGCTTGACATGCAACTTGTATTGCATAAGTGGCTTTGCGGGTGCCTGTTTCTCCTAGCATAGTTAAGATCCAATTTACAACGGGTGATTGACAATACTAGTATCAATGTTGTGGTTCTTGTTCGTAAGTTAGAACGACACTTATTGAAAGCCCCAAACCACGTAAAATATGCAAAGAAAGTAGAGGCGTCTAACTTTGTTTTGCAGGGGTGTGCAGTGATGTGATATGGCCATGATTGTGATTATATTTGATGTATGCAATGTTCCTTATTGTAAGTTGGCAACCGGCAGGAGCCATATGGTTGTCTTTAACTTATGTTAAGACCCGCGTGTCTATTCAAAGTAGTTGTAATAGTTGAAGCCGGTGGACGACAACCATGGTGAAGCGTCATTGACCTTGATGCAATGCCGGTGATGATGGAGATCATGTTCGTGTTTGAAGATGGAGATCGGAAGCACAAAGAAGAAAGGCCATATCATATCACATATTATGAATTGCATGTGATGTTAATCCTTTATGCATCTTGTATTGCTTAGTAGACGACGGTAGCATTATAAGATGATCCCTCATGCACATAAATTTCAAGTTCTAAAGTGTTCACCCTTAGTATGCACCGTTGCCAAAGCTTGCTGCTTCGAAGCACCACGTGATGATCGGGTGTCTTTGATTCCGCAGGTGAATACAACGTAAGCAAGCCAGATTTGCTTATGCGGTAGCTAAGGTTTGATCTTGATGAGCCTAGCATGTACAGACATGGCCTCAGGAACACGGATCACCGAAAGGTAAAGCATGAATCATATAGTAGATATGATGAACATGTCGATTGTTCGCCATTGAAACTATATCAACTCTCGTGATGATCGGTTTTGATGTGGTGGATTTGGTTCGTGTGATCACTAAAACAATGTGAGGGATATTGTTTTGAGTGGGAGTTCACCTAGATTAATTTAATTATTAATTAGAACTCAATTTATCATAAACTAAATCAAAGTGAATTTGCATAGTTGTTGTAGTCATTGGCATCCGTTTACCACCTTGCGCTTAGTTATAATTGAGATGATAGAACTATAGAATTCTGGTTAGATACTTTACGAACTGGTATCGTATTGTTTTAAGTGTTAATCTAAAGTTTAAAAGTCCTATTGCAAACTTTCAGTAAGTTCCGGTTACTCCATGAAGTTTAATAATTAGTATTAAATCAAGAGTAACAATTCCAAGTGTTAGTATATAAGTATCATGTTTGTATCCATGATTCTTGATATTCAAAGGATTCCCTTAATATCAAGGTTATCTAGGATCTGAAAGAGTTGTTTCAGAAACCATGATATGTGGAAGATATTGTGATATCTGAAACGAAGTTTTGGTTACAACATGATAGAGTATAATATGGCAAAGTTCATGTTCTCATATTTTGATGAGAATTTGCAAAAAGGTTGGAGACACTTGTTGTCCTAATCCTCCAAAAGGTTTTGGATAGCAACATTATACTCATAATTCATCGTTATAAGCTAAAAGTAGCTTGATCATGGACGATTCCATGATAAGGGTGAATATTTGATGTAGGTAAAATGTTTACTACACCAAGAGATTACTAGAGAAAGGAATTTGAAAGAACACCAAATATTTGATGATGGTGATCTACTTCAAAGTGCAAGTCCAAAGACATTGGTATTTAATTATACACGCTTTGGACTATATGTCATATGTATGACTCCACTATTGATATTGATAGATTCTTTCAAATAGAAAAGGAAATATTGAAAGAGAATCTCATAAATATATGGCAGAAAAGAAAAGACTAGAATTGTTCAGTTTAAGTATATAGATGATATACATGTTATGGCTATATTCTTTGCTTATTAAACAATGTGGTTCTCAAGTATTTGATACTGAATTTGTTGGTGTGAATCGTCATACGAAACAACACAATTCATGAACTACAATGGCCTAAGTAACAAGCAAAAGAATATGTGATGATGTTCATCGAGAACAAATAAAGGGTTATTGCGTTGCTCGTTAAACATCAAAGCTTGCCTTCAAAGATTTGTTTTATCAGGTATTATGAGAACAAAAGGGTTGTTCAAATAATTGCCGTAATCCATAAAAGATGGATGATTCACAAATCTCGTTGGAGAAATCACATCCATAAAACTAGTGCTAAAATGTCGAAAGACAAATTGATTGAAAGATCACTTAGGAAGTGACATCGCCGTTTAAATTATATTGGAAAGAAAACATGAAGAAAATCCATATGGATGGAATTTTGGAGTCTATTTGATTTTGATCAAATAACGCTTGTGAAACTTTCCTAGAGATAATTAAAACTTCGTTCATAGGCCAAAAGGGAACGAATGACTAGCTAATTGGAACTTGTACATATTGTTGTACGAAGTCCATTATGTGTAGTCAAGAGCGATGGATTTCAACTTCATATGCTTTCTCCGAAAATTTGAGTGAATATATGGATATTTACTTAATAAGGATGAAGTGTGAAATATTTGAAGAGTTCAAAGACTTTCAAGATGAAGTGCAAAATCATTGTAACAAGAATATAAACAGTTTATGATAAAGATCATAAAGGAAGATATTTGAGTTGCAGAGTTTAGCATAATACCTAAGATTTAAGGAATCGTTCCGTGGATTTGCATTTTCCCGAAACACCATAAGAGTATGGAGCGTTCGAGATATGTAATTAAACCTTGTTTGACATGGTAAGATCGAAAGGTGTAATTCATAAAACTGCCATTGTATTTTAAAGATTAAAAGCTTTAGAGATTACCGTTTTTCCACTGAAAAGAGCTCCATCATAATCCGTTGAAATGACACCATATAAGGTTATGGTTTGGGATAAAACCCAAGTTGTCCTTTCTTAAACATTGGTATGCTATGCATAAGAAAGATGTGTGCAACCAAAGTCGGATGAACCTGTCTTTGTATAAACTGTTCCTCCATAAAACACCGGAGACAAAAGTGTTTGTTGCTTAGAACGTCAAGTTTCTTTGAGAAGAAATTTTTCGTGAAAAGTTAAGTGGGAGGACATTAGAACTTTGATAAGGTTAAAAGAACCTTAGCTATATGTGCAAAGTTGCGCAGCGCCGAAAAGTGTTCCGGAGTTAGCAAACTATGCTCATGGCTCATGTGCCTCAAAGGTTGTGGTCACGGAGATCTAAGTTCTTAATAAAACAAGTAGATCGGGTAAACAATCAAATACCAAGATTTGAGGGTTGAATCATTATTTGAGAATAATGAACCGACTACATGCAAAGAAGCGATGATGGGCCCTGACTCCGTCAAATGGCTTGAAGCCATATAATCCGTGATAGTTCCATACACGAGAAATCAAGTTTTGAACTTGAAGGACCCTCGAGAAAGGTGTAAGACCTTACTGTTGTGTTTGGATCTATAAATAAATAGACATGGATGTTGCACATCTATGAAATAGTCGACATGTTGGGAAAGAGTTCACAACAATGTTCAAAGGTTGACTATGACAAGATCTGATCTTTCATAGCGATTTTTAGTCTAGACGGATTAATGCAGCAGCCACTACATATAATTTGTTATGTGGTAGTAGAATAAACAAAACAAGTTCTTCTAATAGAATGGTTACCTAGGACGTGTGCATGACACAGTCCAAAGGGTTTTGTTAATTCAAAGGATGCTAAATGCATATGCAAACTTCAATGGTTGAAGTAAGCATAGCGGAGTTGGAATCTTCACTGTGATGAAACTATTAAAGGAGTTTAAAAGTTCATCAGAGACAATGAAGATGCTTGCGTTTGCAAGAAATTAAGTGGGAGCGCTAAGACATATTTCTAATACATTATGTGTAAGACATATTGTTGATTGGAAATAATGTATCTTTTATTAACACATATTAAGAATTTCATCCTGATGAAAGACTTAGGCAAAACCCAAATATTTGGCATCAATAGACGCTAATATGGCTGTGCCAGAAGTACATAGACAAGATATTGAATGAGTTCAATATAGAAACTACAAGAAGAGGTTCTTGTCGCACAGAAAGGATTGAATGAGTTCAATGTTGATGATATATTCAAGTGTATTGGCACTTGGTAAGTGAAACAAAGATTCAAGTATAGATTGATACTTGATGTATGAAATCACAAAGAGTATTTATATCAATCATACTGTGATATGTACAAATCCAGATATGTCCTATGCTCTAAATGTTGTGAGCATATACCAGAATGATTTGTAAGATGATCATTGGACAATAGTAAGGATATTCTTATGATCTTCTGAAAGAACTAAGAGTATAATATTTGTAGAAGTGACAAATAGATGGTTAGTTCATTGTAAAAGTACTACATTGATACTAGCTTTGTCACAAAGTACAAATTAAGTTTATCTCAATCTAAACTAAGGGTGGCACAATATAATGGAAAGTGAGTTCCATAATGGATTTGGATGATTTCCAAAATTAAGACATTGTGACAGATACTACAACAAAAGGCTAAGTATATGACTGCTATTTTAGCAGCATAAGAGGGCATTTGAGTCAAGTAGTTTGTTATCAAACTATGTGTAGTTCACAGTGGGATAATACTATGAAGATATATTGTGCGACAATATTATCAACATGTTTTTAACCCCAAAGAGCTAAAGGTCACACCGAAAGACCAAATTTATACAAAGCCATCTCATTAGAGAATGAGTGATGCGTAGAGACGCAAAGACATGCAAATTACACACGGACCTGGAAGTGTCAGATCCGGAGATCAGTTGACCACTAGCAATCGTGTACATACAACACCGGAAAGCCATAGGTGTTGAATACACAAAGGTTTGAAACTAGATTATTGACTCTAGTGCAAGTGGGAGACTGTTGGAGATATGCCCAAGAGGCAATAATAAAATAGGTTATTATCATATCTTCATACTTATGATAAATGTTTACATACCATGCTATAATTGTATTAACCGGAAACATTAATACTTGTGTGATTTGTAAACTAAAATAAGAGTCCCTAGTAAAGCCTCTTGTTAAACTAGCTTGTTGGTTAATATATGATCATTGTTTCCTGATCATGAACATAGAGATGTTATTAACAACAGGATCATATCGTTAGGAGAATGATGTGATGGACATACTCCTATAGATAAGCGTAGCATAAAGATCAAGTCATTTCAATAGTTCAATTGCTATATGCTTTCTGATACATAGTAACCTAATTCCTTCGACCATGAGATCATGCATATCACCTTTACTGGATGGATGCTTTGATGTCATCAAACACCACACCGTAACAGGGTGGCTATAAAAGTGGCATTGAGTGTTCGGAAAGTATTGGTTGAAACACATGGATCAAGAGTGGGATTTGTCCATCCACATGACGGATAGATATACTCTGGGCCCTCTCGGTGGAATGTCATCCAATTAGCTTGCAAGCATGTGACTTGGTCACAAGGGATCACATATCACGGGAACGAGAAAAGAGTACTTATCAGTAACGAGGTTGAACTAGGTATGCAGAGATACCGACGATCATAAACTTCGGATAAGTAAACTATCGTGAGACAAAGGGAAATTGGTATCGTATGTAAGTGGTTCATTCGATCGCAAAGTAATCGTAGAAATATGTGGGAGCCATATGAATTTCCAGATTCCTCTATTGGTTATTGTTCGGAGAAGTGTCTCGATCATGTCCGCATAATTCACGAACCGTAGGGAGACACACTTAAGGATTCGACGTTGTTTAAGTAGTTATGGTATTATGAGAAAGAGACCGAATGTTGTTCGGAGTCTCGGATGGGATCCGGGATATCACGAGGTGATCCGGAATGGTCCGGAGAATAAGATTCATATAAGGAAAGTCCCGTTTCGGAGTTGGGGAATGGTTCCGGTGTTTTCATCGGGAACATTCTAGAAGGTCCCGGAATGTCCGGCACTCCGGAAGGGGAAGGGTACATGAATGTGTCATTGCATGTTGGAATGATTGCATCATGTACTAAGTGTTCTCGCTGTCCAAAATAAAGGGTTTATTTAAATCCTAAATTGAAAAGTCAAACGGCTAGTTTGAAAGTCAAACGGCAAGTTTTTGGAAAGTGGAAAGAGGAGGAAAAGAGGGAAACCGAGTTGGAGAGGGAGACCTCCTCCAACCGGCGGCCAACTCCAATGCCGAGTTGGGGAGGGACTCCACTCCCTCCCCCTGGCGCGCCAGCCCCCTCCCACCTATATAAGGAGGGGCAGGGCTCCCCTCCACACACACACAAGTTCCTATCCTCTAAACTAAACCCTAGATCTAAACCCCGGTTTAGAGCTATTTCGGTTTAGAGCCTTCTAATTGGTTTAGAGCCTTCTAATTGGTGTGTCTAATTACTAGACCACTAATAGCCTCTCTCATAAGCTCCACCATACTCGCACCGGCTTAAGGCGAAGCCCTGCGGGATTTCCCCTCTACTTCCGGTACCACGCCGTTGTGCTGCCGGAATCGCGAGGAGAGTGCTACAACCTCCGCTGCCTGCTGGAACAAGGGAGAGGAAGGTCTTCGTCGAGTACCGAACGTGTGACCGACTGCGGGAGCGCTGCGGGAACGCGGCGCTGGAAGGATCGTCTACGCGATCTTGAGATCGGAAAGAGTACGACTACATCACCCACGAGAATCTGCTCTCGTTAAACACTTTGGAATCTTCGAGGGTGAGTTATTCCATCGACTCGTTGCTGCAATCTAGTAGATAGATCTTGGCTTGTTTGTTTGTATGCGATAGAAAATTTTTGTTTTCCATGCTACGAACCCCTACAGCCTCCTGCCTCCCCGGGCAGCAGCGTCTCTACCTCCTACCTCCGGTCTTCTCCGGTGAGCGGTGAAGCTATAGGGACTTCCAACGCCGATGACAACCTTAGGTAAAGTGTGCCTTTTTCTTCAACAATGGAATCGTTTTGGTAGTTCTCATAGAGCCTTTTTCTCACAGATCAAATCCCATGTCTCCTTTGCTAATGCAAATCTGGTTGATCGAGCGTGCATTGGTTGATCCTAGATGAATCTGACCAAAAATCTGACTCCATCCCAGCCTTCCGTGATGTTCAATGAAACTTCTCCAGTTGTGAATCCTGACCTCTTGTTCTCCTGTTCTGCATCCACGCTGATACGGTTGGAAGGCTGACTCACTATCCATTGACTCATACTATCTGACGCGTGTTATTTGTAGGTGCTGATTATAGTAGTAGATGTTGTTACTTAGTACTATCATTCATTGATCTGTAGATGATACTTGTACTAGCATTCATTAGTACTAGCAATTTTGACTTGGTGTCCTAAAATCTAGATATCGACATTAGTCAATCATTTTGGTGATATGCAGATTTTCTATCAAGTTAACACTTTTTCTTTCTCATAAATGTGCATTGTTAGCTTAAAGAAAACTCAAGTATATGCTTGATTTTGCTGCCTTGCTAACCTTGATTCACAATTGTGTGTTGCTCCAATGAAATCTTAAAGTGACATGATCGCATTTTTTAGTACTTTGCAGCTACAAAACAAAACTCATAATTTCTAGGATGATACCCCATTCATTGTGGTTCTGAGTTCTCACCATGAATAAATGCACCTGTAGTACAGGGAATATAGCTTATGAATTTCAAAAACTAAAATAACTAGTTGTGGCCTGGTTCTTTCTGTTCTATTTGTAATGCTAGCAAGTTATGTAATTTCTTGTCTATGTAATTTAGAAAGCAAGTAATCAGTGTATATTATGCCATGTTGTTGAGGTCACTCGGAAAGAGGTTATTTAAATTTCAGTGCATTCGCTACACTCCTATGTTAAAGAGTGTGCCTATATATAATTATATGATGTGCAGGTGTATATTGAATTGGGGAATGGATGAAGGTGTAGCGTTAGTGTCAAGATACATGGGGGCAAGACGATCTGGAGATGTTGGCAGTTCAGAGATGAGAATAGAAGAGGAATATGGGGATCATGAAGAGATTCAAGTCGAACAATATGAGGAAGACGAAGACGAGGATTATGAGCTAGAAGAGGACATTGATGATGAGGAGGACATTGATGTTGGCAGTTGCTCAAGGAAGAAAGTTCAGATCTAAGTCTTGACGAGAATTTGTGCCAATACATGTTGATGGGCAAGTTACCTCAGGAGAGTGCAAGCATTGCAGTGCGATAATTAGTGCCAAGAAAGGGCATGGCACAAGCGGGTTGCGCAATCACTTGATCTGATGCAAAGCTAGGGCAGCCACGGTTGAATCTCTAAATCAGATGAATGCAACCCTCATGACACCTGATGGAGTCAGCCACTTGTGGAAATGGGATCTTGAAGTTGCAAGAAAAGCGCTGGTGAGAATGGTTGTGCTTCATGAACTCCCATTGTCAATCGTTGAGTATGAGGGCTTTCGGAAATTTGTCTTCAGTTTGAATCCAAACTTTCACATGATATCAAGAAGGACTTTGAAGAATGATATCATTAAAGCATTCGACGAGCACAAAAAAGATTTGAAGGAGCTACTTGGTGCTTCCAAGTATAGGATATCATTGACCATGGACATGTGGACTTCAAATCAGACAATTGGGTACATGGTAATTACCGCACACTTCATTAATGACTGCTAGAAGTTAGAGAAGAGAATAATCAAATTCAATGCCTTGGAAACACCCCATACAGGAATAGCTATGTTCAATATGGTTCTGAAGTGCATTTGTGATCTGAACTTTGAGGATAACCTATGCAATAACATTAGATAATGCTTCTAACAATGCCAGAATGGTACAAATGTTGAGGGAAAATTTGGTTGCTAAGAATATGTTACCTGGGGAGGGAAAACTCTTGCATCAACGGTGTGAAGGATATATCCTAAATTTGGTATGCCAAGTAGGGATTGACTATTTGGATCCTATATTGACAAATATCCGTGAGACAGCCAAGTTCATAAGAGTTACTGCCAATCGTAAAGAAATATTTGCGAACATCGTTACACAAAAAAGGCATTTCTTATGAGAAGGGCCTTTGTCTTGATGTTCCCACAAGATGGAACTCAACCTTCACAATGATAAAAGTAGCATTGAGGTATATAAGAGCTTTCGATGAATTAGAAAGGCAAGATCCCCTATATTCATATGCACCTTCTGCCCAAGAATGGGAAGAGGCAAAAGCAGTCTGCAAGTTGCTCATAGTGTTCTATGAAGCTACTAAGGTGATATCTGGTTCGAAGTATCAAACCGCAAATCTCTACTTTCAGCAAATGTGGCAAACTAAGGAATCTTGGACAAGGAGGCATCTCGGGAGAACTATCCATTTCTTGCAATGATCGTGCCCATGCAAAAAAAGCTCAATAAGTACTGAAAAATGTCTTGGGTTACACTTTCAATACCTGTTATCCTAGATCCGAGGTTCAAGTTTACCTATCTTGAGTTTCGGTATCCTCAGATGTTTGGGAATAGTGTTGCTAAGCTTGCTAGGGTGAAAGAGATATTTAAAGAGCTATTCGAAGAGTATGCTAAGTTGAACCTCTCAGAAACTGGACAAACACAAAAAGGAGGTGATGATATGGACATGGACATGGAGAGCAATGACCCAATGTCAGATTGGGACCGCCATCTTAGTCTACACTAGCTCGGACAGACAACTTTGATATCCTAGATTGCTAGGGTGAAATATTAGCTCAATAGGTGTGGGGTCCTCTGAGCTTGATGCTTACAAGTTGAAGCCTCCACTAGCTCGAATAGACAACTTTGATATCCTGTATTGGTGGAAAGCCAATTCACTTGAGTATCCCATTCTTGCTAGAATGGCTAGAGATGCCTTAGCTGTTCCTGCTTCTTCCGTTGCATCTGAGTCGGCTTTCAGCATAGGGCGTAGAGTTATATCAGATTTCATAAGCCGATAACCTCCGACACTTCTGAAGCTCTAATTTGCCTACAAGACTTGTTTCGTATATCAAGTGTGAAATCTTGCATTCTTGTCATTTTTTATTCAATCTAGCCCTTCTTGTAGACATGTTTCTTTCTATTTGAATATTGTGTAGCACTTTCTAATGTTGTGTCTTGGTGTGCCATTTTTTTCTGTGTAGGTACAACCAGTCTTAGCACATCATCTATATACGACATACTTGGTGAGGAAGGTTTCTCTATTTCATCAGCTGAAATATATTGAAAGGTTATCCTTCATATTCATTCTATGTACATTCTACAATATATGTTGAAAGGTTATCCACAGATCTTATGCTAATCAGATATGTTTAGAATGATATGCTTGAGTCATTAGTATATACATTTTATGTAGGAATAGACTCAGTTTTTCTCAATAGCTTGCTTGCCCATCCTTCATAAGCTTGAAGTTTTACAATGGTTAATTACTTGGTAGTCTTGAAAGTTTATCTTGTAGCAGTTCACAGTAATTTTGTTTCAGGAAGCTGCGGTTCTAAAGGAAGCTAGCCTTTCTATATTGCTAAAGGTTTTGCAAACTAATTGATGCTTTTGTTTTAAATCAGTAGGCTCGAGGATCGTAAGTGTAAGGAGAGTCTTGAATAATGTTGCCACACTGCATAGAAGCTGATTGTTTCAAATAGTAGCCTGTTGAGAATGAGAAATCAATTGCATGTCTTGCAGTATTGTGAATGCTAAATGAATGTTTCGAATGCATGTACTCTGTCAATACTGTAATGGCAACAAGCCATGAATGTTCTTAAAGTTTTTGGACTATTTTGTTGTCGATTCATGCATATTTTCTATCATATGTTTGTAAAAATTTGAATATACTTGTGAATTGTGGAATTTTTAGCATATTTCATGGCGTTTTTTTAGAGATATGCCACTGTTTTCTCATATGTTGTAGTATGTCTCACATTCTAACTAGTTATGCTAGCTTATCGATGCATAAGTTTAAACAAGTCTTTGCACCTAAATAACCAACGGTTAACCATTTCTAACCTAGTAACCTAATGGTAAAACCATTTTCCCCTTTTACACAAAATGGTTAAATAGGTTCGAGTCCGGAATGAAAATGGTTAACCAAATCCCATCCATAAGCAGCTGGCTAGTCCTATATAGTCCTACTCCAGCTAGGGCATGTGGGAATGGGACGATGCTCGTTTTGCCTTTCGCCGCAGGAACAATTGCATGTGCCGTGTTGATTCCCGAATGCAGTAGCCTCTTCCCGTGGCCCCATATTAGTCGGCCCTACTTCTGCTCTTTGGGGACCACACGCTTTCTATGAGTGGTTGGAGTCTGATTGGGAGTCTCATCTTCGTCTTCATGCTGAAATTTCTATAGGGTGACATGTTGTCTAGGCCTTTTTTTCTTTCTTTTTTTTCTTCCCGCGACAGGTTCAAGAAATATGGTCATGAAAAAAAGTTAAGGTTGGTCACAATGTAGAGTAATACAGGTTAGTAACATGTATAAGTTACTAGTTTATATTACTATCTTTATAGTGAAGAATAACATACTAGTGGTATCATGCAAAATATTATTTATTAGGTGATAGGCTCATTTATTCTTGGCATGTGCGATGTTAATGTAACCAAATATGTTACACTTCATCTTTTTCTCTCTTTATTCACATAATTAATTTTACTGAGTTGGACTCTTAGTTATTCTTGAAGTTACTTACAGTATGACTAGCCTAAATATCATGTTCTCTATTTTGTTTAGTTGCTCATATTGGTTTGTTTAGACAACTATCTTTTATATTTGGTCGGCTGCATACATAACTTTACGACTCGGCTGATGCAAACAAAGAATTGTTTGGTTTCCCATATTAGTCTGCATGTGGTTACCTCGTTCCAAACTGAGAGTAAATTGTCTTCATCCACGGGCTAAAACTTTTAAAATGTAGTTAGAATATGCAAACTTCTGACAAAACCAATTACAGTGACTAAGTAAATTCAGTCGCAACCATGGTGTCGTGGTACAATCAGAAAATTTTCGATTCCCAACCATGGTGCAACCGGACATCATGAATCTACGTGCCAACATCTAATGAACTAAGGAGTTGATTGGGCTCTGACCTAATTCTCATTCAAATGAGAATTGGCAAAGCAACTTCATTTTTTCTATCTTTTATGCTACACCCCCATCATAAGCAATAATAGAATGCCTCTCAACAGAAAAAGGTTACCTTAGAGACAACTAGTTAAAGCTTTAAACCACAAATTATCAATTCTTACACTGCTAGGAAAACCCTCATCTGTGGCGCATGGGTATTTACCTTCCGTCACTAATACGTCGCCACTAAACTGAACTCTCTTTTTGAATTTCGAAATGCGCCGCAGAACTCTCTTTTTGAATTTCAAAAAAATTCAAATCGCAAACTTTTGTGGCGCATATTGCGATATGCGCCATAGTTTTTTTTCGAATTAAAAAAAAGCTGCCTATATCTGGCCGGAGTGGGAGGTGGGTGGTGGGTGGAGGAGGAGGGTCACAGGAGTAGGAGGCCGCCAGTGTAGGAGGAGTAGGAGGAGGGGTCGCCGGAGTAGGAGGCCTCCAGTGTAGGTGGAGTAGGAGTGGTCGCCGGAGTAGGAGGCCGCTAGTTTAGGTGGAGTAGGAGTAGGATAAGGAGAAGGAGGAAGAGTAGGAGGAGGGGTCGCCGGAGTAGGAGGCTGTCGATGGAGGAGGGATCGTCGAAGTAGGAGGAGGAGTAGGAGGTGGTGGAGGAGGTGTCGCCGGAGGTGGTGGTCGGAGTAGGCCGGGGAGTGGAGAAGGAGGAGGAGAAGCGGAGGAGAAGGGGAGGAGGAGAAAAAGGGGAGGAAGAGAAGAAGGGGAAGAGAGAACAAGTGTAGGAGATGAGTAAAGGGGAAAAGAATAAACGAGAGGAAGAGGGCTCCACGGGAATTCAAATTTTGAATTCCAAGACTTCTGTGGTGCATATGGGAGAAATGCGCCACAAAAGTTTCTCCCCCTTTTTTATTTTTTATAGGAAAAAATCTTTTTTTGCCATAATTTTTTACTCTTTTCGAATTTTGAAAATCTAAAATATCACTAAACGATTGGAGGTTGTTGCAACTGGATGCGAAATTTCGTTCTCGTCATTTTAATATATTAAACTTTTTTCCCGATATCGTATGCAAAAGTTATGGCCGTTTTACCATGTCATGACTTTTTTGCAAAATACATAAAAATTCATGTTTTTCAATTTTGTCTACAACTATACCCTAAAATATAACATCTCAAATGAATTATTTTTTTGAATTTTTTATCATTTTTGTTTGTTACAAAAGTTAAAAGACGATCCATAGGGGAGGGGATGGGATCTATTTTTTTACTCGAATTTTATGGCGCGTACCTCTATATGCGCCACAAAATCATCACTTATGTGGTGCATATGATCATATGCGCCACAGAATGTTGGTCAGAGTGCGGTCAATAAGATTTTGTGGTAGGGCCCACCCGAGCTTTCTGTGTCGCATATGGTCATATGCGCGCCATAGAAGTTCAACTCCTGTGGCGCATATATGTGCCATAGAAAGCCCGGGTGCCCAACCCTAGTGACGGGTCCCATCAAACATGCCCCACGGGACAACGAAAGGTTATGTGGCGCATTTGCCATAATGCGTCATTATTGTTTTTCTGTGACGCATGGCAAAACATATACGCTGCAGAAGTCTTATCTATCTATAGCTATTTTTCTAGTAGTGTTAACCTAAACACTTTAACCCAAAAAAAAACATCATGCAAACATCCAAGAAGATAAAACCATCGGCTTACGGTACATACCCTTATAACCTCTCTATTGTAATACAAAAGCTTCAAATGGAGGAACATAAGATCGCAACTCTCATGCATAGACCTTAAACTTAAATCAAGAGAAATTTAAACACATTGACCAATGAACGTAACCACTGCGCATTTAAACCTATTTTTATTCCATACACCTAAATTAATGTTGTATTTTTATATAATGAGGACTTTCACTTCCTCAATCTACATTTGTTCTAGACCGTCCGCCCTAGCACCAAGCCCTGACAACAATGAGGGTGTCAATGGTTTTCATGTGAGGCGACATTGTCGGATGATGTGGTTGCAGGATGCTGAGGAAAGGGGAAAAAGGGTGGTAATCGTGTGTGTTAGAGCATGTCTAACAGGCCCCGTATATTTTCGCCCCTTAAAACGCGAGTAGAGGGCCCTGTATTCACTTGTCGCCGGCCGAAAACTCGAACGAGCATTCTGTTTTACGGGGTAGGGATACGGGTTCTGCTTTTTCGACCCCTCAAAACAGGGTTTTAGACAACAATTTGCACAACAATTTCAGATCAAACATAGCACATCCAAAATATGTGCATCACAACGCGATCATAGGCAATGTTCAAGCCACGGAAGTTCCCAAATGTGATCAACCATCAACGAGTCCATCGCCAGCGGCACCGCCACTCGCCAGAGACTCACCTTGAGCACTTGCAGCACGAGGTTCACGCGCAGCCTTCTTCCTCGCCATGATGTCCGCCTTAGTCTCCTTCCACCACGCCAGCTGATCCTCGTGGTAGAGATCCTCAATGCGCTGCCAATAGCGCTTGCCGCCTTGGTCCACTCCGGTGCACGCATCCATCCCCACCTTGCTCCAAGCACGAACCAAGATGGCGTCTTCGATCTCGCTGTAGTTCGCCGTGCGTGGCTTCGGTGTCGACGAAGAACCGGCGGCAGCCGGATCAACCCCAACCACCTCCTCCTCGTCACCCTCCTCCTCCTCGTCATCAATCTCTTCGACGTTGCACTCCCCATCGAACGCATCGATGCCGGCGTCCAAATCCACCGCAGATTCATTGAGCATGTCCATGTACGATGTTGTGGACTCAACATCGAACACCTTGTCTACGTCCATGGTGGGTGGCGGCGGCGCGGGCATCGCATCAGACGGAACGGAGGGAGGAGGGCCGTGGCCTTGGAAGACGGTGGAGGCGCGAGGCCGATGCGGCTGACCTGCTTTGTCTTCACCTTGGGCTGCGGAGCACCCCTCGGCCCGGCCGCCTTCGTCTTCATCCTGCCCCCTTTCTTGGCAGCCGGCAGGGCTGCGGCCGCTGAAGGGGCTTCGAAGAATTGCTTCGGAATCCTCTTCCTCTTCGACGGGATGGTGGCGGAGATCATGGCCGACACGTCGCCGGCGTTGGGCGGACCTCCAACGGGGACATCAACCACGGCGGCCGTTGGATATGCACCGCCGGCGGTAGGCGGCCCTTGCGGAGGATCCATGGCAGCGGGATCCGGCCGCGACGTTGCCGGGAAGGGCGGGGCGGAGGAGATCGAGCGGCGGCGGCGGTTGGGTTTCGCTGAAACCGTTCGCGCGCAGTGGAGGGGAGGATACTGGTTTGGCCCTCTATTCCCGCTCCCACCCCGCACAAGTAGGGGGCGAAGGCCCGCCCCGTAATCGAAAACAGCAAAAATCGGAGCGGGGGCCATTTTTACGGGGCCTGTTAGACGGTCGGGTGGAGCTCAAACCCGTATTCCGGCGGTTATTATACGGGTTTGGCCCTTTTAAGGGGTCTGTTATACATGCTCTTAGCGATGAAGTCGAATAGTTTCTGAGCAACCCAAATGTGAGGTAATAGTCCCCCTGATAGTTATGTGCATGTTGAGGCAAACATTTGTCATTAGCGACGATGGTTATTGAGAGTACTCCTATTAAAATAAAGAGGAGAAGTGAATGGGTGGGCTCTGGGCAAAATCACGCACGTGTGATAGTTGGACAAATCACTGGCAAATTACATTAGGAGTATTACCTAAAAAAATACAGAAATTCACTTTTGAACTCAGATCCATATGCTCCTGGCACCAAAAAAAACATTTTAAAATGTCAAAAAAAAATCCGAACGAATTTTTTTCATTTGCATCTTAATATTCTATATGCGCACAACAAGTTTCGTGGAAAACCGACATTTTTTGTGTCATGTGTAAAAATGTAAAAATAAAGGCCTCATGAAGAGTTTTTTTAGCACCAAATTTTATCTTTTTTTACACACGACACAAAGCATATCGGTTTTCTACGAAACGACTTTACAAACATACAGAACGTCGAGATGTATGCATGACATTTTTTGTCAGAATTTTAAAGCTTGTTAAAATGCGTTTAAAATTAAATTTAAAAAACAGGAGCATATGCTCCTGGGAGCATACACGCTCCTGGGAGCAAAAATGCCTCGTCCAAAATAATAGGCCTTTAAGTAAAATTGCCACCCAAAGTGTCCAAAGCGACACCCAAAAACCAATCTGGACTACTTATAAACTATCCCCTGCAGCTCAGCAAAACAGACTCTTTCAAGTCTCAAGAAAACCCCCACCGTACCGAGCTCAAATGGAGCCCTCCGTCCTAAGAGCATCCTTACTCAATGGGCATTCCCATGCTAAAATCCGGACGCATTTTAGTCTGGATAAAACTAGTTTTTGGCCTGGAAACGCCGAGTTTCAGGGGAGTTTTCGCGTTTGGCTAAAATTTAATAATTTTGGTAAACTTTAGCAAACTTTGGCCGAATATAAGCGTTTTTGGCGAATTTTGAACGAATATGGTCAATATGGACGAACTTTGGGCGAATAGAACGAACTTTGGGCGAATATGGGTGAACTTTGGAAGAATATGGACGGACTTTGGGCGAACTTTGGATGAACATGGACGAATATATGCTGACTGAGCGGGTCCATTCGCCGAATTCGCTCGTCGTCCAGCGTTCTCAGGACGTTTCCGGAATCCTGGGAATGGCCTGAAAAGCCCGGACCAAAGTTGACTTAAATCCAAACGAAAACAGGTTTCTAGAAACGTGGCTACGCAAAATTTTGACATCTGGATCTATTTTTGACATCCGAATCGGCGTCCTGAAAATGCTAGGGAAGATGCTCTAATCCTCCTCTCGTGTCTTTTTGCCGTGGCACCTGGAGCCCTCGGCCAGTGGCGTGATAAACTGTGAAATATGTATGTGTAGTAGTCCTAACTCTATACGGTTCAGGTGTTGTATAAACCTACCGTATCTAACTCTAACACCTCCTGTACTTGTACCATACCCTACTATATATATACATGGGGACACGGCTGTATCCGTGTGATCCTCTACCCCTACCAATACTTGTTTATTTTCATGGTATCAGAGCCAGCGGCCTAAACCCTAGATCGGTTTTTCTTTCTCGGCTTCTGCTTTCTCGCCGCCATGTCGCTCAACTCCGCCTCCACGTCCGGTGCATTAAGCTCGGCTACCTCGCTCCTCTCCGGTGGAACCGGAGCAGTCACCGCTGAACCGGCCATGGTGTCGGTCATCCCCTCCACGCCGATCAATCTCGTGAGTCAGATCACGATGAAACCGACCGGTGAGAACTACATGTTCTGGCGCACGGCGGTCCTGCCTGTTCTGCGAAGCAATCTGTTATTTGGCTTCGTCGATGAATCGCTGCCCTGTCCTGCGTCCACAATCCCCAATCCAGATGCGTCAAAGACCGGCGCTCCACCAACCATCCCCAATCCGCTCTATGCGTCTTGGATGCAGCAAGATCAGTTCATCATGTCTGCACTTGTTGGCTCCCTACATGAGTCGACAATCGGCATGGTCATGAATCTGACCACGTCGCGGTCTGTCTGGCAGACGCTGGAGGCGAGCTATGCCTCTCAATCTGTTGCTCGTGCGATGCAAATTCGCGGAGCCCTTAGCAAGGAGAAGAAGCTGGATCAATCTGCGGACAAGTACTTCAACAAGATCAAGTCCATGGACGATTTACTTGCCTTCATTGGACAGCCTCTACGTCCAGAAGAATTCTCCTCGTACCTGATCGCCGGCCTTGACAGCGAATATGACGCCCTTGCTCATCTTGTCTCTGCCCGCAATCTGTCTGACCCGATGCCTGTTCGGGATATCTACTCTCAGCTGCTCCACACCGAGCAGCGCGTCGAAGCCAGGAAGGCCGATCTCGGCGCAAATGTTCATGCTGCCACTATGGCGCGCGTTCTGGTGGTGGTCGTCCGTCAGGCCCATCTCCCAACTTTCAGCAATTCCGAGCTGATCCTCGTCAGCAGGGCAAGCCAGGAAGTCATCCTTCTTCACCACCTCGCCGCAATGATCGTCCTCCTGTTGGTGGTGGTGGTCGTCCCATCTGTCAAATCTGTGAAAAGGTGGGGCATGTTGCCTCGTGCTGCTTCAAGCATTTTCAGCGCAACTTCCTTGATGCTGGGAACGATGGTCGTTATATGGACAAGCAACTTGCTGCCCTCTCCACTACGTCGACTCACGGATCCGGGGCTACATCATCCTACCCGATTGATCCATCCTGGTATGCTGACACCGGGGCGACAGACCACTTCACCAACGAGATCTCCAAACTCCACATGAAGGAAAACTACACTGGCAAGGATCATGTCCATACAGCTGATGGATCAGGTATGCGCATTGCTCATATTGGTCAATCCTTTATTCCCACTCATAAACATCCCCTCAAACTCAAAGATATCCTTCATGTTCCTTCAGTCACTAGAAATCTTTTATCTGTAAAAAAATTCTGTAGAGACAATAATGTCTTCTTTGAATTTCACTCTTGGTACTTTCTTATCAAGGACCGAGCTACCAGGGAGGTCTTCTTAGAGGGGAGTGCCGTGGGAATCTCTATACACTTGATGTGTTGTCGTCTCCGTTCAAGCATGTCTTCAGCGGCATCAAGGTGTCACGTGAGCAGTGGCATTCGCGTCTAGGTCATCCAGCTACCCAAATTGTCCAACATATTCTTCATCGTCATGAACTTCCATCAGTTTTAGTCAATAAAAATATAATTTATGATGCTTGTCAACAAGGCAAAAGTCATCAATTGCCATTTTCTCTTTCTACTCGTGTAATAAAGAATCCGTTAGAGATTATATACTCAGATGTATGGGGTCCTGCTCAAGTTTCTGTTAGTGGTCATACATACTATGTCAGTTTTATTGATGCCTATAGTCGTTTCACTTGGCTTTATCTCTTGAAACGGAAATCAGATGTGTTTCAATTTTTTCTTCAATTTCAGCAACATGTTGAGCGGTTGTTGAATACAAAAATTAAGCATGTTCAAACTGATTGGGGTGGTGAGTACCTTCACCTCAATAAATTCTTTAGTGATATTGGGATCTCACATCGAGTCTCATGTCCTCATACTCATCAACAAAATGGTACCGCCGAGCGAAAACACCGTCACATTGTCGAAACCGGTTTAACTCTTTTAGCTCATGCTTCTATTCCATATAGATTTTGGAGTGATGCCTTCTCTACGGCCTGTTTTTTGATAAATAGGCTTCCTAGTCGTGTCATCTCCATGCAAACTCCAATTGAACGTTTACTTGGGGAAGTTCCAGACTACACTTTTTTCAAAGTGTTTGGTTGTGCTTGTTGGCCCCATCTTCGCCCATATAACAATAGAAAACTTGAATTCCGATCCAAAAAGTGTGTTTTTCTCGGCTATAGTGCTCTTCATAAGGGTTACAAGTGTCTTCATGTTCCCACAAATCGAGTTTACATCTCTCGTGATGTGGTTTTTGACGAGAATGTTTTCCCCTTTGCTAATCTTCCTTCCACTATCATACCACCTTCCGATTCCACACTTCTTAGATCTGACCAATTTGATGATGTCGCATATGCTCCTCCATTATTTGCTAACTATGGTGCAGGTGTCGGACGTGGTGCTCGCTTAGAAATCTTGGATGATGCTGATCATGAACCAGCGGCTCACGTCGATCACTTTGAGCCGATCGACGTGCATGGTTCTGGCCATGCAGCGGAGGCCGGTCCATTCTTTCCTTTGCGTGATGGGCCGCCTACACCTCCGTCTCCCGCGCCTGCGTCGCCTGGCTCGGTCTCTTCCACGACCGCCACGGCGCTTGCTCCCCCGACTCCAGCTACTGGGCCAAACTCCTCCGGCCCGCTGCCTGCCCCGTCGCCTGTGCGTCGTGTAACACGGCTCCAGCAGGGGATTCGAAAACCCAGGAAGCGGACAGATGGTACTGTCGCCTGGATCAGTACACGATCAGCTATTGATCTGTTTCAGACAGAGCCACGAAATCACACTGAAGCCATGAGTTGTGCCCACTGGCGTCAAGCAATGGAATCTGAATTTTCTGCTCTTCAAAATAATAAGACTTGGCGTTTGGTCCCTCCGATTTCTGGGGTCAATGTTATTGACTGCAAGTGGGTGTTTAAAATCAAGCAAAAATCAGATGGCTCTATTGAAAGATACAAAGCTCGTCTTGTTGCTAAAGGATTCAAACAGAGATATGGTTTGGACTATGAAGACACCTTTAGTCCGGTTGTGAAACCTTCTACCATTCGATTATTATTGTCCATGGCTCTTACACATGGTTGGCATCTTCGTCAGCTTGACATTCAGAATGCTTTCTTGCATGGAGTTCTTGAGGAGGAAGTATATATGAGACAACCTCCAGGTTTTGAGGATGCTAGTCAACCTACACACTTATGTCGTCTTGACAAAGCTCTTTATGGATTGAAACAAGCCCCTCGTGCGTGGCATGCTCGATTGAGTTCTGTTTTGGTTGGGCTTGGCTTCACCCCTTCTATTGCTGATACTTCTCTGTTTATTCTAAGGAGGTCTGATATCACTTTGTATCTTCTGGTCTATGTCGACGATATCATTGTGGTGAGTTCGACTCCTACAGCTACTGATCGACTCATTCATCAGTTACGCACCTCTTTTGCTCTTAAGGATCTTGGTACTCTCAGTTATTTCCTTGGCATTGAGGTTCGGCTTTTTGTTGGTGGCCTTCATCTCTGTCAGCGCAAGTATGCATGTGAGCTTTTACGGCGTGCTGGTCTATTGAAGTGCACCCCGGCTGTCACTCCCATGGTCTCTTTTGAGAAGCTTTCGGCTCATGATGGCACGCCTCTTTCTTCCGAAGAGTCTACTCGGTATCGCAGTGTCGTTGGTGGTCTTCAGTACCTTACTATGACACGGCCGGATCTGTCCTTTGCTGTTAACAAGGTGTGTCAATATCTACATGCTCCTACATCGACACACTGGTCAGCTGTTAAAAGGATTCTTCGATATGTCCAGGGTACTATTCATTATGGTCTTCAGCTGCAGCGTCCTAGTTCATCTCCTACACTGTTATCTGCCTTTTCTGATGCCGATTGGGCGGGTTGTCCCGATGATCGGCGATCCACGGGGGGACATGCTATCTTCTTTGGTGGAAACTTGGTGTCTTGGAGTGCTAGAAAGCAGGCCACAGTTTCACGCTCCAGTACTGAGTCTGAATACAAGGCTCTAGCTAATGCTACTGCAGAAGTCATATGGTTACAGGCTCTTCTTGGTGAATTGGGAGTACCTCAGTCTTGTCCACCTATTATTTGGTGTGACAATATTGGAGCAACTTTTCTGTCCTCTAATCCAGTGTTTCATGCTCGGACAAAACACATTGAGGTGGATTATCATTTTGTTCGTGAAAGAGTTGTGCAGAAGTTGCTACAAATCAAGTTTATATCCTCCAAGGACCAGCTAGCAGATATCTTCACAAAGCCATTATCTTTGCCATTATTTGAAGCTTGTAGGCGCAATCTCAATCTTCATGTTTCCGTTGAGATTGAGGGAGGATGATAAACTGTGAAATATGTATGTGTAGTAGTCCTAACTCTATACGGTTTAGGTGTTGTATAAACCTACCGTATCTAACTCTAACACCTCCTGTACTTGTACCATACCCTACTATATATACATAGGGACACGGCTGTATCCGTGTGATCCTCTACCCCTACCAATACTTGTTTATTTTCATGGCGGTCCGGCCATGCCACATTCTACGGCGTCCGGCACAATGGGTACATATTGCTACTTTTCTAGCTGCCTATCTGTGGTGGATTAATTGGAGCTTGCGCACGTCGTACGTGCAGGAAGAGCGTGCGGGTACGGGAACCTGTACAGCCAGGGGTACGGCACGAGCACGGTGCTGAGCACGTCGCTGTTCAGGAACGGGCTGAGCTGCGGCTCCTGCTACGAGCTCCGGTGCTCTGGCGAACGCCGGTGGTGTCTCCCGGGCGCCACCATCACGGTGACGGCCACCAACTTCTGCCCTCCCAACTACGGGCTCCCCAACAACGAGGGCGGGTGGTGCAACCCGCCGCTGCAGCACTTCGACCTTGCGGAGCCGGCGTTCCTCCGCATCGCCCGGTACCGCGCCGGCATCGTGCCGGTATCGTTCCGCAGGGTGCGGTGCGCGAGGAGAGGCGGGGTCCGGTTCACGGTGAACGGGCACGCCTACTTCAACCTGGTGCTGGTGACCAACGTGGGCGGCGCTGGCGACGTGCACGCGGTGTCGGTGAAGGGGTCGTCGTGCCCGGGGCGGTGGCGGCCCATGTCCCGCAACTGGGGCCAGAACTGGCAGAGCAACGCCTACCTCAACGGCCAGGCGCTCTCCTTCCACGTCACCACAAGCGACGGCCGCGCGCTCGTCTCCGCCAACGCCACGCCGAGGGGGTGGCAGTTCGGCCAGACCTTCCAAGGCCGCCAGTTCTGAGACCTGCTCCGTCAGATTCATATCATTAATTCTTTTAGATGAATTCCACTTTTTACCCTCTATTTGTTGCATTTGAGACACTAATTACCCCATTTAGTAGAAGTTATACCCGAATGTTCTATTTAAGAAAATTCTAAGCATGATTTTGTTCCGTTTTAGCATTCAACACGTGTTTTTGGATAATGCTGACATGTCAGGACGATGTTCCGCCATAAAATATGTCAAGATCGAAGGACGTCGTTATCAGATCATATCTACCCTTCTCTCACCAAATGTTCTATTCTTTGTTGCCATCTCAATAATTTCGAAGTTCAATCATCACCTCACACCTTGCCCAATAGATATGCATCAAAAAATGAGGGTTTAAAGTTTCCAAACACGATAATTTAGATGAATTGTCACTATATAGAATAATTAGTGTCATAAATGCACAAGTAAAGGATAAAAAGTGGAATTTACTCATTCTTTTAGAACGAGCTCAATTGTCAGAGGTTTTGCCCCTGAATGGATAGAAAGGTTGGCACTCAGGCTGTAACTGGAAATGGGCTACCCACGGTGCCGCCAGCCCATCCCACCTATTTCACTCAAGCGGACACCCATGGGCCAGTAAAAAAATGTCACAGACACCCACGACGAGTCCACCACCGCCGCCATGCCGCCACGAGATCCCTTCCATGGCGACGGAGGCAGGATCCATGCCCGAAGGAACCATCCCGCCGTCGTTGCTTCCCACCCCTACTCGCCCCATCCATTCCCCGCGCACTCCCATACCGATCCAGATCGAGCGCCACCGCCCCGGTTCCCCTTCTCGCGCGAGAGATGAAACTCCTCCACCTTGACTTGCTGGTGGCCGAGGGAAAAAGGCGATTCGACGGCAAGAGAGGCGTCGTTGCTCCTAGTGTTTGACATGCTGGCGTCACGACGGTGGCCCTTGACGACGGCTTGTGACAGCGGTACTGCTTCTCCCTATCCAACTCCCTGAACTACCAGCATTCGTGGGGGCGTGCAAGAAGGCACCGCACTGCCGCATCCTCCTTGTTCCAGGTATGTTGTTGTGGTCCTAATCTTGGATACGAGTATGTTATATTCAATTTTGCATTGCAAAGGGATGTATGGAAAAACCGGAAAAGTGATCTCTCGTATGTTTCTGACATTTTGGGAATGAACTCGATCTGTAGATTTTAGGAATGAATTCGATCTGCATTTTGATATTTCCCGTTTCACCGATAGGAACATAGCTTGACTACTAATATGCAATAGAGTAGAAATAGACATGTTTTCAAATTTATGATCATGTTCTTCAAGTATGATTACTTCCCCAAGTACCACGTTATAGTGGAGTAACTTTTCTTCAGTTCAGTCACAGATGCAATTGCAGTACCATACGAAGCAAGATTTGGAACAATTGCAGTAGAAGAAGGGCTCGCCAGACTCCACCAGGTTGGACCAAGGTGAGGACGTAGAGGATATGATATAAGGATCAGCGTGGAACATCGAGGCTGTGTCAGTGTTGCAGCAGACGGAGGCTCTTGTCAAATCAGGCGAAGCTTCTTCCGGACCGGCGCTGTCGAGCCTCCCTCTGTGGTGCTCGAGCTGGACCGAGCCGCGCTTGCGAATTGTGAGAGGCCTCGCCTCCCTAGTCTTCGCTTGGCTTGGGTCAGGTGGAGCCCTCCGGCGGTTGGAGTGGAGCGGCGGCGGGCCACTGGGGAGCAGCAGACGGCGAGGAGGACGGAGATGGAGGGAGAAGATTGTAATTTTATCTATTTCAGGTCATATCTAAACAGTTCTCAAAGTTCGAGAGTTTTCTTTGCAAAATTGAAATTGAACTAGGCCTCCGACATCCTTTGTTAGACAGGGAGTAACGATGTGATGAAGCTGTATAGTTTTTACGTGTACTGTGTACTCGTGTGATCAGCAACCTACATGCTGCTGGCTGCTTTTTCCTCTATAACGTATACTTGCTTTAAGCTAGCCGAATGCTGCTTTTTCCTATGCACGAGACGCCCTTTGCGCGGCGAAGATGATGGGTAAAAGTGGGCAGATAGACACCACTTAGCATTCACAAACTTAAACAGACAGTATCTGCAGTCCCATTAGTTTATATGGGTACAGGTGGTCAGCTGGTGGGCAGCCGTAAACACACCCACTTACAGCCTGAGTTGGCACCAGCATGTCGGAGGTGGGAAGGTGTCTCGCCAGTATGAGCCGCTTTGCTGCTCTGCTTTCTTAATTGAGATTTGTACAGGATTATGTGTGCTAGTTTATCAAATAGAGAGTGTGAGCTTGCCTCTGGAAAACAAAGAGGTGGGAAGAATTGCAAGTGTGAATGTAACCGTTTGTTTTGTTAAGCCTATGTTTTTTAGGGTATTTTGTCAAAGCCTAGTGACTTTAACTTACTTAATTAATTGGTTTGCAATGCATTGATGATAATGGCTCCCACTTAAATTTACTGAACACGGTAAAAAACAATTAAAAGACCCAAAAAATTGTGCTACGGGGCCGAGTTTATTAATGGGCCAGGCAGTAGGCCCAGAATATATCATACGTCTCTGGGCCTTAGCTACTAACTCCAGTCCCCACGCTCGCTCACAAGTCACAACGAATGTCGCGTGTAGCCACCAAAATTTTCCTGACGCCGTCGCTGCTCCCACTCCCACTCCCCAAGTGGCTGCGGAGGCGGCGGCCTAGCGTCTGCTCAGCGAGGAGGGCCTTCGCGATGGCGGCGTCGGGGTTCGAAGGCGGCGAGACGTTCCGGCTGTCTGCGGCCGCGGGGGCCGGCGCGCTGAAGCTGCACAAGGGCGACATCACCCTCTGGTCCGTCGACGGCGCCACCGACGCCATCGTACGTGGTTCCGCTCCATCCCATGATCTCAATCCCACCTTGTCTCCTCCACGCCGTAATGTTTGTGTATGATCTCAGCATGGGACATGACCCGCTGGCGCTTGCTTGCCTGTGGTCAGTGGTAGGTCTGAAATGGGGAACCGAACCCAGCCGCGGTAACATCAGATGTTTTTTTTAGTAAGGTTCGAGTCTTAGTCAGACGGACGACTGTTTTGGCTATGTCTAGCTTGGCGAACGGGGTCTTCTTAGATGTACTTATTTTAGGTTTTAATATCAGTATTAGTTGCTTCTGCCGTCAAGGGGATTAATCATCCTTCAATCTATCATATATGGGACAATCCCTTGTAGGTTCTATATCTGCCTCCTTGATAAATGCTAAAGGTCCTGACTTCTGAGAAATACATAGTTGCAAGGTAGTATTATTTTGGTTCTCTCGACTGGATTTGACCATCACCCCTTAAAATATAGCCCAAGAATTTTGAATCAAGTCCCCCTCTGACCATGAGCTTGTTTGTATGACTATGGAGTGGAACTAGAGTTACAAGTCCCCAAAGCGTGAATCAGGAAAATCGTAGTCCTTCTGCACAGTTCTTAAATTTGGAAAAAAAGACGTAAGCTGGTCAAATATCTTATTATGAGCCTACTAGACCAGTTACACCTTAAGCCTTTGCATGTTTGTATGCTACAATCTATTATGCGCAAATGTATTTACTTAAAACGTCTCTTGATGTGATGCATTTTGTGACATTTGTGTTTTACTTGCTAGATGATGTATGAAATTTCTGTTGTGAATTTTATTGAAAGCAATAATCTTTCTCTGCATTCAGCAATGAAGTAGATAATAATCTCTGTATTCAGCAAGAAAGAATGTAACCTAAATTTATGTTGGTAGGTTAATGCTGCTAATGGACGAATGCTAGGAGGGGGAGGTGTTGATGGAGGTAATGACAAGATTTTTAGAGGCGTGACCATTTTACTTATCACTGCTGGACCATCTTATACTGACTTGAAACCCCTATGTCAGCTATACATCAAGCTGCTGGACCACAGCTCGTACAAGCATGCCGTAAAGTTCCTGAGGTTAAACCCGGAATCCGTTGCCCTACTGGAGAAGCCAGAATTACTCCGTTAGTACCTTTTCTGATTCATTTTAGTAGCTTCAGAACACTATCTTCATATAAATATATCTGTTTGCCTGTACATTGAATATGAACAGAGCTTTTGAGCTTCCCGTGTCCCATGTGATACACACAGTTGGGCCCATATATGATATGGATAGGCAGCCTGAGCTGCTCCTAAAGAATGCCTATGAGTAAGTCCCCCTCTTAAATTTATATATTAGAAAAGACCATTCTAGCTGTGAATCATGGAAAAACTTCCCTGAACTGCATCATTTAATTGCAGAAATAGCCTGAAGCTTGCTAAAGAGAATGGCATTCAGTACATTGCATTCCCTGCTATATCCTGTGGTATTTTTCGGTATGTACTAATTGCCTGTTGTCATTCATGTATGTTTTTCTTCATGTTATTCTTTGCACTATCTAATTTGTGAAGTTTAACATGATTGGTCATGCAGTTACCCTCCAAAGGAAGCAGCAAACATAGCCATTTCAACTGCTCGACAGTTTTCAGGGGATCTTAAAGAGGTTAGTTGTAGCTCTTCATCTAAACACTTTTTTTTTCAAGAGTATGCCAAAGGCGTACCATATTTTTATAGAAGGCAGGACAAGTTTACAAGATCATGTCCGAATCGTGAATGACAAGGACAGAGAAACACCAAAGTAAAGAAACTAAGGCTACTTCTCTCCTAAAGATCTGAAACACACCATAAATTCCTTGCTTAGCTATACTCCAGAGTTTGAATTCCTCCAAACTCTGAGACACCAGCTGATCCAGCTCCTGGAAAACCTTGCACTACACCTGACGAGCATGCACACACTGAATTAGAATGTGGTCCACCTCATCTTCTTCCTGGAGACAAACAAAGCAGGCCGAGGTCTGTGATCTTGAAGTCCATGCCACTGATCAGAGGTTTTTATGCCAAGTCCACCATACACTTGGCTTGCATATGTTGGCCCAAGCAACTAGACATTGCCCACCACATGCCTCTTTTTGCCTGCCCAAAAGAAGGACCTCGGCCATTTCTCAATCTCTGCCGAGAGAACATATTTGATTAGAGTTAAACTTCCTTGTTTATCATTCCTTTTTGCCAAGCAGGTATAAATTCAAGGGCCTTTTCTAGCATAGGTTGCCACTGAGCTTTAGTAAGGGGCCTGAGTGAGAGTTGCAAACCCAGGTACCTAATGGGGAAGTCTACCCGCGGGCATTGCATCAACTGAGCAACCAAACTTGCATCCTGCTGTACACCTCTAATCAGTGTAGCAGTTGGCTTCCGGTAGTTGATTTTGAGGCCAGAGGATTCTCCTAAACCACTGAGCATTCCTTTAACTCTCACCAAGTCTTGCACTGTAGTCTTAGCAAAGAGAACGACATCGTCTTGCTAATGGACGCACCAACATGAAATTGCCATGCAAATTTCATTTCTTGATCAAGGCAGATTGGTTTAGGCTGACCAGCTTTATTCATCTTGGGCCTCAAGCGATTGACAAGAAATTTCGAGAAAAGCTTTGCAAAGTTATGTGTGAGACTTATAGGCCGGTAGTCACAAACTTCCATTGTCCGGGCTTCTTGGGGATCAGAGTAATGAGTGCTCTGTTCAGTTTGCAAAACCCACGAGACTTTGTTACTATACTGCCGTGCCACTATGGTATTTGCAACCAAATGCCATTTTACACTAAAATACAGGAACTATATAACCAATAATTAAGTTTCCATCCATTATGGCAACTGTAGTTAAATCGTGCCTCACTGGTTATTTTAGAAGTATGAAGTTTGTTTACATTATCCTTTTCGGTGGTGTTGACATCTATCTCATTTAGACATGTAAAACCGCTTTGTTATTGGCAGGTGCACTTTGTTCTGTTTACGGATGAGCTCTATGATATATGGCGCGAGACTGCACAAGAGATGCTGACACGATTTGAGAAATGAATAACCATGATGCCTCTGTAGTATGCTCATGTCAGCCAACATGAAATATGGCTACTAGAGTTGGTTGAGTATGATAGCGTGTATGGTACAATTTGAATGTATTTATCTGAAAAGAGAGTTGGATGGATATGTTGAATGAGAAGCCCTGAATGAGATTTTTTTATATGAATAAGATGCCTGACAGGCGAAGGTGCTAAAAGTTTTGCACCTTTGTTGCTTGTGCTAATGTATAATCGTATTCTTGACCCTTCAGAGCATGCGTTGCGATTAGCTAAGATTGCACATGTATAGACGCCAGAAATTGGTCCTTTTAAAAGCTTGCAGCTGATTTTGCCGCGGTCTTCTACATATCTTTTTGGTTTCGAACTTATTGATCAAGAGTACAATGAAATGGTAGCTACATCAAGCTTTAGTCTCACTATCTAAAATTCCTACTTCATGCAACCTAAGACGTAGAAATACAACAACAGTTAACCAAAAAAGAAACTCAACATGTGTTAATATCTGATGGGGCAAACGTCCACAGATTGAAAAGATCAGTCGTCTTTGTCTCTGATAAAGCTTCTCGGCAGTCTGCTTATCACATTTTCGTCAACTATCTTGTAATGCCTTGAGAAATTCCGGTGGACCATACCAGCATACCTATCCACGTGCTCCTGATGTCTATGGTATAGTGCAGGTACTGTGACCAAAGCAATGGTTCCTGCCATCAACACACTGTAAAATTAGCATTGAACTCTACACAAAGGACGGTCTGCAGACAAATGAACAGATACATGACTCTGCATGATCCTTGGTAGTACCATATGTCCCTACATGTCTCTCTTTATGTGGATTCAAAATGAGATGCTTACATATAACATACCTATGTAAGCAAGAGTTACAGAAGAGTAGAAATTGCCAATGACAGACAGCAACCAAAGGACAGACACAACCTGTGAAGAATTTCTATTGGTCAGCAATCATAGTGATCCCATGTGATCAACAAAGAGAAACAATGGCGGGGTAGCTAACCTGGAAAAAGAGCCGGAAGTCCTTGCCAAGAGTAATGTCATGTGCAATCATCAGCATGTTGTTGACTTTAACACGGAATGAAGCCGCAGCATTATTAACCATCTCCTCTGATAGAACTAACTCAGGCAGTGGCCTAGGTGTCCTACAGTAATGAACCGATAAGAAACATATAGATATATACCTCTGTTGATATACGTATGAAAGCCGGGATACAGGTTCCTTACTTATGTAGCAAGCCAGATATTTTAACCCATATGAACTGTACAACTATCAAAATGAGCAGTACGTCACAGCAGATGGTCAAGAATGACAGTTCAGACTTCTCGAACAACCACCATGCAATGGTAGCACCAAATATAACACCAGCTGTAGCACGTCTGCACTTCCATAAGATGATATCGGCAGCTGAAAGATAGGAACGACATATTGAATCAGGAGCAAGAGAAACATAAGACCAACTGTGCTTGAGGCATACAAATGGAAAATCAAGCTAGCATATTATCAACTTTAAGCAGAAATAAAGCTGTATGTGTATATTATCAACTTTATCATTACAAGAACTGAAGAAAAATATTCAAAACATTACTCTCGAAGCTTGATGTTAAGCTGAGAAAATAAGTGTATCCTATGATAAACATAAATCATTCGAGATAATTGTAGCAATTATTTAGCTAGCACATTGCAGTTTGACAGGCTAGTACTCCTATGATTGGTCTCTCACTTGAATGCATCGGTACTAACACAAAACATTGCAGAATAGAATTTAAAATTGTAAAAAAAACATATAGGACAATGATTTAAACCAATATGTAAAGGTGGCCTCCATGTCATGTTTGATTGAATTATAGTCAGGTATTTCAAGGGTGGCTGAGTTGATAAACATCAGTTAGAATTCGTACCAAAACTTCATGACATGATCTCAATTAGGCGTGCCCACTCCCAACCTAGGACGAGCTTTCTGAAACAACAGTACAGAATCTGAAGTTCTGAACTAAAGAACTACACCAACTTTGCTCGCATTCGAGCACGCTTCCTCTACTACCCTACGAGGTAAAAGCCAAAGGTCAACAGCCTTTATCTACTTAGGGATAACCCTGACACTACCTGCACAAATACAATCACCGTATCACGATTTTAACCAAGGGAGATATCGCAACCTGGCCCCGTGACAACCTGAAGTATATATCCGTCTCAGAACACCCAATTCGCGTATGCAATCACACGACTGTAACCACAGGTCACGCCGAACTTAGCGCAGCACCGGGAGTCGCAGAGTTGAGGGTAGTGGTACCTTTCCCGCCGCCGACGATCTGGTGAACGGAGAGCCGGTAGCCGCTGCCGGCGGAGCTGCAGGGGTCGGCGGACCCCTCGATCCCGGCGTTCGCGGCCTCCGGCCCGCTGGCCTCCATGGCTAGCTCTTGGTTCGGGTGAGGATTGGAGAGGAGGCGAGGCGAGGCGACTGGGGAAAGAATAGTCCGGGGAATGGGGGAGAAGGGAGGGGGGAAGGCCGTTCCTTCCAGCGGCGGCAGGAGTGTAGAACCAGAGAGGTCCGCACGAGGGCGCTGCCTTTCTCTATTTTAATCACTCACTTTTATTTGGTTCGTTAATTTAATCCGTGTAAGCGAAGATTTGCTGTCACTTACAGCTTGTTGACAATCTTAATTACCAATAAGTCTACTTCCTCCATTCCGGATTATATGACTAATACGTATTTAAAAATAATAATTTAACCGTAAATTTAGTCAATAATATATGAATCATATGTCATAAAAATATATCATTAGAAGCATATTTTAATATGAATCTAATGGTATAATTGTTGTAAAATAAAATTTGTATTTTGTTGACCAAATTTCCGATCAAACTATTTTTTTAAAATATGCATTTGCCTGATAAACCGGAATAGAAGTAGTAATTGGAATGGGAATTTAACTCTAATTGCTTCTCCTCGTCCCAATTACCAACCCTCTCCCAGGTAAGAGATTTGTGGGACTTCTACTCGTGAATTCCCTTTGTTGAATTTCTTTTGCGAAACAGTAAACACATACGTTCACATATGTATACACATACTTATCTTATAAACGCACACACATCCTACACTACGAGTATCTTCGAAAGATAGAGCTTGGAAGATTGATCTGGTGGGTTCTGAAAATGAAAAAAATTATTATAGACATCTCGCAATCGATGGAAACGTCGTCTTCTACTAAAAAATATTCCGTCTTTTAATGAGACGTCAAAATATCAAATCTAGTGTTTAATTCCTGGTGAACTCGAGTACCATTGTCCTTCTAACCATGCAATTATAGGTTGGTTCTTCTCCCCCCGTTGAATTCTCATTCCACCTAAAGAAACAGAGAAGTTTAAGTCTCTATGCGTGAAACTCCCATTCCCAACCTCCGGTTCCACCCAACCAAACATGTTGTTATTGGCCCTCGCTACTCATAGGTGTTGGCGGCCCAAAACCAGCCAGTTGAAAAGGTTAATCGCCTACTGTTATGTGCTAGTGTCATCACCTTTTCAACATAGTCTCTTATCATCATTCAAAGTATTCCCCAGGTTTATAAGTTGTGTCCATATTAATCTTTAGAAAATCTGTACAGTTGGCACTCATTTAACACCACTCCATACATGCATGTTTACTTACTCGTGCTCCTCTGGCGCACCTGGGAATCATGGCTCAATGGAAGCTGTGTGCCCAATTTAAGTTTTCAGTCTAAAAGGCATTTGGTTTGGTTGCTCACATTCATATTTTTGGGTCACTCGAGAAGGCAAGCCCCATTTGTTTGCTAGCTTGTTTTCTGTGTTTTCCACAAGTTGATACTTGTTTGGTAACATGCATTCAACTTGATAGTCTTACCTCCTGGACGGCGTGGTGAGCTTACCCATCACAAGCACACGATAAATATCAAGGTTCAAACAATTGCAATTAAGAGAACAAAAATCTTAGTATGGTACGATATAGTCTAAACAACCACGATGTTTGTGCTGCAGTACAAGCTCATGAACAACTTCCCGTAATGTAGCACTAGTTCATCAAACTGAGGGGTTATTACTAAATACCACCTCCCAAAATATACAGACTGGATATAAGTTTTAATCAAGTCTAGCTACTCCAAAATATACATCATAGTAGTCATTATTCGAAGCAACACTACCACTATGCCCCTCCAACACCACAACTAGTTACTCACAGGTAGTACTTGTTAAGGAAGGTTGTAAACTTTGCGCTCAGGGGTCATAGCAAGATACATGCTTGGATGTGCCTTATGCTCCATCAAGTGGCTAAGAGCACGGTGTATGGAAGCTGGAGAGTCGGGCGCCGCGAGAATACAACCATCCTAGATCATCTTCATCTGAGTATAGTTTTAAATGGACTTGTTGATCATCTCGGTGTCCTTCGGGTGAACGTATGTGAGAACAAAATTAGTTTATAGTTCATGTATCATCTTACTAATAAATTTCTCCTGTAAGTGCGAATTTGTGCCAACCTTGTTGTGTTCATAGTAGTGCTCTTCGTCCATCATGACAGCTGACGTCTCCTCCATCCAACGCACGGATTCGAGTCTTCTCAGCTTCATGACTTTCTCCTTGAAACCTCTGTATTGATGATCTGACAAACTCCGTTCAGGACAAACATGGACAGATAAGCTGGCCATGTCATGGCATTTTTTCTCCACGCGAACTTCTTAGGCATCGAAGCATAGCGTAGAGGCACTGCTATTTCCAAGTGATGAGGGAGGTCTGGCTTATCAGTTAGGTAGTCCTATAGCACAAATTAAACAAACATAGTAAGCATAAAATGTTTTCCACACTACAAAAAAATCTACCATGGAACCTAAGAAAGAACCATACTACCGGACAATAGGCACGAACATAAGCATGAACCATAGAATCGTGCAATATACTTGTGTCTCGTTACAAGAAAAAAATACTAATGCGGTGACCCAACATACCACTGCATGTGTAGTACACTATAATCGTTGACATGACATCCATAGAGCACCGTTCCGTAAATATCACATCCCTCAGAGTGGCACAACAGAAACATTGCGGGTCCATATTACAACATACACACATTATTATTATTACAATACCAGAAGTTCAAGACTTCCAAGAGATTCAACTTACAAACCAAAATATAAGTGTTATAGCGGAAGTTTCAAAGTGAAAACTTAAACTCCAAATTGAGCTCAACAACTTATTGTTATATATTGTTCATGTTGCTCGACTCAATTGGCTCCTAGAACTATGGTAATTATTATGACTCTTGGTGCTCTCCTCCGTAGACGATATCATAGTCCACCCCTTCTACGGCTCCATACATATTGGGCTCTTCATAGAAGACCTCCTCTTGGCTCTCAGCTGCATACATTGGAGTATCTTCGGGATCCTCAGAGTCTAAACAAGGGTTCAAAGGAAAGGGTGAGTAATAGTGTTACCCAGCAGGTTTATTATATGCAAGGTGGAAAGTTTGATGCTCTATCTACCACCTTGGACTATAAGTCCTTGGCACGATGCAGTTTTTGTAAATCTTTCTTCAAAGATTGATTTTATTATGAAATTCTATGACCATCATCCTTCAAAGGTTGACCAGAACTTTCATGGAGTTCCTTTCCTGCCGCGTTCGTAGCTCCTTCCCGGAACAAGGAGTAACAAGTTACAATTCTTATACTCTACAGAGGTGCGTTCCTTTACCTAGGAGAGATTAACTCCTTGTTGCACAACCGGGCGTACTTTCCCGTCCACAATTCCATAATGTGGGGCCTAGTAGTTGGTCCAAGCCAATCACTGCCCTCTCCGCGACCCCATATGTATGCACGATCCTTTGGGGCTGGCTCACCTCTGTTAAGCCCCCTTTCGGGCAGACTAAAACCCTGATGAGTTCCCAAAGACTCTATGACCTGGTGATGCCCTGGCAAGTGCCATATTAAATGGACTATACCACTAAAAACCATTCATAGATAATATAGACACCAAAAGTGTGGGGCATAAGGGTGCCCACCCATATGTTGGATCCGCACAAGGAATCACAACGTCACGTTAAGGTCGTCTTGCCTCCATACGAGAGGAAAAGGATACAACTGACTTCTCTGTCCTATTCCAAATCTCATGGTTAATGTGTTATATACGACGCTAGAATCACTGATGTCATGTGTTGTTAAATTCCTAGTTAATCACCATTGTTGCAAATAGAAACCTAGGTTCTATTGCCCATTATATCATCACTTAGGATGATATCTATAATTTATTTATTTGAGAAAATAATATTTTCTTTTCTCGGAAACATAGATGATAACACACAATTTAGAAATACTTTGATAAAGACTCCTCAAAGGACATGAGAAAGTTATGAACTTGCCTTGTGATTGCAAGGTAGTGAAGTCAGATGCTTGCACTGGACCTTGAGCTTCTATGTCTACAAAACATCATTATTGCCGGGTAAGGACAATATTTAAAGAGGCATAATGATGATGCAAAGTAATGTAATGAATTATTTATTTTTGTGTGTTCTACCCATTATTTTAGTTACAAAAAATTCCTTTAAGTAGTAAAGGATTTATTAATATTAATTATTAATATTTATTGAATGTTATATTTTTATTTATTTTATTTATTAATTCTTTTAAGGATTATCATTTAAATAAAAGAATTTCTTTTTATGATACTAAACATTTATTTAGTATTTTTTCTAAAATACTAAAATATTAATGGATAATAAAAGTGATTTTTATTTAATTTTATCTTCTTTCTTTAATTTTATAAAATTCCATAAGGAATACATATATTATAAAATTCTTGATCAAAAATTATATGCATAAAAATTTATTTCTTAATTTATTTAGATAGATTGGATTATTATGAATCCAAAAATATTTTATTTATAATTGTTAGATTTTTATTTTATTTGCTAGAATTTATTTAATTTTAGGGGTATTTTGGTCTTTTCTTAATTATTAAAACTTCTTTTAAGTTTTTGGGCTGGCTCTGTTGGGCTTATTGGGTCGTTTTGGCCCAAGTGTCCATGACCAAAAGGCTTCCCGAAGGGTCCTGGCCCTCTCAGCCCACTCCCTCTGTCTCCTCTCGTTCTCATCTCCTCACCCCCTCGACCCCATGGGGTGCTGGCGCCGCCGCCGAGCTATGCTCGCCGCCGTGGCCCTCCCTGTCCGATGTCGTGGTGCAGGGTGAGGTTGTCGACTACGTGTCAACACCCGGATTTTTCAATCCTAGATGCCTGTTATGCCATACATCGCAATCCCAGGATTACCATTTTTGCGAGACATAACAGAATTGGATACCATAGTACATCATCCATTACAAACAATACATAAGTTCTTACACAAATAGGGATCTCATGATCCAGTTCTTAATACAACATCAAGCAGCGGAATACGTAATAATAACGATAGCGTAGGCGAAGCTCCATCTTCGGGGTCACAGGCAATGCTGACGATGAGAGATGATCCTAGTTGTCGTAACCTTCCTGGGGTCCATCCTCCAGGTACTCCTCTTCATAGTCTGGCCATGGGAATAGCCAGGGACAAAGCCATGAGTACTCTTTAAGTACTCGCAAACTAATACTAACAGGTAAAAGGGGTTTTTGGATAATAGGACACTAGGCTCTAGGGTTGTTTTGCAAAAGCCAGATTTATCTCTACTAAGTTTAGAAGCAACGAATGCTAGTTGAAAGTTTATGGCACCTAAGTGGGAACTTGTAATTCAGATCACAACCCTGTTGTGGTCAAGTCAAAGTCTCAATTAATTTCACAAGTCATTTTGAAAAGTCTGACGGGGGAACAGTATGGCCACTCCAACTGTCCATAACTGCGAACGCGGCTATTCGAATAGTTTGACACTCTGCAGAGATTGTACACTTTCACCACAACATTCGATACATCCGTCAGGAACAAATCCTGAATTCACCATACTCAGTATGCGGATAATCAATCCTAACCTTTCAATTACACGCCCTAGTATAAGCACCTCTCCTGTGAGTTTGGCCTCCCAACCATGACCAACTGTCATCTTGGGTACTGCACAGGTGGACAATCTTCACAAGGTAGCCTCAGCTCAGACCTTGGCCGTGAGGGAGCTAATACTAAGGTATATAAGTTTCCAGTCAAGCCCTACCCAATATTCGGGTATTGTGGTTGTACGATAAAATTGGAATGGTATCGCATCCAGACAACCATCAGTTTTAAAAAGGGCTAAGGCTCATGCCTCAACATTTTCATCACCAAAATCATCAGGTGTTCGGAAACACATGTCCAAAACATTTCAATAGAATGATCCATCATTCCAAGGTTTTCATAACCATTTTTCCACCAAGTATTCCTATCTAAAGTTGATCAAGTTTTATGCTTAGCACTAGCATCTACAGGTGGGGGTAAGCAATAATGAGGGGTGGTAAAACTAGTGGAGTTCTAACTAAGTTCAATCTCATGCCTTAGGATGACATCAAGATTGTCTAGCTTAGGCCAAATTTTATGCTCTTTATGCAACCTTCAAATATCTTTCTAGTATATATCATTCACTTAGGTAAAATCTAGGTAAGAGCTTTGATAAAGAAATAAAGTAAGAAGCTTGCAAGTAAAACTAGGATTGGGTTTCATCAAATATGTCTAACCAAGCATGCTTAGGGCATTGCATAGGTTATCTAACTTTCATAATTGCAAGTGTTAGCTTGCACATTCACTAGTAGTATGAGGCTTGCTAAAGTAGAATGTCTTGCAAGCTTTAGCTTGCATTGGTATAGTATCAGCTTGCCTTGTGCAGAGCAGTGGTTGAAGTTCTCCTCGGCTTCTTCTTCGTAGAATCCTCCTTCCTCCTCGTATCCTTGGTCGGTACTAGCATATATGAATAAATACGAGGTACACAATCACCAAACAATACTTAACTACTTGCAATCCTCACACACAAGGATCCTATAGATGATCTAGCATCATCTCTAACATTACAAGATTAAAGCTTGGTTTAATTCCTTTTTATTTCTAAAAAAGTAATTTATACTCATTGAAAAACTACTTAAGATTTAATATTCTCCAAACCAAACATGGGATCATGTTGACACATGTCATCACCATATATTGTAGTCCAAGGGAATGTGATTTAAAGTGGTGTCACAATTTAATAAGGTTTTACCCTTTTATTTTAATTAATTAATGTGTCTAGAAATGCTTATGTAGCATTCTTTTATTACTTGAACATTATTTCTGCAAGTAAACCTATATATTTTTATATATTCTGAAAGGTATGGTTAAATGTGATTTTTGAGAGTTGGAATCAACTCAAAAGCTATTATGGTTTAAATTTAAAAAATGTTTGAATGCAGAAAAGCTTCTGCCTTGTTATTTTTACCATGGGTGATCTATAGATCCAAATGACTTGAATCCAACGGGCTTGGATTCAGCATTCCCAGGCCTTTCTAAAAAAAATTGGTTTCATTCAATTTGGTGCACTGAATCGATCTGGGTTGAATTTTGAAGTTGGGTACAGAAGTGAGTTTGAAATAAAATAGAAAATGTTTAATTTGAATAACTGGGCTGCGCGGGAAAAGTTAACGGGCCGGCCTGCTAAGCGCAGTGCTCCCGCGGGCTGCTTAAGTGGGTGTCCGCCAGTGAGACAGGGAGGGGCGAAGCGGTACGGGGCAACGTGGGTCGTTCGATCTGATTCTAATCCAACGGCTGGGAGTCATCGTCGACGCGAGGCAACGCCGGCGAGAAAGAAACCTAGCGCGGCCAGTGAGGGGTGCTGGGGGCTCACCGGGGTGCAGGCGAGGGTCGGCGAGGCGGGCGAATGACGAAGTCGACGACGGCAAACTCAGGGATGGTCGCGGCAGCTCCTGGGGTGGACGAAATCGATGTCGCCCTTCTTCTCTAGAGGCGGCGGGCTCCGGTGAAATTCCGGCGAGGTGGTGCTAGCCTTGCTCCGGGAACGGTATGGCACGATCAGTGAGAAGAGGGGAGTGAGGTGGTGTGAAGAAATCGACTGGGGGTGGCCTCTATTTATAGTCGAGCGAGGGACCGACGGGGCGCATAGTGAGCTCGTCGGGGGCGATGTTACAGGCGGCTATTGGCATGGGCAACGGTAGGGGACGGTGCGGTGTTCCCTGGCGATGCTCAACGACATGGTTTTGAGGCGTGGGGCGGTGTGGCTTGGTCTAGAACATGGGACGCTCTGCGCGGCAGAGGCGGCGTCTTCGACGGCGATCGGTGGCTGTGCGGCACAGGGCGGCGAACGAGGATGTCTGACGGTCTCCTGGGTCGGTGGGGATTGTGTATGCATGCGGCGAGGGCGGCGCGCGGTCTGTGGGCTTCGGTCGAGGGTGGCGCTCTGGCGCACGCTCGGCATGGTTGCTGGCGAGGTTGGCATGGTTCGTGCGTGTGGTCCAGGGCTTGGCAACGCTCGCGGCTGGGACAGAGGGTGGCGGTGGACGGTGGGCTGCCTCCCAGACATGCTGGCTAGGCTTGCTTCTCTTCCTAGCTTGCTGTCGACATGGGGGTGACAAGGTTGGCTTCGGCTGTTCACCATTGATGGTAATGCCAAGCTCACAGTGGTGCTAGTGTTTAGTTAATCTTGCTAGATGATCTACTGAGCTGGTTGTGAGCTAGAGAGGGAACACGTTAGGCTTCAATCACTGCTCACTATAGTGTTTAGGATTTTTATGATTTGTGTCTGCAACCTGCTTGATGAAATGGCCGCATGAAATCAAGTTTTTAATTTTGAAAAGATTTTTGGTGGGTTTGCTAGATTGGTGCTGGTGAGTCTGCAGATGCTTGGGCTTTGAAAGTTGAGCTTGTTTGAGTGGTTTTTGAAAAAGTGGGATCTTCCCATATGATAAAGATTTAATTTTGAATTGTCATTTAAACTATGCATTTGAAAGTTTCTGGATGATCACAAAGTGGGCCTTGATACCTTGTTATGAGTATATTCAAGGGGTGCAAAGATCCAGAAAAGTTTCCATTAGGTTCTGAAAGTTTGAGACATCCAAAGTAGGCATGGGAGTGAAATTGGTCAAAATGACCATTCCTTTATTTTATTGGTTTTGATTTATTTGTCCTTAGGAAAAGTTTGGGGAATGTTTGGATGATGTTTATTTCACCTAAGAAACATTTTACAAGCAAGGAAACACACAAACAAGGTGGTTCAAAATAATTTCAAATTTAATGCATACTCATATGCATGCATTCATAATTTTATTTAACAAAGTTTTTGTTAACCCTAATTTTGATGATTAGAAATTGATGATCCAAGTTTAGTATTTTTTGGATGTTACACTACGCTAGTTCATCTCCTACACCTCGATTTGGCTTTGGAGCCCTCCTGTGGCCATGCTAGCTCTGTTCCCGAACCCTAGGGTTTGGGGATGGTGCTGCTACTGCTGCTGCTGACCCTCCCGTGGTGGTGTGCGGTGTTCGTGTGGTGTTATGGCCGCCGCCGTGGCTGGTGCGGGTTGCAGCGCCCTCTGTGTGCTCCCCGTACCACCACGAGCACGTCGGCCCTGCTGCTTCCTCTTCAATTTGTCAGCGAGGACCCCGAGTGAGTTGTGCCTCTGTGGATTCTAGTTCATCTTGTTACCTCGAGTCCCTCTGTGTGTATCTAATGGCCAATCTTAGTTCTGTGCTTGTATTGCTACTAGGGTTCATCTTTGGTGCTTGTAAGATGATACTATGGTCTGGTCATGATGCTTAGTGAGAATGTGTGTGCTCCGCATTTCAGTGCTTGTGGTCATCCTTTTGATTAAGGGGTGCTGTTGTTGGTCTAAGGCTAATACTGGATCAAATGCTAGGGTTTCATAGTATTGCCTCTGGTTGATACTATGGTGGCTTAGTGTGTTCATCTGTTGTCAGTATCTTGATACTGACAGTAACCCTGTCAGTGATGATTCACTGTCTTTGTGTTGGTTGGATTGCCTGTTTATGCTTAGTCTGAATTTTATTCAATAGAATCAAATGATTCTTTGAAAATGAATAAATAAATATGATATGATCTCTGGGTCTGGTCTCAGGGAAATGATTTGATAGTTAATTTGTGAAGATTGGACTATTTGGTTGTCTTAGTGATAAGATCAGTGCTTATGAAACCCTCTTAGAATGGTACATAAGTAGATCTTATTGCTGACTTTACTTATGGTCATTTCTGGAATTTGATAGATGCTTATAAATAAGTTGGAAAGCTTATTGTTTGATCAGGCCTATGATGCTGGTATGAGGCTCTAGGATCTAGGTCCTAGCTGGTTAAGTGAATGGTTTGTTTGTAAGTTATAAGATCACAGGTGCTACTCCCTTTGGGAGATGTGCCCTGATCTGGTAAGAACAAGTGATGGATTATTTAAGTTGCATGTGTTAACACCAAACTCTGTGAGGCTGGTTTGAGAAATTGGTGTTTTTGGCTAGGTTTGATTTTTGATCTTTATACTCAAAATCTCTAGGATAGATTCACCTCACCAGGGTGATTATTGAGAGGTGGTTTCATAAAACATCACATGCTTCTGTCTAGATAAGATAAATAGATCATGTGGTGATTTTATAACACTCACCACAAAACTGATGATTGTTGTGTTTGGTGGTGATGTTGATGTTGCTGATTGGATCATGTACTTCACCTCTGATGTTGTTCTTGTTTCCCTGAGTACCTGTGCTTGGCCTTGATCTATCCTGCTCCTCCTAGCTCCTGTGGCTTGGCCTTGCTGTCCACCTGATTCTTCCCCCTCCTTCTGTCAGCATCTGGTGATGTTTGGTTGATCTTTGGTGGTGCTTTGGTTTGGCTGATTTGATTGGCTTGGCTATGGCTAAGCTAATGGTTCTGATGTGATATGAGCAAAGAAATGGTGCACTTGTGATTTCCCATGGCTGTGTTGAGATATTTTGCTTGTGTAGGCAGCTGTGGCTATGTTGACAGCACATCCATGCATTTAGTTGTGTGAGCTACTTGTGTGCTTGCTGCACTCTTGTGGATATGCTCAGGAAAATGTTCTACCTTTTTATCTGGTTACCATTTATCTGCCTGGTGAAACTTGCCCCTAAAGATTTACTCAATGATGTAAAATGGAATAGTGCATCTCACTGTTCTCTACTGAGAGTAAAAAATAATAACTTAACCTTTATTTTTATTTTTGTTTGTTCTTTGTTTTGTAGGTACAAGATTTGAAGATTCAAGAGTAGTATAGATTTCTTTTAGTCAGATGTAAACCTTGTAATGTTTATTTTATTCTTTTGTAAAGAATATTGTAATAATTCTCAATATGTAAATATTCCTCCTTTTGTAATTTCACTATTGTAGGAATTCTTTATTGTCTTAATATATTACTGTTTTGTAACTTATTAATGAAATGAATATACGGAATAAATAATCATTTGTTTGATTATAAGTCTTATTTAGAGTTTCTGTTTATTATTTCTTGATTTAAATATTATTATTAAATCTTAATTCTAAGTTTTTTTTTAAAATATGAACTCACATTTCAAATTGAAATTCAAATTCTCCCCAAAACACATTGTTTTATAAAGGTCATGTCAAAATTTATAACGATCACTCTCTAGGGCTATTCCTATACCTAGAGAGTGAAAGAAACTTTGATCCCTTTAAGTTTTTATTTGGCGAAAAAAATTACCCATATTGCAGATGAATGCATGCATATGCACAAATTCCTAAATCTACCCTTCGTTAGTTCCTAAATGTTGGGATGTTACAACTAAACAACAAAAATTCGTCGTCATGTTTTTCCTCTCTACTCTATTCCTCTAAATGGTGTTTACTCTTGTAAGCCTTACCTAGCCGACCTCTCAAGAAAGTGGCATCTTTTTTTTGTCTATCTCATTTATTTTTCTATCGTCTTTTTCTTCCGCTTTGTTCCAAATGTATTGTTATTTTTTCTACTGTTTCATTCTGTTATGAATCACATATCATGTATGCACTTCCTCATGCACCAAGGAATCTCCACAATTGTTCGTTACAGTTTCACCAGCTGCCCATAAGGTTTCCCACCCGTTTTTGACACAAATATGTCGTTGTTTGCTCAAGCGGGCAACCCACTTGCATCACTTTACATTCACAAGCACATCATCTCCCTATGTTTCTGTCGATGGTGCACCTGGTTGACGACTCGATCATGGATGATATACTCCCTATGGCAATGGCCTCCACTCTATGGCCACACAAATTGTTGAAGTCTCTTCTCTCTATAATCTCATCTTTTGCTCTCCTGAACACATGCACGCATACAACAAAAGAGAAAGGAGCAAGCTGTGCCGAGGCCCTAGACTACTTACTCCGTCCGGAAGTAAGTGACACAAATTTGTATAGATTTACATGTATCTACATACTAAAACACGTCTAGATACATTCTAATACAAACAAATCTGAGTAATTTATTTTCTAAGGGAGACATATTGGGTAAAATAACAAGTAAATTTTACACACGCCCTCGAAACCAATCTTCCATTACTCAATGGGAATATTTATACAGAAGGGTAGGCATTATTGTCATGCAATTCATATCACTAATTTTGACACGAATATGCAGTAACCACTAACAATATATCCATGTTTAATTAACGGAACGCCTCTTCAAGTTCTCTGCAGTCCGCATGACTTGGAACAACAAGTTGACTTGATCAAACTACATGCGGCTAATTGATAAAAGGTGAATGCATGCTGACTGCTAATGCAGTCATGCCCCATATGCAATTAACTTGACTATATCACTCTACAACTAACACAAATCCTCATGCGAGCTACTTCATCGCCCCTCAGCCATACATGCACCAGAGTCCATCGTGTCTCCCACCACGAACTTCTCCTCCACAATCTACGAAAATCACGTCACGGAGTGTAGCATCACATTAGTTGGAGTGTGATGATCATAGAGCAGTTTTCCTATAGTGACGGACACAAAGAGCCTATCCAGACATGAAGATCCTTCCAATAGCGTCTACCAGACTCGGAGAGCCATGCATGTATGTCGATGACATTGTTGTCCGATCGATCCAGTCGTCAGAGCCAGAGGAAGGTGGTGGCAGCCGGTAGCGTCCTCTTGAACGACGAGATAATGGTGCTTCCTCTCTAGAAGGTAGTCAAAGGAGAGAATACCGACCATAGTTAGCTCGTCAGTGAATATGAGTAAGAATGAGTAGAAGCAGGGACACACGTAGTTACCGCAGTGAAAGTAGGCTTGGACAGGCAAACACACACCAAGAAAGTAGGCTCGTTCCATTTCTCACTGACGTGCGCAAGACGAGGCCTAGGGCTGCGCCATGGACCCGACGGTGCATCCATGAGAAATGGCAGCATGCTGTGATAATCCATGACTGCGCGTTGATAACCCCCAAGTGCGGGGGATTACCATAGTATAATTCGATAAGTATTTGAGTGTCGAACTCACGAAGAGTTGAAGGTAAACTATCTATTCTCTAAATCCCTATAACCCACTTATATGGTCTTCTATGCAAAACTAGGAACTATAGTGTGTGGTTGTTTTTTGGTACTAACTAGAAAACAATAAAGTTTTTGAAAGCAAATATTATATGTAAACTAGTTCAAGTAAAATGAAGCTAGTGAAGTGGAGGTGGATAATCCAAGAGAGCAAGTGCTTAGGAAAATTGCTATTTGATTTGGTTGAATTTCATAATTAGTGAAGCACAAAGATAGTCTTTTTATTGTTTCTTCTAAGGAGGAGCCATGAATATGTGTAGCCATATACATGAGAAAATACACCCCTAGTGATTGACCAAGGCCAACTAAGATAAAACAAGAGAATTATTAAGACATAAAGTCCAACCACCGCATTTATATCTAAGGTCTCCATGATAATACCCCGTTGATTAACCATGAATTAATATAACATGTATCTCTAAGATTTGGGATTTGGGATTTGGTTTTTGTCAAACTCCGGATATCCATCATCCTATCAACATGCAACGGTTACAACCTTGTGCATCCTCTCACATATGTGTGCACTCATATGTTAGTATATCAAATCATCATAGAAGATAACATATACTTGTATGCAACCAACAATAAACTATATCACAATTGCCATAAACAAGTCACTACTCAAACATGAACATAGAGATACAATAGATCATGAAAAAACAATATATTGCATCATACATCATGTTTGCCAAGAGGGATGATGGAGAGTTTCTATAGATGGTGATGCAGATGAGCCTTCCCATGGGGGAGAGGCAGCGCTGACTTGGAGGAGGCGACGGTGCAGGGTGGCGGCTGCCCTAGGGGGCGGAGGCCCCTTGCCCCTTATTATTCCTTGGCCATGGTGCTGATATTGAGGAGCTTCTCCCCCTCCATGGCGGATTCCAAGGAGGAGGATTTTCGTGGCTATAGGTGGATGCCTCCAGAAATAGGGTTTCCCTTCAATATATAGAGGTGGATATACAATATAGGCTATGGAATGGATGCCACTTTGATCCAAGGGCTCTTGGACACCTCTAGAACCTTTCTAGGGCTCCCCTTTATCCTTTGAGAGCTCTTTCGGTCGTGACTTAGCCTAATCCATCAAGTGTGGGAAGAGTTGGAGTCAATCACGTCACAAACTCTTGGAATCCCTAAATTGTTTAGCAATCCGGAGCTAAAAGTTGCGTCCCAACTCCAATTGAGTCCATTTTTATGTGTAGGATCATCATCGTAAAATTACCCACAACCATCATGTTTTTACTTTTTCCATTTGACGCCATCTTCAGGTGTTGCCGTGGCAATCTTCGAAAAGTGTTCTATAGGGACATATTTCAGGAAACTTCGAATTTTACTATAATGACCGGTTTCCTTCCATATTCGCGTATTTCCTACACAAAGGATTACGAAACAAGAACTTATGCACTTTTGCAACTATTAGTAGGTTAGTCCCAATAAATATAATAAAGTTGCAAGATAATGGTGATTTTGGCACAATAAACTACAAAGTTCATGGATGCGTTTTACATGTATCACTTGTGTCCATGGTGCCTTCACTTCGTCTAGTTAGTAGGGAGCACTGCTACCGGTGAGTCAGGAGAAAGAGAAGTTGAGAAGAGCTCGATGAACCTTTCATACATGCAGCTTCCACAGGGTAACACATTGTTGCCGATGGCGGGATAATGCATAAGTAGCTGCAACTCCACGTCCGTTTGGCTAACTTGTTTAAATAAGAAGATAAGTGAAAGAAGTAGTGTTATTCGAAAGAGAAGATAAGCCATGTTTTCTGAATTTTCAGAGTGGATAGAGCACCAGATTTAATAATACGGGTGTATAGCTGTTATATGGGTGCATTTGTTGGAGATGGGCAGCATGCGATGGCATTTTATCTGTAATTTGTTGGAGTGTGATACCAGACATTCGCAACTTCCGCTTTAATATTAAAGATGGACCGACGATGCATCCATGAGCAGTGGAAGCAGGCTGTGATAGTCCATGACTGCGTGTGTCCATGGTGTTTCACTTCATCTAGCTACTAGGGAGTACTTCTACCGGTTTGTCAAGAGAATGAGAAGTTGAGAAGAGCTCGAGGAACCTCTCGTACATGCAGCATCCACAGGGTAACACATTGTTTCCGATGGCGGGATAATGCATAAGTAGTACGAGCTCTACTATAACTCCCCATCCGTTGGGCTAGCTTGTTTAGATAAGAAGATAAGTGTAGTTGAGATAATATCAAGCCTAAGAAACAAACTTTTCGGTTTAACCATGGGATTTTGTTGTACGGGATGCGTGTGGAAAGGAAGCAGTGTTATTCGGAAGAGAAGATAAGCCATGTTTTCTGAATTTTTGGAGTGGATAGAGCATCAGATTTAATTAGACATGTGGATAGATGCTATACAAGTGCATCTGTTGGACATGGATAGCATGCGGTGGAATTTTATCTGTAATTTGTTGGAGTGTGACATCAGACATTCGCATCTTCTGCTTTAATAGTAAAGATGGATCCAACGGTGCATCCATTAGCAGTGCCAACATGCTGCGACAGTCCATGACTACATGTGTCCATGGTGCCTTTGTAGGGTTCGCATCATAGAAAACAAAAAATTTCCTACGATGGGAACAACTATGTACCAAGATCTATCTACTAGATACAAGCAACAGGTGGATATACATCCATAAAATACGTACCCTCGAAGACCGAATAGCGTTAACGAGGTTGTACTCATGGATGATGTAGACGAACGCTTGCCGATCTCAAGATCGTGATGAAGTCCATCTGGTCCAGCCGGTCCAGCACCATCAAGTCCAGCACCACAAAGCAGTGGTGCATCCGTGATCGCACACATGTACGGGTACCCCGACAACCTCCATGCCCTCGCTCCAGCGAAGCAGCGGAAGCAACAAATCCTTCCAGAAAAATCCACCGAGAACATGTATCTCGCTGATCCGAGACCATGGGGAAATTCTAAAAGGAGGAGAGAGATCCTTCGCGTGGAGGTGTACTTTGAGAGGATGAGAGGGGGGCCTTTTATAGGAGAGGGGGGCACCCAAGGGGCACGGCGCCCAGCCATGGGGTTGCCCCCACCTCTCCCACATTCATGTGGGTGGAGCTCCCACTCAAAATGAAAAGCCTCCACTCCCATAAAAGAGCCTCCACTCAAAAATCCACTCACATGCATTAAATTTCTACCAAATTTAATGCAAGCTCTCATTTACATAAAACTCTTTTATTTATTTGTTCAGAATTTTGTTAATTACTTTAATTAACAAACATTCACATAAAACCCCTTGCTAGTATTCCATTTCACATGCAGAACCAGTTTCAGCAATTTCAACCGAAATAGTTCCGGTGTCTAGTGAAATAAATTCCTGTGCTTTCCTTTTCTTTTTCTGACATATCATTTGCTCCTAATGGTGTCGGTATCCCTTAAGTGTGTCACCCTACGGTTCGCAAATAATGCAGACATGATCGATACCCCTCTCCGATCAATAATCAGCAGCGGGACCTGGAGATACGTACTGACTCCCACACATTCAACAATGACTTCATGATCGTGTGAACCTTTTACGCTAGTATATTAATCCCTTTGTTTCACGATATATTACATGTCCGAGATTCGATCATCGGTATCTCCATACCTAGTTTGATCTCGTTACCGACATGCACTCTTTTTCTCGTTCCCGTGATATAACATTCTAGTGATCAAATCACTTGCTTGCAAGCTAATCAATGTGATATCACCGAGAGGGCCCAGAGCATATCTATCCGTCATCGGGATGAAAAAATTCCACTCTCGATCCATGAATCTCAACATAACACTTTAGTAGTTCTGAAGCCATCTTTATAATCACCCAGTTACGGTGTGACGTTTGATGTCATCGAGAAACTCTTCTGGTGTTAGTGATTGACATGATCTCATGGTCTAAGGATTAGGATCACTTCGTAAGTTGTTATAGCAATATAAACTAAATGCCTTGGTTGTAATGCTATACTTTGGATGAATGTTCATCACATCATTACACTAATGTTGTGACCTCGTTATTAACAACATCCAATGTCCATGATCAGGAAACTTTGATCATCTTGTTAATCAACGAGCTAGTTTATAAGAGAGGCATAACTAGGAACTTCCTTTTTTATTTATTAAACACACATGTATTAACATTTCCGTATTAATACAATTATAGCATGCAAAATAAAAATTTATCATAAATTTTTTATTAAACACACATGTATTAACATTTCCGTATTAACCATTTTATTATTGCCTCTTGGGCATATTCCCTTCAGTCTCCCGCTTGCACTAGAGACAATAATCTAGTTTGAAAACTTTGCGTATTTGAACACCTATGGCTTTCTGGTATTCCATATACGCAACTGCAAGTGGTTAACATAATCTATGGATCTGACGCTTTCAGGTCCATGTGTATTTGCATGTCTTTGCGTCTCCACGCATCACTCATTCTCTAATGAGATGGTATTGTATAAATTTGGTCTTTTGGTGAGACCTTTTGTTCCTTGGGGTTAAATCATGTCGATAGTATTGTCGTACAATATATCTTTAGTGTTAGCCCGTTGCGAACCACACCTTAGTTTGATAACAAACTACTTGACATAAATTTCCTCCTTTGCTGCTACTACAACAGTCATATACTTAGCCTTTTGTTGTAGTATCCGTCACAATGTCTTAACTTTGGAATTCATCCAAATCCATCATGGAAACTTTCTTTCCATTTCATTGTGCCACCCATAGTTTAAATTGAGATAAACTTAATTTGTATCTTGTGACAAAACTAGTATCAATGTAACGCTTTACAATGAACTATTTGTAATTATTTGCCACCTCTACACAAATATATTCTTAGTTCTTCCAAAAAATCATAAGAATATCCTTACTACCGTCCAATGATTATTTTATGATTCATTCTGGTATATGCTCATAACACTTAGAACATAGGACATATCTGGATGTGTATATATCATGGTATGATTGGTCAAAACATTCTCGTGATTTCACTCATCAAGTGTCAAAGCACTTGAATCTTGTTTCACTTATCAAGTTTCAATACACTTGAATCTTGATTCAATTCCTTTCCATGCGACAAGAACCTTTTCTTGTAGTTTCTATATTGAACTCCTTAAATATCTCATATATGTACGTTTGGCATAACCATATTAGCGTCACAGTCTATCCACTATAGACATTCATGCTAAATATTCAGGTTTTGCCTAAGTCTTTCATCGAAATGAAATCCTTAACCTTTGTCAATAAAAATTACATCATTTCTAATCAACAAGATGTCCTCCACATAATGTATTAGAAATATGTCTCAGCGCTCCAACTTAATTTCTTGCAAATGCAAGCATCTTCATCGTCTCCTGATGAAAACTCCTTTTCATCACGGTAAAGATTCCAAATCCGCGATGCTTACTTCAACCATTGAAGTTTGCATGCCCTTTTTAGCATCCTTTGAATTTAACAAAACCCTTTGGACCGTGTCTTGTACACGTCCTAGGTAACCATTCTATTAGAAGATTTTTTTTGTTTATTCATCTACCATATACCAAATTATATGTAGTGATTGCTACTTTAATCCGTCCAGACTAAATATCGCTATGAAAGATCAAATCTTTTCATAGTCAACTCCTCGAACATTATCATAAAATACTTTACCGACATGTCGACTATTTCATAGATGTGAAACATCCATGTCTGTTTTTTTATAGATCCAAATACGATCGATAGGTTTTTACACCTTTCCGGAGGGTCTTCCAAGTTCAAAACTTGATTTCTCGTATATGGAACTATCACGGATTTTATGGTTTCAAGCCATTTGACGGAGTCAGGGCCCATCATCGCTTCTTTGCATGTAGTCGGTTCATCATTGTCAAACAATAATGATTTACTCTCAAATCTCAACATTTGATTGTTTATCCGACCTACTTGGTTCAATAAGGACCTATATATCCGTGACCACAACCTTTGAGGTACATAAGCTATGAGCATTATGGCTGCCTCCGAAATGATTTCCGGCGCTACGCAACTCAGCACATTTATCTAAGGTTTGTTAACCTTATCAAAGTTCTATTGTCCTCCCACTTAACTTTTGTGAAAAAATCCTTTTTCAAGAAACTTCACATTTCAAGCGACAAACCCTTTTTTCCTTGGTGTTATGGAGGAATAACCAATTGTTATTCTAAATAACCTACAAAGACATGTTCATCTGACTTTGGTTGTAAACATCTTACTTATGCTTAGCATACCAAAATTTAAGAAATGACAATTTGGGTTTTACCCAAAACCACAACTTCCATGGTGTCATTTCAACGGATCAAGATGGAGCTCTTTTCAGTGTAAAAGCGGTAGTCTCTAAAGATTTTAATCTTTTAAAACATAATGGCAGTTTTATAAATAACACTTTTGATCCAACCATGTCACACAAGGTTTTATTGCAAATCTCAAACACTCCGTACTCCTATGGTGTTTAGGGAGATGTAAATCTAGGTGTTTTGCTAAACTTGTAACTCAAATAAATCCCTTTATGATAAATCATAATTCATTTATTTTTCTTGTTACACTTGTAACTCAAATAAATCCCTTATGATAAAATCATAAACCATTTTATTTTCTTGTTACAATGATTTTTCACTTCATCTTGAAAGTCTTTGAAACATTTTCAAATATTTCATACTTCTTTCTCATTAAGTGAATATTCACTCAAATTTTTGGAGAAAGTATATGAAGTTGAAACCCATCGCTTACGACTACACATAATGGACTACATACATCGATATGTATAAATTCCAATATTTTAGTCGATCGTTCTTCTTTGGCCTTTGAACGAAGTTTTAATTATCCCGAGGAAAGTCTCACAAGCGTCACTTGATCAAATCAAAGACTCCAAAAATCCATGAATATGGAGATTCTTCATGTTTTCTTTCCAATATAATTTAAATGGCGATGTCACTTCGTAAGTGATCTTTCAATCATTTGTCTTGCGACATTTTAGCATTAGGTTTTATGGATGTGATTTCTCCAACTGGATTTGTAAATCATCCATCTTATATGGAATACAGTAATTATTTGAACAACCTTTGTTCTCATAATACCTGATTTAAATAACAATTATTAAAACAAATCTTAAAGTCAAGCTTTGATATCAACGAGAAATACAAACAACGATTTGTTTGTTTTCGATGAACATCATCACATATTCTCTTGCTAGTTACTTAAGCCATTGTGGTTCACGAATTGCGTCGTTCTGTATGAAATTTCATACCAACCAATTCGGTATCCAATACCCAAGAACCACATTGTTTAATAAGCAAAGAATATAACCATAACATGTATATCATCTATATACCTAAATTGGTTATTTCTAATCTTTTCTTTTCTGCCAGATATGTTTTATAGATTCTCTTTCAGTATTTACTTTTACCTTTTAAAAGAATCTATCAACATCAACAATGACGCCATATACATGACACATAGTCCAAAGCATGTATATTTAAATAATAATACCTTTGGACCTGCACTTTGAAGTAGATCACCATCATCAAAATGATTGGCATTCTTTCAAAATCCATTCTTTAGTAATCTTTTAGTGTAGTAAACACTTTACATACATCTTCTATTCATCCTTATCATGACGACTTTTATGATCAAGCTAATGTAGCTTATAAAGACGAATCGTGAGTATAACGTTACTTTCCAAAACCCTTTTGGATGATTAGGATGTCTAGCATCTGCAACCTTCGCAAATTCTCATCCAATATGAGAACATATATTATACTCTATCATATTGCAACCAAAACATTGTTTCAGATATCGTTATATCTACTACACATGATGGTTTCTGAAACAATTCTTTCAGCTCCTAGATAAACTTGATATTAAAACAATCAAGAATCATGGAGGCAAACATGATACTTCAGATACTAACACTGGAATTGTTACTCTTGATTTAATACCAATTATTAATTTTCACGGAGTAAACAGAGTTTGCTGAAAGTTTGCAATAGGACTTTAAACTTTAGATTGACACTCAACACAATACGATACCAGTTCGTAAAGTAAATATCCAGAATTCTATAGTTCTATTATCTCAATTACAACTAAGCATAAAGTGGTGAACGAATGCCAATGACTACAACAAATTATGCAAATTCACTTTGATTTAATTTATGATAAATTGAGTTCAACTAATCCAAATTAGAAATAAACTCCCACTCAAAAATGACATCGCTCGTGCCTTTTTGGTGATTACATGAACCAAATCCACTACACCAAGTACGATCATCACGTGAGTCGGTGTAGCTTCAAAGCGAGCATCCATATGGTCATCATATCAAAACATATGACTCATGCTTAACCTTTCGGTTCGTGTTACGAGGCCATATCATGCTAGGCTCGCCAAGTTATAACCTTAGTATCCGCGTGTATAACTGTCTTACACCCGAGATATGCTCGTGGATTCAAGTACACCCGATCATCACGTGATGTCTTGAAGCGAGGAAACATTGTCGGTGCATACTTAAGGAAGAACACATTTTAATCTTGATATCTAAATGAGGGATCATCTTATTATGCTAATAAAATGCCAAACAAGCAATATAAGATGCAATCAAACATCACATGTTTGTAAGTGAAGTGATATGGTTCCCGCATATGATCTCCATCATGTGCACCGTGGTATGATCACTATCATACCTCTATGTGTAAGGCCAAGGTCTATGGAACTTACACGTTATGTGTGTTGTAAGAGTATCATCTCATACTTATACTTACAACATCACCATATCATAACACTAGCCCAGCAACAATCTAAACTAGACGCCTCTAATTTATCCATTGCAAGTTTTACGTGGCTTAGGGCTTTCGAAGATAGAACCATTCTTACCTACGAACATGAACCACAACGAGGATAATCAAATTGCCGACAACTCGTTGTAAATTAGATATTGACTATAGTAGGAGAGGCAGACACCCGCTAGCCACTTATGCAAAACTAGTTGCATGTCTAGCGTGGAACATGTCTCATGTGCGAGGACATGTAAAGTTTGTCCGGGCCGCTTCATCCCACTATGCCACCAATATCCAAATTACAACTAAGAAGCAATAAAATGATCATCATCGCCCACATACTCATATGTGTACTACCCGTGCAAAGCATCTATGCATAGATCCGGCTCTGATACCACTGTAGGGTTCGCAACATAGAAAACAAAAAAATTTCTACGATGGGAACAACTATGTACCAAGATCTATCTACTAGATACAAGCAACGAGTGGCTATACATCCATAGAATACATACCCTCGAAGGCCGAATAGTGTTAACGAGGTTGTACTCGTGGATGATGTAGACGAACGCTTGCCGATCTCAAGATCGTGATGAAGTCCATCTGGTCCAGCCGGTCCAGCACCATCAAGTCCAGCACCGCAAAGCAGTGGTGCATCCGTGATCGCACACACGTACGGGTACCCCGACAACCTTCGCGCCCTTGCTCCAGTGAAGCAGCGGAAGAAACAAATCCTTCCAGAAAAATCCACTGGGAACATGTATCTCACTGATCCGAGACCATGGGGAAATTCTAAAAGAGAGAGAGATCCTTCACGAAGAGGTGTACTTTGAGAGGATGAGAGGGGGCCTTTATAGGGGAGAGGGGGCACCCAAGGGGCATGGCGCCCAGCCATGGGGCTGCCCCCACCTCTCCCACATTCATGTGGGTGGATCTCCCACTCAAAATGAAAAGCCTCCACTCCCATAAAAGAGCCTCCACTCAAAAATCCACTCACGTGCATTAAATTTCCACCAAATTTAATGCAAGCTCTCATTTAAATAAAACTTTTTATTTATTTATTCAGAATTTTGTTAATTACTTTAATTAATAAACATTCATATAAAACCCCTTGCTAGTATTCCATTTCACATGTAGAACCAGTTTCAGCAATTTCAACCGAAATAGTTCCGGTGTCTAGTGAAATAAATTCCCGCTCTTTCCTTTTCTTTTTTTGACATATCATTTGCTCCGAATGGTGTCGGTATCCCTTAAGTGTGTGACCCTACGATTCACGAATAATGCAGACATGATCGAGACCCCTCTCTCCGATCAATAATCAGCAGCGGGACCTAGAGATCCGTACTGACTCCCACACACGCAATGATGACTTCTGTGATCGTGTGAACCTTTTATGCTAGTATCTTAATCCCTTTGTTTCACGATATATTACATGTCCGAGATTCGATCATCGGTATCTCCATAACTAGTTTGATCTCGTTACCGACATGCACTCTTTTTCTTGTTCCCGTGATATAACATTCTAGTGATCAAATCACTTGCTTGCAAGCTAATCAATGTGATATCATCGAGAGGGCCCAGAGCATATCTATCCGTCATCGGGATGAAAAAATTCCACTCTCGATCCATGAACCTCAACAAAACACTTTAGTAGTTCTAAACCCATCTTTATAATCACCTAGTTACGGTGTGACGTTTGATGTCATCGAGAAACTCTTCCGGTGTTAGTAATTGACATGATCTCATGGTCTAAGGATTAGGATCACTTTGTAAGTTGTTATAGCAATATAAACTCAATAACTTTGATCGTAATGCTATACTTTGGATGAATGTTCATCACATCATTACACTAATGTTGTGACCTCGTTATTAACAACATCCAATGTCCATGATCAGGAAACTTTGATCATCTTGTTAATCAACGAGCTAGTTTATAAGAGAGGCATAACTAGGAACTTCCTTTTTGTTTATTAAACACACATGTATTAGCGTTTCTGTATTAATACAATTATAGCATGCAAAATAAACATTTATCATAAATAAGGAATACAATAATAACCACTTTATTATTGCCTCTCGGGCGTATTACCTTCAGCCTTCACTTCGTCTAGTTAGTAGGGAGCACTACTACAAGTGAGTGAGGAGAGCGAGAAGTTGAAAAGAGCTCGAGGAACCGTTCGTACATGCAGCGTCCACATGATAACTCAATGTTGCCGATGGCGGGATAATAGATAAGTAGTACGACCGCTACTGCAACTTGATGACCCACAAGTATAGGGGATCGCAACAGTCTTCACAAGTATTATTACCCAATTTATTGATTCGACACAAGGGGAGCCAAAGAATACTTGCAAGCCTTCACAAATGAGTTGTCAGTTCAGATGCACCTGGAAATAGTTCTTGCTCACAGAAGTTTATCAGTAGCAATAGTTTGGTAGTAGCAACAGAAAAGCAATAGCAACAGCAACAGTGAAACATGAGCAATCGTAACAGTAGCGGTAACAGTAGGATTCGAGTGCAGTAGGCATAGGAATGGATGGACGGGCGTTGCATGGACAAGTCTAAACATGTAACTTCAAGATCTAGGGTATTGCAGATAAATAATAACAAGCATCCAAGTACTAAACAATCCTAGGCATGTGCTCCAAATATAGTCATACGTGCTCGCAATGAGAACTTGCACAACATCTTCTGTCCAGCCAGCCCGTGGCAGCAGGGCCTCTAGGGAACTACTGGAAATTAAGGTTCTCCTTTTAATAGAGCACCGGAGCAAAGCATTAACACTCCATGAACACATGTGATCCTCACACCACAACCATCCCCTCCGGTTGTCCCAATTATTGTCACTTTGGGGCCTTTGGATCCGGACAATGATATGTGTACACAACTTGTATCTAAGATCACAAACAATACTATCATAATGATTCAATAATAAGTTTAGATCTGAGATCATGGCACTCGGGCCCTAGTGACAAGCATTAAGCACAACAAGTTGCAACAAAATCAAATAGCACTAATAGAGATACTAGGCACTATGTCCTAACAGATCTTATTCGATTACATGATAGAACTCATCCAATCCCTATAGCGGGGGATTACACACTCATGGATGAGGGAAACATCGGTGATTGATGGAGATGCGTTGGTGATGACGATGGCGATGATCCTCTCCAAATTCCCCGTCCCGGCAGGGTACCAGAACGGAGTTTCTGGATCCGAATCTTGGTTTCTGGTGGCAGCGGCGGAGCGGAACTCTTTGTGGAAAACTATCGACCCCCTGAGTTTTTAGGTCAGAAGGCAACTTATAGGCATGGAGGGAGGCCGAGGAGCTGCCTGGGGTGGCCAAACCCCCTCTAGGCACGGGTCAGGTGGGCCCGCGCCTGGGGTGGGTCTGGCCCCCCAGGCCTCCTCTCTGTCTCCCTTTCTGGCTCCGTGGATCTTCTGGTGAGAAATAGTTTTTGGCATATTTTCCGGGATTTTTCCTGATAGTTCATTTTCTGCACAAAAACAAGACACCAAGGTAATTCTGCTGAAAACAGCGTTGGTCCGTGTTAGTTGTATCCAAATCACACAAGTATAGAGGAAAAACAATAGCAAAGTGTTCGAGAAAGTAGATACGTTTTGGACGTATCAACTCCCCCCAAGCTTAGCTTATTGCTTGTCCTCAAGCAATTCAGTTGAAAACTGAGTGCGATAAAAGAACTTTCACAAACACTTTGCTTCATATGATGTAAATATTCTCAGCACATGAGTAGATGCTTAGACAATTCATAATAGGGAGTATGCAACTAAGTCTACTCAATAGTCATTGCAAGCTATGAAGAGAAACCAACTAAATAATAATAAGTAGCATGAAACATAAACACAAGCAACATTGCAATGCTCATAATAAGGTATGATAGAGTGGTATCTCGCTTGCCTTTGTTTGAAGAGCACAATATAAATGCCAAGGCACCTCTGAAGTTCACATGAAGACTAGAAGTAAAGATATCAGAGATACAAGCATCAAAGTCATGACATAATTAACCAAGTTTTGGAATAAACACCAGAATGACAACTATGCTCTCAAGAAGGTGCTCATAGAATAAGTGGTGACTCAGCAAGATTGTGAAAACGGTTTTGTGAAGGTTTGAAAGGCTTCCCAATGACAAAAGGAAGGTACTCATTAGCTTTGAGATCTCATTGCCCCTATTATAGGCATCTTCATGTGGTTAAGGTGAAAGTGAGGTCCACTCTGAATCATATGCTTGACAGACCATAGACTGGAAATCCCAAGTCCCTTGAGTACGAGGGTCGCTCCGCATGCTACTCAACTTTGGTCACCTGAAAGTTCTTATCATTGTAAATACATGCATATCATCGAGAACCGCCAACGGGGTACCCCTTTCACATGGTACAGGAGCTATCCCATAACCAAAATGACAAGGCAAGCAGACAATGAGCATCCCAGCAATCTTTTTATTTACCATATGCATAGCTTTTTATTGAGGATGCTTCATAGATTCTCATTACAGTGATGCTGCAAGTTTCCACCATAATTAAGCATGGCTTAGGCTAGCGGCCTAGGCGTTTCTCTAACACAATGTATAAACTCCATGAACTCACAACCTCCACTTTTATTTCACATCGTCAACATCCGTAAACAAAAGAGCAAAGTATCAACTGGATGAGATATCCAAAAAGTGTTGAAAGCGTTCCCCGTGACAGCACGGTTCTGCTGACTCCCAGCATATAATAAGCAAGCATATAACTTTCATGGACTAGTCACAATGGTTCAAGATTATTAAGCGCAAGGAATAAAGTGTGCCATCAAGTTCGTGAGAGCTTTACTAACTAACTTTCCCAAAACAGACAAACATTTTATTTTGAAAGAGAACACGGCATATAGAATATGCACTAAAGTAGCAAATGATGCTAATAGGTAGGTATGGTGGACACAGCTGGCAATATTGGTTTTGGGGAGTTGGAAGCACAGGTAGAGCACGTACTCAGTGCAAGTAAAGGCTAGCAATAGAGAGGGAGCGACAAACAAGAGAGCAATAACTGTCATAATCATGCTTGCAACAAAACAGGGCTAACTATGGCATGAAAGTGATACAAGAACTCTGAGGCAAAATAAATCATCGAGGCTTACTGACTATTGATTAGTCATATGCATGCGTGAGCATGTGCCAATTCGATTCACATGAACAGTTAGAGGAGGATACCATAATATCATACCAAAGTATGAATAAAACAATGCAAGCAAACATTCATATGACATGCTACAGACTATTAGCAAGCTGGAGCTAATCATAGACAAGTAAGAACTACTAAGCATCCATAATGACATACACCTTACACAAACAGGCTAAGCATGCTCACAATGACGAGTATATGTAAAAAATGAAACAAATAGAGTTTGTTACCAGCCTCTTATCACACCTCGAGTTGTCTTAATCTTCATTACTGCCCTTCACTTGTGTGACTTGAATGATTAACATGAAACCAAAATCCACTGTGGACGGCTGGACCCTGTAAAGAACTCACAAAACCAAAGAAGAACAACAAATATTTTTGGTGTTTTCATTTTTTTGGAAACAAGCAAACAAAGAAAAACCAAACAAAAACAAAGCAAAATCTTTTTGTAATTTTATTTTATGGAAAACCAAAGCAAAGGAACAAAGAAACAAACCAAGAGAAACAACGAAAATATTTTTGGTATTTTTGGGTTTTTAGAAAGAAGCAACAAAAACCAAAAAGAAAGCAAAACAATGGATACACAAAGAACCGACCGAACATGATATATATATGAGTGTGATGTCGGTATACCTCCCCCCCAAGCTTAGGCTTTAGGCCTAAGTGGGGATCAATAATGCAGATAATACCCCCATGCTGGTGGGTCATCGTAGGAATGATCATAATCAGGCACCTGCGATGAAGAAGACGACGCGCCCCAATCAAATGAGGGCTGCTGGTATGAAGACTCTCCCAAGTTGGAGGGCTGAACCGAATTGTCTTTGACATACTCTTCAACATTCTCTTCTTGCTGGGGGAGTTACCCAACATAAGTGTCAAGCTCCTTCTCCATAAGTGACCATCCTTGCCTGTTATCAAAGTTAAACAAAATAGGTGCAGGCAAATAAACTATTTTCTCAGTCCTACCCTTTCTCCGACCTTGCTGGGCAAAAGATATTTCATATGGTAAACTTATCACATTAGCTCCCAAAGAAACAAAACCATGCTGAATCATGGATTGAATATCAAGCCTCTCTATGGGGAACTGATAATCTGAAAAGTGAGGCTCTGAACTATGGAAACCTAGCAACCTAGAAGCAATGAGACCACCACAAATTTCACCCTTCTCACAGTTGGTGGTGAGATGGTGAGCTATCAAAGCACCCAAACTATAAGAACTATTCCTATTCAGAGCAGCTGCAATAAAAGCTAGATCAAAAGAAGACAACTTTCTAGCAGTCTTTCTAGCAAGAACACACTTGGTAATGAAATAGGGAAAGTATCTAATAGCTGGGAGCTGAATGTTCCGAATTTTACCACTTTCCTTTGATAAGTCGAAACCTTGGCAAATCTCAGCATATAAATCCACAAGTGACTTGGGCCTCTCCTTGATCTTTTCACAGGATCCTCACCGAGGTACTCTAATTGCTGCACAGAAATCAACAAAAGGCATGTCGACAGGTATATTGCATATTTTGTAATGAACCATGGGATTAGAAGTAGACCAAGTGAACCGGAAGTCCTGCACAAAAGCCATGGTTAGCTTAACATATTGGATTGGTTCACCTTCAACAAAGTGCCCCAACCCTGCATTTGTAACCAAATTTTGGAAATCTTAGAGGATCCCCGCAGCTCTCATAAATTCATGGCATGGATATATGGAAGGAAAAACTGCCTCCTCATGATGAACCTTCATTGGCTCATGCACCATCAAGTCATATTGATTCAGTGGATAAGCACTCATCTTCCTTGCTGAAATTTTTAGACAACCATCAAACCAAGTGATTTCTAAGTTGATAAATGATGAGAAACTACTATAGAAACTTGTTAGAGGACTACACATGCATCAAAACAAAGTTTCTAAGCATAGAACAAGCATGCAAGCTCAAACAACCTGTCACCTATAGCAGCAAAATACTCAAGATGCAATCTACCAATCACAAATCTAATTGGACAAGTGGAGGAGGCACATACCAATGAGCAATCCCTCCAAAATCAGCACTTGAGATGGGCTGAACAAGGAGGTAAAAAATCATGAGCAAAAACAGCAACAACTCGAGCTTGAGCAAGTTTTCTAGTGTTTTTCGGGAGAGAGAAAGAAGGTGGCTTTGAGGAGGCAGCCTGGAGGGGCCCAGGTGGGCTAGACCCCCCTAGGCGCCACCAGTGGTGGGCCCACGCCTACCACAGGTGTGGTTGCCTGGAGTGGCCCCCTGGGTCACCTCTGGTACCTCTCTGCAAAAAATTTCGAGGAAAACTTTATTTTGAATTTTCTGGGATTTTTCAGGAAACTTTATTTTTGGCCAATTTTCAGGATATGAAAATTGATTTTCTCGCAGAAACAGTTTTTTTGAAAGAAGCAAAAGCAAACCAAAAGCCAAACTACAGGAGCTCTAAGAAACTCAAACAAGCAAACAACTAGCAAAACTAAAGATAAAGCAAAGACTAGGAAGGAGAAAGGAGAAAGAAAGCAAGTATAACCACAACGGAAACATTATTTTGTTCATTAAAATCCTTTTGTTAACAAGGTTGATCAAGTCTTGTTACCAAAACAATCTTATATGAAACAAAACTTTGCATTCCACAAGGTGATTATGTTACCTCATACTTGATAGCAATGGTCCCAATCATAATAGTTTCAAAATTTTCTTGTGGAATGGGACAATATATTTCTCCAACCTTGATGCGCTCAATATTTTCAATGGAATTCAGGAAATATCTCTTAAGAACCTTCTTGGGGAAATCGATAGTGTGCTCTTTGTCATTAATACTGAATGTTACTTTTCCTTGATTACAATTGATGACAACACCTGCAGTATTAACAAAAGGTCTCCCAAGAATAATAGACATATTATCATCTTCAGGCATTTCAAGCACAACAAAATCAGTTAAGACCATGCAATTATGAGCAAATTGAACAGGAACATCCTCACATATACCAACAAGAATAGTAGTTGACTTATCAGCCATTTGCAAAGAAATATCAGTTGGTATCAACTTTTCTAGCTGGAGTCTCTTGTAGAGAGAAAAAGGCATAACACTAACTCCAGCTCCCAAATCACATAAAGCAGTTCTAACATAATTATTCTTAATGGAGCAAGGAATAGTTGGTATACCTGGATCACCAAGTTTCTTTGGAACCTTACCATTGAAGGAGTAATTAGCAAGCAAAGTAGAAATCTCCTCATTAGGAATCTTCCTTTTATTAGAGACAATATCCTTCATATACTTTGAATAAGGAGGCAACTTAATAGCATTAGTCAAAGGAATTTGCAAGAATAAAGGTTTCATCCACTCACAAAACTTGTTGTAGTGTTATTCCTCCTTTGACTTGTGTTTCTTACCTGGAAAAGGCATAGGTTTATGCACCCAAGGTTCTCTCTCTTTACCATGTTTATTAGCAATACAATCTACCTTTGTGTACCTAGTGTTCTTAGTGTGCTTCTCAAGTTCTTCCTCATCTTCCTCCTTATCAGGAGATTCATTTTTATCATTACCACTCTCAGTTTCAGCATTAGAGACAAATATACTATTAGGATCTACATCAGGTTCAAGTGGTTCCTCAACTACTTTATGTTTCTTTTTATTTCTCCTACGAGGACTACCACTATACTCACCTTGTTGGGAGTCCTGCTCTATTCTTTTAGGGTGTCCTTCAGGATATAAAGGATCTTGAGTAGCTGCACCACTCCTAGTTCTAATTCCATAAGCATGTTTATCTCCTAAAGCATTAACTAGCATATCCTTTTGTACCTTAGCAAGTTGATCAAGTTGGGTTTGAACCATTTGAAAGTGTTTACAAGCATTTTAATATCATTAGAAGTTCTTTCCACAATATCTTTCAACTCATGGATAGCTCTAGAGTTTTCTAATAAATGATTCTGAACTTTTTTATTAAAATACCCTTGTTTAACAATAAAAGTGTCAAGTTCCTCTAAACATTGATTAGGAGGCTTACCATAAGGAATATCACCTTCATCAAAGTGTTGGAGAGAGTGTACCTCAATAGTAGATGAGTGGGGAATTGGCTTACATAATTCTTCTATAGGAGGTAGATTCTTCACATCTTCAGCTCTAATACCTTTCTCCTTTAGACACTTCTTAGCTTCTTTCATCACTTCATCATTTAATGCAATAACTCCCCTCTTCTTTGTTGTTGGTGTTGGGACTGGTTTAGGAACAACTGGTTCAGTAGTAATAGGCTCAGGTGTATTCAGCTCAGTTGAAGTCCAATCATCATAATTCTTGCTTATCTTGGTCATTAATTCTTCAGCATCTGTAGGAGTCCTTTTCCTGAAAATACAATCAGCAAAGCTATCTAGGTAGGTCCTAGAATCATTAGTTAGTCCATTATAGTAAATATCAAGAAGCTCATTCTTAGGCAATGGACATCCAGGATGTGCATGAATCAAGGCACAAAATCTTTTCCATGACTCAGGCAATTTCTCTTCTTCTCCATGTTTAAAATTAAAAAGTCTCTACAAAGCAGCATGTCTAGCACTGGGAGGAAAATATTTATGGAAGAAAGAAGCAATCAAGCAATCAGGGCTATCAATGGAACCATGAGGTAATCTATTAAACCAAGCCCTAGCTTCTCCTTTTAGTGAAAAAGGAAAGATCTTAGCAACAAAGTACTTGCGCATCTTAAAATCATTAGAGAACAAAGCACTCATAGTAGAAAGCTCATTCATATGAGCCATAACACCCTCATTTTCAGCACCACAAAAATGTTCTGTCTCAACAATGTCTAAATAAGATAAATCAAGAGAAAAATTATAATCTTCATCTTTAATATCTATGGGAGAGGTGGCAAACTTAGGATCAGAGGATAACTTAGGCATAATAGTACGTCTAGCAAGGAGACTCTTCATAGCACTAGTACCATGTGTGTTTCGGCACTCTTCAACAAAATCATCAGTGAACTCAATGTAACCATCATTAATATCATAACTCTCACTAGCCTCAGGTGAGATAATAGGTGTAACAGTGTCTTCACTAGGAGTTTCGGTATTTCCTAGACTAGCCATAGTAGAATCTAGAAAAGGACCTAATGAACCACTCGCATCAAGCACAGTAGAAGTAACATCATGAGTATCAAAAGCAGTTTCAGATTCAGCAGTAGTAATAGCGTGTGTAGCATGTGTATGTGGTGGTGGTGTAACAAGCTTACTTATACCAGACGGTGAATCAAGAGCAGTAGAGGTGTTTAGGACTGTACCTCTTCTTGTAGTGGATGGTAAAATAGGGAACTTTCCACCACGAGATTTCCCCATGATGAAAGGAGTAGCAGTGAACAATAATAGATCCTAGTGAACTTACAAATAAAGATATGCTCCCTAGCAACAGAGCCAGAAAATAGTCTTGATGACCCACAAGTATAGGAGATCGCAACAGTCTTCGCGGGTAGTATTACCCAATTTATTGATTCGATACAAGGGGAGCCAAAGAATACTTGCAAGCCTTAACAACTGAGTTGTCAGTTCAGCTGCACCTGGAAATAGTTCTTGCTCACAGAAGTTTACCAGTAGCAACAGTTTGGTAGTAGCAGCAAAGAAACAGTAACAGCAACAGTGAAACATGAGCAATAGTAACAGTAACAGTAGGATTCGAGTGCGGTAGGCATAGGGATGGATGGACAGGCGTTGCATGGACAAGTCTAAACATGTAACTTCAAGATCTAGGGCATTGTAGATAAATAATAACAAGCATCCAAGTACTAAACAATCCTAGGCATGTGCTCCAAATATAGTCATACATGCTTGCAATGAGAACTTGCAAAACATCTTCTGTCCAGCCAGCCCGTGGCAGCGGGGCCTAAAGGGAACTACTGGCAGTTAAGGTGCTCATTTTATGTAACATCCCTAAAATCATGTTTTCAAAGATTGCATATCATTCATGCATGCATATCATTTAGGGATCAAATATCAGACCCATTTCAAGAAAACAAAGCACTAAGTCCTATTATTTTATGTAATCAAGCATTAATCAAATACCACTTTCCAATGGGAAATTATTTGTTCAAAACCAAACCTTGTTGCTCTCAGAATGTTTTGCTTGCTTGCTAATGCTTAAACCAAAAATTTGCAAAACAAATGTGAATTTAAAACCATTTTCAAAACTTGATCAAATCAAGTGCCATGTCACTGTTTATTTTGTTTAATCAATAGGACCAAGCTAATACAGAGAGACCACATGTTTTTATACCTAGAAATATGATTGTTACACTCTGCAAAAATCCAGAACAAATTTGAATTCAAATGGCATTTGAATTTGTTTGAAAATGGATCCAGAAAATCAAAACAGAAATAGAAAAGGAGTAAAGAAAAGAAAAAGGGTCGGCGCCACTATTCTAGCCCAACAGCGAAACCAGCCCACTAAGCCCACCCGGGTTCCCCCTTCTCTCTCTCTCTCACTCGCAGCCATACCCACTGAGTCACTGACCGCCTGGGCCCATTTCCTCTTTCTTTCTCTCGCTGACAGGCGCGTCCCACATGGCAGTCGTCGTCTCCACCCCTGGCGACCAGTTCATCCCCAAAATCTCGTTGGGCGTTTCCAGTTTGATTGCAGCTTCAATTCCCGTTCAATGCCAGAGTTAATCGCGCCCGCGCCCTTGCTACTTAAACCCCCTCTGCCCCCTCTCCATTTTCCCTCAGACTCCAAGCACAGAGCGCCCCCAGGCTGCGAGAATTCCTCGCCACAACCTCGCTGCTCCGACGAGTTCGTCCTCGAATTCCGATGAACACCGCATGCCCCTCTGCCTATGGTTCATACTGACTTGTTCTACATCTCCATGCGCACCTACTGATACTTTTCGTTTTCTCGCGCGTGGTCTGTAGCCTCGGCAACGTCAATGACTGAGCTCCACCGCCCTCTGCTCGAACTCCGGCGATCGATTACGGTAAATACTGAGCGCCCCTTGACCCCTCATGCATACGACTAGGTTCGCCTTGTCCTTGCGCAACTACTGATCCCTCTGGTTTGTGCTGGGAAGGTCTAGAGCGTCGGCAACAACTTCGTCTGCAAGGACCCGATGCCATGCACGACTCCGACGAGCTCTAGCGACCACCTCTGCGTGCCCCTTCGCCATCTAAGCCCACCTTGAGCATCAGCAGCACACGGCAAGCACAGTAAGCCCCTTCCCCCTCTCCCGCGCAACCTAGAACATCGCAACGACTCTGACAGAGCCACCGCCGCCAGTCGCCACCGCTAGTGCCGCCCGTCTGTGGTCAATAGGATTGTGGCCGTAGGATTTAGATCTAACGTGTAAGATTAGATCTGTGACGAAGAGGTAAGTTTAGATCCGAGCCGTGCATGTTTAGTTAGATCCAACGGTAGTCGATCGTGATCCGGTGCGAAGCGGTATCGTCCAATCAGACGCTGCCGCGTGGCCAGTTCTTCGATTTAAAATCAGATTTTATATCTATTAGATGTTTAAACTTGATAAATTCATAACTTTTGATTCCCACGTCCAAATTTGACAAATTTTATATCAATGGAATCAGGGGAGAAAGCCCTTTCCATATATTCAATGTGTTTAATGTTTTGTTTCTGTTAAAATGGTTATTTTTACAGAAACATGTGTAGGCCTATTTTGTGTATAACAATTATTTGAGAAATGTTTTAATGTTCAAATAAAGGTTGTTTGGCAAGTTTTGAACTTGCTTATGAATCAGTACTGTGCATTAGTCTTGTTGAGTATAGAAAATCATCACATATCATATTGCATGCATCCTTATATTTTTGCTTGTATTTATTTTGTATGTGATTTGGTGCTATCATTTTATGTAGATTTTGGTGCAAATAGTGATTGTGATTGTGAGGATTGTGGATACTCTCCAAACTACCAAGGCAAGTGGTGCTTCATGATTTTATTCCTATGTTTTTCAAATATGCAATAGAAATATTTTGCTAGACTTGCATGGATAATTTTTGGTCTTTATATGCTATGCTTGGGAAATCCTAGTAGTTGTAGAATTGCTAGAAATTCTAAGTTAAGATGTTTATCTATACCATGCTTAGCCTAGCTAGTAGCAACCAAGGGTGGTGAAATGTTCATGCTATGATAAAATACTTCTAAGTCTTTGGACTTGTGTTTTGCTTAATAAAACAACTAAGTGAATGAAACACCTGGTTGGAATGGAAGGAATGGTTTATGTTGAGTGGTTACACAAGGCCCATTTCTATGGTTTACCTTGTGTATCTCACTTGTGGAAAGCCACCCAGGAACAAAGGGATTTGAGAGGCCAAATGTTAAGAAGCTTCTAGTGCAGCCACTTGGCAATATGGGCTCTGCCTGGATCATATAGGTTGCAATAACTTAGCCATTTGGACGGTTGGTGGTAGTGGGATGATAGGTTGGAGCGCGTCCATTTGGTCTAAGGGAAGGCTTCTGAAAGGTCCTGTCTTGGTGAAAATCAAGTCTTGTGGGGAAAGTGCACAACCTCTGCAGATGGAAGAATATAAGTACTTAGCCATGTCCATGGTAATGGAAAACTTGAGCATCAAGACATGGAAGCTATCAAGAATCTCCTCATCCCAATTTCTAAGTAAAACTTGTGGTTGAACAAGGGTGAAGGACTATGTTGTCTCTGGAATGACTTGTAATAATGACCTTTGTTTCTGTGTACTTCATCTTAAACTGTGGATGCTAGCATTGATCCAGGGACTAGCATTGCAATCACAGGGATCCTTTCCTTTACAAAGGAGGGATCTTACAAATGGTATCAGAGAACTGTGTTGCCTATAGGATTATGACCCTAGGATTGGAAACCACTAAGGAAATTTTTTCAACAACTTCCACACTTGTCTTTTCTTCTCGTAAACTTTTCTAATCTTCTTTCTCATCTATTTGTAGATGAACTCCATCAACGAAGCCGTGAGGAAGGGACACTCATGACAATGACTTTGGAGTGTGAGACAGAATTCCCCAAGGCTCTCAAGGACCTCATGGTTGCCATGGGAATACATGGAGCAGCTGTGTACAAAGGTTTTCCTGTGATGGATGAAGGAGTTGAGTACTGGTGGGTGCAACTTCACTTGTATAAAAACAAGGAAGACAACCACAAGGACTTAGGATTCTGCATGGTCACCAACACAATGATGCAAACTACATTCTTTGATTCAGCAAGGGATGCATCTTGGAGGGCTATCAAAGAACTTGGTGATAGAATCAAGTGCAGAATTCTCAACACCCAGAATGACCTTAGGAAAGAAAAGAAGCATACCCAAGATTTAGAGGCTACCAACCAAAGCCTAAGGAAGGACATCATAGACTTAGCAATGGAGTCTTGTGATCTAGACAAACAGATTGCCTCTACGGATGCCCTGTTAGCCAACTGGGCAAGTGAGATGGGATTGTAATGTACCACATTAGTTGGACCACCACACTTATCATTTTATTTTCCAAATGCTGTTTAAAATAAGTTGAACATTGGTTGTTTGTAATGGATCCATGTAAGCCATGACTTGTGTGTTTTGATTTCCAAAGTTATGCATGTGATGCCTTGTCTTGTGATTTGTCTTGAATTGTGTTGATTCTAAATTTTTCTATCTTATTAAATAGATGCCTAATGTTACTATCAGCACAGTTGAAGAGTTCAAGGGAACTCGTTTTGGCTCTCGTATTATTGAGCTCACTAGTTTGCTCAATCTCCCTCTTCCTACCATGATGGTGCTTCCCCTCACCAAGTTTGAGAGGAAAGACCTTTGGGGCTTCAAGGTTAATCAGCCCGGACGCCAGACTGAGCCTACCACAGAGGCAATCATCTTCATGCTCATGCACGATGACAAGGAGAGAGGCCTAGAGGTAGTCATGCAGGACTTGATTGGACGTCTGTTAGGGAGACACTCTCGACAGGTTAGAGGTACTCACTTCCACACCTTCGGTAGACGTGATGAGGATGGTGAGGCCATTGACTTCAAGGATACTTCGAGGGAGACAGCGGAGCCGATTCGTCTATACCTCCAGGACTTAGAGGTTCTTCTTAGGAACATAGACACTGATAGGACTAACGTCATGCTCAGCAATGACGAACTCCAGGTGCAGCTTCATGAGAAGGACAAGCTCTTCGCGGAGCAAGATGAGATAGTCAAGGAGATGGAGGCCAAGTTTGAGAGTCAGGACAGAAAGTTCAAGAGTCAAGAGAAGCGAGTCCAAGATAGGAACAAGAGGATTCGAGACATGACTGCAGAACTGGAGGCCAAGGACTTCGAGCTCGAGCATCAGCAGACTATGATTGAGAGGCTTCGTTCACAGAAGAGGGCTCTCAAAGCCAAAGTAGAGACCTTGACCACCAACGTCGAGGAATACAAGACCGCTATGGAGAATGCAGGTCTTACATTTGTTGAGGAGGTTGATGCCGAGGAGGAGTGATGACTGCTCATTTACCTTTATTTATCATGTCTTTGATTATTGAGTCGCAATTACCATCCAACATGTGGATGGCTTGCTATTGGTGTGTTTACTTTGCAAACTTGTTATCTATGTTGTTGAACTTTTATTATTGTGATGCATGTTTGGTGATTGTTTATGTGATGTATTGTGCATGTTAGCATCTATGCGTATCTCATTCTTATCTCTATTGAACAAACCACAGATGCCTCCCCGACGTGCCAATCCCAACCCCAACAACAACAACATCACCCCTGAGATGCAGCAAATGATGACAGCTCAGACTCAGCTGATGCAAATGATGACTACGTTCATCCAGAATCAGAACAACAACAACAACAATAACAATAATAACAACAACAATCAGAACAACCCACCGGGTTTTGACATGCTTACCAGGTTCTTGAGACTGAGGCCAGCAAAGTTCTCAGGAACTACTGATCCTATGGTGGCCAATGATTGGCTACGCTCTGTGAACAAGGACTTGGTAACAGTTGGCTGTACTGATGAAGAGAAAGTCAGATTTGCAGCACATTTGTTGGAAGGACTAGCAACCACTTGGTGGGATAACTTCCAGATCACCACTCCCATTGCAGATGTGACATGGGCTATCTTTGAAGATGGTTTCCGTACTGCTCACATCTCATCCAGAGTGATGAGTTTGAAGAAGAAAGAGTTCCATAACCTGAAGCAGCGCCACCGCAGCATGGCTGAATATATTGAGGAATTCAACAATCTGGCGCGATATGCACCGGATGAAGTTGACACTGATGCTAAGAGGAAGGAAAAGTTCCTTGAAGGGTTGAATGATGAACTGAACCTGCAGTTAGCTGTGGACTATGTTCCCACATACCAGTCTCTTTGTGACAAGGCTGCTATTTTGGAGAGCAAAATGAAACAAGTGGAAAGCAGGAAGAGAAAGCACTCTGATAAGCACAACTCGGGATCGTCTCACAAACGTTCCCATTATGATGATAGTGGGAGTTCAGGATCCCACAAGCATGGGAAATTCAACAAGCACCACAACCACAACCGTCATCATGACAACAAGGGTCACCGTAGTCATGACAATGATGAGTACAAGAATCACAAGGGTGGATATAAGAGCCACCACAGTGGAAGTGGCAGTGGAAGCCAGCCTGTCAAGAAAGATATTAGTCAGGTTGAGTGTTTCAAGTGCAAGAAGATGGGGCATTATGCAAATGAATGCCCAGAAAAGAAAGTTGAAGGACCCAACAAGCCCAACCCTTTTCAGAAGGGACAAGTGAACCACATCAATGTGGAGGAAATTTATGAGGAGCCTGATGCTGTTGCTGGTAAGTTCAAACTCAATTCTATTCCAGCACTTGTTCTTTCTGATACTGGAGCATCGCATTCATTCATATCAAAAGCATTTGTTGAAATAAATGGGTTTCCAACTGAAAACATTGGGTGTCCAATAAAAGTAAGTTCTCCAGGGGGAGACATGATAGTAAGTCTTGGATGCCGGGATCTAGTGATAGAATTTGGAAAGCATAAGTTTCCAGTGAGTCTGATAATCCTGGATTCCCAAGGAATGGATGTAATTTTGGGAATGGATTGGATGACTAAGTATGAAGGAGTACTAGATTGTGCCAATCATATTGTTGCACTCACAACCCCGGAAAAGAAGCGGATTAGATTCAAGTCTAACTTTGAATCAAAAGGGAGTAAGCTAAATTCTCTTAAGGGGGTTAGCATAGACAGTGTGCCTATTGTGAGTGAATATCCGGATGTGTTTCCGGAAGAATTGCCGGGAATGCCACCAGATAGAGATGTGGAATTTCTTATTGACTTGCTACCAGGATCTAGACCAATAGCAAAGAGACCGTACAAGATGTCAGTTGATGAGTTGAAAGAACTCAAGAAGCAACTTGGAGAATAGTTGCAAAAAGGATTTATCCAACCAAGTTCTTCATCTTGGGGAGCACCAGTTTTGTTTGTGGAAAAGAAAGATAGAAGTCAAAGGTTATGCATAGATTACCGTTCACTCAATGAGGTGACTATCAAGAACAAATACCCTTTGCCTAGAATCAATGACTTGTTTGATCAGCTAGAGGGAGCTTGTGTGTTCTCAAAGATTGATCTCCGATCAGGTTATTTCCAGCTCAAGATAAGAGAACAAGACATACCTAAGACAGCTTTCACCACAAGGTATGGATTGTATGAGTATACCGTGATGCCATTTGGTTTGACCAATGCACCAGCATACTTCATGAATATGATGAACAAAGTGTTCATGGAGTTCCTTGACAAGTTTGTTGTCATATTCATCGATGACATTCTAATCTACTCCAAGAGCAAAGAAGAGCATGAAGGACATCTACGATTGATACTTGAAAAACTTAGAGAGCATAAGTTATATGCCAAATTCAGCAAGTGTGAATTTTGGTTAAATGAAGTTGGATTTCTTGGACACGTTGTGTCAGGAGATGGTGTAGCAGTTGATCCTGCTAAAGTTTCATCTGTAACTGAATGGGAATCTCCCAAGTCAGTGATAGAGGTTCGTAGTTTCCTTGGCTTAGCAGGTTACTACAGAAGATTCATTGAGAATTTCTCCAAGGTAGCAAAACCTATGACAAAATTTCTAAAGAAAGACAAGAAATTTGCTTGGTATGAAGGTTATGAACTCAGCTTTCAAGAATTGAAGAAGAGACTAGTGACATCACCAGTCTTATGTTTGCCAGATTTGGAGAAAGATTTCCAAGTATATTGTGATGCATCTCATCATGGATTAGGTGCAGTACTTATGCAAGAAGGGAAAGTTGTAGCTTATGCCTCGAGACAACTCAAAACTCATGAAGTGAACTAACCTACTCATGATTTAGAGTTAGCCTCTGTTGTCCATGCACTCAAAACATGGAGACATTATCTTTTGGGAAAGCGATGTGAAGTGTTCACAGATCACAAAAGTTTGAAGTATATCTTCACCCAGAAGGAAATTAACATGAGACAAAGAAGATGGCTAGAACTCATCAAGGACTATGACTTGAGTTTGCAATACCACCCCGGTAAAGCAAATGTTGTAGCGGATGCTCTAAGCCGTAAGGTTTTTGTGAATGGTCTTACTAAGGGAGAATTGCCAGATGATCTATGTGCCCAATTTAGAGATCTCAGATTGGAGATTGTGCATGAAGGACATCTCATGTCTTTGGATGTTCAACCTACTTTGTTGGACAAGATCAAAGAAGCCCAAAAGACGGATAAGGAAATTGAAGAGATCAAGGAAAAGATTGGCAAGGGAAAAGCCAAAGGATTCCATGAAGACGAATAGGGTACTTTATGGCATGGAAAACGTATCTGTGTTCCACAAGATCCGGAGCTTCGGAAACTGATTTTACAAGAAGCACACAACTCACCGTACTCCATTCATCCGGGTAACACCAAAATGTACATGGATATGAAGGAAAGATTTTGGTGGAATAATCTCAAGAAAGACATCGCCGAACATATTGCTTTGTGTGATGTATGTATTAGAGTGAAAGCGGAACACCAGAAAGGATTATTACAACCACTACCTATTCCTGATTGGAAGTGGGACAAGATCGGTATGGACTTCATCACCGGATTGCCAAGGACCCGGTCAGGATATGATTCTATTTGGGTAGTGGTGGATCGCCTAACTAAAGTGGCTCATTTTATACCCGTGAAGACAACGTATACAAGTGCTAAGTTAGCCAAGATCTATATGAGCAGAATTGTATGTATGCATGGAGTACCCAAGAGTATTGTGTCTGATAGGGGAACACAATTCACTTCTCATTTTTGGAGGCAACTACATGAGTCATTGGGAACGAGGTTGGAATTCAGCACTGCATTTCATCCTCAGACTGATGGACAGACAGAAAGGACCAATTAGATTCTTGAAGATATGCTGAGAGCATGTGCTCTAGACTATGGAGCTAGTTGGGATGAAAGTCTGCCTTACGCAGAATTTTCTTACAACAACAGCTATCAAGCCAGCATTGAGATGGCACCATTTGAGTTTCTCTATGGGAGAAAGTGTACCACCCCATTGCTATGGAATGGTGTGGGAGAAAGAAGTTTATTCGGACCAGAACTCATCAAAGAGGCTGAAGAGAAAGTCAAGCTGGTTAAAGACAGATTCAAGACAGCAAAGTCCCGACAAGAGAGCTACGCAAATCCTAAGCGTAGGGAAGTCATCTATGAAGTAGGTGATAGAGCTTATCTTAGAGTGTCACCACTTCGTGGAGTGAAGAGGTTTGGAGTCAAAGGAAAGTTGGCCCCAAGATATGTGGGACCATTAATTATTCTAAGTCGAAAAGGTGAAGTATCTTATGAAATTGAATTGCCAGAGTCTTTGTCAGCTGTTCATAATGTGTTCCATGTGAGTTAGCTTAAGAAATGTCATCCAGAAATGGAAGAGACTTCTTTAAAGGATACTATATCTTTGGAAGAAGTCCAATTGGAAAGTGATCTCACCTATGAAGAGAAACCTATCAAGATTCTTGAGACTGCAGAAAGAGTTACTCGGACTAAGACTATCAAATTCTGCAAAGTTCAATGGAACCATCATTCTGAAGAAGAAGCAACTTGGGAAAGAGAAGATGATCTTCGGAAGGACCACCCTCACCTATTTGCTAGCCAATCCGAATCTCGAGGGCGAGATTCACCTTAAGGGGGTTAGATTTGTAACATCCCTAAAATCATGTTTTCAAAGATTGCATATCATTCATGCATGCATATCATTTAGGGATCAAATATCAGACCCATTTCAAGAAAACAAAGCACTAAGTCCTATTATTTTATGTAATCAAGCATTAATCAAATACCACTTTCCAATGGGAAATTATTTGTTCAAAACCAAACCTTGTTGCTCTCAGAATGTTTTGCTTGCTTGCTAATGCTTAAACCAAAAATTTGCAAAACAAATGTGAATTTAAAACCATTTTCAAAATTTGATCAAATCAAGTGCCATGTCATTGTTTATTTTGTTTGATCAATAGGACCAAGCTAATACAGAGAGACCACATGTTTTTATACCCAGAAATATGATTGTTACACTCTGCAAAAATCCAGAACAAATTTGAATTCAAATGGCATTTGAATTTGTTTGAAAATGGATCCAGAAAATCAAAACAGAAATAGAAAAGGAGTAAAGAAAAGAAAAAGGGCCGGCGCCACTATTCTAGCCCAACAGCGAAACCAGCCCACTAAGCCCACCCGGGTTCCCCCTTCTCTCTCTCTCACTCGCAGCCATACCCACTGAGTCACTGACCGCCTGGGCCCATTTCCTCTTTCTTTCTCTTGCTGACAGCCGCGGCCCATATGGCAGTCGTCGTCTCCACCCCTGGCGACCAGTTCATCCCCAAAATCTCGTCGGGCGTTTCCAGTTTGATTGCAGCTTCAATTCCCGTTCGATGCCAGAGTTAATCGCGCCCGCGCCCTTGCTACTTAAACCCCCTCTGCCCCCTCTCCATTTTCCCTCAGACTCCAAGCACAGAGCGCCCCCAGGCTGCGAGAATTCCTCGCCGCAACCTCGCTGCTCCGACGAGTTCGTCGTCGAATTCCGGTGAGCACCGCACGCCCCTCTGCCTATGGTTCATACTGACTTGTTCTACATCTCCGTGCGCACCTACTGATACTTTTCGTTTGCTCGCGCGTGGTCTGTAGCCTCGGCAACGTTAACGACTGAGCTTCGTCGCCCTCTGCTCGAACTCCGGCGATCGATTACGTTAAATACTGAGCGCCCCTTGACCCCTCATGCATACGACTAGGTTCTCCTTGTCCTTGCGCAACTACTGATGCCTCTGGTTTGTGCTGGGAAGGTCCAGAGCGTTGACAACAACTTCGTCTGCAAGGACCCGACACCGTGCACGACTCCGACGAGCTCCAGCGACCACCTCCGCGCGCCCCTTCGCCATCTAAGCCCACCTTGAGCATCAGCATCACACGGCAAGCACAGTAAGCCCCTTCCCCTCACCCGCGCGACCTAGAACGTCGGCAATGACTCTGACAGAGCCGCCGCCGCCAGTCGCCGCCGCTAGCGCCGCCCGTCTGTGGTCAATAGGATTGTGGCCGTAGGATTTAGATCTAACGTGTAAGATTAGATCTGTGACGAAGAGGTAGGTTTAGATCTAAGCCGTGCATGTTTAGTTAGATCCAACGGTAGCCGAGTGTGATCCGGTGCGAAGCGGTATCGTCCAATCAGACGCTGCCGCATGGCCAGTTCTTCGATTTAAAATCAGATTTTATATCTATTAGATGTTTAAACTTGATAAATTCATAACTTTTGATTCCCACGTACAAATTTGAAAATTTTTATATCAATGGAATCAGGGGAGAAAGCCCTTTCCATATATGCAATGTGTTTAATGTTTTGTTTCTATTAAAATGGTTATTTTTACAGAAAATGTGTCGGCCTATTTTGTGTATAACGATTATTTGAGAAATGTTTTAATATTCAAATAAAGGTTGTTTGGCAAGTTTTGAACTTGCTTATGAATCAGTACTGTGCATTAGTCTTGTTGAGTATAGAAAATCATCACATATCATATTGCATGCATCCATATATTTTTGCTTGTATTTATTTTGTATGTGATTTGGTGCTATCATTTTATGTAGATTTTGGTGCAAATAGTGATTGTGATTGTGAGGATTGTGGCTACTCTCCAAACTACCAAGGCAAGTGGTGCTTCATGATTTTATTCCTATGTTTTTCAAATATGCAATAGAAATATTTTGCTAGACTTGCATGGATAATTTTTGGTCTTTATATGCTATGCTTGGGAAATCCTAGTAGTTGTAGAATTGCTAGAAATTCTAAGTTAAGATGTTTATCTATACCATGCTTAGCCTAGCTAGTAGCAACCAAGGGTGGTGAAATGTTCATGGTATGATAAAATACTTCTAAGTCTTTGGACTTGTGTTTTGCTTAATAAAACAACTAAGTGAATGAAACACCTGGGTGGAATGGAAGGAATGGTTTATGTTGAGTGGTTACACAAGGCCCATTTCTATGGTTTACCTTGTGTATCTCACTTGTGGAAAGCCACCCAGGAACAAAGGGATTTGAGAGGCCAAATGTTAAGAAGCTTCTAGTGCAGCCACTTGGCAATATGGGCTCTGCCTGGATCATATAGGTTGCAATAACTTAGCCATTTGGACGGTTGGTGGTAGTGGGATGATAGGTTGGAGCGCGTCCATTTGGTCTAAGGGAAGGCTTCTGAAAGGTCCTGTCTTGGTGAAAATCAAGTCTTATGAGGAAAGTGCACAACCTCTGCAGATGGAAGAATCTAAGTACTTAGCCATGTCCATGGTAATGGACAACTTGAGCATCAAGACATGGAAGCTATCAAGAATCTCCTCATCCCAATTTCTAAGTAAAACTTGTGGTTAAACAAGGGTGAAGGACCCCAATGTCTATTGGAGGTTCCTTGGGAAAGATTTTGACAAAGGAAAAACTTAGTATCTTCAACTGATAGGTAAAACCTATTTTGAGCAAAGCAAGCCTAAGCTACACTTAGCCAAAATGCATATAGTATTTAGACCACCAATATTATACTAAGGTATCACTTGCCAATACTATTCCAATGTATTGACCCACTGTGACTGTAACTTGTGATGTTGCAGGATATTCTGATGATGATTAGGAGTCATGAGTCTACACTCAACATGCTTGCCTGTGGCACATGAAGATGAAGACTTATTTATCTATTACATATCTAAACTCTTGTATTAGGCCTGTGGCCATGGAGTTATAAAAGACTATGTTGTCTCTGGAATGACTTGTAATAATTACCTTTGTTTCTGTGTACTTCATCTTAAACTGTGGATGTTAGCATTGATCCAGGGACTAGCATTGCAATCACAAGGATCCTTTCCTTTACAAAGGAGGGATCTTACATTTTAATAGAGCACCGGAGCAAAGCATTAACACTCCGTGAACACATGTGATCCTCACACCACATCCATCCCCTCCGGTTGTCCCAATTATTGTCACTTTGGGGCCTTTGGATCCGGACAATGATATGTCTACACAACTTGCAGATAAGATCATAAACAATACTATCATAATGATTCAATAATAAGTTCAGATCTGAGATCATGACACTCGGGCCCTGGTGACAGGCATTAAGCATAACAAGTTGCAACAAAATCAAATAGCACAAGAGATACTAGGCACTATGCCCTAACAATCATATTCGATTACATGATAGAACTCATCCAATCCCTACCATCCCCAAGCCTACAGCGGGGGATTACTCACTCATGGGTGAGGGAAACATCGGTGGTTGATGGAGATGCGTTGGTGATGACGATGGCGATGATCCTCTCCAAATTCCCCGTCCCGGCAGGGTGCCAGAACGGAGTTTCTGGATCCGAATCTTGGGTTCTGGTGGCGGCGGCAGAGTGGAACTCTTTCTGGAAAACTATCGACCCTCCTGAGTTTTTAGGTCAGAAGGCAACTTATAGACGCGGAGGGAGGCCGAGGAGCTGCCTGGGGTGGCCAAACCCCCTCCAGGCGCGGGGTCAGGTGGGCCCGCTCCTGGGGTGGGTCTGGGCCCCCCAGGCCTCCTCTCTGTCTCCCCTTCTGGTTCCGTGGATCTTTTGGTGAGAAATAGTTTTTGGCATATTTTCCGGGATTTTTCCTCATAGTTCATTTTCTGCACAAAAACAAGACACCAAGGTAATTCTGCTGAAAACAGCGTCGGTCTGTGTTAGTTGTATCCAAATCACACAAATATAGAGAAAAAACAATAGCAAAGTGTTCGAGAAAGTAGATACGTTTTGGACGTATCACAACTCCCCGTACGTTGGGTTGGCTTGTTTGGATAAGAAGATAAGTGTTAGTTGAGATAATATGAAGCCTGGTAAACAAACTTTTTGATTTGACTGTGGGATTTTGTTGGACGGGATGTGGATGGAAAGAAAGTAGTGTTATTCAGAAGAGAAGATAAGCCATGTTTTCTGAATTTTCGGAGTGGGTACAACACTGGATTTAATCATACGGGTGGATAGCTGCTATACGGGTACATCTGGTGGAGATGGGTAGCCTACGGTGGCATTTTAACTGTAATTTGTTGGAGTGTGACACAAAGCATTCACAACTTCCGCTTTAATAGTAGAGATGGGCCCGACGGTGCATCCATGAGCAATGGCAGCATGCTGCGGCAGTCCATGACTGCATGTGTCCATGGTGCCTTCACTTCGTCTAGTTAGTAGGTAGCACTTCTACCGGTAAGTCCGAGAAGTTGAGAAGAGATCGAGGAACCTTTCATACATGCAGCGTACACATGGTAACGCATTGTTGCCGATGGCAGAATAATGCATAAGTAGTACGACTACTACTGCAACTCCCCGTCCGTTGGTCTAGCTTGTTTAGATAAGAAGATAAGTGAGATAATATGAAGCCTGAGAAACAAACTTTTTGGTTTAACCGTGGGATTTTATTGGACGGGATGCGCGTGGAAATGAAGCAGTGTTATTCGGAAGAGAAGATAAGCCATGTTTTTTGAATTTTTGGAGTGGATAGAGCACCGTATTTAATTAGACGGGTGGATAGCTGCTACATGGGTGCATCTATTGGAGATAGGTAGCCTACGATGGCATTTTATCTGTAATTTGTTGAAGTGTGACATCAAACATTCGCAGCTTTCGCTTTAATAGTAGAGATGGACCCGACGTTGCATCCATGAGCAGTGGCAGCATGCTGTGACAGTCCATGACTGACGTGTATCCATGGTGCCTTCACTTCATCTAGTTAATAGGGAGCACTGCTACCGATGAGTCGGGAGAACAAGAAGTTGAGAAGAGCTCGAAGAACCTTTCGTACATGCAGCGTCCACATGATAACACAATGTTGTCGATGGCGAGATAATGCATAAGTAGTATGAACGCTACTGCAACTCCGTTGGGCTAGCTTGTTTAGATAAGAAGATAAGTTTAATTGAGATAATATGAAGCATGAGAACAAACTTTTTGGTTTGACCGTGTGATTTTGTTGGATGGATTGCGCATGAAATGGAAGTAGTGTTATTCAGAAAATAAGATAAGCCATATTTTCTGAATTTTCGGAGAGCATAGAGCACCGGATTTAATCAAACGGGTGGATCGCTGCTATGGGGTGCATTTGTTGGAGATGGGCAGCCGGCGGTGACATTTTGACTGTAATTTTTTGGAGTGTGACACCAGACATTCACAGCTTTCACTTTAATAGTAAAGCTATGACATACATTACGCGTGTCAATTTTTTTCGCTTACTTAAATAAACACATGGTCAATAATAGCTAGTATCCCCTCCGTTATCTAAATACATTTTAATGTGTAGATGCATGTGTATCTAAACAAAACAAAACTGAGCCAATTAAATTTGGGACAAAAGGAGTAGGATACATACACGATTACGTATGGAAGCTCCACATCCACAACTTAATCCATTCAAACTAAGCAGGGCGAGCTTGACCACGTACTCGCGTGCAGCTTGTCACCTCCAAAAGGATTTGAGTACCATCATCGATCGATCAGTGTTACTCCCTCAGTTTCAAAAATATAAGATGTTTTAGGTTTGTGAAGAAAATGAATGTAGACTTCTTTTAATGTGTAGATTCATCTCAAAGTTGCGTGAACCTATATATAAAACAAGTCTAGATACATTTACTTCACAAAGCTAAAACATCTTATATTTTAAAACGGAGGAAGTATTAGTTTTTTTTTGAGTAATTAGGTAAACTATTATAATACGAGTTAGTTAGCCACCGGCCAGACGATAGACCCACTAGGGCTAGGGCCTTCGACTATATTTTGCTTAGTGGTTGCCAAACTTCGTGGAACGCACGACTACGCACGCGTATGGCTGGGCAATACCACCACAGAAATGTGATACGTGTGGCTGTAAAAACCCCAACTCTGGTCTCTGGCATGATCTTGTGGTTCCTTGATCAGCAGCAGCGCACCAGTGGAGTCGGCCATGGTGCAGTGGGCGGGTTATTTAATTAGTCGCTCGAGTCGTTGGGTTAAGCTTTGCGGTAAGCAAAGGGGTTTAGTGGTTTTTGACGGCGTGCATCAAAATCCAATAAAAGCTGTCAACCACGTGTGTTGAGGAACAAGGGAGAGGTCATACAGTCTATGGCTCTAGATTGTGTTAGGAGATCTTGTAAACTGGAAGGATATCCACACGTTGAAACGGGGATAGATCTCAAAAATAGCTTTATTATGTACTACTATCTCCATCTCAAATCTTAAGGTTTTTTTTTAAGTCAAACTACGTAAAGTTTAACCAAGTTTTTAGAAAAAAATATTTATATTTATAATACGAAATTCATACCCTTTGATATATCATCAAACATTCACATGGTATCTATATATATCATAGTTCTTGATAGTTTTTCTAAAAGTTTAGTCAAAATTCTATGCTTAAAATCAATCAAATAAGGTGCTTTAAGCTTTAACTAAATCTAGAAAATTATGCAAGCAAAATTTCTAAAAATAATAGTAGATTCTAAATAAATGAGAGTTTATGATTTAGTGTACACTCCATATCATAACACACTCGTTTCCCTATCCAAGGTTATGAGGTTCTTTTGTTCTAAAGCAAATGCAAATACACACCATATTGTAGATCTTCTTATCGACCAATTCTCGTTGTTTTTCACATGTAATTCTAATAATGGTAATGTATATCCACATTGGCAGCAATCTTGTTATTAATAAGCCAACAATACAAGTTAATCTGTCAACCAATCTATGGTTGACTAGTTGTACGCCATGATTTTATTGTTTTGTTTCATGTAGTTATTGATTTATTTCTTTTACCTAGCTAATTTGACGCTTAAATTTGTTGTATGCTCTGCATTCATACGGATTTGAAATCATCTGTATTCTTATCCATATTTATTTAAAAATATGACAATGGAATTAGGAACGATATTATCTAGTCTGCATCCTATATTTTTTAAGCCGAGAGTAACCCATTCCTAGAGTAACACGCATTTCAAGTGTCCAATAAATATCCTAAAAGGTATTCCCTCCATATGAGAGAGTATCATTTGACAGAAAATAGCTATGAAGAAAGGGCTCCATGGAGCCTATTTCAAATCCTAACATATCTGAAGATTTCCAAATTTTGCACTGTTCACTACCCCGATCTAATAATTTGTAATTTTTGCATAGTTTAGAATGCATAATACTTTGCATTGATTTTTTGCAAGCAGGTGAAAGTCATCATTATCTACATCTAGGAATGTTTTAGAATTAGTGTAACTTCAAAATGTTGATTCAAACAAAATTAATAAACATGCTCCATGGAGCTAGCCCATCACTCCAAATCGGTGCACTTCCTACGAACCCAACCCCATATAAATGTCACCTCCCCCATGTAAATACATCACATGCATCTGATCATGCTGGATGTGATCGAGTTTGACTTCGGTACTACTCCCTCCCGTCCATATTAATTGACTTTGATTTGTTAAATTTTGGATGAATCTATATACTAAATAGTGTCTAGATTCATTTAAATTTTGATAAATCCAATTAATATGGTCGAAGGGAGTAGTAGGTTTTTTCTTCGTCAATCCTTGCACCGTCATCGACGCATCATCGGCCAAACGCGTTTCTTAGGAGACCCCGGACCAGCAGCTAGCCAACCTTCCAAAACCACTGTACCATTCTATCTCTGAATTCCTATATAAAAAGGGTACCTCGCGCGATTGCCTCGGCACTCAAGCAGAAGCACACAATACATCTCGACACTTGTTCATCACAGCTTCCGCGCCTAAAGTTAAACATGGCAGCGTTCCACCCTGCAAAGACGCTCTCCGTCGTCTTCCTGCTCTCATTCTTTTTCCTGGCCCTCTCCGACCCTCCGCCCGCCACGCCGGTGCCGCCGTCCACGGCGTGCAACGAGACAACGGACCCTACATTCTGCCGGTCCGTCCTCCCGGCGAACGGCACCAACAACCTCTACACGTACGGCCGCTTCTCCGCCGCCAAGTCTCTCTCCAATGCCAACAAGTTCCTCGGCCTCGTCAACCGGTATCTAGCCCGCGGCAACGGCCTCTCGGCCGACGCGATCGCCGCGCTGCAGGACTGCCAGCTCCTCTCCGGGCTGAACATCGACTTCCTGTCCGCCGCCGGCGCCACACTCAACACGACGAACACGCTCCTCGACCCGCAGGCCGAGGACGTGCAGACGCTCCTGTCGGCGATACTAACCAACCAGCGGACGTGCGCCGACGGCCTCCAGGCCACCGCGTCGGCGTGGTCCGTGCGCAACGGGCTCGCCATGCCGATGGCCAACAGCACCAAGCTCTACAGCGTCTCGCTGTCGCTCTTCACCAGGGCGTGGGTGCCTCCCAAGCGCAAGGGGAAGAAGCCGACGAAGCCGCCCAGCCACGGCAGGGGGCTGTTCGACGCTGCCGACGACGAGATGGTGCGCAGGATGGACATCGAGGGGACCGCGGCGGCTGTGTCGGTGCTCAGCGAGGTGACGGTGGACCAGAGCGGCGCTGGGAACTACACCACCGTCGGGGCTGCCGTGGCGGCGGCGCCGAGCAACCTTGGCGCGAGCAGTGGATACTTCGTCATATACGTGGCCGCGGGCGTGTACGAGGAGAATGTGGTGGTGCCCAAGAACAAGAAGTATGTCATGATGGTCGGCGACGGCATCGGCCAGACGGTGATCACTGGCAACCGGAGCGTCGTCGACGGCTGGACGACCTTCAACTCTGCCACGTTTGGTGAGTTTTCTGTTTTTCTTTTTTTGCTTGGCTTCAAAGTTTGGCTCTGCTATTCTTCCAAGACGACCTAGCTAGAAGTAATCAAGTATTCTTAGATATAAGTCAAAACAGTGAGCTGACTCTTAGATAATAAGTTGAAATATACCTACCATGGACATTAGTACTACACGACAGCTAAACATTTTTCTAGGACATTAGCACATGCTGAAAAGTGGCTCAAGTTGTGTAATAAGGACCAAATGTGCGTGCTTCGTACGTGCCTTAGATTGCGAATTAGTGCGTCGACCTAACTTTTTGAGATCCGGCATGCAGCTGTTCTTGGGCAAGGTTTCATCGCGGTGAACATGACGTTCCGCAACACGGCCGGCCCGGCGAAGCACCAGGCGGTGGCGCTCCGGTGCGGCGCGGACCTGTCGGCGTTCTACCAGTGCAGCTTCGAGGGCTACCAGGACACGCTCTACACCCACTCCCTCCGCCAGTTCTACCGCGCATGCGACATCTACGGCACCGTCGACTACGTCTTCGGCAACGCCGCCGTCGTGTTCCAGGACTGCACCCTCCACAACCGGCTCCCGATGGCCGGACAGAGCAACACCGTGACGGCGCAGGGCCGCACCGACCCGAACCAGAACACGGGCACCACCATCCAGGGCTGCTCCATCGTGGCCGCGCCGGAGCTCGCCGCCAACACGGCGTTCGCCACCACCACCTACCTCGGCCGGCCGTGGAAGCTCTACTCGCGCACGGTGATCATGCAGTCCACCATGGAAGGCCTCGTCGACCCGGCAGGGTGGATGCCGTGGAACGGCGACTTCGCGCTCAGCACGCTGTACTACGCCGAGTACGACAACTCCGGGCCTGGATCGGATACGAGCAGGAGGGTGAACTGGCCAGGGTACCATGTGCTCAACACCACCGTGGACGCCGGTAACTTCACCGTCGGCAACATGCTGCTCGGCGACTTTTGGCTGCCGCAAACCGGTGTGCCTTTCACGATCGGGCTCATTTGATCGATAAATAAGTTACATGGCTATATAGATATACGTCATCATATGCGCATGACTAGGCCAGTGCCCCAAATATTACTACAGGTGCAACAGATACTGAAATACCTAGATATATATAGGTCAGAGAATACGCCTTTGCTAAAGTATGCCACTAAAAATATTTCCGTGACTTATTGATTCAAAATTGGTAACGAATCCAGGTAATTATATCATTTGATTGATCTAGCCCGATTGTTTATAACTTTTTTTTAAGCAACGGAAAAGATTTGAGGCGTCGACGGCACAACGCCAAATTGCCGTCGGCACAGGCTGTGCCGACGGTAGCTGTCGGCGTAGCTCCTGGACGGCACATCCTCTTGGCCGTCGGCACAGGCACAACCCCTCGGCATAGCAATCGCAGCGGGCCTCAAGATCTCAGGCGACGGCCGTTACGAAGCCTGGAGCTACGCCGACAGCCAGGCCGTCAGCATAGCCTAAAATAATTTTTTTATTTTTTATCTCTCTTTTCATAAAGCAATTTATAGCTTGTTATCAATACCATGATATCAATCCTATTAACTCTTATATGATCATGTCACATAGTTGTATTTTTTGAAATTACAAGCAATTATTTAAGTAAACAACAATGAATAAGTAAAAATATTATTGAATTCAAATAAAAATATAATGATTTTATTTTTTGTATTTTTATTTAATATGGAATTATTAATATCTTTAAATCCATAAATCGGAATTCGGCAAATAATATGTCTAATCTGATTAGAAAAATGAGAGGAATCCAAATATGATATCAATATCAACTTACCGCAAACTATGCCGTGATTCTTATCATAATTTCATTTGCCCGTTTAAAACGGCACGCATAAAGATTCTTAGCTCGGGGCTGAGACTCGCTAAACTTGAAATGAATATCTGATGAATCAGCATATTTTGAACCTAAAAATGATTTTTGTAAAAAATCATGAACATCCAATCATATACCAGTAGTTCATATATGAGCCACTTCCTGCCGATTCGGCAGGAATTTGTCCTTTTCACCAGGGATAGACGGAAAGGTTTGAGATCCCCCTGTTAGGACATTGTCCATGTAAAGTGGTCTAGTATTTTTGAAAAATGTGGTGGTAGCATTTTGAATTAGCTATTTGGTGGTTGCTTCACAAAACCGCCCGTTTTTTGCACTCGAAAAATGGAAAATAGTTTTTTGCTGCGACGAAAAGGAAAACTTCCTCTTAAAACATTGTTTGCCATCCCATGATGCACACATATGCACAATATGGACACATTATCACAAATTATGCCTTCATTCTAGCCATAACATTGGTCATTTGACCTGAAAGTTAAGAAACCTTGAACGAGATAAGGTTTTTTTGATACATAATTAATATACCAAGTTTGATATTTTTTCTTTTAACTATGTCACATAATATGACACCACGTGAAGGTTTTGCATTGTTTGGATCATTTTTGAATTTCTTATGCCCGTTTTAAACTGTCGTTAAACTTTGTCGAACGACGGGCAAGAAGATTCTTAGCTCGGGGATGAGACTCGCTAAACTTAAAGTAGATCTCTGATGAAACAACATATTGTGAACCTAAAATTGATTTTTGTAAAAAATCATGAGCATATGATCATGTATCTGTAGTTCATATCTGACCCACTTCCTATCGAGTTGGCAGGAATTTGTCTTTTTACCAGGGATAGACGGAAAGGTTTGAGATCCCCTGTTAGGATATTGTCCATGTAAGGTGGTCTAGTATTTTTGAAAAATATGGTGGTAGTATTTTGAATTAGCCATTTGGTGGTTGCTTCACAAAACCGTCCGTTTTTTGCACTCAGAAAATGGAAAATGCTTTTTTGGTACGACGAAAAAGAAACTTCCTTCTAAAACATTGTTCGCCATCCCATGATGCACATGTATGCACAATATGGACACATTATCACAAACTATGCCTTCATTCTAGCCATAACATTGGTCATTTGACCTGAAAGCCAAGAAACCTCAAACGAGATAGGTCATTTTATAAAGGTTTTTTTGAGACATAATCAATATACCAAGTTTGATATTTTTCCTGCTAACTATGTCACATAATATGACACCACACGAAGATTTCTCATTGTTTGGTTCGTTTTTGAATTTATAATAACGGTTTTAAACTATCGTTAAACTTTGTGGAAGGGCGAGCATGAAGATTCTTAGCTCGGGGCCGAGACTCGCTAAACTTGAAGTGGATCTCTGACGAAACAACATATTTTAAACCTAAAAATGATTTTTTAGAAAAATCATGAGTATCCGATCATGTACCTGTAGTTCATATCTGACTCACTTCCTATCGATTCGGCAGGAATTTATCTTTTTATCAGGGATAGACAGAAAGGTTTGAGATCCCCTTGTTAGGACATTGTCCATGTAAGGTGGTCTATTTTTTTAAAATATGGTGGTAGCATTTTGAGTTAGCCATTTGGTGGTTGCTTCACAAAACCGTTTGTTTTTTATACTCGGAAAATAGAAAACGGCTTTTTGGTGCGACGAAAAGGAAAACTTCCTCGTGAAACATTGTTCGCCATCCCATGATGCACATGTATGCACAATATGGACACATTATCACAAACTATGGCTTTATTCTAGCCATAACATTGGTTATTTGACCCGAAAACCAAGAAACCTCAAACGAGATAGGTCATTTTGTGAAGGTTTTTTTGAGACATACTCAATATACCAAGTTTGATATCTTTCCTTCTAACTATGTCATATAATATGACACCACGCGAATGTTTCGCATTGTTTGGATCGTTTTTAAATTTTTAATGCCCATTTTAAACTATCGTTAAACTTTGTCGAAGGGCAGACATGAAGATTTTTAGCTCTGGGCTGAGACTCGCCAAATTTGAAGTGGATCTCTGATGAAACAACATAATGTGAACCTAAAGATGATTTTTGTAAAAAATCATGAGCATCCGATCATGTATCTGTAGTTCATATCTGACTCACTTCCTGTCAATTCGGTAGGAATTTGTCTTTTTCATCAGAGATAGACGAAAAGATTTGAGATCCCCCTGTTATGACATTATTCATGTAAGGTGGTCTAGTGTTTTTGAAAAATATGATGGTAGCATTTTGAATTAGCCATTTGGTGGTTGTTTCACAAAACCGTTCATCTTGTACACTCAGAAAATGGAAAACGGTTTTTTGGTGCCACAAAAAGGAAAACTTCCTCCTAAAATATTGTTTCTCATTCCATGATACACATGTATGCAGAATATAGACACATTATCATAAACATGCCTTCATTTTAGCCATAACGTTGGTCATTTGACCCGAAAGCCAAGGAACCTCGAACGAGATAGGTCACTTTGTGAAGGTTTTTTTGAGACATAATCAATATACCAAGTTTAATATTTTTCATTCTAACTATGTTACATAATATGACACCACACGAAGATTTCGCATTGTTTGGATCGTTTTTGAATTTCTAATGCCCATTTTAAACTATATATAATGTTTTATATTTAACTTAATTTTTATTTACAAATGTGTAATATTTGAGTGTAGATAGATAGATCTTATTTTTCTGCAAATTTGATATATTATTTGTATTTTTCTGAATTAGAATAATTTAGTTATGATTTTTTAAAAATTAATGAGGTAAAAATAAAAATAGCTATGACTAAAATTAAATGGAAAAAATCTGGAGGCCTACGCTGACGGCCTAACCGTCGGCACAGACCAAACAATATTTTCTAAAGAGCTGTGCCGACGGACTGGCCGTCGGCACAACCTAGCTACCTAACGCCGTTTCCGTCGTCGTGTCTGAACTGGCATGCCATCGGCACAACCTGGCTACCTAACGCCGTTTCTGTCGCCGTGTCTGAACTGTGGCTACGCCGAGGGCTGTACCTATGCCGAGGGCAACCGTTGGCACATCCCTCTCTACTACGCCGATGACCACGCTATGTTGAGGGCTACGCTCGACACCATCATCTACGTCGACGGCCGGGCTGGTCGGCTGGGCGGGGGAGGCAGCTACGCCGATGGCCCCGACATTTGGCCGTCGGCGTAGCCGGCCGGCCGTCGACGTCTCTGGTCTTTCCTGTAGTGAACTACGGCACTCACAAGGCCGGCCTGAACCCTTTTCATAAAATACTAAGATCAAAAAGGTTATTTACATGTCGATTGAACAAAGAGGAGAAGCAAAACCAAAAAATGAGGGACAAGACTATAGCGCAGCGCCGCATATTAATCTATCCGTGCGGCGGCACCGCTGTCCCGCTATCGATCCGTATGACGGCATGCAGCCTGTCCCGATAGTCTTATAAGCGTCTGGCACGCAGCTAAAAAAAGGCCCACTTGTTTGCATGTTCTGGTACAGCCACAAGCTACAACATCATTTGCTAAAATAGGACATAAAAAGATACACCCCTCTCGCATGGTGGAGATAACTTAAAAAAAATGGTTCGAGAAGCCTAGCTCTTACATTGTCTAAGCTAAATCTCATGACGTCTCTACAACTACTAAAGAAATGCTAAGCCACACAAATAAAAGTTCTAACATAGTGTGGCTATGTATAATCAAACTTGATTGCACGAATAATTATACCTGATTGCCAAAAAAGTTACTTCATTGTCAGAAGTATTGCCAGGATAATAAAGTTCACTTAATTGCCAGAATAATTATGTATTTTTTACAGAATAATCACACTTAATTGCCGGAATAATTAAATTATACTTAATTGCAGAATAATTAAATCATGTATTTGATTGCCAGGATAATTACACTCGAGTGCCGGAATAACTACACTTAATTGCCAGAATAATTAAATTATACATAATTGTAGAATAATTAAATCATATTCTATTGCCAGGATAATTATACTTGGTTGCCCAAATAATTTCACTGGATTGCCAGAATAATTAACCCATACTTGATTGCTACAATAATTAACCAACACTTGGCTGCCAGATTAATTACCCTGGACTGCCAGGTTAATTACTCTCGCTAGGGGGCACTCTCCATGCTACTTGGTGGATACGTCTGCCTCAAGCTCGGCGGCGGCCTAACCACCTAGTTGATGGATCATGGATGCCTTCCCATTGCACTCATTGGCCACGGCCACCCGTTTTGTGCTCGGTGGCGGCCTCCCCGTTGTATGCTCTCCAGCGGCAGCCTCTTTCATGCTTCTCTGGCGTGGTCGTGCTCAACATCACCGTGAACGCGTGATGCTCTTCGTGGCTATCTTCCGGCCCGGATCCTCGACAACACGAGGTGGGCAGCGCCAAGCCGTCCGCGTTCCTCGACGGCGCGCGGTGGTGCAGCGCCGCGCCGACCGCCCTCCTCTATAGCACGCGGTGGGCAGTGCCGCGCCGAGCGCGTTCCTCGACGACACGCAGTGGTGCGTCGACTGCTTTCCCTGACAGCACGCGGTGGGTAGCGCCGTGCCGGCCGCCTGCCTCGTTAGCACGTCATCGGCGCGCACCTTGACAGTGCGTAGTGACCAGTGCCGCGCCGGCCAACTCCCTCATTTTCCGTTGGTCGTCAGCAATCGACAGAGCTAGCTCTACCTCTACGGGAGAGAGAGAGTCCTCAATGAATTTGTGTTGCCAAGAAAAGTCATGGGGATAAGGATAACGTGCGTTGCTGTTTTTTTAACCTGGGATAGGTAGTTGTTAGAGCTGATCCGTTTTCACAGCTGTTACGCGCCGCACGAGAGAGCGGCCGGTGCGGCGCCTCTCTTTAGATTTTTCCAAAAATGAAAATTACACAACTTACTTCCTCCGTTCACCTTTAGTTCGCGTTCTAAGAGAATCACGTATACCAAGAAACGTCCTAGATCAGCTAAATCAGAGAGGAGTGGACTAATTTGCCCCTGCGCACCCACAGTAATGTCTATGCATGCATTGGTCGTGGACACATGACCTCCTTTGCAATTAATTGCATAGTGAGCTGCAGCGTCTCCTAGCTAGCCTCTTTAATACAACGGGAGACCAAACGTGAGGGTATATGAGGGAATCAACTTTAGAACGCAAAGTAAAAGGAAAATTTTGCAAAAAGCTAGAACGCAATGTAATAGTGAACTCGGAGGGAGTACAAAGATTACATCAGCGCAACCAGAGAAACCAATGGGAAGACCTACATGGGAAAAGAGATCATTTAATGCAAGATGCTAAGTAGGCAACCATAACTACCCAATCTTTGAGAAGATCTTTGTGAGCAGACTTTAGGAGCACCTATGAGTCCAAAGTAGGTCTTCCCCGCACCTTGGAAAGATGATCTCCATCGGCTCCATCTCGTTCCTGAATTTTTTTTACATTTCGTGGCTTCCAAATGTTCCATAGGGAACAAATCATGATTGAAGACATGAATTTGCATAGTAATCTCTCCCAAAGATCGCGTAAGCGGCATCAATTGTCAACATCATCGTGAAGAGCAGGGACCGCCAACCGGAAGGGTTTAACCGGAGGGCAATGAACAAGTAGGTGTTCCGTGGTCTCTATCTCAGAACAAAATAGACATGCGTCTAAAGGCCAAATGCCCCTCCGAAAGTGATGCTGATTTGCCAAGAGCCTCCCGTGGTCGGCCAACCAGAGGAACATGCGACAATGATTCGTCAAGTAATTCTTCCAGGTCGGGGTTGCGAATTGAAATGTCATGAAAATGATCAAAAGCAGCTGAGTATGATGATATTGTGCTTAGAGGCATGATGTCAACGCGTGCAACCCTCATGTCCGGAGATTGTTCAACCAGCCTTACCGAACAGTTAGGTTTCAAGGCATGAGAGAGAAGCGCAGGGAAACATTTAGCCAAGGAAGAGTCTCAAACCGAATCTCATGCCAAAAAGTCGTAAAAGATCCGTAGCCGATTGTCACCAAAGTGGTGTTGCGGAAGGTAGATAGGCAAGCCAGTAAATACTTCCAAATAATAGAGGCCAAGCGGCGGGTCTCCCAGGTCCGTTGAAGTGTTCCAACCATATGTAGAACTGAACCAAGAAGCACATGAGCAGAGGGATGAGAGTGTAGTTTGGACAGAAACTTCATGAGAAGAGCAGAATTGTGAGTGTTAATTGTATTTATCTTTAAGTTTATGTAATTCGGCCCATGTAAACAAACGATGTATATTCTGGCCTTTGTGCCCTATATCAACGTGAAGCCGTGCTGATCTCCAAAGCACGTTACCTGACTAAACTAATATGGTATCAGAGCGCGGCTCTTCCGCGAACTAGCTGCCGACGCCGACGCTGCCGCCGCCGCTCCTTGAGCTGCCGCCGCTGCCGTCTACACCACAACATCGCCGCCGCTGCCACAGTTGCTTCTGCCGCCGTCGCCGCAAACAATTTTTTACAATAAAAACACCTACAAACACATGTCGCCGCCGTCGTTGTTGTCAGCCACAGCCGCCGCCACACCTATACAAACCGTCGACCTTCTCCATAGATCTTCCGCTAGGTCATCGATCTACGCATCTTCCGTGCTGCCAGTCGCCGCAGTCGCCTTTCCCTTCAACAACCAAAACCCTAGATCGTTTTTTCCACCACATCGCCATGAGCACTTCTTCAGCCAGCGCGTCTCTGTCCGCCGCACTTGGGGTGCCTCCTGCCGAGCAACTGACCCGAGGCAATTTTTTGCTTTGGAAGGCGTTGGTGCTTCCCGCTTTCCGTGGCGCCAATGTGATGGTGTTGCTTGAGGGCACAGACCATGCGCCTGCCAAGACCGTCGAAGCTGTCGACGATACAGGGAAGAAGACCCAAGTTGAAAACCCGGCGTATGTCGCCTGGATCGCGAGGGACCAGCAAGTTCTTCGGTTCCTCCTCAACTCATTGTCACCCAACATCTTGTCGCATCTGCTCGGGGTGGAGTCCATCGCCGGCGCCTGGGCCTCCATCAACATCATGTTCCAAACCGCCTCCCGCACCAAGGCACAACACCTACGAGGCGAGCTCAATGACACCAAGAAACTGTCCATGATGGCAGACCAATACTACACCAAGATGAAAGGTTTCGCTTCCGAATTCTCTTCCCTTGGAAAACCCATTGAAGATGATGAATTGCTCGGTTATTCCTTGCATGGTCTGGAGAAGGGGGAGTACAATTCCCTAATCACAACTGTTAATGGAAACCATAGTACCACTCTTGATTTTTATGAGCAGCTTTGTTCCTATGACATGCGCAATGGCGTCGAAGAAAATGGCACCTTTGTCTCCTTGCCAAACTTGGTGCGCCGTGGTTATGATCATGACCGCTCTCGTCCTCGCACGTCTCCGCCTCCCCCACATGATCGTAGTCCTGACCGTGGTGCCTAACACTGATGACCGTGGCAACTGGCGTCGTGATGAGTGGCACCGTGATGATCGTCATGGTGATCGCCGCGACAAACATCGTGATGGTGGTGGTGGTGGTGGGCATCGTCCTGCACTCCCACTCCCTATGTCAACACCGACTGTCAGATATGCAAGATACATGGTGATGACCCACAAGTGTAGGGGATCATAACAGTCTTCGCGGGTAGTATTACCCAATTTATTGAGTCGACACAAGGGGAGCCAAAGAATACTTGCAAGCCTTAACAACTGAGTTGTCAATTTAGCTGCACCTGAAAATAGTTCTTGCTCACAGAAGTTTATCAGTAGCAATTGTTTGGTAGTAGCAACAACAAAGCAACAACAACAGTAAAACATGAGCAATAGTAACAATAACGGTAAACATTGGGATTCGACTGTTGTAGGCATAGGGATGGATGGATGGGCGTTGCATGAACGAGTCTAAACATGTAACTTCAAGATCTAGGGCATTGCAGATAAATAAGAATAAGCATCCAAGTACTAAACAATCATAGGCATGTGCTCCAAATATAGTCATACGTGCTCGCAATGAGAACTTGCACAACATCTTTTGTCCAGCCAGCCCGTGGCAGCGGGGCCTCTAGGGAACTACTGGCAATTAAGGTGTTGTTTTTAATAGAGCACCGGAGCAAAGCATTAACACTCCGTGAACACATGTGATCCTCACACCACAGCCATCCCCTTCGGTTGTCCTAATTATTGTCACTTTAGGGCATTTGGATCCGGACAATGATATGTGTACACAACTTGCAGATAATATCATAAACAATACTATCATAATGATTCAATAATAAGTTTAGATCTGAGATCATGACACTCGGGCCCTAGTGACAAGCATTAAGCACAACAAGTTGCAACAAAGTCAAATAGCACTAATAGAGATACTAGGCACTATGCCCTAACAATCTTATTCGATTACATGATAGAACTCATCCAATCCCTACCATCCCCAAGCCTACAGCGGGGGATTACTCACTCATGGATGAGGGAAACATTGATGGTCGATGGAGATTTGGTGATGAAGATGATGATGATCCTCTCCAAATTCCTCGTCCTGGCAGGGTGCCAGAATGGAGTTTCTGGATCCGAATCTAGGTTTCTGGTGGTGGCGGCAGAGCGGAACTCTTTCTGAAAAACTATCGACCCCCCCCCCTCAGTTTTTAGGTCGAGAGGCAACTTATAGGCGCAGAGGGAGTCCGAGGGGGTGCCTGGGATGGCCGCACCCCCTAGGCGCGACCAGAGGTGGGCCCGCGCCTGGCAGGGGTGTGGGCCCCCCAGGCCCCTTCTCCGTCTCGTACTCTGGTTCTGTGGATCTTTTGGTGAAATAGGATTTTTGGCATATTTTTCCGGATTTTTCTTGATAGTTGATTTTCTGCACAAAAACTAGACACCAAGGTAATTCTGCTGAAAACAGCGTTAGTCCCTGTTAGTTGTATCCAAATCACACAAGTTTAGAGGAGAAAAAATAGCAAAAATGTTCGGGAAAGTAGATACGTTTTGGACGTATCAACTCCCCCGAAGCTTAGCTTATTGCTTGTCCTCAAGAAATTCAGTTGAAAACTGAGTGCGATAAAAGAACTTTCACGAACATATTTGCTTCATATGATATATATATTCTCAGCACAGGAGTAGATGCTTAAACCATTCACAATAAGAAGTATGCAACTAAGTGTACTCAATAGTCATTGCAAGCTATGAAGAGAAACCAACTCAATAATAATAAGTAGCATGAAACATAAACATAAGCAACATTGCAATGCTCATAATAAGGTATGATAGAGTGGTATCTTGCTTGCCTTTGTTTGAAGATCACAATATAAATGCCAAGGCACCTCTGAAGTTCAAGTGAAGACAGAGATACAAGCATCAAAGTCATGCCATAATTAACCAAGTTTTGGGACAAACACAAGAATAACAACTATGCTCTCAAGAAGGTGCTCATAGAATAAGTGGTGACTCAACAAGGTTGTGAAAATGGTTTTGTAAAGTTTGAAAGGCTTACAAATGCTGAAAGGAAGGTACTCATTAGATTTGAGCTCTCATTGCCCCTATCATAGGCATCTTTATATGGTTAAGGTGAAAGTGAGGTCCATTCTGAGGCATATGCTTGACAAACCATAGACTGGAAATCCCATGTCCCTTGAGTACGAGGGACGCACCGCATGCTACTCAAATTTGGTTACCTATAAGTTCTTGTCATTGTAAATACAAGCATATCATAGAGAACCGCCAACGGGGTACCCCTTGCACATGATACAGGAGCTATCCCGTGATCAAAATGACAAGGCAAGCAGACAATGAGCATCTCAGCGATCTTTTTATTTACTATGTGCATAGATTTTTATTGAGGATGCTTCATAAATGCTCATTATGGTGATGCTGCAAGTTTCCACCATGATTAGGAACGGCTTAGGCTAGCGGCCCAGGCGTTTCTCTAACACAATGTATAGAATCCATGAACTCACAAGCTCCCCTTTTATTTCACACCGTCGACATCCGCAAACAAAAGAGCAAGGTATCAACTGGATGAGATATCCAAAAAGTGTTGAAAGCGTTCCCCGTGACAGCACGGTTCTGCTGACTCCCAGCATATAACTTTCATGGACAAGTCGCAATGGTTCAGGATTATTAAGTGCACGGAATAAAGTGTGCCATCAAGTTCGTGAGAGCTTTACTAACTAACTTTCTCAAAACAGACAAATGTTTTATTTGGAAGAAAACAAGGCATATAGAATATGCACTGAAATAGCAAATGGTGCTAATAGGTAGGTATGGTGGACACTGTTGGCAATATTGGTTTTTGGGAGTTAGAAGCATAGGTAGAGCTCATACTTAGTGCAAGCGAGGGCTAGCAAAAGAGAGGGAACGACAACCTAGAGAGCAATAATTGTCATAATCATGCTTGCAAGAAAATATGACTAATTATGGCATGAAAGTGATACAAGAACTCCGAGACAAAATAAATCATCGAGGCTTACTGACTATTGATTAGTCATATGCATGCGTGAGTATGTGCCAAGTCGATTCACATGAACAGTCGGAGGAGGATACCACAATATCATACCAAAATATGAATAAAACAATGCAAGCAAACATTCATATGACATGCTACAAACTATTAACAAGCTGGAGCTAATCACAAGCAAGCAAGAACTACTAAGCATCCATAATAACATACACCTTACATGAACAGACTAAGCATGCTCACAATGATGAGTATATGTACAAAAATGAAAACAAATAGAGTTCGTTACCAGCCTCTTACCACACCTCAAGTTGTCTTAATCTTCACTATTGCCCTTCACTTGTGTGACTTGAATAATAACATGAAACCAAAATCCACTGAGGACGGCTGAACCCTGCAAAGAACTCACAAAACCAAAGAAGAACAACAAATATTTTTGGTGTTTTCGATTTTTTAAAGAAGGCAAACAATGTAAAAACAACAAAACAAAAGAAAACTAAACAAAGCAAAATCTTTTTAGATTTTTCTTTTAAGGCAAACCAAAACCAAAAAGCAAAGAAACAAACCAAGAGAAACAACGAAAATATTTTTGGTATTTTTGAGTTTTAAGAAAGCAGCAACAAGAACCAAGAAAAAAGCCAAACGATGGATATACAAAGAACCGACCGACCATGATATAAAGATGAGTGTGATGTCGGTATACCTCTCCCCAAGCTTAGGCTTTTAGCCTAAGTGGGGCTCAATAGCGCGGGTAGTAACCCCAAGCTGGTGGGTCATCATAGGAATGATCTTAGCAGGCGCTTGCGATAAAGAAGAAGACGCGCCCCAATCAAATGCGGGCTGCTGGTATGAAGACTCTCCCAAGTTGGAGGGTTGAACCGAATCATCTTCGGCACCCTCTCCAACATTATCCTCTTGCTGGGAGAGCTCCACCACATATGTGTCAACCTCCTCCTCCGTGAGCGAACATCCTTGCCTGTTATCAAAGTTAAACAAAACAGGTGCATGCAAATAAACTAATTTCTCAGTCCTACCCTCTCTCCAACCATGCTTGGCAAAATATAATTCAAACGGTAAAATTCTCACATTAGCCTCCAAGGAAACAAAACCATGCTAAATGATGGACTCAAGATCAAGCCTCTCTATGGGGAACCGATAATCTGAATGGTGAGGCTCTAAACCATGGAAAGCTAGCAACCTAGAAGCAATGCGACCTCCAAAAATTCCACCCTTCTCGCGGTTGGTGGTGAGACGGTAAGCTATCAAAGCACCCAGGTTATAAGATCTATTCCTATTCAAAGCAGCTGCGATAAAAGCTAGATCAAAAGAAGATAGCTTCCTACCAATCTTTCTAGCAAGAACACACTTGGTAATGAAATAGGCAAAATATCTAATGGCTGGGAACTGAATGTTCTGAATTTTACCACTTTCCTTTGAGAAGTCGAAACCTTGGCAAATCTCAGCATATAAATCCATAAGAGACTTGGGCCTCTCCTTGATCTTCTCACAAGATCCCCACTGAGGTACTCTAATTGCTACACAGAAATCAGCAAAAGGCAAGTGGACAGGTATATTGTATATTTTGTAATGGACCATGGGATTAGATGTAGACCAAGTAAACCGGAAGTCCTACACAAAAGCCATGGTTAGCTTAACAAATTTAAATGGTTCACCTTCAACAAAGTGTTCCAACTCTGCATTGGCAATCAAAGTTTGGAAATCCTAGAAGATTCCCGTAGCTCTCATAAATTCATGGCATGGATATATGGAATGGAAGACTCCTTCCTCACGATGAACTTTCATTGGCTCAGGTACCATCAAGTCATATTTATTCAGTGGATAGGCACTCATCTTCCTTGCTGAATTTTTTAGACAAACATCAAACCAAGTGATTTCCAAGTTGATAAATGATAAGAAACTACTATAGGAACTTGCTAGTGGGCTACACATGCATCAAAAGGAAGTTTCTAAGCATAGAACAAGCATGCAAGCTCACACAACCTGACACCTATAGTAGCAAAATACTCAAGATACAATCTACCAATCACAAATCTAATTGGACAAGTGGAGGAGGCACATACCAAGGAGCAATCCCTAAAAAACATCAGCAGCAAAGAAGGGCTGAGCAAGGAGATCAAAAATCGTGAGCAAGAACAGCAAGAACTCGTGCTTGAATATATTTTCTGGTGTTTTTCGGAAGAGAGAAATAAGATGGCTGTGAGGGGGCTGTTGGAGATATGCCCAAGAGGCAATAATAAAATAGGTTATTATCATATCTTCATACTTATGATAAATGTTTACATACCATGCTATAATTGTATTAACCGGAAACATTAATACTTGTGTGATTTGTAAACTAAAATAAGAGTCCCTAGTAAAGCCTCTTGTTAAACTAGCTTGTTGGTTAATATATGATCATTGTTTCCTGATCATGAACATAGAGATGTTATTAACAACAGGATCATATCGTTAGGAGAATGATGTGATGGACATACTCCTATAGATAAGCGTAGCATAAAGATCAAGTCATTTCAATAGTTCAATTGCTATATGCTTTCTGATACATAGTAACCTAATTCCTTCGACCATGAGATCATGCATATCACCTTTACTGGATGGATGCTTTGATGTCATCAAACACCACACCGTAACAGGGTGGCTATAAAAGTGGCATTGAGTGTTCGGAAAGTATTGGTTGAAACACATGGATCAAGAGTGGGATTTGTCCATCCATATGACGGATAGATATACTCTGGGCCCTCTCGGTGGAATGTCATCCAATTAGCTTGCAAGCATGTGACTGGGTCACAAGGGATCACATATCACGGGAACGAGAAAAGAGTACTTATCAGTAACGAGGTTGAACTAGGTATGCAGAGATACCGACGATCATAACCTCGGATAAGTAAACTATCGTGAGACAAAGGGAAATTGGTATCGTATGTAAGTGGTTCATTCGATCGCAAAGTAATCGTAGAAATATGTGGGAGCCATATGAATTTCCAGATTCCTCTATTGGTTATTGTTCGGAGAAGTGTCTCGATCATGTCCGCATAATTCACGAACCGTAGGGAGACACACTTAAGGATTCGACGTTGTTTGAGTAGTTATGGTATTATGAGAAAGAGACCGAATGTTGTTCGGAGTCTCGGATGGGATCCGGGATATCACGAGGTGATCCGGAATGGTCCGGAGAATAAGATTCATATAAGGAAAGTCCCGTTTCGGAGTTCGGGAATGATTCCGGTGTTTTCATCGGGAATGTTCTAGAAGGTTCCGGATTGTCCGGCACTCCGGAAGGGGAGGGGTACATGAATGTGTCATTACATTTTGGAATGATTGCATCATGTACTAAGTGTTCTCGCTGTCCAAAATAAAGGGTTTATTTAAATCCTAAATTGAAAAGTCAAACGGCTAGTTTGAAAGTCAAACGGCAAGTTTTTGGAAAGTGGGAAGAGGAGGAAAAGAGGGAAACCGAGTTGGAGAGGGAGACCTCCTCCAACCGGCGGCCAACTCCAATGCCGAGTTGGGGAGGGACTCCACTCCCTCCCCCTGGCGCGCCAGCCCCCTCCCATCTATATAAGGAGGGGCAGGGCTCCCCTCCTAGACACACAAGTTTCCTATCCTCTAAACTAAACCCTAGATCTAGACCCCGGTTTAGAGCTATTCGGTTTAGAGCCTTCTAATTGTTTTAGAGCCTTCTAATTGTTTTAGAGCCTTCTAATTGGTGTGTCTAATTACTAGACCACTAATAGCCTCTCTCATAAGCTCCACCATACTCGCACCGGCTTAAGGCGAAGCCCTGCGGGATTTCCCCTCTACTTCCGGTACCACGCCGTTGTGCTGCCGGAATCGCGAGGAGAGTGCTACAACCTCCGCTGCCTGCTGGAACAAGGGAGAGGAAGGTCTTCGTCGAGTACCGAACGTGTGACCGACTGCGGGAGCGCTGCGGGAACGCGGCGCTGGAAGGATCGTCTACGCGATCTTGAGATCGGAAAGAGTACGACTACATCACCCACGAGAATCTGCTCTCGTTAACCGCTTTGGAATCTTCGAGGGTGAGTTCCTCTATCGACTCGTTGCTACAATCTAGTAGATAGATCTTGGCTTGTTTGTTTGTATGCGATAGAAAATTTTTGTTTTCCATGCTACGAACCCCTACAGTGGTATCAGAGCCGTGTCTATATGTAGATCTGTTGCACGAGTAGAACACAATAGTCATTGTGGGCGTTGATGCTCTTATTGTCGATTGCTTTTTGTGTACTTTGTATCTTGCGGTATGTTGGGATGAAGCGGTCCGGGCTAACCTTACATGACATCGTTCATGAGACTTGCTCCACGCTTGACATGCAACTTGTATTGCATAAGTGGCTTTGCGGGTGCCTGTTTCTCCTAGCATAGTTAAGATCCAATTTACAACGGGTGATTGACAATACTAGTATCAATGTTGTGGTTCTTGTTCGTAAGTTAGAACGACACTTATTGAAAGCCCCAAACCACGTAAAATATGCAAAGAAAGTAGAAGCGTCTAACTTTGTTTTGCAGGGGTGTGCAGTGATGTGATATGGCCATGATTGTGATTATATTTGATGTATGCAATGTTCCTTATTGTAAGTTGGCAACCGGCAGGAGCCATATGGTTGTCTTTAATTTATGTTAAGACCCGCGTGTCTATTCAAAGTAGTTGTAATAGTTGAAGCCGGTGGACGACAACCATGGAGCAGCGTCATTGACCTTGATGTAATGCCGGTAATGATGGAGATCATGTTCATGTTTGAAGATGGAGATCGGAAGCACAAAGAAGAAAGGCCATATCATATCACATATTATGAATTGCATGTGATGTTAATCCTTTATGCATCTTGTATTGCTTAGTAGACGACGGTAGCATTATAAGATGATCCCTCAAGCACACAATTTCAAGTTCTTAAGTGTTCACCCTTAGTATGCACCGTTGCCAAAGCTTGCTGCTTCGAAGCACCACGTGATGATCGGGTGTCTTTGATTCCGCGGGTGAATACAACGTAAGCAAGCCAGATTTGCTTATGCGGTAGCTAAGGTTTGATCTTGACGAGCCTAGCATGTACAGACATGGCCTCAGGAACACGGATCACCGAAAGGTAAAGCATGAATCATATAGTAGATATGATGAACATGTCGATTGTTCGCCATTGAAACTATATCAACTCTCGTGATGATCGGTTTTGATGTGGTGGATTTGGTTCGTGTGATCACTAAAACAATGTGAGGGATATTGTTTTGAGTGGGAGTTCACCTAGATTAATTTAATTATTAATTAGAACTCAATTTATCATAAACTAAATCAAAGTGAATTTGCATATTTGTTGTAGTCATTGGCATCCGTTTACCACCTTGCGCTTAGTTATAATTGAGATGATAGAACTATAGAATTCTGGTTAGATACTTTACGAACTGGTATCGTATTGTTTTAAGTGTTAATTTAAAGTTTAAAAGTCCTATTGCAAACTTTCAGTAAGTTCCGGTTACTCCATGAAGTTTAATAATTAGTATTGAATCAAGAGTAACAATTCCAAGTGTTAGTATATAAGTATCATGTTTGTATCCATGATTCTTGATATTCAAAGGATTCCCTTAATATCAAGGTTATCTAGGATCTGAAAGAGTTGTTTCAGAAACCATGATGTGTGGAAGATATTGTGATATCTGAAACGAAGTTTTGGTTGCAACATGATAGAGTATAATATGGCAAAAGTCATGTTCTCATATTTGATGAGAATTTGCAAAAAGGTTGGAGACACTTGTTGTCCTAATCCTCCAAAAGGTTTTGGATAGCAACATTATACTCATAAATTCATCGTTACAAGCTAACAGTAGCTTGATCATGGACCATTCCATGATAAGGGTGAATATTTGATGTAGGTAAAATGTTTACTACACCAAGAGATTACTAAAGAAGGGAATTTGAAAGAACACCAAACATTTGATGATGGTGATCTACTTCAAAGTGCAAGTCCAAAGACATTGGTATTTAACTATACACGCTTTGGACTATGTGTCAGATGTATGACTCCACTATTGATATTGATAGATTCTTTCAAACAGAAAAGGAGATACTGAAAGAGAATCTCATAAATATATGACAGAAAAGAAAAGACTGGAATTGTTCAGTTTAAGTATATAGATGATATACATGTTATGGCTATATTCTTTGCTTATTAAACAATGTGGTTCTTAAGTATTTGATACTGAATTTGTTGGTATGAATCGTCATACGAAACAACAGAATTCATGAACTACAGTGGCCTAAGTAATTAGCAAAAGAATATGTGATGATGTTCATCGAGAACAAAATAAAGGGTTATTGTGTTAAACATCAAAGCTTGCCTTCAAAGATTTGTTTTATCAGGTATTATGAGAACAAAAGGATTGTTCAAATAATTGCCGTAATCCATAAAAGATGGATGATTCGCAAATCTCGTTGGAGACATCACATCCATAAAACTAGTGCTAAAAATGTCGAAAGACAAATTGATTGAAAGATCACTTAGGAAGTGACATCGCCGTTTAAATTATATTTGAAAGAAAACATGAAGAAACTCCATGTTGATGGAATTTTGGAGTCTTCTGATTTTTGATCATATGACGCTTGTGAAACTTTCTTAGAGATAATTAAAACTTCGTTCATAGGCCAAAAGGGAATGGATGACTAGCTTATTGGAACTTGTACATATTGTTGTATGAAATCCATTATGTGTAGTCAAGAGCGATGGATTTCAACTTCATATGCTTTCTCCGAAAAATTTGAGTGAATATATAAATATTTACTTAATAAGGATGAAGTATGAAACATTTGAAAAGTTCAAAGACTTTCAAGATGAAGTGCAAAATCATTGTAACAAGAATATAAACAGTTTATGATAAAGATCATAAAGGAAGATATTTGAGTTACAAGTTTAGCATAATACCTAAGATTTAAGGAATCGTTCCGTGGATTTGCTTTTTCCCGAAACACCATAAGAGTATGGAGCGTTCGAGATATGTAATTAAAACCTTGTTTGACATGGTAAGATCAAAGGTATAATTCATAAAACTGCCATTGTATTTTAAAGATTAAAAGCTTTAGAGATTACCGTTTTTCCACTGAAAAGAGCTCCATCATAATCCGTTGAAATGACACCATATAAGGTTATGGTTTGGGATAAAACCCAAGTTGTCCTTTCTTAAAACATTGGTATGCTATGCATAAGAAAGATGTTTGCAACCAAAGTCGGATGAACCTGTCTTTGTATGTTATTTCGAATAACTGTTAAGTACTCCTCCATAACATCGGAGACAAAAGTGTTTGTCACTCAAAACGTCAAGTTTCTTTGAGAAGGAATTTTTCGTGAAAAGTTAAGTGGGAGGACAATAGAAACTTTGATAAGGTTAAAAGAACCTTAGCTATATGTGCAGAGTTGCGCAGCGCCGAAAAGTGTTTCGGAGACAGCAACAATGCTCATGGTTCACGTACCTCAAAAGGTTGTGGTCACGGAGATCCAAGTTCCTATTGAAACAAGTAGGTCGGATGAACAATCAAATACCAAGATTTGAGGGTTGAATCATTATTTGAGAATAATGAACCTACTACATGCAAAGAAGCGATGATGGGCCCTGACTCCGTCAAATGGCTTGAAGCCATATAATCCGTGATAGTTCCATACACGAGAAATCAAGTTTTGAACTTGAAGGACCCTCGAAAAAGGTGTAAGACCTTGCAGTTGTGTTTGGATCTATAAAGAAGTAGACATGGATGTTTCACATCTATGAAATATTCGACATGTTGGGAAAGAGTTCACAACAATGTTCAAAGGTTGACTATGACAAGATCTGATCTTTCATAGCGATTTTTAGTCTAGACGGATTAATGCAGCAGCCACTACATATAATTTGTTATGTGGTAGTAGAATAAACAAAACAAGTTCTTCTAATAGAATGGTTACCTAGGACGTGTGCATGACACAGTCCAAAGGGTTTTGTTAATTCAAAGGATGCTAAATGCATATGCAAACTTCAATGGTTGAAGTAAGCATAGCGGAGTTGGAATCTTCACTATGATGAAACTGTTAAAAGATTTTAATTTCATCAGAGACAATGAAGATGCTTGCATTTGCAAGAAATTAAGTGGGAGCACTAAGACATGTTTCTAATACATTATGTGGGGGACATATTGTTGATTAGAAAAGATGTATCTTTTATTAACACATATTAAGAATTTCATCCCGATGAAAGACTTAGGCAAAACCCAAATATTTGGCATCAATAGACGCTAATATGGTTGTGCCAGAAGTACATAGACGAGATATTGAATAAATTCAATATAGAAACTACAAGAAAGGTTCTTGTTGCACAGAAAGGATTGAAAGAGTTCAATGTTGATGATATATTCAAGTGTATTGGCACTTGGTAAGTGAAACAAAGATTCAAGTATAGATTGATACTTGATGTATGAAATCACAAAGAGTATTTATATCAATCATACTGTGATATGTACAAATCCAGATATGTCCTATGCTCTAAATGTTGTGAGCATATACCAGAATGATTTGTAAGATGATCATTGGACAATAGTAAGGATATTCTTATGATCTTTTGGAAGAACTAAGAGTATATTATTTGTAGAAGTGACAAATAGATGGTTAGTTCATTGTAAAAGTACTACATTGATACTAGTTTTGTCACAAAGTACAAATTAAGTTTATCTCAATCTAAATTAAGGGTGGCACAGTATAATGGAAAGTGAGTTCCATAATGGATTTGGATAAGTTCCAAAGTTAAGACATTGTGACAGATACTACAACAAAAGGCTAAGTATATGACTGCTATTATAGCAGCAAAAGAGGGCATTTGTGTCAAGTAGTTTGTTATCAAACTAGGTGTAGTTCACAGCGGGATAATACTATGAAGATATATTGTACGACAATATTGTCAACATGTTTTAACCCCAAAGAACTAAAGGTCACACCGAAAGACCAAATTTATACAAAGCCATCTCATTAGAGAATGAGTGATGCGTAGAGACGCAAAGACATGCAAATTACACACGGACCTGGAAGTGTCAGATCCGGAGATCAGTTGACCACTAGCAATCGTGTACATACAACACCGAATAGCCATAGGTGTTGAATACACAAAGGTTTGAAACTAGATTATTGACTCTAGTGCAAGTGGGAGACTGTTGGAGATATGCCCAAGAGGCAATAATAAAATAGGTTATTATCATATCTTCATACTTATGATAAATGTTTACATACCATGCTATAATTGTATTAACCGGAAACATTAATACTTGTGTGATTTGTAAACTAAAATAAGAGTCCCTAGTAAAGCCTCTTGTTAAACTAGCTTGTTGGTTAATATATGATCATTGTTTCCTGATCATGAACATAGAGATGTTATTAACAACAGGATCATATCGTTAGGAGAATGATGTGATGGACATACTCCTATAGATAAGCGTAGCATAAAGATCAAGTCATTTCAATAGTTCAATTGCTATATGCTTTCTGATACATAGTAACCTAATTCCTTCGACCATGAGATCATGCATATCACCTTTACTGGATGGATGCTTTGATGTCATCAAACACCACACCGTAACAGGGTGGCTATAAAAGTGGCATTGAGTGTTCGGAAAGTATTGGTTGAAACACATGGATCAAGAGTGGGATTTGTCCATCCATATGACGGATAGATATACTCTGGGCCCTCTCGGTGGAATGTCATCCAATTAGCTTGCAAGCATGTGACTGGGTCACAAGGGATCACATATCACGGGAACGAGAAAAGAGTACTTATCAGTAACGAGGTTGAACTAGGTATGCAGAGATACCGACGATCATAACCTCGGATAAGTAAACTATCGTGAGACAAAGGGAAATTGGTATCGTATGTAAGTGGTTCATTCGATCGCAAAGTAATCGTAGAAATATGTGGGAGCCATATGAATTTCCAGATTCCTCTATTGGTTATTGTTCGGAGAAGTGTCTCGATCATGTCCGCATAATTCACGAACCGTAGGGAGACACACTTAAGGATTCGACGTTGTTTGAGTAGTTATGGTATTATGAGAAAGAGACCGAATGTTGTTCGGAGTCTCGGATGGGATCCGGGATATCACGAGGTGATCCGGAATGGTCCGGAGAATAAGATTCATATAAGGAAAGTCCCGTTTCGGAGTTCGGGAATGATTCCGGTGTTTTCATCGGGAATGTTCTAGAAGGTTCCGGATTGTCCGGCACTCCGGAAGGGGAGGGGTACATGAATGTGTCATTACATTTTGGAATGATTGCATCATGTACTAAGTGTTCTCGCTGTCCAAAATAAAGGGTTTATTTAAATCCTAAATTGAAAAGTCAAACGGCTAGTTTGAAAGTCAAACGGCAAGTTTTTGGAAAGTGGGAAGAGGAGGAAAAGAGGGAAACCGAGTTGGAGAGGGAGACCTCCTCCAACCGGCGGCCAACTCCAATGCCGAGTTGGGGAGGGACTCCACTCCCTCCCCCTGGCGCGCCAGCCCCCTCCCATCTATATAAGGAGGGGCAGGGCTCCCCTCCTAGACACACAAGTTTCCTATCCTCTAAACTAAACCCTAGATCTAGACCCCGGTTTAGAGCTATTCGGTTTAGAGCCTTCTAATTGTTTTAGAGCCTTCTAATTGGTGTGTCTAATTACTAGACCACTAATAGCCTCTCTCATAAGCTCCACCATACTCGCACCGGCTTAAGGCGAAGCCCTGCGGGATTTCCCCTCTACTTCCGGTACCACGCCGTTGTGCTGCCGGAATCGCGAGGAGAGTGCTACAACCTCCACTGCCTGCTGGAACAAGGGAGAGGAAGGTCTTCGTCGAGTACCGAACGTGTGACCGACTGCGGGAGCGCTGCGGGAACGCGGCGCTGGAAGGATCGTCTACGCGATCTTGAGATCGGAAAGAGTACGACTACATCACCCACGAGAATCTGCTCTCGTTAACCGCTTTGGAATCTTCGAGGGTGAGTTCCTCTATCGACTCGTTGCTACAATCTAGTAGATAGATCTTGGCTTGTTTGTTTGTATGCGATAGAAAATTTTTGTTTTCCATGCTACGAACCCCTACAGGGGCACCTTGGAGGGCCCCAGGTGGGCCAGACCCCCCTAGGCGCAACACACAGGTAGGCCGCGCCTACCATGGGTGTGGTGGACTGGGGTGGCCCCCTTGGTCACTCTAGGTGTCCCTCTGCCCCTTTTTTCGAGGAAAAAATTATTTTGAATTTTCTGGGATTTTTCGGGAAACTTTATTTTTGGCCAATTTTCAAGGTATGAAAATTGATTTTCTCGCAGAAACAGTTTTTCCAGAAGAAGCAAAAGCAAACAAAAGCCAAACTATAGAAGTTCTAAGACACTCTAACAATCAAACAACTAACAAAACCAAAGCTAGCAAAAGAAAGGCAAAAACTAGGAAGGAGAAAAGTAAAAAAAGCAAGCATAACCAAAGTGGAAACATTATTTTGTTCATTAAAATCCTTTTGTTAACAAGGTTGATCAAGTCTTGTTACCAAAACAATCTTATATGAAACAAAACTTTGCAATCCACAAGGTGATTAGGTTACCTCATACTTGATATCAATGGTCCCAATCATAATAGTTTCAAAATTTCCTTGTGGTATGGGACAATAAATTTCTCCAACCTTGATGCTCTAAATATTTTCAATGGAATTCAGGCAATAGCTCTTAGCAACCTTCTTGGGGAAATAAACAATATGCTCTTTGTCATTAATATTGAAAGTTACTTTTCCTTGATTACAATTGATGACAGCACCTGCAGTATTAAAAAAAGGTCTCCCAAGAATAATAGACATATTACCATCTTCAGGCATTTGAAGCACAACAAAATTAGTTAAAACCAAGCAATTATGAGCCACTTGAACAGGAACATCCTCACATATACCAACATGAATAGTAGTTGACTTATTAGCCATTTGCAAAGATATATCAGTTGGTATCAACTTTTCTAGCTGGAGTCTCTTATAGAGAGAAAAAAGCATAACACTAACTCCAGCTCCCAAATCACATAAAGCAGTTCTAACATAATTATTCTTAATAGAGCAAGAAATAGTTGGTATACCTGGATCACCAAGTTTCTTTGAAACCTTACCATTGAAGGAATAATTAGCAAGCAGAGTAGAGATCTCCTCATTAGGAATCTTCCTTTTATTAGAGACAATATCCTTCATATACTTTGAATAAGGAGGCAACTTAATAGCATCAGTCAAATGAATTTGCAAAAATAAAGGTTTCATCCACTCACAAAACTTGTTGTAGTGTTCTTCCTCCTTTAACTTGTGTTCCTTACTTGGAAAAAGCATAGGTTTCTGCACCCAAGGTTCTCTCTCTTTACCATGTTTATTAGCAATAAAATCTTCCTTTGTGTACCTAGTGTTCTTAGTGTGCTTCTCAGGTTCTTCCTCAACTTCCTCCTTATCAGGAGACTCATTTTTATCATTACCACTCTCAGTTTCAGCATCAGAGACGGATATACTATTAGGATCTACAGCAGGTTCAAGTGGTTCCTCAACTATTTTATGTTTCTTTTTCTTTCTCTTACAAGGACTACAACTACTCTCACCTTGTTGAGAATCCTGCTCAATTCTTTTAGGATGTCCTTCAGGATATGAAGGATCTTGAGTAGCTATACCACTCCTAGTTCTAATTCCATAAGCATGTTTATCTCCCGAGGCATTAACTAGCATATCCTTTTGTACCTTAGCAAGTTGATCAAGTTGGGTTTGAACCATTTGAAAGTGTTTACAAAGCATTTTAATATCATTTGAAGTTCTTTCCACAATATCTTTCAACTCATTAATAGCTCTAGAGTTTTCCAATAAATGATTCTGAACTTGTTTATTAAAATTACCTTGCTTAATAATAAAAATGTCAAGTTCCTCTAAGCATTGATCAGAAGGCTTACCATAAGGAATATCACCTTCATCAAAGTGTTGGAAAGAGTGTACCTCAATAGTAGATGAGTGGGGAATTGGCTTACATAATTCTTCTATAGGAGGTAGATTCCTCACATCTTCAGCTCTAATACCTTTCTCCTTTAGACATTTCTTAGCTTCCTTCATCACTTCATCATTTAATGCAATAAGTCCCCTCTTCTTTGGTGTTGGTGTTGGAACTGGTTCAGGCACAACTGGTTTAGGAGTAATAGGCTCAGGTGTATTCAGCTCAGTTGAAGTCCAATCATCATAATTCTTGCTTACTTTAGCCATTAATTCTTCAGCATCTGTAGGAGTTCTTTTCCTGAAAACATAATCAGCAAAGCTATCTAGGTATGTCCTAGAATCATCAGTTAGTCCATTATAATAAATATCAAGAAGCTCATTTTTAGGTAATGGACATCCAGGATGTGCATGAATCAAGGCACAGAACCTTGTCCATGACTCAGATAATTTCTCTTCTTCTACCTGTTTAAAATCAAAAAGTCTCTACAAAGCAGCATGTCTAGCACTGGGAGGAAAATATTTCTAGAAGAAAGAAGCAATCAAACAATCAGGGCTATCAATGGAACCAGGAGGTAATCTATTAAACCAAGCTCTAGCTTCTCCTTTTAGTGAAAAGGGAAGATCTTAGTAACAAAGTACTTGCGCATCTTAAAATCATCAGAGAATAAAGCACTCATAGTAGAAAGCTCATTCATATGAGACACAACTCTCTCATTTTCATTCCCACAGAAAGGTTCTTTCTCAACAATGTCCAAGTAGGATAAATCAAGAGAGAAATCATAATCTTTATCTTTAATATCTATGGGAGAGGTGGCAAACTTAGGATCAGAGGAAAGTTTAGGCATAATGGTACGTCTAGCAAGGAGACTCTTAATAGCACTAGTACCATGTGTGGTTTGGCACTCTTCAAAAAAATTATCAGTGAACTCAATGTAACCATTATTAATATCATAACTCTCACTAGAATTAGGTGAGCTAACAGGTGTAACAGTGTCTTCACTAGGAGTTTCAGTATTTTCTAGACTAGCCATAGTAGCATCTAGGAAAGGACCTAATGAACCACTCGCATCAAGCATAGTAGAAGTACCATCATGAGTATCAAAAGCAGTTTTAGACTCAGCAGTGGTAGCAGTGTGTGTAGCATGTGTATGTGGTGGTGTGACAAGCTTACTTATAACAGACGGTGAATCAAGAGCGGCAAAGCTGTTTAGGACTGTACCTTTTCTTGTAGTGGATGGTAAAATAGGGAACTTTCCATCACGAGACTTCCCCATGATGAAAGGAGTAGTAGTGAACAATAATAGATCCAAGTAAACTTACAAATAAAGCTATGCTCCCCGGCAACGGCGCCAGAAAATAGTCTTGATGACCCACAAGTGTAGGGGATCGCAACAGTCTTCGCGGGTAGTATTACCCAATTTATTGATTCGACACAAGGGAAGCCAAAGAATACTTGCAAGCCTTAACAACTAAGTTTTCAATTCAGCTCCACCTGGAAATAGTTCTTGCTCATAGAAGTTTATCAGTAACAACAGTTTGGTAGTAGCAACAACAAAGCAATAAAACAGTAAAACAAAAGCAATAGTAACAGTAACGGTAAATAGTGGGATTTGAGTGCGGTAGGCATAGGGATGGATGGACGGGCGTTGCATGGACGAGTCTAAACATGTAACTTCAAGATCTAAGGCATTGCAGATAAATAAGAATAAGCATCCAAGTACTAAACAATCCTAGACATGTGCTCTAAATATAGTCATACGTGCTCGCAATGAGAACTTGCACACGTCTTCTGTCCAGCCAGCCCGTGGCAGCGGGACCTCTAGGGAACTACTGGCAATTAAAGTGCTCCTTTTAATAGAGCAACAGAGCAAAGCATTAACACTCCATGAACACATGTGATCCTCACACCACAGCCATCCGCTCCGGTTGTCCCAATTATTGTCACTTTGGGGCCTTTGGACCGGACAATGATATGTGTACACAACTTGCAGATAAGATCACAAACAATACTATCATAATGATTCAATAATAAGTTCAGATCTGAGATCATGGCACTCGGGCCCTAGTGACAAGCAGTAAGCACAACAAGTTGCAACAAAGTCAAATAACACTAATAGAGATACTAGGCACTATGCCCTAACAATCTTATTCGATTACATGATAGAACTCATCCAATCCCTACCATCACCAAGCCTACAGCGGGGGATTAGTCACTCATGGATGAGGGAAACATTGATGGTCGATGGAGATGCGTTGGTGATGACAATGGCGATGATCCTCTCCGAATTCCCCGTGCCGGCAGGGTGCCAGAACGGACTTTCTGGATATGAATTTTGGTTTCTGGTGGTGGCGGTGGAGCGGAACTCTTTCTAGAAAACTATCGACCCCCCCCCCCCCCCGCGGTTTTTAGGTCGAGAGGCAACTTATAGGCTCAGAGGGAGCCCAAGGGGGTCCTGGGGTGGTCGCACCCTCCCTAGGCGCGGCTAGAGGTGGGCTCGCACCTGGCAGGGGTGTGGCCCCCCCAGGCCCCTTCTCCATCTCATACTCTGGCTCCATGGATCTTCTCGTGAAATAGGATTTTTGGCATATTTTCCCAGTTTTTTTTTATAGTTGATTTTCTGCACAAAAACTAGACACCAAGGTAATTCTGCTGAAAACAGCGTCAGTCCGTGTTAGTTGTATCCAAATCACACAAGTTTAGAGGAGAAACAATAGCAAAAGTGTTCGGGAAAGTAGATACGTTTTGGACGTATCACATGGTCACTCTGCACGTGATTGTTGGTGTCCCCGTTCTGAGGATAAGGACAAGAAGGAGAGACATGATGGGGAGAAGGGTGCGCATCTTGCATCCTATGGAGTGGATACCAACTGGTATCCTGACATGGGCGCCACCGAGCATCTCACCAGTGAGCTGAACAAGCTTCTCATAGCCAACAAGTATCATGGGAAAGACAAGGTTCACACTGACTACGACACAGGTATGGAGATTAGTCATATTGGTGATTCAATATTAAGTACCCTTCATGGCCCCTTCAAACTCAAAAATATCCTCCATGTTCCTAATGCTTCAAAAAATCTTTTATTAGTTCATAGATTCACTCTCTATAATCATGTCTTTATTGAGTTTCATCTTTTTTCTTCTTAATTAAGGACCAAGCAACCCAAAGAGTTCTGTTTAGAGGCTCGTGCTATGGTGGTCTCTATCCTATGATGCCCATGTTTCACGAGACCTCCAAGCATGCCTTCATCATAATAAAGCCATCATCCTCCACATGGCATCATTGCTTAGGACATCCCTCTTCATTTGTGGTTCAACAAGTTCTTAGAATAAATAAAATATCTTACACTCCAGAAGGTACTTCATATGTATGCGACTCTTGTCAACTTGCCAAGAGTCATCAGTTGCCATACCCCATATCCACTAGTGTCTCTACTGTTCCCTTGGAGCAAGTGTTTTCTGATGTATGGGCTCCTGCTCCTCTTTCTATGGGAAAACATGCATACTATGTAAGCTTTATTGATGATTTTAACAAGTTTACCTGGATCTATTTGCTTAAAAAGCGTTCTGATGTTTATCAAGTATTCCTTAATTTTCAGCAATATGTTGAACACAAGTTTGATAGAAAAATTGTTACTATGCAAACTGATTAGGGGGTGAATATGAGAAACTAAATGGTTTATTTCAAAAAGTTGGCATCACTCATCATGTCGCATGTCCTCATGCTCACCAACAAAATGGTTCTGCTAAGAAAAAACACTGGCACATAGTTGAAGTTGGTCTTGCATTGCTAGCAAATGCATCCATGCCCTTAAAATTTTGGGATGAGGCTTTTCTCACTGCCACATTTCTCATAAACTTACTACCTAGCAAAGTTCTGAATTTTGATACTCCTGTTGAACGCCTTCTTCACATGACACCAAACTATGAATCCCTTTGAACTTTTGGCTGTGCTTGTTGGCCTAACCTCCGTCCCTATAACAAACGGAAACTGGCCTTCCGTTCACAACAGTGTGTTTTTCTTGGGTATAGCCCTCTCCATAAGGGTGTCAAATGTCTAGATGTTTCAACGGGATGAATCTATATATCTCGAGATGTCGTTTTTGATGAGAATGTTTTTCCGTTTGCCTCACTACATCCAAATGTCGGTGCTCTCCTCAAACAACAAATATTACTCCTTCCATCATCCACATTTGTCTCTCATGAGGGTGCACAAAATATTGATAACCATATGTCTCCTATTGTGCCAATTAATGATGTGCAGCAGGTGGAGGAAGTTGCGGAAGAAAATTTCAGTCAAAATGGTGCTCACATGAGTTTTGAAAGTGATGCTCAAAATCAGCCACAAAATGACGAAACCAATGCTGAAACAGAGGAGGAACATTCCTCTGCTCAGGATCCCGAGGTGGATTTTCCCGCCTGGTCGACATCGTATCCGCGTCGCTCCAGCTCCTCATCTCCCGAGGCCGCGTGTGGTGAGAGTGCGCTGCTCCACCACGGTCCGCCTGGCGCCAATGCGGGGCCGCCAGCTGGTGCAGGGGAGGACGCGGACCCGGTGACCCCACGTGGGTCGCTGTCATCGCTGTCCCCCACGTCGATGTCGCCTGCGTCGCTTCCTCCCATGACGCCAACAACGCCAGCGCCAGGCTCGCCTTAGCCAACGTCACGCGCAGGGTCAGATGCAGGATCAGTGTTAGCCACAGATTCTAGCGGGTCTTCTATGGCTGGTGCTGGTGGCGAACACGCTGCTGCTGTACAACCTACTACATCGGTTCCAGAAGCATGTACACGTCTTCAAAAAGGTATACGCAACCCAAAAATATATACTGATGGCACAGTTAGATATGGCTTGCTATCTTCCATAGGAGAACCTCATACTTTGACTGAAGCCCTTAATGATCCAAGTTGGCGTCAAGCTTTGGAAGAAGAGTATAATGCACTGATTGAGAATAAGACATGACATCTTGTACCTCCAAGCAGCAACAAGAACTTGATTGATTGCAAGTGGGTATACCACATAAAGAAGAAAGCAGATGGTTCTATTGACAGATACAAAGAACTGTCAGTTGCAAAATGTTTCAAACAAAGGTATGGTATTGATTATGAGGATACCTTCAGTCCTGTGGTTAAAATTGCTACTATCAGAATTGTTTTGTCTATCTCTGTCTCCCATGGCTGGAGTCTACGGCTGCTAGATGTCAAGAACGCGTTTCTTCATGGTGTTTTGAAAATCCTTCTGCTCCACATCATTTCTACAAACTTGATAAGGCTCTTTATGGACTCAAGCAAGCACCTCGAGCATGGTATTCCAGGCTGAGCTCCAAACTTTATGATCTTGGTCTTACACCCTCAAAGGCTGATACTTCACTATTTCTCTACAACTGCTCATGTGTCACCATATACATGCTTATTTATGTTGATGATATAATAGTAACCAGTTCCTCTGATCATGCTATCTCTATTTTGTTTCGTGAACTTAATGAGAATTTTGCTATCAAAGATTTAGGCGACTTACATTTTTTCCTTGGTATTGACGTCAAGAAAGTACAAGATGGTTTGGTCTTGACACAGGAAAAATATGCTTCTGAATTACTTACCAAGGTGGGCATGCATGAATGTAAGTCTGCTCCTACACCTCTGTCCTCCACAGAGCAATTGTCTCTTGCCGATGGCACACCCTTGGACGCTGATGACAGTACTCAATATCGAAGCATTGTTGGAGACCTGTAGTATTTGACCCCGACATGTCCAGATTTATCCTTTGCTGTGAATAAGGTTTGTTAGTTCCTTCATGATCCAACTACAGAACACTAGACAATAGTTAAACGCATACTCAGATATATACAAGACACGCTGAAGATTGGAATCTCTTTCTCCAAGTCTTCCTCCATATTCCTTAGTGCTTTTTCAGATGCAGATTGGACAGGCTCTCTTGATGACAGGCGTTCCACTGGTGGTTTTGCTATTTGTTGGACCAAACTTGGTCTCTTGGAGTGCTAGAAAACAGGACACAATATCCAGATCCAGTACTGAGGCAGAATACAAGGCTTTAGCAAAAGCTACAGCTGAACTAATATGGGTTGAAGCTCTTCTTAGTGAGCTTGGAATTAAACTTAAGGAGAAATCGTGATAATTTGGGTGCTACCTATTTGTCTGCAAATCCAGTGTTTCATGCTAGAACCAAGCACATTGAGATTCATTTTCACTTTGCCAGAGAAAGAGTTGCTAAGAATCTTCTAGACATCAAGTTTATTTCGAGCAAAGATCAAGTTGCAAATGGCTTCACAAAAGCACTCCCAGTAAAAAAGCTAGATGAATTCAAGTGTAATCTAAACCTTTCTAAAGGTTCAAATTAAGGGGGAGTGTTAATTGTATTTATCTTTAAGTTTATGTAATTCGGCTCATGTAAACAAACGATGTATATTCTGGCCTTTGTGCCCTATATCAATGTGAAGCCGTGCTGATCTCCAAAGCACGTTACCTGCCTAAACTAATAGTGAGTACATTTAAGCAATCAAAAACCTAGGTCGCCTTTAGCACCCTAGAGCTGAAGTCGTCATCATTGAACCCTTGAATTAATCCGAAGCTTCAAACTCCAAACCTATAACACTATAACACGTAGATTGCACGAGATCGACCACTCCATGGAAGCAGCGACTAGACGAATCCATGCCCTCCTCGGCACTACCAGTGAGATCATCACCGATGAGGTGGACGAGGAGGTGGGTATACCTTATTATTATCCTGCATAACGCCGTCATAGACATCATAGCTTCAATGTCGGTTGACCACTCTAACTTTAGGAAACCTTCTACAGCGCCGAGCGCAGGTCCGAGGTTCCCACCCCTCCTGTCGCTCGAGTGACAAGCATAGGAGGATGGGACCCATCGATTTCTGATCATACACAGCGAAGACGAAGCATAGATGATGGCGACTTAGAATTCCACCCTAGCCACCCCCTTTTTTTTCTTTGCGGGGGGAGATGGACGTGTAAAGAATTTACTTTATTTTTAGTCGGTAACTTTTTTCCATTATGAAAGATCACTTTAATAGTACATTGAAATTAATATAGACCACCCATCCATTCTAATCTAATGGATAATATTTTCCGGTACTCCATTACAATCAATTAGGAATGTTATCTCAAAATGCCATGGAGTACAAAGATGCTTGTGTTATATGTGGTGAAAGTTATGATGTGGCTATTTTCTCATCTTAATTTGTATGAAGATGAATATCTCCTGAATCCAACCCACATCCATTAGTAGCAACCATAAAATAGTTTTTTTAACAGAACCATCAAATAGTTAGAACCTCCATGAACATCTCATAATTGACGGAAATCCCAAATTAGATCCGGAATTCAAGATCATATCACTCATGTTTCTGTATGTCCACCTATGATGACTGATATAGACTATTTTGCAGCATACATTAGTGTGTTGGTGCGCTCCCGACACCAGCCGCCTCCTCTGTTAAAGTGGAGAGATCAACATGGCGTTCGAAAGATTGGCAGCCATGGAGCACATGTGCACAGTGGAGATGAGGACGAGTGGTGACGTAAACCCAGTGTAAAGATTAGGCCATGCAAGTCAACTAGATCATATAGTTGATATAGGCTAAACCAACCTTCTCCATAAACGACATGATTTGATTGGTACCCTATCTATTGTTGAGGAAGGTACTATAAATGCACATGCAAAAAATATAGATTACCAAATCAATATCAATATATCTACCATAAGATATATTTCATAAGCTATTTTATTAGTATTGTAATTACGGATATACTCTTATCTATTTGGTCAAAATTAGAATATGTTGAATTTTTTAACTAAGTTTATATGTCATGTATTTGGAGACTGATGGAGTACATCCTTATATGATGAATGCAATACAACATGAAGCAAAAATAGATTATAAAAATGCTAGCATAGTAACACCTAATGTGACGTTTTAAATATAAAAAGCACCTAACCGTATGGTACATGAAGCATATAGATATATTGCTTGCCAACACCACCCAATGGGTGGCCAAATGTAACGTCATTGGATACTTCAACACGTAATGCTAATAGGAATCTATGGGAATCCGTATTTTCCGTGCAATAATATATTTTGAAAAACCAGGGTGTTCAAAAGGGTGTGCTAGAGTTTATCTAAGATACATAAAATACTCCCTCCGTTTTAAAATGTAAGAGTGTGCTAGAGTTTATCTAGGAGTGTGCTAGAGTTTTATGTTTTAAAACGGACAGAGTAGTTGGTAGAGATTATATTGAATATTACCGTACCATCAGAGGACCTCCGTTTTGATTGCATGCCATGTGTCCTAGAAACTAGCGAGGAAAAGGTGGAGGCCCCACGATATCCTCACCTCGCACCTCCTTATCTCTTTTGAAACTCCCATTTTCCTTTTCCGCTTCTTCTCCATGAAAACAACAATGCATTTCTCCTGTCACCAATCGTTCCACATTGCTGTCAGCACCAAATGTTGTTGTCATTCACGCGCCTCCGGATTCCCTCTGGTGCGGATGTCGACGCCTCCAACCAAAGAGTTGTCGCCATTCTCGTGCCTCTCAAATCACTCTGACGCGGCTCCCTGCAACGACAGGGCAACCCAGTACTTGGTATGAGGACGACGGAGCTACTATGAGGCGCGATTACCGTGGCTAAGATGTTAGGCCAAATGACGGTGAAGCTTTGAGGGGAGCTCAAACTAGACGATAGTGAAGCTGCGAGGGTATGCAACATTGCTACCAAGGCTCAACGACACCGCTACCAAGGCACAACGGCCTTGCTACTAAGGCACAACAACTGCTACCGATGTGGAGGCACATGGTGCTGTCACAAATAAGGCATGTTGCTCCCAGCGGTTGCCGACCTTGTTACCAAGGCACGGTGCTATTGCTACCAAGGAACAGTGCAGCTGCTACCAATGTGGAGGCACGGTGCCTCCATAGCCGAGGCGCAATGCTACAAGGGCATGCCGACGTTGCTACCAGCATGATGCTCTGTGCTGCCAGGTGACGGTGACGTTGTTGCCAGCATGGATGCGCGTCCTACCAGGGCACAACAACACGGCCGCTAGCATGGAGGCGAGGTGCTAAGAGTGCAGGCGGTGGTGCTGTCAGGGTAACGACGCTGCTGTGATGGAATGTCTTGTTGCTCCAAGCCAAAATTGAGTTGGAAGGAGGACTGGTGATGCTACACGCTTGGACGACGGGCAAGATGGCCGATAGTTGGGTGCTTCTGCGAGGGGCCAGCGCAGAACGGATTCAAACGAAGAGGCTTGGTGCTGCGAGCAATGTGGATGGCACTATAGCGAGATCTGGTGGCATGGTCACAAGCGGCAATGGTGCTGCGATGAGCCGGCGAGTTTACTCAAAATTATTTCTGAGTGAGCGAAGGTGGGCCTAGGCCTCCTATGCCTTCGGGGTTAAGGGATTGGAGATTTTTTCCCTATGGTGCTTGGACGTGCACGTGGGCAAAGTGGGCCTGATTAGATCGAACGGCCACAAGCACACTATCACCGCGATGGCCGAACCCTATGAAGGACACCCAACACTCGTAAACTATTTTAGGTTTTTCTTTGACATGGAACATTTCGATTCCATTAATTTGGTTCTGGAAATTTTAGGAAAATTTTGAGAAGTTAGGAATTTAGTCTCACGGAGCGTACACATGGGCGGCCGTTGGATCTCTAAGCGTACGGTAGATGTCAACTTCTGTTTACCATCCACGTGGCAAAATTGGCAGGGTCCACATCAAATTTTCTGCAGGAGCAAACTATCTTATACCCATAGCAAATGGTACGGAGTACTACAATGGTAAATACTTCCTATCGTAGTCCGATGGAAAACATTTCCCCGGACTAGTATCTGGTCATTCGTTTAGAGTTGGGCATCAACGACGCAAGGTTGGGCTATATAATGGACTGAACCATTTTTTTGCTTCATAGAATAATAGTGCTTCATATAAGGCCGGGCATCAACGACGCTGCTTCCTAACCCAAATCTTTTTTGCTTCATGCTAAAAATACATTGCAGCATAGAATAATAGTGCTTCAGATCATGCATCAGTATGCTTCTTTACAATCAAGGGGTGTGCTTCCGATAGTCCAATGTTGCCGCACTTCCCAGACTTGGATTCTAGTGTCGATCACATGTGTTTCCTACTATTAAGCGCCTCCAAATCTAAGATAATTGCGTCGCCCAAAATTGAAAGCTACTGCTGTAATATTGACATGCTTCTCAGATAAGAATATATGCTTCACACGAACTTTTCATGAAACTCAATTTCATGCTGTCGAGTTTCCCTTGTTCTTGGGAACAAGCTTCTCCAGGAGGAAGAAAGCATATCTGGACATGCATTACGGGAGTAGTTAACGGGATCAGTTTTCTAGCAAAGTTAATGGGAGTAGTTATAAGAAAGCAATCAACTAGTAGCAAAATTAACAGGGGCAGTTATTAGGAAGCAATCAAGTAACAAAAGGAAACCAACGTGGGCCTCTATAAAGATCGGACGACCCCCTTGCTTCCAATCCTATGAACTAGGACTAGTCCGATGGGAAGCCAGGTATCGGACGCCGACTACAATTAATCGAATTGAATTTTTTGCAAAGAGCAAGAAACAAGAAACTTCCGGTTCATGTAAATCAGCCGTGAGGTGATTGAACCCAAAGGAAACGGCAGCATCATTCGTCCAAGCAGCGCGCTTGATTCAGAATGCACTAGTTTACTCTATTGCAAAATCTCCTGATCTCCCCTTGGTCGCCGGTGAGCACGTCGAGGTTGCCCATCTTCACCATGGCGGCCGCAAAGCGTGACTTCCAGAGCGCCCTGTTGCGAGCGTAGAGGTCGACGAGCGCCTCCGTGTCGTTCTGTGTCAACAGCGTGGCGTCCGACGTGAAGGGGACCTCTAGCGTCTGAACGTTCCTGTAGTACTGGTTGTCGAGCCGGGTATCCGTCACCGGATCCAGCGCCACCACGGGGTCCTGTCCCCCCGTCGCGGCCGGGCAGCGCGTCCGGAGGGTCCTGCCGTAGGTGGCGTTCATGTCCGCCGCGATCTGCGGGTAGAGCCGGAAGGAAATGGTGGAGCAGTGGGTGCGGCCGAAGGAGTGCGCGCCGGAGAGCGTGACCATGTCGTCGGCGGTGAGGTTCTTGGCGGCGAAGCTGGCGACGAGCTGGGAGGCGTTGAAGAAGGGAGGGGGCAGGTTGTTGAGCACCTCCGACGCGTTGGAGACGCGGCCGTCGCGGCGTCCCGCGGGAACGTCGAAGTCGATGCCCCCCATGATGCTGCTGGCGTCGCGCGCGGCGAACGCCACGATGTCGGCGCAGGAGACGGTGCGCCGGCACCGCCGCTCGACCACGCGCTTGGCCCGGTCGATGACGCCGAAGCCCCGCAGGCTCGGGTTGTTGGCCTGCGACTTCTTCTCCACACTGGTGGCGTTGCTGCCGGGGGCCGTGTCGAGTAGAACGGACGCGTCACACCCCTGTTTCATTTCAGCACGACCAAACACGAGTGGTTTAGCAAGCTGCCTCTCCTCTGGATGCACGCGTGGAGCAGGAGGAATGACGAATGAGAGAGGCTAACCCGGACGAAGCAGTCGTGGAAGAAGATGCGCACGAGTCCGGGGCCATTGCCGGGGTCTCGGCGGATGGCGTCGCGGACGACGGTGCGGATGAGCTCCTCCGCCCTCGGGCAAGTGCAGTTGTAGTACCCAACCTCCAGCTGCGCTTCAGATGATGCAACCAAGAAGACGACGACCCATGTCAAGACCAGGACGAGAGGAGCAGGAAACCGACTACGTCCTCTGCTCATCTCTGTCACTACCATCTTGGGATTCTGTGAGCTGGGACTGAGAGTGTTGTGCAAATGTGGTGATGCCTGGATCACTGGATGGGGGTTATGTATAAGCGTCGACTGAGACAGAGACCAACGGGCACTGAACTGGTGGTTGTGCATCGAGTGAGGACTGACGAGAAGATCGAGCAAGCAGAGTTGACCCGGGGATGCGCTCCAGTCCATTGTTTATCTGTGTTTCCGTTGCCGCGAGCACTTCTTGTTCTTGCCCCAGTGTTCTGCGCAAACCGGCGCCACGACCACACGAGGCTTTAAAGATGTCCCGGGTGTAACGCCCAACGGCTATTAAACTGTCATACGCCCCAAGGTTATCAAACTGTCATTTGCTCCCAGTATCTTCATGTGCGTGAAAGCTATTAGAGGCAAGAAGAAGAGACCGTCAAAGAGGGCCAACTGAAGCTTCTTGTTATTGCTATACCCCAAATGTCAAACAAGGAAGCACAAGTACCACGCGACCAGCAAGTGTGTGTATGCGTGGGAGTTTTCTTTGGCAACCGACAAGTTCTTTCAAGGGCAAAACATGTGGGACTAAGTGGGTCCCTCCTCCCGACCCCGTGCGGCGCCGCCGCCGTACCGGGTCGACACCCGCGCCCTCGGCCAGCCACCCCCTCCCGCTCGCCCCTCCTCCCCGCCGCTGCCGGATCAGTCGCCGGACAAAGCTCCAGCGGCGAGGCGGCGGCGGGGCCCCAGCCCTCTCGCGTGTCACTTCCATGGCGGCAGCGGCTTGAGATCCAGACAACGGCGGCGGCGCTCCAGCGGGTCTGTAGCAGTGATGGCGGGTGGGCGGCAGCCGGTGAGCTCTGACGGCAACGGTCCCTGGGTGGCGGGGCGGCGGGTGGTGGCGAGATCTAGGGTTCCTAGATCGGTCGTCCTCGCCTACTCGACTTCGGCCGGTGTCATCCGAAGGTCTTCTGCGGCCTACTTTGCATCATGAGGGCGTCCGGGGCGGAGGCCCTGGGTTTGGTGGAGGTGGTCATCTTATTTGTCGAAGGTGGCCGGCCTACGGCTGGATTGGCATATCTCACGACCCGTCTTCCAGTCCCACCAGCGAGGCGGGGAGACCTAGGTGCCGGTGAAACCCGAGCCATTGGCAGGCAATGGCGGCGTTACCACGTCGTTACCTTGATGAAGGCATCGCCGTGCACCTTGTGTCTACCTCACTCGTGCTACTCCGGGGGAAACCCTAAGATCTTCGGGTCGGGCGATGGCGGTGCCGCGGTGTCGGTATCTTTTCTCTCCTGGGAGCATCACATGTGGATCAGCGTTGGATGGAAGCGGCATGAGGGGTGGAGCGGCTAGCGCGCGCGGGGGGGGGGGGGGGGTGCTGCTTGGCACCGAGGTAGTGTCAGTGGCTGGTGTGGTGACAGTCTGCGCATTGATTTACATGCTGACGACGGGTTGGCAAAAGATTATGAAGGCGACAACATCCGGAGAGTGAGCGTGGGCGTAACTCCATGGATATGTTGTGCGGTTCTAGGGCTCCTTTTGCTTGAGTTCGTGTCGCCGCGCCAAGACACTCCAGCTTCTCTTGGCGAGTGGCAACAGTGTGGGTGACCATGGGGCGGGGTCGAAACAGGTAGATAAGGGTTTGATAGATCTCGTTGGTCTGACGATACGATTATCATTTTTGCTCAGTGTTTTGTTTTGGCGGTTTCGGTTTATATAATCTTTGTAATGGCCGTTGTCAAATAATGTGGTTCTAATAATAAATAAAGGATGTATGCATCGCTTAATGCAGAGGCCGGGGCTCTGCTCCCCATCTCGAAAAAAAGGCAAAACACATTTCAAGTAGTTTGCACCTTGGTGAGATGGTGATTTCGAATCGGTGGCGCCCGTTCAAAAAACGCTCAACAACCAAAAGAATGTTAGACATAACCGTTTAGCGTGATCGCAAAACACCATAGAAAAACAATAAATAAATAAAAATAAAATACAAACAGTGGTTTTGCATTTCATATAAGCATGGTAAGGGAAAACATTTTAGCCTAAAGAAAATAGACAGTGCTAAAACGATAGTAATAGGGCCCAAACGACACCCACCTAGCCACCCGCCTAGGTACCGATGCCCTCCCGGTCATTAATCGTGGTGTGCTAACGTGGTGAACATTGTGGAGCTTGTTGTGGACAAACAGAGTGTGACGTGCATTATGGATGTTTGCTTTTGTGTATTCATGTGACAACGCTCTATGGTGTTCTAAGTCTCGGGTGTGACTCAGTTAGTAGTATTTCGTTGGTTCTGTGATCTCTGTTGATGATTTAAGGATATCTCTCCGAACTCATTCACATGGACATGCAGGACGTACGTGGTGTCTCAGCGGCACGATCCTCCATTCGAACGGATATGTCTGGCTCGACCCATCCGTACATCAAATCTGGTCAATGGTTGCGTCGGCTTGCGTGAATGGAGGACGTGTCCTGCCAGTCGGCCACTCAAGATCCATATGTAAGTGAAACATTAGCACTTAAAAGATAGCTTCTCATTAGGTTAGCCCTGCCAATTATAAAAAGGCATGTTTAAACAAAATAAGGGGGATTGCTACTGCTGCTGCTGGAGGAAGACGTCGCTACGACTACTCGCCGCCGTTGTCGTGACCACCATTGTCGTGGCCACTGTTTCTGCTATCGTCGGTCCCATCGATCGCCCCCCTAGCGGACCAAATGACCCGCTGCTGGCCGCGTTCCCGGTGACGGTCGCGCGCCTGGCCGTGAACAACCGCCTTGCCCACCGCTTTCTTGCGGTCCTCCGTCGCCGGTTCGCCAGGGCCTTCTCCATCTCGGCGGCCCAGTGGTCCCTCGCCTCCTGGGCGGAGAGCTCCGTCGTTCGGCGCGGCTTCTGTCTTCGCCACGTTCAACCCCGCCGGAGCTGGTGCACCGTTGGGTCCGAAGCCCAGCACCTGCGCGATCTGCATGAGGACGGCGATCGCCTCCTCCCCCTCCTTCTCCTTCGCCTCCGGCTGATCCACCTCCTTCCCTCCTCGTCGCCCTCCTCCACCTCCGTGTCATCACCGTCAACGAGAGCCCACGCAGACACCACCTCAGTGGTCATTGATACGTCCAAAACGTATCTACTTTCACGAACACTTTTTCTATTGTTTCTCCTCTAATTTGTGTTATTTGGATACAACTAACACGGACTGACGATGTTTTCAGCAGAATTGCTTTGGTGTCTAGTTTTTGTACAGGAAATCAACTTTCAGGAAAAATCCCGGAAAATATCGCACAACTCCTATTTTACTAGAAGACTCACAGAGCCAGAAGACGGGACGAAGAAGGGCCACGAGGGGCCCACACCCCCTAGTCGTGCGGGCCAGCCTAGGTCGCGCCTGGGGGTGGTGTGGCCACCTCGGGCACCCCCTCGGTCTCCCTTTTCGCCTACATAAGCCCTCTAACCTAAAAACGGTGGAGGGTTCGACGTTTTTCCAAATAGAGTTCCGCTGCGCCGCCACCACCAGAAACCGCGATTCGGAACCAGAAACTCCGTTTTGGCACCCTGCCGGGACGGGGAATTGGAGGAAATCGTTGCCATCATCATCACCGACGCCTCTCCATCAACCATCTATGTTTCCCCCATCCATGAGTGAGTAATCTCCCGTTGTAGGCAATGGGTATGGTAGGGATTGGATGAGATCTATCATATAATCGAATAAGATTGTTAGGGCACGGTGCCTAGTATACATTGTTGCAACTTGTTGTGCTTAATGCTTGTCACTAGGGCACGAGTGCCATGATCTCAGATCTGAACATGTTATTAATTCATGATGATAGTATTGTTTATGATCTTATCTGCAAGTTGTTTACACATATTATTGTCTAGAATCCGAGGCCCCGAAGTGACATAAATTGGGATAACCGGAGGGGATGGCTGTGACATGAGGATCACATGTGTTCATGGAGTGCTAATGCTTTGCTCCGGTACTCTATTAAAAGGAGTACCTTAATTCCCAGTAGATTCCCTTGAGGCCCCGCTGCAACGGGCTGGCTGGACAAAAGATGGTGTGCAAGTTCTCATTGCAAGCACGTATGACTATATATGGAACACATGCCTATAATTGTTTAGTACTTGGATGCTTTATCTTATTTATCCGCAATTGCCCTAGATCTTGATATTACATGAATATTCTTGTCCATGCAACGCCCGTCCATCCATCCCTATGCCTACCGCGCTCAAATCCTGTTGTTTGCTACTATTGTTACCATTACCTTTATTTTACTATTGTTGTTACTTTGCTATTTCTACTACAAAACTGTTGCTACTGATAAACTACTGTGAGCAAGACTATTTGCAGGTGCAGCTGAATTGACAACTTAGTTGTTAAGGCTTATAAATATTCTTTGACTCCCCTTGTGTCGAATCAATAAATTGGGTTATACTACCCTCGAAGAGTGATGTGATCCCCTATACTTGTGGGTCATCAAGACTATTTTCTGGCACCGTTGCCGGGGAGCATAGATTTATTTGTAAGTTCACTTGGAATTATTATTGTTTGCTGCTATCCTTTTCATCATGGAGAAAACTCGTGATGGAAAGTTTCCTATTTTACCATCCACTACAAGAAGAGGTACAGTTCTAAACACCTTTGCTGCTCTTGATTCACCGTCTGTTATAAGTAAGCTTGTTACACCACCACCACATACACTTGCTACACACACTACTACTAATGTTGAATCTAAAATTGCTACTGATGCTCATGATGTTACTTCTACTTTTATTGATGAGAGTGGTTCATTAGGTCCTTTCCTAGATGCTACTATTGCTAGAACTATATTGGGAAACACTGAAACTCCTAGTGAAGACACTATTACACCTGTTAGCTCACTTGAATCTAGAGAGATCTATGATATTAATGATGGTTATATTGAAATGACTGATGAATTTATTGAAGAATATCGAAACACACGTGGTGCTAGTGCTATTAATAGCCTTCTTGAGAAACATACTATTATACCTAAACTATCTCCTGATGCTAAGTTTTCTACATCTCACATAGACATTAAAGATAAAGATTATGATTTCTCTCTTGATTTATCCTATATAAACATTGTTAAGAAAGAACCTTTTTGTGGGACTGAGAATGAAAGGGCTATGGCACATATGACTGATCTTTCTACTATGAGTGCCTTATTTTCGGATGATATTAAGATCTACTTTGTTGCTAAAATTTTCCCTTTTTCACTATAAGGGGAAGCTAAAGCTTGATTTAATAGTTTACCTTCTGGATCCATTGATAGCCATGATTGCTTGATTGCTACTTTCTTTCGGAAATATTTCCCTCCTAGTTCTTGACATGCTGCTTTGCAGAAACTTTTTCATTTTAAACAGGGAGAAGAGGAGAAATTCCCTGAGACATGGACAATGTTTTGTGCCTTGATTCATGCACATCCTGGATGTCCATTACCTAAAAATGAGCTTCTTGATATATATTATAATGGACTAACTGATGAATCTAGGACATAGTTGGATAGTTTTGCTGATTGTGTTTTTAGGAAAAGAACTCCTGTAGAAGCTGAAGAATTAATGGCTAAAATAAGCAAGAATTATGATGATTGGACTACAACTGAGCCAATTACACCTGAGTCAACTACACCTGAACCAATTGTGCCTGAACCAACTCCAACACCAACACCAAATAAGAGGAGAGTGATTGAACTAGATGATGAAAGAAGCTAAGAAATGTCTTAAGGAGAAGGGTATTAAATCTCAAGATGTGAAGAATTTACCTCCTATAGAAGAATTATGTAAGCCAATCTCCCACTCATCCACTATTGAGGTACACTCTCTCCAACGTTTTGAGGAAGGTGATATTCCTTATCGTAAACCTCCTGATCAATGCTTAGAGGAACTTGATACTTTTATTGTTAAACAAGGTAATTTTAATAAACAAGTTCATAATCATTTATTAGAAAACTCTAGAGCAATTAATGAGTTGAAAGATATTGTGGAAAGAACCTCTAATGATGTTAAAATGCTTGTTAAACATTTCCAAATGGTTCAAACTCAAAGTGATCAACTTGCTAAAGTACAAAAAGATGTGCTAGTTAATGCTTCTGGAGATAAACATGCTTATGAAATTAGAACTAGGAGTGGTGCTACCACTCAGGACCCCTTATATCCCGAGGGGCATCCTAAAAGAATTGAGCAGGATTCTCATCAAGCTGAAAATAGTGGTACTCCTTCTAAGAGAAAGAAAAAGAAACATAAAACAATTGTAGAATCTCCTAAACCTGCTATAGATCCTAATAGTATATCTGTCTCTGATGCTGAAACTGAAAGTGGTAATGATAACAATGATGCTCCTAATAAGGAAGAAGTTGAAGAGGAACCTGAGAGGCACACTAAGAACACTACATACACTAAGGAAGATTTAGTTGCTAATAAACATGGTAGTGAAAGAGAGCCTTGGGTTCAAAAACCAATTCCTTTCCCTAATAAGAAACACAAGTCAAAGGAGGAAGAACATTGTAACAGGTTTTGTGAGTGGATGAAACATTTATTTTTGCAAATACCTTTGACTGATGCTATTAAGTTTCCTCCTTATTCAAAGTATATGAAGGATATTGTCTCTAATAAAAGGAAGATTCCTAATGAGGAAATTTCTACTTTGCTTGATAATTATTCCTTCAATGGTAAGGTTCCAAAGAAACTTGGTGATCCAGGTATTCCAACTATTCCTTGCTATATTAAAAATAACTATGTTTGGACTACTTTGCGTGATTTGGGAGCAGGAGTTAGTGTTATGCCTTTTTCTCTCTACAAGATACTTCAGCTAGAAAAATTGATACCAAATGATATATCTTTGCAAATGGATGATAAGTCTACTACTATCCCTGTTGGTATATGTGAGGATGTTCCTATTCAAGTGGCTCATAATTGCTTGGTTTGAATTGATTTTGTTGTGCTTGAGATGCCTGAAGATGATAATATGTCTATTATTCTTGGGAGACCTTTTCTTAATACTGCAGGTGCTGTCATCAATTGTAATCAAGGAAAAGTAAATTTTAATATTAATGACAAAGAACATATTGTCTATTTCCCCAAGAAGATTGATAAGAGCTATGGCCTGAATTCGATTGAAAATATTGAGAGCATCAAAGTTGGATAAATATATTGTCCTATTCCACAAGAAAGTTTTGAAACTATTATGATTGGGACCATTACTATCAAGATTGAGGTAACATAACCATTTAGTGAAATGCAAAGTTTTTATTCATATAAAATTGTTTTGGTAACAAGACTTGATCAACCTTGTTAGCAAAGGGATTTTAATGAACAAAACAATGCTTTTACAATGGTTATACTTGCTCACTTTTATTTTTTTTCTCCTTTCCAATCTTTGCTCTTCCTCTTGTTAGCTTTAGTTTTGCTAGTTGTTTGCTTTTAGAGTGTCTTAGAACCTCTGTAGTTTTGGTTTTGTTTGTTTTTTGTGTATTTCAAAAAAATCTTTTTCTGCGAGAAAAACAATTTTCATAACCTGAAAATTGGCCAAAAATAAAGTTTCCCGAAAAATTCCGGAAAATTCATATTAATTTTTTCCTCAAAAAAAGGGGCAGAGGGGCATCTGGATTGGCCTAGAGGGACCCATCAGGACAGCACACCCCTGGTGGCGCGGCCAGCCCCAGGGTGCACCTGGCCTGGGTGGGGCCCACCTGTGTCCCTCCAAGATGCCTCCTTCCAGCCACTTCTTTCTCTCTCCCAAAAACACCGGAAAAATTTATCAAGCTCAAGTTCCTGCTGTTCTTGCTCCCAATTTTCGATCTCCTTGCTCAGCCCATCTTTGCTGCTGATTTTTGGAGGGATTGCCCTCCGGTATGTGCCTCCTCCGCTTGTCCAATTAGATTTTTGATTGGTGGATTGTATCTTGAGTATTTTGCTACTGTAGGTGACAGGTTGTGTGATATTGCATGCTTTTTCTATGCTTAGAGATTTTATTTTGATGCATGTTTAGCCCTCTAGCAAGTTCCTATAGTAGTTCCTCATCATTTATTAACTTGGAAATCACTTGGTTTGATGTTTGTCTAAAAAATTTATAAAACAAGATGAGTGCATACCAACTGAATCAACATGAATTGATGGTACTTGAGCCAATGAAAGTCCATTGTGAGGAGGAGGTTTTCTCTTACATTTATCCATGCCCTGAATTTATGAGAGATATGGGGATCTTTTAGGATTTCCAAACCATGATTTCTAATGCAGGGTTAGAGCATTTTGTTGAAGAAGATCCTTACCAATATGTTAAGCTAACCATGTCTGTGGTGCAGGACTTTCGGTTTAGTTGGTCCTTCTCTAATCCCATGGCCCACTACAAAATTTACAATATAGCTGTCGACCTTCCTTTTGTTGATTTTTGTGCAGCTATAAGAGTGCCATAGTGGGGTTCATGTGAGAAGATTAGAGAGAGACCTAAGCCACTCATGGACTTATATGCTAAAATTTTCCAAGGTTGCGACTTCTCAAAGGAGAGTGGTAAAATTCGGAATATTCATTTTCCATCCATTAGATATTTTGCCTATTTCATTGCCAAGTGTGTTCTTGCTAGGAAGACTGCTAGAAAATTATCTTCATTTGATCTAGCTTTTATCTCAGATGCTTTGAATAGGGATATAACTTATAACTTGGGTGCTTTGATAGGTTTCTGTCTCGCCACTAACCACGAGAAAGGTGGAATTTGTGGTCTCATAGCATCTCGTCTACTAGCTTTTCATGGTTTAGAGCCTCATCATTCAGATTTTCAGTTCCCCATAGAGAGACTTGATCTCAATTCCATGGTTCAGCATAAATTTGTTTCTTCTTGGGCTACTTTGAGTGAGCTACCATATGAAATAACCTTTGTCAAGCATGGTTGGAGAGGGGGTAGGTATGACAAAGTAGTCTATTTGCCTGCACTTGCTTTGTTTAACTTCGATAACATGCAAGGATGGTCACTCACGGAGGAAGAACTTGACACATATGTGGCGGAGCTCTCCCAGCAAGAGGAGAATGTCGGAGAGGATGCCGAAGATGATTCGGTTCAGCCCTCCAACATGGGGGATTCTTCATACCAGCAGCCCTCCTATGACTAGAGTGCTTCTTCTTCTTCATCGCTAGGGCCTGATTATGATCATTCCTACGATGACCCACCAGCTTGGGGTCACGACTCGCGTTATTGATTGAGCTCCACTTAGGCCAAAAGCCTAAGACTGGGGGGAGGTATACCGACACCACACTCATCTACATATTATGCTTCATCGTTACTTTGTATATCCATGTTTCGCTTTCTTTTTAGTTTTTGTTTCTGCTTTCCAAAACACAAAAAGACCAAAAAAATCCGTTGTTTCTCTTGGCTTGTTTATTTGCTTTAAGAAAAATCCAAAAATATTTTGCTTTGTTTGTTTTTGCTTTGAGTGCTTGCTTTAAAAATCGAAAATCCAAAAATATTTGTTGTTCTTCTTTGGTTTTGTGAAGTTCGTTGCAGGGTTCAGCGGCCCCTAGTGGAGTTTGGGCTTCATGTTATTATTCAAGCCACACAAGTGAAAGGCAATAATGATGATTCATGACAACTCGAGGTGTGGTAAGAGGCTGTTAATGAACTCTATTTATCTTCATTTTTGTACATATACTCATGATTGTGGGCATGCTTCGTCTGTTCATGTAAGGTGTATGTTACTATTGGATGCTTAGTAGTTCTTTCTCTCTTATGATTAGCTCCAATTTGCTAATAGTTTGTAGCATGTCATATGGATGTTTGCTTGCATTGTTCTATTCATAACTTGGTATGACATTATGGTATCCTCCTCTAAATGTTTCACTTAAATCGACTTGGCACATGCTCAGCATGCATATGATTGAACCAAAGTCAGTTAAGCCTCGATTATTTATTTTGCCTCAAAGTTCTTGTATCACTTTTATGCCATAATTAATTATATTTTGTTGCAAGCATGATTATGACAGTTACTGCTCTCTGGTTTGTCTCTCCCTTCCTATTGCTAGCCTTCACTTGCACTGAGTATGCCCTCTACTCATGTTTCCAACTCCCCAAAACCAAAATTGTCAAAAAGTGTCCACCATATCTACCTACTAGCATTATTGCTTTTCCGTGCATATTTATTATGCCTCGTTTTCATCCAAATAAAATGTTTGTTTGTTATGAGAAAGTTAGTTAGTAAAGCTCTCACAGACTTGATGGCACACTTTATTTTCTTGCACTTAATAAACCTGAACCATTGTGACTATCCATGAAAGTTATATGCTTGCAAATTATAGGCTAGGAGTTAGCAGAACCGTGTTGTCACGGGAAAAACTTTCAACACCTGTAAATATTATCTAGTTGATATCATGCTCTTTTGTTTACGGATATCGTCGGTGTGAAATAAAAGGGGAGCTTGTAAGTCCATGGAGTTATGTATATGTGTTAGATAAACGCCTGGGCTACTAGCCTAAGCCATGCCTAATCATGGTGGAAACTTGCATCCATAATGAGCAATCTATGAAGCAACCTCAGAAAAAAAAATATAAAAAAGAGAAGAAAAAAATATATATGCACCATTCCCATAGTAAATAAAGGATCGCTGAGATGGTCACTGTCTGTTGCCTTGTCATTTTGATATGGGATAGCTTCTGTATCATGGGGCAAGGGGTACCCCGTTGGTGGTTCTCTATACACATGTATTTACTATGACAAGAAATTACCGGTAACTAAAGTTGAGTAGCATAAGGAATGGCCCTCGTACTCAAGGGACATGAGATTTCCAGTTTATGATCTGTCAAGCATATAACTCATATTGGACCTCACTTTAAACCATCTAAAGATACCTATGATAGGGGCAATGAGAGCTCAAAGCTAATGAGTACCATACTTTCAGCATTTGGAAGCCTTTCAAACTTTTCAAAACCTTTTCACTTCTTTGTTGAGTCATCGCTTATTCTATGAGCACATTCTTAAGAGCATAGTTGTCATTCTTAGTGTAATATGCTTGTCTCAAAACTTGGTTAATTATGACATAACTTTGATGCTTGTATCTTTGATATCTTTACTTCTAGTCTTCACTTGAACTTCAGCGGTGCCTTGGTATTTATGTTTTTCTCCACAATCAAAGGCAAGCGAGATACCACTTTATCGTACCTTCTTATGAGCATTACAATGTTGCTTATGCTTATGTTTCATGCTGCTTATTATTATTGTGTTGAAATCTCTTCATAGCTTGCATGACTATTGAGTAAACTTAGTTGCATACTCCTTATTATGAATTGTCTAAGTACTGATCATATGTTGAGAATATATACATAGTATGAAGCAAATGTATACGTGAAAGTTTCTTTTATCGCACTCAGTTTTCAACTGAATTGCTTAAGGAAAAGCAATAATCTAAGCTTGGAGGGAGTTGACACATCCAAAATGTATCTACTTTCCCGAACACTTTTGCTATTGTTTCTCCTCTAATTTGTGTGATTTGGATACAACTAACATGGACTGACGCTGTTTTCAGCAGAATTGTTTTGGTGTCTAGTTTTTGTGTAGGAAATCAACTTTCAGGAAAAATCCCGGAAAATATCGCAAAACTCCTATTTTACCAGAAGACTCACTGCGGTGACCTAGCATACCACTGCATGATGTAGTATACTATAGTCGTTGACATAACACCAATGAAACACTGTTCACTAGTATTACATCCCTCAGAGTGGTACAACAGAAACACACCAGGTCCAATACATGGCTAAAGGTTACAACTCACTCTATACACAAGATCCAGAGAACACTCTAGGTTTAAAGAGAGAGAAAGAACTTCTTACAAAGAAGAATCAAAGATAAATAATGCACCAACTATTATACTTTTAAGACTAGTATTTTAACTAAAGGGGTTGACATTGCTGCTATTGCAACGCACTATAGAAATAGGTTCTTTGGCTAGAGAGTATATTCCTATTTAATTAGTAACTTCATCTTCACTTGAGTTGATGTATATGTTGACTTCCTTGTCTTCGTTGAAGAGATTTATCTTTGGTTGAGGATTCCTGGAGCATAACTTGATGTAGACGTCGTCTTAATGGCTTCAGAATCTAGCAAGGGTTAAGAAGATACGTTGAGTACGAGCGTACTCGGCAGTTCACTAGAAAAGAAGTGTTTGATACACTATATCTACAGCCACAGACCGTAGGTCATAGGCAATGCAAATTTTTATAAACATTTCTGCAAAGGTTGCTTTTATTCTGAAAAGCTATGTCCGTCAGCCTTCACGGGTTTATCAGAACTTTCATGGAGTTCCTTTCCTCCCGCGTTCGTAGCTCCTTCCCGGAACAGGGAGTAACAATTTACAATTCTTACACTCTGCAGAGGTGCTTTATTCTCTCTTATGAATCACTTGAGAGTTGTTTCTTCTAGAATTAGCCTATTAAGAATAATCTATTTTACTACCTTCAAGTTTTTAGTTTCACAGGCTTTTAGATAATCTTTTATTATTGTCTTAAATTCTTCTAGGATTACTTTTATAATGATGACTTCTTTTAACACTATAATAATAAGGCTTACATTGTCATAGATTGGTATTTCTTTCCCAGCCTTTACTCTAGGATTCTGATAACAGTACTTCTGTTTACTACTCTACTCTCCCCATTAGGGTTTACTAATAGTCTCTAAACTACATGTATAGTAACCATTGGCTTTATAGTTAGAATGTGGGACTTTGTCTAGCTTATAATCTACCTAGTTAGGGTCTCATGAAAGATTGTACGGTGTATCCACTCAATTATGGATCTCCGAAGTCAATCTTTTAGAATGTTAGTCTTTCTTACTATTTGTACATTTTTTGCTTTGATAGCCCTGACTTTGCGAAGCGCTTCGAAAGATGATCGCTTTAAATTTTCTACTCCTCTATGTCTTACTTAACTTAGGCCAAATTTTATGCTCTTGATGCAACTTTTAAAATGATCTGATTAACTATTTTAACCAATACCTGTTGCGGCAAGTTACCGACTGTGGGCTATCCTAGGGTGTATGTACTACCCTATGATTTCCGACATATTTTTGGCATTCACTCAAACTTATTCGGGTTTGGATACCACCTATTTCTAGTGAACTTATTTTCACTACTTCTTGTTGTTTTATTTTACATGTAAACCTTCTTGGTATACGGAATTCGTCACTCTCTTACACGGATTCCCTTCCTATCTAGGTCTATAATATCAAGTAATAACTGGGTGTTATATCATGCATTTGCACACCTAATTAACTTCATGTACAGATCTAGCCAATCAAGAAGATTCAAGAAAATCCAAAAGTCGATAAACAACAAAACATATACCATGTATTATACATAGGTTTTAAATAATTTACAAATGTACTAGATGTTCCAACGGTTTGCTCCTCACATATATTACACAACTATCTTACAAGAACTTCCTGTTCTTGTGAGTATATCCTCACTTATTTCGGCAAACCCTTCAAACTACAATACGCATTACCCTCTATGTATATTATTCAAGCACTCATCCCTTGGGATGTCGTTCCTTTCTTACTTTCATCTTCCTCTAGTGCTTCCTGGAGTTCCGTCCATGATGACGTGAAGTCCTACGACTGCCTTCTGGAGCGTAAGAGCATCCAGGAGGTGCGTATTCTTGATTAGAAATACCGAGACTCATATTAGTCATTGGAAAATGACTAGAGTTGTACTTGGTCCATAGATCTTCAGGTTGTACTTGGTCCATAGATCTTCAGGTGGCTGGGATTCATTTTGGTAGTAGGCATAATTTTCCGAGTGTGGATCATCAAACTCAGTTTCCTCGTACACTTCTCCTGAAGGAATGTATTTGGGATGCCTAGCTTCTTTATCTAACTTCTTCCTACGTGCCATTGCCTTATCAGGATCAGTAAAATCCTCAGTGACCGTATCCAGTTCCTGAACTAAGACTTGGTGAGTGTTATGATAAGTGTTTAACAAAGACCGATAACGATCCATATACTTTACAGCTAGAGTAGTTTCCGTTTGGACTAGAGTAGAATGATCTAACTCATGCTCTAGGTTTGAGGTTTCATGGGGTATAATGGTGTGACTACTACCTTCTAGATCTTGGGATTTCTGTTCTCGGATCATGGTTATGGCTGTTGCTACGGCAATCTGATATGCAGATGCCATGCACCTTGCCTCTCCTGATGGCATTTCTCCCTTAAGTCCTAACTTCTTGGGTAACATGATCATGGCACGGTATTTAGCTAATACCTGCCCATCATAGTAACTGTAAATCTTGACCAAAAGTCTTGATTCACATTCCAAACTCCATAGAAGTTATCGGAGATTATCTGTCCAATCCCCTCCATAGTCATTTAGTGTCCTGTTCATCACTTGAACATTTCGGGATGGATATCGAGGTGCCATGTGGAACTGTAGATAAGAAATTATCATCAGTCACATAGAATTAAAACTCTTGGGTAATGATCGAAATTGAAATCATACTAAAGAATTATCGCACTAGCAACATGGCAGGATTATTCTCTAGTGAATATCCCTCATATCACTAGAGAACTCTTTATTCTTGCAGGTATAAGTCCTACAGGTTCTACCCATTTACTAGGTTTCCAACCTAAGGTCAAAGCATATGCTCTGATACCAACTGCGGTGACCCAGCATACCACTGCATGATGTAGTATACTATAGTCGTTGACATAACACCAATGAAACACCGTTCACTAGTATTACATCCCTCAGAGTGGTACAACAGAAACACACCAGGTCCAATACATGGCTAAAGGTTACAACTCACTCTATACACAAGATCCAGAGAACACTCTAGGTTTAAAGAGAGAGAGAACTTCTTACAAAGAAGAATCAAAGATAAATAATGCACCAACTATTATACTTTTAAGACTAGTATTTTAACTAAGGGGTTGGCATTGCTAGGGCATGGTGACTAGTATCTTTGTTAGTGTTTTTTGTTAGGGCATGTTGACTAGTATCTTTGTTAGTGCTTTTTGACATTGTTGCAACTTGTTGTGCTTAATTCTTGTCACTAGGGCCCGAGTGCCATGATCTCAGATCTGAACATGTTACTGATTCATGATGATAGTATTGTTTGTGATCTTATATGCAAATTACTTACAGATATTATTGTTCGGAACCCGATGCTCCGAAGTGACAGAAATTGGGATAACCGGAGGGCATGGCTGTGATATGAGAATCACATGTGTTCACGGAGTGCTAATGCTTTTCCGGTACTCTGTTAAAAGGAGTACCTTAATTGCTAGTAGATTCCCTTGAGGCCCCGCTGCAACGGGCTGGCAGGACAAAAGATGTTGTGCAAGTTCTTATTGCGAGCACGTATGACTATATATGGAACACATGCCTATGATTGTTTAGTACTTGGATGCTTTATCTTAGTTATCTGCAATTGCCCTAGATCTTGATATTACATGAATAGTCTTGTCCATGCAACGCCTGTCCATCCATCCCTATACCTACCGCGCTCAAATCATATTGTTTGCTACTATTGTTACTATTTCCCTTATTTTACTGTTGTTGTTACTTTGCTATTGCTACAATAAAACTGTTGCTACTGATAAACTACTGTGAGCAAGACTATTTCCAGGTGCAACTGAATTGACAACTCAGTTGTTAAGGCTTATAAATATTCTTTGGCTCCCCTTGTGTCGAATCAATAAATTGGATTATACTACCCTCGAAGACTGTTGCGATCCCCTATACTTGTGGGTCATCAGTCGTATCCACGCGCTCCTCCGCCGCCATGTCGGTGTCGTGCTCGCGTTGTGCCTCTTCCGCCTCACTACGTGCTTTGGTGGTGTGGCAAAGCTCACGTACGGCGACCTTCACGGCTTTCTTGTCCACCTCCTCTAGTGTGGTCATGGCCGCCTCGTAGAGGATCTCGCGGAGAGTCGCTGATACGGCCTCCATGGCCACCGCCTCCTTGGCGGCGAAGTGGTGTATGTCACGCATCGCCCATTGGGCGGCCACCGTGGAGGCCTCCTCCACCACCCTCTCTAGCGCCGCCTTGGCCACAAGACCTTCCTCCTCGAAGGCCAACACATGCGCCTCGCTCATGCGCTTGGCCAGCAATGTGGCCTCGAGGTGGACCTTGTCGACCTCCACCTCCGAGAAGAGGGTGCGACACATCTTTTGGATCTTGGTCCAGTTGGCGATTTTGCGGCGAGGCATGGCTGCTGCTGGCTGGCACTTTTTTGGTTGTTGGTTTGCTCTTGCTTGGGCTTGTTGTGTCCATCGCGTCGGCGATCGTCTTTTATAGAGCACGACGAAGGCGGGAAATGGCTGGGGAGACGCGGGAAGTTTTTCGGCCGCAGGAAGTGACGCACGTGAGGGAAACGATGGCAAGAAACGCCGGCCGTGCGGGAATCTGCCCACACTGATAGCCGACTTTGCATTGCCATTAATGTCCCATCACGAGGGTGTCAACCGGTGGCAGCGGGGGAGACAGACATATAGGTCGGATTGCTGGGCGCGACTGGCCGGATCCCAACCCAAAAGCGCCCGGCGCCTGACCCATACAGACAGAAACGGACTGTTTAGGTTGACCGGTTGGGTCAGCCCGGTAAAGATGCCCCAAGTGATGGACGAGCGTGCGGAGGTAGCTGCCAGGCCAGGACACTATTTCCCTTATAACTAATCTCAAACATTTGTTTTTTTTCAAAAAGTTCACATATTTATTAATTATCATCACCAAAAGTACAAACTACACAAAAAATAATAAAAATATAAATAAATCTTTGGACCAGGGCATTTAAACCGGAGTACCCCGAAAAAGGCAGAATACTTGATGAAAGAACAGGAGACCCCTTCGAGCAACTTATTCTAATAGGAAAGTCACATATATTAAAATTAATTTATCAAGTTGATGAGAATTGTGGGCCGAAACCTACTCACTCGTTACACAACAACCCCTTAGAGAAAGAACCAAGCAAGTAGGACAACGAGTAGGAGAAATTGATGTTTAGGCTTTAGAAGGATTTGGTGTTACTCATATTTTACAAGAGATATTTTGCAAGACAATCTTATAGCTCGCTAAGAAATACTTTAGTGCTACGATCTAAAAAAAGGAACACATAATCACGAGGATCTTCTAGAACCTTTTCAAGTGATCGATCGAGAACTACGACCTTTAGCTCTAGAACTGAATCATTTTCTTATATCTAAGAAGAACTTCCAAGTTAATAGGGAGGAAGTTTGATTTGATCTACACACTATACCGAAGTGAAGACGCACCACCGTCCTCACCTCCCATCACCGGAGCTGGACAAAACTTGTCGTAGTAGACAAACGAAAAGTCAGTCATCCTAAAACCCCAAAGGACCAGTGTAAGAGAGCAGCAACCGATCCCAGGTGATCAGTCGGACACACGACTTCACGCATCCTTCGTCGGTACTAGACTCAACAGTGAAACAAGGATAGGATGGAATGAACTTATTCTACGTTCAGGATGTACCGCCTTCTCACCATCACAAAAAAGACATTGAAAACAACCTAAACTAAGAACGGAACCCCTCCTGTCGGCGAGGGGTTGTAATCCGCCACACCTCCAAAGACCAAGGCCACCAGAGACGGAGCGGAGAGGCGAAGTTGCCAACAAGGGGGACGAACCCTAGATGTGTTCTAGAGTCGCCTCACGATCTCCTCTTCCTATCCTCCCGTATGTACCTGTTCGGGATCAATCATCTCAAACATTAACATGCATAATTAAGAAAACCATGGCAAAATCAAGATACCATTTTTTTGAACACGCAAAAGCTTTGCGTGCCAATTGTATCAGAAGAAGAAAAAAAACAAGGTCAAGATTACAGCGAGTTCGGTATCAGTGGGATGTGGTTACAATTACGTGGCCACAACTAACATGTCACACGGCGACGACACCCTAAGAATCAAACTACCATTTTAGGAAAAAACAAATATAGCTATAACCATAATAGTATCAGAATTTTCAGAACCAAGCCCGCCAGATTTAGCAATGGGCGTGAAAAGCAAAATACTACAGTATATATTCCTTCTCCTCGATTTTGACTAGCAAACTATTGCTAAACTGAAAAGGATAGAATTACCGAGTTATTCAGATTAGGTGTACGTGCATGTAGTCTATCGCCTTTGACAGATAATCCGGTGATTAGTTGATGGGACGGTGGTGTGGGCGAGCGCCAAGCGAGCAACCCGCAAGCGCAACAGCGACCACCGGCGGGCGCCGTATCCATCGGCTGCCTGTGTACAGCCGTTCAAGGTCATATCCTTGTGCTCTGCCAGTTAGATCGATCGATCGATCCATCGTTCTTCAATCTGATTGAGACTTGAGAGACGATCATCAGTCGATAATAGACGGGGCGAAAAGGGGCCCATGATAATGGCCTTTATTTTAGAAACTGATGACATAAATATGTGGGCATTCAAAAAGATGGGGCTGTGGCCGAACACAAGCTACATGGAATCACGGATTGTCACTACTAGTAGCTCTTATATCTCAAAAAAAAAAAGCTCTTGTAGACGTAAATTATCACGGCCATTAGTACGCGTATTATAAAAAGAACGATTATCATTATTTGGTCGCCATGGCTATATAAAAATAATAATAAAAATTAATATCAAATTGTCTTCTAACTTACAGGTTATTTATCGTGCCACGGCTTCTTTCCGTTCATGGACTACTTTACAACAAGGAAGTTTCGTGAGCTGTTTGCGGAGAATGTACGCGATTAGAGGATACGTCGGGAGATATTTTCTCAAGGCATAGATGGCCGTGTGAGCTAGGAATTGATCTTCCGTAGCTCTAGGACTTTTACTAAAACATGCTTGTTGTAATGTTGGTCTAATTTTTTTTGTTGTTTAATTTTTTTCTTTGTACTTGATGTAACCTAGTTATGCCGGGTGTAATTGTTACTTTAACTAAGTAATAAAACGCCTATTTTTCCAAAAAAAAAAAAGCATACTCCTGATTCGTGAACTGTTATCTGTCGTACGGGTTAGCCTCCAAAGAACGACACGCAGCCCCCACATCCGATGTTCAAAGAGGAAAAACAGCAACACGTCCGACCACTTATTTGACAATATATTAAAGGAAACGCTCCAGATCAGGCGGAGGATTCCGTCTCAGCGCGTCCTCCGTCTTGAGTGCGCGCCACGCGTCCTGTGGAAGAGAAACCGAATCATGAGGCCCACCACTATCTTATCTTCTACCCCTGTCTCTTCCATCCGCTCAGTTTTCTCAATCCCCATCTCACGCACTCCTCCACCGGCCACCGCCTCCACCGCTAGCCATCACCGTCGCCGCCACGCACGCCTCCACCGGCCTTCGCCTCCACTGCTCGCCGTCGCCGCCACGCACGCGCTCCACCGGCCCCCGCCACGCACGCCTCCACCGTTGACCGCTGTCGACACGCACGCCTCCACCGTTGACCGCCGTCGACACGCACGCCTCCACCGGCCACCGCCACACACGCCTCCACCAACCTCCGCCTCCACCAGCCGCGTCTATACATGCGTGCAGGGAGTCGAAGATGAATGTGTGGGCGGTGATGCTGCTACCGGTACGGCGAGGTGCTGCGAACGGAGGGGCAGGGTGCTGCCAACCTTGGCTATAGATGCTGCGAGTGGCGACAGTGGTGTGCTGAGCCATGGCCAATGTTGCTATGGATGATTTTTTTTGCTACATTTAGTTTTTGATTTTGCATCATACGAACAATTATTTTGCTACATGCTTTCTGTGGTTTTGCTATGGATGTGCATTATACATAAGTTTTTTTGCTATAACCATTATGTGGTTTTGCTACATTAGTATAATTTTTTTGCTAAAATCTATCTGACGAAGTTGGTTTTGCTACGCCAGTACAATTTTCTTCGGCGAAGTTAGATTCGCTACAATAGTACACTGTCTTTGCTCCATACGTTCTGTCAATTTGCATCATTAGAAGAATTTGTTTGCTATATTATTTCCGGCGAGGTCTTCGTCGATATCTTCGGCGAACTCTTTTTGCTACAGCCGTCATGTGATTTTGCTACATTAGCGTATCTCTTTGCTACGATGATTCCGGTGAGACCTCCGATGAGGTCACCAAAAACAAAGTCAAATTTTCTCTTATATTTTTATGGACAAAACTTTTATGCTACACACAGCAAAACAGATAATTTTTTTTGCTACACAGAAGCAAAAGTGGGCTTTTGGAGCTGAGTGGACACGTGGCAGCAATATGAGCCGTAGGTTGGGATGACTCACATCCCCCGGAGGACGCTCAGTGCTTCCCATATATTAAGTGGGGACGTATTTTTTTCCTTTTTTTTCCCAAGAATCCACCGGTCTACTCGCACTCCTCAGCAGCAGTATAAGAAAACCCAAAAAATATAAACATGTTCTAGGTCTACTTAGCAAAAATTACAAACACTCACCGCCCTCGTCCTCTCACTCCCTTGGTGGAACCGAGCAAAACTTTTTTTTTTGAACTTGGAACCGAGCAAAACTTGTTATAATAGACCTTGTTGCGACTTGTGAGTAGACATACGGGTTGACAGAGCGCTCCTCTTTAGGTTCACATTGATGTCTTTGAATTAGTCCAAGACGACCTCCTGTCGATGATGGCATTACTAGCTAGGGATGGAATTATAACTTAAATTTCGCGAGCTAAATGAGTACCTCGTTACTCGGCTCGACTCGGCTCAAACTTAATGTCTAATGAGTCAAAACGAGTTCAAGATTTGAGCTCGTTTGTTCATCCAAGCTAAGGAGCTATTCACGAGCTACTCGTTTAGCTCGTTAAAATCGTTCAAATATAGAGTTTAAATTTTTTTTAGACTTGTGCCAGACTGCTACTTTTTTGCATCTTTAATGGTGTAGAGCTAACTATATTGTTCGTTGATCTTTCCTTTGTGAAATTATGAAAGTATTATCATTGTTCTAATTCTAAATTAGTATAAGAGAATTGCTAGTTTTTCTTGTGTTTGTTTGTTGGCAACTTATAACGAGCTAAGTGAGCTACTCGCGAGTTTACTGAGCATAGCCGAGTTTCAAAACCGAGCTCGTTCTATTAACAAGCTAAGCTTGCTCGTTAGTTGAACGAGCTTTGGTGAGTCGACCCGAGCCAGCTCGGCTCGAATTCCAGCCGTAGAACTGGCATGGTAGTAGGAAATCACCACCATTGGCGGTGATGCTTTTTTGGGCCATGGATCTTCACCTTAGGCAAACATAGCTGCATACCCCATGAAACTTGGCGAAGATCGACCTCTCGAGTATTGCACGGTAAGTGCTCTATTTCTCGACAACCATGAAGGTGAGCGTCTCGGTCCGGAAAATTTTCATGTTTGCCGAAGGTGACGTCAAGGTTGACAACCCACACTAAATGCTCTCTTCTGTGATGTTCTTTCAATCTGGACCAAAGCGCTATTGATCCGTCTCTCAGAGACAAAACCTAGTTCGAAGTGGAGTTTATGAAGAGAAATCTAAGAATCTCGAGCAGTTACTATACTGCCTTTCGCGATGCAAAGTTCCTTTCTTTCGTTCTTTTTTGGGGGGGAGAATAGAAAGTTTCTTAAATCGGCGCTCGTTTCCGCTACTACTGGGCATGGGGGCGAATCCGATAGAAAGGGGCAGCTGTTGGGAACGGTTAGCGCGTTAGTGGAATACCCCGAGCACCGCCATGGGCGTGACACGACGAAGGCGGAAGGCCCCAGCTGGGGCGGCATTGCGGCAAGTCATCGAGTGCACTCAAGGGGTGGCCTACTCCTCTTTTCGGCCGGTAGTTGCGGCCGGCTCGGGATTCGGGAACGCTTCGGCCGTATCCGGAGCGCTTTCTGTTTGCGCAGGCCGAGACACCCCCACCGCGCGCGGGCCGTTGCTGGATCATCGGTCTATATTTATCCGCGGCATGCAGATGCAGGAGAGGACGGAAACGCGCCTGGCGTGGTCGTTCCTTGGCTGGAGCCTGTGAGTGACGCACGCCGGCGCCGCGCGCGTGGCGTGCGTCGATCGATCAACCTCAACGGAAAGGGGTCGGGGAGAAGAAGAGAGAGAAAGTCGTTCGGTGGATGTCGCACTTGGATCTCTCTCGTCGTCCCAGACCCAGACCGTGACCGACCCCTAGGCCGCTAGCACGCGGGCGTGTCGCCGTCGCATTGGCGTGGCGATCCACCACTTCGATCGATCGATCGGCTCGCCTTCTTCCACTGGCACGCAACGCAACATGGCTGGCACACCGCGTTTTGCTGCCGTCATCGTGCGTGCCCCTCGGGCTGGGAGGATCAGATGTGGTAGTAATGCCTTCTGATTAAACACACCGCCGCGCATAACCAAGACGCGTGCTTTATTTATAGTATAAGTATATAGCTTATCCGTCCCACATTCCCCACGCCACCACCCAGAAAATGCAGGCAGATCCTTGATTTGGAGATGATGAACCCTGCTGCGGTCCTACCTGGATCTGTCAACTGTAGTACTAGTGGGTTAACCCTGACAGGCGGTGGGGTGGGGTGGGGGCGGCGGCCCACCACCTGGCACGCTGCGCGAGTCGCCACCACAACACGCTCGGGCACACGGCACACCACACCTCTGCACACTCTACCTTCAACCCTGGACTTCCCTTCCCTTGCCTTGCCTTGCCTTATAAATGCGGCACCGGATAGGGACGGACGGCCGCCTTCCTTCCCCGCTCGTGGGTTTTGTTCACACCCGCACCGCAGGTTTCCATCTCGTCGGACTCGCAAATTCGCCTACCTACCCTACCTCAGCAGCCCACCTCCCCCCGTCCCCGAGCACCGCACTCGCCGCGAGTAACGGCTCGCCAAAAACCCAAACCCCCCTCCCTCCCACAAGGAGAACCAAATCCCCCTCCCCAAACCCTCCTCACCCCTTCCATTCCGGCATGCTTCTGCCGGCCGCCGCCTAACCTAAGCCCTCCCTCCCATGGCGGGCGGCCTGCCGGCGGTCATGGCGCGGGGCGTGCCTGGGCCCGACGCGATCCCGCCAGGGGCGATGGCCAGCGCCGAGGTGGCGGCGGCCGAGGTCGTGCGACGCGTGCAGCCCACGGAGGCCTCCGAGCGCCGCCGCGCACAGGTCATCGAATACGCGCGGAGGATCGTCGGGACCGCGCTAGGATGCGAGGTGCGTCAGTCTCTCCCTCCCTCCCTCCATCCCTCTCGCGCGCGGCCGCGCCGCCTCCTCCTCCGTTTACGCGAAACGCCCGCCCGCGCTCACTCTTTTCCCTCTTCTTCAGTTATTACTTACTGACGGCACGTCTCGGGATTCTCGTGCTTTACTCCTCTATATATATTCAATTCCTTTCCTCTACTATCCAGTTTGGATTTGTTTACTACTAACCTTCCGTCGCATTCTCGTGTCTAGGATTATTCTTTGATTATATAATTCTTCCGTACGGATTAGGAGGACTTGTGACTGACTGGCGATCCCGTGCCTAGTTGTACTAGTATCAGCTGCCTCCGACGACGAACGAGTTGTGGAATTCTAGTATCTGACTAATAATTAGTCTTGGATTAGACTAAGCCGTCCCTTTGTCTTGCGTGTCACGGTCTCACGAAAGGAGCTTTCATCCATTCTCAATTCAGAAATGGGCTTTCTGTCTGCTCGGATCTATGCGTTGTTCTCGCCTTTTAGTTCACGGAAAAGCCACCGTGTGCTTTCTCAAACCCAACTTTTTACTACTTATCTCGATTCTCGACGGGTTCCTTTCAGAGGGGAAACAAACTTTGGCATTTACCCGAAAGTCCCTTTTGTTCTTGTTCTAGACGGACCTCCCCGTGATTCATGCTTGACTCTCTGACAGGCGAGGCGAGGCGGATGTGTACACTTCACGATCTGCGTCTGTGCATCCACGCCACGCTGACCCATCCACATCCACGTGCGAACGGATCAATACTGATCAATGCTGTGGCTCGAGTCTTCTGGACGTGCCCTGTCTCCGTCTGAACTTCTAGCAGAGGAGTTTGACATAGCACTTGCGAGATTTAGTTTAGCCCATGCACCGGCAGCTGCCTGCCAACATACTGCATTCAACACCGCTGCGACCCTGCCTACTACTAGATTGCATTCTATATATATATAGGGACTCAAAATCCAGCGCTATTTATTTACTGACGAGGATTCACCGGCCCACTGCTTGAATCGTACTTTCAAGTGTGTGTCCACGGCCTCATTTACTGACGTCCAAGCTCTTTACTCGGTACCCACGGATGGTAGATCTGAACAAATGGTCCTTATTTGTGGCTAGTATTATGCTGACCACCCGTAATGTGTACTGAGATGTCTTTGTAGTTTCTACAGCTGGAGTTGCTTCAAAATGTGTGGCTACCATAGGTCATGGGCAGTAGGACTTGTGTTCCTAGCATTTGGTGCTTCTCGAAAAAGATATGTCTATTCTTGCTGGATTATCCACATGCGTGTATATCAGTTATGAGATGAGACATTGCTGTAGTGGTCCATTGTTCCTGGCACCAAGCGGCATTATCTACCTTATTGTGTTATTAGACACCAGATCGCCATTCTTCCACTTATTGGGGTTTTGTTTTGGAATTGTATGTGAAAGTAAAAAGTTGGGAGTGTGAGTATTCCTGTAATGATCTGTGGATCATGAGAGCAACTTACTTTGTGACATATATTGGGACGCTGTTCCATTGTGCAGACTACAAACTGAGTTATTTCAGATGAAATTATGGGAATAGCTGGGAGGAGACTGGGTACCATATCCATTAACAAGAAAGTAGGCATCTGAATCCCAGCCAAAGACACCCACACCTCCCACCAAAGGATCTAGTTTCAGTTCCTTTCCTAAGCTTTGAACTTTATATTGCAATGCCAATGGGGTAGAATGCAGTCCATCTTACTGCCGACATTACGTTTCTTACGGTACTAGTATACTGAAACGATGCTTTTCTATATCATGTAATATTTTTGTTTGGTGTAACTTTTGAGATGCCAGTTTCTTTATGTAACATCTATTCTTATTTGAATACATAGGTCTTTGTATTTGGTTCGGTTCCGTTGAAGACTTACCTTCCCGATGGGGACATTGATCTAACTGTAATTGGAAATACATCTTGTGATGGTACTTTGATTGATGATATTTATTCCATCCTTGGGTCGGGGAAGCAAGAAACTGATGCTGAATTTGAAGTGAAAGACTTGGAACACATCGATGCAGAGGTGTGGCTCTCCTGTTTGTACCTCCATACACATTTATAGTTGTTCATTATGGGGAAACTATGATATTGCATGTCTAAACCTTTTGTTGTCCTTTGCATAAATTCATTCACTTTTTAACAAAATCCTTAAATTAATTTTTTTCCTCCTGATGTACTAGCCTGTTACTGTTTTGCACATGGCAGCTGCCTCTAAAATTTCAAATCTTCCTCCATCCAGGTCAGACTCATTAAGTGCACTATCGGAAATATTATCGTCGATATCTCATTCAACCAAACTGGCGGAATCTGCGCACTCTGCTTCCTTGAGCTGGTGATGTGTTGCGATCTTTTTTTTTTGGAAAATAATGCAATTTATACTTGCTATTCAACTTCAGACTCTTTTTTTTTGTGTGAAAATGCGAAAAGCCTTGAAAATAAAGTTAGTTTGGAATTACAGGCCTCCTAAGGGGCAAAGGTATAAAGCAAAATAAGAAGTTGCTGAATATGTAGAATGCCCAATATGTTTCTGTGTTAGTCCACGTGTTATTTTATTTGGTTACTTCTATGCCGATTCATAAATGAGTGTCCCTTCTTCAGGTTGACCGTAAAGTTGGGAAGAATCATCTGTTTAAAAGGAGCATTATATTAATCAAGGCATGGTGTTATTATGAAAGTCGCCTACTAGGAGCTCATCATGGGCTTATATCCACTTATGCATTGGAAACACTTATCCTATACATCTTTAATCTATTCCACAAATCTCTCCATGGTCCCCTGGAGGTAAGTCTTGGAACGAATTACTTGTTTTATACTTTTGAAAACATCTTTAGAAAGTGGGAAGCTGATATCCTTGTCTCCCTTTTTCCTTCTTATTAATAGGTTTTGTATAGATTTCTGGAATATTTTAGCAAGTTTGACTGGGACAACTATTGCATAAGTTTAAATGGCCCTGTTGCTGTGTCGTCTCTGCCTAACCTAATTGGTGCGTTATCTTGTAATCTCCTTGGCAGAGTTATCACCTGATTCCTATTTTTTTCCAATCCTGATACTTATATCTCGTGCAGTTGAAGGCACGGATGTACCTGGTGATGACTTGCTGTTTGACAAAGAGTTCCTTGAGGACTCGGTGGAAAACACATGTGTACCGCCATGGAACTTCGACGCGCGATGTACCAAGTTCCGTGTGAAACATCTAAACATAATTGATCCATTAAAGGAGTGCAACAATCTTGGCAGAAGTGTGAACAGAGGTTTGAACTAAAATATCAGTCAATTTTCTCTTTCTTGTTTATCCTTGGGCACTTCTAGGAATATATATTGTTTGCCTGAAGCATCAGAACATCTGGTGTGCTGATGTGTATGAATTTATGCCATAAACAGATTGCTCTCCTACTGATCATATATGTAGGGCTTTGTTTGCGTGGTGCTAATTCTTTCTATATATTTTTTAGCGATGGACTGCTAAGTATTGTTTGACATTTTACTTTTGTGCAGCTAATTTCAGTCGTATTCGAACTGCGTTCTCATTTGGCGCTCGGAAGCTTGGTCAAATTCTTATGTTACAGCCAGAACTTATTCCTGGTGATATTTTTGAATTTTTCAAAAACACTTTGGAGAGGAATGAAAGCGGAGTAAGGGCAGATATTGCTCATGGTGGTGCATTTCATTGTCAGCACTTTCTTGATTCCAGCAAGCAACTCGTGGATGATATGTCATGCATGCAGATTTCTTACAAGCAGGGACAGGTATCTCGCTATACAGCTGAAGCCTCTATGGATGATAAATCACTGATTCGTTCACAGATTCGTGCAAACTATTCGCCACATATAATGAACTCTACCAATAGCAGTCATTTGGGATTTCCAAAACCTGATCCCGTGAACAAGGAAATTTTGAACGGAATTTCACTCCATGTGGAAAAACATCATCTTCCTCCACTCTCATTGTTGAACTTGCCTGATCTGTCAGGGGATCTGGAATCGCAGTTGAGATGCCTCCGTCAAGTTCAGTACAACTTAGAGTACTTGTTTGATGAACTTTTGCAGTCCGTCAAAGAAGCATCTTCTGATGGTAAAGCTGATAAGGATTTGTTTGACATTCTGAATCGTAGCATCCTGTTAAGAACTGATATGACACTGCCAGGGCTAATGTTACCCTCATATACTGAAACTGATGGAAGGAAATTATCTCCAGTTTCTTCTCATAGCACTGAAGTTTCACAGCAATCACAGGATGAGGACCACTGGGGTGCAGCCTTTCAGCTCAATGCCTTTGGAATAGATGTTCCATGTAATGGATTATCGCCATCTTCTTATTTTGCTGATTCAGATATTTCTGTTTCTTGGTGTCATAGTTCAGAGGCTGTACCAACTACTTACGGAACAGGCCTATATACTCGTGAAAAGGTAGGAAACGGGCACACTCGGTTTTCATTTTTGGGCATTCATGCTTTGATCTGCGGCATTCGTGTGTTCACTAAAGTGACTCGAAGCATCTTTATTTTATTATATGCAGTGGCTTCTGCCTACATCCTTCTGGTTTTTTTTTTGTCGTCCTGTTCATTGTTGTCTTAGGGTTATAGAAATAAATGAATATAGTGTACTGTTTTGGCTAACTGGCAAGTGAACTTAAACCTCTGTCCAATGTAGAAAACATCATTACTGAATTCCTCTCAAAGATATCTGTCATTTCTTAAAGGGTATTTTCTTTATTCATTGTATACCAAAACTTTTATACTTATGAGTGCCCCTTATGTATTACAGCACATGGCATCTATAGGAGAGAAGGTAAAGACACCGATCAATCAACCAGTAAAGATAAAAGACAACCATGCTGCAGTTCCGAAACGAAGCTTTGTCCCTTACGAGGAACAAGGAGCGCCAGACAGTGTGACCAAGGAAATAAGGATAAGTCGGCCATTGAGAACTGATGATGGCCTAAATGGATATACTTGCTCAGGCAGGAAGACAATCGAAAAGCACAGTGGTCATATTCGAAAGGAATGTGTCAAACCTCACGATGAAGCAAGGCATGTACGGAGGTACCATGGGGATGTTTGCTCGAACAAAAGCTTCTTCCAGAAGCGAGATTATGATACCAGCATGGAGTGTGTACAACCAGCAAGTGTAACACATCAGCGACCTGGGCTCAGTTCAGATGCGTGCGCATACATAAACAATATCTCGGTCAGAAATCAGATCTATGACACTCGTAAAGGGCATGACATACTCAACCAGTCAACGAATGGAAGACTAACTTCTGAGCCGTTAAAACTTCAAAACAGCCTGCAAAGCAGCGGTTTCTCGAAAAAGAGTTTAGGTACAAAGCAAAATTGTGATAATCGGAGTGAGCAGCTATCTTCTGTAAGAGGTTCAAGGCATCAACTGAATGGCCAAGTTGTGAACATTCCAAATGGTGTGACAACGGAGGTTAAACCGAGCAAAAAAATGGTTGAAAATGGGAGTAAACCAAGGCCATCATTGCCAAATATTCTTATTCCACATGATAGCGGGCATAGCCAACGGATTCGTCTGGCATCTAGTACTTCCCACCCCTCTTTCCCTGTCACAAATGGATTTTCTCAACCTGGAGCCTTGGGTGCACAACCAGACCGGATTATTGAGTTTGGTTCTTTGGGGCCTTTCTCACTGACATCTCCCTCACCAAAGTCAAACAAGGCTCCCAGCACACAGTCCAACGGTAAGGCGTCTGCAGATGCTTCTGCATCGGCGTTACAGCGCCATCGAGCCGGGTCAACCCATAGCAGGTAACCTCTGAGTATCTTACTGAGCAAAATGTTATATGTAATCTTCAGCCTGAAAATGTTCTAGTAGCAGTAAACAATGCAAGAAAGATATCATAGTAAAAGTAATTGTGAGATGATATTAGGTCTGTTCAATAGCCAACTTTGCATGCTGCTCTATCTTTACTGCATTCAGTCCATTGACGCTATGCTTTAATCAATATGGTTAATTTTGTTAACTCGCAAGCTGTTCCAGGTCGTCAGGGGTTTACAGCATAGGTGATGAAGATGAGTTCCCTCCTCTCCATGCTAATAAGTAAGAGGCGAAGAGATATCCAGTAGCATACAAATGGTACAGCTTATCGTCATATATATATAAGTAGAAGCAAAAGAAGAGCTAACCAGTTGGTCAAATGACCATCGTGATACTTGCATACATCAAACCTTGTAAATTCCATTGACCCTCCCTTGCGTTTCTAGCTTTCAGTGTCTACATAGGTACACAGACAAGGATTTTAGGAGCAAGGACTAATTATACAGTTGTAGTTTCTGATCTGTCAAACTTAGAAATGATTCAAATCAGGGAAAGATAATCCTCCTTTTTATGCCTTCCTGTTCTGAACTTGTGCTAGACATGTATGCAAAGCTTGTATCTGGTTGTCTGCATGGCCAATGCAACCAGTTTTAGGCAGTAGCCTGGCACGGATAGCTCAACATTTTCTACAAATAGGAATATCAATAATGGAATGCAAATGCGCCGACCACCCCTTTGCATCAGCTGACAAACAGACAGAGGACACCACTTTTCCATTCCCCCTTGGGACAGGGACTGGCACGTTACGCTTTTGAGATCCAGAAAGGCGTTCATTCCCTGCAGGGGCGCCCTGTTTGCTCCTTGTGGCAGCTGCCGAAAGCCAGATCTGTAGCATCCACCATTCTGACACTTGAAGTGATCGGATGGCCAAGTTCTTGTACCCTTGTGGTCGTTCTTTCGATTTACCATGTCTACCCCAAAGCCCTTGGGCGACGTATTTTGACCGCCGATGCGCTGCAACTCTGGGTTGGAAGAACAACTATTTCTGCCCGTTTTGTATCTGAAATTTAGAGACACCTTGGCATATTCTTGTGGAATGCCCATGATCGCGATCTATCTGGGCGAAGGCAAAATTCAACAGCAGACCAAAAAAGAGGCACACACTCGATGCAATTGTTAGTGTCGTGGGAAATCTGGAGAAGGAACGCGCTGATGGCCTGGTTGTCCGCATCACTGATGGGGCACTGCTTTGGAACATGGCAGGCGCAAAACTCCCTTATAACCCGGGCTGAACTCTATCGTGATGGCCTCGCTAGTTTTTTGCTATTTTTGTTTCTTCTTGTTTCTGTTTTGTTGGGAGTGACTTGGGTCCCTACCCTCGTTTTTCCACCCCTTTGCCTTGTTTAACATTCTATCTAATCAATGAATTTAGCAGCTCTCCTGCTAATATTAAAAAAAAATTACCATGTCTACTCCATCGCGACTTCACCAATCTCCACAATATGTTTCCATTGTGAGCTGTGTTGGCAAGCAGCTATATGTAGCTTCCTTCGTTGAGTGCATGAACGCCAAACCGAAGGATGCACACTAGGCAATAGTGTAGTTGTTCCTCTTCATTTTTTTTGGCGAGAAGAATGTAATAATATGTAAGTACTTCACTTTCTTTGCAATCGAATTTTCTTCTCCCATCTAAACCAAGAAAATTCGATTGCAAAGAAAGTGAAGTACTTACATCTAAACCAACATTTAAAGCTGCACTTTTCCCTCCCCTCCCCTCTCTTCCCAGCCTCCCCGTTGAGAGTCGACCTCTGGCTTCCAGGCCAAACCCGAGCCAAATCTGGCGGCTTTGCCGACCGGAGATGGCGGAGGGGCGGCTCCGGCGTATGTACTAGTAGTAGGTGTAGGTTAGGTGTAGTTGTTGTCGGCGTTTTGCCGTGGTTTGGGGTGTCCCTGGCGCTCACGAGCTGCTATTGGGGAGCGAGGCTCTGCTTTTCCGGCGAGCTCCCAAGGTGGGAGACGGTGGAGGACGCGAAGAAGAAAGGATCCTGCCTAAATAAGCTCGTTTCTCCATCAGATCTGACGGATTTCGGTGGTGTCGGCGGCGGCTTGTCTACCCTTGGCCCGCTCGTCCCTGCTTGCCATAGAGGCGAGGAGGTGCGCGGATCTAGTGGAAGAAGACGCTCTAGGCCGGCTCTGCTGCAGGGGAGAAATTTTGCTTCTCGCGGGAGATCTCCAACGCCGTTGATTGAATCGTCGGAATATTTGTTGGCCGTATGGCGGATTCTCCCTCCTGTGCCGACGACGTTCAATTTAGGCCGGCGTCAGGTGATCTTGAACCTCCGGGCTCTTAAGCCGAATTGGAGGCCCTTTGACTGTAGTTCGGCATGCTCCCCTCTCACCGCCCCAAGTGGTGAAGTCCCCGGCGACGGTGAGGGTGGCTGTGCTGCAGCCTGCGATGGTGGAGGTGAAGGAGCTGGCCTCGATGGTGTTCTCTAGATTCTTCTCGAGGCTCTGTGTGCAAATTGTAGGGACTTCGTTGTTATTTTCAGTTTCTTTAAGTTCCTTTTTGTAAAATGTACTGTCACCGCTGTTTATGAATGAAACACTCTCGGTCCAGGACCGACCCCTGTTCAAAAAAAAAAAAAAAACTAAACCAACATTTCCTCTCTTTCTCTACGCTGTCAAAACTTTTCACCGTTCTAGCTAGTGGTCTTCTCGGAAGAAAAACCCCGGTCAGCGATGCTCCGGGTGGGTCGGTGCCAAACCACTGCCGAGGCGCAGTGATTGGAATGGTGATCGCTTTCTCTTTTCCTGATACGTGCTGTTAAGGACACACACACGATCCCGCGGGGTCCCACTCCAAAGGCACCGCGGTGCAGCCTTTGCCCAAAAGCTTTTCTCTTCATGCCGTCGTCGCCTCTCTTTTTTACCCACAACGCAGCACAGGAGCGGGATCTCGTCTTCGTCTCCCCTGCTTTTCTCATGGGGCAGGGCACGGGCGCCCGTCGGCGTCGCCGTCCCTGTCCGTCTCCGCTCCGGCCCGGTGAAACTGACAGCTCGACATGTTTGGAAGCTGCCACGGGACCGAAAGAGGCTGCGGCCTCGTGTACGTGCGAACCCGAGATGGAATGGGGGACTGGAGACGGTGACGGCGAGTCCATGTCGAACCATTTCACTCTCTTCTGGAGGAGGGAGCTCGTAAATGCGTGATGGTGATGGTGATGGGTCTGGAGTTCTTGCTTCCCTTTCCGTCCGGTCTTTCAGTTTTTTTTTTGCTCTTAATTACTCTTGAACGTACAAACAGCCTGTGAGAATTAGACATGTATTTTCCAGTGATCGTCCGGTCTATGCACACAACTTTATAGGTTATCTTTCATAAGTATCACTATCCTTTCTACTACTCCCTCCGTTTAGAAATATAAGATGTTTTAGATTTATGAAGGAGATGTATCTAGGCACCTTTTAGTGTATAGGTTTAAATGAATCTAGACACTAAAAGATGTCTAGATACATCTCATTCACAAATCTAAAACATCTTATATTTCCAAACGGAGGAAGTAGATATCAATGGAAATTCATCTTCTCAGCAAGTTGGGATTTTGGTTTCCGAGCTCCATGGAGCCCTAGTACTACAGAAAACGAACAAGACAAGTGCCTCATCTTCACCACAAAAAGAACATATTTGCTGCCCAACAATCTTTTTTAGTCAGACTACATTTCATAAGCGCTCCTCTTTCCAGGAGGGCGGATATTTGGTCCCTACATGGACCTCCTTATATATTGTCAAACAGAAAATTGGAAAAAATCATATGGATAAACTTACAAAACCCAAAACAATTCTATGGCATGTACATGTTAGGATGCACAATAAATCTACTAGATTTCATTGGAAAATATTTACAAATGTAGGACATACAGATAAACAAAAATACTATGATCTACTAGTTGAATGTCCGTGCGTTGTTACTGTCCTTTTTTTTTACCCAGAACACGTATAATGCAATATAAGATGAATGTGAAGATTCACATGTATAAAAGATAGCACACGACATTGTGAATATCGTAAAAGGTTAACGTTCCACATGCAATTTCATTTACCTATTTTTCATTTTATCTTAGCTTATTCGTATTATTGTAAGTAACTGCACTTTTTGGAACTTTAGACATGAGTTATAATAAAAACGTCTGCGATATATACAATTGATATCAACTTACAAACTTATAAAAGGTACTTTCATACATTAAATGGCAATTGGCCATAATTAATCAAAATAAAACCTGATTAGGCCATATCCCTATGAAGCTAACACACTTCTAGACCCACACTATGGATCAAATCGACTATTTTTGTTTGTCCGGGTAGTATCCGATCTACTCAACCTCTTTTCTGCTTCTACAAGGCCTTGCATGGCCACGTCCACTATATTTTTCATCGGATATGATATACCTAGGTTCTACTCCCTCCGTGTCGTAATATAAGGTGTTTTAGCTTTATGAAGCAAATGTATCTAGACTACTTTTAGTATATAGGTTCACTCATGTTTGGAGTAAATCTACACACTAAAACAAGTCTAGGTACATTTTCTTTATAAACCTAAAACATTTTATATTTTAAAACGGAGGGAGTATATCAAATTGGGCATATCTACCCAGCATGCATCTGATTGTGAAGACCCACATCGGCCATACCACAGACCTACGCGATCGGTGCGACATATGAGAACAAGAAAAAGGAGACGTACATGAAGCGAGGATGGTCTTTTTTTTTAGAACAAACCTGTTGGAAGAAAGGAGTAGGTAGGACGTACTCGTACAAGGCGCATGTTAATTTGACCTGTGCGTCCAGGGATGATAGAATCACAGTCCATCACGTACGCCTGGTCTTCCATCTTCTACTGTATGTACTGTACGTACCAGCTACCAAGGACAAGGGCGTTTAATTGTTTCTATGCACATCTAACTCAGAAGGTACACCTGTCAAAAAAAAAAACTCAGAAGGTACGTGCTGGATTCCTCCGGTGTATATGCAGTACAGTACACGATTTCATCGATGTGTACAAAGCGTAAGCATCTGCTTTCATAACTATCGCTATCCTTTCTGTAGATATCAATGGAAATTCATCTTCTCAACAAGTTGGGACTTTGGTTTGCGAGCTCCATGGAGCTTACAGAAAACGAACAAAGACAAGTGCCTCATCTTGACCACAGGAAGAACATATTCTCTGCCCATCAATCTTTTTTAGTCAGACTACATTTCATAAGCACTCCTCTTTCCAGATATAATTAGAAAATCATTTTTTTAAGAAGGGGAAATGTTTGGTCCCTAAATGGACCTCCTTATATATTGTCAAACAGAAACTAGAAAAATTGTTTTGATGAACTTACTAAATCCAAAACAATTCTATGGCATGTAGATGCTAGAATGCACAATAAATCTACTAGATTTCATTGGAAAATATTTACAAATGTAGGATGTACAAAAGACACAAATACTTATGATCTAGCAAAAGTGGTACCATTGTAGCACTATACACCACTATAGATCTTATTTTTTTATGTGCTTCGCGAATAAATCCTTTTTTATGAATTTTCACTCATCCATTGTGTATCATCATATCTATAAATGGGATTTTTGGAAGAAAAAAAATTAAATCACATATTTGTTTACTAGACATGGTTATTTCTTAGTCAGCCTAGAAATAGTTACTACAATTATTAGTTGATGTTTACAGTTTTTTTTTTGCGGGGAAGTTGATGTTTATAGTTGTCCGATGATGATCCCTTTATAATTGCATGTGTCACAATGATGAGATAGGATGGTACTTAGCGTTGACTTAGAAATGGTAATTTGTCACTTGCCTAAGAAATAGAAAAACTATTATTTACTTATTTATTTCATGAGATAAATGTTCCGTAGATTAAAGAACCAAAAGGATTTACCAGTTTTTAAGACGTAATTTGAGTTTCTAGACATGTTGATTGAGAAACTATATACTCCTATATGGGTTCATAAAGATTTATACTTCCTCTGTTTCACAATATAAGCATTTTTAGCAAGCTGTTTTAGTTTGCTAAAAAATCTTATATTGTGAAACGGAGGGAGTACATCGGTTAGAGTATGGATAAAATGAAAATTCAGATATAGTGCCAATATGAAGGTGGATATATAGGTGGAGGCACATAAGGATCTGAGCAGAATTTTAAGTCTTCGATGGGGGTCGAAATGATGATACTTGAGGGCGTCTTTCTCCATCTTCGGTGCATTATGTAAGAGGACTTCCATGACACTAGACCATGGTATGTAGGATCTAGGGCCTCTATGGAGGCTGTTGGGGGGGGGGGGGGGGGGGGGGGGGTAGCCGGACCCTTGCATGAGGTTTGGCAGGGTGGTACTTTGCACTTCTAGGCGAAAACCGAAGTCTTCAACTATGGTCGATGCTGACGACGATGACGCCCCATACGTGTATTTTCCTCCTCCTGGGAGAAGAACACACCGGCACTCACTCCGTGCCACACATATGGCGGTGGTGGGTGAACACCTACAGTCAGTAGTAGACTCAAGAAATTGTTTCTATGCACATCTAACTCAGAAGGTACACCTGTCAAAAAAAAACTCAGAAGGTACGTGCTGGATTCCTCCGGTGTATATGCAGTACAGTACACGATTTCATCGATGTGTACAAACGTAAGCATCTGCTTTCATAACTATCGCTATCCTTTCTGTAGATATCAATGGAAATTCATCTTGTCAACAAGTTGGGATTTTGGTTTCAGAGCTCCATGGAGCTTACAAAAAACGAACAAGACAAGTGCCTCATCTTCACCACAAGAAGAACATATTCTCTGCCCATCAATCTTTTTTAGTCAGACTACATTTCATAAGCACTCCTCTTTCCAGATTTAATTAGAAAATCATTTTTTAAGAAGGGGAAATGTTTGGTCCCTACATGGACGTACCTCCTTATATATTGTCAAACAGAAACTAGAAAATTTGTTTCGATGAACTTACAAAATCCAAAACAATCCTATGGCATGTACATGCTAGAATGCATAATAAATCCACTAGATTTCATTGATTGGAAAATGTTTACAAATGTAGGATGTACAAAAGACACAAATACTATGATCTAAATTAGCAAAAGTGGTACCATTGTAGCACTATATACCATTATAGATCTTATTTTTATGTGCTTCACGAATATCATTTTTTTAATGAATTTTCACTCATCCATTGTGTATTACCATATCTATAAATGGGATTTTTGGAAGAAAAAGATTAAGTCACATATTCGTTTACTAGACATGGTTATTTCTTAGTCAGCTCAGAAATGGTTACTACAATTATTAGTTGATGTTTATAGTTGTTCGATGATGATCCCTTTATAATTGCATGAGTCACAATGATGAGATAGGATGGTACTTAGCGTTGACTTAGAAATAATAATTTGTCACTTGCCTAAGAAATTGAAAAAAGTTATTTACTTATTTATTTATTTATTTCAAGGTAAATGTTCATAGATTAAAGAGCCAAAAGGATCTACCAGGTATTAAGACGTAATTTGAGTTTCTAGATACGTTGATTGAGAAACTATATACTCCTATACGGGTGCATAAAGATTTATATACATCGGTTAGAGCATGGATAAAATGTCAATCCAGATGTAGTGTCGATATGAAGGTGGATAGGTGGAGGGGCATAGGATCCGAGAAAAATTTGAAGTCTTTGATGGGGGTCGATATGATGATCCTTGAGGGCATCTTTCTCCTTCTTCTGGGCATTATGGAAGAGAACTTCCATGATAATAGACCGTCGTATGTCGGATCTAGGGCCGCTATGGAGGCTGGGTTCGCCACTGCCGACAACGTTGTTTTTTCTCTTATCTCAAGTATATGCGTTTTGTACTTTTTTTAGTTTTCCTACTATGTTAATAAAATGGGTAGAGCGTGTGTCTTTCTGTTCACAAGAATAAACATGAAGGTGTTGTTTGCACTGGTTGAAACCATGGACCGTACTCGCTACACATGGTCGTTCCGTGCCACTGGTTGTGTTTACCATGGAGTAAATAAAAGCAACCAGTACAGATGTGATACGGTGTTTTAGACAGTTGAGATACGGTATCTCTGTGGATATGCATACCAGTGGTGATGATGACGTAATTAAGATGCAGGTGGGAGTACCAGTTCGAGTACATACAGGCTGATCGATGCCCACGGAGTTCTAGCTTTGAAAGCCGAAGTGATGAACAACGGAATTTCCATTGAATTTCCCCAGCGCACGGATGGAGCTGTAAAGGTGGCATCATCTAATCCGCTTTTGAAGCTTAGAGTGGGGCGCGCGAGCTTTTGGTCCATTCTTCTTCAGCCTCACAACACCACATTACCAACCCAAAAAAAAGCGAGAGAAACGCCAGAAAGTTGTGCCGACTTACACAATTCAAGCTAGTAGTAGTTCTAGAGTCTAGTAAGACGCAACAGGGTTTCTCGAGAATTCTGCAGGAACAAACCAGCACAGACGTTGGTGTCGGTACACCATGCATGGGTCCGTCAAGATCCTCACCAATGTGATCATGAAGACGGAATGATCCGGGCGCTTCTCACTCGATCGTGCATTGCGTTTTGAAGAAGGTAGGTAGGTAGTGCGGCTGGCTGTGAACTAGTGGCGCGGGTGCAGCAGTCTTTGGCTGGCGGTGTGGAGCCAGACGCGGCGGAAGGCGGCGACGACGGCGCGGTGGTGCTCGGCGGCGTTGAGCGCGAGGTAGCACGCGAGGAGCTCCTCGAGGTCGTCCGAGGAACGGATGTCGTTGGCAGCCACCATCTCCGCCATGCTCTCGGCCATCTCCCGCTCCGGGTCCGACGACGCCTTCACCACCACCAGGCTCTCGTACAGCCACCGCCGCCTCCTCGTCGTCGTCGTCTCCAAGCGCGGCGGCGCCGTTTCCACCGCCTTCTCCTTGTCCTTCCGGGCAGTGTTGTCGTCGTGGCCGCGGCGCCGGCGCCTGCTGGACGGCTTCACGTGGAACCCCCGCGCCCTGCAGGTTGACGGCGTTGTTGCGGCCGAGGTGGTGCTGGCGCTGGGGCTAATAACGGCGACGGTGTCCGCGGTGGGGTGGTCCTTGGCGAGGGGCCTCGTGACGATGCGCGGAAGGTTGAGCTCGGGCGTCCCCGGCGGCGCGTCGGTCCCGCCGAGCCTGCCGGCGCGGCGGTGGACGACGTCGACGCGGACGTCCAGGACCGTGCCGTCGTCGTCGTCGGCGCGCGGGGCGATGCACCTGAGCCCGCCTTCCGGGCGCGCGCGGTCCGCGGTGGGGAAGTAGTAGGATGCTCTGTTCGGGGAGTAGCCGGCGCACGGTGCCGGTGGCTGGCACTGCTGGCTTCTCTGTTCGTCCGTCGATGCCACCGTGGTGGTGGTGGTGACGGCCGCGATCGCCTCGTCCGCGGCGCCATGGGGGGTCGGAGTCGGAGTCGGAGTCGGGCACGCGCCTGATCGCTTGGGCTTCCTCCTCTTCCTCCGGAGCCTGTGGAACCAGGAGGAGGAGGAGGAGGCTGGCATGGCGTGGGGCGGGAGACAGAGACACTCTGTTCTGCCGTGTGTAGTACGGGCGAGTTGCAGCGCGCACCTACTGGTCACAATGGAATTGCAGTGCCCCCCGGCTAGCTAGCTGGCTCGTGGTGGTTGAGGGGAGATATATATCGCGAAATGTGGCGACACGTCTGCTAGATTTCTTTCTGATGAAGGGGGAAGGGAAGATATGGAGTATATATCTAGTTGTCAGAGGAGGAGCAAGGAAGGGGTTTTGGAGTGTGAACCGATGTGTGGTATTTGATGCACATGAAATGCAAGATACTTGGTGTGTCATGGGTATGGGAAGCACAATGGCTGTACATGTCAAAGTTTTCGTCTACGCTGCATCATTTGTCTGCAAAACAAATGCGGGGGGGTCCGATCGTTACAAAGGTTTGGGCGTGGGGCAGGGAGCTTGTCGAGCCCGATGGCCCCAAAATTGAACACCACCATGTGCCGGTCGGTGGCTGCAAGTACTAGTAATTAATAAAGCCAAGCATGTCCCGGCGGCGATGGAAAACGTGAGCTACTCACTCACGACGATCGACGGATACATACAACGCGTCTCGTCGGGTACCCCATCGGCGAAGCAGCATACTGCGTACACGGTGATGAGGGTCGTCGCTCACGGCCAAACGACTGATTAGGCCGCGTGCGCGTTCAGTGGGCGACAAGGATGACGGGATCATTGCAGGTGGATTGGCACCGGCCGTGGCTTGCGCGCGGTGCTATCTAAGCTAGTCTTTGTTTGCAAAAAGATGAGCTTCTTTTCTTCTTTTTTTTCGGGTAAAAATATGAGCTTCTTCACCTTCAGGTAGTCCATATGTTCATTCACTTGTTTAAACTTGGTTCATATTCATGGTATTGCTTTCAATTATACTCCATGCTTATTTTGTGTGCTTGTTGAGTACTCCCTCCGTTTAAAAATATAAAGGCATGTTTCATTCAGAGGATTTACATAGAAAACTTAAATGATTAAATCCCATAGGAAATATCCTATGATGGTTATTTGATTTGTAGGATTGATTCTTATAGGAAATTTTCCTAGAGAATTCTTTGGACTAGATTGCATAGGAAATCTAACATCCACTCAAACCTCTTTTTTAGAATCCTTTGCTTTTCCTTTGATGGAATCAAACAAACTTTCTAGAATATGGGTTCCTATAGGAATGAAGTGGGCATGACAATGCAATCCTATGTTTTTCCTATTATCGTACTTTTTTATCCTATGAATCAAACAGGCCCTAAGATGTTTTAAATTTGTAAAGTAAATGTATCCAGACACCTTTTAGTGTGTAGGTTCAAATAAATCTACACACTAAAAGGTGTCTAGATACATTAGCTTCACTAACCTAAAACATCTTATATTTTTAAATGGAGGCATTCATGTAGCTCCTACTGCTTGTTCACTCACAGAATTTCACAACCCCTTTGCCTTTGATCACCGAGCTACATCATGATAACTCCCATACATCAGATCATGATCCCCCATAGCGTGGGACTACCCTGTGTGTATAAACCATGTTTTGGTTGCTCAAATGATCACACTGTTTGCTCCACAAGGTGGGTTTGGGATTTACTAGTCCCCACCTAGTACGTTGTTTGCTTAGAACGGATGGTCTTGGATTCCCTCGTAGCATATTCATTTGTGGCTTCACCACTCAGTTCTATATGGTCTGTACGAGCTTGATACAAGCTTCCTCTTGTGTTTCATATTATATACTCTGTTATATTCAACTTCATGTGTTGGTTTCTCCAACCGCACAAGGGAGACATTGTCGGATTTTGTAGGGGTTCGTAGCATGGAAAACAAAAAAATTCTATCGCATGAACACACACAAGCCATGATCTAATCTAATAGATGGGTGCAACGAGTTGATAGAGTACTAACCCTCGAAGATCCAAAGCGTTTAACGAGATCGTATTCTCGTGATTGATGTAGTCGTTCACTTGCCGGTCTCAAAATCACGAAGATGATCCTTCTGGCGCTGCGTTCCGGCAGCGCTCCCGCAGTCAGTCACACGTTCGGTACTCGATGAAGACCTTTCTCTCCCTTATTCCAGCAGGCAGTGGAGGTTGTAGATCTCTTCTCGATTCCAGCATGACAGCATGGTGGTGAAACGGAGGAGTAGATCCCGCAGGGCTTCGCCTAAGCCGGAACGAGTATTGTGGAGTAGAGAGGGCCTTGGCTACTAGGGTTTAGAGGCCAAGGAGTGGAGGTGGCCGACGGCTAGAAGAGGGCTAGGCAGCAACGACTTGAGGAGGTACTAGGGCGGCGGCGACTTGGGGGCGCTGCCGGCCTAGGGTTTTGGGAGGGAGGGTTAGGGGGCGCCCTACCCCTCCTTATATAGGTGGGGAGAGGCGGTTGGGGGGAGGGGAGTCGTCCCCCAACTCCTCTTCATGGCCAGCGGCAAGGGAGGTAGGGGAAACCTTCCCTAACTAGGTTTCCTCTCCTGCCTCCACTAGGCAACCATGTTGGGATTTGACATTTTCAAATTGGCGTTTGACTATTCAAACTAGAGTTTGATTTTTATCTTCCCATTGACCAGCCAAGTGATCTAGGACATGATGCAACCATTCCACATTGATATGACACATCCATGTACCCTTCCTACTACGGAGTGGTGGACCTTCTAGACCCTTCTAGAAGATTCCGGTGAAAACACCGAAAACATTTCCGAACTCCAGAAATGGACTTTCCTTATATGAATCTTATTCTCCGGACCATTCCAGATCTCCTTGTAATGTCCTGGATCCTATTAGAGACTCCGAACAACATTTGGTCCCCAACTCATTACCATATCTACTAAACAACATCGAATCCTTAAGTGTGTCTCCCGACGGTTCGTGAATTATGCAGACATGATCGAGACACTTCTCCGATCAATAACCAATAGAGGAATCTAGAAATTCATATGGCTCCCACATATTTCTATGATTACTTCGTGATCGTTACATATGATACCAATTTCCCTTTGTCTCGCGGTACTTTACTTATTTGAGGTTTGATCGTCGGTATCTCTGCGTACCTAGTTCAACCTCGTTACCGATAATTACTCTTTACTCGTTCCTATGATATGTGATTCCCTGTGAGCTAGTCACATGCTTGCAAGCCAATTGGATGACATTCCACCGAGAGGGCCTAGAGTATATCTGTCCGTCATATGGATGGACAAATCCCACTCTTGATCCATGTGCCTCAACACATACTTTCAGAATACTCAATGCCACCTTCATAACCACCTAGTTACGAAGTGGTGTTTGATGTAATCAAAGCATCCATCCAGTGATGGTTATTAACATGATCTCATGGTCGAAGGATTTAGATTACTATGTATCTGAAAGCTTATAGCAAACAAACTATTGAAATGACTTGATCTTATGATACACTTAACTATAGGAGTATGTCCATCATATCATTCTCCTAATGATATGACCTTGTTATTAATAACATCCAATGTTCATGGTTAGGAAACCATAATCATCAATTAATCAACAAGCTAGTATTACAAAAGGCTTACTAGGGACTCTTACATGTTTACAAATCACACAAGTATTAATGTTTCCGGTTAATACAATTATAGCATGGTATATAAACATTTATCATAAACATAACGATATAATAATAACTACTTTTATTCTTGCCTCTTGGGCATATCTCCAACAGTCTCCTACTTGCACTAGAGTCAATAATCTAGATTACATGGTAATATACCTAACACCCATGGCATTCTAGTTTTGGTCAGGTTTTACCGTAGGGAGAGGTTTAGTCAACAGATCCACCACATTTAGATCTGTGTGTACTTTTCAAATCTTTATGTCACCATATTGGACATGCTCATGAATAGCATGAAAACACAGCTTGATATGCTTCAGCTTCTTGTGTGACCTTGGCTCCTGTGCATTGGCTATGGCACCCATGTTATCACAGTAGATAGCAATTAGGTCAAACGTACTAGGAACCACACCAATCTCCGCAATGAACTCCTTCATCCATATCACCTCTTGTGAAGCCTTCAGAGCAGCTATGTATTCCAATTCAGTTGAAGATCTCGCCACAACGCTTTGCGTAGCACTCCTCCATCTCACCGATGCACCATTCAAAGTAAATACGTATCTAGATTGTGATTTAGAATCATCCGGATCGGTGTTCCAACTAGCATCGGTGTAACCGTTAACAACGAGTTGTTCATCACCTCCATAAGAAAGAACCATATCCTTAGTTCTTCTCAAATACTTTAGGATATTTTTGACCGCTGTCCAGTGATCTACTCTTGGATCACTTTAATATCTGCTAGTTAAACTAAAAGCATATGCAATATCTGGTCGTATACATAGCATGACATACATGATAGATCCTATGGCTGAGGCATAGGGAGTCTTACTCATCCTCTGTCTATCTTCTGCCGTAGCGGGAGTTTGAGTTTTACTCAAGGTCGTATTGGGCAACAAGGGTAAGAACCCTTTCTTGTAATCTTCCATTCCAAACCTCTTTAGAACCTTGTCCAAATATTTACTTTGTGAAAGCGCTATTAAGCCTCTCGATCTATCTCTATAAATCTTTATGCCTAATATATAAGCAGCTTCGCCAAGATCCTTCATTGAAAAACTATTATTCAAATAATCTTTGATAATTTTAAGAAGTTCTATATCATTCCCAATCAACAATATGTTATCCACATATAGTACTAGGAATGCTACAGAGCTCCCACTCACTTTCTTGTAAATACAAGCTTCTCGATTAGTTTGCATAAATCCAAAACTTTTGATCACCTTATCAAAACGTTGATTCCAACTTCGGGATGCTTGCTTCAATCCATAAATGGATCGTTGAAGTTTGCATACCTTGTTAGCATCTTTAGGATCGACAAAACCTTTGGGTTGTACCATATATAACTCTTCATCAATGTCACCATTGAGGAACGTTGTTTTGACATCCATCTGTCATATCTCATAATCGTAATATGCAGCGATTGCTAAAAAAAATCCTCATAGACTTTAGCTTCACTACCGGTGAGAAAGTCTCATCGTAGTCAACTCCTTGAATTTTTCGGAACCCTTTCGCGACAAGTCGAGCTTTATAGACGGTTACATTACCATCAGCATCTGTTTTCTTCTTAAAAATCCATTTGTTCTCGATAGCCTTGCGGCCATCCGGTAAGTCCACCAAAGTCCATATTTGGTTTTGTACATGGATCCAATCTCGGATTTCATGGCTTCTTGCCATTTATTGGAATCTGGGCTCATCATCGCTTCCTCATATGTCGTAGGGTTGTCGGTGTTATCCACCAAGATGACACTCATAACAGGATCATACCAAACAGGAGTGGTACGAGTCCTTGTTGACCTTCGAGGTTAGCAGTAACTTTGTTTGAAGTTTCATGATCATTAATATTAGTTTCCTATCTTATTGGTGTAGGCGCCACAGGAAAATCTTCCGGTGCTGCGCTACTCTCAAATCCGAGAGAAGGTTCGACAACCTTGTCGAGTTCTCTTTTCCTTCCAGTCACTTCTTTCGAGAGAAACTCCTTCTCGAGAAAGGATCCATTCTTGGCAACGAAGATTTTGCCTTCGGATCTATGATAGAAGGTATATCCAATAGTTTCCTTTGGGTATCCTATGAAGATGCATTTTTCCGCTTTGGGTTCAAGCTTGTCGGGCTATAACTTCTTTACATAAGCTTCACAGCCCTAAACTTTAAGGAACGACAATTCAGGTTTCTTCCCAAACCATAATTCATACGGTGTCGTTTCAACGGATTTAGGTGGTGCCTTATTTAAAGTGAATGCGGTTGTTTCTAATGCATAACCCCAAAATGATAATGGTAAATCTGTAAAAGACATCATAGAACGAACCATATCTAAGAGAGTTCGATTACGACATTTAGACACACCATTATGTTGTGGTGTTCCCGACGGTGTCAATTGTGAAAGTATTCTGCATTTATTTAAATGCTCGCCAAACTTGTAACTTAGATATTCACCTCCACGATCAGATCGTAGAAATTTAATCTTCTTTTTACATTGATTCTCTAGTTCACTTTGAAATTCCTTAAACTTCTTGAAAGTTTCAAACTTATGTTTCACGAAATAGATATACCCATATCTACTCAAGTCATCCGTGAAAGTAAGAACATAACGATAACCACCGTGTGATGCCACACTCATCGGGCCACACACATCGGTATGTATGATTTCCAATAAGTCCATAGCTCGCTCCATTATGCCAAAGAATGGAGCCTTAGTTATTTTTCCCATCAGACATGCTTCACATCTTTTCAATTGATTCAAGATGCCCATCGGAATGGAGTTTCTTCATACGCTTCACTCCAATGTGACCAAGACGACAGTGCCACATGTATGTATAATTATCATTCAATTTCAAACGTTTAGCATCTATATTATGAACATGTGTATCACTACTATCGAGATTCAATAAGAATAGACCATCTATCATAGGCGCATGACCATAAAAGATATTGCTCATATAAATCGAAGAACCATAATAAACAAGATCTAGATATAATGTTCATGCTTAACGCAGGAACCAAATAACAATTATTTAAGTATAACTAATCCTGATGGTAGATAAAGAGGGAGCGTGCCGATAGCGATCACATTAACCTTGGAGCCATTTCCAACGCGCATCGTCACCTCATCTCTCGCTAGTCTCCGTTTATTCTGCAGCACTTGTTTCGAGTTACAAATATGAGCAATCGAACCAGTATCAAATACCCAGGCACTACTATGATTACTAGTAAGATGCACCTCAATAACATGTATATCGGATATACCTTTCTTCTTGATGTTGCCGTTCTTCAAATCTGCCAGGTATAGAAAATAGTCTTGATGACCCACAAGTATAGGGGATCGCAATAGTCTTCGAGGGTAGTATTACCCAATTTATTGATTCGACACAAGGGGAGCCAAAGAATACTTGCAAGCCTTAACAACTGAGTTGTCAATTCAGCTGCACCTAGAAATAGTTCTTGCTCATAGAAGTTTATCAGTAGCAATAGTTTGTAGTAGCAACAGCAAAGCAACAACAGTAGTAAAACAGGAGCAATAGTAACAGTAGCAGCAAACAGTAGGATATGAGAGCGGTAGGCATAGGGATGGATGGACGAGCGTTGCATGGACGAGTCTAAACATGTATCTTCAAGATCTAGGGCAATTGCAGATAAATAAGATAAAGCATCCAAGTACTAAGCAATCATAGGCATGTGCTCCATATATAGTCATGTGTGCTCGCAACGAGAACCTGCACAACATCTTTTGTCCTGCCAGCTCATGGAAGCGGGGCTTCAAGGGAACTACTGGCAATTAAGGTGCTCCTTTTAATAGAGCACCAGAGCAAAGCATTAACACTCCGTGAACACATGTGATCCTCACATCACATCCATACCCTCCGGTTGTCCCAATTTCTGTCACTTCGGGGCCTTTGGATCCGGACAATGATATGTGTACACAACTTGTAGATAAGATCACAAACAATACTATCATAATGATTCAATAATAAGTTTAGATCTCAGATGTTGGCACTCGAGCCCTAGTGACAAGCATTAAGCACAACAAGTTACAACAAAGTCAAATAGCAGTAATAGAGATACTAGGAACCATGCCCTAACAATCTTATTCGATTACATGATAGAACTCATTCAATCCCTACCATACCCATAGCCTACAGTGGGGGATTACTCACTCATGGATGAGGGAAACATGGATGGTTGATGGAGAGGCGTTGGTGATGATGATGGTGATGATCCTCTCCAAATTCCCCGCCCCGACAGGGTGACAGAACGGAGTTTCTGGTTCCAAATCACGGTTTCTGGTGGTGGCAGCGTAGCAGAACTCTTTCTATAAAAACGTCGAACCCCCCTTGGTTTTTAGGTCAAGAGGCATCTTATAGGCGAAGAGGGAGCCCGAGGGGGTGCCTGGGCTGGCCACACCCCCTCGAGGCATAGGCTGGGCCCACCCGTGCGACAGGGGTGTGTGGCCCCCCCAGGGCTCCACTCCGTATCGTATTATGGCTCCGTGGATCTTCTGGTAAAATAGGATTTTTGGCATATTTTCCGGGATTTTTCCTAATAGTTGATTTTCTGCACAAAAACTAGACACCAAGGTAATTCTGCTGAAAACAGTGTCAGTCTGTGTTAGTTCTATCCAAATCACACAAGTTTAGAGGAGAAACAATAACAAAAGTGTTGGGAAAGTAGATACGTTTTGGACGTATCAACTCCCCCAAGTTTAGCTTATTGCTTGTCCTCAAGCAATTCAGTTGAAAACTGAGTACGATAGAAGAACTTTCACGAACACATTTGCTTCATATGATGTATATATTCTCAACACAAGAGTAGATACTTAAATGTAACATCCCTAAAATCATATTTCAAACTCATGCATATCATCCATGCATCCATGATCATATAGAGTTCATTTTAAACAAATCAATTCAAAACAGGAGCATATGAGCTCATTATTTTATGTGATCAGCATTTAAAACAAATGCTATTCTCCAATGAGAGATTGTTGTTCATTGAACCAAACCTTGTTGTCTTATTGCTCTAGATTGTATTGCTAGGATTTAAACCAAAGTTTCAAAACAAATATGATTTGAAAATCAATCTCAAAACCTATTTAAAACTAGTGCTATGTCACTGCTTATTTTATTTTAAACCAAGTGACCAGGCCAATTCAAAGTGACCACTTGGTTTTATGCCCAGAAATGTGATTATTGCACTCTACAAAAATCCTGAAAAGATTTGAATTCAAACAGCTTTTTAAATCATTTGAATTTGATTCCTGAAATTGAAAACAGAAAAAGAAAAGGAGAAAAGAATTAGAAAAGGGCCGACGCCACCTATCTAGCCCAACGACAGAACCAGCCCACTAAGCCCACCCGGGTTCCCCTCTCTCTCTCTCTCACTCGCAGACAAACCCGCCAAGTCGCTGACTGCCCGACCCCACCTCCTCTCTGTTTCACTCGCTGACAAGTGGACCCTGCGACCACGTCGTCGTCGTCATCAATCACGCGCGGCCAAGGCGCTCGCTCCGCCGTTACCTCGCCGCAGTCACTGCGGGCTTAATTGCCATTGATTCTGCGCGTAATCGCCGCCCCCTTCTGCCTACTTAACCCCCTCTGCACCGCGGGCATTCGCCACCACTCCGCCACCAGGCTGCCCGCAATCGCCCTTGCACCACCGCAGGCAGAACCCTCTCCGGCGACCAATCCCGGTGAGCCCCGTGCGCCCCTTCCCCTCTAGTTCATACAGACAGCCTCGCAACTTCCTTGCGCACATTCTGACACCATTGGTTCATCCTATACTGCCCCAGGTCGTCGACTCCGTCAAGCATAGCAAGGTCCCGACGACGTCCTCAACTCCGGCGATTAAATTCGGTGAGCCCTGTGTTCCCCTTCGCCTCTGATTCACACGAGTGTGTTCGCCGTAGCCTTGCGCACCCCCTGATGCCTTTGGTTCGTGCTAGGGTGACCAGAAGCGTCGCCAACGTTGCCGTCCACCCGAGCCCGACGCTGCCAGCAACTCCGACGAGCCCGTGCAGCCGTGTCCGTGCGCCCCTTGTCAAGCCGTTGCCACGTTGAGCTTCAGTACACCGTCGCGAATCTAGTAAGCACCTCCGACGACCCCAGAGCCCCTGTAGCCACCGCGCCGCCGTAGACAGAGCCGTCATCGCCTATCGCCGCTGCCACTTGATGGTCGAGTGCTGAGCGCCGTTAGATCTAGATCTAGTGGTCACGATAGAACCTAGACGAAGCGGTATGATGCAATCAGAGCCGCGCGATTAAGTTAGATCCAGCGGCTCAAAAGCGTGATCCGACGCGAAGCGGTACCAGCCAATGGGATACCGCTGCGTGGCACAGAGTTCGTTTAAAAATTTGAATTAGATCTATTAGTTGTTTGATTTTGTTTTAGCCATAACTTTTGATTCCCACGTTCAAATTTGACAAATTTTATATCAATGGAATCAGGAGAGCAAGCCCTTTCCAAATATGCAATGTGTTTAATGTTTTGTTTCTGTTAAAATGGTTTTATTTACAAAAACATGTGTAGGGCTATTTTGTGTATATAAATTATTTGAGAAATGTTTTAATGTTTAAACAAATGTTGTTTGGCAAGTTTTGAACTTGTTTATGAACCAGTACTGTGCACTTGTCTTGTTGAGTTTAGAAATTCATCACATATCATATTGCATGCATCCATATATTTTTGCTTGTATTTATTTTGTATGTGATTTGTTGCTATGATTTTATGTGTAGGTTTTGGTGCCAATAGTGATTGTGATTGTCAGGAGTGTAGCTACTCTCCAAACTACCAAGGCAAGTGGTGCTTCATGATATTTTACCCCTATGTTTTCTACTAAGCATTAGAAGTATTTTGCTAGTCTTGCATGTTATATTTTGCTTATATGCTATGGTTGGGAAATCCTAGTAGTTGTAGAATTGCTAGAAATTTCTAAGTTAAGATGCTTATCCATGCCATGCTTAGCCTAGCTAGTAGCAACCAAAGGGTGGTGAAATATACATGCTATGATAAAAATATTTCTAAGTCTTTGGACTTGTGTTTTGCCTAATAAAACAACTAAGTGAATGAAACACCTGGGTGGAATGAAAGGAATGGTTTATGTTGAGTGGTTACACAAGGCCCATTTCTATGGTTTACCTTGTGTATCTCACTTGTGGAAAGCCACCCAGGAACAAAGGGATTTGAGAGGCCAAATGTTAAGAAGCTTCTAGTGCAGCCACTTGGCAATATGGGCTCTGCCACGATCATATAGGTTGCAATAACTTAGCCATTTGGACAGTTGGTGGTAGTGGGATGATAGGTTGGAGCACGTCCATTTGGTCTAAGGGAAGGCTTCTGAAAGGTCCTGTCTTGGTGAAAATCAAGGCTTGTGGGGAAAGTGCACAACCTCTGCAGATGGAAGAATCTAAGTACTTATCCATGTTCCTGGTATTGGACAACTTGAGCATCAAGACATGGAAGCTATCAAGAATCTCCTCATCCCAATTTCTAAGTAAAACTTGTGGGTGAACAAGGGTGAAGGACCCCAATGTCTATTGGTGGTTCCTTGGGAAAAGTTTTGACAAAGAAAAACTTAGTGTTTTCGCTAATAGGCAAAACCTATTTTGAGCAAAGCAAGCCTAAACTACACTTAGCCAAATTTGCATATAGTATTTAGTCCACCAAATATTATACTAAGGTATCACTTGCCAATACTATTCCAATGTATTGACCCACTGTGGCTGTAATTTGTGATGTTGCAGGTTACTCTGATGAAGATTAGGAGTCATGAGTCTACACTCAACATGTTTGCCTGTGGCACATGAAGATGAAGACTTTTATTTATTTACTTATTTAAACTCTTGTACTAGGCCTGTGGCCTTGGAGTTGTAAAGACTATGTTTGTCTCTGGAATGACTGTAATAATGACCTTTGTTTCTGTGTACTTCATCTTAAACTGTGGATGCTAGCATTGATCCAGGGACTAGCATTGCAATCATAGGGATCCTTATCCTTTATAAAGGAGGGATCTTAAAGATGGTACCAGAGCACTGTGTGGCCTGTAGGATTATGACCCTAGGATTGGAAACCACTAAGGAAAAAATTTCAACAACTTCTACACTTGTCTATTCTTCTCGTAAACTTTTCTAATCTTCTTTCTCATCTCTATTTGTAGATGAACTCCATCAACAAAGCCGTAAGGAAAGGACCACTCATGACAATGACTTTGGAGTGTGAGACAGAATTCCCCAAGGCTCTCAAGGACCTCATGATTGCAATGGAAATACATGGTGCAGCTGTGTACAAAGGTTTTCCTATGATGGATGAAGGAGTTGAGTACTGGTGGGTGCAACTTCACTTGTATAAAAACAAGGAAGACAACCACAAGGAATCAGGATTCTACATGTTCACCAATTAAGTGATGCACACTACATTCTTTGATTCAGCAAGGGATGCAGCTTGGAAGACCATCAAAGAACTTGGTGATAGAGTCAAGTGCAGAATGCTCAACATCCAAAATGACCTAAAGGAAGAGAAGAAACATACCCAAGAGTTGGAGGCTACCAACCAAACCTTAAGAGGAGACATTATAGACTTAGTAATGGAGTCGTGTGCTCAAGATAGAGTGATTGCTTCTAGAAATATTGTGTTAGCCAACATATCTAGTGAGATAGGATTGTAAGCGTACTTCGTTAGTTGGACCACCACTTATCACCTTATTTTCCAAATGTTGCTTAAAATAAGTTGAACCTTGGTTGTTGTAATGGATCCATGTATGCCATGACTTGTGTGTTTTGATTTCCAAAGATATGCATGTGATGTTTTGCCTTGTGTTTTATCTTAAATTGTGTTGTTTCTAACTTTTTCTATCTTATAAATAGATGCCTAATGTTACCATCAGCACTATTGAGGAGTTCCAGGGAACTCGCTTTGGCCCTCGTATTATTGAGCTCACTACTTTGCTCAATCTCCCTCTTCCTACCATCATGGTGCTTCCCCTCACCAAGTTTGAGAGGAAAGACCTTTGGGGTTTCAAGGTCAATCAGCCCGGACGCCAGACTGAGCCTACCACAGAGGCTATCATCTTCAAGCTCATGCACGATGACAAGGAGAGAGGCCTAGAGGTAGTCATGCAGGACTTGATTGGACGTCTGTTAGGGAGACACTCTCGACAGGTTAGAGGTACTCACTTCCACGCCTTCGGTAGACGTGATGAGGATGGAGAGGCCATCGACTTCGAAGACACTTCGAGGGAGACAGCAGAGCCGATTCGTCTATACCTCCAGGACTTAGAGGTTCTTCTTAGGCACGTGGACACTGATAGGACCAACGTCATGCTCAGCAATGACGAACTCCAGGTGCAGCTTCGTGAGAAGGACAAGCTCTTCGCGGAGCAAGATGAGATAGTCAAGGAGATGGAGGCAAAGTTCGAGAGTCAGGACAGAAAGTTCAAGAGTCAAGAGAAGCGAGTCAAAGATAGGAACAAGAGGATTCGATACATGACTATAGAACTGGAGGCCAAGGACTTCGAGCTCGAGCATCAGCAGAGTGTGATTGAGAGGCTTCGTTCTCAGAAGAGGGCTCTCAAAGCCAAAGTAGAGACCTTGACTACCAATGTCGAGGAATACAAGACCGCTATGGAGAATGCAGGTCTTACCTTTGTTGAGGAGGAGGTTGATGCCGAGGAGTAGTGATGACTACTCATTTATCATTTATTTATCATACTTTATTTGAGTCACAATGACCATCCAACATGTGGATGGCTTGTTATTGGTGTGTTTACTTTGCAAACTTGTCGTTTTTGTTGTTGAACTATTATTATTATGATGCATGCTTGATGTATTGTGCACGATAGCATCTATGGGTATCTCATTCTTATCTCTATTGAAAAAACCACAGATGCCTCCCCGTCGTGCCAATCCCAACCCCAACAACAACAACATCACCCCTCAGATGCAGCAAATGATGACAACTCAGACTCAGCTGATGCAAATGATGACTACGTTCATCCAGAACTAGAACAACAACAACAACAACAACAATAACAACAATAACAACAACAATAACAACCCACCGGGTTTTGACATGCTTACCAGGTTCTTGAGATTGAGGCCAGCAAAGTTCTCAGGAACAACTGATCCCATGGTAGCCAATGATTGGCTACGCTCTGTGAACAAGGACTTGGTAACAGTTGGCTGTACTGATGAAGAGAAAGTCAGATTTGCAGCTCACTTGTTGGAAGGACCAGCAGCCACTTGGTGGGATAATTTCCAAATCACCACTCCCATTGCAGATGTGACATGGGCTATCTTTAAAGATGGCTTTCGTACTGCTCACATCTCATCTGGAGTGATGATTCTGAAGAAGAAAGAGTTCCATAATCTGAAGCAGCGCCACCGCAGCGTGGCTGAATATATTGAGGAGTTCAACAATCTGGCGCGTTATGCACCGGACGAAGTTGACACCGATGCCAAGAGGAAGGAAAAGTTCCTTGAAGGGTTGAATGATGAACTAAACCTGCAGCTATCAGTGGCCTATGTTCCCACATACCAGTCTCTTTGTGATAAGGCTGCTATTTTGGAGAACAAAATGAAGCAAGTTGAGAGTAGGAAGAGAAAGCACTCGGACAAGCACAGATCGGGATCGTCTCACAAGCGTTCCCATTATGATGATAGTGGAAGCTCAGGATCCCACAAGCATGGAAAATTCAACAAGCACCACAACCACAACCGTCATCATGACAACAAGCATCACCGTAGTCATGACAAGTACAAAAAACACAAGGGTGGATATAAGAGCCACCACAGTGGTAGTGGAAGTGACAGTGGAAGCCAGCCTGTCAAGAAGGATATTAGTCAGGTTGAGTGTTTCAAGTGCAAAAAGATGGGGCATTATGCAAATGAATGCCTAGAAAAGAAAGTTGAAGGACCCAACAAGCCCAACCCTTTTCAGAAGGGACAAGTGAACCACATCAATGTGGAGGAAATCTATGAAGAGCCAGATGCTGTTGCTGGTAAGTTCAAACTCAATTCTATTCCAGCACTTGTTCTTTTTGATACTGGAGCATCGCATTCATTCATATCAAAAGCATTTGGTGATAGAAATGGGTTTCCAACTGAAAACATTGGGTGTCCAATAAAAGTTAGTTCTCCAGGTGGAGATATGATAGTAAGTCTTGGATGCCGGGATCTAGTGATAGAGTTTGGAAAGCATAAGTTTCCAGTGAGTCTGATAATCCTAGATTCCCAAGGACTGGATGTAATTTTGGGAGTGGATTGGATGGATAAGTATGAAGGAGTATTAGATTGTGCTAATCGTACTGTTGCACTCACAACCCCAGAAACAAAACGGATTAAATTCAAGTCTAGCTTTGAATCAAAAGGGAGTAAGCTAAATTCTCTTAAGGGGGTTAGCATAGACAGTGTGCCAATTGTGAGTGAATATCCGGATGTGTTTCCGGAAGAATTGCCTGGAATGCCACCAGATAAAGATGTGGAGTTCCTTATTGATTTGCTACCAGGATCTGGACCAATAGCAAAGAGACCGTACAAGATGTCAGTTGATGAACTGAAAGAACTCAAGAAACAACTTGGAGAGAAGTTGCAGAAAGGATTTATTCAACCAAGTTCTTCATCTTGGGGAGCCCTAGTTTTGTTTGTGGAAAAGAAGGATAGAAGTCAAAGGTTATGTATAGATTACCGTTCACTCAATGAGGTGACTATCAAGAACAAATATCCTTTGCCTAGAATCAATGACTTGTTTGATCAGCTAGAAGGAGCTTGTGTGTTCTCAAAAATTGATCTTCGGTCAGGTTATTTCCAACTCAAGATAAGAGAGCAAGACATACCTAAAACAGCTTTCACCACAAGGTATGGATTGTATGAGTATACCGTGATGCCATTTGGTTTGACCAATGCACCAGCATACTTCATGAATATGATGAACAAGGTGTTCATGGAGTTTCTTGATAAGTTTGTTGTCGTTTTCATCGATGACATTTTAATCTACTCTAAGAGCAAAGAAGAACATGAAGGACATTTGCGTTTGATACTTGAGAAAATTAGAGAGCATAAATTATATGCCAAATTCAGCAAGTGTGAATTCTGGTTGAATGAAGTTGGATTTCTTGGACACGTTGTGTCAGGAGATGGTGTAGCGGTTGATCCTGCTAAAGTATCAGCTGTAACTGAATGGGAATCTCCCACATCAGTGAAAGAAGTTCATAGTTTCCTTGGCTTAGCTGGTTACTATAGAAGATTCATTGATAATTTCTCCAAGGTAGCTAAGCCTATGACAGAATTGCTAAAGAAAGACAAGAAATTTGCTTGGTCTGAAGGTTGTGAACTCAGCTTCCAAGAATTGAAGAAGAGACTTGTGACAGCAAAAGTCTTATGTCTGCCAGATTTGGAGAAGGATTTCCAAGTATATTGTGATGCATCTCATCATGGTTTGGGTGCAATACTTATGCAAGAAGGAAAAGTTGTGGCTTATGCCTCGAGACAACTCAAAACTCATGAAGTGAACTATCCTACTCATGATTTAGAGTTAGCCTCTGTTGTCCATGCACTCAAAACATGGAGACATTATCTTTTGGGAAAGCATTGTGAAGTGTTCACAGATCACAAGAGTTTGAAGTATATCTTCACCTAGAAGGAAATTAATATGAGACAAAGAAGATGGCTAGAACTCATCAAGGACTATGACTTGAGTTTGCAATACCACCCCGGTAAAGCAAATGTTGTAGCGGATGCTCTAAGCCGTAAGGTTTTTGTGAATGGCCTCACTAAGGGAGAACTACCAGATGATCTGTGTGCCCAATTTAGAGACCTCAGATTGGAGATTGTGCCTGAAGGACATCTCATGTCTTTGGATGTTCAACCTACTTTGTTGGAAAAAACCAAGGAAGCCCAGAAGACTGATAAGGAAATTGAAGAGATCAAGGAAAAGATTGGCAAGGGAAAAGCCAAAGGATTCCATGAAGACAAACAGGGTACTTTATGGCATGGAAAACGTATTTGTGTTCCACAAGATCCGGAGCTTCGGAAACTGATTTTACAAGAAGCACAACTCACCGTATTCCATTCATCCGGGTAACACAAAAATGTACATGGATATGAAGGAAAGATTTTGGTGGAATAATCTCAAGAAGGACATCGGCGAACATATTGCTTTGTGTGATGTGTGTAGTAGAGTGAAGGCGGAACATCAGAAACCAGCAGGTTTGCTTCAACCACTACCTAGTCCTGATTGGAAGTGGGACAAGATTGATATGGATTTCATTACCGAATTGCCAAGGACCCGGTCAGGATATGATTCTATTTGGGTAGTAGTGGATCGCCTAACTAAAGTGGCTCATTTCATACCCGTGAAGACAACTTACACAAGTGCTAAGTTAGCCAAGATCTATATGAGCAGAATAGTGTGTCTACATGGAGTACCCAAAAGTATTGTGTCTGATAGAGGAACCCAATTCACTTCTCATTTTTGGAGGCAATTATATGAGTCATTGGGAACGAGGTTGGAATTCAGCACCGCTTTTCATCCTCAGACTGATGGACAGACAGAAAGGACTAATCAGATTCTTGAAGATATGTTGAGGGCATGTGCCCTAGACTATGGAGCCAGTTGGGAAGAAAGTCTGCCTTACGCAGAATTCTCTTATAATAATAGCTATCAAGCCAGTATTGAGATGGCACCGTTTGAGTTTCTTTATGGGAGAAATTGTACCACCCCATTGCTATGGAATGGTGTGGGAGAAAGAAGTTTGTTCGGACCAGAACTTATCAAAGAAGCTAAAGAGAAAGTCAAGCTGGTTAAGGACAGATTAAAGATAGCACAGTCCCGACAGAAAAGCTACGCAGATCCTAAGCGTAGAGAAGTCACCTATGAAGTTGGTGATAGAGCTTATCTTAGAGTGTCACCACTTCGTGGAGTGAAGAGGTTTGGAGTCAAAGGGAAGTTAGCCCCAAGATATGTTGGACCATTCAAGATTCTGAGTCGTAAAGGAGAAGTTGCTTATGAAATTAAATTGCCAGAATCTTTGTCAGCTGTTCATAATATGTTTCATGTGAGTCAGCTTAAGAAATGCCACCCAGAAATGGAAGAAACTTCTTTGAAGGATACTATACCTTTGGAAGAGGTTCAATTGGAAAGTGACCTCACTTATGAGGAGAAACCTATCAAGATTCTTGAGACTGCAGAAAGAGTTACTCGGACTAAGACTATCAAGTTCTGCAAGGTTCAATGGAACCATCATTCCAAAGAGGAAGCAACATGGGAAAGAGAAGATGATCTTCGGAAAGACCACCCTCACATATTTGCTAGCCAATCCAAATCTCGAGGGCAAGATTCACCTTAAGGGGGTTAGATTTGTAACATCCCTAAAATCATATTTCAAACTCATGCATATCATCCATGCATCCATGATCATATAGAGTTCATTTCAAACAAATCAATTCAAAAATAGGAGCATATGAGCTCATTATTTTATGTGATCAGCATTTAAAACAAATGCTATTCTCCAATGAGAGATTGTTGTTCATTGAACCAAACCTTGTTGTCTTATTGCTCTAGATTGTATTGCTAGGATTTAAACCAAAGTTTCAAAACAAATATGATTTCAAAACCAATCTCAAAACCTATTTAAAACTAGTGCTATGTCACTGCTTATTTTATTTTAAACCAAGTGACCAGGCCAATTCAAAGTGACCACTTGGTTTTATGCTCAGAAATGTGATTATTGCACTCTACAAAAATCCTGAAAAGATTTGAATTCAAACAGCTTTTTAAATCATTTGAATTTGATTCCTGAAATTGAAAACAGAAAAAGAAAAGGAGAAAAGAATTAGAAAAGGGCCGGCGCCACCTATCTAGCCCAACGACAGAACCAGCCCACTAAGACCACCCGGGTTCCCCCCTCTCTCTCTCTCTCACTCGCAGACAAACCCGCCAAGTCGCTGACCGCCTGACCCCACCTCCTCTCTGTTTCACTCGCTGACAAGTGGACCCTGCGACCACGTCGTCGTCGTCGTCAATCACGCGCGGCCGAGGCGCTCGCTCCGCCGTTACCTTGCCGCAGTCATTGCGGGTTTAATTGCCATTGATTCTGCGCGTAATCGCCGCCCCCTTCTGCCTACTTAACCCCCTCTTCACCGCGGGCATTTCCCCTCACCTAGCGTCACCACTCCGCCACCAGGCTGCCCGCAATCGCCCTTGCACCGCCGCAGGCAGAACCCTCTCCGGCGACCAATCCTGGTGAGCCCCGTGCGCCCCTTCCCCTCTAGTTCATACAGACAGCCTCGCAACTTCCTTGCACACATTCTGACACCATTGGTTCATCCTATACTGCCCCAGGTCGTCGACTCCGTCAAGCACAGCAAGGTCCCGACGACGTCCTCAACTCCGGCGATTAAATTCGGTGAGCCCCGTGTTCCCCTTCGCCTCTGATTCACACGAGTGTGTTCGCCGTAGCCTTGCGCACCCCTTGATGCCTTTGGTTCGTGCTAGGGTGACCAGGAGCGTCGCCAACGTCGCCGTCCACCCGAGCCCGACGCTGCCAGCAACTCCGACGAGCCCGTGCAGCCGTGTCCGTGCGCCCCTTTTCAAGCCGTCGCCACGTTGAGCTTCAGTACACCGTCGCGAATCTGGTAAGCACCTCCGACAACCCCAGAGCCCCCTGTAGCCACCGTGCCGCCGTAGACAGAGCCGTCGCCGCCTGTCGCCGCCGCCAGCGCCGCCACTTGATGGTCGAGTGCTGAGCGCCGTTAGATCTAGATCTAGTGGTCACGATAGAACCTAGACAAAGCGGTATGATGCAATCAGAGTGCGCGATTAAGTTAGATCCAGCGGCTCAGAAGCGTGATCCGACGCGAAGTGGTACCAGCCAATGGGATAGCGCCGCGTGGCACAGAGTTCGTTTTAAAATTTTGAATTAGATCTATTAGTTGTTTGATTTTGTTTTAGCCATAACTTTTGATTCCCATGTTCAAATTTGATAAATTTTATATCAATGGAATCAGGAGAGCAAGCCCTTTCCAAATATGCAATGTGTCTAATGTTTTGTTTCTGTTAAAATGGTTTTATTTACAGAAACATGTGTAGGGATATTTTGTGTATATAAATTATTTGAGAAATGTTTTAATGTTTAAACAAATGTTGTTTGGCAAGTTTTGAACTTGTTTATGAACCAGTACTGTGCACTTGTCTTGTTGAGTTTAGAAATTCATCAGATATCATATTGCATGCATCCATATATTTTTGCTTGTATTTATTTTGTATGTGATTTGTTGCTATGATTTTATGTGTAGATTTTGGTGCCAATAGTGATTGTGATTGTGAGGAGTGTGATTGCAATGCCTGTTGAGGGTACTTAGTTGAATACTTCTCATGTCCCTTAACCATATAAAGATGCCTATGATAGGGCCAATAATGACTTAGTTGCATACTTCTCATATCCCTATTGAGGGTTTGAGCTCTCATTGCCCTATCATAGGCATCTTTATATGGTTAAGGTGAAAGTGAGGTCCAATATGAGTTATATGCTTGACAAACCATAAAATATAAATCTCATGTCCCTTGAGTATGAGGGCCACTCCTCATGCTATTCAACTTTAGTTACCTGTAAGTTCTTATCATCATAAATACATGCATATCATAGAGAACCGCCAACGGGGTACCCCTTGCACATGATACAGGAGCTATCCCGTGATCAAAATGACAAGGCAAGCAGACAATGAGCATCTCAGCGATATTTTTATTTGCTATTTGCATAGGTTTTTATTGAGGATGCTTCACAGATTGCTCATTATGGTTTGCTGCAAGTTTCCACCATGATTAGGCATGGCTTAGTCTAGCGGCCCAGGCGTTTCTCTAACACATATATATAACTCCATGAACTCATAGGCTCCCCTTTTATTTCACACCGGCGACATCTGCAAACAAAAGAGCATGATATCAACTGGATATGTATCCAAAAGTGTTGAAAGTGTTCTCCGTGACAGCACGGTTCTGCTAATTCCCAGCCTATAATTTTCAAGCATATAACTTTCATGGACAGTCACAATGGTTCAGGTTTATTAAGTGCAAGGAATAAAGTGTGCCATCAAGTTCATGAGAGATTTACTAACTAACTTTTTCAAAACAGTCAAACATTTAATTTGGAAGAAAACAAGGCATAATGAATATGCACTAAATAGCAAATAATGCTAATAGGTAGGTATGGTGGACACTGTTGGCAATAATGGTTTTGGGGAGTTGGGTGCACAAGTAGAGCACATACTCAATGCAAGTGAAGGCTAGCAATAGAGAGAGAGCGACCAACGAGAGAGCAGTAACTGTCATAATCATGCTTGCAACAAAATAGGACTAATTATGGCATGAAAGTGATACAAGAACTCTGAGGCAACATCGAGGCTTACTGACTATTGTTTAGTCATATGTAGGCGTGAGCATGTGCCAAGTCAATTCACATGAAACATTCGGAGGAGGATACCACAATATCATACCAAGTTATGAATAAAACAATGCAAGCAAACATTCATATGACATGCTACAAACTATTAGCAAGCTGGAGCTAATCACAAGAAAGCAAGAACTACTAAGCATCCATAAATAACATATACCTTACATGAACAGACTAAGCATGCTCACAATGGTGAGTATATGTACAAAAATGAAAACAAAATAGAGTTCGTTACCAGCCTCTTACCACAACTCAAGTTGTCTTAATCTTCATTATTGCCCTTCACTTAATTGTGTGGTTTGAATAATAACATGAAACAAAACTCCACTGAGGATGGCTGAACCCTACAAAGAACTCACAAAACCAAAGAAGAACAACAAATATTTTTGGTGTTTTCGATTTTTTTAAAGCAAGCAAACAAAGCAAAAACAAACAAAGCAAAATCTTTTTGGATTTTTTCTTTAAGGCAAACCAAACCTAAAGCAAAGAAACAAACCAAGATAAACAACGAAAATATTTTTGGTATTTTTGTGTTTAAAAAAGCAGAAACAAAAAACCAAAAAGAAAGCGAAACAGTGGATATACAAAGAACCGACAAAACATGATAAATAGATGAGTGTGATGTCGGTATACCTCCCCCCAAGCTTAGGCTTTTGGTCTAAGTGGGGCTCAATAGCGCGGGTAGTAACCCCAAGCTGGTGGGTCATCATAGGAATGATCATAGTTAGGCGCTTGTGATGAAGAAGAAGACATGCCCCAATCATAGGAGGGCTGCTGGTATGAAGACTCACCCAAGTTGGAGGTCTGAACTTAATCATCTTCGGCATCCTCTCGAACATTCTCCTCTTGCTGGGAGAGCTCCGCCACGTATGTGTCAAACTCCTCCTCCGTGAGCGACCATCCTTGCATGTTATCAAAATTAAACAAAGCAGGTGCAGGCAAATAAACTACTTTCTCAGTCCTACCCCCTCTCCAACTATGCTTGACAAAGGATAAATCATACGGTAAACTTCTCACAGTAGCCCAAGAAGAAACAAAATTATGTTGAACCATGGAATCAAGATCAAGCCTCTCTATGGGGAACCGATAATCTGAATGGTGAGGCTCTAAACCATGGAAAGCTAGCAACCCAGAGGCAATGAGACCTCCACAAATTTCACCCTTCTCGCGGTTAGTGGTAAGACGGTAAGCTATCAAAGCACCCAAATTATAAGTTTTATCCCTATTCAAAGCCACTGAGATAAAAGCTAGATCAAAAGAAAATAGTTTTCTAGCAAGAACACACTTGGTAATGAAATAGGAAAAATATCTAATGGATGGGAACTGAATGTTCCGAATTTTACCACTTTCCTTTGAGAAGTCGAAACCTTGGCAAATTTCAGCATATGAACGGGCATGGATGTCCCCATGTGTGGTTTTGGTAATTAATGACAATCTCTATGGACTAATGTGTAAATTGATTTTCACTTGTAGGTTTGTCCATTATCATCGCTTCGGCCATGTCTTGGTCTCAAGGTATGAAGAAATGTCCAAGGGCTTTGTGCCATTGGAATCATGAAGAAAGAAGGATCTTGAAGGTTGATCAAGACAAGTGCAAAGAGCTGCATAAAGATGGATCAACCTCAAGAAGGGATGAAGAAGGGCAAGATCAAGATGCGCCATCTCTAGAAGATCTCATCCTTGAAGCTTGCCATCCTCATGGTCATGGAGTGATGAAGACAAGTTCAAAGAAGAGGTTTCCCCATGGAGTATGGGGGAGCAATTTGCAAGTCTTCATCTTCATCAAGCAAGAGCAAACAAGAAAGGTGTTCCCACTATAGAAGAAAAAGAGGGTCTACATCAAGTTCAAGTGGGATGCTCAAGGCAAAGGTATGTTCTTGGTAGGGCTTCTCTTTTGCCAGTCTCGTGTTGTTAGTTGGTAGACCGGGTTTAGGACAGATAGCCGTACTATCAAGAGGGGCTCTCAAGCGGGTATCTTGTTTGCATCGTTCGGAGAGAGCTCAAACCTTTGCATTTATAACATCATCTTTCTTGGTTGTTATTTGATTCTTGTCCATGAGAGGATCTAGAGCTTGTGGTCATCATCATAACAAGCTCTAGTTCAACGTCTAAGGATTTCCCTTGCATATCTTATTGCGGTTTTTGATCTTGCGAGTTTTCCAGCTACACACCTTGGGGGATACTTCACATATACATTCATTGTATTTTCTCCCAAGGTGATACCCAATATTTCCATCGAAATTGCTTTGATATTCGTACTCTAACCTTCGAGATTGGGGGAAAGAACACTCTAAGGAGGAGGAGTGGGGAAAGAATAACAAGGACTAGGATTCTCGGTCCGACATGATCATGAACTGCATTGAGCATAATTCGGAGTTGATTCGTACTCTAACCTTCGAGATTGAAGATTTGAGGAAGATAATTGAAAAGCTTATCAAGGGAACACCACCACCACCGAAGGAGTAATTCGTCATCAGGTTTTTGCATCCCCTTGGTTTGTTCCAAGCTTGGGGGAGTGGCGTGGTATCACATCATTATCTTTCACCTTTTTTACCTTTTTTAGTAGAGTCTTATCTTGATTAGAGAAGTTATCATATAGGATGGTTTGCATTGTGGAAGTATCTCTCCTTTAGTTGGTTATCTATGTATCCCTTGGTGTGAGTGCCTTTATGGAATATTAATGAGAAGTTTCATCTTTTACTTTTGCACTTCTTATTTTAGTTTGCAATCTCTATTATATGATTGATCTTGTTGATTAGTATTGGTATCACTTTGGGAGCATCAAGTAAATTTATATTGGTTTTGGCAAACCGAGCTCTGGTCAGTAGCAACACTTTTTGAGGTTTGAAAGGAAAAGAGAAAAGCACTTACATGTATTTTATATTGTTTTCTTTCTTTCTTGATTGGATCATAAGCTTAGCATTCTTTAGTTAAGATCTTTTGTGTTTTCAAGGAAGATTGCATGTTTGGCTTTATCACTTGTATGTTTGCTTGTTTCCTTCAACTCTTTTGCTTGCTACCCAGCCTTGCTAGCCAAATACCTGTATCGAGAGAGAATACTTCTCGTGCATCCAATCCTTTAAACCAAAACTTATGCCATCTGTGTCCACCTTATCTACCTATTAGCATTATTGATATTCCAAGTAAATTCTCAATCTTCATCTACCTTTCAAATTAAAAATTCTTTTGTTATGTGAAAACTGGTTAGTAAAGCTCTCACGAACTTGATGGCACACCTTATTTTCTTGCCCTTAATAAACTTGAACCATTGTGACATTAATGTTGTATATGCTTGCACTTATAAGTTGGGATTAGCAGAACCGTGTTGTCACGGGGAACGCTTTCAACACTTGTAAATATCTACCCCGTTGATATCATGCTCTTTTGTTTATGGATGTCGTCGGTGTGAAATAAAAGGGGAGATTGTAAGTCCATGGAGTTATGTATATGTGTTAGAAAGACGCCTGGGACGCTAGCCTAAGCCATGCCTCATCATGGCGGAAACTTGCAGCATCACCATAGTGAGCAATCTATGAAGTTTTCTTCTTATAAAAAAAGAGATATGAGACACAAAAAAAGAGGAAAGAGAGAAAAAAGCACCATTTTCCCATGGTAAATAAGAAGATTACTAAGATGCTCATTGTCTGCTTGCCTTGTCATTTTGATATGGGATAGCTCCTGTATCATGTGCAAGGGGTACCCCGTTGGCGGTTCTCTATGATACACATGTACTTACTATGACAAGAACTTACCGGTAACTAAAGTTGAGTAGCATGAGGAGCGGCCCTCATACTCAAGGGACATGAGATTGCTAACTTATACTTTGTAAAACATATACTCCATCTTTTTTCACTTTAACCTTAATAACCTCAAGATGCTTATGATAGGGGCAATGAGAGCTCAAAGCTAGTAAGTACCATAATCTTTTGAAAGCTCTTTATGAACTTGAAATCCTTGCTTCCCTCTTAAAAGGTCATTTCTTTTACTTCTTAGTTGAGTCAATAAACCTTTTCCTCTCTTTCTCCAGCAAGAATTTGAGTTGTTGTGTTTCAATCATCCATATGATGATTTATTCAATCATGTTCCTTATCTTCCTTATTTTGCACATTGTTCTTATCTGAATGAGTATTACTTTGAAAGACATCATTATGAAAAACCTTTTATGTTTGAGCAAATAGTACTCCTGTTATGAACTTCTTTACAAAAGCTTTGCTTGAAAACTGTTTGTCAACTGTTCTCTGACCAAGAACAAAGTTTGCCATTCCCAATTATGATTTATCTTTATGCATCCTTATTGTGACTCCCATACTCGTTGCAAGTTAAGTTATATAATGGTGAGTTGCTTTCTATTATGGGTTGTGTATTGGTAAGTGTGATGCTTCTTGTCCATATTCTTTTGATCGACACTTCACTCCATAAACCTGTGGACATGTTTACTGAGCTCGGTTTTCGCTTAGGGACAAGCGAGGTTTAAGCTTGGGGGGATTTTATACGTCCAATTTGCATCACCATTCTATATCATAATTTACTTCTATTCATTGATATTTTTCTTATTAAGAGGTGATACTTATGTTATTTCATCTATTTTTGCATGTTGGATGATTCTTGGAGGATGAACTGCCGGAGTCACGATTCTGATGGGAAAAACGGCGTCTAGATGCAATTTTCACGAAGATCAAAAAAATACCAGAAAAACTATGGAAAATCATATTTTCCCAAAAGACGAAGGAAGCCAGAAGGGGAGGCGGAGTTGGGCCACAGGGGGCCCACACACCCTAGGCGCGGGCCACCCTGGGTCGCGCCTATAGGGGTGTGGCCACCCCGTCCCACCTCTGGCTCTAGCCTCTCACCTATATCTTCTCCTCGAAGCCCTAAAGTTAGGGGAGCGACCATAGAAAGATTTCGCCACCTTTGTGGGGTGGAAACTACATAGAGAGAAAGAGCTCTCCGGCAGATAGATTTCTGCCAGGGAAATTCCTTCCCGGAGATGGGAGATCATCGCCATCAACATCGCCATCAAGCTAGACTTCATCAGGATCATCATCATCATCCACACCATCATCTCCACCAGCACCATCATCACCACTCCATCCCGCTATAACAATTGTGTTGAATCTTGCATAGTTCTTAGGGGAAACTTTTCCCGTGTTAATTACTTTAGTAGTTGATGCTTGTGAGTGGAACCACTGAATTATTGTTTATGTTCAAATTGTTATTCATCATCATATCATATCTGATCTTGATCCATATGATGTCTCGTGTGTAGTTCGTTTAGTTCTTGAGGACATGGGAGAAGTCATGTTGTTAGTAGTGGAATTGTGTTGAGGTATTATTCAATGGTTTAATATTTAAGTTGTGGTGCTATTCTTCTATTGGTGTCATGTGAACGTCGACTACATGATACTTCACCATTTATGGGCCTAGGGGAATGCATTGTGTATTTGGCTACTAATTGTGGGGTTGCCGGAGTGACAGAAACCTGAACCCCCGTTAGGAAACCTTTGCATAAGGGAGTGTAGGATCTCAGAGTTTAAGTCCGTGGTTAGGTTTTTATCTTAATTACTTTCTTGTAGTTGCGGATGCTTGCAAGGGGTTTAATCACAAGTATGTATTAGTCCTAGTAAGGTCAGTACATTAGCACAGGTTCACCCACACAACACTGATCATACCAACGAAGATTAATCAACTATATGAAACGAAAGCCCTTGATAGTATTCCCATGTGTCCTTGAGAACGTTTGGTCCTCATAAGTATTACCACCGGCTTGTCCTTTGCTACGAAAGGATTGGGCCACTTGCTGCAATTATTTGCTGTCTTTATTTACCTACACTTTATTTCCTTGGTTTATAAAAAAACTCTAAAAATCCGTTTGCTAAGTATTTATAGAGATTTCGTGCTCCATACCACTAGTCAACACCTTATGATCCTCGTTGGGATCAACACTCCTATTTATCAAAAGTACTATGATACACCCCTATACTTGTGGGTCATCAAGGGGCTCTCAATCAGGTGTCTCGATCGCATTGTTCAGAGAGTGCTCAAACCTTTGCATCCATAGCATCACCTTTATTGGTTGATATTTGGTTCTTGTCCATCAGAGGATCTAGAGCTTGTGGTCATCATCATAACAAGCTCTAGTTCATCAAATAAGGATTACACTTGCATATCTTATTGTGTTTTTTGATATTGCGAGTTTTCTGGCTCCACAACTTGGGAGATACATCACATATATAACTTTTTGTTGGATTCTATTCATCGTTATATTTCCAACAAAATTGGTTTCATCTTGTTTGGAGTGTGGATGCAAAAGTTATTGCATTTCTGGTTTCTGGAATTTCCCTGACCGGAAGTTCCGGCTTCTCCTCGGAAGTTCCGCTAGGGCATTTTGCCCCCGGAAGTTCCGGTTCTTCTTCCGCTCATGTTCAGTATACTCTCTATTTTGGTTTGTTGTATTTGACGGATTTTGGGTCGGAAGTTTCGGCGGTAATTCTGCCCCCACCGAAAGTTCCGGCCAGGGAGCGGAAGTTCCGCTCGGGCCTAGTTGCCGCCAGAAGTTCTGATGGAAAATCCGACTCTCGTTCCACTCACGATCAATAACCTTCTGTTTTGGATGTGTCTATTTGATGGAACTTCAGTCGGAACTTCCACCGGAAGTTCCACTCCCACCGGAAGTTCCGGTGGACCGGTGGAAGTTCTGACTAGGACTCGTGTTTTTAGCTTCTCGCATCGCAGTTTTTGACCGTTGGCTGTGTGCCACCGGAACTTCCGGCCTCCCATCGGAAGTTCCGGCCAGGGTCGTGAATGCCCATAACGGGCAGATCTGGGAGCCCTTTAAAAGGGGCTCAACTTCCCCTTCGTGGGTACTAAGCTTTTTCTTGGTTCTTGGCTTTCTCTCTATCCTCCATTGTTGACCTTGAAGAAGCTTTTCCTCTCCCCTTTCCCTTCCTATGATTCTTGCATCTTTTCGAGGGATTTGAGAGAGGAGATCTAGATCTACAATCCCCCAAGCTAAATCCCTTCTTTGTGAAGGAATCATTGGGATCTAGATCTTGGAGAGTTTTGTGTTCTCCTCTTTTTTTCTTCCTCCCTTATTCCCCCAATAGCTTTTGTAGATTTGTTGGAATTTGGGAGAGAAGGACTTTCCCTTGCATTTATTGCATAGGTTTGAGTTCTCCTTGGATATTCGGCGAGTACAAGCTTGTGGGATTGTTACTCTTGGGTTCTTGGAACCCTAGATGGTTGTGTGGTTGGGTTGTTGACCTTTTGTGGTCTTGTTGAACTTTTGTGGTCTTATTGACCTTTTGTGGTCTTATAGCCTTTTGTGGCTTTGTTGGCCTTTTGTGGCATTGTAGCCTTTTGTGGCTTTGTTGTTGGAAGCCTCCAATTGAGTTGTGGAGTTATACCCAATATTGTATGGGTTCGGTGACCGCCCTCAAGCGTCCCATAGTGGAGCGAGTGCCCGCCTTTTGTGGTGCGCACTCGGGAGAATTGGGCGAGCCTTTTGTGGTGTCGGTGAGTTGCGTGCTTCCGCATCCGGGGTGATGCCTTGTGTGGCGTTTGGTGAGAATCGAGCCACCACACCTCGAGGTGAGCCATTTGTGGCATTCGGAGAGCATTGCGCCATCGCACCTCTCCAAAGGAGACGTAGCTTCTTTGGAATTGAACTTCGGGAAACAAATCTTCGTCTCCGCGTCCATCGGTTATATCTCAACCGATCCCTTTACTTATGCACTTTACATTGTGATAGCCATCGTGCTTGAAGTATTCATATCTTGCTATCACCTTGTTGCTTGTATTGCTTAGCATAGGTTGTTGGTGCACTTAGGTGAACTTAGTGGCTAGGTTTTGTGCTCAATAAATTAAAAGTTAGTTTTATTCCGCATTTACTTGAGCCTAAACCATAATATTTTTAAAATCCTATTCACCCCCTCTAGGCGACATCCTTTGGTCTTTCAGCATATAAATCCATAAGTGACTTAGGCCTCTCCTTTATCTTCTCACAAGATCCCCAATGGGGCACTCTAATAGCTGCACATAAATCAGCAAAAGGCAGGTCGACGGCTATATTGTAGATCTTATAATGGACCATGGGATTAGATGAGGACCAAGTAAACCAGAAGTCCTACACCACAACCATGGTTAGCTTAACATACTGAGATGGTTCTTCTTCAACAAAGTGTTCCAACCCTGCATTAGTAATCATAGTCTGGAAATCCTGGAAGATTCCCGCGGCTCTCATAAATTCAGGGCATGGATATATGGAAGGGAAGACCACTTCCTCACGATGAACTTTCATTGGATCAGGCACCATCAAATCATATTGATTTAGTGGGTAAGCACTCATCTTATTTTCTGAAATTTTTAGACAAACATCAAACCAAGTGATTTACAATTTGATAATTGATTAGAAACTACTATAGGAACTTGCTAGAGGGCTAAACATGCATCAAAATGAAATCTCTAAGCATAGAACAAGCATGCAAGCTTACACAACCTGTCACCTATAGCAGCAAAATACTCAAGATACAATCTACCAATCACAAATCTAATTGGACAAGCTGAGGAAGCACATACCAAGGAGAAATCCCTCCAAAAATCAGCAACAAAGATGGCCTGATCAAGGAGATCGAAAATCGGGAGCAAGAACAGCAAGAACTCGAGCTTGAGAAAGTTTTCCGGTGCTTTTCGGGAGAGAGAAAGAAGATGACTGGGAGGAGGCAACTTGGAGGGCCACGGGTGGGCCACACCCAGGCCACGCGCCACCTGGGGCTGGCCGTGCCACCATGGGGTGTGCTGGCATGGTGGGTCCCCCTGGGCCACTCCAGGTATCCCTCTGTCCCTTTTTTTTAGGAAAATTTTAATATGAATTTTCTGGGATTTTTCGGGAAACTTTATTTTTTGGCCAATTTTTAGGGTATGAAAATTGATTTTCTCGCAGAAAAGATTTTTTAGAAGAAGCAAAAGAAAACAAAAACCCAAAACTACAGAAGTTCTAAGACACTCTAACAAGCAAACAACTAGCTAAACCAAAGCTACCAAGATACTAGGAAGGATAAAAAATTGAGCAAGTATAACCATAGTGAAAACATTGTTTTGTTCATTAAAATCCTTTTGTTAACAAGGTTGATCAAGTCTTGTTACCAAAACAATCTTATATGAAACAAAACTTTGCATTTCACAAAGTGATTATGTTACCTCAAACCTGATAGCAATGCTCCCAATCATAATAGTTTCAAAACTTTCTTGTGGAATGGGATAATATATTTCTCCAACATTGATGCTCCCAATATTTTCAATGGAGTTTAGACAAAAGCTCTTAGAAACCTTCTTGGGGAAATAGACAGTATGCTCTTTGTCATTAATATTAAAAGTTACTTTTCCTTGATTGCAATTGATGAAAGCACCTGCAGTATTAAGAAAAGGTCTCCCAAGAATAATAGACATATTATCATCTTCAGGCATTTCAAGCACAACAAAATCAGTCAAAACTAAGCAATTATGAGCCACTTGAACAGGAACATCCTCACATATACCAACAGGAATAGTAGTTGACTTATCAGCCATTTGCAAAGATCTATCAGTTGGTATCAACTTTTCTAGCTGGAGTCTCTTAAAGAGAGAAAAAGGCACAACACTAACTCCAGCTCCTAAATCACATAAAGTAGTTCTAACATAATTGTTCTTAATAGAGCAAGGAATAGTTGGTATACCTGGATCACCAAGTTTATTTGGAACCTTACCATTGAAGGAATAATTAGCAAGCAAAGTAGAAATTTCCTCATTAGGAATCTTCCTTTTATTAGAGACAATATCCTTCATATACTTTGAATAAGGAGGAAACTTAATAGCATCATTCAAAGGAATTTTCAAAAATAAAGGTTTGATTCACTCACAAAACTTGTTGTAGTGTTCTTCCTCCTTTGACTAGTGTTTCTTATTGGGAAAAGGCATAGATTTCTACACCCAAGGTTCTCTCTCACTACCATGTTTATTAGCAATGAAATCTTCCTTAGTGTACCTAATATTCTTAGTGTGCTTCTCAGGTTCTTCCTCAACTTCCTCCTTATTAGGAGCATCATTTTTATCATTACCACTCTTAGTTTCAGCATCAGAGACAGATATACTGTTAGGATCTACAGCAGGTTCAAGTGGTTCCTCAACTATTTTATGTTTCTTTTTCTTTCTCTTACGAGGACTACCACTACTTTCACCTTGTTGAGAATCCTGCTTAATTCTTTTAGGGTGTCCTTCAGGATATAAAGGATCTAGAGTAGCTATACCACTCCTAGTTCTAATTCCATAAGCATGTTTATCTCCTGAGGCATTAACTAGAATATATTTTTGTACCTTTGCAAGTTGATCAATTTGGGTTTAAACCATTTGAAAGTGTTTACAAAGCATTTTAATATCATTAGCAGTTCTTTCCACAATATCTTTCAACTCATTAATAGCTCTAGAGTTTTCCAATAAATGATTCTGAACTTGTTTATTAAAATTACCTTGTTTAACAATAAATGTGTCAAGTTCCTCTAAGCATTGATTAGGAGGCTTACCATAAGGAATATCACCTTCATCAAAGTGGAGAGAGTGTACCTCAATAGTAGATGAGTGGGGAATTGGCTTGCATAATTCTTCTATAGGAGGTAGATTCTTTACATCTTCGGCTCTAATACCTTTCTCCTTAAGACATTTCTTAACTTCTTCACCACTTCATCATTTAATGCAATTACTCCTCTCTTCTTTGGTGTTGGTGTTGGAACTGGTTCGAGCACAACTGGTTCAGGAGTAATAGACTCAGGTGTATTTAGCTCAGTTGAAGTCCAATCATCATAATTCTTTCTTATTTTAGCCATTAATTCTCTAGCATCTATAGGAGTTCTTTTCATGAAAACACAATCAAGAAAGCTATCTAGGTATTTCCTAGAATCATCAGTTAGCCCATTATAATAAATATCAAGAAGCTCATTTTTAGGCAATGGACATCCAGGATGTGCATGAATCAAGGCATAAAACCTTGTCCATGACTCAGGCAATTTCTCTTCTTCTCCCTGTTTAACATCAAAAAGTCTCTGCAAAGCAGCATGTCTAGCGCTAGGAGGAAAATATTTCTAGAAGAAAGAAGCAATCAAACAATCAGGGCTATCAATGGAACCAGGAGGTAATCTATTAAACCAAGCCTTAGCTTCTCCTTTTAGTGAAAAAGGGAAGATCTTAGTAACAAAGTACTTGCGCATATTAAAATCATCAGAGAATAAAGCACTCATAGTGGAAAGCTCATTCATATGAGCTACACCACTCTCATTTTCAGTCCCACAAAAGGTTCTTTCTCAACAATGTCTAAATAGGATAAATCAAGAGAGAAATCATAATCTTTATCTTTAATATCTATGGGAGAGGTGGCAGACTTAAGATCAGAGGATAGTTTAGGAATAATGGTATGTCTCTCAAGGAGACTCTTATTAGCACTAGCACCATGTGTGTTTCGGCACTCCTCAACAAATTCATCACTAAACTCAATGTAACCATCATTAATATCTTATCTGTCTCTAGACTCAGGTGAGCTAAGAGGTATAATAGTGTCTTCACTAGGAGTTTCAGTTTTTCCTAGACTAGCCATAGTAGCATCTAGGAAAGGACCTAATGAACCACTTGCATCAAGCACAGTAGAAGTAACATCATGAGTATTAGAAGCAATTTCAGATTCTGCAGTAGTAGCAGTGTGTGTAGCATGAGTATGTGGTGGTGGTGTAACAAGCTTACTTATAACAGACGGTGAATCAAGAGCAGCAGAGGTGTTTAGGACTGTACCTATTCTTGTAGTGGATGGTAAAATATGAAACTTTCCATCCCGAGACTTACCCACGATGAACGGAGTAGCAGTGAACAATAGTATATCCAAGTGAACTTACAAATAAAGCTATGCTCCCTGGCAATGGCGCCAGAAAATAGTCTTGATGACCCACAAGTATAGGGGATCGCAATAGTCTTCGAGGGTAGTATTACCCAGTTTATTGATTTGACACAAGGGGAGCCAAAGAATACTTGCAAGCCTTAACAACTGAGTTGTCAATTCAGCTGCACCTGGAAATAGTTCTTGCTCACAAAATTTTATCAGTAGCAACAGTTTGTAGTAGCAACAGCAGAGCAACAACAACAGTAAAACAAAAGCAATAGTAACAGTAGCAGCAAGCAGTAGGATATGAGTGCGGTAGGCATAGGGATGGATGGACGGGCGTTGGATGGACGAGTCTAAACATGTACTTCAAGATCTAGGGCAATTGCAGATAAATAAGAATAAGCATCCAAGTATTAAACAATCATAGGCATGTGCTCCATATATAGTCATGCGTGCTCGTAATGAGAACTTGCACAACATCTTTTGTCCTACCAGCCCGTTGTAGCGGGGCCTCAAGGGAACTACTAGCAATTAAGGTGCTCCTTTTAATAGAGTACCGGAGCAAAGCATTAACACTCTATGAACACATGTGATCCTCACATCACAGCCATCCCCTCCGGTTGTCCCAATTTTTGTCACTTCGGGGCCTTTGGATCCGGACAATGATATGTGTACACAACTTGCAGATAAGATCACAAACAATACTATGATAATGATTCAATAATAAGTTCAGATCTGAGATCATGGCACTCGGGCCCTAGTGACAAGCATTAAGCACAACAAGTTGCAACAAAGTCAAATAGCACTAATAGAGATACTAGGCACCATGGCCTAACAATCTTATTCGATTACATGATAGAACTCATTCAATCCCTACCATCCCCATAGCCTATAGCGGGGGATTACTCACTCATGGATGAGGGAAACATGGATGGTTGATGGAGAGGCGTTCGTGATGATGATGGTGATGATCCTCTCTAAATTCCCCATCCCGGCAGGGTGCCAGAACGGAGTTTCTGGTTCCGAATCACGGTTTCTGGTGGTGGCGGCGCAACGGAACTCTTTCTGGAAAAACGTCGAACCCCCCTTGGTTTTTAGGTCAAGATGCATCTTATAGGCGAAGAGGGAGCCCGAGGGTGTGCCTGGGCTGGCCACACCCCCTCCAGGCGCGGGCTAGGCCCACCCGCGTGGCAGGGGGTGTGGCCCCCCCAGGGCTCCACTCCGTCTCGTATTCTGGCTCCGTGGATCTTCTGGTGAAATAGGATTTTTGGCATATTTTTCGGGATTTTTCCTGATAGTTGATTTTCTGCACAAAAACTATACACCAAGGTAATTCTGCTGAAAACAGCATTAGTCCGTGTTAGTTGTATCCAAATCACAAAATTTTAGAGGAGAAACAATAGCAAAAGTGTTCGGGAAAGTAGATACATTTTGGACGTATCAGGTACTTGGGGCAATTCCACTTACAGTGACCTTCTCCCTTGCAATAAAAGCACTCAGTATCAGGCTTAGGCCTAGCATTGGTCTTTGATGTCTACGCACTTCTATTCTTGTAGACAGTTGTTGGGCCTCCAAGTGCAGAGGTTTGTAGAACAACAGCAAATTTCCCTTAAGTGGATTACCCAAGGTTTATCGAATTCAGGGAGGAAGTGGTCAAAGGTATCCCTCTCAAGCAACCCTGCAATCAAGATACAAGAAGTCTCTTGTGTCTCCAACACACCCAATACACTCGTAAGGTGTATAGGTGCACTAGTTCGGCGAAGAGATAGTGAAATACAAGTGGTATGGATGATTATAAGTGGTAACGGTGCCAAAAAAGAGCTTCTGTCGGGGAGGAAAAGACTAAAGGCAAACAGATGGAAGCAAGCAAACATGTAACAAATCTAGTTGCAAACGGTGTTTCAATGTTTAGAAACAAGGCCTAGGGATCATACTTTCACTAGTGAACACTCTCTCATATAAATATATTCTCTTCATGGTACTACTCTGAACTACTCTCCGGTTGAACACTCTAATCCATGGTAGGGCTATAACAACACTCCTAAAAGTCCGCCTTCCCTATCTAGATAACCCCACTCTATCACCTTGAGCGCTAGATGGTTCCAACAAACACCACAATTTCATAGAGACAACCAACTCACAATATACTCATGATAAATATTAATGAACTCTAGCCTAAGTGCCACCACGGCGTGTGACGAGGTACGATCTCGTTAATGCCCATTGTTATGGACTTGGGTTTTGGAGAAGATGGGGATGCTGGAGATCATGGAATGGTTAACAGACAAGCAACACGGGGACACGGGGTTTACCCAGGTTCAGGCCCCCGGAGGGAAAATCCTACTCCTGCTTGTCTGCTCTTGATTATGGTGAAGGTTACAGGGGTGCGCAGATGCAATCTGGCGTGAGGTGCATATGAGGTGAGTATTGTCCTCCTCGCCATGCCCTCCTAGCCTTTATATAGATAGGCAGGTCCCGGGCGCAGGTCGAGTCGGTTACATATTAGGGTTTGTCCCTTTTGAAATTCTATCTACCCTAGTCTTGTTCTCCAAGGATCCGACGGCGTCATGGGCTTGGGCCACCCTAAATCTCCATAGGCCACGCATCTTCTATCGTGGGCCTTCCTTGGGCTGGACTAGGTATGCCAATGTTGTGTACCCGTGGGGTATAACCATGTCAGTAGCCCCCGAGTGCTCAGTCGAATCGTAGATTCGGCTGAGGACTCTTCAAACTTTCGGGTGCAGTTAGACCTCTTTTATGGAGAAAATAATTTAGTTCGTAGGGATTGTTGATGCGTGTGCCTGGCTCTCCCGACGGATCAAGCCATTTAACTGTCATAAGACAAAACAACAAGATCTTCTTCAGACTCGAGTCCCTAGACTCGAATCTGGAACGAATGCTGGTGTAATTGGACCAAGGCCGCTAAGGTCTTATAGGAGTCGAATCCTAGTGGTTTTGAAAGTGATGTACCCAACGCGTCCATCATGATTTTTCATCGTGCCTGTTGACACGGGATTTTAGTGGTAGAGCGCAGTCAGGTGCGTTACCAGGCCATCAGATGATATTTGTAGGTCTTATCCTTGCGTCGCAGACACAACATCCAAAATGTTGTCACCGCGGAGGTGTTTCGGGTGGCTAAGGAGAATGCTTCTTACTTAGCGTTGGTTTGGGTAAGGTTGCCAGAAATATTTTGTTGTATTTTGATCTGAAGGATCACAGTCGAATAATTCATAGGGTGCGTGGCCAGCGCTCCCTATGGCAGTATCCCCCGAGTGTCTGTTCGAGTCGTAGACTCGAACAGAGACTTTAATTCAGTTATTTTTAGCTTAAGGTCCAAAGGACACAAATTTTTTCGGATGCTTGACCAATCCTCCCTATGGGAGTATCCCCCGAGTCTGTAGTGGAGCCGTAGACTCGACGTAGGACTCGAATACAGTTCCGAGGTGTAGTACCTTAATCATGTCTCAGGTGCGCGGCCAGCGCTCCTGATAGGAGTATCCCCCGAGTAGTTGTTCGAATCATAGATTCGAATAAGTACTTGATTGATCAGCCAAAAATTTCCAGCCATTGTTGGCTTTAGTCTTGATGACGTCAGTGCTGACGATTGGTGATCTCAACTGTCTGCGACGACAGAGGTGATGCGATGGAACGATCGTGGGTCCCACCGTCTGACTTGAAGTTGACTAGTCATGTGCGAACGTGGCGAGAATTACGGCGTCTCCTCTGTTTCCGTGCGTAGTGGATGGCGTGTTGGCGACGGTTCGTTCCTGTGCTGACATGTGTAGGGTTGGATCTTGCTTACGCGCTAGGGATTCTTGATCAACGGTTCATGTTCGTCGTCTTCGTCCTTTATACCGTGGGTAAACAGTGAATTCGTTTTACCCTTTTCCATTTGTTTTCTCGCCATTGCCTCCATTTTCATGAGCATTGCTTCTCTCGCTCTGCGCACTTGAAATTCTCCGTTCGTTTCCCTCGTCCTTTCTCCGCGTGCACCATCACACTCGACGCTGCATGATGGGAAAATCGAGGAAGGCCGCCACCGGAGCTGGCTCGAGCGCCGCCGCCGGCGGCAAGAAGGATGCTGCTACCGCCCGTATCTCTAACGGCAAGTGGAGGCGCACAGAGATGTGCGATGCCGATTTGCTCAAGCTGCGCGACACGGGTTTGATCCTGCAAAACAAGGACGATGCCATCATGTCCGACGATGAGGTAATCCCGCGCCCACCCGAAGGGTTTCAGATCATGTTTCTTGCCTTTGTCGTCCGTGGCCTCTCTCTTCCTGTTCACAATTTTCTTCGTGGACTCCTTTTCTTTTATGGGATCCAACTTCATCATCTCTCTCCCAATTCTCTCCTCCATATCGCCTGCTTTATCACCTTCTACGAGTGTTGGCTCGATATCGAGCCGCACTTTGTCCTCTTTCAGAAGCTCTATTCCGTGAAGAGGTAGTATGGCACCGGCGGGGTCTATCCGCTCGGCGGCTGCATCATCTCTATTCGATCTTCCATTCCTTTCTTCTCCTTCTCGATGTGCGAGTCTGTCCAATACTGGCGAAAGAAGTGGTTTTACATCCGCGACGCCAAGCTGGACGGACAAGATTTTCGCCTCGCTCCCTTCGACTCCTCCTAGGAAATTGTCCCGAAGAGATCCTGGAAGAATCACATATTGGAGGGCGAAGTAGCGGAGGTGGGGGAGCTCCACCATCGTGTGGAGGCCCTCTAGATGGTTGCTGAGAAAGAGGTCAATGGTGTGGATATTATCCGCACCTTCCTCAAGCGTCGGGTGCAGCCACTCCAAGCGACGGCGCATCCGATGTTTCTCTATACTGGTCATCATGACCCGACAAGGGTCTCATCCGAGGAGTTGTCCAAGGGCGATCTCGATAGAGCCCTTCGGCCTCTGCTGAAGTTCAAGGCCAATGAGGACCTCCCGGGGAAGTCCTTGACCACCCCCTTCAGTGCTGCGAATGCAGTCCCTCAGGTGGAGAATTGCGTCATGTGTGTTGTGCCTTTTTTCGAGTGTTGTTTGCTTATGATTAGTGTTACTAATCATGCTCTTTTAACATCTTTGGTTTGCAGGATCTCAAGGTAACTAGGATGATGCCCCCGCTGCCTGAGAATTTTCCGGTTGCGCTAGACAATGAAGTTGTGGATTCTGAGTCCGAACTTCCTCCGGCGCAATCTTCGACCCTGGAAGCCCCTGAACCGAGCGAGGGGCGGACCCGAAAGCACTCTCGGAGCGAGTCTTCGGATGCATCGACTCCACCGACTCCTAGAGTCCCTTCCTTCCTGGAGTAGCATGGTGAGGATGAAGGTGCTTCTTCCGCGCCTATTCCTGTTGTGCCCCTTCGAGCGACGGCGCCGCAGTCGCCGACCAATAAGAAGAAGAAAGAGAAGGTGGCGCCCATCTTCAATTTTTCGGATATTGATTCGTAAGTGATTCCATCTGTGTTGTATTCTGTCACTTGTAGGTTGTTGTCTTGATCATACTTTTTCTTGCAGCCATCCTTCGGAGGAGCCTCTCAGTGACGGCGCCTGAGAGGCTGTAGGGGAGTCAAAGCTGACAACTCCTCCCCCTCAGGTGGTGGCCGAGTCCGAGGATGATGCCCGAACCTCTCCAAGCAAGAATCTTGGGAAGTCGTAACTCAGAAGACCGCACACAAAACTTCGGAGTCCTCGCCTGAACACGTAAGTTTTTATGCTTATCTCTTTGGGGGAGCCCCCGAGCCCTGTTCGGGTGACCTATTCGTCATTTCCTCTTTCGGTGCGTAGCCCCCGAGCCGTTTATGATGGTTCTTTTGTTTGGTTTTTATTTTGTAGCCCTTCGTGCATAGTGCTAATCTTCTTATCCAGCAGCATCTGGCGCTAGAGGCCAGCATGCAGCAGCTTCGAGGTACATAGTTGTGCTCACCCTCTTGTAGTTCGTCTGTCTTATGGACTTTGCTTGTGTTAATCATGTAGTTCTTGATGTTTGCAGATGAAAACAATGCTGCTCTCCGACGGCTTGACACTCTCGAAAAGAGCCTTGGTCGAGCAGAGAAGAAAGCTGTAGATGTTGCGGAGGCGAAGGAGCACCTACAGAAGGAGGTTGCTGATGCTGCTGAAGCCCAAGAGCGCTTGCGGAAGGAGGCTGCAGATCGTGAGGAGCAGCTCGCTTCTGCGGCGACTACTCACGAGAAGGAGATGGCGGATAGGCTTATGGCTACAGCCAAAGCCTTCTCTGATGAGTTTTCGTCTCTTGTTTGGTCCTTGCACTTTTTCGACTGTGCCCTGTCTTGCTCTTATTATTTAACTTTCCTTCTTTGTTTCAAATGCTTCAGGCATCACATTTGACCGTGGTGTGCTGGAGCATGGAGATGCTCTTGGTGATGCCACCGTAGCGGTCGAAGATCGCTGCAGTACTGCTGCTGGCTCCTTGGCGAAAGCCAAGGAAGTTCTCCGGCGCTTCTATAAGGAGGTCGTTCCCAAGGGCGCTGCCCTTGAGGATGTCGACGCCCTTGCGGATGCCTTGTCAGAGGACGCTCCAGCGGCCTATAAGTGCAAGCACAAGGGCATCGTCGCCTCCATGGGGATGGCGATGATGATGGCGTCCGGAGCGGAGCTGGACCTACCGGACATAACCTCCTAGATGCCAACGGCTGCAGATGGCTCAGAGGTAGCGTTCGCCCTTTTTGCCTCTCGTTGTAAGCGTTATGGGCCGAAACTCATTGATCTGCTGACGGAGTATGCGACGAAGCAGCAGGAGGAGGCCAAGAGCAGGCATTTTGGCTCAGAGGCCACTCCGGATGTGGGTGCCTAGGCCCAAGTGTTGTAGCTAGGATAGTTTATCCTTTTGTTAATGTAATCTTTTGCTGATGAACAATCCCCGCTTATGCCATGAGGTGGCCTTGATGTATGTAAATTATGTTTTGAGCTGTCGCCAGAGTTGTTTGTGATGTTTATGTATCGATTTGCTTGTCTCTAGGGTCCTTCAGGTGAGGTTCCCCTTGTCACTCCGAATACTCCTGAGCCGCGTCCATCCTTGGATGATGCATCGCAGCTGGTTTTTCTTCACGACCGCGTCCGTAGCTTGGAGAAAGATATCCTTGGGATTCGGGGCCACGCGGATGTGTGGAAGTCGAAATCTGAGCGAGCCACCGCCAGGGAGGAGTTCTTGATGGGAGAACTGCGGCAGATGAGTGAGCAACTGCATTGTGAGTCTTTTCTAACTGTTATTCTTTCAAGTGGAGCTCTGCATTTTTGCTTAGATTGTGTGTTCTGCAGGTGTGAATCTCGTTCCAAAGGAAGAGAAAGAGCACGTCGTCGTTCGGATGAATTGCCTGACGCAATAGGACCTAGAGGTTGGTGGCTTCTTCTGGATGGACCGTGACTGGGCTATCGTCCTTGCGACGGTGCAAGATCACATGCACCAGGTTTCTCGGATGCTGAAGCAGGCGAGGATTTCTCTGGCGTCCACTTGGGATGTCATGTTCCCCTTAGATGAGGCACCTTCCTCCCTATGTGGTCTGCTAGCAAAGTTTCGGAATATGGGCCATGTCAAGGAGTTGGTGCGGTGTTAGCTAGTCGCTGGGGTGAAGGCTGCATTGTCCCTTGTTCGGCTGCATCGTCGTGATGTCAACCTTGCGGAGGTGGCGACTAGGCCACCTCTTCGGTCTGATGGCACTCTTTGGGATATGCGCTCGCATTATGCAGCTGTGGCGCAACATGCTGAGGAGATAGTAGATTTGTTCGAGCTGCGGGCGAATGTAATTCTCTAAGATAGATAGTTCGTGTAAAGAAAAATTAATGTAAAACTTGTATTTTTCGAGTGGTCTCGTAGTTCCCTTTGTAAAGTTTGTATATAGTAGCACGTGGTGTTTTGTTATGTGCATGTCCTTTTTGTTAGCCTGACGTGGTCAGCTACTCACGTTGTATGCATTATTCTCAGTCGACGAGGTCGTGAGGTGAGGCATAGCCCCCGAGCATGTTATAGCAAAAAGTAATGCAAAGGAAAAGAAATTTTGGCCAAGGGACTTAGCTTTTATTCATATCGTAACGAGGATGTACATTGTTCGGCTGAGTAGCCTTATTGAAAGTAAAGAGGTAGCTAGGGGTAGAAGCATCACAGACGTGCGATGTTCCAGGGGTTGGAGTATCCGAATCCTGAAGCGATGTCCCTGAGGCGATAGGCGCCGCCTGGGATGAATTCTGTGACGATGTAGGGTCCTTCCCAGGGTGACTCGAGCTTCTTCGGCCGCTCTTGCTTGAGTCGTAGGACGAGGTCTCCTTCGACGAAGGACCTTGGGCACAGGCGACGGCTATGGTAGTTGCGGAGCCTCTACTGGTAGACCGCTGAGCGAGCTGCGATGATGTCGCGTGCCTCGTCGAGTGTGTCGACGGCATCTTCGAGTGCGGTCGTTGACTCAGATTCGTTGTAGGCAACGACTCGTGGGGCCTTGTGGTGTACCTCAGTAGGTAGTACGGCTTCGGCTCCGTGCACCATGAAGAAAGGCGTGAAGCCAGTTGCTTGGTTTGGCGTTGTACGTAGGCTCTAGAGGATGGAGGGTAGCTCTTCTGCCCAGGCTCCTGCAAGCCATTCGAGTGGGCAGAGAAGGCGTTTCTTGATGTCGTTGCCTATGAGGCCGTTGGCCTTTTCGACCTGTCCGTTGGTCTGCGGGTGCGCCACAGAGGCATACGATATGTTGATGCCAAGGCCCTCGCAAAAGTCTTGGAACTCTTTGGAGATGAAGTTCAAGCCGTTGTCCGTGATGATGCTGTGTGGCACACCGAATCTATAGACTATGGACTCGAAGAACTTGATGGCAGTTTTGCCGCTTTGGTTGGTGACGAGAATGGCCTCGATCCACTTGGTGAACTTGTCGACTGCGACCAGGAGGTAGACGTGGCCTACTTTCAAAGATTTGAGTAGTTTGTCGATCATGTTGAGGCCCCATTGGGCGAAGGGCCAGGCCAGTGATATGGGCCTTAGCTCTGATCTTGGTGTGTGTGGTTTGTCCGCGTACCTCTGACAGGCGTTGCATCTTTGGACGATGTCCTTAGCATCGTTCATGGCCGTTGGCCAATAGAATCCAGCTCGTAGAGCTTTGGCGATGAGGGCGCGGCTGCATGCATGATGACCACCGATGCCCTCGTGGATGTCTTGGAGGATGGTTTTGCCATCACCGATGGTGATGCACCTTTGGAGTACATCCGAAATACTGCATTTGTACAACTCTCCATTGTGGAGGGTGAATGCTTTGGACCGGCGAGATATGCGTCGGGCATCTGTCGGGTCATCAGACAGTTCCTTGTTTATCAGGTACCAAAGGTATGGCTGCGTCCATGTTTCTTCGATTGCCATGACCTGCATTAGGCTGACCAGCTCGGCTTCGGTGTTGAGCTTTTCGGGTCCTTCCTGTCCTTCGGGTAGCGCAGCCCCCGAGTGTTCTGCTTCTTCGGGTGATCCCTTGGGGAATTTCCTTTTGATAGAGGGTACACAAATTTGTTCGAGGAACACACCTGGTGGCACCCGTGCGCATGTGGAGCCGATGTTGGCGAGTCTATCGGCTTCCTCGTTGCTTTCTCTTCTGATGTGTTGAATCTCGCAGCCGTCAAAGTCTCCTTCGAGTGTGTTGTAGAGCGCGCGGTACGCGATCATGTTGGCGCTGTGAGTGTCGCACTCGTTCATCGTCTGCTAGACGATGAGGTTCGAGTCACCGTAGATGACTAGGAACGTTGCGCCGTAGATTTTGGCCATCCGCATGCCGTGGATGAGGGCCGCGTATTCGGCCTCGTTGTTGGAGGAGCAAAATTTCATCCGAAGAACGTATTTCATCTTGTCGCCTTGAGGGGACGTCAGTATGACACCAGCTCCTGCTCCAGCGTCGCGCTTGGAGCCGTCGAAGTGCATCGTCCACGATTGGGTCATGTCCGGGGTGTCCGGCAGCTGCAGTTCCATCCAGTGGACGATAAAGTCACGGAGGACCCGCGATTTGATGGCTTTGCGCCGCTCATAGACTATGTCTAAGGGGGACAGCTCGATGCCCCATAGGGCTACGCGTCCCATGGCTTCGGGATTGTTCAGGATGTTGGACAGTGGCGCCTCGTTGACGACCATTATATGGTGCTCCAAGAAGTAATGTCTCAGCCGACAAGCCATCATGAATACTCCGTAGGCGAGCTTCTAGTAGTGGGGGTACCGCTGCTTTGTTGGTGTTAGTACCTCGCTGAGGTAGTAGATTGGGCGTTTGACCCCATGGATCTTGCCATATTCGGGTCGTTCGACCACGAGTATGGTGCTTACCACCTGGTGCATAGCTGTGATGTATAGCAGCAGAGGTTCTCGCTCCTTTGGTGTGACTAGGACAGGCGAGGTGGAGAGCAGCCGCTTGAGGTCTTCGAATGCGTCTCCGCTTCGGGTGTCCATTCGAATTTGTCTGCCTTGCGCATCAGTTGGTAAAAACGCAAAGCCTTCTCACCCATGCGACTGATGAATCTGCTCAGCGCTGCGATGCGCCCAGCTAGCTGCTGGACACCTTTGAGGTTCTTCGGCTTCTCCATGGACAGTATGGCCCTGATTTTCTTCGGATTCGCCTCAATCCCCCGCTGGGAGATGAAGTAGCCGAGTAGTTGGCCAGATGGGATGCTGAAGGCGCACTTTTCTAGGTTTAGCTTGATCTTATAGTGATCAAGGTTATCAAATGTCTCGCGGAGATCGTCGATCAGTGTTTTGGCCTCCCTGGTCTTGATGACTATGTCGTCGACATAGACTTGGATGTTGCTGTTGGAATTATGCCCTAGAGGCAATAATAAAGATGTTATTATTATAATTATTGTTCATGATAAAGTTTATATTCCATGCTAGAATTGTATTAAGCGGAAACTTTGATACTTGTGTGGTTTATGAACAACACCGTGTCCCTAGTACGCCTCTATGGACTAGCTCATTGATTAATGATGGTTAAGGTTTCCTAACCATAGACATGAGTTGTCGATTAATAATGAGATCATATCATTGGGAGAATGATATGATGGACAAACCCAAATCAAGCAGAGCAATTAGATCGTGTCATCATGTTCATCTTTGCAAAGCTTTTTCTTATGTCAAATATTGTATTCCTTAGACCATGAGATAATGCAAATCCGTGGTATCGGAAGAAAGCTTTGAGGTCATCAAACGTCATCCTATGAGAGGGTGATCATAAAGGTGTCTCTCAGGTGATCGGAAAGTATCTGTTGGGTTGTATGTATCGAGATGGGATTTGTCCCTCCCAAGTCGTAGAGATATACTTCGGGCCCACTCGGTAATCGATATCAACACCGCTTGCAAGCACATGGTTAAGGAGTTAATCACAAAGTGATATCGGATTTTGGAACGAGTAAAGTACTTGCTGTGAACGAGATTGAACTAGGTACGCCGATACCGACGATCAAATCTCGGGCAAGTAAAATATCGCGTGACGAAGGGAATATATATATGGGATTAATTGAATCCTGGCATCGTGGTTCATCCGATATGATCATCGATGAGTATGTGGGAGTCATTATGGGTTTCCAGACCCCGCTGTTGATTATTGATAGAAGATCATGTCTGCATATTCTCGAACCCGTAGGGTCACACACTTAACGTGTCTCGATGCTAGGATAGAATGGATAATTGGTTTATGGGTTTTTGGTCGGAGTCTCGGATGAGATCCAGGACATCACGAGAGGTTCCGGAATGGTCTGGAGAATAAGATTCATATAAGGGAAAGCAGTTTTTGGATTTCGGAATTGTTTCGGATTGTTCGATATTGTACCGGAAGCTTCTAGAACCTTCCAGAGTGGGACCAACGTGGCCCCACTTGTCCGGAGGGAGCGTGGGCCTACGAGGGAGTGCCCTGGCCGCATTGGGCCAGGGGCACAAGGCCCCATAAGCCCAGCCGGCCAAGCCCTAGGGGAAACCCTAGGGAGAGCTTCTAGAAGGAGGGGGGAAACTTGCCCCCCACTCCAACCCTTGGGGCCGCCGCCCTAGGGCTTGGAGGAGGGGCCAAGGGGGATGGCCAGCCCCCTATATATAGTGGGCAGGGGCGCAGCCCTCCTCCCCCACTCCTTCAACCCTAGCCGCCATACTGCTGCCCTCCAGATCTCTCTCTCTCGACTGCGCGTAGGCGAAGACCTGCCGCAGAAACTCTCCACCTTTGCACCACGTCGTCGTGTTGTAGATCCGATCTATCTCTCAACCCCACTTGCTGGACCAAGGAAGGAGGATACGTCGAGGTGCCGTACGTGTGCATCTCTCGGAGGCATCGCCACTTGCGGTGTTGGATCGGATCGGATCGCGAGGAGGAGAAGCTAGTACGACTACATCAACCATGTTCCGTTGAACGTTCTACTGTGCGAATCTTCAAGGGTATGAAGACCTCATCTACCCCCTCTCGTTGTTTGCATCTCCTAGATTAGATCTTGGCTTTCCCGTTCGCATCCCTAGAAAATTTTGATTTACTATGCTGCGAAACCCTTCAGTGGTATCAGAGCTAGATCTATGCATAGATGTGTTTCACGAGTAGAACACAACATGCTTGTTGCGGGCGTTGATGTTTTCTGTTGCAAGCCTCTTGTTTGTGTACTTCTTATGACACGGGATAGTGAGATCAAAGCGGTCCAGGCTAACTTTACGCGACCTCGTTCGCGAGACCGGCTCCGCACTTGACGTGTGGCTTGTTCCACACATGCGGCTGGTGGATGCCAGTTTCTCTCACTATAGTTGTCATGGGATTTACACCGGATGTTGGCAACCATAATATCACCGTTGTGGCTTTCCGTAGGTAAGAATCGTTCTTAGCTTGTTACTCCCATAAGCCACGTAAAACATGCAACAACAAAGTAGAGGCGTCTAACTTGTTTTTGCAGGGAGTGTTTCTGTGATATGGTATGGCCCAAGATGTGATGTGTATGTTGTATGCAATGATCATGTTTTGTAATGTTTCACGACTTGCATGTCGATGATTACACAACCGGAAGGAGCCATATGGTTGTCTTTATAATTGTGTATGGCCTGTGTGTCAACTTCTTATAAGCCATGTAATAGCTTGCTTTATCGCTAAGTAGTTAGCAATAGTTGTAGTTGCTATTCATGGTGGAGGCAATCATAGTGGAGTGATGGAGATCATGCTGGCACGCACAAGATGGAGATCATTGCGCGGAGATTGGCTATACCATGTCACATAAAATTATATGCATGTGATGTTTATCCTTTTATGTATCTTATTATGCTTAGATCGTGACAGTAGCATTATAAGATGATTCCTCACTTAAAGATCAAGATAAAACTGTGTTCTCCCCATGTATGCACCATTGCGAAAGTTCGTCGTGTTCAAGCATCACGTGATGATCGGGTGCTATAAACTCTACGTTCACATACAACGGGTGCAAGCTAGTTTTTGCACACGTGGAAATACTTGGGTTTGACTTGATGAGCCTAGCATGTACAGACATGGCCTCGGAACACACGAACCGAAAGGTTAAGCATGAGTCATATGAATGATATGATCGACACTTCGTTGTCCACCATTGAAACCACATCTCTTCTCGTGAAGATCGGATTAGGTGTGGTGAATTTGGATCGTGTTCACTAAACAACTTGAGGGATGTTGAATTTAGTGGGAGTTCATCTAGTAATTTGATTAAGTTGAACTAGTTATCATGAACATAGTCTAAATTGTACTTGCAAACTTTGTAGATCAAATGGCTAAGTCCAAATTCAATGTTTTTGCTGAGAAAGAAAAGCTTAAGAACAATGGGTTTAACTTCACCAACTGGTTCTGCAATCTGAGAATCATTCTCGCTGGCGGACAAAAGGACTATGTCCTTGAGAAAGCGCTAGGTGACGCCCCTGCTGTAGATGCGCCGGCTGATGAGAAAGTTGTTTATCAGTCGCGCAAGGATGATTATGGTGTGATTAAGAGCACCATGTTGTTTGCTATGGAATCGGACCTTCAAAATCGTTTTGAGGAGTTCCCCGGGCCCTTTGAGATTCTTGAGGAACTGAAAACTATGATTCAGACTCAGGCCCGTTCTGAGAGATATGAGATCTTTAACTGCAAGATGGAGGAAGGGAGTTCCGTTAGTGAGCACGCCATTAAGATGTCGGGCTACACTCAACGCCTTGAGAAACTGGACTGCACGATTCCAGAGGATCTCAAGATTGACAGAGTTCTGCAATCACTCCCTCCTAGCTACAAAGGTTTTGTAGTTACTCATAATCAGATTGGTTCCACTAATACGATCACTGAGCTCTTCGCTAAGCTGAAAGCTGCGGAGGTGGACATCAAGAAAGATAATCATGTGTTGATGGTCAACAAGCCCCCAGCTTTAAGAAAGGTAAGGGTGCAAAGAAGCCCTTAAAGAAAGGCAACGGCAAGCACGTTGCCCCTGCTGAGAAGAACCTCAAGTCTAGACCTAAGCCGGACACTGAGTGCTTCTATTGCAAGGACAAGGGTCACTGGAAGCGCAACTGTCTGAAGTACTTAGCGGACTAGAAGGCTGGCACCATCAAAGGTATATTTGATATACATGTTATTGATGTTTTCCTTACTAGCCCTCATTGTAGTGCCTGGGTATTTGATACTGGTTCAGTTGCTAATATTTGTAACTCGAAACAGGAGCTACGGAATATACGGCGGCTAGCGAGAGATGAGGTGACGATGCGCATTGGCAACAGATCAAGAGTTGATGTGATGGCCGTCGGCACGCTCTCCTTAGTTTTACCTTCGGGATTAGTTTTAAACCTCAATAAATATTATTGTGTGCCTGCGTTGAGCATGAACATCATATCTGGATCGTGTTTATTGCAAGACGGTTATTCATTTAAATCGGAGAATAATGGTTGTTCTATTTATATGAGTAACATCTTTTATGGTCATGCACCTGCTATGAATGGTTTATTTCTTCTGAATCTCGAAAGCAGTGAAACACACATCCATAACATTGAGGCTAAGAGATGCAAAGTAGATAGTGATAATTCTACTTATTTGTGGCATTGTCGTCTAGGTCATATTGGTGTAAAACGCATGAAGAAACTGCATTCTGATGGACTTTTGGAGTCTCTAGATTTTGAATCATTTGACACATGCGAACCATGCCTCATGGGCAAGATGATCAAAACCCTGTTCTCCGGTATAATGGAGCGAGCAACGTACTTGTTGGAAATCACACATACTGATGTATGCGGACCAATGAGTGTTTTGATGCGCGGTGGTTATCGCTACTTTCTCACTTTTACTGATGACTTAAGTAGATATGGGTATATCTATTTAATGAAACATAAATCTGAAACATTTGAAAAGTTCAAAGAATTTCAGAATGAAGTGGAAAACCATCGTAACAGGAAAATTAAATTTCTATGATCCGATCGTGGAGGTGAATATTTGAGTTATGATTTTCTCACGCATCTTAAAGCAAGCGGAATAGTTTCGCAACTCACGCCACCCAGAACACCACAGCGCAATGGTGTGTCTGAACGCCGGAATCAAACTCTATTAGATATGGTGCGATCAATGATGTCTCTTACAGATTTGCCGTTATCATTTTGGGGTTATGTATTAGAAACCGCTGCATTCACTTTAAATAGGGCACCATCTAAATCCGTTGAGACGACACCGTATGAACTGTGGTTTGGTGCTAAACCTAAGTTGTCGTTTCTTAAAGTTTGGGGATGCGAAGCTTACGTCAAGAAGTTGATGCCGGACAAGCTCGAACCCAAAACGGAGAAATGCGTCTTCATAGGATACCCTAAGGAAACGATTGGGTATACCTTCTATCACAGATCCGAAGGCAAAGTGTTTGTCACAAAGAACGGATCCTTTATTGAGAAGGAGTTTCTCTCGAAAGAAGTGAGTGGGAGGAAAGTAGAGCTAGACGAGGTTATTGAACCTTCTCTTGAGTTGGAGAGTAGCGCAGCACCTGAAATTATTCCAGTGTCGTGTGCACCAACAATACAGGAAGATAATAACAAGGATCATGAAGCTTCAGACGATGCTACTACTGAACGTCGCAGGTCGACAAGGTCACGTGCCCCTCCTGAGTGGTACAGAAACCCTGTCTTAACTGTCTTGTTAGTAGACAACAGTGAACCTGCGAACTATGAGGAAGCAATGATGAGCCCAGACTCTGAGAAATGGCTAGAGGCCATGAAATCCGAATTGGGATCCATGAGCGAAAACCAAGTATGGACTTTGGTGGACCCTCCTAGCGACTGAAAGGCTGTTGAGTGCAAATGGATTTTCAAGAAGAAAACGGACGCGGATGGTAATGTTACTGTCTATAAAGCACGGTTTGTCGCGAAAGGTTTTCGACAAGTTCAAGGTGTTGACTACGATGAGACTTTATCTCCCGTAGCGATGTTTAAGTCCATTCGGATTTTATTAGCAATTGTTGCATTTCATGATTATGAAATATGGCAGATGGATGTCAAGACTGCGTTCCTCAATGGCAACATTGATGAAGAGTTGTATATGATGCAACCCGAAGGTTTTGTCGATCCTAAGGATGCTGATAAGGTGTGCAAACTTAAGCGTTCCATTTATGGACTGAAGCAAGCATCTCGGAGTTGGAACCTTCGTTTTGATCAAGTGATCAAGAGCTTTGGATTTGTTCCAAATTGCTACGAAGCTTGTATCTACAAGAAAGTGAGTGGGAGCTCAGTGACATTTTTGGTACTATATGTGGATGACATATTGATTATCGGAAATGACATTGACATGCTTAACGATGTGAAGAGTTATTTGAACAAATGTTTTTCAATGAAAGACCTAGGGGAAGCTGCTTATATATTGGGCATCAAAATCTATAGAGATAGACAAAGACGCCTGATAGATTTAAGCCAAAGTACATACCTAGACAAAGTTCTGAAAAGGTTCAGAATGGATAAGGCAAAGAAAGGTTCAGTGCCTATGTTGTCAGGTAAGATATTGAGCAGGGCTTAGTGTCCAGCTATGGTAAACGATAGAGAAGCTATGAGCAAAGTGCCTTATGCCTCGGCCATAGGATCTATCATGTATGCCATGCTATGTACTAGACCGGATGTGTCCAATGCTCTTAGTTTGACGAGCAGATACCAAAGTGATCCAGGAGTGGAACACTGGACAGCCGTGAAGAACATCCAAAAGTATTTAAATAGAACTAAAGAAATGTTCTTAGTCTATGGAGGTGATGAACAGCTCGTCGTAAAAGGTTACGTCGATGCTAGTTTCGACACCGACAAGGATGATTCTAAATCTCAGACAGGATACGCTTATATTTTGAATGGAGGAGCTGTGAGCTAGAGAAGCTGCAAGCAAAGCGTGATCGCGGGATCTACAGTAGAAGCGGAATACATGGCTGCTGCAGAAGCGTCAAGTGAAGGAGTTTGGATCAGGAACTTCATCACTGAGCTTGGTGTGGTTCCAAGTGCCTTGGACCCACTGGAGATATTGTGTGACAACACTGGTGCCATAGCACTTGCTAAGGAACCAAGATATCATCCAAAGACCAAGCATATCAACCGCAAGTTTCATATAATTCGAGATTATATAACAGATGGAGATCTGAAGATTAGCAAAGTACATACAGATCTGAATGTCGCAGATCCATTGAATAAACCTCTTCCACGAGCAAAACATGATCAGCACCTTAGTGCCATGGGTGTTAGATTGTTGCCAGATGTAAACTAGATTATTGACTCTAGTGCAAGTGGGAGACTGTTGGAATTATGCCCTAGAGGCAATAATAAAGATGTTATTATTATAATTCTTGTTCATGATAAAGTTTATATTCCATGCTAGAATTGTATTAAGCGGAAACTTTGATACTTGTGTGGTTTATGAACAACACCGTGTCCCTAGTACGCCTCTATGGACTAGCTCATTGATTAATGATGGTTAAGGTTTCCTAACCATAGACATGAGTTGTCAACTAATAATGAGATCATGTCATTGGGAGAATGATATGATGGACAGACCCAAATCAAGCAGAGCAATTAGATCGTGTCATCGTGTTCATCTTTGCGAAGCTTTTTGTTATGTCAAATATTGTATTCCTTAGACCATGAGATAATGCAACTCCCTGGTATCAGAAGAAAGCTTTGAGGTCATCAAACGTCATCCTATGAGAGGGTGATCATAAAGGTGCCTCTCAGGTGATCAGAAAGTACATGTTGGGTTATATGTATCGAGATGGGATTTGTCCCTCCTAAGTCGCAGAGATATACTTCGGGCCCACTCGATAATCGATATCAACACCGCTTGCAAGCATGTGGTTAAGGAGTTAATCACAAAGTGATATCGGATTACGGAACGAGTAAAGTACTTGCTGTGAACGAGATTGAACTAGGTATTCAAATGCCAACGATCGAATCTCGGGCAAGTAAAATATCGCGTGACGAAGGGAATATATATATGGGATTAATTGAATCCTGGCATCGTGGTTCATCCGATATGATTATCGATGAATATGTGGGAGTCAATATGGGTTTCCAGACCCCACGGTTGATTATTGATAGAAGATCATGTCTGCATATTCTCGAACCCGTAGGGTCACACACTTAACGTGTCTTGACGCTAGGATAGAATGGATAATTGGTTTATGAGTTTTTGTTTGGAGTCTCGGATGAGATCCAGGACATCACAAGAGGTTCCGGAATGGTCCGAAGAATAAGATTCATATAAGGGAAAGCAGTTTTTGGATTTCGGAATTGTTTCGGAATGTTTGGTATTGTACCGGAAGCTTCTAGAACCTTCCGGAGTGGGACCAACGTGGCCCCACTTGTCGGGAGGGGGCGTGGGCCTACGAGGGAGTGCCATGGACGCATTGGGCCGGCGGCACAAGGCCCCATAGGCCCAGCCGGCCAAACCCTAGGAGAAACCCTAGGGAGAGCTTCTAGGAGGGGGGAAACTTGCCCCCCACTCCACCCCATGTGGCCGCCGGCCCTAGGGTTTGGAGGAGGGGCAAGGGCATCCGGCCAGCCCTCTATATAAAGAGGGCAGGGGCGCACCCTCCCCCCACACCTCCTCAAACCCTAGCCGCCTAGTTGCTTCCCTCCTCTCTCTCTCACTCTCTCTCTCTCTCTTCTCTCTCTCTCTCTCTCTCTCTCTCTCTCTCTCTCTCTCTCTCTCTCTCTCTCTCTCTCTCTCTCTCTCTCTCTCTCTCTCTCTCTCTCTCTCTCTCTCTCTCGACTGCGCGTAGGTGAAGCCCTACCACAGAAACTCTCCACCTTTGCACCACGCTGTCGTGTTGTAGATCCAATCTATCTATCCACCCCACTTGCTGGATCGAGGAAGGAGGAGACGTCGAGGTGCCGTACGTGTGCATCTCTCGGAGGCGTCGCCACTTGCAGCGTTGGATCAGATCAGATCGCGAGGAGGAGAAGGCTAGTACGACTACATCAACCACGTTCCATTGAACGTTCCGTTGTGCGATTTCTTCAAGGGTATGAAGATCTCATATATTCCCCCTCGTTGTTTGCATCTCCTAGATTACATCTTGGCTTCCCCGTTCGCATCTGTAGATTAGATCGTGGGGCCTTGTGGTGTACCTCGGTAGGTAGTACGGCTTTGGCTCCGTGCACCATGAAGAAAGGCGTGAAGCCAGTTTCTTGGTTCGGTGTTGTACGTAGGCTCTAGAGGATGGAGGGTAGCTCTTCTTCCCAGGCTCCTGCAAGCCATTCGAGTGGGCAGAGAAGGCGTTTCTTGATGTCGTTGCCTATGAGGCCATTGGCCTTTTCGACCTGTCCGTTGGTCTGCGGGTGCGCCACAGAGGCATACGATATGTTGATGCCAAGGCCCTCGCAAAAGTCTTGGAACTCTTTGGAGATGAAGTTCAAGCCGTTGTACGTGATGATGCTGTGTGGCACACCGAATCTATAGACTATGGACTCGAAGAACTTGATGGCAGTTTTGCCGCTTTGGTTGGTGACGAGAATGGCCTCGATCCACTTGGTGAACTTGTCGACTGCGACCAGGAGGTAGACGTGGCCTACTTTCAAAGATTTGAGTAGTTTGTCGATCATGTTGAGGCCCCATTGGGCGAAGGGCCAGGCCAGTGGTATGGGCCTTAGCTCTGATCCTGGTGTGTGTGGTTTGTCCGCGTACCTCTAACAGGCGTTGCATCTTTGGACGATGTCCTTAGCATCGTTCATGGCCGTTGGCTAATAGAATCCAGCTCGTAGAGCTTTGGCGATGAGGGCGCGGCTGCATGCATGATGACCACCGATGCCCTCGTGGATGTCTTGGAGGATGGTTTTGCCATCACCGATGGTGATGCACCTTTGGAGTACATCCGAAATACTGCATTTGTACAACTCTCCATTGTGGAGGGTGAATGCTTTGGACCGGCGAGATATGCGTCGGGCATCTGTCGGGTCATCAGACAGTTCCTTGTTTATCAGGTACCAAAGGTATGGCTGCGTCCATGTTTCTTCGATTGCCATGACCTGCATTAGGCTGACCAGCTCGGCTTCGGTGTTGAGCTTTTCGGGTCCTTCCTGTCCTTCGGGTAGCGCAGCCCCCGAGTGTTCTGCTTCTTCGGGTGATCCCTTGGGGAATTTCCTTTTGATAGAGGGTACACAAATTTGTTCGAGGAACACACCTGGTGGCACCCGTGCGCATGTGGAGCCGATGTTGGCGAGTCTATCGGCTTCCTCGTTGCTTTCTCTTCTGATGTGTTGAATCTCGCAGCCGTCAAAGTCTCCTTCGAGTGTGTTGTAGAGCGCGCGGTACGCGATCATGTTGGCGCTGTGAGTGTCGCACTCGTTCATCGTCTGCTAGACGATGAGGTTCGAGTCACCGTAGATGACTAGGAACGTTGCGCCGTAGATTTTGGCCATCCGCATGCCGTGGATGAGGGCCGCGTATTCGGCCTCGTTGTTGGAGGAGCAAAATTTCATCCGAAGAACGTATTTCATCTTGTCGCCTTGAGGGGACGTCAGTATGACACCAGCTCCTGCTCCAGCGTCGCGCTTGGAGCCGTCGAAGTGCATCGTCCACGATTGGGTCATGTCCGGGGTGTCCGGCAGCTGCAGTTCCATCCAGTGGACGATAAAGTCACGGAGGACCCGCGATTTGATGGCTTTGCGCCGCTCATAGACTATGTCTAAGGGGGACAGCTCGATGCCCCATAGGGCTACGCGTCCCATGGCTTCGGGATTGTTCAGGATGTTGGACAGTGGCGCCTCGTTGACGACCATTATATGGTGCTCCAAGAAGTAATGTCTCAGCCGACAAGCCATCATGAATACTCCGTAGGCGAGCTTCTAGTAGTGGGGGTACCGCTGCTTTGTTGGTGTTAGTACCTCGCTGAGGTAGTAGATTGGGCGTTTGACCCCATGGATCTTGCCATATTCGGGTCGTTCGACCACGAGTATGGTGCTTACCACCTGGTGCATAGCTGTGATGTATAGCAGCAGAGGTTCTCGCTCCTTTGGTGTGACTAGGACAGGCGAGGTGGAGAGCAGCCGCTTGAGGTCTTCGAATGCGTCTCCGCTTCGGGTGTCCATTCGAATTTGTCTGCCTTGCGCATCAGTTGGTAAAAACACAAAGCCTTCTCACACATGCGACTGATGAATCTGCTCAGCGCTGCGATCCGCCTAGCTAGCTGCTGGACACCTTTGAGGTTCTTCGGCTTCTCCATGGACAGTATGGCCCTGATTTTCTTCGGATTCGCCTCAATCCCCCGCTGGGAGATGAAGTAGCCGAGTAGTTGGCCAGATGGGACGCTGAAGGCGCACTTTTCTAGGTTTAGCTTGATCTTATAGTGATCAAGGTTATCAAATGTCTCGCGGAGATCGTCGATCAGTGTTTTGGCCTCCCTGGTCTTGATGACTATGTCGTCGACATAGACTTGGATGTTGCTGTTGGAATTATGCCCTAGAGGCAATAATAAAGATGTTATTATTATAATTCTTGTTCATGATAAAGTTTATATTCCATGCTAGAATTGTATTAAGCGGAAACTTTGATACTTGTGTGGTTTATGAACAACACCGTGTCCCTAGTACGCCTCTATGGACTAGCTCATTGATTAATGATGGTTAAGGTTTCCTAACCATAGACATGAGTTGTCGATTAATAATGAGATCATATCATTGGGAGAATGATATGATGGACAGACCCAAATCAAGCAGAGCAATTAGATCGTGTCATCGTGTTCATCTTTGCGAAGCTTTTTCTTATGTCAAATATTGTATTCCTTAGACCATGAGATAATGCAACTCCCTGGCATCGGAAGAAAGCTTTGAGGTCATCAAACGTCATCCTATGAGAGGGTGATCATAAAGGTGTCTCTCAGGTGATCGGAAAGTATCTGTTGGGTTGTATGTATCGAGATGGGATTTGTCCCTCCCAAGTCGGAGAGATATACTTCGGGCCCACTCGGTAATCGATATCAACACCGGTTGCAAGCACGTGGTTAAGGAGTTAATCACAAAGTGATATCGGATTACGGAACGAGTAAAGTACTTGTTGTGAACGAGATTGAACTAGTTATGCCGATACCGACGATCGAATCTCGGGCAAGTAAAATATCGCGTGACGAAGGGAATATATATATGGGATTAATTGAATCCTGGCATCGTGGTTCATCCGATATGATCATCGATGAGTATGTGGGAGTCAATATGGGTTTCCAGACACCGCTGTTGATTATTGATAGAAGATCATGTTTGCATATTCTCGAACCCATAGCGTCACACACTTAACGTGTCTCGACGCTAGGATAGAATGTATAATTGGTTTATGGGTTTTTGTTCGGAGTCTCGGATGAGATCCAGGTCATCACGAGAGGTTCCGGAATGGTCCGGAGAATAAGATTCATATAAGGGAAAGCAGTTTTTGGATTTTGGAATTGTTTCGGATTATTCGGTATTGTACCGGAAGCTTCTAGAACCTTCCGGAGTGAGACCAACGTGGCCCCACTTGTCGGGAGGGGGCGTGGGCCTACGAGGGAGTGCCCTGGCCGCATTGGTCCAGGGGCACAAGGCCCCATAGGCCCAGCCGTCCAAGCCCTAGGGGAAACCCTAGGGAGAGCTTCTACAAGGAGGGGGAAAACTTGCCCCCCACTCCAACCCTTGGGGCCGCCGCCCTAGGGCTTGGAGGAGGGGCCAAGGGGGCCGTCCAGCCCCCTATATATAGAGGGCAGGGGCGCAGCCCTCCTCCCCCACTCCTTCAACCCTAGCCGACATATTGTTGCCCTCCAGATCTCTCTCTCTCCCGACTGCGCGTAAGCGAAGCCCTGCCGCAGAAACTCTCCACCTTTGCACCACACCGTCGTGTTGTAGATCCAATCTATCTCTCCACCCCACTTGCTGGACCAAGGAAGGAGGAGACGTCGAGGTGCCGTACGTGTGCATCTCTCGGAGGCATCACCACTTGCGGTGTTGGACCGGATCGGATCGTGAGGAGGAGAAGCTAGTACGACTACATCAACCACGTTCCGTTGAACATTCCGCTATGCGAATCCTCAAGGGTATGAAGATCTCATCTACCCCCTCTCGTTGTTTGCATCTCCTAGATTAGATCTTGGCTTTCCCGTTCGCATCCATAGAAAATTTTGATTTACTATGTTGCGAAACCCTTCAGTTGCGACCAATCTGGTTTTTCAAGCACACCTACATGTGCCTCTGGTACGTGGCGCCTGCGTTCTTCAGCCCGAAGGGCATAATGTTGTAGCAGAATACTCCAAACGGCGTGATGAATGCCGTTTTCTCCTGGTCTTCGACTTCAGCCAAATCTGGTTGTAGCCTGAATAGGCATCGAGGAAGGAGAGTTTCTCGCATCCTGCGATCGAATCGATGATCTGATCGATCCTCGGTAGAGGGAAGTGGTCCTTGGGATAGTACTTTTTGAGCGACGTGAAGTCCACGCACATCCACAGGATATCGTGTCCTTTTTGGGGACCAGCACGGTGTTGGCTAGGCTCTCACTCTCCTTGATTTTTCGGATGAAGATGGCATCGAGTAGTCTATTGAGTTCGATTCCAACGGCTTCAGCTCTTGGTTCGGATAGTCGTCAGATCGACTGTTTGAATGGCTTTGCATCGGGGAACACATTGAGTGCGTGCTCGGCGAATTCCCTAGGAACTCCTAGCATGTCCACAGGACACCAGGCGAAGATTTCCCAGCGCTCACGGAGGAATTTGACGAGCGTGCTTTCTATGCGGGGCTAAGGTCATTGGCGATCAGCGCCGTCTTGGAGGCTTCCGTTGGGTGGACCTGCACCTTTTTCGTGTTGACTGTGGAGTCGAACGACATATTGAGTGCGTTTTTCCTGGAGACTGGGGGTGCCCCGTTGTCTGTCACCTCTTGGAGCCTCGTGAGCTCCTCCTGCATACCGAACGACTGGGAGATTCTGTTGAAGTCTCTATCGCAGTGGTCGGATCGGGCGAAGATTCCTTGGACGGTGATGATGCCCCTCAGCCCTAGCATCTTGAGTAGCAGGTACGCGTAGTGTGATACTGCCAGGAATCCTGCGAATGCCACGCGCGTGAGGATGGCTTGATACTGTGATGGACAGTCCACTACTTCGAACTCCAGCCGCTCGCGTCTGAAGTTTTCAGGTTGGCTGAAGATGACGTCGAGCCATATATTTCCCAGGGGATATATGCCCTTCCCTGGGACTATGCCATGGAATGTCGTGTCGGATTGTTCCAGGCTGCACAGCGGGATCCGTATTGCTGTGAGGGTGCTGGCGAACATCAGGTTGATGCCGTTGCCGCCGTCCATGAAGACGCGACTCATTTTGAACCCTCCGATCTGCACCTCGAGCACCAGGGCAACATGACCTGGGCGAGGGATCTGGCGTGGGTGATCCGAACGATCAAACATGAAGCAGGACTCCGAACCGCTGAGGTACTCAGGGATGGCAGGTGGAGCGGTCATGGCCAGGCTAACCTATCGGGTGATCTTCTTTTGCACCCCGTTTGTAGGGCGTCCGTTCTGGATCATCAGGAACCCTTTTGGTGGTGGATATCCTCCTGTACCATTGTTTGGTGCAGGTGTGATCGCTGGATTTCATGGTCCAACGGGTGGTGGTGGAGGAGCTCCGTGGGCGATGTCACCTAGTGCAGGTGCGGGCCCAAATCCAGCGTTCACGATCTGGCGTCATATTTGGGTGAGACCCTCGCTTAATTTTTGGAACTCGTGGCAGTCCTTTAGCATGTGGCTGGCCTTCTTTTTGCCATCTTGTTTGTCGATGTAGAAGTGGATGGTGCAAGGACCAGACAACTTGTCGTACGCTGATGGCTCATCGTCACGGCTGCGACATTGCCATGTTTGGGTGGGTCGCCCTCCGTCGCGGAAGTTACCTCCGCGGTATCCGCTACTACGGTTGTCGTCATTGCGTCAGTCGGCGTAGCCAGCCGCAACCATGTCGACTCTGTCGTGATCGACATAGACGCGCGATCTTCGCTTGATGTGGCGTTCTTGTATGCAGCCATAGTTGTCCTCATCATCTGAATTCAATCGGTGGAGGGAGTCCTCGCCATCTGCCCATCGGTTGGCGATGTCCATGAGTTGGTCGAGCGTCTTGGGCTTGACCTGCCCAAGTTCTTCCTTGAAGTCCGGGCGTTTGACACCATCCTTGAAGGCGTGGATTGTCCTTTCCTCGGAGATGTGCACGACGGAGTTCTTGATGTTGGACCAGCGTAGGATGTATGAGCGAATGGATTCGTCGCTACGTTGGGTGCAGGCGCGCAGCTCCTCGATCGAGGCTGGCCTCTTGCTGGTGCCTTTGAAGTTGCGGATGAAGCTGTATGCCAGCTCCTCCCAGCTTCGGATGGAGCCGGAGGACAAGCTGATGAGCCAGATCCGAGCTGCGCCTATCAGCTCCAGCTAAAGGCATTGTAGCACGGTGTTTTTGTTACCGCCGTGCACTTAACGTATGAGAGGTGGTCGCTGAGCCAGGCCTTCGGGTCCTGTGTGCCGTCGAACTTCAGAGTGTCCGAAGGGAGCTTGAAATTTTTCAGCATCCGCGTCCGCCGAACGGATCTGCTAAAGCATCGGGCTCCGCACAGCTCTCCGTCATCATCCTCGTCGGATTCAGTGGAGCACGCGTGTTTAGCGCGTGCCTTGTCGATCTTGCGCTGGGTGAGATCGTCTCGGCGTCGTAGTCTATGCTGCAACGTCATGGGCTCTTCCGACGTCGAGGCAGATCGTGCTCGTCCTCGTCGGATGAGGGTGTAGGGCTGCGGGTGAATTTGACCGAAGCTTTTTTCTTTGGCTCCGCAGGAGCCTCCTCGTGGAGCGTAGCTCCGACGAGTTCGAGACCGGCTAGCGCGGACTTGTTCATGGCGCTTTTCGGGTCGCCCACCGGAGGTGGATGGGACGCGAGGTACGTGGTGTCTGCCATGATCACAGCCTGCGGCGTCTTTGGCATCACGTTGTCGTTCACGTCCATCGACATGAAGGACGTGTTGAGGGCCCTCGTGGCCTCGCGGCGTGTATTGGGGTCCATGTGCTCCACGCGGGAGCGATGCTTGTTCGCATTGTTGTCGTGTGAGCTGGAGCCGCCAGCGGCAGAGAGCACAGCTCGTCACGCGCCAGACTCTGAAGCCGCCTTCTTGCGTTTGTCGAGCTCCTCCATCAGCTTCACCTGCCGGTTATGCTCGTCGATGAGGAGGAGGTGGTATGCCATCAGCAGATCCCATGAAGCATTCACAGGTAGGATGATGTTGCCCGCCACGGCTTCGCGTGCCTGGCACCATCCGTCCTCGTTGAGGTTGATCTTCCGGTAGGCGTTAGCGTCTCCTTCGTTGGGCATGAGGGATGGGTCTCCCCCGTTTCTTCCGTTCCTAGCCTACGGGTTGGGCGGTGCGTTGGGTGGTGGGTTGGGTGCACTCGAACCTGGTGGAAGTTCTAATTCACCCTGGATGACCACGGAGCATAGGTAACGCCCGGGAGTTGGATCGCTGCTGCCGCAGCTTTCGGATCCGGAACCGTAGGTTCCTTCATCTGAGGGAGGGCCACACAGATCTGAGTTGCAGCTGCTGCTATCATATGACTCATCTGTCAGCGTCAACGTGCGTAACATGCCGATGGGTGGGACCCACGAAGCGGGCCTGATGGATGGTGGTGGCACCCGCTCTGGTAGGCGGAGGGTACCAGTCTGCCCCACTTGGAAGCAGAAGCATCCGAACAAAATCTCGAGCCCGTCACCAACAGGCTCGAAATCCCTCATGGTGGCTGGCGAGTGGGCGGTGAAGTCGAAGGTGCCGAAGAGGAGATGGTTCTCCGTCGCCGGCGAGTTGTAGATCGCTCCGGATGGGACCGTCACGATCACACAATAAGCGTCCGTAGTTCCCACGGACGACGCCAATTGACGAGGCACGATATCGTCAATGCCCATTGTTATGGACTTGAGTTTTGGAGAATATGGGGATGCTAGAGATCGCGGAACGGTTAACAGACAAGCAACACGGGGACACGAGGTTTACCTAGGTTCAGCCCCCCGGAGGGAAAACCCTACTCATGCTTGTCTACTCTTGATTACGGCGGAACCGAAGGTTACAGGGGTGCGCAGATGCAATCTGGCGTGAGGTGCATATGAGGTGAGTATTGTCCTCCTCGCCGTGCCCTCCTAGCCTTTATATAGATAGGCAGGTCCCGGGCGCAGGTCGAGTCGGTTACAGATTAGGGTTTGTCCCTTTTGAAATTCTATCTACCCTAGTCTTGTTCTCCAAAGATCCGACGGCATCATGGGCTTGGGCCACCCGAAATATCCACAGCCCGCGCATCTTCTGTCGTAGGCCTTCCTTGGGCTGGACTAGGTATGACAACGTTGTGTACCCATGGGGTATAACCATGTCAGCGTGCACACTGTCACTTTCACACACGTGGGGAGAGCAGAGATCTATTGAAGCACTTGAGTATTTATGTAGACTCTAGCCTAAGTGCCACCACGGTGTGCATGTTGTCACTTTCACACACGTGGGGAGAGCCGGAGATCTTATTAAATCACTTGAGTAGCAGAGTAGATCTACTTGAATACAAATCTCATGATCACAATATGATCATGCATAGAGAGATGAACACATAGCTACCGGTAGAGCCCTTAGCCTCGAGGAAGAACTACTCTCTCCTCATCATGGGAATCAGCAACGGTGGTGAAGATGGTGATGGAGATCGATGAAGATGGCTCTGGGGGCACTTCCCCGTCCCGGCAGGGTGCCAGAACAGAGACTTTGTCCCCTGAATCTCCCCTTCGGTGGCGGCGGCGCTGCGGAACTTTTTCTAGATTTCTGCCCCGCGTTCGGGTTACGTCCCGAGGAGACGTATATATAAGCAAAAGGGCAAGATCGGTGGAGGCTGAAAGTACCGACTTGATACGACTAGAGGGGTGAATAGGCGTCTACCCAATTTTAATTTGTTTCTCACTTTTAGGCTCAACGAGAAGGAAAGTTATCTAGAGATGCAACTAAGTGAACAACCTAAATGCAAGAAAACAAACACCAACCACAAAAGCGGTAAATAGCAAGAAGTAAAGGAAGGGAACGAAGTAACCGGAGCAGGGACACGGAGATGTAATTCCCGTAGTTCACTCCCAAGGAGCTACGTCTACATTGGAGAGGTGTCGGGGCCACACAAGGTCACCCGAGCGCCACAAAGGCCTCACCTTCTTCTCCGGTGAGCTCCCCCACAAAGGAGGCCTCACAATCCACTAACCGGTGACCTTGAAGGCGCCAACCTAAACCTTAACACCAAGGTTGAGGGGGAGGCTCCACAACTCAATTGGAGGCCCTCAACGACACCTCGAAGCTTTACAACGCAAGCCTTAGCTCCGAGGATGCCCTACACCATCTAGGGTTCCAAGAAACCCAAGAGCAACAAGATCCACAAAGGACACAAAGGATGGGTGGGGGAAATCAAATCTTCTTTGGTGGAAGTGTAGATCTAGGCCACCTCCCTCACCTCTCAAAAGATCAGGTCATTTGTGTGGCTAGAGAGAGAGATCTAGTGAGGTGAAGCTCAAGCATTAATGGAGGAGAGAGAAAAATTCGAGAGCAAGTGGGAGGAAGAAGAGGGGTGCCTTAAATAGGCCCCCTCGCGCTGAACCGTTACAGCCCCCGCGACCTCATCGGAGGTTCCGGCGAGAGGCCAGAAGTTCCGCCCAGCCTGGCTCCAACGGTCATCAGACCGTTGACGCCCGCTCTAGAAGCTCAAACGGAAGTTCCGGTCAAAACAGACCGGAAGTTCCGGTGGACTTCCGACGCAAGTTCCAGCCAAGTTCCGACAAATAGAACACTTCAAAATAGAAGGTTACTGAGCCACCATCGAAACTTGGAGCGGAACTAGGAGCGGAACTTCTGGGTCGCGAACCGAATCTGGCCGGAAGTACCGGCGTCTGGGCGGAAGTTCCGCTCAGGACCTTTTGGCAGGACAAGTTCCGATGCAAGTTCCGGCCCAAGTTCCGGCAATTAGAACACTTCATACAGAAGGTTACTGATTCACCATAGGAACTTGGGGCGGAACTAGCTGAACAAGGCTTAGAACAGCCCGCAGAAAAAGCCTGAGCGAAACTTCCGGCGCCAGGCCGGAAGTTCCGGTGAGACACAGAAAGCTCCAACAGAACAGGAACTCACTCTCTCACGGAATAGTAGGATGGCTGTGGCGGTGCATATAGGTTTGTGCAAGAACAAGTGATTTCCCACAGCCTTCCAAGATGGACCCCCTCTTAATAGTACGGTGACCTAAAAACAACAACTGGAGAGAAACTAGGAGAAAACTTAAAAGTCCACCGTCTTCATGAGATCCCAAGAGAGCATCCACACAAGAGAAGGAGACATCAACAATGTTTCCCCTGAAACACAAATGCACAATTAAAAACACAATTGGGATTATCATTAACACCAAAAACATCATGGGAAGATATAGTCCTTTCAATCTCCCCCTTTTTGGTGTTAGATGACAATCCCAAAGATTTGCATAGAATCAAACCAATCTTTGCAATGGACGGGACAAGCTACCCTTGTATGTGTGCAAGGTAGAGAAAAACTCTAAGGACAAGACTCGTACACATACAAGGAGGCTCCCCCTACCGATTGCAAAGATAGCACAAGGAAGGGTACAAGAAAGGATAGAAATCATACCAGAACCAACCAAATGTGGTGGAGACAAAAGGAGTAATAATAACAATAAGGGCTATGAGGCTCCACCACCATATGCATGTGCTCAAAAGATGACAACAAGAAACCACACGCACGGCATTGCATAAGAGACCACAAAGGTACCATATAGTCTCGAACATAACAAGGTCCACAAGCACACATAAGTTCACGGACATAAAGTCACAAGCACACAAATAAAACTAGAGAGTTCACGAGCCAGAAAAGATCAAAGGCAAGAACAGGCTCGCGACTCAACCCATGCAAATCCCGTAGACAACCTAATAGACATCTTTCTCCCCCTTTGGCATCGAGACACCAAAAAGGAAGAAAAGATCAATCTAATCGTCCCAGCCATGAGAGGGGGAAGGAGGAGAAGACTCACGGACCCAAGGACCCCACTCAGGCGACAGACCAGTGACCTCCTCCTCAGACTCATCCTCGGACCAGTGGCAGTTTTCATGAATCCAATCATCCTTGGGAATAGTGACAGAGCTTGTGATCGGAGAGCTGGGAATGTTGAGAGCGGTCATGATGGCCTTCTGGCGTTGAATATTGTGACGCTGATCTACATAAGCCTGATACTCGCGGTCCTGCAGAAAGCAGAAAGTTTTCTTCACCTTCCCAAGCAGCTTCTTTGCCCAAGACGGCTGCCGCTGGAGAGACGGACCACTAGAACGAGAACCCCCGGGAGCAGAGGAAGGACCACCAGCTTCATCTCGGGCCTTCTTGAGTTCAGCTTCCTTTTCTTCTTGAGAATGAGGCTTTTGGTTCTTACTCACACGTAGCTTCTTGTCTTCATGAATGGTGATGTTGTCTTGAGGAAAGCGAGTGCCAGTCGTCTCCAGCCACTTGTGATTGATGAGAGTCTGAATGAAAGGAGCATAGATGCAGGATTTCTTTTCAATAATAGCTTGCCACAACTCGGTGTAGATGAAGTGCATAACATCCATGGGACTATCAGAGTCACGGTGGAGATAAGTCTGATGCATGAGGTCAACCTGATAGCCATGTAACTGATCAAGTTACCAGCCTTGGGAGAGATGGTGTTCAAGTACACCCTGCGCATGATGTCAAAAACTGGCAGCAGATGATTCACATACCCAACAGATCCCCATCCTTCAATGTAGAGAGGCTCCAGGACCTCAGGATCAGCAGCCTCAGGACCATGAACACGCCAGCCATTTGCCCCGCGGCCAGGCTGAAGGGGATAGCCAAGAAGCTCAGCAAACTCAGACCAAGTGGCGGTAAGAAACACGTCCCTAGTCATCCACTTCAACACACCTTTAGTAGAGGACTGCATGTGAATAAACAGAGTTGAGTAAAACTGAGCAATAGCAGTCACATCAAAGTTCTGACGGTGCTCCATGAGGGGAAACAGCCCAAACTTCTAACAAATATCAAGAGCCTCGCCAAAGTAAGCTTGCTTCTCTTCCATGTGAGTCACATTGATGTACTTATGAGGAGCAACCACGAACCGCTTCTTTGATGCATAGATTTCTTCATATATCTGTTCCTGACGGCAGTTGTGAAAGTGAGGGTCCAAGCAAAGACGGTCACGAGCCACGAGGTATGGATCCGTAGCCTGAATGCAGAGTAAGATTTCTGAGACCACTTGGAAATCTTGGCTTTGGTCATGTCTGGCCCAGCAACAGTTCACTAGATCTAGATCTAAAAGCCACAAGTGCAAAGATTTTCAAGAATGTATTGGACCAATCTACTCTAGCATGATACCCTAGGCCTACCAAGATCTCCCAACAAGTTCTAGCCAAAGAACTAGCCTAGACATGGTGTGCCCTAACTCAAGCCATGGTCAGAGCAAGATCTCCATTAATGGAGGGAGTTGAGGGCAAATACCGGAGTCCATGGCGGGAGATCGAGGTGGGGAAGGTTCCCACGGAGCAGAGCTGCGGAGGAGCCGCCGAAGACGAAGGGGCCGGAGCACCTTCGCGGAGAGGTCTTGGCCGGTAGCTGCTCCAAATAGAGGATGGGTCTTGGGGGAAAAAGGAAGAAGATCCCGTTTTCCCCCAGGGCCCACCTTATATAGGACAGGGAGCACCATCGGAAGTTCCGGTCAGGGACCGGAAGTTCCGGCGTACCGGAAGTTCCGGGTCAGGCTTAACACGTTCTAGGTCAGCAGGTGATTCAGACGAACAACCAGCTGACCGGAAGTTCCGGCATCTGACCGGAAGTTCCGGTGATGCCAGGAAGACCTTCTCAGGTTTGGAAGATAACAAGGAAGAACTTGTGCAGGGAATAGAGAGGGCTGGAGGAAAGGAAAGGCTTAGGATAGAGAGCTCAAACTGAGAAGAACCAAAGCCAACAAAAAGGAAAACACAAAAAGGTCAAAGACACAAATAAAAACGGGTCGGTGGCCGAGGCCACCTTATATAAGAGTAAATGGCTTGACACCGCGAAGATATATCTTGGGTTCATTACCAACACTCATCATGAAGCTCAAATGGTCTCCTTGAGAGACTATAGAGTATGAAAACTTTAATGTGCGCATAATAGGGATAGCGTTTGTTCAAAGGAGGAACTACACTCCCCCTAAATCCATGCCTACATCCAAACAAGATACACATTGAGACGCGGGTAGGTGTGCAAGGTACTCAAGCAACATTGCTCGAATCGATGATATTTAGCTCATGCCTTAACTCCCGGAACCTCGCTTCATCAAGAGGCTTCGTGAAAAGATCCGCAAGATTTGCCTTGGTGGGAACATACTCCAAAGAAATGTCTCCTCTAGCAACATGGTCCCGAATGAAATGATGACGAATCTCAATGTGCTTGGTCCGGTTGTGTTGCACGGGATTATGAGCAATAGCAATTGCACTCTCATTGTCACAAAGAAGAGGCACCTTGTCAAAAGATAGTCCAAGATCCTTTAAGGTTTGCTTCATCCATAGCAATTGAGCACAACAGCTTGCGGCAGAGATGTACTCAGCTTCGGCAGTGGACATAGACACACAGTTTTGCTTCTTCGAGGACCAACAAACCAAAGATCTTCCAAGAAACTGACAAGATCCGGAGGTTGAATTTCTTCCCACTTTGTCACCAGCCCAGTCCGAGTCCGTGTAACCAATAAGATCAAAGCTGGCTCCCTTGGGGTACCACAACCCAAAGTTTGGGGTATGAACTAAATATCGGAATATTCTCTTGACCGCCACCAAGTGACATTCCTTTGGTGCGGCTTGAAATCTTGCACACATACCCACACTCAACATAATATCCGGTCGGGATGCACAAAGATAGAGCAAAGAACCAATCATAGATCGATAGAGTTTTTGATCCACTTCCTTACCCTTGGGATCGAGATCAAGATTAACCCTAGTTGGCATGGGAGTCTTGGCACCTTTGACTTGATCAAACTTGAACTTATTGAGCATGTCTTGAATGTATTTGGCTTGGTTGATGAAAGTCCCTTTCCTCAATTGCTTGACTTCAAATCCAAGGAAAAACTTCAACTCCCCCATCATGGACATCTCGAAGCGGTCGGTCATGAGCTTGGCAAAATCCTCATTAAAAGTTTTGTTAATAGACCCAAAGATAATGTCATCAACATAGATTTGGCATACGAACAAGTGGCATCTAACTTTCTTAGTAAAAAGAGTGGGATCAATGAGACCCACTTCGAAGCCACGGTCTAACAAGAGCTTCCTAAGGCAATCATACCATGCACGTGGGGCTTGCTTGAGGCCATAGAGTGCCTTATTGAGCTTGTAGACATGGTTCGGAAAAAGTGGATCCTCAAAACCCGGAGGTTGCTTGACGTATACCAACTCTTTCAAAGGACCATTAAGAAAAGCACTCTTAACATCCATTTGATGCAACTTAAAGTTATGATGGGTAGCGAAGGCAAGAAGCATACGAATGGATTCAAGGCGAGCAACGGGGGCGTAAGTCCCACCGTAGTCGATGCTCTCAACTTGTGAGTATCCTTGGGCAACTAACCTTGCCTTGTTGCGCACGACAATTCCATTCGCATCGCACTTGTTCTTGAAGACCCACTTGGTTCCAATGACGTTTTGACAGTCTTTGGGCCGCTCAACCAATGTCCAAACATTGTTCCTCTTGAAGTTGTGAAGTTCCTCGTTCATAGCATCAAGCCAATCATCATCTTCAAGAGCTTCGAAGACTTTCTGTGGTTCCACAAGAGAGATAAACGCATGGTGAGAGCTAAAGGAAGCTAGTTGCCTCCTAGTAGTGGAACCTTTATTGAAATCTCCATAGACATTATCAAGGATATGGCCATCTCAAACAAGTTTGGCGAGACGATAGGCTTGACAGCAGGCTTGTGCTTCAACTCGAGATTCTTGAGCTACCACTTGGTCATTGCCACCAATTGAGCCGCCGCCTTGACTATAAGCACGAACACGAGGGTCATCTTCATCAATTTCCACTTCGGGGGAGTCATCACTTGGAGAGGATCCTTGAGGATCATTGACTTGCTCTTGATCTCGACGAGCTTGACCTTGGGGAGAGCCGTGACCTTGAGGAGGAGCCCCATCTTGGGTATGTTGATGAGGTTGATGAAGAGCTTGTCCTTTGGAGCTTGGAGAGTCATGAGCATGGGAAGCTTCGGAAGATCTTGAGGGAGCTTGTGCCAAGAAAGTAGGTCCTTGAGGGGCAAGATGATCTTGTGAAAGTGAGGGCTCCACTTGAGTAGAGCTTGGTCCTTCTCCTTCGTCCATAAGGGGATCCTCAATGGGGAGGTGCAAACCCACACCCATTCTTCTTATGGCCTTGGGAGGAATTTCATCACTTGGATCACAAACACCATCTTGCCTAACAAGAGACTCATGATTTTCATCAAACTTCACGTTGCTCGTTTCTTCAACTCTTCCATTGGCTTTGTTGTAGACTCTATAAGCATGGGACTGATTTGAGTAGCCAACAAAAATTCCTTCTTGAGCCTTGGATTCAAACTTGGACAAACGAACTCCTTTCTTGAGAATGTAGCACTTGCAACCAAACACCCGAAAGTAGCTAACATTAGGCTTTTTCCCGGTGAGAAGTTCATAGGGGGTCTTGTTCTTTTTCTTGCGGAGATAAAGCCGGTTGGTTGCATGGCAAGCGGTGGAGATGGCCTCGGCCCAAAAGTTGTATGGAGACTTGAACTCAACTAGCATAGACCGAGCCGCATCCATCAATGTGCGATTCTTCCTTTCGGAAACTCCGTTTTGTTGAGGGGTGTAGGGAGTGGAGTATTGATGCTTGATTCCTTCATCACTAAGAAACTCATCCAAGGTATAGTTTTTGAACTCGGTGCCATTGTCGCTTCGAATTGAGAGAATAGTTGCATTGTGCTTCCGTTGAACCTCATTAGCAAAGTTGATGACGGTTTGTTGAGTCTCACTCTTGTACTTGAAAAAAAACACCCAAGTGTATCTTGAGAAATCGTCCACAATAACCAAGCAATACTTCTTGCCTCCAAGGCTATCATGAGAGGGAGGACCAAATAGATCCATATGCAAGAGCTCCAAACACCTCTCGGTAGTGATTTGATTGAGTGCTTTGTGAGGAGTTTCATGCATCTTCCCTTCAATACAAGCCCTGCAAACACGATCTTTGGCAAAAGAAACATCGTTAATTCCAAGGATGTGGCCCTCGGAGTGAAGTCTTTGCAAAGTTCTCATGTTAACACGGGCTAGGCGGCGATGCCACAACCAGCCCTTGTCGGCTTTAGCATAGAGACATAGAGCATGAGGAGTAGTGGTCCCTGAAAAGTCCACCACATACAAGTCATGTTCTACATATCCTACAAAAGCCACCTTGAGAGACTTGCTCCACATGAGGACCACGGTATGAGAATTAAAGAAAGAAGAGAGACCCATAAGAGCAAGAGCACGAAATGAGAGTAAGTTGTAACCAAGAGTTTTGACAAGCATGACGTCAACCAAGGATACATCCGGGGTTACCACCACTTCGCCAAAAACCAAAACCTAAGAGCTTGTCTTGTCACCGTAGGAGACCATGGTGTTGGCAATATTGGGCCTCAATTCGGTCATGATAGACTTTCTTTCGGTCATATGACTCGTGGCACCACTGTCAAGCACCCATTTTGATCCACCGGAAGCATAGTCCTACAAGAAAATCAAGCCTTGGTTTTAGGTACCCATTTTGCAATGGGTCCCTTTTTGTTAGTGACAAGAGCCTTTGGCACCCAAATGGCCCAATGATAATCATGTGTGTAAGACGTTCCCACGTATCTAGCATATACATGACCATCATAAGATTTGCAAAGAATATAAGAGGGATTGTTCTTTCCGGCAAAGTTGTCACTTTGCAAGAGGGTTGGGCCATTTGGTACCCCTTGGGCCATGCCCTTGTTCTTTTTCTTCTTCTTGTTCTTCTTCTTCTTCTTAGTCTTGGAAAGTTGATCCTTCAACACCTTGACTTCCTCTATGAGATGCTCATGCTTGCAACAAAGGTTAGGAGTGCTAGAAAAGTCTATAATTTGCACAACGGAAGACTTAGCGAGATCACAAGTTAATTGAGTTTGAATCTGATCATGGGCTTCAAAAAGATTTGAGAATTTACTCTCCAAGGCTTTGTATTCCTCTTTGAGTTTCTCAAGATCCTTTTGAGTCCTATCATGACCACCCACAAACTCAACATTTTCTTTCTTGAGAACCTTAATCAAAGCAAGAGCATGGTCATGTTCTTTAATTGTAGAGCACAAGGTGTTGTTATGATCATCTACAAGCTTAGACACATTTTCTTCAAGATTAATTCTCATATTTTGTTCATCCTCAAGACTTTGAGTGAGAGAGGCAATTTCATCGGCGGCATCTCTTTCATTTTTACTTAGCAAGTCAAGAAGTTCTTCCTTTTCATCTAAGGCATCTCTAGCATTGTCAAGTTGTGCAAGTAAGGACTCAAAACAAGTTTTAGTTTCTTCATCTAAGGTAGCAAAAAATTCACACATGTCAATCATCTCTTTCTTCACCTCTAGACCAACAAGATCAAGAGAGGAAGGCTCACTAGGGATAGGTTGAGAAGTGGGTTTCGGTGTTACCTCGGTGTCCTTGGCCATGAAGCACTTTTGGTTGGAGAAGATGACATTTTCATTTGGCGAGTCGAAGAGGGATAGACGTGGAGTTGAGGTAGTGGCAATAACAGCAACTCCCACAATCTCTCCACCATGAACTTCATCATCATCTTCTTCATCTGTGCCTGAAAGGTATTCTTCATGGACCACAATTGCTCGTTCCTTGTTAGTGGCGTTCTTGACGGCGTAGTTCTTGTTCAAGGGATGAGGAGGTCTTGACTTGATCTTGCGAATGAGGCGACCACCATTGTCTTCACGGTTCTCAAAGGGACACTTGGCCATGAAGTGACTCTTGTCGTTGCAATTGTAGCACGACCTTGCCTTGGGAGACTTGTTGGGTGAGTTGAATCTTGAGTTGTCCCTTGATCTTGACTTGAATCCGGACTTGTTCCAAAAGGCCCTTGAAGCGAGAGCAAGATGTTCGTTGAAAGGCACATTTGAGGTCCTCTTGAGACCACTCACTTGATGTATCATCATCATCAACTTCAATAGCCTTGGCCTTCAAAGCAAGATTCACTTTGGTTGACCCAATGGCTCTAGCTCGAGCGGACTCCGCATTCTTCTTGGCAATAGTCATGGCAATTACTTCACTCAAGACTTCTTGGGAGGTCATTAGGTGAAAGTTGGTTCTTCCCTTGATAGAGTTGAGCTTTTGTTCTTCAAATGGGAGGAGAGCTTGAATGAACTTCCTCTTCATAAACTTGTCATCAACATAGTGGGCCCCAAGGTCCCTCATAGTGGAACAAAGGACCTTAAGGCGCCTATACATGTCTTCGGGGGTCTCATCATCTTGCATTGCGAAACCATCGCACTCGTTGTTGATCTCATCAAACTTGGAGCTTTGGATGCTTGCATTCCCAACAAAGAGCTCAGTGAGTTGATCCCAAGCTTCCTTGGCGGTATCAAATTGGCGAATGTGAGCAAAATCCTTTGGAGTCAAGGTCTTTTGAATCATTCCTGAAGTTGTGGCATTGAGTTGCTTGTCCACCACTTCACCTCGTGTCAACTTCTTTGGGTCATATGGAGAGAATCCATCCTCCACAATCCTCATTAACTCAATAGAAGAGCTGGAAATATGTGAGCGCATTAGATATTGCCAATTGGCGAAATTAGAAGTATCTAGCATGGGTGGTGCTCCTTGAGGTATAATGTGTGGCATGGGGATGGGTGGATCCGGAGTGTACTTCGGCGGTGGGGATATCGCCGAGTAGTCCTTTCCACCATTTTCCTCTTTGGAAGTTGGGTTCTCGGGCTCCTCGATGTTCTCACTTGGAACCTTGGTAGAGGTTTGAGCAACAAAACCAAGTGCCAAGTGAGTGGTGGCGGCCGCGGGAGTTACCCCGGGGGCGGACACCGTAACGGTGGGAGGAACCTCGGTGGGTTGGGGTGTGTCAAGAGCAACCATGGGGTTTGGCTTGAGAGACTGCAAGATAGTCATCATTTCCTCGAACTTGGACATCATGGACGACTCCAATTACTTGAGGTCATCCATAGTGGCCAAGTTCTTGGATTTTTCGGTTTCACTACCCCCTTCGTCGGCCATAGTCTCTTAGGCGGTAAAGCCCGAAATAAGAGCCTTGGCTCTGATACCAATTGAAAGTACCGACTTGATACGACTAGAGGGGGGGTGAATAGGCGTCTACCCAATTTTAATTTGTTTCTCACTGTTAGGCTCAACGAGAAGGAAAGTTATCTAGAGATGCAACTAAGTGAACAACCTAAATGCAAGAAAACTAACACCAACCACAAAAACGGTAAATAGCAAGAAGTAAAGGAAGGGAACGAAGTAACCGGAGCGTGGACACGGAGATGTAATTCCCGTAGTTCACTCCCAAGGAGCTACGTCTACATTGGAGAGGTGTCGGGGCCACACAAGGTCACCCGAGCGCCACAAAGGCCTCACCTTCTTCTCCGGTGAGCTCCCCCACAAAGGAGGCCTCACAATCCACTAACCGGTGACCTTGAAGGCGCCAACCGGAACCTTTACACCAAGGTTGAGGGGGAGGCTCCACAACTCAATTGGAGGCCCTCAACGACACCTCGAAGCTTTACAATACAAGCCTTAGCTCCGAGGATGCCCTAAACCGTCTAGGGTTCCAAGAAACCCAAGAGCAACAAGATCCACAAAGGATGGGTGGGGGAAATCAAATCTTCTTTGGTGGAAGTTTAGATCTAGGTCACCTCCCTCACCTCTCAAAATATCAGGTCATTTGCGTTGCTAGAGAGAGAGATCTAGTGAGGTGAAGCTCAAGCATTAATGGAGGAGAGAGAAAAATTCAAGAGCAAGTGGGAGGAAGAAGAGGGGTGCCTTAAATAGGCCCCCTTGCGCTGAACCGTTACAGCCCCCGCGACCTCACCGAAAGTTCCAGTGAGAGGCCGGAAGTTCCGCCCAGCCTGGCTCCAACGGTCATCAGACCGTTGACACCCGCTCCAGAAGCTCAAACAGAAGTTCCGGTCAAAACAGACCGGAAGTTCTGGTGGACTTCCGACGCAAGTTCCAGCCAAGTTCCGGCAAATAGAACACTTCAATACAAAAGGTTACTGAGCCACCATCGGAACTTGGAGCGGAACTAGGAGCGGGACTTCTGGGTCGCGAACCGAATCTGGCCAGAAGTACCGGCGTCTGGGCGGAAGTTCCGCTCAGGACCTTTTGGCAGGACAAGTTCCGATGCAAGTTCCGGCCCAAGTTCCGGCAATTAGAACACTTCATACAGAAGGTTACTGATTCACCATCAGAACTTGGGGCGGAACTAGCGTCGGAACAAGGCTTAGAACAACCCGCAGAAAAAGCCTGAGCGGAACTTCCGGCACCAGGCCGGAAGTTCCGGTGAGACATAGAAAGCTCCAACAGAACAGGAACTCACTCTCTCATGGAATAGTAGGATGGCTGTGGCGGTGCATATAGGTTTGTGCAAGAACAAGTGATTTCCCACAGCCTTCCAAGATGGACCCCCTCTTAATAGTACGGTGACCTAAAAACAACAAATGGAGAGAAACTAGGAGAAAACTAAAAAGGCCACCGTCTTCATGAGATCCCAAGAGAGCATCCACCACAAGAGAAGGAGACATCAACAATGTTTCCCCTGAAACACAAATGCACAATTAAAAACACAATTGGGATTATCATTAACACCAAAAACATCATGGGAAGATATAGTCCTTTCAGAGGCCCAGGGGGCCCACACCCCCTGGTGCCCTACTCCGTCTCTGCTTCGCGTTTTTGTATTGCTCCGGGAAATAGTAACTTTGGCTTTTGTCCCGTCCAATTTAGAGAATATTCATTTTTTTTAGCTTTTCTGAAACCAAAAACAGCAGAAAACAGGCAACTCGCATTGTGGCATCTTGTCAATAGGTTAGTTGCAGAAAGTGTATAAAAATACTTCAAAGTGTAGATAAAACATAAGATAGTTGATATAAAACAAGCATGGAGCATCAAAAATTATAGATACGTTTACGACATATCAGTCTTATTTGCAGGCGCGGTAGCTTTCTTACCGCCCTTATTGAAGTTACCCTTTTCCTTAGGCTTGACTTGCTTCTTGAAATTGGTGGTCTTATTGAACATCAACACTTGGTGCTCTCTCTTGATCTCCACTTTCGCAGACTTCAACATAGAGAAGAGTTCTAGTAACGACTTATCCATGCGCTGCATGTTGTAGTTCATCACAAAGTTCTTGTAACTAGGTGGTAGTGATTGAAGGACACGGTGAATCCCCAATGCATTAGGAATCACTATACCCAAGCTTTGGAGTTTATTGGAGTGCCCAGAAATTTTGAGCACGTGCTCACTAACGGAGTTGCCCTCTTCCATCTTGCAGTTAAATAACTTTTCAGAAGCTTCATAACTCTCAACTACCGCGTGAGCCTCAAATATCATTTTGAGTTCACAGACAATATCATGTGGGTCAAAGTTCTCAAAACTTTTCTGAAGCTCCGATTCCAAACCATACAAGATAGCACATTGAACTGTGGAGTACTGATTCTTCCGAGTGATGAAAATATTCTTCACCTCATCGGTAGCATCGGCTGCAGGTGGGTCACCCAGTGGTTCATCCAGCACATAGGTTAACTGACCAGCATTGAGGACGATCCTCAAATTGTGGAACCAATCCGCGAAGTTGCTTCCATTGTTTTTCAACTTTTCTTTCTCTAGGAATGCATTAAAATTGATGGTAGGGGTTGCCATGATCTACAACATATTTACAAAAGTTTAGACTAAGTTTTTGAAAAATTGAGTTGAATTTAATATTTAAATTAACTAGGTGAACTCCCACTCAAAATAATATCCCTCACATTCTTTTAGTGATCACACGAACCAAATCCACTATATCAAGTCCGATCGTCACGAGAGATGATATAGTTTCAAAGGCGAACAATCATCATGTTCATCATATCTTCTATATGAATCATGCTTTACCTTTTGGTATTCCGTGTTCCGAGACCATGTTTGTATATGCTAGGCTCGTCAAGGTTAACCTTAGTATCCGCATGAGCAAATCTGGCTTGCTCCTGTTGTATGCACACGTAGAATCTATCACACCCGATCATCAAGTGGTGCTTCGAAATGACGACTCTTAGCAACGGTGCCTACTAAGGACGAACACTTTATTACTTGATATTTATTGAGAGGGATCACCTTATAATGTTGTCGTCGTGATCTAAGCAATACAAGATGCATAAAAGGATTAACATCACATGCAATGCATAATATGTGATATGATATAGCCTTTCTTCTTGTGCCTTCGATCTCTATCTCCAAGCACAAACATGATCTCCATCATCACCAGTGTGGCGTCAAGGTCAATGGCGATGCTCCATGGTTGTCGTCCACCAGCATCAACTATTACAACTACTTTGAATAATAGACACGTAGGTCTTAACGAAATTAAAAGACAACCATAAGGCTCCTGCCGGTTGCCAACTTACAATAAGGATCATTGCATACATCATATATAATCACAATCATGGCCATATGACATCACAACACACCCCTGCAAAATAAATTTAGACGCCTCTAATTATGTTTTACATTGTTTGGGGCTTTAGAATAAGAAATGTTCTAACTTACGAACAAGAACCACGCGCTGATACAAGTATTGTCAAGTGCCCGTTGTAAGTTGAATCTTCACTATGGTGGGAGAGACAGACACCCGCAAAGCCACTTATGCAATACAAGTTGCATGCCGAGCGTGGAGCAAGTCTCATGAACGATTTCATGTAAGGTTAGCTCGGGCCGCTTCATCCCACCATCCCGCAAGATGCAAAGTACACAAAAAGCAATCTACAACAAAAGTATCAACACCCATAATAACCATTGTGTTCTACTTGTGCGACAGATCTACGCATAGACACAACTTTGATACCACTGTAGGGGTTCATAGCATGGAAAACAAAAAAATTCTATCGCATGAACACACACAAGCCAAGATATAATCTACTAGATCGCTGCAATGAGTTGATAGAGTACTAACCCTCAAAGATCCAAAGTGTTTAACAAGATCAGATTCTTGTGGTTGATGTAGTCGTTCACTTGCCGATCTCAAGAACGTGAAGACGAACCTTCCGGTGCCACGTTCTGGAAGCGCTCCCGCAGTCGGTCACATGTTCGATACTCGATGAAGACCTTCCTCTCCCTTGTTCTAGCAGGCAGCGGAGGTTGTAGATCTCCTCTCGATTCCAGTTGCACGACAGTGTGGTGGTGAAACGGAGGAGTAGATCCCGCGGGGCTTCGCCTAAGCTGGAGCGATTATGGTGGAGTAGAGAGGGCCTTGGCTACTAGGGTTTAGAGGCCTAGGGGTGGATCTGGCCGGTGGCTAGAAGATTTATAGGCAGCGGTGACTTGAGGAGGTACTAGGGCAGCGGCGACTTGGGGGCGCGACCGGCCTAGGGTTTTGGGGTGAGGGTAGGGGGCGCCCTACCCTTCCTTATATAGGTGTGGAGAGGCGGTTGGGGGGAGGGGATTCCTCCCCCAACTCCTCTTCATGGCCGGAGGCAAGGGAGGGAGGGGAAACCTTCCCTAACTAGGTTTCCTCTCCTCCCTCCACTAGGCAACCATGTTGGGATTTGACTTTTTTAAACTGGCGTTTGACTATTCAAACTAGAGTTTGATTTCTCTCTTCTCATTAACCAGCAAAGTGACCTAGGACATGATGTAACCATTCCACATTTATATGACACATCCATGTACCCTTCCCACTCCGGAGTGGTGGACCTTCTAGAAGATTTCGGTGAAAACATCGAAAACATTTCCGAACTCCAGAAATGGACTTTCCTTATATGAATCTTATTATCCGGACCATTTCGGATCTCCTCGTAATGTCCTGGATCATATCAGAGACTCTGAACTACATTCGGTCTCCAACTCATTACCTTATCTACTAAACAACATTGAATCCTTAAGTGTGTCTCCCTACGGTTCGTGAATTATGCAGACATGATCGAGACACTTCTCCGATCAATAACCAATAGAGGAATTTGTAAATTCATATGGCTACCACATATTTATATGATTACTTCGTGGTCGAATGAACTATTTACATACGATACCAATTTCCCTTTGTCTCGCGATACCTTACTCATCCGAGGTTTGATTGTCGGTATATCTGCATACCTAGTTCAACCTTGTTACAGATAAGTACTTTGTACTCGTTCCTGTGATATGTAATCCATTGCGATCTAGTCACATGCTTTCAAGCCAATTGGATAAAATTCCACCGAGAGGTCCCAGAGTATATCTATCCATCATATGGATGGACAAATCTCACTCTTGATCCATGTGCCTCAACACATAATTTCAGAATACTCAATGTCACCTTTATAACAACCCAGTTATGAAGTGATGTTTGATGTCATCAAAGCATCCATCCGGTGATGGTGATTAACATGATCCCATGGTCGAAGGATTTAGGTTACTATGTATCTGAAAGCTTATAGCAAACAAATAATTGAAATGACTTAATCTTATGCTACGCTTAACCATAGTTTAAAAAACTGGACGAGTGATTGAACCAGTGAGGTTGTTGGTTTAGGTTTTTACTGGTCGAACCACTGGTTTACTGGTTCAGTGTTTGGTTTTTTAATACAAAGTAATATAATGTTATATTTTATAAATGCTGCAACAAGCAAATAATTATGTATGTAAAAGTATTTTAGACTTCCAATTTAACATAATATAGTAATTTAAATAATGGCAATAACAAAGTAATTAGCATGAGCAACAACTTTCCATGTCTAAAACCCCAGCCGCAAGTAGCAAGGCAGCAAAAATACCGCATGTATTGCATTTTGCATACAAAGAAACACAAAAAAAACAACAAGACTTTAAGGTGCCACGGTGTGGGTAATAGTAGAAAATAGACCTATCACTACTTTGTATGACAACCATGAGTAGTTCTTTGGTCAGTTGCACGTTCGTATGGTGCACTAGTGTACTAGGTGCATGGTTCAAACCCTGTCCATGGCAATATTATTTTACAAAATGCTTCCCACTATTAAACAAGTTGAACCAGATTGTTGGTTTACTGCGCAAAACCACGGTCGAACCACCGGTTCATCTGGTTGGCGCAGCCAGTCTTGTGCGCTAAAAAGACCGGCGAGGCTCCCGGTTCTGGTTTTATCTGGTTTAACCAGTGAATCGGTCCGGTTTTTAAAACTATGCGCTTAACTATAGGAGTTTGTTCATCACATCATTCTTATAATGATATGACCTTGTTATTAATTCATGATCAGGAAACCATAATCATCAATTAATCAACAAGCTAGTATTACAAAAGGCTTACTAGGGACTCTTACATGTTTACAAATCACACAAGTATTAATATTTCCGGTTAATATAATTATAGCATGGTATGTAAACATTCATATCATAAACACAAAAATATAATAATAACTACTTTTATTATTGCCTCTTGGGCATATCTCCAACAGATTTTCTCGTTAGTATGATAGGTTTTGGTTGTTTGTTTAGTGGTAACACTCCTTACAAATAGCGGTGTTATGATACATTTTACTTGTTCATAAAAATATCCTAGACAATGGGCAAACACGATCACAACAATTAGCAAGAAAACAGTGACTCCAAAAAAGATGATGTAGAGTTTCTTCATCTTGACTTCCTAAGGTTGCATAATTCTAGATTTGGAGTTCAAAGTTCTTTCTATAAAGTAGATTTCTAGGGTTTAGTATGTCATGAAAGAGTATTAATATGGTGCCCCACACAAGGATCACCGTGTCAAATGCTTCAACTGCATGTGTCACACGCGATGGTCAATTCAACCATAAAATAGCATACAAAGGTGGGTCTTCTCTTTTATGTGCGTCCTACTTACACTCTTGAGGATGATATACTACTTGAACCTCCTATCATTTGCACATTTATCTTTTAGAGCGGGAGATATAGAAGGAAATAAGTAAGTTGTGAATGTGCAAGATATCAATCCATCTAAGAGAAGAATGGAAAAGAAGGGAGAGAATTTTCTTTCATTCCAGAAGAGGTGCATATATGGATGACGAAGAAGTAGAAGAAGCCTCCTCCACATGCTGAACACTTGAGCTATAGACAACTACGCACATTCTGAGACAAAATAGTCAGACTCTCTGGGTGGCTAATCGAGCGCCTCTCGACATAGGGCCAACATTACCCGGACTGCCTATCTAGGACAGTTTGGACTGACTTGTGCAAAAAAGGGACAATAGCCCATGTATTCCTCTTGGCCCAGGCTTCTGGGTGCGTGATATAAATATTATTCCCCTTCTCCTCTAAGGTAGCTTCACTACTTTTTTTTGAACGGTGAACGGGTGCAAAGCACCCCGACATATATTGCTACATTCAAGTCTTTGGAATACAAAAAGGCCCAATAAATAAAGAATTACACAGAGGCCCTAAAATAAGCACTAAGGACCCTGAAGAAAACTTGAAAAGGCGATCAAGTCCTTCATCCTCTTCCTCCTCTAGATCAACGACGAAGCTCCGGCATCATCCAGCACCCGCGCCATAGGGAACAACCGACAGACGGAGACAAGCAGCGGTGGAGCGGTAGCCCTACTGCCATTGAGTCTGACGCATTGGCGAGACATCTACCACCAAGAAACCGCCGGAGAGAAGCTCCAGAACGAAGACGCTACCGCAGTCACCCAAATCCTTCACACCAAAATCCACCACCATGGCCGCTTGAAGAGGAAGGAGGGGAAAGCCCGCCGCGACAAGTACCACCCCAGCATACAGACAAGGAAGAAGAGGACGACGCAGCACACCGCATCCCCCTCGCCTCCACGGCCGGCCGGGAAGGAGGAGCACAAGCGTCGTCTGCCACCACACCATTCTCCCTCTCCACCACGGCCGACCAAGAAAAGGTTGCAGCTTCTACTTCCTCACCAGATGCCAGGTCCTATGCCTTTATTGGGAGTCTCCGGCAGTGGATCTGCACACCCCAACAAACTCCGACCACCAGAGTGCTTGCAAGGATGAAGATCCGCCCCGTTCCGCTCCAGATCTAGTCCTATGACCTGGAGAACAACTCCGGGCAAAATGCCCAAAACGGCGGCGAGCCCGTCGCAAAACTACCATCTAACTAACCCTAAACTACTTCGGTGCCTCCCCTCCGCCACCTCTAGGTGGCATCGCCGCCGGAGGGGCTCGGGTTCGGCCCGGAAACTCTGAAATCCTCTCAAGCTACTGTTCACAGGAGAAAGAGAAGGGAGGTGGGGTGATCTTTCCGTGGCTAAAGGATACCTAGAACCCAGTTAGAAGGGACCATCATATTTCACTACTAACCTACCATTCTGGAGTCACACACCAAGCCCCCCTTGTGGAGTTGCCTCAAGACCAACATGGCCACCTTTATTTGAACATTTATGTAGGATTTTAACTAGACATGAAGCACCTATATCTATACACACAAGGGGGGAGTGTTGATTTCAAAAGGAAAGGGAGGGGGATTATAGTCTAGATTGCTGGTTTTTTTATTGGCCTCTACACTATGGAGGAATATTATCACGAAGCAAATAATATAATTGGCATATTAAAATTAGTGTTCGCCCAAATATACATTGCACAGTGATAAGGTGGGCATGACGAATGAAGCATTATATCTGTTGTGGGGAGGGATGTTGCATTGTTCCCGACGTCTGTTGTTCTCTATGTAATTTGTCCCATAGAATAATTAAACTTCAGTAGTGAAATTATCCAAGGACTAAATATTGATATTAATTAACTAAAAGAAGATAACCAAATATTTCATACTATATCATTTTTGCTTATGCAGCACAAAAAGTTATATCAAATGAAAAATTATGACGAAAGAACTAAGACTAGGAAAATGTGGCTTGATTGACTTTGGAAAAAATTTAGGCAGTGAGAGTTCTTAATCCAAGAGTCGATTTTTCTTTCCCGTTGGAACACACGGGCATGTGTGCTAGTGATTTAAAATGGACTGTATGGATATGAATACGGTTTTAAGTAGAGCTTGGTTTAGTTGAGTTTTATTCCCAAAGGATTTCAAGTTGTTGTTCATTGTTTAGTTGCTCCAAACATCTAAGGTTATTTCTTTAGTTCTGCTTATTTGAGGTATCGTCTTCAAGCATTAGTACCTACCGTATGGGAGCGAGTTCTCTCGATGATCACATGTTGGATGTAGAAGAGTTGATCTTCAAGTAGGCCCTTCATGAATGCTTCAACTTTGAACATCGACACTACTTAGACCTGTCAACATATGTGTGTGCATAAATAAGATGTGTTAATCGTACGTAATTTTGGTGCTCTATTTATTTAATTGGCTAACAAGTTGTATGTAGGGATGAAAAAGGAGCGTAAACGAGAGGAACTGAGGGTGGCCATATTTGCTTTCGTATATTCTTGGTGCAAGTGGACGCATAAGCAAATACAAAAAAATCCCAAAACGACTATACTGGCAGGCGTAGACTAAAATGAAAACGGAGTAAATACATAATAGACACGGATAAGAAGAGAAAGTTCACCAAAACTCAAAAACCTCTTGAACCATACAAGAGAGCACAACTAAAAACCATAGAGAGGGACTACCCTATGTGTATAAACCATGTTTTGGTTGTTCAAATGATCACAATGTTTGCTCCACAAGGTGGGTTTGGGATTTACTAGTCCCCACCTAGTATGTTGTTAGTTGCTTGGAACGGATGGTCTTGGACTCCCTCATAGCATATTCATTTGTGGCTTCACCACTCAGCTATATATGGTATGTACGAGCTTGTTGCAATCTTCAGATTGTGTTTCATATTATATACTCTGTTATATTCAACTGCTTGTGTTGGATGTCTAACCGCACAAGGGAGATGTTGTCCGATTTTTCTGTTGGCATGATAGGCTTTGGTTGTTTGTTTGGTGGTAACACTCCTTACAAATAGTGGCGTTATAATACATTTTACTTATTCATAAAAATATCTTAGACAACTTCTCCTTTGAGAGAAAACATGATCACAACAATTAGCAACAAAACAACTCTAAAAAATACAATGTAGAGTCTCTTCCTCTCGACATTCTAAGGTTGCATAAATCTAGCTTTGGAGTTCAATGTTATTTCTATAAAGTAGTTTTCTAGTGTTTAGTATGTCATGAAAGAGTATTGATATGGTGTCCCCCACAAGGATCACCGTGTCAGGTGCTTCAACTACAGGTGTCACACGCGCTTTCCAATTCAACCATAACATAGCATACAAATGTGGATCTTCTCTTTTATGTGTGTCCTACTTACACTCTTGATGATGGTATAGTACTTGACCCTCCTATCCTTTACACTTTTAGCTTTGAGAGTGGAATATATAGAAGGAAAGAAGGAAGTTAAGAATGCACAAGATATCAATCCATCTAAGAGAAGAGTGGAAGAGAATTTATTCCAACTATTGGTTGGGACTGATAAAAATGGATGCTAGCTCCGTTTTGGTGAGAATCTCTTAGTTTTCCCTTTAGTTTGGTAAATTTTCGTTTTCAATTTTTTTCCTACGGTTTCATCCCAAGGTGCATACATATACTCCCTCCTTTTAGAAATATAAGATGTTTAACATTTATGAAGTAAATGTATGTAGACACCTTTTAGTGTGTAGATTTATTAGCTTCACTAACCTAAAATCATCTTATATTTTTAAACGGAGGAAGTACATCTCAAGATATATAAAAGAAAATGTTTAATCCGTGGGCCTGAAACCTCTCAGATCGTACCAAACATTGCTCAATCCATATGCATGCAGTAGTTCAAAGCTTCAATTCTCCAGAACAAATTCCGACTGGCCAACAATTCCTGCGTCGACATATATCTGCCTCGCCCATGTGTGTTCATTGTTCTATGGAGGAGAGCGTCGAGCATGCGATGCTCTTCTGTCCCTTTGCGAGAGAGGTATGGTCTGATGTGAAATCTGACTTTGATATTCACCTGAATCGTAAGTTTTTCACCCCTCCAAAAACTTGGTTGGCCGAATTCTTGTCTAAGTGTTCCAAGATTCAGGGGGTGTCCTTGTCGTGACATGTTGGCATCTGTGGGATGTCCGTAATAGGATCCGAGAAGAAGATGGCAATGTTCCTCCGGCTAGTCTGGAAGTGAGGATCAATGCCTACGTGGAACTTATTATAGAGTATCTTTTCAAGCCGAACACCAACCATAGTCGTGAGACCGCCTGAGTTGTTCCTTGGTCTCCGCCGTCAGAAGGTTTGCTTCAGCTCAATGTGAATGCTGCTTTTTTTGCTTCTTCTCAATGGATGGGTGCTGGGGTGGTTGCTTGTGATCACATGGGGACTTCTATTACTGTCTCCCTGCCGTGGTCAATCCTGAGTTTGCTGAAGCTATGGCAATTCGATGTGCATGCTCTCTCGTGGACAAATGAGGAAGGTATGCATCAGGGGCGGATCCCGGTGCTACACGTGTTGTAGCACCGGCCGGACAGTTGCATAACAACTAGCATGTGCTAATTTTTTGCTTTGTTAGCAGTGTGTAGAATTTTACTGCGTACCGCTTAGCTGTGAGCTATCTAGTTTGTCCCGTGTGGCGTGGTGTGCCTCGGATAGTACATGGGAAACAATTTATATTGACTGTATGTTTTGGTAAAGCGCAACCCGTTTTCTTGAAAAAAAAGTTCTCCAGAACCAAAAGCCAGGCAGCACCACCAGAAACCAATGGTCGCGCGGGGCCGAACCTGGTACCTGGATGAACCAAAAAATGTCATGCTGTTGCCTCGGTTTGATGCCGTCATCACCTGATAAAAAAAGTTGATCAGCCGGACGACGCCCAGAACCCGGAGGTGGCAGCCGATCCCGTACCGTACCAACTGCTGCGCCGACCGCCGATGAACCGTACATATTTGCAGGGGAATTCTCGATCACTCCCTGAAAACAAGCTGACACCCCTGCGTGCAATATCCGCCATCGATTGTTGTTGCCAACGCGCAGCTGGTTCCCATATTCGCGAGCCTCTGCGGCGCGACAGTGGCGGCCGGAAGATTCCCACGGGCCGGCCGGATCTCGGCGTGTCCTCCCGGCATTTAAATCCGTCGTGGAGCGGTCGGCCGGCACGGCCAACGCCGTATACACACACACACACACACAGATCCGTCATGTGCGTGCGCGTGTGCATACCGCACGTGCATTTGTACATGGTAGGTATACATGCTATGCTAGTATGGTACCACCACGCGACATGCGCGCCGGCGTGCGTGCGTGCCGCTCGTTGTAGAATCGGGGCCCGGGATTGAAGAAGACAATCAGTTTCGGTTCCCTCACGACGCTAGCTAGGGTTAATCGGGACGGGACCGTGGCCGATCCAGACGGACGGACAGATAGATAGATCGAAGCCTGCACGCCAAAGTTAGGCTCCGCTTTTCACGGACACGGTGGTACTGCAGTCTGCACGAGACGACAAGACCCAACCTCCTGTATATTCTGAAAAATCCCGAGCCTCCAGTGAGCTCTGTTTTTTAAAAGATTCGAAATTCGTACTATTTTGTTTTGAAAAAGTTTAAAATTATTTTGATAATACATATTTGCGGGATGAATGACCGTGGCAAGTTTCCGTAAAATACTCAGTTTTGTTTTGGACTACAAAAAGAAATCCTAGCTATATAAAAAGCGAGTATTTTTGTTAGAGATTTGTATTTTTTGTATTTCGCAAATTAAAATGTATTTTTCTCTGAATTTTTTTATATACCTTTGGAATGTATAAATGTTTATGCATGATTTTTTTTCATGTTTTTGGGGTCCTAAAAGTACATATTTTATATTGTTGAAAAAACGAGCTCTAGTGAGCTCGGAAGCCACCGGAGGTTTTTGAAAAATCTCTGCCATGGATCTCTCGATAGGGCTCATAAGACCATCTCCACTCGTCTACCCAGGAGGCTGATCCGGACGGAAAAATTATGTCCGGATGCCGAAAATCGGTCCAGTCGCGTATCCAGGGACCTCTTTTCGACCGGATTTGGGCCCTTTGGTCCGGACTACCCAGGCCGAACCCAGGATCCAGGGTACGCCCTGGGGACGCCGGACGCAGTGAATTGGCCGAGTGGACCAGTCTGTCGGCGACAGAAGCCGAGTCACCGCCAGCCTTCTCGCCGTTTTCCTTTTTCCGCCCTCGCCGCTACACCCCTCCCGTCCTTGTCGCCGAACTCCGCCTATAAAAGGCGTACATCTCGCCGTCTCTCTTCACAGTCTCTCACACCACCCTTAACTCCGGCGAACTTCGGTCGTTCGCACCTTTCTTCCTCCTCAACTCCGCCGAGAAGCCATGGCCGAGGGCCGACGTACGATGCCGTCGTGGGAAGCCCGGCTCCTCCGCGAGGCGCGCTATATGGCACCGCCGGACACTCGTCTCCCCCTCGGCTGGCAACTCAACGCTGGCGGGATCCCTGTTCTGCCGGTGCCAGCCGAAGAGGACCTCGCCAGAGAGATCAAGGCGGCTATCGCCGCCATGCAAGACCCGGATCTCGCCGAGGATCCTGGTAACCTGGTATTCTGGAGGCAGTTCTTTGCCGACGTGCGCCTCGAGGAACTCGCCCGACACGACGGACCGCCGGGCTCGCCGCCGCCGCGTCACATTGTGGCTTTCCGCCGCCGCTGGTGGAGCGTTCCAGGGTGAACTCTCGCTGGCGTCATGGAGCACATCCAGGCCAGCAACCACCCCCGCCTCGGCCTGTAGTTGCGGCGTCCGGCGTTGACCACGGCGGTGGCGGCCTTTTCCTAGTTTTTAATCCGATGTAATATGTGCGCCCTTGTCCTACTTAATAAAATCCGCCTATATTCGCCCATATTTCGCCGAGTTTAACTGAATTTCGCCGAACCTGGGACTCGGCATGGGTACGCAAGTGGGAAACTCGGCGGACCCAGGCCGAAAACGTATTTCGTCCGGCCAAAAAAAAAGTCTGATTTTCGGCCTGGATTCTCCCAACGAGTGGAGATGCTCTAAGGATCATTTCCACCGGACCAACCCATTTCGGATAGAGATGTGTTTAGATTGGTCTATTTGTATCGCCCCGCGGACACAAACCACCATTTTAGGGTTTGGATCGGGTGCTTCCAGCGGCGCCTACCCATTTTTTAAAAATAAAACTATGTCTTAATTTGACTTGAATTATATACATAGTTTCATAAATTCTCCTTACGATTGCCTTGCATTACAATATTACATACATAGTTTTTCTTACAATTGTCTTGCAATGCATGTATAGTAGATTTAATCTAGAAGACTCCGTCTCGTCTTCGCCTATCATCGGACTCAGAATCGATATGGTAGTACCGGCGGTATATGGTCTCGTCGAAGATGCGGAAGGTGAGCATGGCATCGCCGTCGTAGGTGAAGACGAGGAAGTGTCCGACCTTAATGGTGTGCGCACGGAAGAACTTCTTCCACCTGTTATCGAGGTACATCTGGCCGAGGCGGTCAAACAAAACACCTCCATAGACCAGAGGTCGGTCGCCTGTTGGTACGTGCAACACGACATGGTGGGGATCCTGCCCATCGATGAGGGTCACGAACTTCGTGGGGAGACGAAGTCTGTCCTTGTTCATGCATAGATGGATAGTGATGAACAACTCGAAACAGTCGAAACTGTTGATGGCCGCAGGTGGTGGCGAAGGTGAAGAAGATGGCGACGGGGAAGACGCTGGCGAAACGGTCTAGCCTCCCCCCCCCCCCCCCCCCCCATGTTGTGTTCTTCGACCTCGTCCATGCCTAGGCCCCGGTGGTCGTCCCACCTGCCCTTCCCTCGAACCAATGTTGCATGCCATGGTTGCCGCGTTGCCCGTTGGACGGGCCCCTAGAGGACGCGAGAAGACGAGGGAAGACATACGCGGGTGCACAACGCGTTCGCGGCGATGCATTTCTTGCGTATTTTAGATTTAAACAAGCGTGATCGTTTGAGTGGAGCCTGTCCCAATGGATCGGCGTGATGAAGATACCCTAATCCATCGTTTTGTCGTGTGCACGAGAGCGACTGTGCGGGCGACTTGACCTTCGTCACATAGGAAGATTTGTGTGACGGCGGTTCTCACACGTACGTACGTTTGATGGACAGTGCATGTAGCATGCGTGTGCCGATTTGTCCTGGCATTGCATGGCTTTTCGCACGCACTGCCCCGCGTTTTTGGCCACGCCGGTCGTGTACATATATATGCTTCATGATGATACGATTGATTTGGCTGGCAGCAGACGGACGGGACATCGAAATGGGGACCTTTTGCTACGGCCGCGGGATCGATGCAGCGAGGCTACCTCCCTCCTGGATAAGTTATCCTAAACTCTCGGTGCTCCACCAGTGATTTCTCTCTAACGAGATCTTGAAAGATTGACAGCGTCGTCCCCAGAAAGCTGGGGTGGGTACACCGAAAGGTGCCACGCTACAATGCAAATTTGCCAAAACATGTGTACAGTGCTATGTCAATATGGCGGGCACCTTTGGTCCCGTCAGTCCACGTACGGGCCAGGACACGGCCGGCCGTCATCTCCAGGGTCACCTCATGTTAGCATGCTAGTACCCAACGGGAACTTTCAACGCCAAACAAATGACCCCTTTCGCCTTGATGTGATGACTTTGTAGCCAAAGATTCCATGGCTCAATTTCACAAGCTCGAAAATTCCTCAACTTGGTCTCAACTACGCAAAGCTTGCAGTAGTATTTTCTCTGTTTTAAAATATAAGATGTTTTAGGTTTGTAAAAAAAAATCTGGATTTTTTTAAAGTGTAGATTCACTTTAAATCTGAATGAATCTACATACTAAAAAAAATCTAAATCTAAAACATCTTATAATTTAAAATGGAGAGAATAACAAACAAAATTCGGTAACTTACTCGCATCTGCATGCATTGGACATGCACGTGAGGGGTCATACTTAGACTTCCAATTCACAGAGATGCTAATTAACTCTACAGAAAACAAGGAGCTGGTGTTGAGCCATCCAATGGCAAAGACGAAGACACAAAACGACAAAACTAACAAGACACGGGCCTATGGATTAGCACTTGAGCAGTCGTGGAATGCATCATCAGAATTGGGGCAATTTCATACTCAACTCTCTAGTGTTCTCTTTTGGTTACGTGCTGCCATTAATACATGTACTTTATTTCGTATGATATCTATTTTTTTTGCAAAAAAATTCACAATCTTTTAATAATCATAAACCATAATACAAAGAGCTCTAAAATAAATAAAAATTACTTCCTCTACTAGATAAAGTTGAGGCCATTAATATGGATTGAGGAAGACACAAAAAAATTGATAAAACAAGAAATGGAAACCCTCCCGCCGACTAGGGTTATAGCCTGTGTTTTCTAAAAAAAAAATCTTTTTTGTTGTATTTCCATTTGGGGGCATGGTACTAGAATGCAGGTAAATCTTCTGCAGGAAAAATAGCCAAAAGAATTTTGAGCTAGAAGAGGAGGGCTTAACTCCGCCTATGCCTTTTAGGAATAGCTGGTCCCAAGCTTGGGTAAATAAGGAGGGTTATGATAGGCTTAGCGACTCAATGTAAAAACAGGACATTCATATGGATATGAAACCGATATAAATTCGTTGGGACGTAACCCTTGTTAGGAATGCCACAAACAGCAGTACGGAGAGAATCAAGCTGACGCCAGATAGCAGCACTCTAAGTATAGAACTCATCAATAGTAGAATCACCCTGCTGAAGAGCATGCTCCTGGAGAACCACGGACAGGTAAAGAGCATCCCCAGACGGCTGATAGCGCTGACAAAGATGTGCCCACTGAGCGGCAACAATAGGGTGACTCATGAACTCGGCAGCAAACTGGGGCAGAACACTGGAGGTGAGAACAGCAACAACACGAGCATCCTCATCGACCCACTGAGTGTAGGCGGTCAGATCGTGGCGATAGGTCTCGAGATCAGCAGAGTACTGTTTGAACTTCAGCTCATAAGCAGCAACAGCACTATCGACGGCACTCTGAGCAGCATCCTTGGCCTCCTGAGAAGCATCAGCACCGAGAACAATCGGCGTCGGTGGAAGAGGAGCCACAGGAGCAGGGGGCACGGCGGACAGGAGACCTCGCCGGAGAGCACACCCCAAATACGGAGACCGTGCATGTGAACGCGCATAAAGGCAGCGAAATCAGGATAATTCGCGCCATCGAAGATCACCAGGCAGCGAGAAATCGCAACATAGCCCGATGCAGAAGACATATCTCTCTCTCACACACTTTTTTTCAACTCTCGATCTCAGATCCGATCGGAACTGCAGCCGGATGGATCACTCGATCCCGATCGAGAAACAGGAGGTCGGCGGGAGGTACGGCGACAGGAGGCCGGCTGAGGAAGACCGGCGGCGGGGGAAGACCGACGGTCGGCGGCGGGAGAAGATCAACGGGGCGCGGCTGGTGGCGGATCCGAGGCGCGGCCGGTGGCAGATCAGAGGCGGTGCGGGGCGGGGCGGGGTCAGACCAGGCGGGCGGCAGCAGCCCTCGACAGAGGAGGAGCGGCGGCAGCGACCGGCCGGGGCGGTAGGCAGTAGCCCACGATGGAGGAGAAGCGTCGGTGGCGACCGGCCGGGAGGCGGGCAGTAGCCCACGACGGAGGAGAAGCGGCGGCGGCGACCGGCGACGATGACGACGGCAAGCCGTCGGCGGCTACAGCGACGAAGTTGCGAAAAAAAGGCTAACCTAGGTCTGATACCATGTTAGGAATAGACAACTTGTATTCCTCTAGGTCCAAAGGCCAACAATATATAGTACATGTACAGGTGGAAATATGCAGGAAACCCCCCTAACAAGTGGGGACATACAATATACGAATATACATCTAACAACACTCTCAGTGACACGCCATATCTTGCCTCGTGTGTATTGTTGAATGAGCAAGAAAGAGGCCTCCACCGCCTTAGTGACATGCTACATCATCGCCCAGGTGTAGTGACAACTGAGAAAGGGTCTTTGCATCTCACTCGAGAAATACAAAGGGTAAATAAGCTAGTCAAGGAAAATAGGAGTAAGTGGATGCTTCGATTAAGAGGTGTGTTAATATCCTTTGTCTCTAATAGACTAATTGTGTGGGTCGAGAGACAAGAGAAGTTGAGAATGCCAGTTTTGACCTTTGGTATTCAACGTCGGTTGGTAGAACAACGTAGGTGTGCTAATAGACAAGAGCATCACGAATAGAGTAATGGACGTACAAAGACGGGGGATAGGATGATCCTAGTCAAGCTAGCTCTTGGAGATATTATCATGAAGTTATTAGTTCATATGCCCCACAAGTTGGGCATTTGTAGCCTCTAGGATTCCGGGGGAGGATATGGCTAGAAGTGTATCGATGAACGAGAAGCTCTTCATAGGTTATCTCAATGGTCATGCGGGTACAACTAACATAGGGTTTGAGGGCGTACATGTGGCTTTGGGTGTGGTGATAGAAACCATGAGGGTATGGACAACCTACACTTTACGATAGCTTACAACCTAGTAGTTGCTAACACCTTCTTTAGGAACATGCAATCTCACTTAGTGACCTTTAGTAGTGCCCAACACTCTGGCCAAATTGACTTTATCCTCACCGGGGGAGTGGATAGAAGGACTTGTTTGGATTGTAAGGTGATCCCTAGGAAGTGCGTTGTGGTACAACATAATCTTGTGGCATCCTACTTTTCACTTTATCACACGTGTTTCGTAGGACCAAGGTGCCAACTTAAGAAAATAAGTGGTGGAATCTCAAAGGGGAAGCACAACGATCCTTTAAGGGGAGGATGATCACGGAAGGACCATGTGACGAAGATGGAAGTGTGAATAGCATGTGGGAGAAGAAGACAACTTGCATGGAGAAGGTAGCTATGGAGGTGTTGGGGTGACAAAAGGCAAGAAACATGAAGCTAAGGGCACATGGTGGTGGAAATGTGGATGTCCAAAAGGCTATCAAGGGAAGGAGTGCTACAAGAGTTGGCACCAAGATAGAACACAAGCAATATGGTAAAGTACAAAGAAGCGAAGAAGAATGAAATGTGAGTCATGAGTGAATCAAGGGGACATGCCTATGAAGCTATATGAGAGACTAGGCAAAAATGAAGGCGAAAAGGACATTTTCAAGATGGAAAAAAATTACAAGAGGAAGACAAGGTGAAAGAACATGTGGGCCCCATGTGTGGTTTTGGTAATTAATGACAATCTTTATTGACTAATGTGTGTATTAAGTTATACTTGTAGGATTTGTCTATTAGCATCTCTTGGAGCATGTGTTGGCTTCAAGGTTGATGAAATAAGAAGAAGATGTGTTGTGCAAGCTCAAAATGCACCATCTATAGAAGATCTCATGTTTGATGCTTGCCATTCTCGGTGATCATGGATCGATGATGAGGAATTAAGAAAGGCGTTACATCTTGAGAAGGGCAAGATCGTCTACATCAATCTCAAGTGGAATGCTCAAGGCAAAGGTATAATCTTGATATCCCTTTTGCCGGTCTCATATTTTTAGTAGGAGACCGGGTTTAGGATAGATAACCGTACTATCAAGAGGGGCTCTCGAATGAGTAACTCGATCACATCGTTCGGAGAGAGCTCAAACCTTTGCATACTTGCATCATCGTATTTGGTTATTATTTGGTCTTATCCATGTGAGGATATAGAGCTTGTGGTAATCTCCATAACAAGCTCTTGTTCATCAAAACCGGATCCCTCTTTTATATCTTATTGCGATTTGGATCTATGTGGTTTCTCGGTTTCTCACCAAGTGGGGTATCTCACATTATTATACTTGATACATTCTCACTTGGTGATAACCAATATTTTCACCTTTTATAGGGAAGCTCATGTCGTCCTCTTTCCAACGCAATTGGAATCGGATCGATCAGAGTTACCAATCAAAAGTTATAGCCGTTTGAATATCTGCTGGTCTCTTAGGTACCAAAATGCGGTAGTACCGCATTTTAGTACCTAGCAAGGCAGAAGGTTGTGGAAAGTTGCCAAAATCCACTGCCGGGCTAGGTACCAAAAAGCGGTAGTACCGCATTTTAGTACCTAGCGCGGCGGAAGGTTTTTTACTTCGTCATTTGGATCTATCCTCCCTTGCTGGACTATGATGTTTCTTTGCATGATCTTGTAGAGGTTGTTGTACTCTTCGAAACGAGCCCAAGATCATCGAAATCGGAGTCCGGATGCAAAAGTTATGGTTGTTTTCGTTCTGTGATGACCGGTAGTACCGGACCAGGATCCGGTAGTACCGGGGTCCGGTAGTACCGCTTTTTGGTACCGGTGAGCGCAGAGAAAAAATGCGTTTGGAGCCCCAGGAACCCCAGGAAATGTTCGGTAGTGCCGGGAAAGTCCGGTAGTACCGGGAAAAAGTCCGGTAGTACCGGAAATCGCGTTTTTGGGCTGCAACGGTTGGATTTTAGAGGGACCTATATAAGGGGCCTTCTTCTCAAATGGTTTCTCAACCATTCTTGCAAGTTTTCCCCTCCATTGTTGACCTTCTTGAGCTTTCTTTCTCTCAATTCCTCCTATGATTCTTGCATATTTTTGAGGGATTTGAAAGAGGAGATCTAGATCTACAATCCCACCAATCAATCTCTCCTCTAAGTGAGGGGAACATATTGGGATCTAGATCTTGGAGTCTTTTGTGGATTTCCTCCATTGTTCTTCCTCTCTTATTCCCCCATAAGCTTTTGTAGCTTTGGTGTAATTTGGGAGATAAGGATTTGAACATCTTTGTGGTGTTCTTGCCATTTGCATTTGGTGCATCGGTTTGTGTTCTCCTCGGAGGATTTGGTTCGTGTGACTCATTGGAGCTTGTCCCTCTTGGGTTCTTGGAACCCTAAACGGTTTTGTGTCCTTGGTGGCATTGTGGCCTTTTGTGGCATTTGTTGGGAGCCTCCAATTAAGTTGTGGAGAAGTACCCCAACCTTGTGAGAGGTTTCGGTTGCCACCGAAAAGTGCACCGATAGTGAAAGCGTGGATCGATCCCGTTGGGGTGAGATTTACCGGAGAATAAGGGAGGCCTTTTGTGGCGTTGGTGGTTTGATACCACCCCCTCTCCAAACGAGACGTACTCCATGTTGGGAGGAACTCGGTAAAATATCGGTGTCCCCGCGTGCCTCGGTTATCTCTATACCTGAGCTCTTTACTTATGCACTTTACATTGTGATAACCTTCGTGCTTGAAGTAATATATATCTTGCTATCACTTTGTTGCTTGTATTGCTTAGCATAAGTTGTTGGTGCACATAGGTGAACCTTAGTTGTTCTAGGTTGTGCTTAACAAAGTAAACACTAGCTTTATTCCGCCTTTGTTGAGCCACTCTAGGAAAAGTTTTAATCGCCTATTCACCCCTCCCTCTAGGCGACATCCGTATCCTTTCACAAGGGAACTCAACCAAGTTAAATGCATCAATGACGAGGATAATCAACTTCTAGTGAAAGATGAAGAGATTAAGAACATACTAGCAAAAATTCCCATGCGTTGCAATGGGAAAGAAAAAATCTGTATTACAGAGGTGCACAAAATTTATTCATATTAGTACAACCTTAATCGTGTCACAAAAAACAACAGCTTTAGCGTCCTCCTCATATGCCCCCACCCCTCCTCATATGCCCCTAGCTTTAGCCAGGCCACCCGGTACACATGCGCTAGCACGAGCAGAGCCATTCGGCACCATCGTCGTCTTACCCTACTCTTTGAAGGTCTTATCCTTTCTCGTGTTTGTGGAGTAGAGGAAGCATCGGAAGGTATATAAATTTTAGGGAAGTAGTTAAAATGCGGATTGATCGAATCGACCCAAAATTGACTAAATTGTTAGGGTAATTCTATTTTCCGAATAGACCCGAATTGACAAAATTGCTAGAGTATTTCTATTTTCAGCTATCACATCATCATTTTTCAGCTCAATATGGCACATGTAAAAATGTTAAAAGAAAAATAAAGAAAATGCAGCCCAATTCAGCTTATTTTCAACAAATGCCTACCGTATACGTAGAGAAACCACCTGAGTGTCTCTCAAAGAAAGAGGAAACCGTCGAGCGTACCTTTATCTTCCCGTCCCCTCTCCACCGTCATGACTCTGGCTGCGCGTGAGGCCATATCCCCTGCGCCATGGCCGGCGCCCGAGCTGGCCCCGGACGGCAAGGACTCCAACCTCTACGCCCTCTCTTCTCATTCCATCTCCTACCGCATCGATTCATTAGATTTCAAATCACAATGCTAGTGCTTGTTGATTTCTAAGGCGACTGATTCCTATGAATTTACAAGCGTATATAAATTGGTGGAACTAAATTTAGTAATAGTATGGAGTACAAAATATCCATCTATCTCGTTTTACCAGCAAAAGGAAAACATGTATATGCTCACAGCCATAAGAGAGCCCATCGACGTGGGATACGATCAGATGAAAGAGATGAAACAAAGATGCTGCGATCGTTCAACAAAAACAAAAGAGACAGGACCTGTAAGTCTTTTTTATTTATAGGTGCCATTGGTTGTAATATATAATTTAGTGGGAGGGAAAATTGGTTTGTACTGTGTTTCTCAAAAAAAATTGGTTCAAAAAATATTGGACCGGAAGAAACACTTCGTCCTTTATTATTAGATATAGAATAGATATATATAAGAAACAGGCTCGTACGTTGCAACAGGATAGAAAAACAACTTTTAAATGAAATAGTTTGACGCCTATTTAGTTAGGGGCATAAGCAAATACAGTTGCAAGTTGTCCAAAACAAAGCAATTAACTACCTTTGATTTAAAAAAAATATGTACGGATTAGGGTTACTTGTTTTTATTATAGGACAAGCCATTTTCAAATTTAAAATTTGCCTGATCCCATTTAATCGTAAAAATTCAAGTTGTAAAAAAGGAAAACAAAAAGGTTATTGAAAAAAAAGGGCCGACGGCCTAAGAAGTATAGGGCCGAGCCAGCCAACCCCAAGTCAAACAACCCTACCCTAAACCGTACGTCCGCACGCTAGAGAGGTCGCCTTGCTTTTTCCTTCTTCAATCCTCTCTCTCTTGCTAATCCCGCCCCTCTCTAGCATTCCAAGAAGTCCACCAGCCTCGTCAATCGCATCTTCTTTTTCCTTCTTCAATCGTCGTCTCTCCCTCTCTTCCCTGGCTCTGTTTCTTGCTAATCCCGCTCCTCTCTAGTGTCCCAAGAAGTCCCCCCGTGTTTGGTGCTCCTATCTCCCCCTTCTCATCACATCACCTCCCCCACGGAATCGGCTACATTGGATTTCAAATTGATGTTGAGGCGGTTGATTCCAGTCAATTTGCAAGGGTATATAAACCGGTGGAACTATGTTTAAAGGAGCGAGGTGGGACTATTCGGTAGATAATATTCATACGGCTATCTTGTTTATCGGTATTATCAGAAGTTGACATCCTTGCACACGGCCCATATAAGAGAATGCCCAGAAACACGGCGAGGCGCTGCCAGCACTCGATCAAGACCACTCTGTCAATTTCTGAGGCGGGGTTGAATTGTTTTCGCTTATAGGTGACATTTGATTGTAATATAAAATTTGGTGGGAGGGCAAAACAGTCTAAAAAGTGTTGGACCAGAAGAAACACTTCGTCCTTTATTATTATTAAGTATAAGTATAGATATATATAGAGAGATTACTTTGATGGGTCATTTGATGATGGGAATGAAAGCACTATGCCTAAGCTGTATGACTCCTTTGATGACACAAACATGTGGTTCGTGCGAAGTATCCAATAGTTTGAGGCTAAGGAGGCCCTGAAAAGGATGAACATGAAAGACCCTTGGCCCTGATGATGTCCTCACTAAGGTATGGATGCGAAGAGGCAATAGTATGGCTAACTAAGATATTCATCCACATTTTTGGTCAACAAGATACCCGAGGAGTGGAGAAAAGGCATATTAGTACCTATCTTCAAACTTAAAGGAGACATTCAAAATTAAAGAAGACATTCGGTGGATAGTACTAATTACCAAGGAATTAAACTTGTGATCCATACTATGAAGCTTTGGGAGAGAGTGATTGAGCATCACTTGAGAAGAGTGACGAACGTCACTAAAAACAAATCTGATTTTATTCTTGGGCGATTGACTATGAAGGCATTTTTATTATTTCACCAACTTATAGGGAGCTATAGAGATCATAAGAAGACCTACATAGAAAGCATTGATTGCATCATGTGGTGGGAGCTAGATAAACGTAAAGTTTCAACAAAGCACATTACCCTCATTAGATATATGTAGGATAAGACTGTGATAAATGTTCGCGTAGATGATAGTGTTACTGGCACCTTTTCGAATCGGGATAGGATTGCATCAAGGGGCAGTGTTGGTCCCATAATTTTTTTTGCCTTAGTAATGGATGAGGTGATGAAGAATAGACAAAGGAGATATTCCTTGGTGTATGCTCTTTGTTGATGATGTGGTGCCGGCAGATGAAACAAGGGTCAATGTCAACTGAATTTGAGAGTTATGGAGGAAGACTTTGGAACCAAAGGGTTTAGACTTAGAAGGACCAAAAACGAGTATATGAGGTATGCCTTTAGTGGCGCCGGTTGCGAAGATGGAAATATTTGTTTAGAAGGACAAATAGTGCCTAAGAGGGACACCTTTTGATAGTTGAGGTCAATCCTGCTAAGCAATGGTGATACCGCCAACATTGTTTGCCACATGATTGAGGTAGGGTTGATGAAGCGGGGGCAAGCATCTGGCATCTTTGTGACAAGAAATTCCCACAAAAGATAGAAGGCAATTTCTATAGGATCACAATCAAACAAGCGATGCTATATGGAGAAGAATGTTAGCGCATTAAAAGAGAACACATCCTATAAATGAGTACTGCCGAGATTCACATGCTACGGTGCATATGTGGCCATATAAGTACCGAATTTAAGGACGAAGATATACATGATAGGGTAAGGTTTTTTTTAATGGGGAACAGTCCCGAAGGACCGAGAAGGTGCATTACTCATCGTCGGTGGGGGTACAAATTACAGAAAGGACCTAAAAAATAAAGAAAATTACAACCAGATCCTGACAATTTGCACAGAGGACCTCAGATCTAATTTGCAGAACACAATCCGGTCCAGCTCCATCTCCACCGATCCACAGCCAAGCACGGACAACCGCAGTGTCGCCGGGGACGAAACCACTTGGGACACCACGGCGGGAGCTCACCGCGCCTGTACTGAAGGGCCTCCAATCTGGCACATCGGCCTGGAGGTTAAGCACCTTGAGCCGACGATTCGATGCCGGCAACCAAGGCGGGAGCGGCTGACTTTCAGCCATCGGAGTCGACAATGCACACACCGCCGAGGATCTGCTCCCAATCACAGTTGCACCAGAGCCACCACCCCACCATCCACCAGATCCGCAGCCGCAACACCACCCAGGTTCCTCCCCTCGCCTCCACGGCCGACCGGAGGACACCACGTAGCAGCACGCCCAGAGATCTGGCGATGGCCAAACTCGCCCTTATTTGAGGGGGCCCCGACCTCCGCGACTCCTCCACCAACCTCCCACCATAGGAGCTCACCGGAGAAGCTCGAGGACGACCTTCCAGCGCCGAGCGGCAGCACTAGAAGGCAGAAACCCAACGGCATCTCGCCATTTGCCACATGGGCAACTACAAACCCTAACCCTACACCTACGGCGAGAAGCACGAAACCTACTATATACAGAGGAGCACGGCCGCCACCTCCAACTCCACTCCAACCGGCGAGGCCGGCGGAGGAGGAGAGGAGTGGCTCCGGGAGCGCACGAGCGACTCTCAAGGTCTGGGGAGCGAGAGAGGAGGGGAAAGGGGAGAGTTTTCCCATGATAGGGTAAGGGTGGCATTGATTGGAGAAAAACTAGTCCAAGACCGACTAAGGTGGCTTTGAATATCCAGCGGAGACCTCTAGAAGCGTCTGTTAATAATGGGGCAAGAAGGCGACCAAAGTTGACATGGAGGAGGTAAAGAGGGACTTGAGAGATTAAAATATACCTAGAAAATTTGGCTTTTGTCAAGACCGCACAAAAATGTTAGTTTACTCACGTAAGAAAATGTTAGTTTATTCCTACTTTGTTTTTTTCTCTCTTTATTTTTGGTCTCCATATATTTCCGGTCGGTTTCATATCTAGCCTATCGAGTTGTTGTTGTTGAGAGGAAGTTCTTTGCGCAATGCGTACGTTTCAACGATAAAAAAAGGTGTCGCAGTCTTCTCGTTCTTAGATTGGGGCTCATTTGCTTGACGCTAGAGCTCTACAGTGAGACATAAAACACTTATAAATGTGTAGTAGCCACCAACTTTGGAACATGAGAAGCACTGAAGCAGCCCCGAATGTCATCAGAATGCTGCACAAGTTTCGTGCTTTTGCAGCCGTCCTGACTCCTGAGCATTTTGCTCCTGCATTTTTACCCTCCTACTCATGGCTCGTCACTTAAATTCGTTTGGTTCTCAAACGATTTTCTGTAATAACACCTAGGGCAGCATTTTCCAGGACAGATGTCAAGTATAACCCTTTTTTTTAACAAAGTTGAATCCTCTTCTTTGTTTGCAGAACAGTGAGCTGTACACATGATATCTGATTCTGTAACAAGTGCCCTTGCGAAATTGATCATCAAGTTCAAAGGTTCATACATGAAGCCTTGTTTCTAGAGATAGATTTGTACTAGATAACAAATAAAGTCGTTGCATGAAAGCGTGAAGATTACTATGCATTATATCCATACCATTTGTACACAGCACAGGAAGGTATTCGAACATATAATGCTATCTGTGTGACCTAGTTATCCTCATAAATTGTCTAGCTAACGCCTCTGGTAGGTTACGTTGCCATATTTTTCGAGCTCAACATCGAGCAGATCTATACAACATATTCACAAGATCACAGGAAGGAGAAAACACTCTTGTACTCGCCGCGCTTTGAACTCGCCAATATATCTTTGCAATACTCTTGAATGTTGAGAGGCTGAACTGAGGCTGGAACTTGCGTTGTGCATTGCATAGCCTGGAAATCTTGGAGGGGGCTGCCGAAACACAATTTGTTCTTCTCTGGCGGGCTGTCTGTTCTCCCTGCAAACTGCAGAAAGTTCACGTCAGTAGTTCTGCTCAAGACATTGCTCTTCTCGGATGAGCCGTCCAATTTGCCTGCAGACTTGAGACAGTTCTCATCAGAAGTTCTGCTCAAGACCTTGCTCCTTTCGGACGGGCTGTCCCTTCTGCCTGCAAATTGAAGAATGTCGTCATGTGGAGGTCTGATCAGGATCTTGCTCTTCTCAGATGGGCTGTCCCTTCTGCCCGCAAATTGACAATTGTTCTCATCAGGTGTTGTCCACGCGACCTTGGTCTTCTCAGATAGGCTGTTCATTCTGTCAGCAAACTGAAGAGTGTTGTCAAATGGAGCTCTAATCAGGACCTTGCTCTTCTCAGATAGGCTGTCCATTTTTCCTGCAAATTGACCACTGCTCTCATCAGGTGTTGTCCTTCCACTGTTCTCATCAGGTGTTGTCCTTGCAACCTTGGTCTTCTCAGATAGGCTGTCCCTTCTGGCAGCAGAGTGAAGAGAGTTTTCATTTGCAATTCTGCTCAAGATCTTGCTCTTCTCAGATGGGCTGTCCCTTCTGCCTGGAAACTGACAATTGTTCTCATCAGGTGTTCTCCACGCGACCTTGGTCTTCTCAGATAGGCTGTCCATTCTTTCAGCAAATTGAAGAGTGTTGTCAAGTGGAGCACTGATCAGGATCTTGCTCTTGTCAGATAGGCTGTCCATTTTGCCTGCAAATTGACCAATGTTCTCATCAGGTGTTGTCCTCGCAACCTTGGTCTTCTCCGATAGGATGTCCCTTCTGGCAGCAAACTGAAGAGAGTTTTCATTTGCAATTCTGCTCAGTATCTTGCTCTTCTCAGATGGGCTGTCCCTTCTGCCTGGAAACTGCAGAGAGATTTCATAAGGAGATCTGCTGAGGTTCTTGCTCTTCTCAAATGGGCTGTCAATTTTCTCTGCAAACAGAGGGCGGCTCTTCTCTGAACTTCTGCTCAGGATCCTCCGACACTTCTCGGCTGTATTGGTTGGAGACACTGTAACCTCGGAATGTTCAGAATCCATTGGTGACACCTCATTCGCATCCAGGCTTCCCTGATCTAAGTCAAACTGGTCCCTAGATGTCTTCATCTTCTTCAGAATCAAAGGTTCATAAGAGCTATCCATGGACTTCGACAACATCAGAGTTGGAAAATCTCTGGATTTCTTGCGTATGTGATCAAAGATTGTGTTCCTGGTGGCACTTTTGCATTCTGCTTCTACTGGTTCATAAAACGACACATCTTGCGTATCTAGGCATGGCGTTATAGACACTTTGGTTAGCAAACTAAATAAAGCAGATATTGCTGACTGCAAGTGAAATGCAACTGGTATAGTGTTTTCTAGTATTGTGTTACCTCCATTATCTTCTTCAAGTAGTAGATCGAAGCTGGGGACCTCTCTGTAGTCATCAAAATATCACCTCAGCAAAGTTATATTCAAAAGAGAAGGTTCAAAGAACATGATCCTATAGACTAAATACGAAGATCAAATCTGACATGTGATCGAAATTTCAACAATAGCTGTGAACCATAGCAATTCTCTGGTAATCTAAGGTAATCCTTGCAGATATTTGCTTCTAAAGAACCCTAGCAACTTTTTTTTAGTAAAACAATAGACTAATGGCCAATCAGGCAAGTGTTCTGTTTTTGGCTATGCTGTTGAATGCAAGCCAATTCTGAAATTCTTGGAGGAGACCATATAGTAGGTTAAGCACTTACAGTGAAGCCAAGTTGTTAAATTTTCTCGTTCCTGGAATATTGTCAGCTTTGTCTGGAGCGTTGACACAATCATCATCTTCTATAACACAAACCTCTTTTGATAGTGGGCTCCGTCCAATGTGAACTTCAGTTGTCCTGGAGCTAACCAAACAGAGATCAGCAGGAAGATTGGTCACATGCAAATCATCCACCCTGCTGATCACATGCTTCTTGTGGATATCAATGCCAACTTCGTCATAAAATTTCAAGTAAAATGTATGTCAGCATAAAATTGTAAAATGACCTTCTATTTGTCAAATAATAACTATCTGTTGAAGCTATTACCGTATTCTTCAAATATCAGATCAGCCTTCAGTGTCACTCTGGCACCCTGGGGGCATGGCACAAACAGTTTTACAGAATATGGGCTGCAATTAACAGAACAGCCAGTGAGTAATTCAGAGCAACTTAATTTTTGATTTTGGCGTCAGAGTACAGCAAGATCCTTCAACGATTGCTATCTACTTGAGCAATTTTATTCATGTCTACTATCACTGTGCTATGTTTACTTGGTCTAACAGCCCAGAGCTCGTAGCGTTTACGGCTAGGAAGAGGCCGCCATGCAGCGAAAGAGTAAGTGGCCTTCGCCTGTTGAATCAGATAGAGGTGTTTGTTTGGTGGTTAGCACAACAGGTTCCTAAATGATAGTCTGCTACTCTGCTAGAATAATCTATTTAAAATACCAATTTAATGAAAAGAATATCTTCCTTGAAGACAGAACAGAGCATTTGACAGTCAACCTACTTATATTGGTACAGTTAGAGTTCATTTGCTCGTTAATCTCCATGAAAATGGATCAAATGTTTGCTGAAGCCCTGTTAAAAAATGTTTGCTGAAATAACAGAACTTCAGAAGTATTACCTGGAAAATTCGCGAGCCCTTTAAAGAAGAGATGGAAATGAAGACAACAATAACAAACTACCATCAGTAGAAGAAAAAGATCATAGAGGGCATCAAGATTATAAATAAAACCACTGACCTTATTTTCTCATAGAAAAGGATCGTGTTGTCTTCCTCTGAGCCCACAACCTGACAAAATTAATTTAACAATTTGTAGGTTTAAGCAACATTGGATGATAAAAAACAAAGCTAAAATACGTACCATGTCAGCATAGTTCTGTTTACTGGACCGAACTGCCTGTGATTGACGGCTTAGTGTTACAATAATGGTTGATTTTCCTTGTTTATTTCCGGCATCTTCAATTTGTATGTCAATTTTCGGTGGTAATGATGACAAGGATTCCTTTATATGATTTCCAAATGGATAATTGCGCCCTGTTGCACTTTCTAGCTTTCTAGCATCAGCAGCTGCAAGGCTCTCGAAGGAATCAACTCCAGCAGTCTTCAGTGCCTGGGGTAGCAGTCATAAACTCAACAATTAATTCTGCAGTCTTTCTATATAGGAGTGCCAAAATAAAAAAAAGGTTAAAATTAATAACCTTTGCTGTAACAACTCCAATTCCAGGAAGTTGTTTCAGTAAAAGTGGACTAGTTTCCCAAAGTTTTTGGTCTAGGCATTTCCCAAGGAGCATAGAATTTATGGCAGATCTGTAACTCTTTTTGTATATAAAATATTCTTTCATGCATTTTGCGATCCTACACCCACTTGAGCATATAGAATTTGTTTCCTGCATGCAGAAGTTTAAATAATTTAACATCAACTAAAATAATATGAAAATGTGTTTAAAGCCAAACAAACAAACAACCTGGTTGACAGATAAATCATGCATTAGGGGGTCCCCAGTTAAACAGTCATTTGCTAATACAAATATTTTATCTTCTCTTGTCATGATACGCTTCTTCTTTTTTCCATTCTCAGTGAGAACATGGAATCTAAGCCTTCCCTCTTTATCGGTGTTGATGTCATTTAGAGTCTTCTTCTCATTTCGGCGTAGTTGGATCCCTCGAAATAGAAAAAGGAAATCGATAATTAACTATGTAAACTCAACTACTAAAATCAAAATACTTAGAGCTACCTACAAGAAATCTCTGCAGAGCGGCAAATGATATGCAATAAATCTTCCAAACTGCAACATGCAGAAGCTTTGACAATAAGCTTCATCGTATCAAACTTCAGATAGAATTTTGTCATCAGCCTCCCAGGTTCTGATACAGATACATCTCAAAAGAGTTACTTGATGTACAATTGCCATACAGATACATATGCAACTGATATAACTAACTGAGAATACTGAGACTGGTAGATAGCAATTTGTGGAAGAATGAATATAGGAACAGCTGAAAACTAATGACAGAGTTATATGACAAGGTTACAATTCACGTTGCATGCCCAAGTGGCCAAGCCCAACCCTCTGATACTTCTCGATTACTTGATATCTTTTCTAACAGAATTCCGTGCAGAACTCCAGTACCACTTGGGTATTGCAAAGAGGTGAAACTAAAATAATCATTCCTTAATATGTAAAAGTATCAGTCCTGGTATTACAGATAGTAGTTCCATGCTTTCCAAAAATAAAGCAATATTGTTAATAGCAGAGTAGTGGAGACTCTCAACACGCTTTCAAAATCAGGCTTTTCACCCTTGGGAGGGGGGTACAGAAGTCTATAGACTACTTCACACAAACATCAGACATACAAGGGATTCAGCGAAGACACTATGTTTATACTATAGGTTGAAACGGTTGTAACTTTCTTGCAAAATGGAAAGTTCACCTAATGGTTTTAGAAGGAAACCATCTCCATCTGTCCAAATTAGCCCATACTCACTCAACTCATGGATCTTCTCAACACATATATCTGTAAATTCAGTCCTTAAAGATCAACATTTCATGATTTCATAAGAGAACTGTACATCCACAAAATCCAGTAAATATACCTCTCATTTGTTTCTCAAGAAGATCATGAGGAATCCCTCTCTTAATTCCGTAGTGCTCAGGATTCTGGTATTTAATTTGATGTAAGTTAGATCGTGCATTTAAAACAAAGAGATTTAAAGATCAAGAGTAGTACGGTCATGCCTTTTTTATCCTGATGTACAAATATGAGCACTTGAGCCATTCAATTGCCAAATTTATCTCAGACACTGTCAGATGAACAATCTCTGCATTTAAATGCTCCACCGCACATGGTAGCAACCTGATCATAGTATCTATAATCAGCCAGAGGTTTCAAATGAAGTGCCAGCATGTCACAGTTAAGTTTCAGTTGAAATATCACGTGAGAACTTTTCAACTGAACATCAAGAACTTACTGAGACTCGATCATTTCACATCCACTTAGAAGGTTCTCATATAGATGAACCTACAAGACAAAATTACGACAGGTTAGACCAATAAACCAGGACACATCTTCGTGTCAGAAGTATTTCATAATTTACAAGAGAAAGCAAAGATAAATTACTGTCTCTCTTCTTGTCATAACTACAACTGTTCCAGTATCATCAAATGGTGGACGGCCAGCCCTCCCACACATCTGAGAATGACCAAGGCTTTGTCAGCGAAGCAAGAGAACTATCACATACTATTGTTTGTATTACAAAATGTAAGGAACTTTGACAGTTGAGTTCAAATACATGTCAATTTTCACTGAATATAATAACACACTACAAGATAAACGACTTAACTGTAAATGAAAAAGAACTTCTCAGATCTAATTATTTCTTGTAACAAGTCAGAACCAACTTACCATGATATTCAACGAAACATTAACATATAACAATATGAATATTTAATGTGGACTGCACAAGATTCAGTAACCTGTTCTTTTAATTTTATATCCATTGGTTAATCAGATAAATAACAAAACATACTTAAAACATTAAGGCTGGAAGAAAAAATACATAAAGAAATGCTTTAAGAAGAAGGTGCATATCCTTTGTTTATTAATAATAATGATCATTTGGCAGGAGCAACTGAGACTTAATAGTAAACCTGAAGCACCATGGATCTCTCATACTCTACATAAGAGCCCTTCTCTTTGTTGCTACAAATATAAGAATATGGGAAATATCACTAAAACAGAATAATAGAGAGTAGGTAGAATTCTGTCGTATTAAAAAAGGGTTCTCACAAAAACTGTGTCGACTTTATCACTACTGTATGTGCAGGTAAGTTGATGCCCTGTGCCAAAGTATTTGTCGTGCATAGAATTTGAAGATCGCCCTTCAGGAAAAGCCCCTCGACAAGACTCCGATCCTTTGAGCAAAGACCACCATTATGAAAACCAACTGAAATTTGGAAATACGATTACATCAGTACAAATTTAGGAAACACCTAACATGAGCGTTTAGAAAACAAACCAAAAACAATGGAATCGATAGAAAAATTGGAAGGTCATGGATGCCCAGAGGACAGGATTCAAAATGACCTCCATGCACGATGCAAGATTGCAGCTGCTTGTCAATACAGGTTAAGGAAGCCTCCCTTAGACGTTCATACTGCTGCATCGATTTCATGAACGGATTTGAATAGCCAAGAGACCCCACAGTCTGTGAAAGGCAGTGTGCTGCTTCTTGTGCACCTTTTCTTGTAGAACAGAAAACAAGTGCCGACTTCCCTCTTGAATGTTGCATCAGTATATCTGTAATTAATATCCGCTTTCTATTTGAGCACTGAAATTTGGACAAAGGAACTTACATGCTAGGTAATGCCAATCAGCAGATGGGGAGATGTAACTTACCAAAAATGAAACTTTGCAGCCTCTACAAGTTGAAAGAAACAAAAACACATAAGTTGTGAGATTTCATTAAGTATGATGACCAACATTTCTTCAGAAGAAAATGTTGCGCACAAAGTATGATATCTGAATATTCATTCTTAACTTCCCCATAATTTCGAAAAATGAAGATTATCAGATAGGAATTTTGCATACCCTCTCAAAAAGGAAGTCATTTTTCGCTGCAGAATAACCTAAATAAAATAGTTAAACAATTATTAATTAGGGAAAACATAAGAATAGCTGACAGTTTGATAATTTCTAATCAGCCGGTACAGGAAATTCACATGCTCCTGGATTTTATATAATAAAATCTCAAGCAGATTTGTGATACAAAAATCCTATGGGTTGCCAAAGTATTGCATCGACCTTTCTTATGCACTTATAAGCTCATCCAGATTCCAATATAATGAGAAGCCTGAATCATACCAAAGACTTTGGTTGTCAACTTCACTGGCCTCATCTCTTCTCCAAATCTGCAACATGAACATACCACAAATAAGGAACATTCACTGGTAGTATCCTATGCTATCTTGGAGTGACTTGCTTCAGTTACCTTTTGGTTCCTTCAGGGGGTGCTAGGAGCCACTCCGCTGTGATTTTGCAGGGTTAATACATAAGTTCCTTTCCCACAGGATAATGTGGTTTACAATGACGACATAGTGCGCAGAATTACTAACCTATATCCTCAGCATTAGAGATAGTGGCAGAAACTGCTATGAATCGAACATTTGCCAAAGGAGCAGATTTCATGTGGCCAAGTCTAGAAAGCATTTTTATTCTACTGACCACTGCTTCCAGGGAAGCTCCACGCGGATCATTCAGGAGATGAACTTCATCGATAAGGACCAAAGCAATATCACCGAAGAAACCTAATCCTCCATCCCTTATTCCATTACGACTCATAGAATCGAATTTCTGCACGCAGATGTTATGTTTGTTAAAAAAACAGGGAAATAGTTTGCAGAAGGGAGGTTTATTTATTTAGATCATAAGAAGCAAAGCAGGTAGTGACATAGACCTCGGGAGTGGTGAGGATTAAATCAGAATCATGTATGACCTTCTTGTTATAGAATTCACTATCACCAGTCATCTCCAAGCAATTAATCCCCAAGGAGCCCAGCTTCGCTTTCCAGTCCCGCATCTTCTCCTGCACCAGCGCCTTCATTGGAGCGATATAGATCTAACCACGCAATGAAGCACATAGTAAAATTACATTAGTGTCAGTCGGCTCCCAATCTTAGCCCCAACATTTCGTTTGAGAAAAGGTAGTCGGCACATACTGTTTTCAGAGTTCCTTTTACCAAACTGAACCTCGACTCTGATGTGAGGAACCTGGAGAGGAGCCTCAAAATGCAGAGCTCAAACAGCACGGTCTTACCACTCCCAGTAGGTGCAGAGACAACCATGTTCACGTCCGAGAGAAAACACACAGGGAAGCACTCGCTCTGCAAGGAATTGAAGTATCTGCAGAGAAGCCAGAACAAGCGTTACTACTATGAATACCATCCCAAGTCTATCTCATGCCACAGAGCAGTCCAAATTCCACCCAGCAAGGCCGCAATAATGACCGATTTTCCGCCATGATTTGAGTCTCTTAGCTTACCAGTTTATTCGCATGCCCTAAGATGCTATTCAAAATCTCAAGCTACTGAATACTAGTATCTGCGTGCAACCAAACGCGATTGTGCAGAACAACGATGTAGAAACAAACACAACCGCGGGGTTTGATCGGCGTATGCATTCGCTAGGCACGCACCTGAACCCAAACACGGGGCGGAATGGCGGGGGCAGGTCGGAGACACACCGCAGCGCGTAGGGGTCGCCGCCGAGAGGTCCCATCGCCGCCATCGTCGATCTCCTGAAGAAACCAAGCGATCAGAGGTGAGGAATCCCGCGCGAGGCGTACCGTCGAGCACCTGGCGTGCTGCACCGATCGGAGCGGAACCGCCTTAGGATTTTCCGACCAAATCGAGCGGCGAGAGCGAGGTAGGAGAAGAGAGGGGAAGGGGGGAGACTTACTCGGTGGTGGAAGCGGAATTCGAGGTGAGGTTCGCCGCGACGGAGCGAGAGCGGAGTGGCTGCTTCGCGGGTGGAAGGAGAGGAGAGAGGGGAGGAGCCGGCCGGGGATGAGAAGGCCGGGGACACGGAGACGCTTCTGGTGTGGTGTGGTGGTGTCTGGAGAAGGCGAGGCGAAGACGTTGCGATTCAAAGTTTCAAAATGTGTCGTGGAGAAGGGGAGGGTTTTTATCACCGTGATCAACAAATTTACAAGCAAAATCGATGTCTCCGCAGCATCAAAACAAACCCTAGCACGCACTCTATCCTAGCTACCGGCGGTAACTACTCACCGGAGTATCTACGGCGGCGTCGCGCGCCTAATCCTTGTCGTAGTCGGTGGTGTCATCATCGGAGTAGTCGATGACGAGGCAGCCAATCTGCGCTTGGTGCTCGCATGTGGAACGGCTCGTCGGTGCGCTCGACGCGGCGGCGCTTCGCGCGATACACACGTCGGAGACGTGGGTCCCGAGCGAATTGAACTTGGCCTCGTGGACGTCATCATCGTTGTTGTCGGAGGCCACAGGGATCGAAGGCATGGCAGGAGGTGGAGTGCGCGCACAGAGCACCTAGCCAGCGCATGTCATTGATACGTCGGAAACGTATCTATATAATTTTTCATGCTTGTTTAGTACCTACTTTGCTTGGTTTTATCTACACTTTGAGGTGTTTTTATATGTTTTCTGGTACTAACCTATTAACAAGATGTTACAGTCTCAGTTGTTTGTTTTCTTCTGTTTTTGTTCCAGAAAGGCAGAAAATCAATATTCTCGGAATTGGACGGGACAAAAGCCAAAGTCAATATTTTACCGTGGGGAACACGAAGCCTGAATACGAGACGGAGGAGAGCCACCAGGGGGCCACACCCCCTGGCCGCTCGGCCAAGGTGGGCCCGCGCCTAGGGGTTGCGGCCGCCCTGGAGACCCCCTGCCTCACCTCTTCGCCTATAAAGACCGCCCGATGCCTAAACCCTAAGGACCCGATCAATATTCCATGAAATCGTCTGTAGCCGCCGCCATCATCGTCCCTAGATCGGGGGATCTGAAGCTCTTCCCAGCACCCTGCCGGAGAGGAGATCATCCCAGAGGCCTTCTTCTTCATCATGCCAGCCTCCGGTATGAAGCGTGAGTAGTTCCACATTGGACTACGGGTCCATGTAGTAGCTAGATGGATGTATCTCCTCCTTTGTGCTATCATCTTTAAATCTTATGAGCTCTGTTCATGATCAAGATCATATCTATTTGTAATCATGCATGTTGTGTTTGTGGGGATCCGATGGATATTGAGATTACTATGTTAGATTGATTAATGGTTTTGTCTTATTGATTCTATCATATTTGTGTTGTTTGAGATCTTGCATGCTCTCCGTTTCTAGTAGCTATCTTGGTCAAATAGATGCTAGTGACTCCAAGAGGGGGTATTTATGCTCGATAGTGGGTTCATGCCTCTATTTAATCTAAGGGAAGTGACAAAAATATCTAAGGTTGTAGATGTGTTGTTGCCACTAGGGAAAAAACAACGGTCTCTTGTTCATGGAACAAGTGGATTGTTTACCTTACACACTTTGCTTAAAGCGGTTATCTGTTGCTTGCAACTTAATACTGGAGGGGGTTCGGATGATAACCCGAAGGTGGATTTCTAGTCATAGATGTAGTTGGATGGCGGTCTATGTATCTTGTTATATTGCCCAATCGAATCTCATAGGATCATGAATGTCTAGTATTGCATTGTTATGCCTTACTCAGTCCTGTCAATTGCCCTGTTGTAATTTGTTTACCATGCATTCCATGTTTGTTTATCTAAGAAGAACACCTCTAGTGAACTATGCACCCCGGTCCAATCTTTACCATTGATACATCCTTCACTGTTCGTGTTTACTTTCTGCAAACCACTATCAGCTTCCACACCATACAGTTAATCCTTTGTTACAGCAACCGGTGAGATTGACAACCTCACTGTTTGTTGGGGCAAAGTCTTGAGTTTGTGTTGTGCAGGTTTCCAAGTTCCTTGCAACACCTTTGAGACGTTTCCTTCTTCCTACTGGTTCGATAACCTCGGTTTCTTACTGAGGGAAGACTTGCTGATGTGCTGTATCACACCTTGCTCTTGGGGTTTCCCGACGAAGCGCTTCCAGGCACCATCAACAAGTTTTCTGGCGCCGTTGCCGGGGAGGCTAAGGATGTCTTCACAAGGGGAGTCCTTCACAATCTTTCTCTTTACTTTGTTTTTGTTTTGCTTAGTTTATTTTGCTTGGTTTTGTTTTCTTCTTTTTATCAAAAACTCCAAAAAAATAGTTTAGTTTGGTTTGCTTTCTCTTATCAAAAACACAAAAAAATTAGTTCATGCTCTAGTTGCTGCTGCTTTGGCTTGCTCCTCTTTGCCAAAATGAACTCTGTTGAGAACATCAAGTTGTGTGACTTCACTAGCACAAACAATAATGATTTCCTAAGTACTCCTATTGCTCCACCTGCTCCTAATGCTACCTTTTATGAAATTAAGTCTGCTTTGTTGAATCTTGTGATGAGAGAGCAATTTTCTGGTGCTAGTTCTGATGATGCTGTTGCCCACCTCAATAACTTTGTTGAACTTTGTGATATGCAAAAATATAAGGATGTAGATGGAGATATTATTAAGCTCAAGTTGTTTCCCTTCTCCTTGAGAGGAAAAGCTAAAGAATGGTTGATATCCTTGTCTAGAAATAGTATTGATTCTTAGATTAAGTGCAAAAATACTTTTATTGGAAAGTACTACCCTCCTGCTAAGATTATATCTATGAGAAGTGATATTATGAAATTTAAACAACTTGATAATGAACATGTTGCTCAAGCTTGGGAAAGAATGAAATCTTTGTTTAAGAATTGTCCCACTCATGGACTTACTGCTTGGATGATTATGCATACTTTTTATGCAGGTTTGAACTTCTCCTCGAGAAACATGTTGGATTCAGCTGCTGGAGGTACCTTTATGACCATCACCTTGGGTGCTGCAACAAAACTCCTTGACAATATGATGGTTAATTATTCTGAATGGCACACTGAGAGAGCTCCACATGGTAAGAAGGTAAATTCTGTTGAAGAAATCTCCTCTTTAAGTGATAAGATTGATGTTATCATGGCTATGCTTGTTAATGGGAAAGCTCCTTTAGATCCAAATAATGTTCCCTTAGCCTCTTTGGTTGCTCAAGAAGAGCAAGTTGATGTGAACTTCATTAGAAACAACAATTTCAACAACAATGCCTATAGGAATAATTTTGGTAGCAACAAAAATTATAGGCCTTATCCTCCTAATAATGGCAATACCTATGGAAACTCCTACAACAATACTAGAAGTGCCCCCTCTGAACTGGAAGTCATGCTCAAAGACTTTATTAGTAAATAAACCACTTTCAATAAGACTGTGGAGGAAAAGCTTTTGAATGTTGAGAAAAATATTTCCTCTTTGTCTAAAGCACAGTCCTCTTTGATTAATAAAATGACTGCTAAACCTGAAACTTTGGAAAGTACCTTTGCTTCTACTCATGACATACAAGTTACTATTGGTGAAAATGTTAGACTGTTAGCCCAACTTCATGCTAAGTGGGAAAGAGAATCTGAAATTGCTAGAAACAATAGTGTGTGCACTATCACCACCACCAATATGGATGCCACTAAACCACAAGAAGTCCCTATTCCTGCAACCACAATGCCTAAACCCAATGAGTCTACTACTAGTGATGCTAAGTTTGACTTTGATCTTGATGGTTGCAATATTTCTGAAGTAATTATGTTCCTACAAAAGCTTGCTAGAAGTCCTGATGCTAGTGATATGCATGTACCTTTCACCAAACACATTACAGATGCTCTTATTAAAATTAAGGAAGAGAAGTTGAAACACAAAGCCTCTATTCCTAGGAAAGAAGAAGATAGTTGGGAACCCATTATTAATATGCAAGTGAATGACTTTGATCTCAAAGCTTCATGTGACCTTGGTTCTAGTGTCTCTATTATGCCTAGAAATATTTATGAAATGCTTGGAAGATTGTTATTTGGATGTCCCACTTAATGATAATGCTAAGAAGAAACTCATGGAGAGTATTAATGATGTTCTTATTATGGTTAACAGTGATTATGTCCCTGTTGATTTCTATGTTTTGGATGTTGAATAAAGGTATTGAACACTTCCCTATGAGGAGAGAGAAGTTTCTGTTTGCTCCTCCTTTGAAAGCAAGGTTTGATGTTAATGCTTCTTCATTTAAAAATACTTGATTCTTGCTTCTTGTGCCTAACTTAAAGGCGTTAAAGAAAAGTACTTATTGGGAGATAACCCAAACGTTTTTGTGAGTCTTGGAAGTTATTACCTCTGTAATGACCTCTCCTTATCCTTTTTATTTTCTTTTTGTGCCAAGAATAACCTCTAATGAGAGGAAAATAAGATTTGGGGAGTTGTTGTCCCGAAACGGATTTTTGTGCTCCACCGTAAAAATTCGTGTAAAATCTCTGTAAGTCAGATTAAGCTATAATTTTCTGAATTAATCCCCTAGTATATTAGCTAACTTTCGTTAGTTCAACACTTTTTGATTTGCGTAACAGAAGAGTTTCTACCTGCTGGTCAGTTTTGACAGATTTCTGCCATTATTTGCAGTTGCTTCTTATTGATTCCTTTTTGAGTTCTTTTTGGGGAAATTGAGATTTTTGAAGGAGTTGCTACAGTAGCTTGTGTTTTTAGTGAAAAGTTTTGCTGTTCCAAAGCTAAATCCAAAGGTCTATTATCTTTTGAATACACTAATGTTGCTAATGAAGATCGTGTGAAGTTTTGTATGAAGGAAAATTTTCATGGGAATCAGCAACGGTCATGAAGATGGCGATGGAGATCGATGGAGATGGCTCCCGGGGCACTTCCCCGTCTCGGCAGGGTGCCGGAACAGAGACTTTTTGTCCCCCGAATATCCCTTTCGGTGGCGGCGACGCTATGGAACTTTTTATGGAAATATGATGGATTATTTAGGGTTTTCTCCCCGGGATATTTTTATAGGCGAAGGAGGCAAGGTCGGTGGCCCCACACCCTACCTAGGCGTGGGGTAGGGCCCACCCGCACCTAGGGGGGTGTGGTGGCCCTGGTTCGCCTCTCCGTCTCCCCTCTGGACTTCGTGACGCCCACGGTAAAATATTGACTTTGGCTTTTGTCCCGTCCAATTCCGAGAATATTGATTTTCTGCCTTTCTGGAACCAAAAACAGAGGAAAATAGGCAATTGGCACTGTGGCAACTTGTTAATAGGTTAGTTCCAGAAAAGATATAAAAATACCTCAAAGTATAGACAAAGCAAAGCAAAGTAGATACTAAACAAGCATGGAGCATCAAAAATTATAGATACGTTTCCGACATATCAAGCATCCCCAAGCTTAACTCCTGCTCGTCCCCGAGTAAGTAAGTGATAAAAAGAATAATTTTTGAGGTGACGTGCACCATCAAAATCAAGATCAAACCACTTGCAAGCATTGAAAGTTGGGATCAAAGAACTCTAAACATGAGCATGAAAGATGGAGTTCTAACAATAAGACAAAGTAACTATGCATGCAACATGAAAGGTTACAAACAAAGATCATGAATAACATGCATTGAAAGACGTTTGTTTGTTTCACATATAGAAAACATAGCATAGTGGCATTCAACTTGTCCCTCATGGAGTAGCAAATAGATGCATAGGACACCTTCAAAGTTCATAAGAGTGACTAGATACAAATATCACAAGAACAAGTAATATCACAATATGCATCAATCAATAAGTTTTGGGACACTGCACACAGAATGGCAACTATGCTCTCTTAATGGTGCCTAAAGGTAGAAGGTGGAGACTCGAATAATGGTGGAAGAAAGGCCCTTTATAAAGGGAAGCAGGGATTTGAAGTTTCAAAAAGAGCTTCCAAAAATTATGGTACTTGTTAGCTTTCAGCCCTCATTGCCCCTATCATAAGCATCTTAAGGTGATTAAAGTTAAAGTGAATAGACTATGGAATATATGCTTGACAAAGTATAAGTTGGAAATCTCAAGTCCCTTGAATATGAGGGTCACACCTCATGCTACTCAACTTCAATCACCTGTAAGTTCTTGTCATAGTAAGTACATGTGTATCATAGAGAACCGCCAACGGGGTACCCCTTGCACATGGTACAGGAGCTATCCCATAACCAAAATGACAAAGCAAGCATACAATGAGCAACTCAGAGATCTTTTTATTTACTATGTGCATAGCTTTTTATTGAGGATGCTTCATAGATAGCTCACTATGGTGATGCTGCAAGTTTCCACCATGATTAGGCATGTCTTAGGCTAGCAGCCCAGGCGCTTCTCTAACACAAAATACATAACTCCATGGACTTACAAGCTTCCTCTTTATTTCACACCGGTGACATCCATAGACAAAATATCATGATACTGTGTACAAAGTACAAGTGCAATGTTGAAAACGTTCTCCGTGACAGCACGGTTCTGCTAATTCCAACGTATAAGTGCAAGCATATACAACATAGATGACACAATGGTTCAAGTTTATTAGGGGCAAAGAATATAAAGTGTTCCATCAAGTTTGTGAGGGCTTTAATCACTAAGTTTTCACATAACAAAAGAGTTTTTAATTGGAAGATAGCTGAAAACAAGAATATACTTGGAATGGTGTAACACACCATGCATGGGAGTTTATAGTGGACACTTTGGAATAACTTGGTTTCTTGGGATTTGGAAGCATGAGTAGATCTTACTCATATAAGTGGAGGCTAGCAAAAGACTGGGAGCAACCAACTAAAAGAGCAATAATGGCCATAATCATGCAGAGCGACAAAACATTACTAATCAAAGCATAGAGTGGTACTACAAGTCAAGGAATAAATGATCATAGAGTCTATGGTGACTTGTTCATAGTCATAACGTGGTGTGATAATGTGCCAAGTCAACCCAAACAAAGCATCAAAGAAGAATACCACAATACTATACTTTTGCATGCTAAAACAACACATGATTCTTTCAAGGCACATTAAGCAATCCTAATTGTTTGGAACAAGTCATGCTACAGCAATAATCACTAAGCATAAGGTCAAAACAACATCTACCATGACATGATAAAGTCTAAGCCACGGTCAAAACAAGCTCCCTTTTGTACCACTATAAGCATGAAACTTTCTACTCTTTTCCAACACTAGACAACTTATTTGAAACAACTCTCAAAGATAATAATCAATAAAGATCAGTGAGCTTGTATCACAAATCCACAAATAAGAACTAAACATTTCTAAGCTGAAAGCACAAGAAAACTAAGGCTGAACGCAGTGCTAGCAAAATTGAACACTCACAAAACAATAAGAGTGAAAACTAGAGTGTTCTAGGCAATGGAAACAGAGTGTGTCTCTCTCCAAAAGAAGTGTGGTGTAACCAACCAACTTACTCAAGCAAACTAAGCAAACGAAAACCAAAAACTAAAACTAAGACGCTCCAAGAACAACACAACAGTGCATGAAAAGATAAAAATAGAGTGTCTAGAAAGACCTGAGATTTTTATTGATGAAGAAGGGAATGCCTTGGGCATCCCCAAGCTTTGACGCTTGTACCTCTTGAATATTTCTTGGGGTGACATGGGGTGGCATCCCCAAGCTTGAGCTTTTTTCCATTCTTCATCTCATTACATCATTCTTTCTCTACACCTGAAAATTTTCCTTCATACAAAACTTCACACAATCTTCATTAGCAACATTAGTGCATTCAAAAGATAATAGACCTTTGGATTTAGCTTTGGAACAGCAAAAAATTTCACTAAAAACACAAGCTACTATAGCAACTCCTTCAAAAATCTCAATTTCCCCAAAAAGAACTGAAAAAGGAATCAATAAGAAGCAACTGCAAATAATGGCAGAAATCTGTCAAAACTGACCAACAGGTAGAAACTCTTCTGTTGCTCAAATCAAAAAGTGTTGAACTAACGAAAGTTATCTAACATACTGGGGGATTTATTCGTAAATTTTCAGCTCAATCCGACTTACAGAGACTCCTCACGAATTTTTATGGTGGAGGACAGAAATCTGTTTCGGGGCAGCAACTCCCCAAATCTTACTTCCCTCTCATTAGAGGTCATTCTTGGAACAAAAATCAAATAAAAAGGATAAGGAGAGGTCATTACTGAAGTAATAACTTCCAAGACTCAAGAAAACTCTTGGGTTATCTCTCAACAAATACTTTTCTTTAACGCCTTTAAGTTAGGCTTGATAGTTTGAGAAGATGCTCTCATAAGAAATATAAGTTGAAATAAAAGAGAGCATCAAAAAGCAAATTCAAAACAGATTTAAGTCTAACCCACTTCCTATGCATAGGAATCTTGTAAATAAACAAGTCATGAAAGCACAAAGCACCAAGCATAGGAAAGCAAAACAAGTGCAACTTCAAGACTTTCAACATAAAGAGGGGAAACTTAATATTATTGAGATGCATAAAACCATGTTTCCCTCTCTCATAATAACTTTCAGTAGCAACATGAATAAAATCAACAATATAACTATCACATAAAACATTCTTATCATGAGCCATATGCATATAATAATTATTACTCTCCACATAAGCATGGTCATTCTTATTAATTATAGTAGGAGCAAATTCAACAAAATAGCTATTACTATTATTCTCATCACCATAATCATCAAATATAGGAGGCATATTGTAATCACAATAAATTGTCTCCTCAATAGTAGGTGGACTGAAAATATCATATTCATCATTGTAATCATCATATAATGGAGGTTTGGTATCATCATAAGCAATAGAATAACTATCTTCCAAAGTTGGGGGACTAAAAAGATCATTTTCATAAAAACTAGCTTCCCTAAGCTTAGACTTTTCCATAGCATTAGCAATAATGGTGTCCAAAGAGTTCATACTAATAACATTGCTATTAGCATGCAAATAAAACTCCATAGGTTTTTTAATTTTCTCTTCAAACACTTCATGTCCTAGCTCAAGATAAATGCTATAAAGCTCTCTAATTTTTTGTTGTTTTCCATTAAGCCTAACTAGTGAAAACAAGAAACAAAAAGATAAAATTGCAGAATCTAAAGGAAATAACTTCGAGCACTCACACCGGAGGATGTGAGTACCTTTTACCTTACCTCCCCGGCAACAGCGCCAGAAAATAGCTTTGATGGAGCTGGACGTGGAGGAAAGGTAAAAGGCCCAAAACCTCCCCGGCAACGGCGCCAGAAAATAGCTTGATGTCTACGCACTTCTATTCTTGTAGACGGTTGTTGGGCCTCCAAGTGCAGAGGTTTGTAGAACAGCAGCAAGTTTCCCTTAAGTGGATTACCCAAGGTTTATCGAACTCAGGGAGGATGTGGTCAAAGGTATTCCCTCTCAAGCAATCCTGCAATCAAGATACAAGAAGTCTCTTGTGTCCCCAACACACCCAATACACTTGTCAGGTATATAGGTGCACTAGTTCGACGAAGAGATGGTGAAATACAAGTGGTAACGGTGCCAGAAAATAGCTTCTGACTTGTTGTTGACGTGGGGTAACGTGTGTGGGTGAGGTAAAGACTAAAGCAAGCAAACATGTAACTGATCTAGAAGCAAACGGTGTTTCAATGTTTAGAAACAAGGCCTAGGGATCATACTTTCACTAGTGAACACTCTCTCATATAAATATCCTCTCTTCATGATACTACTCTTAACTACTCTCCGGTTGGACACTCTAATCATCGGTAGGGCTATAACAGCACTCCTCAAAGTCCACCTTCCCCAATCTAGATAACCCCACATTGTCACCTTGAGCGCTAGATGGTTCCAACAAACACCACAATTTCATAGAGACATCCAACTCCAAATATAACTCATAACAAATATTCAATATAACCAAAGTGCCACACACGGTATGCACGCTGTCACTTTCACACACGTGGGCAAAAGCATAGATCTATTAAAGCACAAAGAGTATTTATGTAGACTCAAACCTAAGTGCCACCATGGCGTGCACGCTGTCACTTTCACACACATGGGGAGAGCAGAGATCTATTGAAGCACTTGAGTAGAAAGGTAGATCTACTAGATTACAAAGCTCATGATCACAATATGACCATGCATAGAGAGAGAGATGAACACATAGCTACCGGTATAGCCCTTAGCCTCGAGGAAGAACTACTCCCTCCTCATCATGGGAATCAGCAACAGTGATGAAGATGGCGATGAAGATCGATGGAGATGGCTCCGGGGGCACTTCCCTATCCCGGCAGGGTGACGGAACAGAGACTTTCTATCCCCCGAATATCCCTTTCGGTGGTGGCGGTGCTATGGAACTTTTTCTGGAAGTATGATGGATTATTTAGGGTTTTCTCCCCGGGATCTTTTTATAGGCGAAGGAGGCAAGTTCGGTGGAGGGCCAGGGGACCCACACCCTACCCAGGCGTGGGGTAGGGCCCACCCGCGCCTAAAGGGGTGTGGTGGCCCTGGTTCGCCTCTTCGTCTCCCCTCTGGACTTCGTGAAGCCCATGGTAAAATATTGACTTTGGCTTTTGTCCCGTTCAATTCCGAGAATATTGATTTTCTGCCTTTCTGGAACCAAAAACAGAGGAAAGTAGGTAACTAGCACTATGGCAACTTGTTAATAGGTTAGTTCCAGAAAAGATATAAAAACACCTCAAAGTGTAGTCAAAGCAAAGCAAAGTAGATACTAAACAAGCATGGACCATCAAAAATTATAGATACATTTCCGACGTATCAGAGCTTGCTTTGACTGTGACTTAGACTTTCTCATGTCATGTTAGGTGTTGTTTTGACCTTATGCTTAGTGATTATTGTTGTAGCATGACTTGTTCCAAACAATTGGGATTGCTTATGTGCCTTGAAGGAATCATGCATTGTTTTAGCATACAAAAGCATAGTATTGTGGTATTCTCCTTTGATGATTTGTTTGGGTTGACTTGGCACATGCTCACACCATGTTATGACTATGAACAAGTCACCATAGCATTTATGATCATTTAGTCATTGACTTGTAGTACCACTTTATGATTTGATTAGTAATGTTTTGTCGCTCTGCATGATTATGGCCATTATTGTTCTCTTAGTTGGTTGCTCCTAGTATTTTGATAGCCTCCACTTGTATGAGTAAGCTCTAATCATGCATCCAACTCCCAATAAACCAAGTTATTCCAAAATGTCTACTATAAATTCTTATTCATGGTGTGTTACACCATTCCAAGTATATTCTTGTTTTCATCTATCTTCCAATTAAAAAGTATTTTATTATGTGAAAACTTAGTGATTAAAGCTCTCACAAACTTCACGACACACTTTATATTTCTTGCCCCTAATAAACTTGAACCATTGTGTCATCTATGTTGTATATGCTTGCACTTATACGTTGGAATTAGCACAACCTGTTGTCACGGGGAACGCTTCCAACATTGCACTTGTACTTTGTACACATTTGATACCATGCTCTTTTGTCTATGGATGTCGTCGGTGTGAAATGAAAGGGAAGCATGTAAGTCCATGGAGTTATGTATGTGTGTTAGAGAAACGCCTGGGTCGCTAGCCTAAGCCATGCCTAATCATGGTGGAAAGTTGTAGCATCACCATAATGACATCTATGAAGCTTTCTTCATAAATAAAAAAAAGAGACATACTGAATAGAGGAAAGAGAGAAAAAAGCACGATTTTCCCATGGTAAATAAGAAGATTGTTGAGATGCTCATTATCTGCTTGCCTTGTCATTTTAATTATGGGATAGCTCCTGTATCATGTGCAAGGGGTACCCTGTTGGCGGTTCTCTATGATACACATGTACTTACTATGACAAAAACTTACAGGTGACTAAAGTTGAGTAGCATGAGGTGCAGCCCTCGTATTCAAGGGACATGAGATTTCCAACTTATACTTTGTCAAGCATATACTCCATAGTTTGTTCACTTTAACCTTAATCACTTCAAGATGCTTATGATAGGGCAATGGGAGCTGAAAGCTAATAAGTACCATAATTTTTGGAAGATCTTTTTGAATCTTGAAATCCCTGCTTCCCTTTTATGAAGGGCCTTTATTCCACCATTATATTGAGTCACCACCTTCTATCCTTAGGCACCCGTTAAGAGAGCATAGTTGCCATTCTTAGTTCTATGTGCATTGTCCCAAAACTTATTGATTGATGCATATTGTTGATATTACTTGTTCTTGTGCTATTTGTATCTAGTCACTCTTATGAACTTTAAAGGTGTCCTATGCATCTATTTTCTACTCCATGAGGGACAACTTGAATGCCACTATGCTATGTTTTCTGTATGTGAAACAAAAAAACGTTTTTCAATGCATATTATTCATGATCTTTGTTTGTAGCCTTTCATGTTGCATGCATAGTTACTTTGTCTTACTGTTAGAAATCCATCTTTCATGCTCATGTTTAGAGTTCTTTGATCCCAGCCTTCAATGCTTGCAAATGTTTTGATCTTGATCTTAATGGTGCATGTCACCTCAATTTTTTTTATCACTTACCTACTCGAGGACGAGCAGGAGTTAAGCTTGGGGATGCTTGATACGTCGGAAATGTATCTATAATTTTTTATGTTCCATGCTTGTTTAGTATCTACTTTGCTTTGCTTTGTCTACACTTTGAGGTGTTTTCATATGTTTTCTGGTACTAACCTATTAACAAGATGCCATAGTGCCAGTTGCCTGTTTTTTCTTCTGTTTTTGGTTCCAGAAAGGCAGAAAATCAATATTCTCGGAATTGGACGGGACAAAAGCTAAAGTCAATATTTTACCGTGGGGAACATGAAGCCTGAACGAGATGGAGGAGAGACACCAGGGGCCACACCCCTGGCCGCGCGGCCAAGGGGGCCCGCGCTTGTGGGGTGCGGCCGCCCTGGCGACCCCTGCCTTGCCTCTTCGCCTATAAAGACCCCCCGAGTCTAAACCCTAAGGACCCGATCAATATTCCACAAAACCGTCTGTAGCCGCCACCACCATCGTCCCTAGATCGGGGGGATCTGAAGCTCTTCCCGGCACCCTGTCGCAGGGGATATCATCCTAGAGGCCTTCTTCTTCATCATGCCAGCCTCTGGTATGAAGCGTGAGTAGTTACACCTTGGACTACAGGTCCATGTAGTAGCTAGATGGTTGTATCTCCTCCTTTGTGCTATCATGTTTAGATCTTGTGAGCTTTGTTCCTGATCAAGATCATATATATTTGTAATCATGCATGTTGTGTTTGCGGGGATCCAATGGATATTGAGATTACTATGTCAGATTGATTAATGGTTTTGTCTTATTGATTCTATCATGGTGTTGTTTGAGATCTTGCATGCTCTCTGTTTCTAGTAGCTATCTTGGCCAAGTAGATGCTAGTGACTCCAAGAGGGGGTATTTATGCTTGATAGTGGGTTCATGCCTCTATTTAATCTAAGGGAAGTGACAGAAATCTCTAAGGTTGTAGATATGTTGTTGCCACTAGGGAGAAAACAACGGTATCTTGTTCATGGAACAAGTGGATTGTTTACCTTACACACTTTGCTTAAAGCAGCTATATGTTGCTTGCAACTTAATACTAGAGGGGGTTCGTATGATAACCCGAAGGTCGATTTCTAGTCATAGATGCAGTTGGATGGCTATCTATGTATCTTGTTGTATTGACCAATCGAATCTCATAGGATCATGAATGTCTAGTATTGCATTGTTATGCCTTGCTCAGTCCTGTCAATTGCCCTACTGTAATTTGTTACCCTGCATGCCATGTTTGTTTATCTAAGGAGAACACCTCTAGTGAACTATGGACCCCGGTCCAATCTTTACCATTGATACATATTCCACTATTCCTGTTTACTTTCTGCAAACAACTATCACCTTCCACACCATACAGTTAATCCTTTGTTACAGGAACCGGTGAGATTGACAACCTCACTGTTCATTGGGGCAAAGTCTTGAGTTTGTGTTGTTCAGGTTTCCAAGTTTCTTGCAACACCTTTGAGACGTTTCCTTTATCCTACTAGTTCGATAACCTCGATTTCTTACTGAGGGAAGACTTGCTGCTGTGCTTCATCACACCTTGCTCCTAGGGTTTCCCAATGAAGCGCTTCCAGGAGACATCAGCCATCACGCTCGAGCTTCCGGCCTCGCCCTCATTGGCGTCGCGCCGTAATGGCATCCCCTCCCACGCAGGTGAGGTGACGCGGGTGCGGTAGAGGGCTCCGTGCACACGTGCTTGCTCGGAGCAGCGACGGTGGAGCTCCTCCGACGGCGGCGGCACGCGAGGAAGAGACCCAGAGATACCGCCACACCACGGAGAAGTGCCGTCGCGTCCCCTCAAATTGCACAATGATTGGCCGGCCATAGGGAGATCATGAAGGGGTTCGCAGTAGAAACCAATATTTTCTCTAACTGCGCAACACCAAATCCCAAGATCTATCTATGAGTTAATGTTGTAGCAGAGAGAGGTTTTGGTGACATACCCGGGTAGACCGAAAGCTTTACGTTCACGATGAATGTGGATGATGTAGTCATACTCGTAGCCTACCTCAAGGTTGTGTTGATCCTCGCTCAACGATTAGATGCCACAACTGGCAGCACCCCCATGGTTCCACACACGTTCGATGCTCAACAAAGACTCCCGTTCTCCTTGATCTAGCGAGATTATGGAATAGATCTTTCGGATCTGGAGTGCGACGGCCTGCTGAAGATATGTCATCTCCCACACGAATAGTTCTTCTTGGAACCGCAAGCACGAGAGCCAACGAGAGTGAGAGAGAAATTCCACAGAGGAAAGGGGAGGGGAAGAAGCGTGTAGGAGAGGGCGGTGGCGGCCAGGGCCTAGCCCCACCCCGCGCGCCTTCCCAAACCCTAGGAAGACCGACCCCAGGCTCCCTTGGGGCGGTGACCCCTCTTGGGCCTCTGCCTCAGGAATTGGCCCATTAATGGTTGCCCAAAGAATTAAATTTAAATTAGATTTTTAATAATTAATTCCAATAATTAATATTAAAATATTATTTAATTAATTTCTCATGATTCAAAACTCCTTTTGAATCACTCTGAACTACCTTCGGTTTCTCCTGGAATGATTATGGTTCTCGCTTCTCTTTCTTTTGCTGATCTCGGTGATTCCAAAACAACCTCCAAGCGTCATCAAACCATTAAGTGTGTCTCCCTATGGTTCGGGAAAATCATAGACATGATTGAGACACTTCTCTAATCAATTATCATTAGTAAGATCTAGATATCCATAATGACCCCTGTGCATTCCACGATATAAACGTCATTTGAACAATAAACGTCGAGTCCAATTCCCTTTGTTTCTTTGATACATGACTTGTCCGAGATCTGATCGTCAGTATCATCATACCTAGTTCAATCTCGTTACCGACAAGTACTAGTTAACTCGTTCCCGTGATATTCCATCCTCATGACCTAGTCATATGCTGCAGCTTCTTGGATGTAATCTCACCGAGTGGGGCTAGTGTATCTTCCCGTCATACGGGAGAAAAATCACAATCTTGATACATACGCCTCAATCTATTCCTTCGGAATACCTGAGATACCTTTCCATCGCCTGAGAACTAGCAAATACGAATTATAAACACTAACAACGGTGAAAAGATACATGGTGTTGAATCTAGCTTACAAGCAAAAACTACACACCCACAAAAGAAGACTATCAAGGAAGCTACAAATGAAAGCGCGGACATGAGTCGTGGACATTACAAAGAGTACAACAGAAGGGTAGCAAAGATGGATGATAATAGTGTCGGGCCAGACCTCACCCAAGAGGGCAAGCCAACGAGCACGCATGTTGTCGAGCCTGCTTCACCCATGCAAACAATGCCACATAAGCCGACCACCACCAGGAACCGGTCAACGCTACGCACAAACCAACAAGCAACGCCAAGGGAGACCCAACAAGGTACCGAGGATGTAGAACTCGAAGTAAGCCTTGTCGAAGAGAGCACATCGTAGTTCCAACGCCATCCAAAGAAGCAACTTCGCGACACCATCTACAAAGGGCCATACCCGTGACCTCCAAGGCGACGTCTTCAAGAAGAAAACAACACAAGAGCGTCGTCACCGCAGGGACGAAGACCTTCGAGGATCTTAGATTTTCACCTAGAGCAAGTAGAGAGAGCAAGAGAAGTCACCGCGGTGTATTTAAGAAGGGGACGGTTTCCTCATACATCACCTTCGATGCCCAAAGGTCAAGAATTTCTCCTCAGCATACTCTGCCTTCTACACGACGAACATGGCTTCGTTGAAGCAGCTCTCAAACCGTCGGCTTGGCATGTGTCTCGCTAGGACCATTCCACCCTCACGGTCGTGGACATCGGCCAACACCTGAGCCATTGGCACACCCGCCAACCAACATGACTCCCACCGACCAGGGTCGCTGCCTCAGCGTCCAAACTCCATGCATTGTCGAAACTGAAGAAGAAACAAGAGACATCGTTGCTACGTGGGATCACACACGTAGACCAAAGTCCCTCGAGCTGAACGGACATCCACAGAATCCTCAATATCCTGATGAGGGAGGGGCCCTCCAGCGGCCATCGAGTAGTGGTCCCCATGGCTGCCAACAACACTATTGTGGATACCATACTTTACGGGTGCTCCGGCTCATCGTTCTGATGCTAGATGCGTACATACACGCAACATGTGCATGAGAAAATCAACCGGGCCCAGCTTTGTACACACGCGATGGCTCCACGCGGATCCGGTTTGAGGATCAAAGATCAAACTCAACCTGGTTGTTTGCCCCGCGTGATGATACTTACATCACGCAAACTTTTCCTCGCGCAGATTGATCGATATCGTCAGCAGACTTAATCGTGACGAGTTCGTCACTGCTAGCAAGGAAAACGTCTCCGACTTCAAACTACTTGAGCCTTCGAGCTTGATAGCCGGAATTTCTCCAGTGTTCTTGGTAGGAGTTGAAGTAGATCCTGCAACATCGCCGACTTAGCCACACGCTCGAGAAGAGAGACGATAAATCATCCTCATACTCTCAAGAGCGATAACAAAGCCGGAGCACCGACGAAGATATGATTTTTCCTTCTTCGAAGATGGCGAAGGATCCCGCCCGGATCCGTGTTGTAAGCGCCTCTTGCCCCACGGTGGGCGCCAACTGTCGTGGTATTTTCAACGAGTACGCCATGGAGAGGTCCTCACAAAGCGTGTTTAGAGAGGTGGGGGAAGGCGGCAAGTTGGCGGGTACGAGGTAACACAACTTACCCAGGTTCAGGTCCCAGCTTACAACCGCCATGGCTGCTAGTAGCGCAAAGCGGAAGATGGAGCATGATGGGCTCTCCAAGGCCTGGGGCCCTGCCCCGAGAACAAATTGAGGTGTTTAGGAGTACCGTCTGTAGCCGCATAGCTCGCCTCCTCCCAACACCCTCCTCACCATCAAGATATGAAAGCCGGGGCGTCATCGCCATCCAAGACGCCAGCAAGGCCATGCCTTCCACCTCGTCGCATGCGTAGAAGGGGCCTCGCCGCCGCCGCCAACCACATGGGCAAGGCCCAACAGAAACCACTAGTGGAGGGAAAGGGTTCAAGTGAGGTGGTTAGGTTGTGGTTTTTTCCCCCGGAGTCGCCCGAGGAGAGCGACTCGAGGGGAATTGTTTCTCCACTAGACTAGGTTTTCACCAAACCAGTTCCCCAAAAGGTCATACCAAATGCTACTACCAACAAATAGATAGTTCACAATGCTATCTCTCCTTTTCTTCTGATGGGTATTGGATTAAATGAAAATGGATACTTTTTTATTTGCCTTTTGCAAATTACATAGTACTGCCTCCATAAAAAAATATGTACACATACATGTGAATCTAGACAAGTCTTTCTCCTGCATTCTTTCAAGGTTATGGTGGATGGAGATGGATCTTGAGGTGGAGTAATGGCAGGGCTTCACTGTGGGGATGATGGAGATGGAGGCGGTGGACTTGTTCTTGAATATGGATGTGAGAGCATATGTGGATGCTAGAGCTTTTCCCCACCTTAAATAGGCTCCTAGAGGTCGGTTCGGTGTTTCTAGAGAGTTCTATTTCGAATATGCCTTAGACCCTTCACATGGTTCACTTTGATGAAACGGACCCATGAGAGGGTGGTACATTCTCTGATATGGTCATTCCCGTCATACTGTTGCTCGTTAAACATGCAGTAGTCTTCCGTGTTTTAGCTGACATGTTTTCATATGAACTCCGATTGAGGTGTTATTTGGCTTGTTGGAATCATATGGATGAGAGCTAGAAAACTATGTCCTTAGATCTTCATTTTGTGTTGATAGAAAAATATGACTTTTCCGACCTTCATATGGCTAAGTCAGATGTATGTACCTTCTCACCCTTTGGTTCCTTTTTTACCAGAATTTTTCTTAATTCTCCATTGCACATACACACCAATGCCAAAGAAAACATAACAAAATCCTAATAAAAACTATAGTTGTGAAATGCTCACATGATAATGTAAATAAGTAATCATGTATAATAGGCATAATAATAGCTAGATGGAGAGATGAGTGATTTATAATCATAAAGTATGCCCCCTATAATTTTAACCACGTGATCGCCTAGACCATAATGTAGATGTCAATTCAAGTTTGAACTTGGATAGTTATATTATGATGACTTTTATGATATAGTTAAAAATGTGTGGGATAAACCATTTGACCTCCATCCAAAAGTGAAATAATAAAATGTGTGTCACGCGTGAATACCTTGGGGATAGGCACGACATATGGCTGGTAATATCCAAAAAGAGAAGTTTCGACTTTCTTCTAGAACTGGTGATCTAGAGACTTTTGCGGAAGTACATCCGTTATCTACGCTAGAAGTTGAACTGAAAATTCAATCGGACGAATTGACTGCACGTCTTCTACGGGAATATGGACTCAAACGGTATCAACTGTCAAAGGTCCAATTTATTCTGAAAGGAGATTCGAATACATGATATTTTCATAATATTGCAAATGGTAGACATCAAAAAAATCTTTTTCATTCTGTTGTACAAGATGAGGACACGACCAGGGGACACAGGCGGCGCTGAGGGTATGCCTGTATTCCTGGGAATACCAATGATTTTAAGCAAAAAAAAAATTATACACATAACCATAGGACTGCTGACTGCATATGGACCAGGAGGTCAGGCCGTATTCCCAGTTCCCACGCCCGCAGCCCCGCGTGCGCACGCCGCCACGCGATCTCCAACTGATCGTATTCCTGGCCCTCCCGATCGATCTTATTCCCGGCCCCCGCGATCATAGAGACGGCGGCACCGGCCGGCCGGCCGGCACACTGGCGGCGCACGCGCAGCACGGCAATTGACAACGCCAGGCAATTGGAAACACGGCAACCAGGTTTGTTTCCATTCTTTTCCTCTCTTTTAAGTCTTGGTTTTTCAGATTTACTAGAATCGATATTGTAAGTTCTAGATTTGGTATATTTCCTAGTGGACTAGTTTCCTAGATCGCTTTTGCTTTCTTGTAAATAGATGAAGAAGAAGAAAAGTGATGTTGACGGCAGCAGCATATTTTCATTGTGGGAAAAAGCATCAAAAGCCAAAAAGACAAATGAAACGGCCACACCGAATCAAAAAATTGTTAAAGCAAGTAGTTCTCATGATCAGCCAGAGAACAATTTGCAGTTGGCACTAGTGTCACCGCCGGATGAAGAACGTGAACCGGAGAGCAGCCATGCAATCCCAAATTCAATTGTAGAAGATGAATAAACTGTCGATGAAGAGGATGAAGAAACACAAGCAGATTTGGGGGCACTCGAACATGATCCAGGAAAGCGGATTCCCATCTCAAGGTATGATGCCAACGACAAAGATAGAGTAAGAAGGAGATACATTGAGATGGGGCCATGTCAACCAAAGAATCATAAATTTACAATTACAAGTATAAGTGGAAAAGACCGTCGCTTTTGCATGTTTTGGTTTAAAGAATATCCCTGGGTTGAGTATAGTGTGGACAAAGATGCTGCTTTCTGCTTTGTTTGCTATTTGTTCAAAGATAAAACAAAATGTCCTGGTGAAGATTCATTTCTGAAGAAAGGGTTTAGAAACTGGCACATGAAATCGAGATTAATAAGACATGAAGGTGGTCTTAGTAGTGCTCATGCTGAAGCTCAAGAGAAGTATGATATGTTCACTACACCATGTGCATCGATTCGGGAGTCTCTTGCTTCAAACACTTCACAGTATAAGGCTTTGTATAAGCAGCGTTTGACATGGACACTCAAGTGTTTGAGGTTTCTATTACACCAATGCTTGGCATTTAGAGGACATGATGAAAGTGAAGACTCACTAAAGGAAATTTCCTCGAGCTCTTAAATTGGCTAGCAGGAAATTTTGAATAGGTTGACAAGGTAGTTCTCAAAAATGCTCCAAAGAACTGTAGGATGACTCACCATGATATACAACATGAGCTCATAAAATGTTGTGCGCAGTTGACTACTAAACTAGTCATTGAAGAACTTGATGGTGGCCATTTTGCAATACTTGCAGATGAGTCTAGTGATGTGTATCAGAATGAACAGTTGGTTGTTTGCTTGCGTTATGTTGATAAGAAAGGAAGGGTTGTAGTAAGGTTTCTTGGTCTTGCTCATGTTGAAGATACTACCTCTTTGACACTTAAAGCTGCAATTGAACAAATGCTAATGAATTTCAATTTGGCATTTGCGATGGCTCGTGGGCAAGGGTATGATGGAGCTAGTAACATGAAAGGTAATGCCAATGGACTAAAAAAACTTATTATGGATGAGTCTCCTTCTACCTGTTATGTTCACTGTTTTGCCCATCAACTACAATTAACTCTTATTGCGGTTACTAAGGAGAGTGGTGATTGCACTTGGTTCTTTAAGCAACTTGCATACTTGTTAAATGCTCTTGGCATGTCTTGTAAAAAAATGAGAATGCTTCGGATAGCTCAAGCCTAGGAACTTATTTATGCATTGGAATTGGAAGAAGTAGTAACGGGGAGTGGGCTCAATCAGGAAATGAGTTTGGCAAGGCCATGTGATACACGTTGGAGCTCTCATTTCAAAACTGTGAACCGTGTCATCTCTATGTATGGTGCAATACGGCGAGTTCTCACCAAGATTGGAAAAGATTACCATGGTGTGGAGGCACATGCGGCGCTAACCATGTTGACATCATTTCGGTCATTTGAGTTTGTTTTCATGGCACACTTGATGCAAGAAATATTTGGATTCACAGATGATTTGAGCAGAGCTTTGCGAGCAAAAGAATTGGATATTGTTCATGCTATTCAGGTTCTTGATGACACAAAGTATTTCTTACAGGGCTTGAGGGATGATTCTGGCTGGGAGGATTTTCTTATGAAGGTCACATCTTTCTGCACAAAGCATAAGATCAAAGTTGTTGATATGGAGGGTCCTTACTTTCCTATTGGGCGACCTAAAAGGGGTTTCTTTAAAGGTATGATGAATTTCCATCGCTTCCATGTTGATATGTATGTGAGTGTCATTGATAGGCAAATTTCTGAGTTGAATAGCAGATTTGATGAGGTAAACACGAATCTACTTACTTGCATGGCAGCATTTAGTCCACTTCGCTTATTTGCTTCTTATGATCGAGAGAAGTTGGTTAGGCTTGCTACAAAGTTTTATGCTAATGATTTCACAATTGACGAGCTTGCAAGACTTCCATGGAAATTAGACATGTATATTACTCATGTGCGTAAAGATGAAAGGTTCAAAAGCTTGAAGAACATATGTAAGCTTTCAATTATGCTTGTCGAGACGAACAAGCATGAACAATATTTTATTGTTTACAAGCTTTTGAAGTTGGTACTGATTCTACCAGTAGCTACTGCTAGTGTTGAAAGGGTTTTCTCCTTTGTGAAGAATAAGCAAAGGAACAAAATGGGTGATGACTATTTGAACAATTGTATGGTTACATTTGTTGAGAGAGAATTCTTCAACCAAGTAAAGGATGAGGATGTCATCAATCTCTTCCAACAATGCCGCCTATGTATTTTTTGTTAAATCTGTCCAAATCTGAAAACTTTAACCAAAACTGACCCCTACTCAAAACTAATTCAGAATCTGACCCTGGGGTCAGCGCCATTTTAAATGGAATCTTACCCCTACGAAATTTGAAGTAATTTCTGTTCCATGATTCATTAAAATAAATCTATTTGGTAATCTAAATTACTCGATGAGGAGAAACGAAAACCATATTCGAGAAAACTCCAATAATTGTAATTCACGAAAATCGCAGGAACCATTTTATAGGATCATCAATGGCATATTTCATGAAGTTTTTGTGAGTGTATAGAATTCTTTCTAACTATTCTTTGTTCAAGTGCCACCTGTTGGGGAGGTGGGCGTCGGGTAGATCACCGGGATGTTGTGGTTCCAGTAGAGCTGCACCACATCCACAGACATGTACACCGTCTGCCTCGGCCGGTGGGGAGGTGTGTCGCCATGGCCACGACCAATGCTCGGTGAACCGGCCTCGTGGTCATGCTTGCCACAATCGGAACCTGTACCCGAACTACCTGGTCATTGTGGAAGGCAGTGGTTGCCAGTGACTAGGGTGCGGGATGGACATTATGGATGGTGGAAAAGAGGATAGAAATGGGAATGGGGACTACAGTTATATTTAAAATAAATATGTCTCGTATTTAATTAAGTGGACATTGGTTGTGGGATGGTTGATCGGTGGGTCAAGGGAAGACGCTGGCGTGCCGCCCACTTGTCTACTATCCATGGGAAACCAGACCAAATATGGGACGGAAATGCGTTGGTCCAAAGCGGCTAGTTCATTTGGATCTACCCATTGGTTGTATTTTTCTTGTACACCAGGTAAGAAATGAACAACATATGTCTTGCGTGAGCCCGTTAAAGAGGAACTTACAGTTCAAAAGGGAAAAAAACTAGCAGATGCAGAAGGCCTTATTTTTGTGCAAACAAACCTACTATAAAAATAAATTTTGAAATATCATTATTTAAGGAAGCTTCCGTCCAAACATTTTGTGTTCGTCCACAAGTTTTTGAAAAAAGAAACGTTTTAATATGCGTTATGTAAAAGGGACAAAAACCATCCAAGAATAATCATGTTACAACATCCGAATTAGTCTTTTTTTACACGGACCACAAAAATGCTCTTTTCCGATAACTTGCATGCAGACATAAAATGTCTAAATTTACATTCACATATATATTTTAATATTGTAAAGTATATTTTTAAACACCAGGTTGTTCCAACCCTGAGCCGGATTTGCGCGCATCGTAGACACATCCTATTTTAATATTCAAGAAATGATCTATTTCTAAGGCACGCTATGAAGCTAGGGAGGCCGTAAAAAAGTGATGTTAGGGAATCATAAACATGTAGTAAATCAATGTTTAAAAATTGTACTAGTAAATCCCATTTCTACAAGATTTTGAAGTAATTTATGTTCCATGATTCATAAAAATAAATCTATTTGGTAATCTAAGTTACTCGATAAGGAGAAACGAAAACCATATTCAAGAAAACTCCAATAATTGTAATTCATGAAAACACAGGAGCCATTTTATAGAATCATCAATGGCATATTTCATGAAGTTTTTATGAGTGTATAGAATTATTTTTAACTATGCTGTGTTCAAGTGCCACCTGTCGGGAGGTGGGCGTCTGGTAGATCATCGGGATGTCGTGGTTCCAGTTGCGGTGACCCAGCATACCACTGCATGATGTAGTACACTATAGTCGTTGACATAACACTAATGAAACACCGTTCACTAGTATTACATCCCTCAGAGTGGTACAACAGAAAAACAGCGGGTCCAATACATGGCTAAAGGTTACAACTCACTCTATACACAAGATCCAGAGAACACTCTTGGTTTAAAGAGAGAGAAAGAACTTCTTACAAAGAAGAATCAAAAACAAATAATGCACCAACTAATATACTTTTAAGACTAGTATTTCAACTAAGGGCTGACATTGCTGCTATTGCAACGCACTATAGAAATAGGTTCTTTGGCTAGAGAGTATATTCCTATTTTAATTAGAAATTTCATCTTCACTTGAGTTGAGGTACATGTTGACTTTCTTGTCTTCGTGGAAGAGCTTTAGCTTCTGATGATGAATCCTAGAGCATATCTTGATGTAGACGTCGTCTTAATGACTTCAGAATCTAGCAAGGGTTAAGAACATACGTTGAGTACGAGCGTACTCAGCAAGTTCACTAGAAAATGAGTGTTTGATGCACTAAATCTACAGCCACAGACCGTAGATCGTAGGCAATATAAGTTTTCATAAACATTTCTTTAAAGGTTGTTTTTATTCTTAAAATCTATGTCCGTCAGCCTTCACGGGTTTACCAGAACTTTCATGGAGTTCCTTTCCTGCAGCGTTCGCAGCCCCTTCCCGGAACAGGGAGTAACAAGTTACAGTTCTTACACTCTACAGAGGTGCATTACTTTTCCTATGAAAGATCAACTCCTTGTTGCACAACCGGGCAGCTTACCCGTCCACAATTCCATGTTGTGGGGTCCAGTAGTTGGTCCAAGCCAATCACTGCCTTCTTCGCGACCTCATATGTCTGCACGATCCTTCGGACTGGCTCACCTTCGTTAAGCCCCCTTTCAGGTAGGCTAAAACCCTAATGAGTTCCCGAAGACTCTATGACCTGGTGATGCCCGGAATAGTATCATTTACATGGACTATATCCCTAAACACCATTCATGGATAATCTAGACACCAAAAGTGTGGGGCGTAAGGGTGCCCACCCATATGTTGGATCCGCACAAGAAATCACAACGTCACGTTAAGGTCGTCTTGCCTCCATACAAGAGGAAAAGGATACAGCTGACTTCTCCATCCCATTCCAAATCTCATGGTTAACACGTAATATACGGCGCTAGAATCATTGGCGACATTGGTTGTTAAGTCCTAGATGCTATGTTCCTTTACCACCGAAACTTTCATAGTAGGTTATTACCTCATGATAAATAACCTATAATCATATTATTACGAAAATAGTGTTTTATGACCTTTTTCAAATGTAGGTGATGACAACACTGGATTTGCAAAATACTTTACAGAAAATAATCAAAACACATGAGCAAGTGTGAACTTGCCTTTTGTGATTGCAAGATTATGCACTCACGATCTTCAAGACAGTATAAGATCCAATATCTGAAATCAGCATCATTGGTCCGGTAAGGACTAATGTTTAAAGAAGCAATATGCTCTTATGCATAAGTAATGTGATGCACTTTATAAACGCGGATCCCGGGAATAACGTTGTTCTAGGGTTTGGAAACTGGAGATGGTTTCTTTAGAATGTGTTGTCCTATTAGATAAGTTTCACACTTGTGCTTCTTATTAGGGCTTGTGAGTGTGTGTGAGCAACACATATTTATACAATAATAAAATATACACATATGGAATGCTATTCAAGATTGTTTACACTTTAATTGTTTATCTTCAAACTTTACTTTATAAGTAAGGTCACTTATAAAGAACTTAAGTGTTATCGATCCTAAGTATACAAGTAAAGTATAAAGTAATGTGATTACGATTAATTGTTATCAGATGATTATGATGAGAGTCCTTGAATTTAATTTGTTAAGAGTTGGGAAATATTGTTATAATGTTTGTTGATTGAAGTGGCAAAACAAATAACTTTTAAAGAAAAGATTCCTTTTCTAAGGTCTAAACAACTCTTGTGGTTAGTCAGCGGTGGTTGATGTTGTTTGTGCTTACTTGGACAGTTTGGGCTTGAGATGTTTGATAACTTAACTATAACAGACCAAAGTTAACTATAAAGCATATAACCATGCCTTTAGTATTATATTTAGAGTCTTGTAGACTGAAGTTAACTTTAAAACATAGATGGTTTGAAAATGTATTACTTATGACATTTGTACCTTGTGTACTTGGTAATATTTCTTAAGGTTACTGAATAAGGGTTATATTTTTACTTGGTGTAGTGGTTTCTTGATTTTATAATGGAATAGTATCATTTACCTTTTTATAGATGAGTAGTTATAGTTTATAAACAAATAAATACCATTACTTAACTACTTATGGACTTACTATAGTGTTGTGATAGTTTTGAAAACTGGTGGTTGAAGTATATGGAAAAGTTTGGATTTAGTCACAATTATTCTTGGGGATTTTATATTAGATAAGGATCCTTTTGGAAAATAATCTACACTTATGGCTGAAGGATAATTCAATAAAATGGTATTTATAATGTTTTGAATTATTATGACTTCATATTATTAATTTTCAAGACTAATACTTATTTATTAGACTTAATTGAATAATTTTAGAAATATTAAGAAATTTTATTTATCTTTATAGGAATTATTTATTAAGGAAATAAGTTTAGCTTTAAGTTATTAAAGTATTTAATTTTTTATTTAACTCAACAATGGAGTATTATATTGTTAACATGTAGATATTATTTTTGTGATCATTTTGGTATATTACAATTATTTTTGTGATTTTTAAATAATAAGATATGATTTTTATAAGGTTTATTACTTTATAAATATTTGATAAATAATGAACATTTAATTAAGTGAAATAATAATGCATGATTATAGTTTTAAATTAAAGTTCTTATTTTTCTAAGATTTTTGGTATTTTATTTGTATTTTTCACATTTACCAATATTAAACATGAATTGTTTAAGTTTTATTACTTATAAAACCTTTATTAAATAATATTTATTTAAATGATTATCATAATAATTTCTTATAATAGTTTAATTTATAGATTTTATTTTTCTAAGAATTTCCATATATTATACACATTTTTCTGAATTATAAAATAAAAGTTATTCATTTAATAAGATTTAATCATTTTATTTCATTTGTGGAATATTGATAATTGAATTCATATTGTTTTTATCAATTTTTACTAAACAGATAATACTTTTCTTACCGAGGCTGAACCTACCCAAGGTCACTGACCAGTGAGCCCATGGCCACATCATCACTTAAATTAAAAAAAATGCATTTGTTATCGGCCTGATTTCTAATCCCAGACAATGATAGATGGGCCCTAGGCCATGTCACTTGCCACGCAAGACACGGACCAGGTCAAACATGATGACTAGGCAGAGGGTGACGTTGGCATGACATTGCTATGGCGTCAGCACAACCACCACCGTTAGTGGGTGGTCGCCGGCGACGATCCACGACGCCCCAGCAAGCGAAACTAACCTAGTTCGGATCAGCGCAACGTGCTGAACCCTAAAGTGGCGGCGCCACTCGGAAATGGTCATCGGAGCCTCGGCTCCAACGAGCTCCGACGGTGGCCGACGGTGGCATAAGGTGTGACGACGATTGACAACGAGATGAGGTGATTTAGGGGTACTGGAAGATTCAGAAACTCACCCTGATGACGATAGAGAGATCGACGAGGACTGGTGCGGTCGAAGACAAGCTCTTTGACGAGGATTCCGACGAACTGACGCAAAGAGGAACGGCAAAATTCGTCCACTCCAGTGCTCCCCTTGATGCAAGATTCTACCCAGAGGATCTACGGAGCACGGGGCTTCTCCATGGCTACTTGGAAGAAAGTGGGAAGGTGCGGCTCGACAGCGAGGCGAGCTTCGGTGAGCTAGGGTTTTAGCCCCATTCGAAATAGAGAGGATAAGGAGGAAATGTGGATAGGGATTGAGGCAGGGCATCGCGGTGGCCTTCTTATGCCCCTCTGGAACAGCGGCAAGCATCTCGACGCACGGCTGACGACGACGACATCGGGCGACGGCGGACTCCTCCAGCGAGCTTCCTGTGTGCGTGAGGATGACGACAACGATGGTTTTGCAGGAAAACCCCTGGCACTTCTTTCCTCTCAACCCGCGATCTTTCTTTGGTCCCACCCGTCAGTCATAGAAAAGGACGAGTTGGGATGGCTGTTGGGCCTTTGTGGGCTGCACGTGGGTGACAGATAAGAAGAAGGAAATGCTGGGCCGGCTTACTGCTCAGGCCAGATCTTTTTTCCTTTCTATTTCCTTTTTTTTTCTATTTCCTGTTTTGATTTCAGATTTGAATTTACTTATTTGATTTTAATTCTCTTTATAGGATTGATTTGCTGAGTGATTGCAGCATTGATAAAGTATATTAAGGTTCTTTTATGAGTTTGTCATATAGTGGTATTATTTCTTTATTTACTTTCTATTAATACCCTTTTTTGTATTTTGTAGAAGACTTTGTTCTTTAACCATCTTTTTAATAGTACACCATGATTTTATGACATTTCCTTATTTGTTTATAAAATTTTATTTTAGTTAGCTAATAGTTTGGATGGAAATTCTTTTATATATAAAGATACTATATTATTATTTAATACATAAAGTTCTAGGGAACTAATATGGTTAATATTACTCCCATAATTTTAAGAAATAGCAATATATATATGTTTTATTATAATTAACCTAGGGTTAAAGTTTGAATTGTAGATTCTTACCCTAAGGTTTAGGGTTCTACTACACTTATTTACTTTTATTGAAGTGAGTAAAGATTTAATAGCTTAAACACATTGTCTTTATGTTTAGGATTATTAGTGATACCACTATTAGTGATACCACTATTTTAGTTATTAACTAGAATGTTTGATGGAAAAGAGTTGATAAAGACAACTCCTAAACACGTCTGGTTATGATAATTGGAATTGGCAGATATGTGCTTAAGTGATTGCTATAGAAAATAATCCTATAAAACATTATGGAAATAAGATAATGGATCAATAACATGAAATGGATATTATGTTTGGTTTGAGATTTAGAGTTGAGTGTTTACCAAGAATGTCTATTTTTCATAATTCACAATCCTAGACTTCTAATTAAGGAATTCCTTTCCTAGATATACTACTTCTTCCTATCCATCATCATGGTTAACATGATGAGCTTTACTTCATAAAAATATTCTTATCCACCTATTATTCTTCTAAATCCATTTAAAAATCCAATGAGCTTGACACTAAGGCTGACTTCTTTTTAGCTTCTCAGACAGATTTTAGGTCCAGAATCACAAAAGCTTAAAAGAAGGGGTTAGATTTTGTCTAGCTTATTTCTATCGGGAATCTCATTTTCTTCCTATACTCAGAATCGGGTCCGACCTTGCTTTCACCTGATTCCCGCGATTCCCCTCTAGTGAAACGAAAGGCTGTCCATCTTTAGACATTTGGTTGCTCATATTTACAAACAAATGCCACCGGCGAGATTGACCAGAAAAGAAAAGAAAAAAGACTCGCTCCAGCACGCGACCCGTACCCGTTCCTCCAGTACGCATCGAGAGGATAGGGTTCGTGTCCCCTCCGTCGCCGCCGCCAGCTCCCGCGGCCGCTCCAGCTGCTCCCCTCCCGCCTGCCCGCCGCTCCTTGCTCGACGCCGGCGCCATTTTGCTCGCCCGCCGCCGCCGTGACTGCTCGCCCGACGACCTGCGAGCTCGCTGCTCCGCCGCCCGCAGGCCCTGCGTCTTCGTCCGCCGCCCGCAGGCCCTGTATCTCCGTCCGCCGCCTGAAGGCCCTACGTCTCCGTCCGCCTCACTACACAGCATCACCATGGCCTCCTCTCAGCCGCTGCCCCAGGTAATGATCGCCCTCTGTTCTAATTTATAGAATCCCGTGAACCAGTTCCTGAATCAGTACATCCAAACTGAAATTCACAATGCGTAGGTGCCCACTGGAAGTAGTATCTGCAGTATGATTCGCATCCCTGATATTGGGTCTGGGGTGAATAAACTGCATGATCGACTGCTACCAGTCCAATGAGGATAGTGCATCTTATGTCGGGGGAAACGCCTCATCTTCTTCCGATGACGTCATGCGTGCGACGCGACAAAGGAATTGCTGAAAGTTTAGTTGCCTCGGGAGTATTCTAATTATAATTGTTGAATCACTAAGAGAGACTTTTATTTTATTTTGGCATGTAATGAATTATACAACGTATGGTGTCATCTCATTTGTCTGTATTCATAATCTTCTGTAGTTATTTCTATCTCATTTGTACCAAAAACTAGCATACAAATGAAATTTAAGGGCATTAGAGACATTTCACCACTCAATCCATCAAACAAGCAAAATGCCTAGAAGCTAAAAAGAATAGAGGACAACAGATTCTGTCAGCTTCTCCCCACCACAGCTTCTCTCCACAATCTCCCAAAATCCAGCTTCTCTGGAATCATAAGCTGAAAAGAAGTCGGCCTAAAGCTTTTATAGTTTTCTCATATCCATACTTGGTTATATCCACTACTCTACTGTTGATAACCTTCAATCCAACAAGTAGTTCCTTCAAACTCCACTCATAATCTTCCTTAATCATCCATCACTAATATTTCTCCATTAGATGTATACATCCAACTACCTTTCTCTAAAGCTTACTATCCTTTAATATGAATAACACTACTTCCATAACTCTATGTTGTGCTAGCTTTAATTTATTCATACTATCCTACATTTACTTTACTCTAATAGCTCATACTCCAACCTCACATTATATTAATGTGACATGTAATAACTACTCTAGGATAACTTACCTATACTAGGGTTTCAATCATGTTCTACCCACCAATGTCACTTATACTTGATATAAGTACACAATCCTGGTGAGCAAGGCATGATCATTATAATCCTTTAATCATTTATAGCTTAGATTTTTAGTTGGCTAATCAAGGATTTATCAATACAACCTTACAATTGTATTGGAATTATCTTCTTAGTATCTTTAATTGGATTAAGGCTGCTATTCATGGACTATGCCCACTTGATCCAATAGAATTACTACTTGTAATTATCTTCAAGATTCATCCTTGTAATCTTATTTACTACCATATAATTAGATATCCCAATAACTCTTCTATCCTATAGATGATATTGTAGGGGTTCGTAGCATGGAAAACAAAAAAAATCTATCACATGAACACACACAAGCCAAGATCTATCTACTAGATTGCAGCAACGAGTCGATAGAGTACTAACCCTCGAAGATCCAAAGTGGTTAACGAGAGCAGATTCTCGTGGGTGATGTAGCCGTACACTTGCCGATCTCAAGATCGCGTAGACGATCCTTCCGGCGCTGTGTTTCGGCAGCGCTTCCGCAGTCGGTCACACGTTCGGTACTCGATGAAGACCTTCCTCTCCCTTGTTCCAGAAGGCAGCGGAGGTTGTAGTTTTCGCCTCGTGATTCCGACAGCACGACGGCGTGGTGTCGGAAGTAGAGGAAAGACCCCGTAGGGCTTCGCCTAAGCCGGAGCGAGTATGGTGGAGTAAGAGAGGGCCTTGGCGATCTACGGATTAGAGGCACCAAGGGGAGTGGCTTGGCCGGCGGCTAGGGTTTGGGGAAACCCTAATTCGGCGGCTAGAGGAGCCCTAGGTGGCGTCAGCACTTGGAGGGGTGGTGGCGCCTAGAGCTAGGGTTTTGGTGTGTGAGGTAGGGGTGCGCCCTACCCCTCCTTATATAGGTGGGGAGAGGCGGTTTGGGGAGGAGGGAGTCCTTCCCCAACTCCTCTTCATGGCCGGCGGGTGGAGGTAGTGGGATTCCTACCCTAGGTAGGTTTCCTACTCTCCCTCCACCAAGCAATTTTCGGATTTGATTTTTTCAAATTGGCGTTTGACTTTCAAACTTGAATTTGATTTCTCTCTTCATATTGCCTAGCCAAGTGACCTAGTACATGATGCAACCATTCCACATTGTCATGACACATCCATGTACCCTTCCCCATCCGGAGTGCTGAACCTTCCAGACCCTTCTAGAACATTCCCGGTGAAAACACCAAAATCATTTCCGAACTCCGAAACAGGACTTCCCTTATATGAATCTTATTCTCCGGACCATTCCGGATCTCCTCGTGATATCCCAGATCCCATCCGAGACTCCGAACAACATTCGGTCTCTTTACTCACTTTCCATATCTACTAAACAACATCGAATCCTTAAGTGTGTCTCCCTACGGTTCGTGAATTATGCGGACATGACCGAGACACTTATCCGATCAATAACCAATAGAGAAATCTGGAAATTCATATGGATCCCACATATTTCTACGATTACTTTGCGATCGAATGAACCACTTACATACGATACCAATTTCCCTTTGTCTCACGATAGTTTACTTATCCGAGGTTTTGATCGTCGGTATCTCTGCATACCTAGTTCAACCTCATTACTGATAAGTACTCTTTTCTCGTTCCCATGATATGTGATCCCTTGTGAGCTAGTCACATGCTTGCAAGCCAATTGTATGACATTCCATCCAGAGGGCCCAGAGTATATCTATCCGTGATATGGATGGACAAATCCCACTCTTGATCCATGTGCCTCAACACATACTTTCCGAACACTCAATGCTACCTTTATTGCCACCCAGTTACGGTGTGATGTTTGATGTCATCAAAGCATCCTTCCAGTGATGGTGATTAGCATGATCTCATGGTCGAACGAATTAGGTTACTATGTATCAGAAAGCATATAGCAAATAAACTATATTAAATGACTTGATCTTTATGCTATGCTTATCTACTGGAGTATGTCGATCATATCATTCTCCTAATGATATGACCCTGTTGTTAATAACATCTCTATGTTCATGATCAGGAAACCATGATCATATATTAACCAATAAGCTAGTTTAACAAGAGGCTTTACTAGGGACTCTTTTATGTTTACAAATCACACAAGTATTAATGTTTCCGGTTAATACAATTTTAGCATGGTATGTAAACATTTATCATAAGCATGAAGATATGATAATAACCACTTTATTATTGCCTCTTGGGCATATCTCCAACAGATATCTAAAACTAGCATTACTATTTACCTCTTCTTAGTTGTTTCTTTATAGACACCTACGTGTAAGCTATGTTATGGTCAAGAGTTGATAGATTGAGAATTGGTGAATCAATAGTTGATTTCTCAACATTGATGAACAACAGATATTGGAGTATAGCTCAATATAAATGATAAGGATTGTTATGGAAAGAAGGATATATGGTGAATGATCTAGATTTAGTTTCTTCCCTTCCTAATCTCACTAAAGAGTTTAAGTTAGGTATTACCATGATACTCATGGTATAATTGAATAAGAATTAAATAAGTCAAGAGTAAATTATTACATTCTTAACTTGGTATTCATGGGTTGTTGTGATGAATAGTATGATATGACCCCTTAAGGATCAGATATTAGTCATTTAAGTAATGCATTATGATTTAATTGTTATTATATTTGATTTACTCTTAGATCAAATTATGGTTACCCAAAAATAAGATTTTAGCAAAGTCATATTGAAACTTATCACAGTCAACTTGATGATCTACCTCAATTCCATCAAGTTGAGAGAAGCTTCAACCATTTTAACAAGTTTTGTTCAAAAGCGCGAAAATTATTCGAATTTTCTATGCATGAATACAATGCACACATCTGGGTTCAGCTTATTTTTAGGCTCTAATGCTGGGATGTTATACCAGTAGAGCTACACCACATCCACAGACATGTACGCCGTCAGCCTCGGCCGATGGGAAGGTGTGTCACCATGGCCACGATCGATGCTCGATGAACCAGCCTCGTGGTCATCCTTGCCACAATCGGAACATATATCCAACCCCGAATTACCTGGTCATGGTGGAAGGCGGTGGTTGCTGGTGACTAGGGCGCGAGATGGACAATATGGACGGTGGGAAAGAGGATAGAAGTGGGAATGGGGACTACGGTTATATTTAAAATAAATATGTTTCACATTTAATTAAGTGGACATTGGTTGTGGGGTGGTTGATCGGTGGGTCAAGGGAAGACGTGCCGCCCATTTGTCTACTATACACGGGGAAACCAGACCAAATATGAGACAGAAATGCGTTGGTCCAAACTGGTTTATTTGGATCTACTCATTGGTTGTGTTTTTCTTGTGCACGAGGCATGAAATAAACAACATATATTTGGCGTACCTTACAGGTTAAAAAGGAAAAAACTAGCAGATGCAGAAGACGTTATTTTTGTGCAAACAAACCTATTATAAAAAATAAATTTTGAAATATCATTAGTCTTTTCTTTTACACGGACCACAAAAATGCTCTTTTCCGATAAATTGCATGCAGACATAAAATATCCAAATATACATACAAATATATATTTTAACATTTTAAAATATATTTTTAAACACCAGGTTGTTCCAACCGTGAGCCGGATTTTTAAACACGAGGTTGTTCCAACCTTGAGCCGGATTTACGCGCATGGTAGACCCATCCAATCACCATCCGGACCGTGTTCGTCCTCCGGGCTCCGGGCTGGGACCAAGAGGCGACGTGAGCAGTAGGTCCGGTCGTGGACCCGTGTGTTTCCGTGTTGTAGGCTGAAGGCGTCACGAGACAGCAACTCGATCCCCACGCTGCTCACCTCTTCTGGCCGAAACTAAACAATTTGGCCGGCGTGCTCACGGACACAGAACCTCCCTCGGTATCGATGTACACGTACCCAACCCAGCTTTCTTCCAGCGCGCGCGCCGCGTCCCGAGTCCCCTTAAGAATTCTCACCAGCTCCTGCAGCTAGCAGCTGCAGAGCACTCCAAATCGCTAATTTGGTCAAACCAACCCGTCGTAGCAGGCACAGCTGCTGCAGACGTACTAGTAGGAATAGTACTATGCCGCTGCCAGCAGCAATGCCCATTGCATGATCTCTCACCTCCCGTTCACCCGGAGCGGCATTGGGACGCGGGACGCCCACGAGGAGATAGGCAGGCAGGGAGGGAGGGAGGGAGCACGGTGGACGGTGGTGGTTGCTCATCATCTGCTCGAGGCCAAGAAGTTTCTTCATCGCATAGTACGGGGCATATCATCCATCGTCTCGCGGTCTGGCACTAGCAGACAGGTGGCGTCTCTGTTCTAAATAGGGATCCAAATAAATGCTGGCCAATCTCTTCCGCTCTGGAGATCAGGTACTACGCCAGATTTGATTTGCTTCCTCGGAATTTATTCGCCCAGATCAGTGTACCAGTCGCTGGTTTTCGGGGGGTTTAAATGCTTTCGGTGGGTGGTGTGACTGGTTGGCTCTGCCTCTCTGCTGCAAGTCCTGAGCCGCTCCTTAATTTCCCGCTTTATTTCTCCCGTCACACTTGAACGCGCTTGCAGCAGTACTATACTCAGATTCTTGATCGCAATAAAAAGGAGGTACTACGCCCTTTTCTCTCTCTTTTTTACCCTTTTGAATGAAGAAAGAAAGCAACTTTCTTGCATGGTACTGCCTGGAGCAGCAAGAGATTTCAGATTGGAGATCCTCGTTCTTTTTCATCTCATGCGAAAAAGTCGAGCTAAAGAAAGCAGCAGTACTACTACAGTAGTAGGTGGGCAGTAGTTAGTTCCTAGGCGTTGCGTTGCTGTTAACCCGCGACCGATTCATCCAGCCAGCAGCATCGGTTCCTTGTCGTCGATGAAGACCGTGTGGCCTCATCCAATCCTTGCCTCCCCCGAGAATCGGACAGGAATCCCAGACCCGGAGCGACAACTACAGATTATGACAGCGATAACCACCGCCAATTAACAATTACTCCAATTAACTATCCCATTAATCTGTGATGGCAACGGACGGCGGGTGGCCGCATAGGAATTCCGCCCGTCTTTGGTTTCTCCCTCCAGGTCTCCAGGACACGCTGCTGCCTGCTGATTTATGGCCCTGCAGCAGCATTGCCTTGCTTGCTCCCCTCGACAGTGAAGTGGGGAGAAGGAAGGGAGGGAGGGAGGGCGACCACATGCATTTGTCCAGGTCTAGTTTCCCCTCACATGGCCTTGCCCAATCTCTCCTCCTCCTCCTCCACTGCTCCCGGTTTTGGATTGCTTCGAGGCCACACACACACACGCAGAGCACCATCCATGGATTCGCGCGCATAGATAAGTAATACTACCTCCGTTTCAGGGCTTAAGGCGTCCTCGTTTTGCGTGTTTTTTCTTTGACCAAGAATTACTCTAAATACGTAAAGATTTTTGGTATAAAACTAGTATCACTGAAAAGTATTTTTCAATACGAATCCAACGGTACTAATTATGTAAAATATAATCAACATTTTATTGCTCAATTCTTTTGGTCAAACTTTGTTTTAAAAAGCGTGTGCGCCTTAAGCCTTGAAATGGAGGTAGTACTAGTAGTAGCAGATGTGACCTTGAAAGTGAGCACTTTTGGATCTCGACCTCAGTTTCCCACCGGTTTCCGCTGCCTGCTGTAGCACCGCCTGGCTCCATTGCTGCTGTGTAGTACTACCGTGTACTCGTATGGCTCGCTCATGGTTGGTGTTGGGAGTGAATGGGGGGAGTGGAGTGGGAGTGATGGGTCCTCCCGCGGAACACGTGGCCTTCCCATCTCGGTAACCCCCTCCTCCCTCCGGCGAGCCGTAGGGGTGGGGCTCCACCATCTTTTCACCGTGGCATGTGCCTTTCGCCTTTTCTGGTCGGCTAGCTCCTCCTCCTCCTCTATCTATCTATCCCCCCCTTCTTCCATCATTCCTCCCGTTTCAGCTCACGGCTCAATCCTCGCACTCTTCTTTCTCTCTTGTCTCTTTTCTCGAGGTACCACTTTTTCCCTTTAATTTCGATCTTGTATCTCTGGGCAAACAGACTTCTCTGCTGGATTTCCGTTACGGCGGTTTAAGTAAGATTGATTAGGTGCGTGCGTGTTTCTTTCTTCTTTGCAGCAGGAGATTATTTCAAGCCGAGGAGTCAGTGTGTTGTTATGTGTGGAGGAGGCTGATTGATTGATTTCGGAGCAATGGATCTTGAGTTCGGGAGATCCCCGCAGGTTCGTGTCTCGTCTATCCCCCTAAACCGCCGCGTAATCTAGCCTCTATGTAGACAGAGCGTGCTCTTCTGCTCTTGTTCATCAGAACATTACCAATGTCCGGGCTTCTTCTTGTTCTTGCAGAGGGACTCATGGAAGACCACCATGCTCCTGGCATACCAGAGCCTCGGGGTGGTGTACGGGGACCTCAGCATCTCCCCGCTCTACGTCTTCAAGAGCACCTTCGCCGAGGACATCCAGCACTCGGACACCAACGAGGAGATCTTCGGCGTACTCTCCTTCGTATTCTGGACGCTCACGCTCATACCCCTCATCAAGTACGTCTCCATTGTCCTCCGAGCGGACGACAATGGCGAGGGTACGCTACGCGCCCAATTCAATCAACTCTGCAACATTTTTTTGTTTATTTATCACTTCAACCTGTAATACTTTGCTCGCTATGCTCCTCTCCGGTTCTTGTGTGGTGGCAGGAGGCACTTTCGCCCTCTACTCCCTCATCTGCCGGCACGCCAATGTCAGCCTTCTCCCCAACAGGCAGATTGCGGACGAGGAGCTCTCCACCTACAAGCTCGAAGGCAACCCCGAGACCGCCGACAAGACCAGAGTCAAGGTGTGGCTCGAGAAGCACAAGAACCTACACACCGCCCTCCTCGTCATGGTCTTGATCGGCACGTGCATGGTCATTGGGGACGGTGTCCTCACGCCGGCTATATCTGGTACCCCTGACCTTCTTTCCTCGCCCTGCTGGGCTGTTTTTTTTATAGACTAATTAATCTCTAGTGGTGGTTGCTAACCTGGGATTCTGTCTCTTCCATCTATCTATGTTTGACAGTGTTTTCAGCGGTTTCAGGGCTTGAGTTCTCCTTGTCCAAAAATCACCATGAATGTGAGTTTCTTTTTTGGGGAATTTTCTCTCCTCTAAATTAATTATCCTTTCACCAATCTTTGCAACAGGTTTAAATAGAATTGTCAAAGAGAGAACATATATATTGGTCAAAACTCCAGACATCAGTTATTAGAAATTTCTTGTTTGCATTGGCACTGAATACTCATCGACTTCCCTTTGAGATTTTTCTTGCTGGACATGTTCCAGGAGTATCCCCAAAGTAGTGTATCCAGTTTTTCATCTATTTCTGTTTTCCCTAAAAAATCTACTTAGTACTATTTTAGAATCGACAAAAGGGGACAATGTTTTTACTCTCGGCAACAGCATTTTCCATCAGACCATCTTGCCTTCCGGATCTTAGTTCTGTGCCAACAACGCTCTGCCAGTGAGTCCGGTGATAGCAAATTGACGCTCTGTCAGTGAGTCCAGTGATAGCAAATTGATTTATCGATCCCAGTAATGTCTCAACTGCAATATGGATAAATGGCTGAATCACATATCCTTTGTTGCTAGAGGCCTAGAGGATAATTTCATTTCAATGCTGCCAACAATGACACGTACATTTTACTTCCAAACAATGCACTTGTGAATTTTTTCCTACGGAATATTCATAAGCAATGCGCATCATTTCATTCAAAAGAGAGAAGGGGACAATGTTTTTACTCTCGGCAACAGCATTTTCCATCAGACCATCTTGCCTTCCGGATCTTAGTTCTGTGGCAACAATGCTCTGTCAGTGAGTCCGGTGATAGCAAATTGATTTATCAATCCCAGTAATGTCTCAACAGCAATATGGATAAATGGCCGAATCACATATCATTTTCTTGCTAGAGGCCTAGAGGATAATTTCATTACAATGCTGCCAACAATGACAAGTTGAGACATTACTGCAATATGGGACCTGGGATGTACACTAGTGTCACAATCTTTGTAATATGTTGAACCTCTTAGGAGGTGTGTAACAAACTCTATTTTTTCAATGAAATAATTCTTTGTGTTTTCTTGAAAATAAAATGACAAGTCGATATTTTTCACTTCCAAACAAACAACGCACTTATGATTTTTTTCCTCCTGAATATTCATAAGCAATACACAGCATTTCATTCAAAAGATAGAAGGGTTACTAAAGCTGCCTTTGGCTAATGTTTCCCCATCTCCCAGTTCAAACCTACTTGTTGGCTCTGATGATTGATCACTTTTTTACATGCAGATGCTGTCATTCCCATAACTTGCGTCATATTAGCATTTCTGTTTGCGCTCCAGCATTTTGGTACACATCGGGTTGGATTTATCTTTGCCCCGATAGTACTAGCCTGGCTACTCTGCATCAGTGCTCTTGGCCTTTATAATATCATTTATTGGAATCCTCATGTCTACCAAGCTCTGAATCCCTATTACATGTTCAAGTTCTTAAAGAAGACTAGAAAATATGGCTGGATGTCACTTGGTGGAATTTTGCTCTGCATGACAGGTATGCTGCAGTACGCATATAAGTATCTGTGTCATGGATATTGATAGGATTCTGGAGTTCCTTTCTTCCATTCGTACTGAGTATAGGTTAAGCAGAAATTAACTACCTAGCTTGCCTGATGGTGCAGGATCTGAAGCAATGTTTGCGGATCTTGGACATTTCTCATACAGTGCAATCCAGGTAATTTGTTCATCCTGCATTCGAATTCCTACATCATAGTTAATATTTATTTTTAATGTGCTGATCAGTTAGTTTTGTCACAGCTTGCTTTCACTGCTTTAGTCTACCCGGCGTTGATTCTGGCATACATGGGTCAGGCTGCTTACTTATCGAAACATCATGACTTCTACTCAAACTCCCAAGTTGGATTTTACATTGCAGTTCCAGGTATTGTACCAGCACTGCAGCTCATCTAACTTACAACAGAAACTAGAATGTTGAGTCGCCGGCCCTCCGGCTTGGTGATTAGTCGACATAAGTCGCTGATTAGTCGCGAGTTGGCATAATTTCTACAAAACGGCTCGGCGATTAGTTGGCGACTAATCAGCTACTCGAAAACCATGTGTACAAGAGATCGGACAGTTTGGATTACTGAAGCTGAAACTTAGTTTGCTAAATCTACCATACTGAATTCGCATCCACCACATTCTTATGATGATTATATCTTGCTTCTTCTAATCAAACTTGTACTATGTACTTGAATCCATATTCCACCCTGTCTAACTCAATGAAGATGTATACAACAAACATATAAATTTTAGTCTGATGTGTGATAGCTGTTCTAGTATTTCTTACATCATAGATATCAGATTACCATTTGAATCCATGTGAAGTTACAGTTTTTTGTTTAATGCAAACTTCAGATAAGGTGAGATGGCCTGTTCTTGTACTGGCAATTCTGGCTTCAGTGGTTGGAAGTCAAGCAATCATCAGTGGAACATTCTCCATTATCAATCAGAGTCAGTCCCTAAGTTGCTTCCCTCGGGTAAAAGTTGTACACACATCTGAGAAAATTCACGGCCAGATATATATCCCTGAGATCAATTGGTTGCTCATGATCCTCTGCATTGCTGTGACTGTTGGATTTCGAGACACAAAGCACATGGGAAACGCATCCGGTAAGATGAACTACTCCACAATCTCATTGGGATTTCTTGATTCTTTATTTGGCCAATAGAATTTTCAGAGTCTGAGCTATCCCTGCAACTTTCTGAACCTTGTGCTGTTTGTGCAGGACTAGCAGTGATCACAGTGATGCTGGTTACCACATTCCTCACATCCCTTGTGATCATGGTGTGCTGGCACAAGCCACCCCTTGTGGCCCTGGGTTTCCTCCTCTTCTTCGGCTCCGTCGAGGCGCTCTACTTCTCAGCATCACTGATCAAGTTCCTTGAGGGCGCATGGCTCCCGATCCTTCTGGCCCTCATCCTCATGGCTGTCATGCTAGTGTGGCACTTCACGACCATCAAGAAATACGAGTTTGACCTGCAGAACAAGGTGACCCTGGAGTGGCTTCTCGCCCTCGGTGACAAGCTTGGCATGGTCCGTGTGCCGGGCATCGGTCTCGTGTACACCGACCTCACGTCGGGTGTCCCCGCCAACTTCTCCCGCTTCGTGACCAACCTCCCGGCGTTCCACAACGTCTTGGTCTTCGTATGCGTCAAGTCGGTCCCGGTGCCGTATGTGTTCCCCAAGGAGCGTTACCTTGTCGGCCGAGTTGGTCCCCCAGGCCACCGGTCTTACCGGTGCATTGTGCGGTATGGGTACCGTGATGTTCACCAGGACGTGGACTCGTTTGAGACCGAGCTGATCGAGAGCCTGGCAAGGTTCATAAAGCTCGACGCCTCCTACCGGTGCAGCGAGGCCAGCGAGCAGCAGCTGGAGGAGTGGGAGTCGGGGCTGACCGTGATCGGAAGCAACACGCTCGGGGACCATGCGAGCTACGACTTGCAAGACAGTGTCCAGCACTCGGCCGCATCCGTGGAGATGATGCCCCCTGCTGACAGCAGCCCCCGCGGTGGCACCGGGTCGGAACTCGCAGCACATGCCAGCTCAGCGAAGCAGGTGAGGTTCTTTATCGATAGCCTCGTGGCGAGCCCACAGGCGGACAAGCACGTCACGGAGGAGCTGGAGGCGCTGTCGGCGGCGAGGGAAGCCGGCACGGCGTTCATCCTGGGGCACTCGCACGTGCAATGCAAGCCCGGGTCGTCGGTGGTGAAGAAGCTGACGGTGGTTGGGTACAACTTCCTGCGGCGCAACTGCCGCGGCCCCGACGTGGTGCTGCGGGTGCCGCCGGCGTCGCTCCTGGAGGTTGGCATGGTGTATGTGCTATGAAGCGACACGGTTCTTCTTGTTCTTCTTCGTTTTGCCTGTGTTTTCTGAACCCTGATGCAGCGAGTGCTTTGTACACACGATTCCTGTATCATAAATCAGCTGACCTGCTGTGTAGGTAACTTGTCAGTACAGTGATGTTGTAATCTCCCCTAGATGTTTTTGCATCCGGCTGTATATAGTTCAAAATGAAAAAATGAGACTGTTGCTCGTACTGCCTAGATAAAATAGTGCTCCTAGGTGTTCTGTCAGTTCGGCGTCAAATTGCGGACCGCATGTTTGTTGTCTTCTTAATGCTGTACGACGAAGGGTGAACTAAAAGAAGACTAACTTAGCTGGCGGGCTCTAAAAAAAGTCACGACAAATATGGCGTAGGAAGCAGCATTTGATCATGTGACTAGGATGTTTGCATGTATTTGATCTAATAAACACCAACGCACACTTGTACCAAATCTTCGATGAGTTTGTACACAACCAAGACTGAAATATGGGGCTGTACCATATGATTTGAAAGCTTTGGCAAAAGTTTTGGGTATTCAGTTGAATACTCTTGATACAACCTGGGCCCGGCCTGCCCCTCTATTATGGATGACCGGTTGTATAACATGTTTTTTTACCTTCTCAGATTTTTTTTTGGACAACAACCACATATTTTATTAATTAAAAATCAAGTTACAAGAAACAACACACGTGAAAACTAGAAAAATAGGGATAAAGTGATTATCCTAAAAACTTTGCGGATAAAACCGTAAGAGACCGATAAATACAAATCGATCCCTAGGGTTTCTTGTAACTATCGGAGCCTCCGACTAACGTGTGGGTTCGAACTGTCGGCGGCTGAGTCAGCCTTGGTAATCCACCTATGCACCCGAGTAGATAAAGCTTAGCTATAAAGCCCGACGGTTCATGTTGCGTGCCCAGCCGGCAAACCGTGATCGATCGAGCAACCCAAACCGCTATCCAGCGGTCGTACCAGCAGCAAATCCGAGCACGCCGGCCAGATCCATGCCACCGCCACCACCCACCATGGCCGTACCGCCATTCCTCAATTCCCCAACACCCAAATCCCCCAATCCACATCAGGGAATAGGGAAGAGCGGCCGTCACTCAACTTTAGCGCCGTCAAGACGCACGCTGGAACACATGCCGAGCCTCCACCATTGCCAGATCCAAGAAAGCACCATCACCAACAAGGCTTTATGTGTCAATGAATAGGCCCGTTGCACATGTAGGGATTCGTAGCATGGAAAACAAAAAAATTCTACCGCATGAACACATACAAGCCAAGATCTATCTACTAGATTATAGCAACGAGTCGATAGAGTACTCACCCTCGAAGATTCCAAAGCGGTTAACGAGATCGAATTCTCGTGGGTGATGTAGTCGTTCACTTGCCGATCTCAAGATCGCGTAGACGATCCTTCCGGCGCCACGTTTCGACAGTGCTCCCACAGTCGGTCACACGTTCGTTACTCGATGAAGACCTTTCTCTCCCTTGTTACAGTAGGCAGCGGAGGTTGTAGATCTCTCCTCGCGATTCCGGTAGTACGACGGTGTGGTGTCGAAGTTTAGAGGGGAAATCTCGTAGGGCTTCGCCTAAGCCGGAGCGGGTATGGTGGAGTAGAAGAGGACCTCAGCGATCTAGGGTTTAGAGGGCCGATATTTAGAGGTGGCCGACGGCTAGATAGGTTTAGACGGCGACTACTTTTAGAGGCTCTAAATCGATTGTAACTTTAGAGGCTGCAAGCAATCTAGGGTTTGATGTGTGGCAGGGCCAAGGGGGCGCCCCTCCCCTCTATTTATGAGAGGGAGGGGTGGCAAGGGGAGGGGAGTCCTCCCCCTACTCCCCTTGCTTGGCCGGCGGCAAGGAGAGGGAGGAGTCCTCCCTTAGGTAGGACTCCTTCCCTCCCTCCACTAGGCAACCAATATTGGGATTTGACTTTTCAAATTGGCGTTTGACTTTTCAAACTAGAGTTTGATTTCTCTCTTTCCATTGCCTAGCCAAGTGACCTAGGACACGATGAAACCATTCCACTTTGTCATGACACATCCATATACCCTTCCCACTCCGAAGCGGTGGACCTTCTAGGTCCTTCTAGAATATTCCGGTGAAAACACCGAAACCATTCCCAAACTTCGGAACTGGACTTTCCTTATATGAATCTTATTCTCCGAACCATTCCGGATCTCCTCGTGATATCCCGGATCCCATACGAGACTCCGAACAACACTTGGTCTCTTTACTCACTTTCCATATCTATTAAACAACATCGAATCCTTAAGTGTGTCTCCCTACGGTTCGTGAATTATGCAGACATGATCGAGACTCTTCTCCGATCAATAACCAATAGAGGAATTTGGAAATTCATATGGCTCCCACATATTTCTATGATTACTTCGTGATCGAATGAACCATTTACATACGATACCAATTTCCCTTTGTCTCGCGATACTTTACTTATCCGAGGTTTGATCATCGGTATCTCTGCATACCTAGTTCAACATCGTTACCGATAAGTACTCTTTACTCGTTCCTGTGATATGTGATCCCTTGTGAGCTAATTGGATGACATTCCACCGAGAGGACCCAGAGTATATCTATCTGTCATATGGATGGACAAATCCCACTCTTGATCCATGTGCCTCAACACATACTTTCCGAACACTCAATGCCATCTTTATAACCACCCAGTTACGAAGTGGTGTTTGATGTCATCAAAGCATCCATCCGGTGATGGTGATTAACATGATCTCATGGTCGAAGGATTTATGTTACTATGTATCTGAAAGCTTATAGCAAACAAACTATTGAAATGACTTGATCTTTATGCTACGCTTAACTATAGGAGTATGTCCATCACATCATTCTCCTAATGATATTATCTTGTTGTCAACAACATCTCAATGTTCATGATCAGGAAACCATGATCATCTATTAACCAACAAGCTAGTATTACAAAGAGGCTTTACTAGGGACTCTTACAAGTTTACAAATTGCACAAGTATCAATGTTTCCAGTTAATACTATTATAGCGTGAATGTAAACATTTATCATAAACACAAATATATAATAATAACTACTTTTATTATTGCCTCTTCGGCATATCTCCAACAGTCTCCTACTTGCACTAGAGTCAATAATCTAGATTACACGGTAATATACCGAACACCCATGGCGGTTTGGTGCTGGTCATGTTTTGCCCTCGGGAGAGGTTTAGTCAACGGATCCACCACATTCAGATCTGTGTGTACTTTGCAAATATTTATGTCACCATCTTGGACATGCTCTCGAATAGCGTGAAAATGCAGCTTGATACGCTTCAGCTTCTTGTGTGACCTTGGCTCCTGCGCATTGGCTATAGCACCCATGTTATCACAGTAGATAGCCATTGGGTCCAGCGCACTAAGAACCACACCAAGCTCCGTAATGAACTCATTCATCCATATCGCCTCTTGTGAAGCCTCTGAAGCAGCTATGTATTCCGATTCAGTTGAAGATCTCGCTACAACGCTTTGTTTTGCACTCCTCCAGCTCACTGCTGCACCATTCAATGTAAATACGTATCCAGATTGAGATTTAGAATCATCTGGATCAGTGTTCCAACTAGAATTGGTGTAACTATTAACAACGAGTTGTTCATCACCTCCATAAGAAAGAACCATATCCTTAGTTATTGTCAAGTACTTAAGGATGTTTTTGACCACTGTCCAATGATCCACTCCTGGATCACTTTTATATCTGCTAGTCAAACTAACATCATATGCAATGTCGGGTCTAGTACATAGCATGGCATACATGATAGATTCTTTGGCTGAGGCATAGGGAGTCTTACTCATCCTCTCTCTATCTTCTGCCGTAGCAGGACTTTGAGTTTTACTCAAGGTCGTATTGGGCAACATGGGCAAGAACCCTTTCTTGCTATCTTCCATTCCCAACCTCTTTAGAACTTTTCCCAAATATGTACTCTGTGAAAGCGATATTAGGCGTCTCGACCTATCTATATAAATCTTTATGCCTAATATGTAAGGAACTTCGCCAAGATCCTTCATTGAAAAACTATTATTCAAATAATCTTTGACACTTTTAAGGTCTACATCATTCCCAATCAACAATATGTCATCCACATATAGTACTAGGAATTCTACGGAGCTCCCACTCACTTTATTATAAATACAAGCTTCTCCATAAGTTTGTATAAAACCAAAAACTTTTGATCACCTTATCAAAACGTTGATTCCAACTTCGGGATGCTTGCTTCAATCCATAAATGGACCGTTGAAGTTTGCATACCTTGTTAGCATCTTTAGGTTCGACAAAACCTTTGGGTTGTATCATATACACCTCTTCATTAATGTCTCCATTGAGGAATGATGTTTTGACATCCATCTGCCATATCTCATAATCATAATATGCAGCGAATGCTAAAAAAATCCTCACAGACTTTAGCTTCGCTACCGGTGAGAAATTCTCATCATAGTCAACTCCTTGAATTTTTCGGAACCCTTTCGCGACAACTCGAGCTTTATAGACGATTACATAACCATCAACATATGTTTTCTTCCAAAAATCCATTTGTTATCGACAGCCTTCCGGCCATCTGGTAAGTCCACCAAAGTTCATACTTGGTTTTAGTACATGGATCCAATCTCGGATTTCATGGCTTCTTGCCATTTATTAGAATCTGGGCTCATCATCGCTTCTTCATATGTCGCAGGGTCATCGGTGTTGTCCACCAACATGACACTCATAACGGGATCATACCAATCAGGAGTGGTATGAGTCCTTGTCGACCTACGAGGTTCCATAGTAACTTTGATCGAAGTTTCATGATCATCATCATTAGCTTCCTCTCTTATTGGTGTAGTCGCCACAGGAACTTCTTCCGGTGTTGCTCTACTCTCAAATCTGAGAGAAGGTTCGACAACCTCATCGAGTTCTACTTTCCTTCCAGTCACTTCTTTCGAGAGAAACTCCTTCTCTTGAAAGGATCCATTCTTGGCAACAAAGATTTTGCCTTCGGATCTATGATAGAAAGTATACCCAATAGTTTCCTTCGGGTATCCTATGAATACACATTTTTCTATTTTGGGTTCAAGCTTGTCGGGCTGTAACTTCTTTACATAAGCTTCGCAACCCCAAACTTTAAGGAACAATAATTTAGGTTTCTTCCCAAACCATAATTCATACGGTGTCGTTTCAACGGATTTAGATGGTGACCTATTTAAAGTAAATGCGGTTGTTTCTAATGCATAAACCCAAAACGATAAAGGTAAATCTGTAAGTGACATCATAGAATGAACCATATCTAAGAGAGTTCGATTACGATGTCCGGACACACCATTGCATTGTGGTGTTCCCGGCGGTATCAATTGTGAAAGTATTCCAAATTTCTTCAAATGCTCGCCAAACTCGTAACTTAGATATTCTCCTCCACGACCGGATCGTAAAATTTAATCTTCTTGTTATGTTGATTCTCTACTTCGGTTTGAAATTCCTTGAACTTGTCGAAAGTTTCATGAAATAGATATACCCATATCTACTCAAGTCATCCGTGAAAGTAAGAACATAACGATAACCACCGCGCGATGCTACACTCATCGGGCCACACACATCAGTATGTATGATTTCCAATAAGTCCGTAGCTCGCTCCATCATACCAGAAAATGGAGTCTTAGTCATTTTTCCCATCAGACATGCTTCACACCTTTCAAGTGATTCAAGAAGTCCATCAGAATGGAGTTTCTTCATATGCTTCACTCTAATGTGCCAAGACGACAATCCCACATGTATGTAGAATTATCGTTCGATTTCAAACGTTTAGCATCTATATTATGAACATGTGTATCACTACTATCGAGATTCATTAAGAGTAGACCATCTATCAACGATGCATGACCATAAAAGATATTACTCATATAAATCGAACAACCATTATTCTCGGACTTAAACAAGTAACCGTCTTGCAATAAACAAGATCCTGATATAATGTTCATGCTCAACACAGACACCAAATAACAATTATTTAAGTATAAAACTAATCCCAATGGTAGATGAAGAGGTAGCGTGCTGACCACGATCACATCAACCTTTTATACATTTCCAACGTGCATCGTCACCTTGTTCTTTCTAGTCTCCGTTTATTCTGTAGCACCTGTTTCGAGTTACAAATATGAGCAACCGAACCAGTATCAAATACCCAGGCACTACTACGACTACTAGTAAGATACACATCAATAACATGTATATCGGATATACCTTTCTTCTTGATGTTGCCGTTCTTCAGATCCGCCAAGTACTTGGGGAAATTCTGCTTCCAGTGACCTTCTCCCTTGCACTAAAAGCATTCAGTATCAGGCTTAGGCCCAGCCTTGGTCTTCTTTGCCGGCGCAGTATCTTTCTTACCGCCCTTATTGAAGTTTCCCTTTTTCTTAGGCTTGCCTTGCTTCTTGAAATTGGTGGTCTTATTGACCATCAACATTTGGTGCTCTTTCTTGATCTCCACTTCCACAGACTTCAACATAGAGAAGAGTTCTGGTAACGATTTATCCATGCTCTGCATGTTATAGTTCATCACAAAGTTTTTGTAACTTGGTGGTAGTGATTGGAGGACACGATGAATCCCCAAAGCATTAGGAATCACTATACGCAAGATCTAGAGCTTATTGGCATGCTCAAACATCTTAAGCACGTGCTCACTGACGGAGTTGCCCTCTTCGATCTTGTAGTTAAAGAACTTTTCAGAAGCTTCATAACTCTCAACTGCCGCATGAGCCTCAATATCATTTTGAGTTCACGGACAATATCATGTGGGTCAAAGTTCTCAAACCTTTTTTGAAGCTCTGATTCCAAACCATACAAGATAGCACACTGAACTGTGGAGTACTGATTCTTCTGAGTAAGGTAAACATTTTTCACCTCATCGGTAGCATCAGCTGCAGGTGGGTCACCCAACGGTGCATCCAACACATAGGTCAACTGACCAGCATTGAGGATAATCCTCAAGTTGCGGAACCAATCCGCGAAGTTGCTTCCATTGTTTTTCAACTTTTCTTTCTCTAGGAACGCATTAAAATTGATGGTAGGGGCCGCCATGATCTACAACATATTTGCAATAGTTTAGACTAAGTTTATGACAAATTGAGATCTAATTAATATTTAAATGAATCTAGGTGAACTCCCACTCAAAACAATATCCCTCACATTGTTTTAGTGATCACACGAACCAAATCCACTACATCAAGTCCGATCATCACGAGAGATGATGTAGTTTCAAAGGCGAACAATCAACATGTTTATCATTTCTTCTATATGACTCATGCTTTACCTTTCGGTGATTCATGTTCCGGGACCATGTTTGTACATGCTAGGATTGTCAATATCAACCTTAGTTTCTGCATGAGCAAATATGGCTTGCTCCCGTTGTATGCACACATAGAATCTAATACATCCGATCATCACGTGGTGCTTCGAAACAATAAGTCTTGGCAACGGTGCTAACTAAGGACGAACACTTTATTACTTGATATTTTGTGAGAGGGATCATCTTATAATGCTACCATCACGATCTAAGCAATACAAGATGCATAAAAGGATTAACATCACATGCAATTCATAATATGTTATATAATATGGCCTTTCTTCTTGTGCTTCCGATCTCCATCTTCAAGCACGAACATGATCCTTATCATCACCGGTGTGGCGTCAAGGTCAATGGTACCGCTCCATAGTTGTCGTCCACCAACATCAAATATTACAACTACTTTGAATAATAGACACACAGGTCTTAACGAAATTAAAAGAAAACCATAAGGCTCCTGTCGGTTGTCGACTTACAATAAGGATCATTCATATATCATATATAATCACAATCATGGCCATATCACATCATAGCACACCCCTGCAAAACAAAGTTAGACGCCTCTAATTTTCTTTGTATGTTTTACGTGGTTTGGGGCTTTCGAATAAGAGTTGTTCTAACTTACGAGAAAGAACCACAACATTGATACTAGTATTGTCAATCACCCATTGTAAATTGAATCTTCACTATGTTGGGAGAAATAGACACCCGCAAAGCCACTTATGCAATACAAGTTGCATGCCGAATGTGGAGCAAGTCTCATGAACGATGTCATGTAAGGTTAGCCTAGGCCGCTTCATCCCACCATCCCGCAAGATGCAAAGTACACAAGAAGAAATCGATACAAAAGCATCAACGCCCACAATGACCATTGTGTTCTACTCGTGCAATAGATCTACTCATAGACACGACTCTGATACCACCGTAGGGGTTCATAGCATGGAAAACAAAAGAATTCTACCGCATGGACACATACAAGCCAAGATCATTCTACTAGATTGTAGCAACAAGTCGATAGAGTACTCACCCTCGAAGATTCCAAAGCAGTTAACAAGATCGGATTCTTGTGGGTGATAAGTCGTTCACTTGCCGATCTCAAGATCGCATAGATGATCCTTCTGGCGCCGCGTTCCGGCAGCACTCCCGCAGTCGGTCACACATTCGGTAATCGATGGATACCTTCATATCCCTTGTTCCAGTAGGCAGTGGAGGTTGTAGATCTCTCCTCACGATTCTGGCAGCACGACGGTGTGGTGTCAGAGTTTAGAGGGGAAATCCCGTAGGGCTTCGCCTAAGACGAAGCGGGTATGGTGGAGTCGAAGAGGGCCTCGGCGATCTAGGGTTTAGAGGGCCGAGGTTTAGAGGTGGCCGACGGCTAGAGAGGTTTAGACGGAGGCTACTTTTATAGGCTCTAAATCGATTGCAACTTTAGAGGCTGCAAACAATCTAGGGTTTGATGTGTGGGAGGGCCAAGGGGGCGCCCCTCCCCTCTATTTATGAGAGGGAGGGGCGACAAGGGGAGGGGAGTCATCCTCCAACTCCCCTTGCTTTACTGGCGGCAAGGAGAGGTAGGAGTACTCCCTTAGTTAGGACTCCTTCCCTCCCTCCACTAGGCAACCAATGTTGGGATTTGAATTTTCAAAGTGACGTTTGACTTTTCAAACTAGAGTTTGATTTCTCTCTTCCCATTGCCCATCCAAGTGACCTAGGACATGATGCAACCATTCCACTTTGTCATGACACATCCATGTACCCTTCCCACTCCGAAACGGTGGACCTTCTAGGTCCTTCTAGAACATTCTGGTGAAAACACCGAAACCATTTCCGAACTCCAGAATTGGACTTTCCTTATATGAATCTTATTCTCCGGACCATTCCGGATCTCCTCATGATATCCCAGATCCCATCCGAGACTCTTAACAACATTCGGTCTCTTTACTCACTGTCCATATTTACTAAACAACATCAAATCCTTAAGTGTCTCCCTACGGTTCATGAATTATGCAGACATGATCGAGAATCTTCTCTGATCAATAACCAATATAGGAATCTATAAATTCGTATGGATCCCACATATTTCTATGATTACTTCGTGATCGAATGAACCATTTACATACAATACCAATTTCTCTTTGTCTCGCGATACTTTACTTATCTGAGGTTTGATCATCGGTATCTCTGCATACCTAGTTCAACCTCATTACCGATAAGTACTCTTTACTCATTCCTGTGATATGTGATCCCTTGTGAGCCAGTCACATGCTTGCAAGCTAATTGGATGAGATTCCACCGAGAGGGCCCATAGTATATCTATCTGTCATATGGATGGACAAATCCCACTCTTGATCCATGTGCCTCAACACATACTTTCCAAACACTCAATGCCATCTTTATAACCACTCAGTTATGAAGTGGTGTTTGATGTCATCAAAGCATCCATCTGGTGATGGTGATTAACATGATCTCATGGTCTAAGGATTTAGGTTACTATGTATCTGAAAGCTTATAGCAAACAAACTATTGAAATGACTTGATCTTTATGCTATGCTTAACTATAGGAGTATGTCCATAACATCATTCTCCTAATGATATTATCTTGTTGTCAACAACATCTCAATGTTCATGATCAGGAAACCATGATCATCTATTAACCAACAAGCTAGTATTATAAAGAGGTTTTACTAGGGACTCTTACAAGTTTACAAATCACACAAGTATCAATGTTTCCGGTTAATACTGTTATAGCATATATGTAAACATTTATCATAAACACAAAGATATAATAATAACTACTTTTATTATTGCCTCTTGGGCATATCTCCAACAACACATGTCTCTGTGGCACGTCGACTGTGGGATGTCCCCATGTTGACCACGCTGCCTCACATCGACAAAGTCAGAGAACAATGGTAGATCCACCACCTCCAGACCAACATCCTCGCTCTAGAGAAACCACCTCTTCCTGGACACGAGTGTCATCGTAGATAACGACGAACGTCACCGACACACCAAGAAACAGATGTCGCCAGATCTAAAAACAACGAGAAGACCAAGCTGCCGATCTGAAGGACCAAACAACACATGTTGCCATCACCTCCGAGCAGGGATGGAACCAAAATTTGACCATAGGGGGGCAAAAAATCTCGAGAGAAAATATTTGGACATAATAAAAAAATATCTTCATGGGATGGTTGGGGATTTTTCAAATAAATTTACTATTTTTGATAGATTCTTCCACTCATCCTTATGCATAAATACATAGACTAAAATTTAGATCTTAGCAGAAAATGCATAAGTATACAAAGTAGTGATGACCCACAAGTATAGGGGGTGTATCATAGTACTTCCGATAAATAAGAGTGTCGAACCCAACGACGAGAAGAAGGTGTTGACAAGCGGTTTGGATCAAGGATTCACTGTAAACACTAGAAAATGAATTTTCAGGGATTTTTGGTAATGCAGATAAATAAAATGCAAGTAAATAAAAGACAATAATAATAATTGCAGCAAGTGGCCCAATCCTTTCTTCAGCAAAGGACAAGCCGGTTGTATTACTTAAGATGACCAAACTTTCTTGAGGACACATGGGAATATTTTCAAGTGCTTTCGCTTCATATAGTTGATTAATCTTCTTTGGTTGGATAAGTGCTGTGTGGGTGGACCTATGCTAATGTACTGACCTTACTTGGACTAATACATACATGTGATTATACCCCTTGCAAGCATCCGCAGCTACAAGAAAGTAATTAAGATAAAAACCTAACCACATCATTAAACTCTGAGATCCTACACTCCCTTATACAATGGTTCCCCCATAATTAGTAGCCAAATACACAATGCATTCCCCTAGGCCCATAAAGGTGAAGTATCATGTATTCGATGTTCACATGACACCACTAGAAGAATAGCACCACAACTTAAATATCAAACCATCAAATATTACTCAACATGATTCCACTACTAACAACATGACTTGTCCCATGTCCTCAAGAACTAAACGAACTACTCACGAGACATCATATGGATCACGATTAGAGATGAAATAATGATAAGTAACAATCTGAGCATGAACAATAATCCAATGGTTCCAGTCAATAGCATAAACTACAACAAGTAATCAACACCGGGAAAGTTTCCCCCAAGAACTATGCAAGATTCAACCCAATTGTTACAGCGGGATGGTGCTGGTGGTGATGATGATTAGGATGATGATTATGATCCCGATGAAGTCTAGCTTGATGACGGTGTTGATGGTGATACGCCCATTTTGCATCACTATTCTATATCATAATTTGCTGCTATTCATTGATATATTCCATATTAAAAAGTGATACTTATGTTATTTCATCTATTTTTGCATGTTGGATGATTCTTGGAGGATGAAATGCCGGAGTCAGGATCCTGATGGGAAAAGCGGTGTTTTGATGCAATTTTGCGAAGATCAGAAAAATACCAGAAAATATATGGAAAATCATATTTTTCCAGAAGACGGAGGAAGCCAGAAGGAGAGGCGAAGTTGGGCCATAGGGGGCCCACACACCCCTAGGCACGGGCCACCCTAGGCCGCGCCACCAGGGGGTGTGGACACCCTGGCCCACATCCTTCTCTTCCCCTTCGCCTATTTCTTACTCTCGAAACCCTAAAGTACGGGGAGCGAGCACAAAAAGATTCTGCCGCCTCTGCGGGATGGAAACTACAGAGAGAGAAAGAGCTCTTCGGCAGACAGATTTCTGCCAGGGAAATTCCTTCCCGGAGAGGGGAGATCGTCGCCATCAACACCATCATCAAGCTAGACTTCATCGGGATCATCATCATCATCCACACCATCATCTCCACCAGCACCATCATCACCACTCCATCCCGCTATAACAATTGTGTTGAATCTTGCATAGTTCTTAGGGGAAACTTTCCCGATGTTGATTACTTTTGTAGTTGATGCTTGTGAGTGGAACCATTGAATTATTGTTTATGTTCAGATTGTTAGTCATCACCATATCATCTCTGATCTTGATCCAGATGATGTCTCGTGAGTAGTTCGTTTAGTTCTTGAGGACATGGGAGAAGTCATGTTGTTAGTAGTGGAATTATGTTGAGGTATTATTCAATGGTTAATATTTAAGTTGTGGTGCTATTCTTCTAGTGGTGTCATGTAAACGTCGACTACATGATACTTCACCATTTATGGTCCTAGAGGAATGCATTGTGTATTGGGCTACTAATTGTGGGGTTGCCGTAGTGACATAAACCTGAACCCCCGTTAGGAAACCTTTGCATAAGGGAGTGTAGGATCTCAGAGTTTAAGGTTGTGGTTAGATTTTTATCTTAATTACTTTCTTGTAGTTGCGGATGCTTGCAAGGGGTTTAATCACAAGTATGTATTAATCCTAGTAAGGTCAGTACATTATTACAGGTTCACCCACAAAACACTTATCAAACCAGAGAAGATTAATCAGCATATGAAACGAAAGCACTTGAAAGTATTCCCATGTGTCCTCGAGAACGTTTGGTCCTCATAAGTATTACCACCGGCTTGTCCTTTGCTAAGAAAGGATTGGGCCACTTGTTGCATTTACTTGCTGTCTTTATTTACTTGCACTTTATTTTCTTGCACTTTATTTCCTTGCATTATCAAAACCCCTAAAAATCCATTTGCTAAGTATTACAGAGATTTCCTGCTCCAAACCACTAGTTAACACCTTCTACTCCTTGTTGGGATCGACACTCCTATTTATCGAAAGTACTACGATACACCCCCTATACTTGTGGGTCATCAAGACTATTTTATGGCACCGTTCCCGGGAAGTGAAGCGCTATTTAAGAGTGGAACTGGTAAAGGAAACTTATATTGTGAGTATTTCTTTTTATTTTTGTTTGTTACTTTGTTTCCAATATGGATAACCCACTTGGTTTCCTATTTGGGAAAGCTACTACCACTGCTAGGGTAGTAGATGAACCACCACTTGTTGTGATAGATCCTTTTAAGATACCTACAAGAATTGTTGATCGTGTTATGGATAATTATTATTTTGGGGATGGAACTGTCCATCCTAGTGATCACTTGCTTTGTATACATGAATTATGCGGGTTGTTTAAGTGTGTAGGTATCACAACGGAACAAGTCAAGAAGAAGTTACTCTCTATATCATTGAAAGGAAGAGCTGAAGGATGTAGGGGTTCGTAGCATGGAAAACAAAAAAAATCTACCGCATGAACACACAATCAAGATCTAATCCATGATCAAGCCAAGATCTATCTACTAGATCGGTGCAACAAGTTGATAGAGTACTAACCCTCGAAGATCCAAAGCGGTTAACGAGAGCAGATTCTCGTGGGTGATGTAGTCGTTCACTTGCCGATCTCAAGATCGCGTAGACGATCCTTCCGGCGCTGCGTTCCGGCAGCGCTCCCGCAGTCGGTCACACGTACGGTACTCGATGAAGACCTTCCTCTCCCTTGTTCCAGCAGGCAGCGGAGGTTGTAGCTCTCTCCTCGCGATTCCGGCAACACTGCGGCGTGGTATCGGAAGTAGGGGGAGATCCTCCAGGGCTTCGCCTAAGCCGGAGCGAGTATGGTGGAGTAGAGGGAGCCCTGACGATCTAGGGTTTAGAGGGCCGAGGTTTAGAGGTAGCTAGCAACTAGAGTTTAGCTAGTCGGTAGCGGTTTAGAGGAGATCTAGATTGGTCGCAACGAGAGAGGGGGCGGCGGCCAACCTAGGGTTTCTTGGGCGCCTAGGGCAAGGGGGATACCTTGGGGTGCACCCCTACCCCTTCTTATATAGGTGGGGGTGTCCAAGGGTGTTCCCAACCCAGGTACAAACCCCCTAACTCATAAACCCTCCCTAACTCGGAAACCATGTTGGGATTTGACTTTTTCAAACTGCCTTTTTGACTCTCAAATTAGAGTTTGATTTCTCTCTTCCAAGTGTCCAGCCAAGTGACCTAGGACATGATGCAACCATTACACTTTGTCATGACACATCCATGTACCCTTCCCCTTCCGGATCAGTGAACCTTCTAGACCCTTCTAGAACATTCCGATGAAAACACCTGAATCATTACCGAACTCCGAAATTGGACTTTCCTTATATGAATCTTATTCTCCGGACCATTTCGGATCTCCTCGTGATATACCGGATCCCATCCGAGACTCCGAACAACATTCGGTCCCTTTACTCACATTCCATATCTACTAAACAACATCGAATCCTTAAGTGTGTCTCCCTACGGTTCGTGAATAATTCAGACATGATCGAGACTCTTCTTTGATCAATAACCAATAGAGGAATCTGGAAATTAATATGGCTCCCACATATTTCTATGATTACTTCATGATCGAATGAACCATTTACATACGATACCAATTTCCCTTTGTCTCACGATACTTTACTTATCCGAGGTTTGATCGTCGGTATCTCTGCATACCTAGTTCAACCTCGTTACCAATAAGTACTCTTTTCTCGTTCCCGTGATATGTGATCCCATCTGAGCCAGTCACATGCTTGCAAGCTAATTGGATGACATTCCACCGAGAGGGCCCAGAGTATATCTATCTGCCATATGGATGGACAAATCCCAATCTTGATCCATGTGCCTCAACACATACTTTCTGAACACTCAATGCCACCTTTATAGCCACCCAGTTACGGTGTGGTGTTTGATGTCATCAAAGCATCCTTCCGGTGATGGTGATTAGCATGATCTCATGGTCGAAGGAATAAGGTTACTATGTATCAGAAAGCTTATAGCAAGTGAACTATATTAAATGACTTGATCTTTATGCTATGCTTAACTATAGGAGTATGTCCATCACATCATTCTCCTAATGATATGACCCTGTTGTTAATAACATCTCTATGTTCATGATCATGAAACCATGATCATATATTAACCAACAAGCTAGTTTAAGAAGAGGCTTTACTAGGGACTCTTTTATGATTACAAATCACACAAGTATTAATGTTTCCGGTTAATACAATTATAGCATGGTATGTAAACATTTATCATAAGCATGAAGATATGATAATAACCACTTTGTTATTGCCTCTTGGGCATATCTCCAACAGTCTCCCACTTGCACTAGAGTCAATAATCTAGTTTCAAACCTTTGTGCATTCAACACATATAGCTTTCCGGTGTTGTATTTACACGATTGCTAGTGGTCAACTGATCTCCGGATCCGACACTTTCAGGTCCGTGTGTAATTGCATGTCTTTGCGTCTCTACGCATCACTCATCTCTAATGAGATGGCTTTGTATAAATTTGGTCCTTTGGTGAGACCTTTAGTTCCTTGGGGTTAAAACATGTTGATAATATTGTCGTACAATATATCTTCATAGTACTATCCCGTTGTGAACCACACCTATTTTGATAACAAACTACTTGACACAAATGCCCTCTTTTGCTGCTACTATAGCAGTCATATACTTATCCTTTTGTTGTAGTATCTATCACAATGTATTAACTTTGGAACTCATCCAAATCCATTATGGAACTTACTTTCCATCATATTATGCCACCCTTAGTTTAGATAGAGATAAACTTAATTTGTACTTTGTGACAAAACTAGTATCAATGTAATACTTTTACAATGAACTAACCATCTATTTGTCACTTCTACAAAATAATATATTCTTAGTTTTCCTAAAAGATCATAAGAATATCTTTACTATCGTCCAATAATCATCTTATGAATCATTTTGGTATACGCTCATAACATTTAGAGCATAAGACATATCTGGATTGTACACATCACAACATGATTGATAAAGTACTCTTTGTGATTTTATATATCAAGTATCAAATATACTTGAATCTTTATTCAATCCTTCATGTGCAACAAGAACCTTTCTTGTAGTTTCTATATTGAACTCATTCTATATCTCATCTATGTACTTCTGGCACAACCATATTAGCGTCTCAATTTATCCATATAGACATTGATGCCAAATATTCGGGTTCTACCTAAGCCTTTCATCGAGATGAAATTCTTAACCTGTGTCTATTAAAAGATACATCATTTCCAATCAACAATATGTCTTCCACATAATGTCTTAGAAACATGTCTTAGCACTCCCACTTAATTTCTTGCAAATGCAAGCATCTTCATCGTTTCCGATGAAATTAAACTCTTTTAACAGTTTCATCATAGTGAAGATTCCAACTCCGCGATGCTTACTTCAACCATTGAAGTTTGCATATGCTTTCAGCATCCTTTGAATTAACAAAACCCTTTGGACCGTGTCATGCACACATCCTAGGTAACCATTCTATTAGAAGAACTTGTTTTGTTTATTCAACTACCACATAACAAAATTATATGTAGTGATTGCTACATTAATCCGTCTAGACTAAATATCGCTTAATGAAAGATTAGATCTTGTCATAGTCAACTCTTTGAACATTGTCGTGAACTCTTTCCCGACATGTCGATAATTTCATAGATGTGAAACATCCATGTCTATTTCTTTATACATCCAAATACGACTGTAAGGTCTTGCACCTTTTCAGAGGGTCTTTCAAGTTCAAAGCTTGATCTCTCGTATATGGAACTATCACGGATTTTATGGCTTCAAACCATTTGACGGAGTCAGGGCCCATCATCGCTTCTTTCCATGTAGTCGGATCATTATTGTCAAATAATGATTTAACTCTCAAATCTTGGTATTTGATTGGTTACCCGACCTACTTGTTTCAATAGGAACTTAGACCTCCGTGACCACAACCTTTGAGGCACGTGAGCCATGAGCATTGTTGCTGCCTCCGGAACACTTTTCAGCGCTGCGCAACTTTGCACATATAGCTAAGGTTCTTTTAACCTTATCAAAGTTCTATTGTCCTCCCACTTAACTTTTCATGGAAAATTCCTTTCTCAAAGAAACTTGATGTTCTAAGCGACAAACATTTTTTGTCTTTGGTGTTATGGAGGAATACTCAATGATTATTCAAAATAACATACAAAGATATGTTCATCCGATTTTGGTTGCAAACATATTTCTTATGCATAGCATACCAATGATTAAGAAAGGACAACTTGGGTTTTATCCCAAACCATAACTTTATATGGTGTCATTTCAACGGATTATGATGGAGCTCTTTTCAGTGGAAAAACGGTAGTCTCTAAAGCTTTAATCTTTAAAATATAATGGCAGTTTTATCAATTACACCTTTGATCTTACCATGTCAAACAAGGTTTCATTGCATATCTCGATTATTCCATAATCATATGGTGTTTCAGGAAATGCAAATCCATGGAACGATTCCTCAAATCTTAGGTGTTATGCTAAACTTTATAACTCAAATATCTTCCTTTATGATCCTATCATAAATTCTTTATTTTCTTGTTACATTGATTTTGCACTTCATCTTGAAAGTCTTTAAACTTTTCAAATGTTTCACACTTCATCCTTATTAAGTAAATATCCATATATTCACTCAAATTTTCGGAGAAAGCATATGAAGTTGAAATCTATCGCTCTTGACTACACATAATCGACTTCATACAACAATATGTACAAGTTCCAATAAGCTAGTCATCCGTTCCCTTTGGCCTATGAACGGAGTTTTAATTATCTCTAGGAAAATTTCACAAGCATCATTTGATCAAAAATCAAAAGACTCCAAAATTCCATCCACATGGAGTTTCTTCATGTTTTCTTTCCAATATAATTTAAACGGCGATGTCACTTCCTAAGTGATCTTTCTTATCAATTGTCTTTCGAAATTTTTAGCAATATTTTTATGGATGTGATTTATCCAACAAGATTTGTAAATCATCCATCTTTTATGAATTACGACAATTATTTGAACAACCCTTTTGTTCTCATAATACCTGATAAAACAAATCTTGAAGGCAAGCTTTGATGTTAACGAGCAACACAACAACCCTTTATTTGTTCTCAATGAACATTATCACATATTATTTTGCTATTTACTTAGGCCATTGTAGTTCATGAATTGTGTTGTTTCGTATGACGATTCACACCAACAAATTCAGTATCCAATACTTAAGAACCACATTGTTTAATAAGCAAAGAGTATAGCCATAACATGTATATCCTCTATATACCTAAGCTGAACAATTCTAGTCTTTTCTTTTCTGCCATATATCTCTTTCAGTATTTCCTTTTCTGTTCAAAAGAATCTATCAACATCAATAGTGGAGCCATACACATGACACATAGTCCAAAGCATGTATAGTTAAATACCAATGTCTTTGGACTTGCACTTTGAAGTAGATCACCATCATCAAATACTTGGTGTTCTTTCAAATTCCATTCTTTAGTAATCTTTTAGTGTAGTAAACATTTTATCAAATGTTCACCCTTATCATGGAACTATTCATGATCAAGCTACTTTTAGCTTATAACGGTGAATCGCGAGTATAATGTTGCTCTCCAAAACCTTTTGGAGGATTAGTACGACAAGCGTCTCCAACCTTTTTCAAATTCTCATCAAATATGAGAACATAAAATTTGCCATATTATACTCTCTCATGTTGCAACCAAAACATCATTTTAGATATCGCAATATCTTCCACACATCATGGTTTCTGAAACAACTCTTTCAGATCCTAGATAACCTTGATGTTAAAACAATCTTTTGAATATCAAGAATCATGGAGACAAACATGATACTTATATACTAACACTGGAATTGTCACTCTTGATTTAATACCAATTATTAAACTTCACGGATTAACCGGAACTTACTGAAAGTTTGCAATAGGACTTTTAAACTTTAGATTAACACTTCAAAACAATACGATACCAGTTCGTAAAGTAACTAACCAGAATTCTATAGTTCTATTATCTCAATTATAACTAAGCGCAAGATGGTAAACGGATGCCAATGACTACAACAACTATGCAAATTTACTTTGATTTAATTTATGATAAATAGTGTTAATCTTTTAAGCACATTGCTATTGAACGCCCACTCAAAAAAATATCCCTCACATTGTTTTAGTGATCACACGAACCAAATTTACTACACCAAGTCCGATCATCACGTGACATGATATAGTTTCAAAGGCGAACAATCATCATGTTCATCATATCATCTATATGACTCAGGCTTTACCTTTCGGTATTCCGTGTTCCGAGACCATGTCTGTACATGCTAGGATCATCAAGATCAAACCTTAGCTTCCACATGAGCAAATCTGGCTTGCTCCCATTGTATACACTCGCAGAATCTAACACACCCGATCATCACGTGGTGCTTCGAAACAACGAGCTTTGGCAACGGTGCCTACTAAGGACGAACACTCTATAACTTGATATTTTTTTTGAGAGGGATCATCTTATAATGCTACCGTCACGAACTAAGCAATACAAGATGCATAAAAGGATTAACATCACATGCAATTCAAAATATGTGATATGATATGGCCTTTCTTCTTGTGCTTCCGATCTCCATCTTCAAGCACGAACATGATCTCCATCATCACCGGCGTGGCGTCAAGGTAAATGGCGCCGCTCCATGGTTGTCGTCCACTAGCATCAACTATTACAACTACTTTGAATAATAGACACGAAGGTCTAGACGAAATTAAAAGACAACCATATGGCTCCTACCGGTTGCTGACTTACAATAAGGAACATTGCATACATCATATATAATCACAATCATGGTCATATCACATCACAGCACACCCCTGCTAAACAAAGTTAGACGCCTCTAATTTTCTTTGACTGTTTTACGTGGTTTGGGGCTTTCAATAAGTGTCGTTCTAACTTACGAACAAGAACCACAACGTTGATGCTTGAACTATCAAGTGCCCGTTGTAAATTGAATCTTTACTATGATGGGAGAGACAGACACCCACAAAGCCACTTATGCAATACAAGTTGCATGTCGAGCGTGGAGCAAGTCTCATGAACGATGTCATGTAAGGTTAGCCCGGGCCACTTCATCCCACAATACCGCAAGATGCAAAGTACACAAGAAGCAATTGATAATAAAAGCACCACCGCCCACAATGAACATTGTGTTCTACTCGTGCAACAGATCTACATATAGACACGGCTCTGATACCACTGTAGGGGTTCGTAGCATGGAAAACAAAAAATTCTACCGCATGCACACACAATCAAGATCTAATCCATGATCAAGCCAAGATCTATCTACTAGATCGGTGCAACAAGTTGATAGAGTACTAACCCTCAAAGATCCAAAGCGGTTAACGAGAGCAGATTCTCATGGGTGATGTAGTCGTTCACTTGCCGATCTCAAGATCGTGTAGACGATCCTTCCGGCGCCGTGTTCCGGAAGCGCTCCCGCAGTCGGTCACACGTATGGTACTCGATGAAGACCTTCCTCTCCCTTGTTCCAGCAGGCGGCGGAGGTTGTAGCTCTCTCCTCGCGATTCCGGCAGCACGACGACATGGTGTCGAAAGTACAGGGGAGATCCCGCAGGGCTTCTCCTAAGCCGGAGCGAGTATGGTGGAGTAGAGGGAGCCCCGGCGATCTAGGGTTTAGAGGGCTGAGGTTTAGAGGTAGCTAGCAACTAGAGTTTAGCTAGTCGATAGCGGTTTAGAGGAGATCTAGATTGGTCGCAACTAGAGAGGGGGCGGCGGGCCAACCTAGGGTTTCTTTGTAACATCCCTAAAATCATGTTTCAAAACTCATGGATATTATCCATGCACCCATGATCATGTAGATTCTCATTTCAAAAATCAATTCCAAAAACAGGAGCATATGAGCTCATTATTTTATGTGATCAGCATTAAATCAAATACTACTCTCCAAGGAGAGATTGTTGTTCAGAAATCAAACCTTTAATTTCAGATTGTTTTGCTTGATTGCTAACACTTAACCAAAAATTTATAAAACAAATATGATTTTAAAACCATTTTCAAAGCCTATTTAAAACTAGTGCTATGTCACTATTTATTTTGTTTTATTCCAAGTGACCAAGCAAATGCAGAGAGACCACTTGGTTTTGCACACAATCATATGAAGGTTTCACTTTACAAAAACACAGAAAAGATTTGAATTCAATTAGCATTTGAATTTGTTTGAAAATGGATTCAGAAAATCAAATCAGAAATAGAAAATGAATTGAGAAAAGGAAAAGGGCCGGCGCCAGTTATTTAGCCCAACAGAGAAACGAGCCCACTAAGCCCACCCGGGTCGTTTTCCCCTTTCCCCTCTCTCACCCGCACCCGCTCTGCCTCGCTGCCACTGCCACTGGGCCCGAGCCACGTCATCTCCTTCTTCTCCACCCCGCGCGCGCAGACCCTGTCGCCACCGCCGTTTCCTCCAGAAACGCCGCGATTGAATCCTCGCTTAATTGGCATTGATCTGCAGCGTAATTTCCTCGCCCCTATTGGCTATTTAACCCCCTGCACCGCGAGCATTTCCCCTCACTCAATTTCCTCTCCACGCCACCAGGCCGCCCGTAGTCTTGCTCACACCGCCGTAGCTCCGACGACCTCCGGCGTGCGATTCCGGTAAGACCCCGTCGCCCCTTGCCGTCTAAGTTTGCCAGACTGATCACAGCATCCACGTGCATCTTCTCATCCCATTGGTGCATGCTAGGGCCATCTGGAGACTCGCCAACGACGATGACCGCAAGAGCCCGACGCTTTCTTCCTCTCTGGTGAGAAATCACGATAAGAAATCGAGTGCCCCTTGCTCCCTCTTTGACACTAACCTGTTCGCCTGATCGATGCGCACCCGATGATGCCCTCCATTTGTGTTAGGACGGATCAGAACGTCGCCGTCCACCCGAGCCCGACGCTGTCCTCTACTCCGACGAGCTCCCACGACCACTACAGCGCGCCCCTTGTCAAGCCATCGCCACGTTGAGATTCAGTACATCGCCGCGAGTCTGGTAAGCATCTCCGACGACCCCAAACCCTCCAGTAGCCGCCGCGCCGCCGTAGACAGAGCGCTCCGCCGTCACCGCGCGCCGCCAGTCTTTGGCTGTTTGATCGAACATCGTAGGATCTAGATCTAACACATAGGATAGATCTTAGGCGAAGCGGTAAGTTCAGATCTGAGCCGTGCGATTAAGTCAGATCCAACGGCTCAGAAGCGTGATCCGGCGCGAAGCGGTACCAGCCAGTAAGATAGCGCCGCGTGGCACAGATTTCGTTTTAAATTTCTGATTTGAATCTATTAAATGTTTGATTTTGTTTTAATCATAACTTTTGATTCCCACGTCCAAATTTGATGAATTTCATGTCAATGGAATCAGGAGAGAAAGCCCTTTCCATAAATGCAATGTGTTTAAAGTTTTGTTTATGTTAAAATGATTATTTTTATAGAAACATGTGTAGGCCTATTTTGTGTATATAAATTATTTGAGAAATGTTTTAATGTTCAAATAAGGTTTGTTTGGCAAGATTTGAACTTGTTTATGAATCAGTAATTTGCACTTGTCATGTTTGGTATAGAAAATCATCACATATCATATTGCATGCATTCATATATTTTTGCTTGTATATATTTTGTTTGTGATTTGGTGTTATCATTTTATGTGTAGATTTTGGTGCAAATAGTGATTGTGATTGTGAGGATTGTAACTACTCTCCAAACTACCAAGGCAAGTGGTGATTCATGATTTTCTCCCTATGTTTTACAACTATGCATTAGAAATATTTTGCTAGTCTTGCATGGTTATATTTTGCTTATATGCTATGCTTGGGTAATCCTAGTAGTTATAGAATTGCTAGAAATTTCTAAGTTAAGATGCTTATCTATGCCATGCTTAGCCTAGCTAGTAGCAACCAAGGGTGGCTATATGTTCATGCTATGAATAAATATTTCTAAGTCTTTGGACTATGATTTTGCTTAATAAAACAACTAAGTGAATGAATCACCTGGGTGGAATGGTTGTGAATGGGTTATGTTGAGTGGTTACACAAGGCCCATTTCTATGGTTTACCTTGTGTATCTCACTTGTGGAAAGCCACCCAGGAACAAAGGGATTTGAGGGGCCAAATGTTAAGAAGCTTCTAGTGCAGCCACTTGGCAATATGGGCTCTGCCTGGATCATATAGGTTGCAATAACTTAGCCATTTGGACAGTTGGTGGTAGTGGGATGATAGGTTGGAACGCGTCCATTTGGTCTAAGGGAAGGCTTCTGAAAGGTCCTGTCTTGGTGAAAATCAAGTCTTGTGGGGAAAGTGCACAACCTCTGCAGATGGAAGAATCTAAGTACTTAGCCATGTCCCTGGTATTGGACAACTTGAGCATCAAGACATGGAAGCTATCAAGAATCTCCTCATCCCAATTTCTAAGTAAAACTTGTGGTTGAACAAGGGTGAAGGACCCCAATGTCTATTGGTGGTTCCTTGGGTAAAGTTTTTGACAAAGAAAAACTTAGTGTTTTCAACTAATAGGCAAAACCTATTTTGAGCAAAGCAAGCCTAAGCTACACTTAGCCAAATTGCATATAGTATCTAGTCCACCAATATTCTACTAAGGTATCACTTGCCAATACTATTCCAATGTATTGACCCACTGTGGCTGTAACTTGTGATGTTGCAGGTTATTCTGATGATGATTAGGAGTCATGAGTCTACACTCAACATGCTTGCCTGTGGCACATGAAGATGAAGACTTATTTATCTATTTACTCATTTAAAATCTTGTACTAGGCCTGTGGCCATGGAGTTGTAAAAGACTATGTTTGTCTCTGGAATGACTGTAATAATGACCTTTGTTTCTGTGTACTTCATCTTAAACTGTGGATGCTAGCATTGATCCAGGGACTAGCATTGCAATCACAGGGATCCTTTTCCTTTATAAAGGAGGGATCTTACATTCTTGGGTGCCTAGGGCAAGGGGGATACTTTGGGGTGCACCCCTACCCCTCCTTATATAGGTGGGGGCGTCCAAGGGTGTTCCAACCTAGGTAGAAACCCTCCCTAACTCACAAACCCTCCCTAACTCGGAAACCATGTTGGGATTTGACTTTTTCATACTGCCTTTTTGACTCTCAAATTAGAGTTTGATTTCTCTCTTCCAAGTGTCCAGCCAAGTGACCTAGGACATGATGCAACCATTACACTTTGTCATGACACATCCATGTACCCTTCCCCTTCCGGATCGGTGAACCTTATAGACCCTTCTAGAACATTCCGATGAAAACACCAGAATCATTCCCGAACTCCGAAATTGGACTTTCCTTATATGAATCTTATTCTCTGGACCATTCCGGATCTCCCCGTGATATCCCGGATCCCATCCAAGACTCCGAACAACATTCAGTCTCTTTACTCACATTCCATATCTACTAAACAACATCGAATCCTTAAGTGTGTCTCCCTATGGTTCGTGAATTATGCAGACATGATCGAGACTCTTCTTCGATCAATAACCAATAGAGGAATCTGGAAATTCATATGGCTCCCACATATTTCTACGATTACTTCGTGATCGAATGAACCATTTACATATGATACCAACTTCCCTTTGTCCCACGATACTTTACTTATCCGAGGTTTGATCGTCGGTATCTCTACATACCTAGTTTAACCTCGTTACCAATAAGTACTCTTTTGTCGTTCCCGTGATGTGTGATCCCTTGTGATCCAGTCACATGCTTGCAAGCTAATTGGATGACATTCCACCTAGAGGGCCCAGAGTATATCTATCTGTCATATGGATGGACAAATCCCAATCTTGATCCATGTGCCTCAACACATACTTTCTGAACACTCAATGCCACCTTTATAGCCACCAAGTTACGGTGTGGTGTTTGATGTCATCAAAGCACCCTTCCGATGATGGTGATTAGCATGATCTCATGGTCGAAGGAATAAGGTTACTATGTATCAGAAAGCTTATAGCAAGTGAACTATATTAAATGACTTGATCTTTATGCTACGCTTAACTATAGGAGTATGTACATCACATCATTCTCCTAATGATATGACCCTCTTGTTAATAACATCTCTTTTTTCATGATCAGGAAACCATGATCATATATTAACCAACAAGCTAGTTTAACAAGAGGCTTTACTAGGGACCCTTTTATGTTTACAAATCACACAAGTATTAATGTTTCCGGTTAATACAATTATAGCATGGTATGTAAACATTTATCATAGGCATGAAGATATGATAATAACCACTTTATTATTGCCTCTTGGGCATATCTCCAACAAAGAATGGTATAGGTTGCTAAAGAATGGACAATCTATGGAATGGGAGGAAATAGTACCTCTCTTTTGTTCTAAATTCTATCCTCCCAGTGAGATTCATAAGGATAGGAATCAAAAATATAACTTTTGGCCTCGTGATGGAGAGAGTATAGCCCAGGCTTGGGGGATAATGAAGTTACTAATGCTTAAATGTCCTATTCATGAACTTCCTAATAATATTATTATTAATAAATTTTATGCAAGGCTTTCTCTTCATGATAAATATTTATTGGATGCTTCTTGTGCTGGATCATTCACACGTATGAAGGAAGAAGCTAAATGGGATCTCCTAGACCGTATTCAAGAAAACACTGAAGCATGGGAGAATGACAAAGGAAGAAAGTCAGGTATAAATTATGGTTATGAATGCATTAAATCTTTTATGGGAACTGATGACTTCCGTGATATTAGTACTGAGTATGGTATTGATTCTCAAGTTCTTGCAAATTGCTTTAAGGATTTTGCCTCTTACATTGAAATTCCCCAAAAGGAGTGGAACAAGTACCATGCACCTTATAAAGATATTGTTAATCATGTTCCTATTAGAAGCACTGAAGTTTGTAATGTTGATCCTATTTTGCCTGAACCTTATATTGAGAAAATACCTTTCCCTGCCAAGGTAAAGGAACATTGTATTATGGCTAATGTGGTTAGCAAAGGTACAAAGAAAGATGTTGAACCTGATGAACAAATAAATATTGAACCAGTAGTATCCATTATGAAAGATCTTGTCACTTAAAATGTAGAAGAAGGGCACACTATCTTTTGTGAAGATGCTTCTAATATTTTCTCTCATCCTAGTAAAGCTAGGAAAGCTAGTGTCCCTGAGCTTTCTGTTAGAATTGGTGATCATTTCTATTATGGTTTATGTGACATTGGTGCTAGTTCTAGTGTTACTCCTTATGAGATTTACAGAGAAATTATGCATGAAATTGGCCCTTGCAAGCTTGAGGACATTGATGTGGTTATTAACCTTACTAATAGAGAGACAGTCTATCCAATTGGCATTGTAAGAGATGTGGAAGTTCTTCGTGGTAAGATTAAATATCCTACTAATTTCTCGTGCTTGGTAAGGAAGCTAGTAAAACTTGTCCTATCATTTTTGGTAGACCTTTCTTGAACACTTGTGGAGCTATTATAGATTGTAATAAGGATAATCTTCTACATTTGATGGAGAATCTTATGAGTTTAACTTCCAAACTTGCTAAAACTCCTTATGAAAATGAATTGCCTAATGAGGATTTCAGGGTTAAACAACTTGCTGCTATTTCTCTTGCTCCTAATAATGCCTTGCAGCAATATATGGAAGATCATGAAAGTGAGGTCTTCATGGAAGAAAGAAATGAGATTGACGAGATTTTCCTTCGTCGACCTGAGATGCTGAAGCATAACCTACCTATGGAAGACTTGGGTACCACATTGCCACCTAAAGGGGATCCTGTCTTCGATTTAAAACCTCTACCTAATGATCTTAAATATTCTTATCTATATGACAAGAAAATATATCCTGTTATTATTAGTTCTAAACTTTAAGAAAAGGAAGAGGAAAGATTATTGGAAGTATTGAAGAAACACCGAGGAGTTATGGGGTATACTCTTGATGATTTAAAAGGGATTTCTCACACTATATGTCAGCATGCTATTCATATATAACCTGATGCAAAGCCTGTTGTTGAACACCAACACTGTCTAAATCCTAAGATGAAGGAAGTGGTAAGAAATGAGGTATTAAAACTCCTGGATGCTGGTATTTTTTTTCCTATTGCTGATAGTAATTGGGTTAGTCCCATTCATTGTGTCCCTAAGAAAGGAGGAATAATTGTTGTGTCTAACAAAAATAATGAGCTTATACCTAAAAGATTAGTAGTTGGTTATAGGATGTGCATTGATTTTAGAAAAGTGAATAAAGTCACTAAGAAAGATCACTATACTCTGCCTTTTATTGATCAAATGCTAGAAAGGTTGTCCAAGAATAATCACTTTTGTTTCTTGATGGTTATTCTGGGTTTTCTCAAATTGCTATGAAAGAGCAGGACCAAGAGAAAACCACTTTCACGTGTCCCTATGGAACTTATGCTTATAGGCGTATGCCTTTTGGTTTATGTAATGCTCCTGCTACTTTTCAGAGATGTATGTCTGCCATCTTTCATGGTTTTTGTGAAGAAATTGTGGAAGTTTTCATGGACGATTTTTCCGTTTATGGAACTCCCTTTGATAATTGTTTGCACAACCTTGATAAAGTTTTGCAGAGATGTGAAGAAACTAATCTTGTTCTTAATTGGGAGAAATGCCACTTCATGGTTAATGAAGGGATTGTTCTTGGACAAAAAATTTCTGAAAGAGGTATTGAAGTTGATAGAGCCAAAATTGAAGCAATTAATAAAATGCCTTGTCCTAGGGATGTGAAAGGTATTCGTAGTATCCTTGTTCATGCTGGTTTCTATAGAAGGTTTATTAAAAATTTCTCAAAAACTTCAAAGCCCCTTACAAACCTTCTCCAAAAAGATGTACCTTTTGTTTTTGATGATGATTGTAAGGAAGCTTTTGAAACTTTGAAGAAAGCTTTAACTACTGCTCCTATTGTCCAACCACCTGATCGGAATTTGCCCTTTGAAATTATGTGTGATGCTAGTGATTTTGCTGTGGGTGTTGTTCTTGGGCAACGAGTAGATAAAAAATTGAATGTTATTAATTATGCTAGTAAGACTCTTGATGCTGCTTAAAAGAATTATGCTACTACTGAAAAGGAGTTCTCAGCTGTAATCTTTGCTTGTGATAAGTTTAGACCCTATATTGTTGATTCAAAAGTTACCATTCATACTGATCATGCTGCTATTAAGTACCTTATGACAAAGAAAGATTCTAAGCCTAGGCTTATTAAATGGGTGCTGCTTTTATAAGAGTTTGATCTGCATATTGTAGATAGGAAAGGTGCTGAAAACCCTATTGCTAATAATTTATGTCGTTTGGAAAACATTTCTTTTGATCATATGCCTGTTAATGATAGTTTTCCAAATGAATAGTTGGCTGCAATATAGGTAAGCCCGAGAGAGAGACATTGGTATGCTGATTATGTTAACTTTATTATTTCCAAGTATTTGCCTCCAACCTTTACAGCCCAGCAAAGAAGGAAATTCTTTTATGATCTGAGGCATTACTTTCAGAATGACCCACATTTATATAAAGAAGGAGTAGATGGTATTATGTGGATGTGTGTTCCAGAATATGAACAACAAGAGATATTGAGAAAATGTCATGGTAGTGCTTATGGAGGACATCATGCAGGAGATAGAACCACAGAAAAAGTTTTACAATCAGGTTTTTATTGGCCTACTCTCTTCAAGGACACAAGGAAGTTTATTTTATCATGTGATGAATGTCAAAGAGTTGGTAACATTTCTAGATGCAATGAAATGCCTATGAATTATTCTTTTGTTATTGAACCTTTTGATTGTTGGGGATTTGACTTTATGGGTCCTTTCCCTCCTTCAAAAGGGTATACTCATATTATTGTTGTTGTTGATTATGTTATAAAGTGGGTGGAAGCCATACCTACAAATAGTGCTGATGGTAAGACCTCTTTAAAAATGCTTAAAGATGTTATTTTTCCTAGGTTTGGTGTGCCCAGATATCTCGTGATTGATGGAGGTTCTCATTTTATTCATGGTGATTTTAGGAAGACTCTTGCTAAGTATGATGTTAACCATAGAATTGCTTCAGCTTATCACCCTTAAAGCAGTGGGCAAGTAGAACTTTCGAATAGAGAAATTAAATCTATCTTGCAAAAGACTGTTAATAGATCCAGAAAGAATTGGGCTAAAAAGTTGAATGATGCTCTGTGGGCTTATAGAACTGCTTATAACAATCCTATGGGAATGTCTTCTTACAAAATGTTTTATGGTAAAGCTTGTAACTTCCCTTTAGAATTAGAACACAAAGCTTAATGGGCAGTGAAAGAACTGAATAGAGATTTTAAACTTGCTGGTGAGAAAATATTGCTTGACTTAAGTACCTTAGATGAGTGGAGAAGTGAAGCTTATGAAAATGCTAGAGTCTTTAAAGAAAAAGTAAAAAGATGGCATGATAGGAGAATTCTCAAAAGGGAGTTCCATGTTGGTGAGAAAGTTCTATTGTATAGGTCTTGTCTCAGATTTTTTGTAGGAAAACTACTCTCAAAATGGGAAGGACCTTTTGTTATTCAGGAGGTGTATCGTTCAGGTGCTATTAAATTTCATCTTTGAGAGACAACACTACACAAGTGGTGAATGGTCAAAGGATCAAACATTATATTTCTGGGGACTCTTATAATGAATATGTTGACATTATTCAAATGGTGACTCCCGAAGAATTCATTAGAGACCAAACTCAGGAATCTGCAGAGTCCATTCCGAATAGGTAAAAGTGCTGGAAATCCAAGGTTCGCGAAAAACTCATCCCTTTATATTTTTGTTGTTTTTATTCCATGTGGTAGGTTACGAGACGAAAAAGAGGAGGAAACGGAGCCCGGGTGGGCCACACCCACCAGTGGTGCGGGCCCTCCCTGGCCACGCCACCAGGGGGTGAGACCACCCCGAAGCCCGTCCCCGTCCCATTTTCGCATAGTACCTTCCTTATGTTGTAAAACTTCATAATATATAACCCCCTGGATCCCCCAAGGTTTGTATATCGTGTTCTCATCATGTTTTTGTTTTGATCTGTTTCTGTTAGGCAGATTCTCGGTTTTGGAGCCACAATGTCTTCCTCTGGATCACCCATGGAGGATTCCTCCGTGGACGTCATCAACCCGTACATGTATGAGTTGAAGAGTCACCCTAAGGAGTTGTTACTCAAGGATGGGAAGGTACAGATAAAAGAGGTTCAAGGCCCTAAAGGAGAAGGCAGTCTGGAAGATAGGATGGAAGCACTGGAGCAGGAAGTTTTCAGGTACATGAAGATGGCGGAACGCGAAGTGGACATCATCCATAAGATAAGTTCAGAACTCATCGCCGAGCACAAGAGGGAGACTGCTGAGCTTCGAGATGAAACCCTCTCACTCCATCAGACCACCAACCAACTACAAGAACAGCTCTACGACATACAAAATCAAAATTATGAGTATGAGGCTCGGTTTAAACGCATAAGCTCTGCTGCTAGTTTCAGGATTGTGGAAACCAAGACATCCTTTGTGGATGGGGAGCCTTTACCTTGGAAGTCTGACGATGACAAGGGAACACCACCACCACCGAAGGAGTAATTTGTCATCAGGTTTTGGCATCCCCTTGGCTTATTCCAAGCTTGGGGGAGTGCCGCGGTATCACATTATTATCTTTCATCTTTTTACCTTTTTAGTTGAGTCATATCTTGTTTAGATAAGTTATCATATAGGATGGTTTTCATTGTGGAAGTATCTCTCCTTTAGTTGGTTATCTATGTATCCCTTGGTGTGAGTGCCTTTATGGATTATTAATGAGAAGTTTCATATTTTAATTTTTGCACTCCTTATTTTAGTTTGCAATCTATATTATATGATTGATCTTTTTGATTAGTATTGGTATCACTTTGGGAGCATCAAGTAAATATAAATTGGTTTTGGCAAACCGAGCTCTGGTCAGTAGCAACACTTTTTGAGGTTTGAAAGGAAAAGAGAAAAGCGCTTATAGGTATTTTATATTGTTTTCTTTCTTTCTTGATTAGATCATAAGCTTAGTATTCTTTAGTTAAGATCTTTTGTGTTTTCAAGAAAGATTGCATGTTTGACTTTATCACTTGTATGTTTGCTTGTTTCCTTCAAATATTTTTCTTGCTAGCCAAAAACCTGTACTGAGACGGAATACTTCTCGTGCATCCAATCCTTTAAACCAAAGCCTATGCCATTTTTGTCCACCATATCTACCTATTAGCATTATTGCTATTCCAAGTAAATTCTCAAGCTTCATCTACCTTTCAAATTAAAAATTATTATTTTTATGTGAAAACTGGTCAGTAAAGCTCTCACGAACTTGATGGCTTACCTTATTTTCCTTCCCTTAATAAACTTGAACCATTGTGTCATATATGTTGTATATGCTTGCACTTATAAGTTGGGATTAGCAGAACCGTGCTGTCACGGCGAACGCTTTCAACACCTGTAAATATCTACCCTATTGATATCATGCTCTTTTGTTTATGGATGTCATCGGTGTGAAATAAAAGGGGAGCTTGTAAGTCCATGGAGTTATGTATATGTGTTAGAGAGACGCCTGATCCGCTAGCCTAAGCCATGCCTAATCATGGTGGAAACTTGCAGCATCACCATAGTGAGAAATCTATGAAGCTTTCTTCTTCTTATAGAAAAAGAGAGACATTGAAAAGAGGAAAGAGATAAAAAAGCACCATTTTCCCATGGTAAATAAGAAGATTGCCGAGATGCTCATTGTCTGCTTGCCTTGTCATTTTGATATGGGATAGCTCCTATATCATGTGCAAGGGGTACCCCATTGGCGGTTCTCTATGATACACATGTACTTACTATGACAAGAACTTACCGGTAACTAAAGTTGAGTAGCATGAGGAGCGGCCCTCATACTCAAGGGACATGAGATTGCCAACTTATACTTCGTCAAGCATATACTCCATCTTTGTTCATTTTAACCTTAATGACCTCAAGATGCTTATGATAGGGGCAATGAGAGCTCAAAGCTAGTAAGTACCATAATCTTTTGGAAGCTCTTTATGAACTTGAAATCCCTGTTTCCCTCTGTGAAGGGCCTTTTTCTACTTCTTAGTTGAGTCAGTAAACCCATTCCTCTCTACCTCCAGCAAGCATTTGAGTTATTGTGTTTCAGTCATTCATATGATGATTTATTCAATCATGTTCCTTATCTTCCTCGCTTTGCACACTGTTCTTATCTGAATGAGTATTACTTTGAAAGCCATCATTTTGAAAAGCCTTTTATGTTTGAGAAAAGAGTACTCCCGATATACACTTCTGTACAAAATCTTTGCTTGAAAACTGTTTGTCATCTATTCTCTGACCAAGAACAAAGTTTGCCATTACCAATTATGATTTATCTTTATGCATCTTTATTGTGACTCCCATACTCATTGCAAGTTAAGTTATATAATGGTGAGTTGCTTTCTATTATGAGTTGTGCATTGGTAAGTGTGATGCTTCTTGTCCGTATTCTTTTTATCGACACTTCACTCCATAAACCCGTGGACATGTTTACTGATCTCAGTTTTCGCTTGGGGACAAGTGAGGTCTAAGCTTGGGGGAGTTGATACGTCCATTTTGCATCACTATTCTATATCATAATTTGCTGCTATTCATTGATATATTCCATATTAAGAGGTGATACTTATGTTATTTCATCTATTTTTGCATGTTGGATGATTCTTGGAGGGTGAACTGCCGGAGTCAGGATTCTGATGGAAAAAGTGATGTCTAGATGCAATTTTTGCGTAGAACAGAAAAATACCAGAAAATATATGGAAAATCATTTTTTTCCAGAAGACGAAGGAAGCCAGAAGGGGAGGCGGAGTTGGGTCACAGGGGGCCCACACCCCCCAGGCGCGGGCCACCCTGTGCCACGCCACCAGGGGTGTGGCCACCCTAGCCTACCTCCTGCTCCGTCCCTTCGCCTATATCTTCCTATCGAAACCCTAAAGTACGGGGAGCGACCATAGAAATATTCCGCTGCCTCTGCAGGGCGGAAACTACAGAGAGAGAAATAGCTCTCCGGCAGACAGATTTTTGCCGGGGAAATTCCTTCCCGGAGAAGGGAGATCGTTGCCATCAACACCGTCATCAAGCTAGACTTCATCGGGATCATCAACATCATCATCTCCACAAGCACCATCATCACCACTCCATCCCGCTGTAACAACTATGTTGAATCATGCATAGTTCTTAGGGGAAACTTTCCCGGTGTTGATTACTTTTATAGTTGATGCTTGTGAGTGGAACCATTGAATTATTGTTTATGTTCAGATTGTTATTCATCACCATATCATCTCTGATCTTGATCCATATGATGTATCGTGAGTAGTTCGTTTAGTTCTTGAGGACATGGGAGAATTATGTTGTTAGTAGTGGAATTGTTGAGGTATTATTCAATGGTTAATATTTAAGTTGTGGTGCTATTCTTCTAGTGGTGTCATGTGAACGTCGACTACATGATACTTCACCATTTACGGGCCTAGGGTAATGCATTGTGTATTTGGATTCTAATTGTGGGGTTGCCGGAGTGAAAAAAACCTGAACCCCTGTTAGGAAACCTTTGCACAAGGGAGTGTAGGATCTCAGAGTTTAAGGTTGTGGTTAGGTTTTTATCTTATTTACTTTCTTGTAGTTGCGGATTCTTGCAAGGGGATTAAATCACAAGTATGTAGTAGTCCTAGTAAGGTCAGTACATTAGCACAGGTTCACCCACACAACACTTATCAAACCAGAGAAGATTAATCAGTTATATGAAACGAAAGCACTTGACAATATTCCCATGTGTCATCGAGAACGTTTGGTACTCATAATTATTACCACCAGCTTGACCTTTTCTAAGAAAGGATTGGGCCACTTCTTGCATTTACTTGCTGTCTTTATTTACTTGCACTTTATTTCCTTGCATTACCAAAAAACCCTAAAAATCCGTTTGCTAAGTATTTATAGAGATTTGCTGCTCCAAACCACTAGTCAACACCTTCTGCTCCTCGTGGGATCGACACTCCTATTTATCAAAAGTACTATGATACACCCACTATACTTTTGGGTCATCAGATGGCGATGATATCCCCTCTCCGGGAAGGAATTTACCCGGCAGATTATTGCCTGCCGGAGAGCTCTTTCTCTCTCTATAGTTTCCGCCCCGCATAGGCGGTGGAATCTTTCTGTGGCCTCTCCCCTAGTCTTAGGTTTTCGGGAGGATTATATACGTGAAAGGGTGATTCCATAGGTGGGCCAGGGTGGCCACACCACCTGGTGGCGCGACCCAGGGGGGCCCGTGCCTAGGGGTTGTGTGGGCCGCCCGTGGCCCATCTCCACTTCTCCTTTTGGCTATCTTTGTCTTCTGGAAAAATAGGAATTTCCATATATTTTCTGGCATTTTCTGATCTTCGGAAATATTGCATCCGGACAACGCTTTTTCCATTAGAATCCTGACTCCGGCGGTTCATCCTCCAAAAGTCATCAATCATGCAAAATAGATGAAATAACATAAGTATCATATCTTAATATGAAATATATCAATGAATAACAGTAAATTATGATATAAAATAGTGATGCAAAATGGACGTATCAACTCCCCCAAGCTTAGACCTCGCTTGTCTCCAAGCGAAAACTAAACTCAGTAAACATGACCACGGGTTTATGGTGTGAAGTGTCGATAAAGAGAATACGGACAAGAAGCATCACATTTATCAATACACAAATCATAATAGAAAATAACTCACTATTATATACCTTAACTTGCAATGAGTCACAATAAAGATGCACAAAGTAAATCATAATTGGTGATGGAAAACTTTGTTCTTGGTCAGAGAACAATTAATAGATCATACTTATTTTTGAGCTAAGTTTTTATAAAGGAGTTTATATTGTCGGAGTCTCTTACTCAGACATAACGGTCTCTTCACCAACAATGATAGATTTCAAAGTTATATTCATTCAGATAAGAGCATAGTGCAAAACAAGGAACATAAGAAACAAGATTGAGTAAATCAACATATGGATGATTGAATCACAAAAACTCAAATGCTTGCTTGAGATAGAAATGAATAGGTTTACTGACTCAACATAAAAGTAAAAGATAGGCCCTTCGCACAGGTAAGCAGGGATTTCAAGTTTCATAAAGAGCTTCCAAAAATTATGGTACTTACTAGCTTTGAGCTCTCATTGCCCCTATCATAAGCATCTTGAAGTGGTTAAGGTTAATGTGAGGGAAAATATGAGTTATATGCTTGAAAAATTATAAGTTGAAAATTTCATGCCCCTTGAGTACGAGTACCAGACCTCAGGCTACTCAACTTTGGTCCCAGGTAAGTTCTTATCATTGTAAGTGTAAGTGTATCATAGAGAACCGCCAACGGGGTACCCCGTGCCCCATGACACAGGAGCTATCCCATATCAAAATGACAAGGCAACAGACAGTGAGCATCTCAGTGATCTTTTTATTTTCTATTTGCATAGTTTTTTTATTGAGGATGCTTCATATAATGCCACTATGGTTATGCTGCAAGTTTCCACCATGATTAGGCATGGCTTAGGCTAGCTGCCCAGACGTTTCTCTAACACATATACAAACTCTAAGGACTTACAAGCTCCCATCTTATTTCACACCGTCGACATCCATAAACAAAAGAACATGATATCAACTAAGTAAATAAGTGCAATGTTGAAAGCGGACCCCATGACAACATGGTTTTGCTAACTCCCAACTTATAATTTGCAAGAATACAAGCATCATAAGTCAGTCACAATGGCTCAAATTTATCAAGTACAAGAAAATAAAGTGTGCCATTAAGTTCGTGAGAGCTTTACTAACTAATTTTCACATAACAAAATATTTTAATTTGGAAGATAAATAAAACTAGAGAATTTAGTTGGAATAGAAACAATGCTAATAGGTAGATACGGCGGATACAAATGGCAAAGGTTTTAGTTCAAGGATTGGATGCACGAGAAGCATTCCCTCTCAGTACAGGTTTTTGGTTAGCAAGGCTGGGTAGCAAGCATAAGAGTTGAGTGAAATAGGCAAACATACAAGTGATAGAAACAATCATGCTATCTTCCTCAGAAGCACAAACGATCTTAACTTGAGAATACTAAGCTTATGAGCCAAACAAGAAAGAAAGAAAATTAAATAATATATCTACAAGTACTTTTCTTTTTTCCCACTCAATCCACAAAGTATTGTTGGTACCGACCAAAGCTAAGTTTGACAAAACCAATTAAATTTACTTGATGCTCCCAAATTGATACCAATACTAACAACAAGATCAATCATAAAACATAAATTGCAAACTAAAATAAGATGTGCAAAAAGTAAATGATAAAACTTCTCATTAATATTCCATAACGGCACTCACACCAAGGGATACATAGATAACCAACTAGAGGAGAGATACTTCCACAATGCAAATCATCCTATATGATAACTTATCTACTCATGATATGACTCTACTAAAAAGGTAAAAAGATAAAAGATAATGATGTGATACCACGGCACTCCCCCAAGATTGGAACAAACCAAGGGGATGCCAAAACCTGATGATGAATTACTCCTTTGGCGGTGGTGGTGGTGTTCTCTCGATAAGCTTTTCAATCAATTTCTCCAAATTCTCAATCTCGAAGGTGAGAGTACGAATCATCTCCGAATTGTGCTCAATGTGGTTCATGATCATGTCGGGCTGTGAATCCCAGCCCTTGTGATTCTTTTCCCACTCTTCCTCCTTAAAATATTCTTTCCCTGCATGGTTAGAACGAGGCATATCCCAATTGGAGGGTAACTTTTCCTTAGGCATCTTTTGGAATTGGTGCTCACGTATAAGGGTATGGAAGGGGTTCTTGATGCGTGGAGGAAATGACCGTGGAGCTAAACAATGACGCGAAGCTTTCCCTCCAGTGGACATCTGTGCAGTCCTATTGAGCTTGATGGGATTTCCTACCACTCCAATGCTTGCAATGGTGGCGCGGGTGCATGGACGCTGGTCTTCCTCCACTTCCTCTTCAACTTCAACCTCGATCTCCTCCTCCTACTTAGGGTATTGGAGATCATCTTCCACAAGCTCTTTGCCCTTGTCATTGGTAGAGACCATCGTGCTTCTAAACTTGAGAATAGTTCCTGACAAAAACAGATCGAAACGAAAACACAGCGAGAACACGATATATGGACCTCGGTGGATCCGGGGGATTATATATCACAAAGTTTAACGACAAAAGGAAGGTACTGGGAGAAAATGGGTCGGAGACGAGCTCCGAGGTGGCCTGTCACATCCCAAGATTTTCCAAATCTTGTAATTAAAAAAATAAAGGAATAAAATAAAACTTTGATTGATATTCAGGGCCAGAATGTAGCACCCCGGGTAAAACCACTACTAGAAAATCGCGTTCTTTTTGTGCATCATCATGACATCATGCATATATTTTGCATAAAAACTATTTTCGTAAAAGCCTAAGTTGTTTTCTAATTAGCCCTCTCCTTTAATCTCAAACTAAAACCTCGGTCTGTTCAGATCTTTTATTTGTCTAAAAAGTATTTACAAAAATGTTTTAAAAAAAAATAATAATAAAATGTTTTGTCCGGGGAGGCAGTACAATCGGTCAGGCCAGAGACCCAACCTGACCAGACTACCTACCACCCGGCCCATCTAAAGAAACCCTAATCTACCAAACCTACCCAAACCTTTTCCTACCCCACCCTATCCTACCCATCCCCATCCACATCACCCCGGCCAACCCCGTCTCGCCACCTCACCACTCCCTTCTCCCCTTCCAATCCCAGCCCGCCACCTCAGCCGGCTGCCCGAGGGCGCCCCTCTTCCCTTCCCCCCTCCTCGGCTCCGCCACCGAGCTCCGCGCTCCCCATCCCCGAGCGCCCCTGCCGCTCTGCCTCTGTCTACCTCCGGCCGCCTCCACCGGTGCGAGCTCCGCCGCCTGGGCGCGACCATGCCGCAGGCCTCAACCATCCCTGGCCCGCACGTCCTCCTCACCTTCCTGCAGCACCGACGCGGGCGCCCCTCCGCCCAGCCTCCTCCCGCATCAAGCCCGCACCCTAGGCGTCGCCTTCCTTCTGGCCCAGCACGCCGTGGCCGCCGACGACCTTGCCTCCCCACCGAGACCGAGCCGCGTACTAGGCCTCTTCCTGTCACAGCCGTGTCCAACAGCTATTCGTGTTTTTGTTTGGAAGGAGACACCTCCCAGGAAATAATCCGAACCAGCGGCCGCTTTTTGTTCTGTTGATGTTTGGATGCTACATTGCGTGCTCCTCGCCCTCCGTTCTTGGACAAGTGCTGCCGTTGTTGGTGCGCCTCCACGATGACCACTTCGGCATTGGTGAAAGCATTATGGAGAAGTTACAGCGTCAATAGTGTGAAGATTTTGGTGTAACCTGAACAACCGACGGAGGCCTATCACAAGCTCTACCCCAACAAGGACGTCGAGCCCCAAGATCTCCTTCACGGAAATCAGAGCCTTTTCAATCAATTTCTCCAAATTCTCAATCTCGAAGGTGAGAGTACGAATCATCTCCGAATTGTGCTCAATGTGGTTCATGATCATGTCGGGCTGTGAATCCCAGCCCTTGTGATTCTTTTCCCACTCTTCCTCCTTAAAATATTCTTTCCCTGCATGGTTAGAACGAGGCATATCCCAATTGGAGGGTAACTTTTCCTTAGGCATCTTTTGGAATTGGTGCTCACGTATAAGGGTATGGAAGGGGTTCTTGATGCGTGGAGGAAATGACCGTGGAGCTAAACAATGACGCGAAGATTTCCCTCTAGTGGACATCTGTGCAGTCCTATTGAGCTTGATGGGATTTCCTACCACTCCAATGCTTGCAATGGTGGCGCGGGTGCATGGACGCTGGTCTTCCTCCACTTCCTCTTCAACTTCAACCTCGATCTCCTCCTCCTACTTAGGGTATTGGAGATCATCTTCCACAAGCTCTTTGCCCTTGTCATTGGTAGAGACCATCGTGCTTCTAAACTTGAGAATAGTTCCTGACAAAAACAGATCGAAACGAAAACACGGCGAGAACACGATATATGAACCTCGGTGGATCCGGGGGATTATATATCACAAAGTTTAACGACAAAAGGAAGGTACTGGGAGAAAATGGGTCGGAGACGAGCTCCGAGGTGGCCTGTCACATCCCAAGATTTTCCAAATCTTGTAATGTAAAAAAATAAAGGAATAAAATAAAACTTTGATTGATATTTAGGGCCAGAAGAAACTTTTTGAATTCAATTGGAACTTCAAACCAAGTTGAATCAAATAAATCCTAAAGGGATTTAAAAAGATAAAACATTTATTAAAGGAAAATAAAAATATTTAAAAATTACTATTTTGGATCTTTTAAATAAAAGAATTTGGTTTTCAAATGAAATAGAAGTTTTATAAATAAAGATTATTTTATAAAGCCAAATTAAACCTTGGCCAAAGCTTATGAAATAAAATGCTTTGTTTTGATAAAAATAGTAAAGGTTTATTAAATAAAATTTATAAGGATTTAATATCCAAGATTTATTAATAAAGGTTTTACTATTTCCAAAACATCAAAACTTATTTATTTATTTAAAATAAGTTTTCCAAGTATTTTATATTTCCAAATAAAACCTACTATTTTGGGTTTTGGCAATATTTAGATTTCAAAATGGAGTTTTGAATAAAACCAAATCTATTTGATTTATTAAACAAAGGTCTATTTAGTTAATTAAAATGGACCCTAAATTAAAAATTATTATTTTAGTTTGGAATTTTGGTTTATGTTACTGAACAGAACCAAGTTCAAAATCACAAAGTGGTGGTGAAAGTTTGAATGGATTTGAATGTTGTTTGTTTGTTTGAAATTTCAAAACAGAAATTGGAAATAGAAAAGAAAAGGGTTCAGATTAGGAAAAAAAATAAGATTTAGGTCGACCCAACCCAGCAGCCCAACTAGGCCCAACAAACCAGCCCAGCTCCCCTCCCTGAAGAAAACGCTTCGCACTCGTTTCCTGACCCGTACAGCGAATGACTGGTGGACCCTCCCCTCACTCCCTTTCCTCGCTGACAGCAGGGACCCACACAGCCAACTCACCCCTCTTCTTCCTCGCGACGACCACGCCGGCCGTTTCTGCCAGTGATTCCGCGCGTTAATTCACGAGTAATGGTCGCGTTAATCTCGCCCCTGACCATGCGTACATAAGCACCTCTCCTCCCTCTGTCATTCCCCTCAAACGCCAGCCCCTCCTCGCCACCAGGCTGCCCGGAATCATCTCCAAACCGCCGCTGCTCCGACGAGCTTCCACCTCCAATTCCGGCCATGTCCTGCCACCCCGTGCCTCCTCGACCTAGCTCACACATTCCCCACCTCCTGACGCATCTGTCCGTGCCCCTCGTTTGACCGTGGGCGTCCCTGAGCGTCGACTCCGACCAAGCTCTGAGCGTCGCCGTCTGTCTTCAACTGCGACGACGACTCCCAGGTAAACCAGACCACCCCGCGCCTCCTCGTTCACGCTCCCTCACTCGCCTCGACCATGCGCGTCTGACCACACCCTCTGTTTGCCTCCGCGTGATCTACAGCGTCGCCTTCGACTGCGGACAGAACCACCCGACGCCGACGACGTTTCCGACGAGCAATCGCCACCGTTCCCGTGCGCCCCCTGCCACGTCGACCACACTTTGAGCATCACCACATCCTTGCGATTCTGGTAAGCTTACTCCCTCCCTTTCTTGCTTCCTGCCTCGCCAGCGCCGCCATCATCTGGCCGCTCCGCCGCTCGCCGTTGTCCTAGCGCCGCCAGCTTTTGGCAAGTCAGTAGGAGCCGTCCGATCTAGATCTGATGCACATGACTGATTGACTTATCGAAAGGGTAAGATCGATCATGTGCCGCACGATACGCTTCAGATCCTGTGGTCCATGTTGCCGATCCGGCCAAATCGGTATCATCCAACCAGAACGCTCCACGTGGCCAGGTTTAGTTTTAAAAACAGATTTGAATCTGTTATAGATTCAATTTTCAAACCTTTGTAACTTTGGATCCACACGTCCAAATATTACAAACTTTATATCGTTGGAATCAGTAGAACAAACCCTAGCCAACCATGCCTTTGCTTTAGTAAATAGTATCTGTTAGTTTGCTGTTTTTGCAGAAACTTTTGTGTGCTTGTTTAGATTAGAAAAATTGTTCAAAAATGTTTCTAGGGTTAAAACCTTTGCAAAATGGTTTGTTGTAAACTCACTGACCCTAGGAACCAACCCATAGTTTAGAAAATGGATTTTATAAAGTTTAGGATGGATTAATTGATTTAGTCCATTTCTAGTCAAATAAAAATAATGGTTTTGTTATGAAAATGATTTTGGAGTAAAAACTTTGGGCAAATGTTTTGGATCAAACCTACTGACCATAAACACCAAGTTTTGTGAAACAACAACTTATTAGGTGAACCCCTTAAAGTTGTTGCTTTGATAAAAATGTTTTTCACCACATAAAATGATGAATGGATTTTAAAATAGTTTATGGACAAAACCCTTTTGCAAATGACTTTGCCACTTTGGTAAATGACCACTTTGGACCTTACAAAGTTTAGAAGCCTAGTGGAGACCATCTTTGCAAATAGAACCATCCCTTGCATGCTTATATGCATGACTTAGATCCCATTGTTTTATGTGTGTGAATTGTTTGATTGATTATTGGTTTGGAATGCTTGGTTGATTTTGTGTCTACTTGATTGACTTGTAGTGAAGTTAGAAAAGTGTGAGACTAGCAAGATCAAGGAGTGAACCAACATTCCCTACCAAAAAGGCAAGTGACACTATCATCTAAAGTCCTACTATTTTCATTATACTTAGTAGATTTTGAAACATGCATGAAAAATAATTTTATACTTATGCTATGAAAAATCCTAATAGGATACCCTATACATTCCTTAGATAAAACAATGTAGTTGTTACATGCTTAGCCATGCTATATTTTGAAAAGAGATACATGTTGAGATTTTATGAAGTTGAGAAAAGGACTTGTGTTTTCATATAATAAAACAAGGACTCAATGAACCACCTGGGTGGCCAAGGATACTTTGAGTTTTGGAGAAGGTGGCAACAAAAGGAACCATGTATATGGCAATCTCTTTGTGTTGTGCTCCAAAGGAAACCACCCAGGAAACTTAGAGATTGAACATGTTTCTCCAATTGTGGCTTTCGTGTGCAACCACATGCTATTATGGCTCTGGCTTAGTCAACTACATTGGGAAGACCCATGCATTGTCTTCAGTTAACTGGACATGGGGACCTGGAATCCTACATGGGTGCTGAAGACAAGCTAGCAATGGTGTATGGGAGGACCCTTTGGAAAGACTTCGTCACATTCTCAATCTGCCAGTACTCCATCTTGGTGAGTGCTAATCCAGTGGCCACTGGTGGCAAAAGGATGGGATTGTGACATGTGGGTAAAGTGTGCAACTTCTGCAGAAGATAATAAAACCTAAGTACTTAGCCGTGTCCCCGGTTACGGACAATACTGAGCAACTAAAGTTTGAAGCTATGGGAGATCTCGACATTCCAATTTCTAAAAACAAAAACTTGATGCACTTGGGGTTACCAAGGAGCTCAAGAGATTTGATAAAACTTGATGCACTTGGGGTTACCAAGGAGCTCAAGAGATTTGAAAAAACTTGATGCACTTGGGGTTACCAAGGAGCTCAAGAGATTTGATAAAACTTGATGCACTTGGGGTTACCAAGGGGCTCAAGAGACTTTGTTGAAAACTTGAACACTTGGGGTTACCAAGGTGTGCAAGGAGATTTTGTTAACAACTTAAACACTTGGGCTTGCCAAGGGATTTTCAACGATTTGATCAAGGATGAAAACCATTTTGAAAGATAGGATAAATTATTGCTTTATGCAAATGAGCCTTAAACCCTACCTAGCCAAATGTGCATGTAATGATAGGATCCACTTATAATCAACATAGTAGTGATACTTGCCAATACAATTCAAATGTATTGACCCTTGTGGCTGTAACTTGTAATGTTGCAGGTTTTGATTGATTTTAGTGAAGATTGATTGATTAGGATTACAAAGTCTACAACCAACATCTGCCTGTGGCACTTTGAAGATGAAGGACCCCATGCTTATAGTTATTCCGCTGCAATGTAATGTAATAGGCAAATGAGCTATGTATTGATGTAATAAAATTATGTTATTCCTGGTTATAAAGTTATATTATGACCTTTGTTTCTTGATATTACATCTAAAACTGTGGATGCTAGCTATTGATCCAGGGACTAGCATTGTAAACACAGGGGACACCACCTTATGTTAATAAAGGTTGGGACACTCCCTCTACAGATGGTATCAGAGCATTGTGTTGCCTGTAGGATTTGTAAACCTAGGTTGGACAAAAACCCTTAGAAAAATAGGAGTTGTATTTGTTCCAAAACTTATTTACAAAACAGACTTGTAAACTCTTTCCTCAACCATTTTGATTTCAACTCTACATCTCTTCTACTTCAACTTGATGGAAAAACCTACCCCATGGACAAGACTTCACCACGTGCAAAGGACTTCTTCAACACTTTCAACTCTAATGACTTCAACTTCTTCAACTCTAATGACTTCAACATCTTCAGCATGTTCACCAAGGACTTCCAACTTGGATATCACTAAGGACTACATGTGAGACAAGGAAATCTTGCTCAAGATTTAGAGACGGAGGGAATGCAAAAGTTAGAAGGAGTTCACTTCACTAGAAGTCAAGGTAACCAAGAGTTTTTCCCAAGGAAACCATGACCTCATGTAAAGAAGAATCAACCAAAGAAGGATGGAAAGATCACAAGTGAACCATATAGATGGACCACCATATTTTAGTTAAGTCAAACCCACCAACTTATGTGGTGTAAACAAAAATATTTTGTTGCCTAAGTATGTGCTTGAACTTGGTTGTTTGAGTGAAAAGTTGTTTGTGATTGCATGCACATTTCTTGTGTGAATTGTGATGAGTGTGATTAGAATTGATTCCTTAGAAATATCTTGCCTATTCTAATCTTCCCTCAACCCAAACAGATGACCACTCCAAGAGACTCCAACAACAAGGTTGATGACACCAACACCAACCAAGAAGACAACATGAAAGAGATTATAGCAACCCAACACCAGTTGAACCACGCTCAATTCATAGCTAACACTAGTGGAGCAGATCCAGCCCTGCAAGGATTTTTGGAAACCCAAGGCCAACTAATGCTTAAGGTGACTGATCAAATGATCAACATAGAAGAAAACTATTCTAAGAAAGTCTATGACAACAAGGATGACAAAAATGTTATTCTAGATGGAGCCCCAGCTTGCATTATTTGTGGAGACAAGGATCATACTTCCAGGGAGCATGGAGATCAATGCCCCAACTGTGAAGAGAAACATCCTATTGGACAATGTCCCACTTCTCAAGCTACTTGCTACCTATGTGAAGGAAACAACCATGTCCCTATCCAATGCCCCATCTACTCCATTGTGGAACAAAGGAAACAAGAAGGATCCAAGTCTACCAAAAAGGCTGAAGACAAAGGAAAAGGACCACTTATAAACAAGACAACCCAGTTCAAAGGATCAAAGAAACCCAAGAAGCAAAAGAAGGACAAAAGCCATGTACAATGTCATAAATGTAAGGAAATGGGACACTATTCTGGTGAATGCCCAGAGAACCCGAAGAATAAAGAGATTGGCCAAGTAGTGTGCAACAACTGCAAAGAGCTAGGCCATTATGTAGCAACTTGTCCACAAGAGCCACGTAAAGAACTCAAAGATATCCACTGTTTCAACTGCAAGAACCTAGGACATTATGCAAGCAACTGTCCAGAAAAGATGAAGAACAAGTTGACCAAGCCTATGGAGAAACTCAAGCTTGGACCATGAGTCAAGCATGGAAACCAAGCACACAATGCAAATGATTGCTCAAAGAAGTTCCCCAGGATCCCAAGAAGGACACTATGTAATTTTTGTTTAAAAATTTTTAAGGGTGGTAGTACCCTAGTTGTTTTGAGCCTACTTGTAACCCTAGCCTTCCCAAATCTCGGGACGAGATTTATTTTAAGGGTGGTAGCCTGTCACATCCCAAGATTTTCCAAATCTTGTAATGTAAAAAAATAAAGGAATAAAATAAAACTTTGATTGATATTCAGGGCCAAAAGAAACTTTTTGAATTCAATTGGAACTTCAAACCAAGTTGAATCAAATAAATCCTAAAGGGATTTAAAAAGAAAAAACATTTATTAAAGGAAAATAAAAATATTTAAAAATTACTATTTTGGATCTTTTAAATAAAAGAATTTGGTTTTCAAATGAAATAGAAGTTTTATAAATAAAGATTATTTTATAAAGCCAAATTAAACCTTGGCCAAAGCTTATGAAATAAAATGCTTTGTTTTGATAAAAATAGTAAAGGTTTATTAAATAAAATTTATAAGGATTTAATATCCAAGATTTATTAATAAAGGTTTTACTATTTCCAAAACATCAAAACTTATTTATTTATTTAAAATGTTTTCCAAGTATTTTATATTTCCAAATAAAACCTACTGTTTTGGGTTTTGGCAATATTTAGATTTCAAAATGGAGTTTTGAATAAAACCAAATCTATTTGATTTATTAAACAAAGGTCTATTTACTTAATTAAAATGGACCCTAAATTAAAAATTATTATTTTAGTTTGGAATTTTGATTTATGTTACTGAACAGAACCAAGTTCAAAATCACAAAGTGTGGTGAAAGTTTGAATGGATTTGAATGTTGTTTGTTTGTTTGAAATTTCAAAACAGAAATTGGAAATAGAAAAGAAAAGGGTTCAGATTAGGAAAAAAATAAGATTTAGGTCGACCCAACCCAGCAGCCCAACCAGGCCCAACAAACCAGCCCAGCTCCCCTCCCCGAAGAAAACGCTTCGCACTCGTTTCCTGACCCGTACAGCGAATGACTGGTGGACCCTCCCCTCACTCCCTTTCCTCGCTGACAGCAGGGACCCACACAGCCAACTCACCCCTCTTCTTCCTCGCGACGACCACGCCGGCCGTTTCTGCCAGTGATTCCGCGCGTTAATTCACGAGTAATGGCCGCGTTAATCTCGCCCCTGACCATGCGTACATAAGCACCTCTCCTCGCTCTGTCATTCCCCTCAAACGCCAGCCCCTCCTCGCCACCAGGCTGCCCGGAATCATCTCCAAACCGCCGCTGCTCCGACGAGCTTCCACCTCCAATTCCGGCCATGTCCTGCCACCCCGTGCCTCCTCGACCTAGCTCACACCTTCCCCACCTCCTGATGCATCTGTCCGTGCCCCTCGTTTGACCGCGGGCGTCCCTGAGCGTCGACTCCGACCAAGCTCTGAGCGCCGCCGTCTGTCTTCAACTGCGACGACGACTCCCAGGTAAACCAGACCACCCCGCGCCTCCTCGTTCACGCTCCCTCACTCGCCTCGACCATGCGCGTCTGACCACACCCTCTGTTTGCCTCCGCGTGATCTACAGCGTCGCCTTCGACCGCGGACAGAACCACCCGACGCCGACGATGTTTCCGACGAGCAATCGCCACCGTTCCCGTGCGCCCCCTGCCACGTCGACCACACTTTGAGCATCACCACATCCTCGCGATTCTGGTAAGCTTACTCCCTCCCTTTCTCGCTTCCTGCCTCGCCAGCGCCGCCATCATCTGGCCGCTCCGCCGCTCGCCGTTGTCCTAGCGCCGCCAGCTTTTGGCAAGTCAGTAGGAGCCGTCCGATCTAGATCTGATGCACACGACTGATTGACTTATCGAAAGGGTAAGATCGATCTTGTGCCGCATGATACGCTTCAGATCCTGCGGTCCACGTTGCCGATCTGGCCGAATTGGTATCATCCAACCAGAACGCTCCACGTGGCCAGGTTTAGTTTTAAAAACAGATTTGAATCTGTTATAGATTCAATTTTCAAACCTTTGTAACTTTGGATCCACACGTCCAAAAAATACAAACTTTATATCGTTGGAATCAGTAGAACAAACCCTAGCCAACCATGCCTTTGCTTTAGTAAATAGTATCTGTTAGTTTGCTGGTTTTTGCAGAAACTTTTGTGTGCTTGTTTAGATTAGAAAAAATGTTCAAAAATGTTTCTAGGGTTAAAACCTTTGCAAAATGGTTTGTTGTAAACTCACTGACCCTAGGAACCAACCCATAGTTTGGAAAATGGATTTGATAAAGTTTAGGATGGATTAATTGATTTAGTCCATTTCTAGTCAAATAAAAATAATGGTTTTGTTATGAAAATGATTTTGGAGTAAAAACTTTGGGAAAATGTTTTGGATCGAACCTACTGACCATAAACACCAAGTTTTGTGAAACAACAACTTATTAGGTGAACCCCTTAAAGTTGTTGATTTGATAAAAATGTTTTTCACCACATAAAATGATGAATGGATTTTAAAATAGTTTATGGACAAAACCCTTTTGCAAATGACTTTGCCACTTTGGTAAATGACCACTTTGGACCTTACAAAGTCTAGAAGCCTAGTGGAGACCATCTTTGCAAATAGAACCATCCCTTGCATGCTTATATGCATGACTTAGATCCCATTGTTTTATGTGTGTGAATTGTTTGATTGATTATTGGTTTGGAATGCTTGGTTGATTTTGTGTCTACTTGATTGACTTGTAGTGAAGTTAGAAAAGTGTGAGACTAGCAAGATCAAGGAGTGAACCAACATTCCCTACCAAAAAGGCAAGTGACACTATCATCTAAAGTCCTACTATTTTCATTATACTTAGTGGATTTTGAAACATGCATGAAAAATAATTTTATACTTATGCTATGAAAAATCCTAATAGGATACCCTATACATTCCTTAGATAAAACAATGTAGTTGTTACATGCTTAGCCATGATATATTTTGAAAAGAGATACATGTTGAGATTTTATGAAGTTGAGAAAAGGACTTGTGTTTTCATATAATAAAACAAGGACTCAATGAACCACCTGGGTGGCCAAGGATACTTTGAGTTTTGGAGAAGGTGGCAACAAAAGGAACCATGTCTATGGCAATCTCTTTGTGTTGTGCTCCAAAGGAAACCACCCAGGAAACTTAGAGATTGAACATGTTTCTCCAATTGTGGCTTTCGTGTGCAACCACATGCTATTATGGCTCTGGCTTAGTCAACTACATTGGGAAGACCCATGCATTGTCTTCAGTTAACTGGACATGGGGACCTGGAATCCTACATGGGTGCTGAAGACAAGCTAGCAATGGTGTATGGGAGGACCCTTTGGAAAGACTTCGTCACATTCTCAATCTGCCAGTACTCCATCTTGGTGAGTGCTAATCCAGTGGCCACTGGTGGCAAAAGGATGGGATTGTGACATGTGGGTAAAGTGTGCAACTTCTGCAGAAGATAATAAAACCTAAGTACTTAGCCGTGTCCCCGGTTACGGACAATACTGAGCAACTAAAGTTTGAAGCTATGGGAGATCTCGACATTCCAATTTCTAAAAACAAAAACTTGATGCACTTGGGGTTACCAAGGAGCTCAAGAGATTTGATAAAACTTGATGCACTTGGGGTTACCAAGGAGCTCAAGAGATTTGAAAAAACTTGATGCACTTGGGGTTACCAAGGAGCTCAAGAGATTTGATAAAACTTGATGCACTTGGGGTTACCAAGGGGCTCAAGAGACTTTGTTGAAAACTTGAACACTTGGGGTTACCAAGGTGTGCAAGGAGATTTTGTTAACAACTTAAACACTTGGGCTTGCCAAGGGATTTTCAACGATTTGATCAAGGATGAAAACCATTTTGAAAGATAGGATAAATTATTGCTTTATGCAAATGAGCCTTAAACCCTACCTAGCCAAATGTGCATGTAATGATAGGATCCACTTATAATCAACATAGTAGTGATACTTGCCAATACAATTCAAATGTATTGACCCTTGTGGCTGTAACTTGTAATGTTGCAGGTTTTGATTGATTTTAGTGAAGATTGATTGATTAGGATTACAAAGTCTACAACCAACATCTGCCTGTGGCACTTTGAAGATGAAGGACCCCATGCTTATAGTTATTCCGCTGCAATGTAATGTAATAGGCAAATGAGCTATGTATTGATGTAATAAAATTATGTTATTCCTGGTTATAAAGTTATATTATGACCTTTGTTTCTTGATATTACATCTAAAACTGTGGATGCTAGCTATTGATCCAGGGACTAGCATTGTAAACACAGGGGACACCACCTTATGTTAATAAAGGTTGGGACACTCCCTCTACAGATGGTATCAGAGCATTGTGTTGCCTGTAGGATTTGTAAACCTAGGTTGGACAAAAACCCTTAGAAAAATAGGAGTTGTATTTGTTCCAAAACTTATTTACAAAACAGACTTGTAAACTCTTTCCTCAACCATTTTGATTTCAACTCTACATCTCTTCTACTTCAACTTGATGGAAAAACCTACCCCATGGACAAGACTTCACCACGTGCAAAGGACTTCTTCAACACTTTCAACTCTAATGACTTCAACTTCTTCAACTCTAATGACTTCAACATCTTCAGCATGTTCACCAAGGACTTCCAACTTGGATATCACTAAGGACTACATGTGAGACAAGGAAATCTTGCTCAAGATTTAGAGACGGAGGGAATGCAAAAGTTAGAAGGAGTTCACTTCACTAGAAGTCAAGGTAACCAAGAGTTTTTCCCAAGGAAACCATGACCTCATGTAAAGAAGAATCAACCAAAGAAGGATGGAAAGATCACAAGTGAACCATATAGATGGACCACCATATTTTAGTTAAGTCAAACCCACCAACTTATGTGGTGTAAACAAAAATATTTTGTTGCCTAAGTATGTGCTTGAACTTGGTTGTTTGAGTGAAAAGTTGTTTGTGATTGCATGCACATTTCTTGTGTGAATTGTGATGAGTGTGATTAGAATTGATTCCTTAGAAATATCTTGCCTATTCTAATCTTCCCTCAACCCAAACAGATGACCACTCCAAGAGACTCCAACAACAAGGTTGATGACACCAACACCAACCAAGAAGACAACATGAAAGAGATTATAGCAACCCAACACCAGTTGAACCACGCTCAATTCATAGCTAACACTAGTGGAGCAGATCCAGCCCTGCAAGGATTTTTGGAAACCCAAGGCCAACTAATGCTTAAGGTGACTGATCAAATGATCAACATAGAAGAAAACTATTCTAAGAAAGTCTATGACAACAAGGATGACAAAAATGTTATTCTAGATGGAGCCCCAGCTTGCATTATTTGTGGAGACAAGGATCATACTTCCAGGGAGCATGGAGATCAATGCCCCAACTGTGAAGAGAAACATCCTATTGGACAATGTCCCACTTCTCAAGCTACTTGCTACCTATGTGAAGGAAACAACCATGTCCCTATCCAATGCCCCATCTACTCCATTGTGGAACAAAGGAAACAAGAAGGATCCAAGTCTACCAAAAAGGCTGAAGACAAAGGAAAAGGACCACTTATAAACAAGACAACCCAGTTCAAAGGATCAAAGAAACCCAAGAAGCAAAAGAAGGACAAAAGCCATGTACAATGTCATAAATGTAAGGAAATGGGACACTATTCTGGTGAATGCCCAGAGAACCCGAAGAATAAAGAGATTGGCCAAGTAGTGTGCAACAACTGCAAAGAGCTAGGCCATTATGTAGCAACTTGTCCACAAGAGCCACGTAAAGAACTCAAAGATATCCACTGTTTCAACTGCAAGAACCTAGGACATTATGCAAGCAACTGTCCAGAAAAGATGAAGAACAAGTTGACCAAGCCTATGGAGAAACTCAAGCTTGGACCATGAGTCAAGCATGGAAACCAAGCACACAATGCAAATGATTGCTCAAAGAAGTTCCCCAGGATCCCAAGAAGGACACTATGTAATTTTTGTTTAAAAATTTTTAAGGGTGGTAGTACCCTAGTTGTTTTGAGCCTACTTGTAACCCTAGCCTTCCCAAATCTCGGGACGAGATTTATTTTAAGGGTGGTAGCCTGTCACATCCCAAGATTTTCCAAATCTTGTAATGTAAAAAAATAAAGGAATAAAATAAAACTTTGATTGATATTCAGGGCCAAAAGAAACTTTTTGAATTCAATTGGAACTTCAAACCAAGTTGAATCAAATAAATCCTAAAGGGATTTAAAAAGAAAAAACATTTATTAAAGGAAAATAAAAATATTTAAAAATTACTATTTTGGATCTTTTAAATAAAAGAATTTGGTTTTCAAATGAAATAGAAGTTTTATAAATAAAGATTATTTTATAAAGCCAAATTAAACCTTGGCCAAAGCTTATGAAATAAAATGCTTTGTTTTGATAAAAATAGTAAAGGTTTATTAAATAAAATTTATAAGGATTTAATATCCAAGATTTATTAATAAAGGTTTTACTATTTCCAAAACATCAAAACTTATTTATTTATTTAAAATGTTTTCCAAGTATTTTATATTTCCAAATAAAACCTACTGTTTTGGGTTTTGGCAATATTTAGATTTCAAAATGGAGTTTTGAATAAAACCAAATCTATTTGATTTATTAAACAAAGGTCTATTTACTTAATTAAAATGGACCCTAAATTAAAAATTATTATTTTAGTTTGGAATTTTGATTTATGTTACTGAACAGAACCAAGTTCAAAATCACAAAGTGTGGTGAAAGTTTGAATGGATTTGAATGTTGTTTGTTTGTTTGAAATTTCAAAACAGAAATTGGAAATAGAAAAGAAAAGGGTTCAGATTAGGAAAAAAATAAGATTTAGGTCGACCCAACCCAGCAGCCCAACCAGGCCCAACAAACCAGCCCAGCTCCCCTCCCCGAAGAAAACGCTTCGCACTCGTTTCCTGACCCGTACAGCGAATGACTGGTGGACCCTCCCCTCACTCCCTTTCCTCGCTGACAGCAGGGACCCACACAGCCAACTCACCCCTCTTCTTCCTCGCGACGACCACGCCGGCCGTTTCTGCCAGTGATTCCGCGCGTTAATTCACGAGTAATGGCCGCGTTAATCTCGCCCCTGACCATGCGTACATAAGCACCTCTCCTCGCTCTGTCATTCCCCTCAAACGCCAGCCCCTCCTCGCCACCAGGCTGCCCGGAATCATCTCCAAACCGCCGCTGCTCCGACGAGCTTCCACCTCCAATTCCGGCCATGTCCTGCCACCCCGTGCCTCCTCGACCTAGCTCACACCTTCCCCACCTCCTGATGCATCTGTCTGTGCCCCTCGTTTGACCGCGGGCGTCCCTGAGCGTCGACTCCGACCAAGCTCTGAGCGCCGCCGTCTGTCTTCAACTGCGACGACGACTCCCAGGTAAACCAGACCACCCCGCGCCTCCTCGTTCACGCTCCCTCACTCGCCTCGACCATGCGCGTCTGACCACACCCTCTGTTTGCCTCCGCGTGATCTACAGCGTCGCCTTCGACCGCGGACAGAACCACCCGACGCCGACGATGTTTCCGACGAGCAATCGCCACCGTTCCCGTGCGCCCCCTGCCACGTCGACCACACTTTGAGCATCACCACATCCTCGCGATTCTGGTAAGCTTACTCCCTCCCTTTCTCGCTTCCTGCCTCGCCAGCGCCGCCATCATCTGGCCGCTCCGCCGCTCGCCGTTGTCCTAGCGCCGCCAGCTTTTGGCAAGTCAGTAGGAGCCGTCCGATCTAGATCTGATGCACACGACTGATTGACTTATCGGAAGGGTAAGATCGATCTTGTGCCGCATGATACGCTTCAGATCCTGCGGTCCACGTTGCCGATCTGGCCGAATTGGTATCATCCAACCAGAACGCTCCACGTGGCCAGGTTTAGTTTTAAAAACAGATTTGAATCTGTTATAGATTCAATTTTCAAACCTTTGTAACTTTGGATCCACACGTCCAAAAAATACAAACTTTATATCGTTGGAATCAGTAGAACAAACCCTAGCCAACCATGCCTTTGCTTTAGTAAATAGTATCTGTTAGTTTGCTGGTTTTTGCAGAAACTTTTGTGTGCTTGTTTAGATTAGAAAAAATGTTCAAAAATGTTTCTAGGGTTAAAACCTTTGCAAAATGGTTTGTTGTAAACTCACTGACCCTAGGAACCAACCCATAGTTTGGAAAATGGATTTGATAAAGTTTAGGATGGATTAATTGATTTAGTCCATTTCTAGTCAAATAAAAATAATGGTTTTGTTATGAAAATGATTTTGGAGTAAAAACTTTGGGAAAATGTTTTGGATCGAACCTACTGACCATAAACACCAAGTTTTGTGAAACAACAACTTATTAGGTGAACCCCTTAAAGTTGTTGATTTGATAAAAATGTTTTTCACCACATAAAATGATGAATGGATTTTAAAATAGTTTATGGACAAAACCCTTTTGCAAATGACTTTGCCACTTTGGTAAATGACCACTTTGGACCTTACAAAGTCTAGAAGCCTAGTGGAGACCATCTTTGCAAATAGAACCATCCCTTGCATGCTTATATGCATGACTTAGATCCCATTGTTTTATGTGTGTGAATTGTTTGATTGATTATTGGTTTGGAATGCTTGGTTGATTTTGTGTCTACTTGATTGACTTGTAGTGAAGTTAGAAAAGTGTGAGACTAGCAAGATCAAGGAGTGAACCAACATTCCCTACCAAAAAGGCAAGTGACACTATCATCTAAAGTCCTACTATTTTCATTATACTTAGTGGATTTTGAAACATGCATGAAAAATAATTTTATACTTATGCTATGAAAAATCCTAATAGGATACCCTATACATTCCTTAGATAAAACAATGTAGTTGTTACATGCTTAGCCATGATATATTTTGAAAAGAGATACATGTTGAGATTTTATGAAGTTGAGAAAAGGACTTGTGTTTTCATATAATAAAACAAGGACTCAATGAACCACCTGGGTGGCCAAGGATACTTTGAGTTTTGGAGAAGGTGGCAACAAAAGGAACCATGTCTATGGCAATCTCTTTGTGTTGTGCTCCAAAGGAAACCACCCAGGAAACTTAGAGATTGAACATGTTTCTCCAATTGTGGCTTTCGTGTGCAACCACATGCTATTATGGCTCTGGCTTAGTCAACTACATTGGGAAGACCCATGCATTGTCTTCAGTTAACTGGACATGGGGACCTGGAATCCTACATGGGTGCTGAAGACAAGCTAGCAATGGTGTATGGGAGGACCCTTTGGAAAGACTTCGTCACATTCTCAATCTGCCAGTACTCCATCTTGGTGAGTGCTAATCCAGTGGCCACTGGTGGCAAAAGGATGGGATTGTGACATGTGGGTAAAGTGTGCAACTTCTGCAGAAGATAATAAAACCTAAGTACTTAGCCGTGTCCCCGGTTACGGACAATACTGAGCAACTAAAGTTTGAAGCTATGGGAGATCTCGACATTCCAATTTCTAAAAACAAAAACTTGATGCACTTGGGGTTACCAAGGAGCTCAAGAGATTTGATAAAACTTGATGCACTTGGGGTTACCAAGGAGCTCAAGAGATTTGAAAAAACTTGATGCACTTGGGGTTACCAAGGAGCTCAAGAGATTTGATAAAACTTGATGCACTTGGGGTTACCAAGGGGCTCAAGAGACTTTGTTGAAAACTTGAACACTTGGGGTTACCAAGGTGTGCAAGGAGATTTTGTTAACAACTTAAACACTTGGGCTTGCCAAGGGATTTTCAACGATTTGATCAAGGATGAAAACCATTTTGAAAGATAGGATAAATTATTGCTTTATGCAAATGAGCCTTAAACCCTACCTAGCCAAATGTGCATGTAATGATAGGATCCACTTATAATCAACATAGTAGTGATACTTGCCAATACAATTCAAATGTATTGACCCTTGTGGCTGTAACTTGTAATGTTGCAGGTTTTGATTGATTTTAGTGAAGATTGATTGATTAGGATTACAAAGTCTACAACCAACATCTGCCTGTGGCACTTTGAAGATGAAGGACCCCATGCTTATAGTTATTCCGCTGCAATGTAATGTAATAGGCAAATGAGCTATGTATTGATGTAATAAAATTATGTTATTCCTGGTTATAAAGTTATATTATGACCTTTGTTTCTTGATATTACATCTAAAACTGTGGATGCTAGCTATTGATCCAGGGACTAGCATTGTAAACACAGGGGACACCACCTTATGTTAATAAAGGTTGGGACACTCCCTCTACAGATGGTATCAGAGCATTGTGTTGCCTGTAGGATTTGTAAACCTAGGTTGGACAAAAACCCTTAGAAAAATAGGAGTTGTATTTGTTCCAAAACTTATTTACAAAACAGACTTGTAAACTCTTTCCTCAACCATTTTGATTTCAACTCTACATCTCTTCTACTTCAACTTGATGGAAAAACCTACCCCATGGCCAAGACTTCACCACGTGCAAAGGACTTCTTCAACACTTTCAACTCTAATGACTTCAACTTCTTCAACTCTAATGACTTCAACATCTTCAGCATGTTCACCAAGGACTTCCAACTTGGATATCACTAAGGACTACATGTGAGACAAGGAAATCTTGCTCAAGATTTAGAGACGGAGGGAATGCAAAAGCAAAAATATAATGGGTTGTCTCCCAAAAGCCTTTTCTTTAAAGCCATTAAGATAGGCACGATAATTTCGATGATGCTCACGGAAGAAATATCAATTGAAGTAAAAGAGAGCATCAAGAAGAAAATATCCAACACATTTAATTGTAACCCACTTACTATGCAAAGGAATTTTGTCGTGGTGGTGGCACGGCAGATGCCATGGGTAGGCTAAAGTTTGGGGCCAATGGATGCTAGTGGGATCTGGGGAGGGAAGATGTAGTGGATTCTACACACAGAAAGCTAACGCAAAGATCTGTATTTCTCCTTCCTTGGGTTACAAGTGCTCCTTGAGCCGTATACAAGGAGAAAGAGAGAACTTTACCAGCCTAACGGTACCAAGAATGAGTCGATCCCCTCCTTAGGGTCCAAGCCTGCCCTTATAAAGGAGAGCCTTGGGTTCCTTTAGGGCTGATGTGGCAAGCATATTCGAGGAATATGCTTGTCCCAATATAGTAGTTCGGCGCCCCCCTTTCCCTGTCGCTCCTCTAATGACGGCAAGGTTCCAGAGGGGCCCTCTTGTGTGCCTCGGGCTTCAGTACTGTCACCTCCGTGACCTCCTTCTGTCTCTCTGTCGCTCTGCGCCTTTGTCCCTAGTGCTTGGCTTCGCTCAGATTCTCCCTAGCCTGCTACTAGAGTTTGACTTTAGGCTTCTCCTTCTCCTGCAAGCTTCGTATCATTCGGCCCCGCCTCGCGTAACTCGGCTTGTCCTTCACCTGCATCAAGATTACTTGGGCTAACCCGGCCGACTTACGCAGTATCCCGGCCAGGTAATGCCTTGCCATTACTATAAGGGTCCTGCCCTTTCCTATCTCGGCCGACCTCTATAGGATTCGGCCGACTCAGACTATAACTCGAAAACTAGACGGGGAACACCCTTTCGTCTTTCCTCGTCTTTACCCTATCCGGGGTTACCTCCCCAACATTAGTCCCCAAAGCTGGTACGGCCCCACCGATAACCTCGGCCGGGTCGTATCAGTTTCACGACACTCGTTATGTATTGTTTCCGAGTTATCTTGTCGTGGTGATAACACCGTACTTAGTAGTGCACGCCTCGTCCCACGTGTCATCCTCATCATTGTTTCTCTAGTTTTTTGTTCCTCTACAGCGTTTACTGACAAGCTACAGTTACTGTCGCGCCTGTCGCGCCGTTGCTGCGACGCCTCGTGCGCCATTCTCGCTGGGGATCGTGAGCTCCTTGGTCAATCGTGTGGCCTTCGGTGCGGTTCCGCTCAGCGACGTGTGGTCGTGCTGCGCACACGATCCGCGCTGCCAACTGCCACACCCACGATCCCACTACCTTGCTTGCGGCTAGGTTATAAAGAGGGGCGCGGCGCCTGGGAGTTTCTTTTTCCCCTTCTCGCTCGCCCGCACCCTTCTTCGTGGTTCTGCCGCCACACGCTCAACTGGTTCTGCGACGAGGAGGACTCCGCCGCGCTGCTCCGTCTGTCTCGTCGCCGCTTACTTGTTCCGGCGTCATCGCCGGTGAGTTCTTTTCGGTCTTGTCGCCTAGGCTTTCCTCTAGATCTCTTCGTTTCCTCTTTGTTCGTGCGCTGCGGTTCTGTCGTCGTTCCGCCGCCGTTTTTGCGTAGAATTGCGACGGGGCCTCGTAGCTCTAAGTTTTCCTCCGCCGCGAGTTGTTCCTCCGGCGATCTTTCTGGCGAAATCATGTCTAGTTCCTTTAGCGGTGCCCTGGTAGAGGATGATGATCCTGGCTCTGGGCCTGAGCGGGGCTCGTGGCAAGGCTCCTCAGTTACCCAGCGGGAGATCGAGTGGCCCATCCGAACCCGGAGGATTCCCGCCGAGGTATCTTGTCATTTACCCGGCAACGAGTTATCTCCGAAAATTAGCGAGGGCAGCTATGTAGTTTTTATGTCACATTTCTCGCGCGGCTTCGGTCTCCCTCTTAGCGATTTTGCAAGAGAGTTTCTCGACTACTTCGGCCTTCAGCCGCATCATCTTCCTGCGAACGCCATCGCTTCTCTTTCTGCATTCATCTCCGCCTCGGAGGGATACTTCGGCCTATGGCCGTCCGTGCACGTCTGGGCGAAGTTCTTCCAGATTCGTTCTAATGTAGTCCCTGACAAGTCTCTGCACCCTTCCGAGAAACTGCTTACTCAGTGCGGGGCGGCGTCCATTACACCTCGGAGGAAGTCTGTATTTCCTCGTGTCACCGGGTTAGAGTCGTGCAAGAAGTGGCACAAATCGTTCTTTTACGTCAAGAACAGAGGAACAGAAGACAAGATTCGGTTCCCTGCCTTCTCCATTGGTCTGCCTTCCAAGGTGAATTGGACTTACAATCCGAGGAGGAGCCACGTCTTGGCCGAGCTTTTCGAGACTCGGCTCAAAGAACTGATCCGGGCCGGGTTACGCGGCGAGGACTTGATGGCTACCTTCATCAGCAGCCAAATTTGCCCATTCCAGAAAAGTACGCACAAACTTTGCTACATGAGTGGTCCACTTGATCCCAACCGAGTCTCGACCGTCGAACTGGACAACTACCTTGTCTTCAAGTGCGTCCGAGCTATATTTAAGACGGAGATGCCTGAAGATTGGACCTCGGGATTGAAACCGTTTACCCGCGAGCGTCCTCCTCCCGCAGTAAGTTTAACCATCAATGCTTTGATTTTCTATTGTTTTCATAGCTGTTTTCCCTAACCTTCCTTCTTTTTCGCCTCACAGAGGTTCGCAGAGCAAAAGGACGAGGACGCCGAGGTTTTGACGCTTCCGTGGACTGCGGATCGGAATACCCCGGACGTTGGGGAGCCGGACTCCGAAGAATTCGTCCCTAAGTCGGATCCCGCTACGGCTCGCGCTCGTGGCAAGACTTCGGTCCATGAGGAGGAAGGTGATTCGGACGAGGTCCAAGCTCTTGAGGTAGTTGCCGCAATGCCTATTTCTTATGCATTTCCGGCTTCTACTTTCCCAGCTAATCCGGCCGGTCAGGTTCACGACGCCGAGCCTATTGCATCCCGGCCCCCAGTTACCTCGGGGAAACGCGGGGCTCCTGCTAGTGCTTCAGAGGCGGCCCCCAAGAAACGAATGAAGAAGTCTGCTCCGAACCCTCCCAGGCGCAAGACCATGCCTGGGGTCACAGGGTAAGTTCGTTTTGCTCGTACTTCTTGTTTCCCTGTTTCTGTTTTTCATCCTGACACCCTTTTTTCTTTCTTATTTTCGCAGTGCTCCGCTTTCCGTTAAGCCTGGCGGTCCTAGCATGACTAGCCGCCCGATTCGGCAGCCGTCTCCTCCGCCCATTGAAGATACTAGGATTCCTAGTCCTGCTCGTGCTACGTCTCCTCCAGCTCCACATATGTCACCCCCTCGTCACGATGCGCCTGATACTCGCGTCTCCGAGATTTCTACCGAACCCGTTGCCCCTCCAATGAATCCGAGCATATCCACCGAGCCTCTTTCTACCTTGGTAGATCCTACTGTAACCCCAGCCGCAGCCGTAGTCGTTAATACCTCGGCGCCCTCTGCGCCTGTGATCCCTCCTGCTTCTAAGGGCACTGTTCCCATTGCCGAGGTATCGGCTTCTGCTGGTGCCTCCTCTACAATAAGAAAAACTGTTGCCACCAAGGCTTCCACTTCCCTAAAAGGTTTGGCCGACTCTTCTCAGCCGAGTATTGCCGACATGCTGCGTAAAGGGATTGCTCCCGCCAAAGCCTCTACTACTCCGGCCGCCAGCACCTAGCTTGCTCTTCATACAAGCCCTGCGGCTGCAGTGGTTGCACAACATGTCCGAGGTAAAGTCTTAACCCGGACGGCTAGTGGGAACAGCCTCGGCTCGCTGGTGGAATACGCTCATAACTGGAATGCTGCTGATCAGCTTGAGGGCAATCGAAACAGTCAGCCGTTTCAACTCTCCGACATCAGCAGCCGTTTGGATCAAGCTGCCAAGATTATTCTGGATAGCAACAAGATGAACAAGGTAATTGCTACTTCTCGGGGTTTAGACTAATTCTCCATATGCTATTATATATACATTAGTCCCCGAAACTTGCAAACGAGTAATTTGTTATTCGCTTGGAAGTTTTTATAGTGCTATACTTAACTCGACTTAATTTAGGGTTCGAGCCTATATCCGAGTAGATCTATCTTAGACTTTGCTTAAATTTTATCTAGCCGTTCTTTGAATGTCTAACCACATAGGTCTGGGTTAAGCTTTGCTTAACTCGAATCTACTTTCGGCTCTGAATATCCAGCCACCTAGATCTGGGTTAAGTTTTCGCTTAACTCGGATCTGTTTTGGCTCTGAATATCCAGCCACCTAGATCTGGGTTAAGTTTTCGCTTAACTTGGATCTGTTTTGGCTTTGAATATCCATCCACCTAGATCCGGGTTAAGTTTTCGCTTAACTCGGATCTATTTTGGCTTTGAATATCCAGCCACCTAGATCTGGGTTAAGTTTTCGCTTAACTCGGATCTGTTTTGGCTTTGAATATCCAGCCACCTAGATCTGGGTTAAGTTTTTGCTTAACTCCGATCTGTTTTGGCTTTGAATATCCAGCCACCTAGATCTGGGTTAAGTTTTCGCTTAACTCGGATCTGTTTTGGCTTTGAATATCCAGCCACCTAGATCTAGGTTAAGTTTTCGCTTAACTCGGATCTGTTTTGGCTTTGAATATCCAACCACCTAGATCTGGGTTAAGTTTTCGCTTAACTCGGATCTGTTTTGACTTTGAATATCTAGTCACGGTTTTTTCTATTGCTTAGGTTGCACATGACCGGCGGACTGCCGAATTTCAAAGACTGCTTTTCTCGCATAAGAAGTTGGAAGAAAAATATGAAAAAGTTCTTCCTGTGGTGAAAAAAGCAGGTAAATCGATCATTTTCCTTGTCATCTCTGATATTGTCATTGTTTTGTCCGCGGGAAGCCGGCTTACTTTGTGGGTTAACATGTAACATCAATAATCTCAACATTCGTCTTGAGAAGAAAGTCAAGAACTTGGAAGGTTAGTTTTCCATTTACCTCATACTTTTCCCTTTCTAAAACGTGCACTCAGTTTCTCTTACTTCGTTTGACTTCGGTAAAGCCGCGATACGAAACTTTGCGGCATCTCACCAAGATTGTACGCCCATGCCTGACGTGATGCTGCATTTTTTAGAACAAAGCGCTACCCACTCGGCGCAGCTAAAGGAAAAAGATGATGAGATAGCTCGCCTGCGGGCCGAGGTGGAGACCCTTAAGCTCTCTCAGAAATCCGAACTAGAAAAGGTCGATCGGGAATTCTCCGAGGAGAAGAATCAGCTGGCTTTGGAGCTGCAGAAGAATAAAGAACTCCTCGAGGCTGTCGAACTGAAAACTCAGGGAATGAGCGAGGAAATTGCTTCGTTTGAGAAGAGCAAGATCAACTGGGCTAAAGACCTCCATAAAATGTTGAGTTATATTCATTGTAAGTTTCTTATCACAGCCGGATTATGTTTTTCTCTGTCTTTGCTGTCTCCTGACGCATTCGTGTTTTGCGCAGGTCACTTCCCAGAAGCTAAGACTGTCAGCTCAAAAGCAGTTCTTGCAGCTCGAAAGTGCCGAGGTGTCCCTGTTGATTCGGAATACTCGATGGAAGATTTCCTTGTTGCTGTCGGCGCTGCTATTGGCCCGATGAAAATTATGGGCAGAGACTTGGTGCAGGCAGCTATCCGAGCTTACCATGTTCTCTGGCTGAATACCTCTGGGACTCCTAATATCAACGAGGTCGAATTGCTAGTGCAAAGATTAATGGCCTCTAAAAAACAACTAAGTCTCTGGAGGGAATCAGCTGGGCGAGCTGGTGCTGATATGGCCCTCACCGTTATCATGTCATGGTACGAAGACATTTCTCTTGATATCCTGAGGAATTTTTACACAGGTTCCCGTTGGGTTGAGGATCCCACCTTTGTTGCTCTTCGGCAAGCTCGCGCCTTTCAGCTTGTTGAGTATGCCGACGTGCATACCTGGAATGAAGGTCCGAGCTTTCTCCCGAACTCGGACGACGAGGTTGTGGTAGAAGACGCATCAGACAATAACTCGGCTGAGCAGGGTGAAGGTGAAGATGATTCGACTTCTTCTGGCGACTCCAGTTCGAGCTCGAACAGCAACGGTGACGCGCGATCCTCCTCCAAAGGTACTGGTCATTCAACTGGGCAAACTGATGCCCCTCAGCAGCCTCCAGCTTCAGCCGGAGTCGTACTCGGGTTTGTGGAAAGCGAGGCAACCTCGGTCAAGGCTCCGCCTATCTCGGAGCATCCGGCTCCTACCACAACTTTTGCCTCTCCAACGGAAAATCTTTAAGTTACTACTTGTCCCTGGTATGCCGGGCGTACAATGTCCGTGGGACACTTGTTTATTTCCTGTATGACCTGAATCTCCTTTTGCCGTACATTGCTGCGACATATAAATTTGCAGTTATTATAACTTTGTTTAAGTGGGTTTCCATCCGAATTCTTGCTTTGGTAGCCTATAATTTTGTTGTTGTTAGGATATATCTTTGTCTTTGTTTTCTCGTTCTTTAGTCGAGTAATCTGGTTGTGAGATTCGCACATCATACGGGGTTAATCTGCTCTTATTCTGAAGTGTGATATCTTTTTTACATCAAAGATTGACTGCTACTTTGGAACAATATATGGCAATCCCCGAGTGACTGCTTGTTCCGCTGAAGTCTAGTGTGTAAACTAAATTTCTGGAACAATATAGTACCACCGCCGAGGTGCTGCTCAGGGTGTCAAGTTTTGGTGCTCAACATAACACCGCGGCGGTATATGTTAGTACTCTAGTCGCTGCTTTGAATGTCGATATTTAGTACGTAAAACGAAATTTCAATAACATATAGCAGTCCCCGAGTCACTGTTTTGGACGCCGAGGTTTAATACAGAAGATGAAATTTCAATAACATATGGCAGTTCCCGAGTCACCGCTCTGGATGCCGAGGTTTTAATACATAAGATGAAATTGAAATGACATATGGCAGTCCCCGAGTCACTGCTCTGGATGCCGAGGTTTTAATACATAAGATGAAATTGAAATGACATATGGCAGTCCCCGAGTCACTGCTCTGGATGCCGAGGTTTTAATACATCATTGGTCCTTGACCTTGAAATACTTATGCTATGAGTAAAATGGACGAAGCAAGGCTACATTCCATGGCTGCTTCGTTTCTTCGCCAGCTTTGTCTGCCTTGTTCCTTCCGGGGGATTGAGCGTCGATTAAATAGTAGGCATCGTTATGTAACGCTTTGCTCACGATGAATGGTCCCTCCCATGGGGGTGAGAGCTTGTGCATGCCGGCCGTGCGTTGCACCAGTCGGAGGACTAAATCTCCTTCTTTGAATACCCTTGGATTCACCTTCTTGCTGTGATATCGTCGCAAGTTCTGCTGATAAATAGCTGATCGTGATAGTGCCAGTTCTCTGGCTTCTTCTAGCAGGTCTACAGTATCTTGCCGAGCTATTTCATTTACCTCTGAGGTTGTATACTGAGTAACTCTTGGCGAGTCATGTATTATGTCGGCTGGAAGCACGGCCTCTGCCCCGTATACCAGAAAGAATGGTGTGTAGCCTGTTGATCTATTCGGAGTGGTCCTGAGGCTCCATAATACGGCCGGGAGTTCCTCAATCCAACATCCTGCCGACCTTTGCAGTGGTTCAACAAGTCGTGGTTTTATTCCTGATAATACTAGTCCATTGGACCTCTCTACTTGCCCATTAGATGCTGGGTGAGCCACAGAGGCAACATCTAGTCTTATGTGTTTCTCTCTGCAAAATCTGGCGAAGGCTCCTTCCGCAAAATTTGTGCCATTATCCGTAATAATACTGTGCGGATACCCATATCTTACAATAATATCTTTGAGAAATTTCACTGCTGTGGGCCCATCGCATTTTTTTATTGGTTTCACTTCAATCCATTTTGTGAACTTGTCCACCATAACTAATATGTGGGTCATTCCCCCTCGGGCCGGCTTAAATGGTCCCACCATATCTAAGCCCCATACAGAAAATGGCCAAGTGATGGGTATTGTTTTTAACTCGGCCGATGGCATATGTATCCTGGTTGCATATCTCTGACAACCATTGCATTTTTCAACCAACTCTTTGGCTTCTTTCAACGCCGTTGGCCAATAAAATCCATGCCTGAATGCTTTGGCTACCAAGGCACGAGATGAGGCATGGTGCCCACACTCTCCTTGATGTATATCCAGGAGGATCTCCTGGCCTTCTGTCGAACTCACACATTTCTGCAATATGCTTGTGACGCTTCTTTTATATAGCTCATTGTTTATGATTGTATAAGCTTTTGCTCTCCTTACAATTTGTCTAGCTAATACTTCATTATCCGGCAGTGTCGACTCTTTAAGGTAAGAGAATATGGGTTGCGCCCATGGCGGTGTGACTTTTTCTGGTGTACTCTCATTATCTATTTCCATGGTTTCTGCCGACATATCCGTCTCGGCTTTCTCTATGATTGTGCTTACTTCTGCTGTCCTCCTCTTGGGGGATTCCGAGTTATATTGCTGGTCTACTTCCATCGGCACATTGTCTGCTGCCGAATTAGCCGGGATAAAGATAGATTCGGATTCTGGTGAAGGGATTATTGATGGTTTTCTGAGGTGTTCTAGGGCAATACCCGGTGGAATTGACTGCGGGTTGATCCAAGCTTTGACAACGTGTCTGCGGCATCATTTTCTGCCCGAGGTATGTGGCTAAATTCACATCCTTCAAAGTATCCACTGATATTTTGCACATAAAATCTGTATAAAGCCATATTAGCATCTAATGCATCCCAATTGCCTGAGACTTGCTATACTACTAGGTCCGAGTCCCCATAGCATAAGATTCGGCGTATGCCGATCTCTTTTGCTACTTTCAGTCCATGGACTAGTGCTTCATACTCGGCTACATTATTAGACGCGGCAAAATGTATTTGTAGCACATATTTCAGCTGATCTTTTTTAGGCGAGGTTAACACTATTCCTGCCCCCAAACCATGTCTTAGTTTGGAACCATCGAAATGCATCGTCCAATAATTTGGATCTGGTAATGGTGGCTCATACTGCACTTCGGCCCAGTCTACGAAGAAGTCGGCGACTGCTTGAGATTTAATCGCGTCTCTCCTATCAAATTGTGGAGCGTATGGCGACAACTCGATTGCCCATTTCGCTATTCGGCCACTTGCGTCTTTGTTGCTTAATATGTTGGCTATGGGCGCCTCACAAATTACTTTGATGGGATGCTCTTCGAAGTAGTGTTTAAGATTTTTCGCCGACATATATACTCCATAATCCATCTTCTGATAATGTGGGTAATTCTGCTTTGAAGTGGATAATACCTCACTTAAATAATACACCAGCCTTTGTATCGACTTACCATCTTCGAGTCGTTCCACTACGATTACAACACTCACTAGTCTGTTAGTGGCTGCTATGTAGAGCCGCATAGGCTCTTTTGATAATGGAGAAGCTAAGACAGACGCTGTGACCAACATCTTTTTCAATTCACGAAATGCACTGTCTGCTTGCGGGGTCCAAATGAATTTATATGATTTCTTCATCAGCTGATATAGTGGTAGTGCCTTTTCTCCCAGCCGACATACAAACCGGCTGAGCGAGGCTAGACAACCTGTGAATTTTTGTACATCCTTTAAGCATCTTGGCAATTCCATTCTTTCTACTGCCTTTATCTTTGTTGGGTTGGCCTCTATACCTCGGCTGGATACAAGAAAACCAAGTAATTTTCCTGCGGGCACGCCAAACGTGCATTTTTCCGGATTAAGCTTCATTCGGAACCTTCTCAGGTTCGCGAAAGTCTGCCGGATATCTTCCAGTAACGTTTTGCTTTCCTTGGTTTTGATGACCACGTCGTCTACATATACTTGTACATTTTTTCCTATCTGATCGTGTAGACATTTTTGCATACATCTCTGATATGTTGCTCCTGCGTTTCGCAGGCCGAATGTCATTGTGCGATAGCAATAAGCCCCGTACGGGGTAATAAACGCAGTCTTTATTTGATCGGCCGGATTTAACGGTATCTGGTGGAAACCAGAATACGCGTCTACAAATGACAATAACTCACACCCAGCGGTCTAATCAATGACTTGGTCTATTCTAGGTAATGGAAAAGGATCTTTTGGACACGCCTTGTTCAGATTCGTGTAATCAATACACATTCGCCATACATTGGCCACATTGGGATCATCTTTCTTCTTTTCTACCAGCACCGGATTCGACAACCAATCCGGGTACAACACCTCCATGATGAACCCGGCTGCGAGGAGCCGAGCTATTTCATCCCCTATTATTTTTCTCCTATCTTCGGTGAAGCGGCGGAGAGGTTGCTTCACCGGCCTTGCTCCTGGCCTTACATTCAAAGAGTGCTCAGCCAACTCCCTCGGAACACCTTGCAGATCCTGAGTTAACCATGCAAATATGTCCCGATTCTCACGGAGGAAGTTGGTGAGCTCGCTTTCCTATTTAGCGCCCAGGTCTGCACCAATAGTAACAGTACGCTCCGGGAATTGCTCATCTATCTGAAACTTCTTTGTTTCTTTAGTCGGCTGAAAAGAGACATTGCCATGCGGGTTGGCTAGCGCCGGCATATTCAGCTGTGCCGACTGAGCGAGGGCTGCTACCTCCTGAATCCTTCTTTTTTTTCTTGCTATAACCAATGATTCGGCCAAATTTGACCCGGCTGATGCACACTCCATTGATTTCTTGTAATCCCCTGTTATAGTTATCACTCCTTGTGGTCCGGGTAGCTTCATTTTCAGATAACTTATATGACAGCTGCCCATGAATTTGGCCAACGCTGGTCGTCCGAGTAGAGCATGATAACAGCTCTCTAGATCCACCACTTCAAACTCTAAATTCTCTGCTCTGTAGTTGTCTCTTGTGCCGATTAACACATCCACTCGGACCTTACCAATGGGTTCACATGAGAGCCCTGGCACTATCCCATGGAAAGTGGTCCTCGTGGATTGCAACATGTTCTGCGATATGCCGAGTTTATGCATGGTATCTTTGTACATGATATTGATACTACTTCCATTGTCTATGAGTACTTTTGAAAATTTGACATTGATGCTTGGTCCAACAAATGTCGGATCCAGCACAAGTGCATATGATCCGGGATTTGGCATTATCTTGGGATGATCCTTTATGCTCCAAGTTATCTCCTGATCCGACCAAGGCACATATCTTGGTACTGCCGGCATTACTGCATTTACTTCCATATGCCGGCGCTGCACACTTTGCTTGTCTTGTTGTTCCGTTGTGAACACGCAGTCGGACTGATGATGTTCTCTGTAATCATTGCGTCCGGTATTCGCCGGATTTGTTCTTCCATCCTGGACTTGGTTCATCACTTGATGCACCGTGTCTCTCCGATCCGAGTTATCGTACCTCGGGGGAGGGGGCGGTAACATCAGTTGCTGTGCATTTGCTCCAGTCAACTGTGGCTGATGCTGCTGATGTACTTGATGGGGTGCCTGGACCCCTGCGGGGTTCCCCATTGCATTTTTCATCCACGTACATTGGCGGGTGGTATGATTGGCTGGCCTGGATGGGTTTGACGTGTGAAATTTGCACGGCTGATCTAACATGGATTCGAACGTGTACTTCGGCCTCTCCTGCCACTGTTTCTTTTGTTCTGGGGTCCACTGCCTTTTTCCTTCATTTCTTGGTGTCCACTGTTGAGGACCATTCTTCTGCCGTTGAGTTGCTTCGTGACCCGGTGGATCCTGTGCTACCGCCGCCACTTGGGCCGAATTATATCTATAATCCGGCCTTTCCTCTCTTCTTCTTCCTCTGAAATCACCGCGCCTGGATGACCCGGCCAAATCTCTTGCATAATGGTCCTGTTGCTCACGATGATCTGCTGACATTAATTCTGGTTGCGTTGGGTCTCCTAATGCGTAGGAGTCCGCTATTATGATAGTTTCTGCCAGTGTGGTCGGCATATCTCTTTGCAGACGTTGCCACAATACGCTGCCATAACGGCATCCTTGTGCGAACCAAGCTATTGCTTGCGATTCTATGACTCCTTCACATGAGTTTCTCAGGTTACAGCACCGAGTTAAAAATTCTCTATCTGTTTCATTCGGCCTCTGCTTGCACATGGCTAACTGTTGTGGCCTGTTTGGCCTCTTGTATGTACTGGTAAAGTTGCTGACAAACATTTCCTCAAAATCCAGCCAACAGTTGATACTGCGGGCTGGTAGATTATTCAGCCACACCCTAGCTGGTCCTTCCAGCATTTGTGGTACATACCGTACTGCCCACCGTAAGTTTCCACCCACTATTTTTACAGCAGTGGCATAGTCAATTAACCAGTCTTGTGGTTTGGTATTCCCATTATATGTTTTCGTGCCCCTTGCCAGCTGAAAGTTCGGCACAGGAGGTTCGCCCATGATCCGTGGTCAAAAGCATGTCGGCCCTGGTGGACCCTGTTCTTCCAACAACTCGGACCTGTATAGCCGGTCCAGCTTCACTCTTGCATCATTTGATGGCAAATCTCTGTACAGAACTCTGTCCTATACTCCATAGCGATTGTTTCCGCCATGGATTGCATATTCCATCTCTGAATACCCATCATTGTATCTTTCATTAATTCGATCGTGGCGAGCAGGCCTCGTTTCTCTTTCCTGTCGGGGTTCATGCCTTGGTTGCGGGTTGAGTGGTAGTTCTCTCCTTACTTCGACCGGGGTATTGTCCTCATGATTGCCTCTCGCGGGTTCTCTTCTGCCGAGATCTCCGTTGCCTCGGCTTCCGCCAGCTTTTTCCACACGGCCGTGGTTTCTCTCCCCACTGTTACCTCGACTTGCACTGCCTCTGTTCTCATTTGCCTTTCCGGACATTGCCGGATCATATGGGACAATCTGCTTGTTCCTCTTTCCCGAGGTTACTGCTTTGTCTCTTCGAGCATTATTTCCGGGTGAAGATGTTGCTGCCACGGACAAGGCTGGTGCAGCTCCTGCCGAATGAACCATTCGCGAGGCCCCCGGCCTCGCCGGGTTTGCTCTGAGCATTTCCTCGTTTTGCTGGTTCGCGATGCGCACCAGCTCGTTCACTCTTTCTTGTTGTTTCTGCCGGGCCTTGCCGGTCAACCCCTCTAACTCTAATGCTGCGGCATTTGCCGCTCTTAGGTTTTTTGCCGGGTACTGTACCTCGGCAAGCCCAAATCCTCTGATTCTGCCTTATGAGCATCATGCTCTTTGTTGATGTCATCCATGAGGTTTTTCACTCTCAATCTTAGCTCGTCCACCCGTTCTGGCACGACGTCAAGCTTATTAGCTTTGGCATATTCTCGCAGGGTCCTGTTTAAGGACTCCCGCAAGGCCGACACCTTTTTGGCCTCTACCAGCACCTTTTGCCTGGTTTCCTCTAACTCTGCCTGAGCATTTGCCGGATCAAGTATCGGCGCTATAGGTGTAGTCAAGTTTTCTATGGTCGCCTGAAGAATATTCTCTGGCCTTTCCAGAGGTGGCCCTCTTACTCTTGGTGCCTTTGGGGTGGTGTCTTGCACCTCGGCCGGGTTGGTTGCTGGTGGGATTACCTCGGTGGGCATTGGTGTTGTCTGCCTGTGTGCGCCCTGTACACCGGTGGCGGGTTCTCTGCCTGATCCGGCAGCTGCTACTCCAGTTTGCACCCCGGCCACGACCATTACCTCGACGCTACCTGCAGGATGCGCTCCGGGCGGACGGCCTGCAGCGTTAAGAGGTGGATCTCCTGCAACAACAACTTGGTGAGGATAAACGCCGGAGATGTCGACGCCGACGTAAACCTGGTGCCCGCCCAGGTTGATGAAGACACCATTACGCGGGGGAGCTTTCCCCCTGAAGCTCCCTGCATTGTCGCTGACATAATCAGAGAGACCAAATCTCTGGACTAAGCCAGAAACAACGCGCTCGCCAGTCTTGATGAAGTTTCCCGTCCGGATCATAACTCCAGCTAGCACCGCTGCTGGCCCCGCGGTGGGCGCCAACTGTCGTGGTGGTGGCACGGCAGATGCCATGGGTAGGCTAAAGTTTGGGGCCAATGGATGCTAGTGGGATCTGGGGAGGGAAGATGTAGTGGATTCTACACACAGAAAGCTAACGCAAAGATCTGTATTTCTCCTTCCTTGGGTTACAAGTGCTCCTTGAGCCGTATACAAGGAGAAAGAGAGAACTTTACCAGCCTAACGGTACCAAGAATGAGTCGATTCCCTCCTTAGGGTCCAAGCCTGCCCTTATAAAGGAGAGCCTTGGGTTCCTTTAGGGCTGATGTGGCAAGCATATTCGAGGAATATGCTTGTCCCAATATAGTAGTTCGGCGCCCCCCCTTTCCCTGTCGCTCCCCTAATGACGGCAAGGTTCCAAAGGGGCCCTCCTGTGTGCCTCGGGCTTCAGTATTGTCACCTTCGTGACCTCCTTCTGTCTCTCTGTCGCTCTGCGCCTTTGTCCCTAGTGATTGGCTTCGCTCAGATTCTCCCTAGCCTGCTACTAGAGTTTGACTTTAGGCTTCTCCTTCTCCTGCAAGCTTCGTATCATTCGGCCCCGCCTCGCGTAACTCGGCTTGTCCTTCACCTGCATCAAGATTACTTGGGCTAACCCGGCCGACTTACGCAGTATCCCGGCCAGGTAATGCCTTGCCATTACTATAAGGGTCCTGCCCTTTCCTATCTCGGCCAACCTCTACAGGATTCGGCCGACTCAGACTGTAACTCGGAAACTAGACGGGGAACACCCTTTCATCTTTCCTTGTCTTTACCCTATCCGGGGTTACCTCCCCAACAAATTTTGTAAGAAAACAATTTATTGAAACAAGGGGCTACTAGCATAGGAAGGCAAAACACGTGCAACATCAAAACTTTTAACACAAAGCGGGGATACTTAATATTATTGAGATGCATAAAACCATGTTTTCCTCTCTCATAATAACTTTCAGCATCATGAATAAAATTAACGATATAACTATCACATGAGGTGTGCATCCCTAGTTGGTGCAGAGGCCGGGGAAGTGAAATCCTCCCTCCATTTTTGAGTTAATGCGAAGGGATCAGCTAAGACTATGAGCGGGGTCCTGCCGTAGAGGGTACGCTCGGCGGTTCGCCGGCGGCGCCTTACCCTCGCCCAATCTTCATGTCATCGTCGCCATCGGGTTCGGCTTCGGGATCTCGTTTCTCATGCTTATCTGACGGGGAGGAGGACGAGAGCCATGTTGCTATTCAGATTGTCGAGGAGGTTTTTGATGGCGATGAGCCAGGATGGATTCTGGTCGTTCATCGGAAGAGACGATCTCGGCCGGAGCTTCTCTCGGATTTCTGGAGTGCGGTTGGGTATCCAACGCAGGATCTTTGTTATTGGGAGAAACGAGCTCCGCGCCGTCATTCATGTGGCCATCGACCTGTTTTTTGCAGGTCTACGACGAGTCCTAGATCGCTATCGCCGCCGGCGGTGGGACATGTGTCGGCCGAGCGGCCTCATTGCTCTTCCTCCTCTCCTACTGGTATGCGCCTGTCGCGGCCACCTAGGTTGGGCAAGTGGAGCGGGTCGCTCCCTGGGCGCCGGATTACCACTCCACCGGTTCTGGGGATGTTCTTTCTGCAGGCGGAAATGTCGGCGCGATCACCGGTGCCGTCAGCGGTGGCAGTTTTTTTTGGGCCGATTCACGCGGAGGGAGGAGCAGGCGGTGTTGTTTTTCCAGCGCCTAAGGCTGGAGGGGCCCACATACATGCAGCGGATGGGCTTGTGGTGTACGTCCCTAAACCACGTCGCATATGACTGGTTAGACCTAGACCAATCGCAGACGCACCTGGTTCGCCTCTCCCTTTGTTCGGTGCCGCCTCCACTCTTCATCGCGTCGGCAACCTCTCTGCCATTTTCCTTCACCGATCTTTGATACGTCGGAAACATATCTATAATTTTTGATGTTCCATGCTTGTTTAGTATCTACTTTGCTTTTCTTTGTCCACACTTTGAGGTGCTTTTCATATGTTTTGTGGTACTAACCTATTAACAAGTTGCCATAGTGCCAGTTGCATGTTTTCTGCTGTTTTTGGTTCCAGAAAAGCTAGTAAGTAAATATTCGCGGAATTGGAAGGGATAAAAGCCAAAGTCAATATTTCACCGAGGAGAACGTGGAGTCTAGAGGAGAGACAGAGGGGCGCCACAGGGTGGCCACACCCCCCAGGCGCGACCTATGGTGGGCCCGCACCTGGGCAAGGTGTGGCCCCCCTGGCCGCCTCCTAGCCTTGCCTCTTCGCCTATAAGAATCCCCCGATGCCTAAAGCCTAGGGACCCGATCAATATTCCACAAAACCGTCTGTAGCCGCCGCCACCATCGTCCTTAGATAAGGAGATCTTAAGCTCTTCTCGGTATGAAGCGTGAGTAGTTCCACCTTGGACTACGGGTCCATGTAGTAGCTAGATGGTTGTATCTCCTCCTTGTGCTTTCATGTCTAGATCTTGTGAGCTTCGTTCATGATCAAGATCTCATCTATTTGTAATCATGCATGTTGTGTTTGCGGGGATCCGACGGATATTGAGATTACTATGTCAGATTGATTAATGGTTTTGTATTATCAATTCTATCATGTCTGTGTTATTTGTGATCTTGCATGCTCTCCATTGTTAGTAGATATCTTGGCCAAGTAGTTGCTAGTGACTCCAACAGGGGGTATTTATACTCAATAGTGGGTTCATGCCTCTACTTAATCAAGGGAAGTGACAGAAATCTCTACGGTTGTAGATGTGCTATTGCCACTAGGGAGAAAACAACGGTCTCTTGTTCATGGAACAAGTGGATTGTTTACCTTACACACTTTGCATAAAGCAGTTGTCTGTCGCCTGCAACTTAATACTGGAGGGGGGTCGGATGAGAACCTGAAGGTGGACTTCTAGTCATAGATGCAATTGGATGGCGGTCTATGTATATTGTTGTATTGCCCAATCGAATCTCATAGGATCTTTATGTCTAGTATTGCATTGTTATGCCTTGCTTAGTCCTGTCAATTGCCCTGCTGTAATTTGTTTACCCAGCATGCCATGTTTGTTTATCTAAGGAGAACACCTCTACTGAACTATGGACCCCGGTCCAATCTTTACCATTGATACATCTTCCACTGTTACTGTTTACTTGCTGCAAACCACTTTCATCTTCCACACCATACAGTTAATCCTTTGTTACAGCAACCGGTGAGATTGACAACCTCACTGTTAGTTGGGGCAAATTTTGAGTTTGTGTTGTGCAGGTTTCCACGTTGCTTGCAACACCTTTGGGATGTTTCCTTCCTCCTACTACTTCGATAACCTCAGTTTATTACTGAGGGCAAACTTGTTGTTATGTTGCATCACACCTCCCTCTTGGAGTTTCCCAACGAAGCGCTCCACGTTGACGCAACGCCATCAAGACTTTTTCTGGCACCGTTGCCGGGGAGGCTAAGGACGTCTTCACAAGGGGAGTCCTTCTCAACCTTTCTCTTTACTTTGTTTTTAGTTTGCTTAGTTTCTTTTGCTTGGTTTTGTTTGCCTTTTTTATCAAAAACTCCAAAAAAAATTAGTTTAGTTTGGTTTGCTTTCTCTTATAAAAAATACAAAAAAATTAGCTCCTACTCTAGTTGCCACCTTTCTCTAGATCACCATGTTGTTCCCCAAGTTCACCCTGAAGGACCTTTCAATATGTAGTGGCTCCATAATTGGGAAATATAATATTGAATAATTCTTTAATCATGTTAGCAAGCATGAGGATATTAAGGATAGATCTATAGCAGAACTTGCTCCTAATTATGAAATTGCTGCAGCTTCTTTAGTTCATATGTTGGAGGCTAGGTTTGTTAGCCTTAACCCCATGATGCAAATTTTGTTCCTAAAACTAAAAGAAGAAAAGAATGCTCAAAAGAGAGAATTTATCCTTCAAACTTTACTAAAAGAGTTCCATGATGTTGCTAAGGAAGACAAAAAGGTCTTTGAGCGTTTCAATATGCTAGGCTCATGTGTAGATGTTGTGGGTACTTCAGAAAAAACCAAACCTAGAGAGGAATTCAAGATACCCATACCCTTTAAACTTGTTGGGATGCATGAAGCCTTTGACAAGAATTTTGATTGGATTGTTCCTGAAAATCCTTTTGATGAAAGTAGTGAACCAAAGAGAGATGAGAAGGGATCCTGTAAAACTCATTTGGATGATATACCTTTCATAATTGAAGACTTTGCAAGTATTGATCTTAATTCTTAATTTGAAAATACTTGATTTCTTGCTTCTTGTGCCTAACTTAAAGACGTTAAAGAAAAGTACTTGGTGTAAGATAACCCAAGAGTTTTATTGAGTCTTGGAAGTTATTACTTCAGTAATGACCTCTCCTTATCCTTTTTGTTTGCTTTTTGTGCCAATAATAACCTCTAATGAGAGGGAAGTTGTTGTCCCGAAACAGATTTCTGTCCCCCACCATAAAAATTCGTGAGGAGTTTCTGTAAGTCGGATTGAGCTAAAAAATTACGAATAAATCCCCCAGTATGTTATATAACTTTCGTTAGTTAAACACTTTTTGATTGGAGCAACATAAGGTCTTCGAAAAAATCGGTTTCCACCTGCTAGTCTGTTTTGACAGATTTCTGCCATTATTTGCATTTGCTTCTTATTGATTCCTTTTTGGGTTCTTTATGGGAAATTGAGATTTTTGAAGGATTTGATACTATAGCTTGTGTTTTTAGTGAAAAAAAATTCTGTTCTAAAGCTAAACCCAAGGGTCTATTATCTTTTGAATACACTAATGTTGCTAATGAAGATTGTGTGAAGTTTTGTATGAAGGAAAAAAATTAGGTGTAGAGAGAGAATGATGTAATAAGATGAAGAATGGACAAAATCTCAAGCTTGAGGATGCCACCACGGTGTCACCCCAAGAAATATCCAAGAGGTACAAGCGTCAAAGCTTGGGGATGCCCAAGGCATCCCCTTCTTCATTAATAAAAAGCTCAGGTCTTTCTAGACATTTCGTTTTTATTGTTTCGTGCATTGTTGTGTTGTTCTTGGAGCGTCTTAGTTTTCGTTTGCTTTGCTTAGTTTGTTTAGTTTTCTTGAATAAAGAAGTTTGGACCCTGTGCTCGCTGTGCTGTTTTAAATAAGTTGATTGGTGTTGGATAGGAGTAGAAAGTTCTTGCTTGAAAGTGCAAGAGGATCTTGCTTTGACTGTGACTTAGACTTTAGCATGTCATGCTAGGTGTTGTTTTGACCTTATTCTTAGTGATTATTGCTATAGCATGACTTGTTCCAAACAATTAGGATTGCTTAGTGTGCCTTAAAAGAATCATGCGTTGTTTTAGCATGCAAAAGCATAGTATTGTGGTATTCTCCTTTGATGCCTTGTTTGGGTTGACTTGGCACATGCTCACACCATGTTATGACTATGAACAAGTCGCCATAGCCTCTATGATCATTTAGTCCTTGACTTGTAGTACCACCCTATGCTTTGATTAGTAATGTTTTGTCGCTCTGCATGATTATGGTCATTATTGCTCTCTTAGTTGGTTGCTCCCAGTCTTTTGCTAACCTCCACTTGTATGAGTAAGATCTACTCATGCTTCCAACTCCCAAGAAACCAAGTTATTCCAAAGCGTCCACTATAAATTCCAATGCATGGTGTGTCACACCATTCCAAGTATATTCTTGTTTTCAACTATCTTCACATTAAAAAGTATTTTGTTATGTGAAAACTTAGTGATTAAAGCTCTCACGAACTTGATGGCACAATTTATATTTCTTGACCCTAATAAACTTGAACCATTGTGTCATCTATGTTGTATATGCTTGCACTTATACATTGGAATTAGCAGAACCATGTTTTAATGGGAAACGCTTTCAACATTGCACTTGTACTTTGTACACAGTTGATATCATGCTCTTTTGTCTATGGATGTCGTCGGTGTGAAATGAAAGGGGAGCTTGTAAGTCCATTGAGTTATGTATTTTGTGTTAGAGAAACACCTGGGACGCTAGCCTAAGCCATGCCTAATCATGGTGGAAACTTGTAGCATCACCATAGTGACATCTATGAAGAATTCTTCTTATAAAAAAAGAGATTGAGAAAAAAGAGACATATTGAGAAAAGAGGAAAGAGAGAAAAAAGCACCATATCCCATGGTAAATAAGAAGAATGTTGATATGCTCATTGTCTGCTTGCCTTGTCATTTTGGTTATGGGAAAGCTCATGTACCATGTGCAAGGGGTATCCCGTTGGCGGTTCTTATGATACACATGTACTTACTATGATAAGAACTTGCAAGTAAATAAACTTGAGTAGCATGAGGAACGGCCCTCGTATTCAAGGGACATGAGATTTCCAACTTATACTTTGTCAATCATATACTCCATAGTTTGTTCACTTTAACCTTAATCACTTCAAGATGCTTATGATAGGGGCAATGAGGGCTGAAAGCTAACAAGTACCATAATTTTTGGAAGCTCTTTTTGAAACTTGAAATCCCTGCTTCCCTTTATAAAGGGCCTTTCTTCCACCATTATACTGAGTCTCCACATTCTACCTTTAGGCACCAGTTAAGAGAGCATAGTTGCCATTCTTAGTTCTATGTGCATTGTCCCAAAACTTATTGATTGATGCATATTGTTGTATTACTTGTTCTTGTGCTATTTGTATCTAGTCACTCTTATGAACTTTGAAGGTGTCCTATGCATCTAATTGCTACTCCATGAGGGACAAGCTAAATGTCACTATGCCATGTTTTCTGTATGTGAAACAAACAAACATTTTTCAATGCATGTTATTCATGATGTTTGTTTGTAGCCTTTCATGTTGCATGCATAGTTACTTTGTCTTATTGTTAGAACTCCATCTTTCATGCACATGTTTAGAGTTCTTTGATCCCAGCTTTCAATGCTTGCAAATGGTTTGATCTTGGTTTTTGTAAGATCCCTCCTTTATAAAGGAAAAGGATCCCTGTGATTGCAATGCTAGTCCCTGGATCATTGCTAGCATCCACAGTTTAAGATGAAGTACACAGATACAAAGGTCATTTATTACATCCATTCCAGAGATAAAACATAGTCTTTTACATCTCAAGGCCACAGGCCTAATACAAGAGTTTGGAATAAGTAAATAAACATAAGTCTTCATCTTCATGTGCCACAGACAAACATGTTGAGTGTAGACTCATGACACCTAATCATCATCGGAGTAACCTGCAACATCACAAGTTACAGCCACAGTGGGTCAATACTTTGGAATAGTATTGGCAAGTGATACCTTAGTAAATTTTAAGTGGACTATATTACTATATGCATTTTGGCTAAGTGTAGTTTGGCTTGCTTTGCTCAAAATAGGTTTTTCCTATTAGTTGAAATCACTAAGTTTTTCTTTGTCAAAACTTTTCCCAAGAAACCATCAATAGACATTGAGGTCCTTCACCCTTGTTCACCCACAAGTTTTACTTAGAAGTTGGAGTGATGAGATTCTTGATAGCTTCCATGTCTTGATGATCAAGTTGTCTATTGCCATGGACTTGGCTAAGTACTTAGATTTTTCCATCTGCAAAGGTTGTGCACTTTCCCCACCAGACTTGGTTTCCCAAGACAGGACCTTTCAGAAGCCTTTCCTTAGACCAAATGGACGCGCTCCAACCTATCATTCCCACTACCACCAACTGTCCAAATGGCTAAGTTATAGCAACTTATGTGATCCAGGCAGAGCCCATATTGCCAAGTGGCTGCACTATAAGCTTCTCAACACTTGGCCTCTAAAATCCCTTTATTCCTGGGTGGCATACCACAAGTGAGATACACAAGGTAAACCATATCCATGGGCCTTGTGTAACCACTCAACCAAAAACCACCATTCAAGTCCCATTCCACCCAGGTGATTCATTGACTTAGTTGTTTTATTAAAAAAAACATAAGTCCAAAGACTTAGAAATATTTTCATCATAGCATGTATATACTTTACCAACCCTTGTTTGCTACTAGCTAGGCTAAGCATGGCATAGTAATTTAACTTAGGAATTTCCTAGCAATTCTACAGCTACTTAGGATTTCCCAACATGGCATTGGCAAAAATAGTAACACATGCAAAGCTTAGCAAAAATATTTCTAATGCTTGTATGAAATATAGGGATGGAAATATTCATGAAGTACCACTTGCCTTGGTAGTGGGGAGAGTAGCACTCTTCACAATCACAATCACTAGCACCAAAGTCTACACAAAAATGGTCGCACAAAATTACACACAATTCATATACAAACATAAATATATGCATGCATGCAAAATGCTAAGTGATGATTTTTAAAACTCCACCAAGCAAGTGCATAGTACTGACTCATAACCAAGTTAAAAACTTGCCAAAACAATTTTATTTTACACTAAAACAATTTTCTAAACAATTTTTATACTCAAAATAGTCTTCAACAAGTTTCTGCAAATAAAGTCATTTTAACAGAAACTAAACATTAAACACATTGCATAAACAGAAAGGGCTTGTCTCCCTGATTCCAACGGTATAAAATTTGCAAAAATCTAACGTGGGATTCAAAAGTTATAGCCTAATCAAATTTGAATCTAAATCTGTTTTAAAATCTGTTTTAAACTCAAACCCTATCCACGTGTCTTAATCTTACTGGCGGGTACCGCTTCGCACCGGATCACGCTCGGCTACCGTTGGATCTAACTAACACGCACGGCTCAGATCTAAACTTAACGGTTCGATAAGTGAACTAATCCTACGCGCTGGATCTGGATCTGACGGCTACAAATCATCTGACCAAAACTGAGCGGCGCTAGCGGCGGCGACTGGCGGCGGTGCGTCTGTCAGCGGCGGCGCTGGCGTTCTAGGTCGCGCGGGAGTGGGGGAAGAGGCTTACCAGAACCGCAGTGGTGTGCTGAAGCTCAAGGTGGCGATGGCTTGGGAAGGGGCGCACGGGGTCATCGGAGATTCCTCGCCGGAGTTCGTGAACGCGTCGGGTCGGCTGCTGTCGACGTTGGCGAGGTTCTGCGTCGCGCTAAGTCAAAAGGAAGGCACCGTTAGATGTGCAAGACGATGGGGGTCCTAGGCGTATCAGGCAGAGGGCAAGGGGCGGCTGGTACTTACGGGGAGAGGTCGCCAGAGTTCGTGCAGAGAGCGGCGGCGCTCGGTCGAAGTCGTTGCCGAAGCTACAGACCATGCGAGAACAAACGGGGCGTGTCAGTAGGTGCGCAAGGAGTTGCTGAGCTTGATAGCATGAGTCAGGGACAGAGGGGAACACGGTGCTCACCAGAATTCGTCGGCGCGGTCGTCGGAGCAGCGGCGGCGTCTGGCGAGTTTCGAGCAGCCTGGTGGCGTGGAGAAGGAATTGGTTGAGGGGAAATGGTCGCGAGAGAGAGGGGATTATATAGCCAGAGGCTCGACAAGAAACGCCCAGGGATTCAATGCCATTTACCTCGTGGAATCAAAGCAGCAATGGGCAGCGGCGGAGTTCGTGCGCGGGATTTTGGGGAAGACGACAATGACGTGGACGGGGCCCGCTCGTCAGCGAAATAAGCAGAGAGGGAGTGGGGTCCGAGCGTCAGTGACCGCGTGGGTGCGTCTGCGCGTGCGAGAGAGAGAGGGAGGCCGGGTGGGCTAGCTGGGCCGGTTCTGCTGTTGGGCTAGAATAGGAGCGCCTGGCCTTTTTCTTTTCTTTAATCCTTTTCTTTTTCGAGGATGAATTTCAGGAATGGTTTTCAAATGAATTCAAACTCTTTTTGAATTCAAATCTATTTGGGATTTTTGCAGTGTGCAACATACTCAAATCTAGGTATAAAACCATGTGGTTACTTTGAAAAGGCTTGGTCATCTTTGGAAAACAAAATAACAGGGACATTGCACTAGGTTTGCAAATGTTTGAAAAATTGTTTTTGAAACCATTTCTATTTTGTAAAATTTTGTTCAAACTCTACACTCAAGCCAAACAATGTAGAAGCAACCAAACTTGGTTTTTAAAACACTAAGCTCTCAAGTGAGGATGGTTATCTGATTTAAGTTGGCTCACATAAAATGATAGCACTATGTGCTTCTGTTTTCTTGAAATGAGTTTGAAATTGATCTCAAAACTATATGCATGCATGAATGATATGCACTCTTTGAAATCATGATTTTAGGGACGTTACAAATCTAACCCCCTTAAGGTGAATCTCGCCCTCGAGATTCGGATTGGCTAGCAAATAGGTGAGGGTGGTCTTTCCGAAGATCATCTTCTCTTTCCCATGTTGCTTCCTCTTCGGAATGATGATTCCACTGTATTTGCAAAACTTGATAGTCTTTGTCCTTGTGACTCTTTCTGTAGTCTCAAGAATTTTGATAGGTTTCTCTTCATAAGTGAGATCACTTTCCAGTTGCACTTCCTCCAAAGGTATAGTATCCTTCAAAGAAGTTTCTTCCATTTCTGGGTGACATTTCTTAAGCTGACTCACATGAAACACATTATGGACAGCTGATAGAGATTCCGGCAATTCAATTTCATAGGCAACTTCTCCTTTGCGACTCAAAATCTTGAATGGCCCAACATATCTTGGTGCCAATTTTCCTTTGACTCCGAATCTTTTCACTCCACGAAGTGGTGACACTCTAAGATAAGCTCTATCACCAACTTCGTAGGTGACCTCTCTACGCTTAGGATCTGCGTAGCTTTTCTGTCGGGACTGTGCTATCTTCAACCTGTCCTTAACCAATTTGACCTTCTCTTCGGCTTCTTTGATAAGATCTGGCCCGAATAAACTTCTTTCTCCCACACCATTCCATAACAATGGGGTGGTACACTTTCTTCCGTAGAGAAACTCAAACGGTGCCATCTCAATGCTGGCTTGGTAGCTATTGTTATAAGAAAATTCTGCGTAAGGCAGACTTTCATCCCAACTGGCTCCATAGTCTAGGGCACATGCCCTCAACATGTCTTCCAGAATTTGATTAGTTCTTTCTGTTTGTCCATCAGTTTGAGGATGAAAAGCAGTACTGAATTCCAACCTCGTTCCCAATGACTCATGTAGCTGTCTCCAAAAATGGGAAGTGAATTGAGTTCCCCTATCGGACACAATACTCTTGGGCACACCATGTAGACATACAATTCTACTCATGTAGATTTTGGCTAACTTGGCACTTGTATAAGTTGTCTTCACGGGTATGAAATGAGCCACTTTAGTTAGGCGATCCACTACTACCCATATGGAGTCATATCCTGATCTGGTCCTTGGTAACCCGGTAATGAAATCCATACCAATCTTGTCCCACTTCCAATCAGGAATAGGTAGTGGTTGAAGTAGACCTGCGGGTTTCTGATGCTCCGCTTTCACTCTACTACACACATCACATAAGGCAATATGTTCGGCGATGTCCCTCTTGAGATTATTCCACCAAAATCTTTCTTTCATGTCCATGTACATTTTTGTGTTACCCGGGTGAATAGAATACGGAGAGTTGTGTGCTTCTTGCAAAATCAGTTTCCGTAGTCCCGGATCTTGTGGAACACAGATACGTTTCCCATGCCATAAAGTACCCTGTTCGTCTTCATGGAAATTTTTGGCTTTTCCTTGGCCAATCTTTTCCCTAATCTCTTCAATTTCTTTATCAACCTTCTGGGCTTCTCTGATCTTGTCCAACAGAGTGGGTTGGACATCCAAAGACATGAGATGTCCTTCAGGCACAATCTCCAATCTGAGTTTTCTAAATTGGGTACACAGATCATCTGGCAATTCTCCTTTGGTAAGGCCATTCACAAATACCTTACGACTTAGAGCATCTGCTACAACATTTGCTTTACCGAGGTGGTATTGCAAACTTAAGTCATAGTCCTTGATAAGCTCTAACCATCTTCTTTGTCTCATATTGATTTCCTTTTGGGTGAAGATATACTTCAAACTTTTGTGATCTGTGAACACTTCACAACGCTTCCCCAAAAGGTAGTGTCTCCATGTTTTGAGTGCATGGACGACAGAGGCTAACTCCAAATCATGAGTAGGATAGTTCACTTCATGAGTTTTGAGTTGTCTCGAGGCATAAGCTACAACTTTACCGTCTTGCATAAGTACTGCACCCAAACCTTGATGAGATGCATCACAATATACTTCGAAATCTTTTTCCAAATCTGGCAGACATAAAACTGGTGCTGTCACAAGTCTCTTCTTCAACTCCTGAAAGCTGAGTTCACAACCTTCAGACCAAGCAAACTTCTTGTCCTTCTTTAACAATTCAGTCATGGGCTTAGCAACCTTAGAGAAATTCTCAATGAACCTTCTGTAGTAACCTGCTAAGCCAAGGAAACTACGAACTTCTTTCACGGACTTGGGAGATTCCCATTCAGTCACAGCTGAGACCTTAGCAGGATCAACTGCCACACCATCCTTCGTCATAACATGACCAAGAAAACCAACTTCCTCCAACCAGAACTCACATTTGCTGAATTTGGCATAAAGTTTATGCTCTCTTAACTTCGCAAGTATCAAACACAAATGTCCTTCATGCTCTTCTTTGCTCTTGGAGTAGACTAAGATGTCATCGATGAAAACGACAACGAACTTGTCGAGGAATTCCATGAACACTTTTTTCATCATGTTCATGAAGTATGCTGGAGCATTAGTCAAACCAAAAGGCATTACGGTATACTCATACAATCCATACCTTGTGGTGAACGTTGTTTTAGGTATGTCTTGTTCTCTTATCTTAAGCTGAAAATAGCCTGACCTTAGATCAATTTTTGAGAACACACATGCTCCTTCAAGCTGATCAAACAAGTCATTGATCCTAGGCAAAGGATATTTGTTCTTGATAGTTACCTCGTTGAGTGAATGGTAATCTATGCATAACCTTTGACTTCTATCTTTCTTCTCTACAAACAAAACTGGGGCTCCCCAAGATGAAGAACTTGGTTGAATAAATCCTTTCTGCAACTGTTCTCCTAGTTGCTTCTTGATCTCTTTCAGTTCATCAACTGACATTTTATACGGTCTCTTTGCTATTGGTCCAGACCCTGGTACCAAATCTATCAGAAATTCCACATCTCTATCTGGTGGCATTCCCGGCAATTCTTTCGGAAACACATCCGGATACTCACTCACAATTGGTACACTGTCCATGCTAACCCCCTTAAGAGAATTTAGCTTACTTCCTTTAGATTCAAAGTTGGACTTGAACTTAATCCGTTTTCTTTCCGGGGTTGTGAGTGCAACAGTACGATTAGCACAATCTAGTACTCCTTCATACTTAGCCATCCAATCCATTCCCAATATTACGTCCAGTCCTTGGGAATCTAGGATTATCAGACTTACTGGAAACTTATGTTTTCCAAACTCTATTACTAGATCCCGGCATCCAAGACTTACTATCATATCTCCACCCGGAGAACTAACTTTTATTGGACACCCAATGTTTTCAGTTGGAAACCCATTTCTATCAACAAATGCTTTTGATATGAATGAATGCGATGATCCAGTATCAAAAAGAACAAATGCTGGAATAGAATTGAGTCTGAACTTACCAGCAACAGCATCAGGCTCCTCATAGACCTCCTCCACACTGATGTGGTTCACCTGTCCTTTCTGAAAAGGATTGGGCTTGATAGTTCCTTCAACTTTCTTTTCAGGGCACTCATTTGCATAATGCCCCATTTTCTTGCATTTGAAGCATTCAACCTGACTGATATCTCTCTTAACAGGCTGACTTCCACTTCCACTTCCATTACCACTGTGGTGGCTCTTATGTCCACTCTTGTGGTTCTTGTACTTGTCATTGTCATGACTGCGATGATGCTTGTTGTCATGACGGTTGTGGTTATGGTGCTTGTTGAATTTCCCATGCTTGTGGAATCCTGAGATTCTGCTGTCATCATAGTGAGATCGTTTGTGAGACGATCCCGAGCTGTGCTTGTCGGAGTGCTTTCTCTTTCTACTCTCGACTTGCTTCATTTTGTTCTCCAAAATAGCAGCCTTGTCATAGAGCGACTGATAAGTGGGAACATACGCCACAGCCAGCTGCAGATTCAGCTCATTATTCAAGCCTTCCAGAAATTTTTCCTTTCTCTTGGCATCTGTGTCAACCTCATCTGGTGCATAACGCGCCAGATTGTTGAACTCTTCAATGTATTTAGCCACGCTGCGGTGGCGCTACTTCAGATTGTGGAACTCTTTCTTTTTCAGGCTCATTATTCCTAATGAGATATGAGCAGTGCGAAAGCCATCCTCAAAGATAGCCCAAGTCACCTCATCTATGGGAGTGGTGATCTGGAAATTGTCCCACCAAGTGGCGGCTGGCCCTTCCAGCAGATGTGCTGCAAATCTGACCTTTTCAGCATCCGTGCAGCCCACGGTTACTAAGTCCTTGTTTACAGAATGTAGCCAATCATTGGCCACCATTGGATCAGTCGTCCCCGAGAACTTAGCTAGCCTCAATCTCAAGAATCTGGTGAGCATATCAAAGCCCGGAGGGTTGTTGTTGTTGTTATTGGGGTTGTTGTTGTTGTTATTGTTTTGGTTCTGGATGAAGGTTGTCATCATCTGCATTAGCTGTGTTTGAGCAGTCATCATTTGCTGCATTTCTGGAGTGATGTTGTTGTTGTTGTTGGGGTTGGGGTTTGCACGGCGGGGAGGCATCTGTGGTTTGTTCAAATAGAGATAAGAATGAGATACCCATAGATGCTTTCATGCACATTACATCACATAAACAAACACAAAGCATGCAACATAAGGTAAAAGTTCAACAACAAAATAACAAGTTCACAAAGTAAAACACACAAGTAGCAAGCCATCCACATGTCGAATGGTCCAATAACAGTTCTCAAATAACAAGTACGATAATAAAAGATAAACGAGTAGTCAAGTCTACTCATCAGCATCAATCTCCTCCTCGACAAAGGTAAGACCTGCGTTCTCCATCGCGGCCTTGTTCTCCTCAATGGTAGTGGTCAAGGACTCTATCTTGGCCTTGAGAGCCCTCTTCTAGGAACGAAGCCTCTCTATCACCGTCTGCTGCTGCTCTAGCTCAAAGTCCTTGGACTGCAGTTCCTCAGTCATGTCCCGGATCTTCTTGTTCCTATCCTGGACACGCTTCTCCTGACTCTTGAACTTCCTGTCCTGGGTCTCGAACTTCGCCTCCATTTCCTTGACTATCTCGTCCTGCTGCGCGAAGAGCTTGTCCTTCTCGCGAAGATGCACCTGGAGCTCGTCATTACTGAGCATGACATTGGTCATGTCCGTGTCCACGTGCCTAATGAGAGACTCTAAGTCCTGGAGATACAGACGTATCGGCTCTGCTGCGTCCCTCGAGTCGTCCTCGAAGTCGATGGACTCTCCATCCTCATCACGTCTTCTGAAGACGTGGAAGTGGGTGCCTCTAACCTGTCGAGAGTGTCGACCTAGCAGACGTCCTATCAGGTCCTACATAACTACCTCCATGCCTCTCTCCCTATCATCGTGCATAAGCTTGAAGACGATGGCCTCCGTAGTAGGCTCTGTCTGGCGTCCGGGCTGGTTCACCATGAAGCCCCAGAGGTCCTTCCTCTCGAACTTGGTGAGTGGATGCACCATGATGGTGGGAAGAGGGAGATTGAGCAAAGTGGTAAGCTCAACGATACGAGGACCAAAGCGGGTAACCTGGAACTCCTCAATAGTGCTGATGGTAATAGGCATCTATTTATAAGATAGAAAAGTTAGAACAACACAAATCAAGATAAAACAAAGACAAAACATCACATACAAATCCTTGGAAAGCAAAACACATAAGTCATGCATACATGAAACCATTACATCAAACCAAGGTTCAATCTTATTTCAAAGCAACATTTTGGAAAATAGGGTGATAGGTGGTGGTCCAACTAACGAAGTACGTTTATAATCCTATCTCACTGGATCTGTTGGCTAACACAATGTTCCTAGAAGCAATCAGCCTATCCTGCTCACATGATTCCATCACTAAGTCTATAATGTCTCCTCTTAGGGTTTGGTTGGTAGCTTCCAACTCTTGGGTATGTTCCTTCTCTTTCTCCAAGTCTTTTTGGAGGTTGAGCATTCTGCACTTGACTCTAGCACTAAGTTCTTTGATAGTCCTCCAAGCTGCTTCTCTTGCTGACTCAAAGAATGTGGTGTGCACCACAGTGTTGGTATACATGTAGAATCCTGTTTCTTTGTGGTTGTCTTCCTTGTTTTTGTACAAGTGAAGTTGCACCCACCAGTACTCAACTCCTTCATCCATCACTGGAAAGCCTTTGTACACAGCTGCACCATGTATTTCCATTGCCACCATGAGGTCCTTGAGAATCTTGGGAAACTCTGTCTCACACTCCAAGGTCATGGTCATGAGTGGTCCTTTCTTTACGGCTTCGTTGATGGAGTTCATCTACAAATAGAGATGAGATAGAGAAGATTAGAAAAGTTTACGAGAAGAATAGACAAGTGTAGAAGTAGTTGAAAATTTTCCTTAGTGGTTTCCAATCCTAGGGTCATAATCCTACAGGCAACACAGTGCTCTGATACCATCTATAAGATCCCTCCTTTGTAAAGGAAAAGGATCCCTGTGATTGCAATGCTAGTCCCTGGATCATTGCTAGCATCCACAGTTTAAGATGAAGTACACAGATACAAAGGTCATTTATTACATCCATTCCAGAGATAAAACATAGTCTTTTACATCTCAAGGCCACATGCCTAATACAAGAGTTTGGAATAAGTAAATAAACATAAGTCTTCATCTTCATGTGCCACAGGCAAACATGTTGAGTGTAGACTCATGACACCTAATCATCATCGGAGTAACCTGCAACATCACAAGTTACAGCCACAGTGGGTCAATACTTTGGAATAGTATTGGCAAGTGATACCTTAGTAAATTTTAAGTGGACTATATTACTATATGCATTTTGGCTAAGTGTAGTTTGGCTTGCTTTGCTCAAAATAGGTTTTTCCTATTAGTTGAAATCACTAAGTTTTTCTTTGTCAAAACTTTTCCCAAGAAACCATCAATAGACATTGAGGTCCTTCACCCTTGTTCACCCACAAGTTTTACTTAGAAGTTGGAGTGATGAGATTCTTGGTAGCTTCCATGTCTTGATGCTCAAGTTGTCCATTGCCATGGACTTGGCTAAGTACTTAGATTTTTCCATCTGCAGAGGTTGTGCACTTTCCCCACCAGACTTGGTTTCCCAAGACAGGACCTTTCAGAAGCCTTTCCTTAGACCAAATGGACGCGCTCCAACCTATCATTCCCACTACCACCAACTGTCCAAATGGCTAAGTTCTAGCAACTTATGTGATCCAGGCAGAGCCCATATTGCCAAGTGGCTGCACTATAAGCTTCTCAACACTTGGCCTCTAAAATCCCTTTATTCCTGGGTGGCATACCACAAGTGAGATACACAAGGTAAACCATATCCATGGGCCTTGTGTAACCACTCAACCAAAAACCACCATTCAAGTCCCATTCCACCCAGGTGATTCATTGACTTAGTTGTTTTATTAAAAAAAACATAAGTCCAAAGACTTAGAAATATTTTCATCATAGCATGTATATACTTTACCAACCCTTGTTTGCTACTAGCTAGGCTAAGCATGGCATAGTAATTTAACTTAGGAATTTCCTAGCAATTCTACAACTACTTAGGATTTCCCAACATGGCATTGGCAAAAATAGTAACACATGCAAAACTTAGCAAAAATATTTCTAATGCTTGTATGAAATATAGGGATGGAAATATTCATGAAGTACCACTTGCCTTGGTAGTGGGGAGAGTAGCACTCTTCACAATCACAATCACTAGCACCAAAGTCTACACAAAAATGGTAGCACAAAATTACACACAATTCATATACAAACATAAATATATGCATGCATGCAAAATGCTAAGTGATGATTTTTAAAACTCCACCAAGCAAGTGCATAGTACTGACTCATAACCAAGTTAAAAACTTGCCAAAACAAGTTTATTTTACACTAAAACAATTTTCTAAACAATTTTTATACTCAAAATAGTCTTAAACAAGTTTCTGCAAATAAAGTCATTTTAACAGAAACTAAACATTAAACACATTGCATAAACAGAAAGGGCTTGTCTCCCTGATTCCAACGGTATAAAATTTGCAAAAATCTAACGTGGGATTCAAAAGTTATAGCCTAATCAAATTTGAATCTAAATCTGTTTTAAACTCAAACCCTAGCCACGTGTCTTAATCTTACTGGCGCGTACCGCTTCGCACCGGATCACGCTCGGCTACCGTTGGATCTAACTAACACGCACGGCTCAGATCTAAACTTAACGGTTCGATAAGTGAACTAATCCTACGCGCTGGATCTGGATCTGACGGCTACAAATCATCTGACCAAAACTGAGCGGCGCTAGCGGCGGCGACTGGCGGCGGCGCCTCTGTCAGCGGAGGCGCTGGCGTTCTAGGTCGCGCGGGAGTGGGGGAAGAGGCTTACCAGAACCGCAGTGGTGTGCTGAAGCTCAAGGTGGCGATGGCTTGGGAAGGGGCGCACGGGGTCGTCGGTGATTCCTCGTCGGAGTTTGTGAACGCGTCGGGTGCGGCTGCTGTCGAAGTTGGTGAGGTTTTGCGTCGCGCTAAGTCAAAAGGAAGGCACCGTTAGATGCGCAAGATGATGGGGGTCCTAGGCGTATCAGGCAGAGGGCAAGGGGCGGCTGGTACTTACTGGGAGAGGTCGCCGGAGTTCGTGCAGAGAGCGGCGGTGCTCGGTCGAAGTCGTTCCCCAAGCTACAGACCATGCGAGAACAAACGGGGCATGTCAGTAGGTGCGCAAGGAGTTGCTGAGGTTGATAGCATGAGTCAGGGACAAAGGGGAACACGGTGCTCACCGGAATTCGTCGGCGCGGTCGTCGGAGCAGCGGCGGCGTCTGGCGAGTTTCGAGCAGCCTGGTGGCGTGGAGAAGGAATTGGTTGAGGGGAAATGGTCGTGAGAGAGAGAGGGGATTATATAGCCAGAGGCTCGACAAGAAACGCGCAGGGATTCAATGCCATTTACCTCGCGGAATCAAAGCAGCAACGGGCAGCGGCGGAGTTCGTGCGCGGGATTTTGGGGAAGACGACAATGACGTGGACGGGGCCCGCTCGTCAGCGAAATAACAGAGAGGGAGTGGGGTCTGAGCGTCAGTGACCGCGTGGGTGCGTCTGCGCGTGCGAGAGAGAGAGGGAGGCCGGGTGGGCTAGCTGGGCCGGTTCTGCTGTTGGGCTAGAATAGGAGCGCCTGGCCTTTTTCTTTTCTTTAATCCTTTTCTTTTTCCAGGATGAATTTTAGGAATGGTTTTCAAATGAATTCAAACTCTTTTTGAATTCAAATCTATTTGGGATTTTTGCAGTGTGCAACATACTCAAATCTAGGTATAAAACCATGTGGTTACTTTGAAAAGTCTTGGTCATCTTTGGAAAACAAAATAACAGGGACATTGCACTAGGTTTGCAAATGTTTGAAAAATGGTTTTTGAAACCATTTCTATTTTCTAAAATTTTGTTCAAACTCTACACTCAAGCCAAACAATGTAGAAGCAACCAAACTTGGTTTTTAAAACACTAAGCTCTCAAGTGAGGATGGTTATCTGATTTAAGTTGGCTCACATAAAATGATAGCACTATGTGCTTCTGTTTTCTTGAAATGAGTTTGAAATTGATCTCAAATCTATACGCATGCATGAATGATATGCACTCTTTGAAATCATGATTTTAGGGATGTTACAGTTTTGATGGCGCATGTCACCTCAAAAATTATTATTTTTATCACTTACCTGCTCGAGGACGAGCAAGAGTTAAGCCTGGGGATTCTTGATACGTCGGAAACGTATCTATAATTTTTTATGTTCCATGCTTGTTTAGTATCTACTTTGCTTTGCTTTGTCCACACTTTGAGGTGCTTTTCATATGTTTTCTGGTACTAACCTATTAACAAGTTGCCACAGTGCCGGTTGCCTGTTTTCTGCTGTTTTTGGTTCTAGAAAAGCTAGTAAGCAAATATTCTCGGAATTGGACGGGACAAAAACCAAAGTCAATATTTCACCGAGGAGAACACGGAGTCTAGAGGAGAGACAAAGGGGTGCCACAGCATGGGCACACACCCCAGGCACGACCTAGGGTGGGCCCGCACCTGGGCAGGGTGTGGCCCCCCTGGCCGCCTCCCAGCCTTGCGTCTTCGCCTATAAGAAGCTCTCGATGCCTAAACCCTAGGGACCCTAGATCAGGGGGTCTGAAGCTCTTCCCGGCACCCTGTCCGCGAAACCGTCTGGAGCCGCCGCCACCATCGTCCCTAGATGGGGGATCTGAAGCTCTTCCCGGCACCCTGCCGAGGGGAGATCATCCCAGAGGACTTCTTCTTCATCATGCCAGCCTCCGGTATGAAGTATGAGTAGTTCCACCTTGGACTACGGGTCCAATAGTAGCTAGATGGTTGTATCTCCTCCTTGTGCTTTCATGTTTAGATCTTGTGAGCTCCGTTCATGATCAAGATCTCATCTATTTGTAATCATGCATGTTGTGTTTGCGGGGATCCGGTGGATATTGAGATTATTATGTCAAATTGATTAATGGTTTGTCTTGTTGATTCTATCATGTCTGTGTTGTTTGTGATCTTGCATGCTCTCTGTTGTTAGTAGCTATATTGGCCAAGTTGTTGCTAGTGACTCCAAGAGGGGGTATTTATGCTCGATAGTGGATTCATGCCTCTACTTAATCAAGGGAAGTGACAGAAATCTCTACGGTTGTAGATGTGCTATTGCCACTAGGGAGAAAACAACGGTCTCTTGTTCATGGAACAAGTGGATTGTTTACCTTACACACTTTGCCTAAAGCAGTTGTCTATTGCTTGCAACTTAATACTGGAGGGGGTTCGGATGATAATCTGAAGGTGGACTTCTAGTCATAGATGAAGTTGGATGGCGGTCTATGTATATTGTTGTATTGCCCAATCGAATCTCATAGGATCTTTATGTCTAGTATTGCATTGTTATGCCTTGCTCAGTCCTGTCAATTTCCCTACTATAGTTTGTTTACCCAGCATGCCATGTTTGTTCATCTAAGGAGAACACCTCTAGTGAACTATGGACCCCGGTCCAATCTTTACCATTGATACATCTTCCACTGTTACTATTTACTTGCTGCAAACCACTTTCACTTCCACACCATACAGTTAATCCTTTGTTATAGCAACCGGTGAGATTGACAACCTCATTGTTAGTTGGGGCAAAGTCTTGAGTTTGTGTTGTGCAGGTTTCCACGTTGCTTGCAACACCTTTGGTATGTTTCCTTCCTCCTACTGGGTCGATAACCTCGGTTTCTTATTGAGGGAAAAATTGCTGATGTGCTGCATCACACCTTCCTCCTGGGGTTTCCCAACAAAGCTCTCCACGTTGACGCAGCGCCATCAATCTTCCGCAGAGGTCGCGGCATCTGCTGCCGCCATGTCTCGACCCTCTGCGCCGACAGGGAATGCGAGACCGCCTGGTCTCGTGCTGCCTTCATCTTCGTCTTCGGGGGTCGTGGCCGCCCCTTCTTCCTTGTCTGGCTCTAGCCCAACTGTTGGGGCGGCTCCCGTGTTGACGCATGCTAGAGGATCTGTTGGTCTCACGCCCCCGCCGCTGCTACAATTCCAGCAGCATGTGATGCCGCTGCAACCGCCCTTGTTGTCGCTGCAGCTGTCGTCATGGCGTCCTGGTCCACCGGCGTACATGCCTCCACCGCAGCATATGGGGCAGCAACTTATGCACCCTCAAGGAAATTTTCAGAGACTGGTTTTTCATCCGATTATTCCTTAGCAATAGTTGATGTTTTCATTTATTCCTTAGCTTGTTGCTCAAGTTCCTATTAGTGTGCCAAGCAATGCTAAGAACAAGAGGAAGAAGAAGAAAATCCCAGCTGTGTCTCAGGGTCCCGTCGCTGCGGCGCAACCACAATACACGCAGGGCCAGTTTTTCACACCTCCTCCTTTGGGCAAAATGGGAGTACCTCCAGTGGTGTATACCTCAGCGGACTCTGTTGTTATCCCTCAGGATCCTACACCTTTGGTCGAGCCTAGCAAGGCTAAGAAAGCGGTGAAGTGTTGGAAATGTTCAGTTGATACTCATGCAACAAAGAATTACCCAGTTCAACACTACTATCTCGTTTTTTAATAATTTGGCTCACCCAACCGCTAGATGTCCTACTCTGAAGTTGCCTAGGCCTTCGATTATTGTAGCTGGAAATGGCATGGATGACACTCCCTTTAACCAGCTACCTGATAGTATCTATAAGGCTCACTTGGCGCCTAAGAGGACACCGATGGCGAAGGTTACCATTGTTGGATCACATGTCCCAGCTGCTGTTATTGAGTCACAAATGACTAGGATCTACCCCCTTAACACCCAGTGGAAGTGTGAGGCCCTGCCGCATGGTGATGATGCTTTCCTTGTCAATTTCCCCTCCTTTGAGGACCTTTGAAGAGTTGACGGGATCCATATGCCTGTGTTTCCATATGACTCCAGGATTGTGATTAGTACTTGGGAAGTTGAAGACATTCCACATAAGTTTGTTCTACCTCAGGTGTGGGTTCACGTGGAAGGTGTGCCTCACACTATCCATGAAGGGAATATGCCCGAGAGGCAATAATAAAGTGGTTATTATCGTATTCCTTGTTTATGATAAATATTTATTTTGCATGCTATAATTGTATTAATATGGAAACGTTAATACATGTGGGTTTAATAAACAAAAAGGAAGTTCCTAGTTATGCCTCTCTTATAAACTAGCTCGTTGATTAACAAGATGATCAAAGTTTCCTGGTCATGGACATTGGATGTTGTTAATAACGAGATCACAACATTAGTGTAATGATGTGATGAACATTCATCCGAAGTATATCATTATGATCAAAGTCATTGAGTTTATATTGCTATAACAACTTACGAAGTTATCCTAATCCTTAGACCATGAGATCATGTCAATCACTAACACCGGAAGAGTTTCTCGATGACATCAAACGTCACACCGTAACTGGGTGATTATAAAGATGGCTTCAGAACTACTAAAGTGTTATGTTGAGACCCATGGATCAAGAGTGGAATTTGTTCATCCCGATGACGGATAGATATACTCTGGGCCCTCTCGGTGATATCACATTGGTTAGCTTGCAAGCAAGTGATTTGATCACTAGAATGTTATATCACGGGAACGAGAAAAGAGTGCATGTCGGTAACGAGATCAAACTAGGTATGGAGATACCGATGATCGAATCTCGGACATGTAATATATCGTGAAACAAAGGGATTAAGATACTAGCGTAAAATGTTCACACGATCACAGAAGTCATCGTTGAATGTGTGGGAGTCAGTATGGATCTCCAGGTGCCGCTACTGATTATTGATCGGAGAAGGGTCTCGATCATGTCCGCATTATTCGTGAACCGTAGGCTGACACACTTAAGGGATACCGACACCATTCGGAGCAAATGATATGCCAGAAAAAGAAAAGGAAAGCGCAGGAATTTATTTCACTAGACACCGAAACTGTTTCGGTTGAAATTGCTGAAACTGGTTCTGCATGTGAAATTGAAATGTTGTAAGGGGTTTTATGTGAATGTTTGTTAATTAAAGTAATTAACAAAATTCTGAATAAATAAATAAAAGAGTTTTATTTAAATGAGAGCTTGCATTAAATTTGGTGGAAATTTAATGCATGTGAGTGGATTTTTGAGTGGAGGCTTTTTAATGGGAGTGGAGGCTTTTCATTTTGAGTGGGAGCTCCACCCACATGAATGTGGAAGAGGTGGGGGCAGCCCCATGGCTGGGCGCCATGCCCCTTGGGTGCCCCCCTCTCCTCCTCTCAAAGCACACCTCCTCGCGAAGGATCTCTCTCCCCACTTTAGAATTTCCCCATGGTCTCGGATCAGCGAGATACATGTTCCCGGTGGCTTTTTTTGGAAGGATTTTTTGCTTCCGCTGCTTCGCTGGAGCGAGGGCGCGGAGGTTGTCGGGGTACCCGTACGTGTGTGTGATCACGGATGCACCACTGCTTTGAGGTGCTGGACTTGATCGTGCTGGACCGGCTGGACCAGATGGACTTCATCACGATCTTGAGATCGGCAAGCGTTCGTCTACATCATCCACGAGTACAACCTCGTTAACGCTATTCGGTCTTAGAGGGTATGTATTCTATGGATGTATATCCACCCGTAGCTTTTATCTAGTAGATAGATCTTGGTACATAGATGTTCCCATCGTAGGAATTTTTTTGTTTTTATGCTGCAAACCCTACAATCCATCACTTCCATGGGCTATGGGCTATTGGATCTCTGCTGGGAATTACTATGGACGTGGATCTCGTTACTCTTCATAGTCGCAATATTGTCCGCATTTGCGTGGCTATGATGAATCTCAAGGTTACAGAAAAGGGTGGATTCGAAGGGTCATTATATTGATGTTAATGAAACTTTGAAGCTTAAAGGATATGACTTTATCTTTTGGCAAGAGGCTCATGATTTTTCTCCTGATTCTGGCTTCATGCCTTTCTTCTGGAGGCGCAAGAGCGATGGACCTGAGGATGAGGATGATAGCAATGACACCAAAAAAGATGCCTCACAAGGAAAATATCAGGTTGCTGGGCCTCAGGAGTCAAATATGGAGGTGAATGCTTCTAACAATCAGAGTTTCTCAGGGGGTTCTTCAGGAACTAAGACAACTCAGACTGCTATTGTTGTTACACCATTCAATTCTTTCCTCAGACGACAAGGGGCAAAGAAATCCTAGCGAATATGTATCGTTCTCGCTCTCTTTCTGTGGCCTCGTTGGAGCATGTTGTTCTGATTCCGACTGCCGCTGTTGTTTCGAAAGATGAGATTATTCCTCAACTATTACTAGGGTCCCCGCCCGAGATGTAGGCCCAGCTTTTCTCTCCTAAGTGCGGGCCATTTCCTGCTGCACGGTTTGATGTGGTGGTCGAGGTTGTTTCTCAGCAGGGCAAAGATGTCGCGAACGAGGCCATGCTTGGGCCGTTTACTGCAACCCAGCAGAAGTAGAAGGCCGGCATGGCATCACCGGTTGTTGAGGACTTGTCTGACACTCAAGGGCAGTGTTTGGAGGTGGTGATGCCCGCTGATGGGCTGCCTTCTTCTGATGGCTTGGTGTCCGAGCCGCTACAGGCTTCTCTGCTATCAATGGTTCCAGTAGTTGCTGCCTCCTCTTTGATGCAAGCCACATCTACAACTCCTCTTAAAACCGACGTGCATGCTCTAGTTATTCAGATGCTGCGTAGGAGTGGCCGCCACCCATTTTCCAAAGATGGTTCTATTACAACGGATGTAGACTCCTTGTCGAAGGCCATGCATAGTAAGGCCGAGAAGAACTTGCACTCTAGTGGTAACTCCTCATCATCTAAGTCTTTTCTTTCTTTTACATCTATGCATATTTCTTCTAAGCTTAATAGTGTAGATATTAGTCTAGGTAGGAATTCCAGTGAAGTTTCTATTTCTTCAAAGGTCTTGAGGCGGATGGAATTTGACCATCTAACGGTTATTCCAAAAGCTTTGACCCCTGTTGTTTCCACTTACTCTGATGATGAGGATGTGAATTCCACAAAAGATGGTCAGCTCCTATCTCATCTAGTGGGTGAAGTTCTGGTGGTTGGTTTTGACGAAGACAAGTTAAGTTCTATTTATGAAGTAACGACTTCTGGTCAAAAATCTTCCTCTGGAAAAAAATGTAAAAAATCTCGGAAACGAGATTTGACCCCTAAATCTATATTTGTTACCCAATGAATGTCATGTTTTTGAATAGCAGAGGTCTTCGTGACTTGGCTAAACATCTACATATTGCACTTTCTGCTAGGGAACATAATCTAGATTTTATTGCTATTTCAGAAATGGGTAGAAGAGAATTCTCACAAAGTTTACTTGATCGCCTCTCGGGTGGCATTGACTTTGTGTGGAATTCCCATCCACCTAGGGGACGATCTGGAGGCATCTTACTCGGTGTAAGGGCTAATACCATGGATATTTTAGCTTGTTCGGAAGGAGAGTTTCACATAAAACTCCATATCCATAATAAAGCTAATAATTTCACATGGAGCCTTGTCGCTGTGTATAGTGCAGCCCAGGATGCGTTCAAGGCTGATTTTCTTCGCGAATTGGTGAGCCTGGCTAATGATAATCCATACCCTATTCCTAGGGGGTGATTTTAATCTGCTTCGGTTCCCATATGAGAAGAGTAAAGGCCGGTTTGATGATCATTGGCCCTTCCTATTCAATGTTGTCATAGACAACCTGGACTTGAAGGAAGTAACCATGATCGGACGACGATTTACTTGGGCTAACAGTCTGCCAGAACCTAGATACGAGAAACTAGATCGCTTATTGATGGACTCTGAGTGGGAAGAACATTTTCCACGAGTCTTGGTACGCGCTCTAGAACGTATTGAAGCTCTGTCTGACCACACTCCCATTTTTTTGACTACTGGTTTACATCGGCAACGATGTTCTCATCAGTTCAAGTTTGAACTAGGATGGTTATGTCGAGAAGGTTTCCAGGATATGGTCAAAATATATGGGAAAGACCGATTTCGGGTACTACCCCAATCCAGAGGTGGAACAATAAGATGCGTAGGACATGCAAACACCTTAGTGGATGGGCAAGACACAAATCCGGTATCCTTAAAAAAGAAAATCAACGACTCTCGTCCACCATAGATGACCTTGAAGCTTTAGCGGAAAATCGTTTGTTAACCACGCAAGATATTGAGCTGAAAAGCCAATCGAATGCGGAGTTAGCATGACTTTTGTGTGAAGAGGAACTCAAATGGTATCAACAATCTAAAGCTCAATTTATTTTGCATGGGGATTCAAATACTAGGTACTTCCATAGTGTGGCCAATGGCCGACACAAGAAGAAACTGATTCAATCTCTAATGCATGATGATGAGACGATTGAGGGACATGACCAATTGAAATCCTATATTACAAATTACTACAAGTGTTTGTTTGGGGAACCAGAAGAAGGTACCTTCTCCTTGGACGAGTCCCACACAGACGATATACCTCAGGTTTCTGTTGAGAAAAATGATCTTTTGACCGCTCCCTATTCCGAGGAGGAAGTCATGAATGTCGTTTTCCAAATGGAACATAATAAAGCCCCTGGTCCTAATGGCTTCCCAGCTGAGCTTTACCAAACTTTTTGGGATGTTATCAAAACAGATCTTCTAGACATGTTCTGTGCTTTGCACTCTGGTCAATTAGACTTGTTCAGACTAAACTTTGGAGAAATTGTCCTACTACCTAAGATTAACGAAGCAGAACAGATTCAACAATATAGACCAATCTGTCTTCTTAATGTTAGTTTTAAGATTTTTACTAAAGTACCTACTATCAGGTTAAATTCAGTGGTTGATCATGTAGTTCGCCCATCGTAAACTGCCTTCATGCAAGATCGCAACATACTTGACGGTGTGGTTACCTTACATGAAACAGTTCAAGAATTACATAGGAAAAAGCTGAACGGGGTCATCCTAAAAATTGATTTCGAAAAAGCCTATGATAAAGTCAATTGGCCTTTTCTTCAGCGGACTCTCAGAATGAAAGGTTTCTCTCATGAATGGCATGCTTTAATTAATGGTTTTGTGTCTGGAGGTAGTGTGGCCATAAAATTTAATGATGACGTTGGCAATTACTTTCAAACCAAAAAATGGCTCAGACGGGGAGATCCATTAACACCAATGCTATTTAATATAGTGACTAATATGTTACCTATCTTGATTGAGGGTGCAAAATCCGAGGGCCAAATTGAAGGGGCTATTCCCCATCTTGTGGATGGTGGTTTATCTATACTTCGGTATGCCGACGATACAATTCTTTTTACGGAACATGATCTCGAAAAGGCGAAGAACCTGAAACTCATTCTTTCAGTTTTTGAGCATCTTTCGGGTTTAAAAATTAACTTCCATAAAACTGAATTGTTTTGTTTCGGCGAGGATCAGGATGTGGTTCACCTTTACGCTGAACTTTTTGGCTGTAGTCAGGGTGCTTTTTCGATTCGCTATTTGGGAATTCTCTTTCACTACCGAAGACTCACAAATGCTGAATGGAAAATTGTTGAACAAAGATTACAGCTAAGACTGTCTAGTTGGAAAGGAAGATTATTATCCATTGGGGGAAGATTGGTACTCATTAATACAGTACTCAGTAATATGGTACTATATATGATATCATTCTTTCAACTTCCAAAAGGAGTCTTCAAATGGTTGGACTATTTCCGATCAAGATTCTTTTGGCAGGGTGATAATGAGAAAAATAAGTATAGACTGGCTAAATGGAGTATGCTTTGTCGCCCCAAAGAACAGGGAGGCCTGGGTATACACGATCTGGATATCAAAAATACCATCTTACTTAGTAAATGGCTCTTCAAACTATTAACCGAAGAGGGGATATGGCAAACTTTACTTAAAAGAAAATACGTTGGATCAAAAGCGTTGTCCCAAATGGTTTGGAAACCTGGTGACTCTCACTTTTGGGCCGGCCTGATGGCGACGAAGAAACATTTATTCCGCTTTGGTACATTTTCTATAAAGGACGGGTCTCAGATACGGTTTTGGGAGGATAAGTGGCTTGGCACCACTTCACTCCGCGAACAATATCCTACTTTGTATTCCATAATCCGGTATAAGGAGGAAACGATCGCCACCATGCTAGAATCATTCCCTCCTAACATGACTTTTTGGAGGAATTTATTTGGTGCAAGGCTTGACTCTTGGATCATGTTGCTACATCGGTTAACAAATGTTCAACTGTCAGCTGGGCATGATGAATTCTAGTGGAATTTAAGTGAGAATGGCTCCTTCTCAGTTAGTTCCTTATACAATGCCTTAATTCAGTCAGTCTTACCTTTTCTAGATAATAGGATGATTTAGAAGATGAGGATACCTCTCAAAAATAAAATATTTGCTTGGTATCTCCATCGAGGGTCATCCTTACTAAAGATAATCTTCTTAAGCGGAATTGGCATGGGGATCCTAGGTGCACATTTTGTCAGCATAACGAGACAATAAAACACCTATTTTTCCAATGCAATATGCAAGATCTATATGGTCAGTTACCCAAGCAGTTTCTGGCTTGTATCCACCGAGTAGTATTGCCAATATATTTGGGAATTGGTTACATGGTATATATCGCAAGTATAAGTTACTTCTTCGGGTAGGAGCGATTGCCATTATATGGTCGCTTTGGCTATATAGAAATGATAGATTGTTTAATGATACAAACTGTTCACTTCTGCAGGTTATTTACATATGCACTGGCACCCTTCGGTCTTGGACGGCACTTCATCGTGCAGATCACCGCGAGCTTTTCATGGAGGTGTGTACGCGGCTGGAGGACACATCGCGGGATTTGTTCACCCGATATGGCTGGCAACATAATCTACGGATTGACCTACCTTCATCTCCTTAGGCGCTTTACAATTTCTCATTATGATATGTAATTCGCCTATGTTTTTTATTCTTTTATCTTTGGATTGCTGGATTTTGGCGGCTGTGGGCATCCTAATGATGCAGAGGCCGAGTGTAATGCTTAAAACTCTTTAAGTAATAAAGCCTCCTTTATCAAAAAAATAATATAACTATCACATGAACCATAGTAGCAATGATCACTTATTATGACAGAAAGCACAGAGACACTAGCTTTCCTAGTTCTACTAGGGTGTGAAACAATATTAGAAACATCTTCACAGAAGACAATGTGTTCATCTTCTACATTCTTAGTGACAAAGTTTTTCACAATTGCTACTGCAGGTTCAACATTTATTTGTTCATCAGGTTCTACGCCTTTCTTTGCACTTTTGTTAACCACACTAGTTATCATAAAATGTTCCTTTACCTTGGCAGGGAAATGTATTTTCTCAATATAAGATTCAGGCAAAATATGATCAATAGTACAAACTTCAATATTTCTAGTAGGAACACAATTAACAATATATTTATATGGCGCATGATACTTGTTCCATTCCTTTTTGTGAATTTCAATATAAGAGGCAAAGACCTTAAACCAATTTGCAATAATTTGAGAATCAAGACCATAAAAAGTACTAATATTATGAAAGTTATCAGTTTCCATAAAAGATTTAATACATTCATAATCATAATTTACACCTGACTTTCTTCCTTTGTCATTCTCCCATGCTTCAGTATTTTCTTGAATACCGTCGAGAAGATCCCATTTAGCTTCTTATTTCATACGTGTAAATGATCCAGTACAAGAAGCATCCAATAAATCCTTATCATGAAGAGAAAACCTTGCACGAAAGTTATTATTAATAATATTATTAGGAAGCTCATGAATGGGATATTTGAGCATTAGTAACTTCAATCTCCCCCAAACTTGGGCAGTACTCTCTTTATCACTAGGCAAAAAATTATATATTTGATTTCGATCTTTATGAATCTCACTAGGAGGATAGAATTTAGAATAAAAGAGATGTACAATTTCCTCCCATTCAATAGATCGGCCATTTTTCAGCAACTTATACCATTCCCCAGCTCTGTCTTTTAATGATAAAGATAATAGATTTTTCTTAACTTGATCCATTGTAATACCTGCACACTTGAACAACTCGCATAATTTATGTATAAAAAGCAAATGATCACTAGGATGGACAGTTCCATCTCCAAAATAGCAGTTATCCATAACACGATCAACAATTTTTGTAGGTATTTTAAAAGGATCTAATTCAGCAGGTGGTGGTTCATCTACCACCTTAGCAGTGGTAGTAGCTTTAGAAAATAGGAAACTAAGTGTGTTATCCATATTGAAATAAAATAACAGATAGAAATAAAAGCAATACTCGCAGTAGAAATTTCCTTTACGAGTTTCACTCTTCAATAGCGCTTCACTCCCCGGCAACAGTGCCAGAAAATAGTCTTGATGACCCACAAGTATAGGGGGTGTATCGTAGTACTTTTGATAAATAAGAGTGTCGAACCCAACAAGGAACAGAAGGTGTTGACAAGCGGTTTGGATCAATGATTCACTATAAATACTAGCAAACATATTTTTAGGGATTTTTGGTAATGCAGATAAATAAAGTGTGAGTAAATAAAAGACAATAATAATAATTGCAGCAAGTGGCCTAATCCTTTCTTCAGCAAAGGACAAGCCGGTTGTATTACTTAAGATGACCAAACATTCTCGAGAACACATGGAAATATTGTCAAGTGCTTTCGCTTTATATAGTTGATTAATCTTCTTTGGTTGGATAAGTGTTGTGTGGGTGAACCTATGCTAATGTATTGACCTTACTTGGACTAATACATACTCGTGATTGTGATTATACCCCTTGCGAGCATCCGAAACTATAAGGAAGTAATTAAGATAAAAACCTAACCACAACATTAAACTCTGAGATCCTACACTCCCTTATGCAATGGTTTCCTAACGGGAGTTTAGGTTTCTGTCACTCCGGCAACCCCACAATTAGTAGCCAAATACACAATGTATTCCCCTAGGCCCATAAAGGTGAAGTATCATGTAGTCGACGTTCACATGACACCACTAGAAGAATAGCACTACAACTTAAATATCAAACCATCAAATATTACTCAACATGATTCCACTACTAACAACATGATTTCTACCATGTCCTCAAGAACTAAACGAACTACTCACGAGACATTATATGGATCAAGATCAGAGATGAAATAATGATAAGTAACATTCTGAACATGAGCAATAATCCAATGGTTCCACTCAATCGCATCAACTACAACAAGTAATCAACACCGGGAAAGTTTTCCCAAAGAACTATGCAAGATTCAACCCAATTGTTACAACGGGATGGCGGGATGATGATGGTGCTGGTGGTGATGATGATGATGGTCCCGATAAAGTCTAGCTTAATGACGGCGTTGATGGCAATGATCTCCCCTCTCCGGGAAGGAATCTCCCCGGCAGATTCCTGCCTGCCGGAGAGATCTTTCTCTCTCTGTAGTTTCCGCCCCGTTAAGGCGGCGGAATCTTTCCGTGGTCGCTCCCCTAGTCTTAGGTTTTTGGGAGGATTATATACGTGAAAGGGTGATGCCATAGGTGGGCCAGGGTGCCCACACCACCTGGTGGTGCGGCCAAGGAGGGACTCGCGCCTAGGGGTGGTGTAGGCCCCTGTGGCCCATCTCCACTTCTCCTTTTGGCTATCTTTGTCTTCTGAAAAAATAGGAATTTCCATATATTTTCTGGGATTTTCTGATCTTCGAAAATATTGCATCTGGACAACGCTTTTTCCATCAGAATCCTGACTCCGGCGATTCATCCTCCAAAAGTTATCAATCATGCAAAATAGATGAAATAACATAAGTATCATCTCTTAATATGAAACATATCAATGAATAACAATAAATTATGATATAAAATAGTGATGCAAAATGGATGTATCAACTAGCCATTAGTTTGAACTCGTTATATTCTACCAAATAAAAAGACAACAAAAAGAAAATTGTTAATATGTGGGTACTACCTCCATTCCACAATATAAGCCTTTTTGGGAAACTGTTTTAACTTGCCAAAAGGGATTATATTATAGAGCAAAGGGAGTACCTTTTAATCAGGCATAAAGTAGATACATACGTGAATCAACACTTAGATGGTCTCCATGTTGCAGCCGCACGACACCACGGCCGCTGCCGGGTGGATGCGATCGTGCGAGATCAATATGATACTGGATCAACGATTTCAAGAAGCTACAGTAGGCAGATGCCCTAGAAACCAGATGGAGAATCCGCTCGATCTGATTAACTAGACTATAAAGCCACGACGAGAAGGATGCTTACTTGGTCTCCGACAGAAGATAAAAAAACTTCCAGGCCATCACGATAGCCAAAAACTACAGAAGATGGACCATTTGTTTAGCTGGGCCTCGTTGTTCCTAGAAAATAGGTGCATTGATATGAGGATTAGATAGGCGACCTCAGCATACCTGGTCCAGCCCAAGGAAGGCCCACGACAAATATACGCCGGCCCATGAAGACTTTCGGGTGGCCAAGGCCCATGACGCCTTCGGATCCTTGGAGAGCAAGACTAGAGTAGATAGGAAATTCAAAGGGGTAAACCCTAGAACCTGTAATCGACTAGATCTGTGCCTAGGACCTGCCTAAGTCTATATAAAGGCCAGGAGGGCACGGCCTAGATCTCTATCTCATACTTCCGCATAACGCACCTTCACACCAGATTGCATCTACGCACCCCTGTAATCACCGGTTCCGCCGCAATCAAAGAGCAGACAAGTAGGAGTAGGGTTTTCCCTCCAGGGGCCTGAACCTGGGTAAACCTCGTGTCCCGTATTGCTTGTTTGCTAACTGTTCCATGATCTCCAGCATCCCCATCTTCTCCAAAACCCAAGTCCATAACAATGGGCATTGACGAGATTAAACCTCGTCAATTGGCGCCGTCTGTGGGAACTAGGGACGCTGATTGTGCGATCGTGACGGTCCCAACCCGAGCGATCTACAACTCTGCGGCGACGAAGAGTCACCTCCTCTTCGGCGCTTTCGACTTCACCGGCCACCATGAAGGACTTCGAGCCCGTAGGCGACGGACTCGAGATCCTGTTCGGGAGCTTCTGCTTCCAGGTGGGGCAAACCGGCACCCTCTGCCTCCCAGAGCGGGTGACCTTACCCTCAATCAGGCCCGCTTCATGGGCCCCACACCCTGTGCTATGCACATCATCATCAACAGATGAGTCATACGACAGCAGCAACTGCAACTCCGATCTATGCGATCCGCCATCAGATGAAGGGACCTACGGTTCCGGATCCGAAAGTTGCGGCAGCAGCGGACCAATCTACGAGCGCTACCAATGCGCCGTAGTCATCCAGGGCGACATGGAGCAGCAAACACCCAACCCGCCGCCCAACCCGACACCTAACCCGCAAGACCGAAACGGCGGGAACAGAAGAAGCCAGCCCCCCCACCCGAAGGGGACAACACCGGCCATGTCATCCACCTTAGCAAAGAAGGATGGGCCCAGGCACGTGCCGCCGTGGCGGGCAGCACGATCCTGCCTGCAGACGCCTCACGGGACCTGCTGATGGCCTACCATCTGCTCCTGATCGAGGAGCACAAGAAGCAGGTCAAGATGCAAGAGGTGCTTGACAAACGCAAGCAAGCAGCCTCAGAGTCCAGTGCGCGACGAGCTGCGCTCTCCGCCATGGGCATCGGCTCCAGCTCGAACGGCAACCACGACGACAAGCACCGCTCCCAGACGGAAAACATGGACCCCAAGGAGCGCCGTGAGGTGACCCGAACCCTCCACGCATCCTTCATGGAGATGGATGCTGACGGTAACATCATCCCGAAGACGCCGCAAGCTGCGATCGTAGCAGCCACTGCGTACCTCGCGGCCCACCCACCTCCGGAGGGGACCCAAAAAGAGCCATGCACAAGTCCGCACTCACCGGACTCGGACTCGTTGGAGCTGCGCTCCATCAAGAAACTCCTACGGAGCCGAAAAAGAAAGCTACTGTCAGGTTCGACCGCATCCCCACTCCTTCATCCGAAGAAGAAGACCATGACCTTCCTCGAAGGCACAAGAGCTCGCGTCATTGCAGCCGTGATTACGACGCCAGAGACGCGCTAACACAGCGCAAAATCGACAAAGCGCGAGCCAAGCGCGCATGCTCGTCTGAATCTGAGATGGACGAAGACGAAGGAGAACTCTGCGGAGCCCGGTGCTTCAGCAGATCTATCCGATGGACACGGATGTCGTGAAATTTCAAGCTTCCTTCGGATACTCCGAAGTTCGACGACACACAAGACCCCAAGGCATGGCTCAGCGACCACCTGTCATCCGTCAAGCTGCACGGTGGAAACAAGGAAACCGCCATGCAATGCCTTCAGCTGCAGCTGACAGGCGCAGCTCGGATCTGGCTTAGCAGCCTATCCTCAGGATCCATCCGAAGCTGGGAGGAGCTGGCTTATAGTTTCATCCGAAACTTCAAATGCACCAATAAGAGGCCCGCCTCGATCGAGGAGTTGCGAGCCTGCACTCAACGAACGGGCGAATCCATTCGCTCGTACATACTACGCTGGTCCAACACCAAAAACTCCGCGGCGCACATCTCCGAAGAAAGGGCCATCGACGCCTTCAAGGACGGCGTCAAGCGCCAGGACTTCAAGGAGGAACTCTGGCGCGTCAAACCTAAGACACTCGACCACCTCATGGACATCGCCAACAGGTGGGGTGACGGCGAAGATTCCGTCCACCGCGGGCACAATCGGAGGAAGAGGACGATTATGGCCGACGACGGGAATGCCGTAACAAGAGGAGACCGCGTGTCTACGACGATCGCGATGGACCCGACATGGTCGCGGCAGGCTACACCGATCGCCGCAACGATGCCCACCGCAACAGTGGCGGATACCGCGGAGGCAACTTCCGCGATGGAGGACGCCCAGCACAGTCGTGGCAGCGCCGCGATCGCGATAACGAACCCTCAGCATACGAAAAACTTGCGGGTCCATGCACCATCCACTTCTACATCGACAAGCAGGATGGTAAGAAGAAGGCAATCCACATGCTCAAGGACTGCCGAGAGTTCCAGAATCTCGAAGACGCTTATAGCGAAACCGAGTCCACAGCTGCACTCGAAGACGCCGTCGACACACTCGACGAAGCACGAGACATAGCAGCAGCTCGATCAGCGGTGTACCAGCAGAGTCTCCGCAACTATCATAGCCGACGGCTGCGCCCAAGGTCCTTCCTCGAAGGAGACCTCGTCTTGCAACTCAAGCAAGAGCGACCGAAGAAATTCGAGTCACCATGGGAAGGACCCTACATCGTCACCGAAGTCATCCCAGGTGGCGCCTACCGCCTCAAGCACGTGGAGTCTGGAGTCGCATACTCCAACCCATGGAATGTCGCACAGCTGCGACGATTCTACCCCTAGCTACCTACCCCTTTACTTTCAATAAGACTATTCAGCCAAGGCTACTCAGCCGAACAATGTACCTCCTCCATTACGATATAAATAAAGCTAAGTGTCTCGCCCCAAAAATTTCGTTTTTCTATCGGCACTTTTACTTCATGCTACAAACGCACTCGGGGGCTCCCCCCACCACACGATTTCGTCGACTGAGGATAACACGTGTACGCCTGAGTAGCTGACCACGTCAGGCTAACGAAAAGGACACGTATGCGAACAAAGCACTACGTGCTCAAACAACAACCAAACCTTTATAACAAAGGGCAAAACACGCCCAGTCAAATATATACAAATTTTACATTTATCTCTTTTACAGGCACTACCTATTCTGAAGAATAACCTGAGCACGCTACTCAAATAGATCTATGATCTCTTCGGCATACTGCCCTACAGCCGCGTAACGCGGACGCATATCCCACACACCACCATCTGGTTAAGGGGGTGGTCCAGCCGCTACAACGGACAGATCTACATCAGGGCGATGCAGCCTCACAAGGGACAACGCAGCCTTCACTCCTGCGACAAGCTGATGCCGCACCAACTCCTTGACACAATTCACGTTCCGAAACTTCGACAGAAGACCAGAAAGGGTTGTTGGTGCAGCATCCAACAGAAACATCACATGCAGAACCGACGCGAGCGAAGTCTGCACCTGACGAAGCACCTGCGATACTTGGTGAACACGATCTTGCACCGTTGCAAGGACCATACCACGGTCACGATCCATCCAGAAGAACCCGCCGGCTTCCATGTCCTGTTGAGTCAAACAATTGACCCGAACAGCAACACGCTCCTTCTCCTCCCTTGGAGCAAGGTTAACACCTGCAATACTTGCACAAATGTAAGATGCAATGCCAGCAGGCGCATCCGAAGAAATGGCCAACAACTCGAAAAACTTACATTGAAGCTACTCGGATAATCGAAGCAATTCCGCCATCAAGTACTCCTCTCTGGCAGCACCGCGATCCGCCTTGGACTTCCAAATGTCGGCATGGCCACGCACCCCAAGCAACTCTTTCTCGAGACTATGAACACGGTCTCAAAGAAACGCAAGCTGCGACGAATCATCCAAGGATGGCCGCAGCCGCGCTGCAGGCGAGGTGTCAACGGGATCAGCACCCGAAGGACCCTAGATCAACAGAAAGTCAAAGACATCAACACGCAAACGAAGGAGCACATAACTCAACAAATTCATTAAGTGCATCAAAAGCCACTATGTGGCACAAGGGTTTGTTCATCAAAATAATTACAACAAAAGATACTACAACTATCCTACAGCTACAGCGCCTAAGACGCGGCACCCTAAGTAGCCTTGGAGCCGGATTGCCTCGCCTTAGCTTCCCCCTGCTGCCGTAGTGCGTACTCGGCCAGCAGATCAATCAGCTTCGGCCATAACGCTTACAGCGAGCAGAATAGGTAGCGAAGGCTACCTCGGATCCATCAGCAGTCGTCGGCATCCGGGAAGTGACCTGGGGAAGGTCCAGCTCCGCCCCAGCCGCCAAGGCCATTGCCAGCCCGACGGATGCACCGATGCCCTTCTGCTTGTGCTTGTACGCCGCAGGTGCTTCGGCTGACAGCGCCTCCACCAGAGCATCAACATCATCAAGGGCCGCGCCCTTGGGGACAAGCTCCTTGTAGAAGCGCCCAATAACCTCCTTGGCCTTGGCAAGCGAGCTGACGACGGTGCCGCAGCGATCTTCAACCGCCGCAGCAGCAGCATCCAGAGCACTCCCGTGCTCCAGAGCACCGCGATCAAACTCGATGCCTGCGGCATCTAAAACAACAAGGAAGAAGAATGAACGACAGCACCACACAAGAAAGACAAGGAAAGCAAAAATAGGACGGCGAAGATACTCACCCGAAACAGCCTTGGCAGCCGCCATAAGCTTGCTGGCCACCTCTCTCTCGCGTGAAGCCGTGGCGGTAGCAAGCTGATCCTCGCGGTCCGTGGCCTCCCGCTGCAGGCGCTCCTTAGCCTCGGCCGCAGTGGCCAGCTCCAGCTCGAGGCGCTCTTTCGCACCAATGGCGACCTCGGCCTTCTTCTCCACTTGACCGAGGCTCTTTTTGAGAGCATCAATCTCACGAAGGAAGGTGTTGTGCTCCTCTGCATTCAAATAATACAAGCGTCAGATAACAGGACAAGAATACAAGAAGAAGCAAACATCAAGGCATAAAAGTACCTTGAAGCTGTTTGAGGCTGGCCTCCAGCACCAGGTGCTGCTGCACCAGTCGTTTGGCATCCTGCACAAAAGGCTGCAGGAAAAAGACCTACTAGTCAAGAGAAGGACTCGGGGGCTACGCCCAAAAGAAAGAGCAGAAACAAATTACACACACGAAAGCGCTCGGGGGCTCCCCCGAGACTCGAAAGAAGAACACGCAACAAAAACTCCTTTACAGACGCTCGGGGGCTTCCCCCGTGGCAAGAGGCAGAACTACTCACATGATCCGATGGCGACTCCGAAGGTCCACTGGCAACATTCTGAGGCGCAACCACCTGAACCTCCCGTGGAGAAGGGTTCGGAGCAGCGCCCCCAGAGGTAGCCACCGTCTGAGGAGGAGGAGACGCGACTTTCGACTCCCCCATCATCTCCCGAGCACCATCGCTGGAGGAGTCGTTGGAAGAGTGCCTGCACAAGGACAAATTAGCACAAGTACAAAGTAAACAGGCAAGAAAAAGCAGTGCAGGACAAAGGAAACTTACGAGTCAAGCTCGCTCAGGTTGAAGATAGGAGGGGTCCTCCGGACTTTCTTCTCCTCTTTCTTCTCTTCCTTCTTCTCTTCCTTCTTCCGCTTTGCCGGTGGGTGCGGCGCTACAGCCCGCACGGGAACGGAAGGAATCGGAGAGGAAGAGCCTCCATGCCCACCACTGTGACGTTCAAGACATAGCGGGTTCCTAGGAGTCGGAGGAGTCGAGGCATCCGAAGACTCGCTGGAGCTCCGTGACCGTTTGCGAGTGTGGTCCTCGCTCGACTCGTTGTCCTCTTCAGCCGGAGACCGTGCCGACGACAGCTCGGACATGGAATCCACCACATCATTATCTGGAGCATCCGGAAATACTTCGGGTAATGGAGGCGACATGCCCGACACTTTGAAGCTCTGCACAAGAGTAGCAAATTTTGTTAGCAAACAAATGCAAACACAATGCAGTCAAAAACAGCGCTACGCGCACGGATCTACACACCAACCTTGAACTTCAGCAGCGAACGAAGGGCCCTGTCGAGATCTCCCTGGGATAATTTCTCAGCCGAAACCCTCGTCAGATCACGGCGGCCAGCATAAAGAAACATCGGGTGCACCCTAGCCTGGAGTGGCTGCACCCGACGCTCAAGAAATGTGCAGATGATATCCACACCGTTCACTTCCTTCTCCGGAATCAACTGGAGATCCTCCACTCGACGATAGAGAGACTCTATCTCCGCTACCTCGCCATCCAAGATCTGGTTTTTCCAGGACCTCTTCGGCTCGATCTTTTGGGAGGGGTCGAAAGGAACAAGACCAAAATGCTGCCCAGCCACTGTTGAGTCGCGAATATAAACCCATCGCCTCCGCCAGTACTGGACAGATTCGAACATGGAAAAAGAAAAGAAAAGCAGGTTTGAGGGAGATGATGCAACCCCCAATGGGATAAACACCATCCGAACCAGATTGCCTCTTCACGGAATAGAGTTTCTGGAAGAGTCCAAAGTGCGGCTCGATACTGAGCCAGCACTTGCATAAAGTGATAAAACAAGCAATGTGAAGAAGAGAATTGGGGGAAAGATGATGCAATTGGACACCGTAAAGAAAAAGCAGTCCACGAAGGAAGTCGTGGACTGAGAAGGAAAATCCGCGAATAACGAAGGCGAGGAACATAACCCTAAACCCAGCGGGGGGACGGGGGATTACCTTGTTGCCTGGGAGTTTTACAGCCTCTCTATCCTGCGGGATCAAGCCCCGCTGACGAAGCTTGCGGAGATCACTCTCCCGCGTCTCCGATCGCTGCCAGCCACCATCGGTGAGACGGGTAGCGGCGACACTCTTCTTCCCTCCACCAGCGCTGGTACCAACCGCAGAAGAAGACTTCTTCGGCTTTCCCATCGCGGTACGGCGGCGCCGGTGGCGAGAACCCATGATGGAAGAAGGAAATGTGAAAGGATATTCCAGCGCGCAGCAAGAACTCTCAGAGAACAAGGAAGCAGTGAAACGAGAATAGCTGCGGTGAAAACAAACTAAAGTTTTCCCCAATGATTATAAAGACGAAGACGATGCACGACAACCGTACATCGAGAAGACCTAACGCCAACGGCAGGATCTGGCCATACACGTGTCAGCATCGCAACGAACTGTCGCTAACACGCCGTCCACTATGCGCGGAAATCGAGGCGACACCGTAATTATCTCCACGCCGCACGTGACCGGTCAATTCAAGGTCAGAAAGTGGGACCCATGTTCGTCCAGTCAAGTCATCTCTGGCGCAGCAGACGCTTGAGGTCATCGATCGTCAGCACTGACGTCATCAAAAGCTACACTAGCAACAGCTACAATTTCTTCGGCTTCAAAGCTAAGAGTACTCACTCGAATCTACGATTCGACCAATTACTCGGGGGCTACTCCTATTAGGAGCGCTAGCCGCGCACCCAAAAAGGAACAACACGTTGCAGCACTGAACTGTTTTTTCGAGTTCTACGTTGAGTTTACGACTCCACTACGGACTCGGGGGCTACTCCCATAGGGAGGATGGATTTAAGCATCCGAAAAAATTTGTGTCCTACGGACCTGACACTGAACAACGGCTGAATTAAAGTCTCCGCTCGAGTCTACGACTCGAACAGACACTCGGGGGCTACTCCCATAGGGAGCGCTGGTCGCGCACCCTATAAATCTTCGACTGTGATCTTTCGGATCAGTACACAAAAACTTTCTGGCAACTCTGCCCTAATTAACGCTAAGTGAGTAACATTCTCCTTGGCCACCCGAAACACCTCCGCGGTGATAAAATTCGGATGCTATGTCTGCGACGCAAAGATAAGACCTACAGATATCATCTGATGGCCTAGTAACGCACACGACTGCGCTCTGCTAGTATAAACCCGTGCCAACAGGCGCGATGAAAAATCCCGACGGACGCGTTGGGTACATTAATTAAATTCATTGGAATTCCACTCCTGTAAGTCCTCCACGGCCTGAGTTGAATTACGCCAGCATATGTTCCGGGTTTGAGTCGAGGGACTCGAACCTGAAGAAGATCGTGTTGTTTTGCCCTAAGACAGTTAACTGACGCTGATCCGTCGGGAGAGTCAGGCACACGCATCAACAATCCCTACACATTCTCTTGAAAGACATAGTTGCATCCGAAGGATTGAAGAGTCCTCAGCCGAATCTACGATTTGACTGATCACTCGGGGGCTACTGACATGGTTATACCCCACGGATACACAACCTCAGCATACCTGGTCCAGCCCAAGGAAGGCCCACGGCAAATATACGCCGGCCCATGAAGACTTTCGGGTGGCCAAGGCCCATGACGCCTTCGGATCCTTAGAGAGCAAGACTAGAGTAGATAGGAAATTCAAAGGGGTAAACCCTAGAACCTGTAACCGACTAGATCTGTGCCTAGGACCTGCCTAAGTCTATATAAAGGCCAGGAGGGCACGACCCAGATCTCTATCTCATACTTCCGCATAACGCACCTTCACGCCAGATCGCATCTGCGCACCCCTGTAATCACCGGTTCCGCCGTAATCAAAGAGCAGACAAGCAGGAGTAGTGTTTTCCCTCCGGGGGCCTGAACCTGGGTAAACCTCGTGTCCCGTATTGCTTGTTTGCTAACCATTCCACGATCTCCAGCATCCCCATCTTCTCTAAAACCCAAGTCCATAATAATGGGCATTGACGAGATTAAACCTCGTCAATTAACACCAATCAGACAATTACTACGACCATTAGTACCTGCCAAATACATTGAGGGGGCGACCGGTTAGGGGGGATCTGACCCCTGCTAGCCCATGTCTTCGCCCTGCCTCCTAGGCGCCATCGTGAAGGTCAGCGTTGGTGTGAGAGTAGAGTTGAGGCAGATTTATTTGTCCGGACGCCGGTCCCACCCTCCCAACAGCGCACCATGGCAAAAGACCCTAACCCTAACTACTAGTGAAGGAACAAGGTCCCCCTACCTCCCGTCGTTGGAGCGACAAGTGGAGGGAGAGGGGATCAGCGCCCTCGACGGCTGAGATCCAGGGATGGAGTTGGTGTTGTCGCCGCCTACTAGAGGAGGCACAAACGAGGACTTTTTGGTTACTTCCTCAATTTGAAGCTGAATGCACATGACAAAGTTATATTTTCTACGGGTAGAGAACGAAGACGTGCAGATAGAATTGCAACCTGTGTGGAGCCGATGGAAGAAAAATCGTCTAGTTGCAGCGAGAGGCCGGAGATATCTGGTACATGAACGATTCATAGAGTTTCATTGTCATATTATTTCACATCGTGCAACCGCGGCACATTTCTTCTCCAGATGGGGGATGTGATGAATTCATTGTCTAGGCTTCATGCGATGACGAGAGGTACGAAATGTATGGTGGTATCTTCGTCATGAGCTTTGAGCTTAGGCTGCGACAAGCGGCAGAATGGCTCCCTCGCGGGGACCAAGGCGCTGAAGGTGGGGTTTCCCCCCCCCCCCCCCACATGTGCATGTAGCATACAAGCTCAATTTCAGTTAAGTATTTGGGGATTTTTAGGGATTTCGATATACTATCCGGCAATTATAAGAGATGAAATTTGTGGAGGAGAGATTATAATTGAGATTAAGAAGTTGAAAAGACAAACTATTATTATTGGAAAAGATTGATTCTTATTAATAGGTTTTGCTTCGGTATCCCCTCTTCTCTAAACTTTGAAACTGAAAACATAAAAAAGACCAGGATTAAACGATACCCTTTCATTCGGATCATGAAAGGTATAGACTAATCCTGGCTATCCTTGTGTTCTTAATTTCGTATTAATTTCGTAAGTTTGCGTGAGAGAGAGCACACCGAAGCTCGTTAATTTGGAAGACAGGTATGGACGTTTCATCATTCGGGAGAAAATGACACAGAACTACCACATTTAAGGCGATCTTGTTAAAAATCTACCACCTTTGGGTTTTTTGACACATAAAAACCACTTTTGGGGTATGTGTGTGTGACAGAAAGCTCTAACTGGCCGTGTTTAGGCATCTAACAACATTTCTAGCAGGTGGGGCCCGTTGTCAGTGCTGGCGTGGCACACACTTGACGGAGGGAGGCAACGGCAGTGAAGCGCGCGTTGAAGGGGGTCGTTAGGGCAGCCCGCTCCCTGTCGATTTCAACAGCTACCTCCAGCTCTGTTTCCCCACTCTTCCCCAGCCCGTCGCCGCTGTGTCACCGCACCGCCGCCGCGTCTTCTCCCCGTCACCGACCATTGTCGCCATGGTTTCGTGGAGCGATGGAGAAGAGTCGACGCACTACCTGACCTCGTCTGATGATGTGAGTACTCTACACCTGTAGATCTCCTGCACCTGCGTTTTTCGATTTATAGTTGAATTGGATTTGGATTCAGGTGGTTCCTTCTCTAATTTCTGCCACGTCTCAACATGTTAGAGTATGAACAACACCTACGATTCAGATTTTTGCGGTTTAGCCGACGATGGGGAGGAGCCTGTGCTCTGCAAGTGTGGATTTGTGGCTGCCAAGTTTGTAGCTTGGGGGCTGTAACACTGGAAGGAGGTACCTAGCTTGTGAAGGGCAGCAGGTATGTGAGCATTTCCTAATTAGTATAGATAGTCAGTGTTGGTAATCTCAGTATGTGTTAATTTATAGTCTTCCTTAAATGATGTAGGAAGGAGAGAAGTGTTCATATGTGCATTGGGTTGATCCAGTGTGGCCAGATTCTCTGATGAAAGCAATGGGCAAGCTATGGGAGATGTTTGAAGAAGCTAAACACGGCAAGGTGAATGATGCACTGGACAATGTTGAGAAGAAGTTTGATTTTGAAGACCAAATTAATAAGTTGAACCAAGATTTGAAGAAAGATCAGGATGAAGTTGAAAAAGAAGTGAAAGAGAATCAGGTGACTTTAGCCCTCAAGGCTAAAGCTGAACAAGCTCTCATGGCTGCAAGGGCTGAAATTTAGGAGAAAATGACCACTGAAGCAACAACTGTCAACATGCACAAATATTTGTTGGTGAAGGCAGAGAAATAAAAGGACAAGTACATGGAGGAGAAGAGGAAGCTGCAGTGCATTGTATCAGATTTGTTGAAGGAGAAAGAGGGCTACAGGGTCAAGTTCAAGAAGATAAAGGAGATTGTTGAGATGTAGTTTTATTATGATGTGAGCAATGGTTTAATTATGCTTTGAACAATGTTTTTATTATGATGTGAGATATAATATGTAGTGAACAATGGAAATTATCTTAATTATGAGCTTGTTGTGAACAATCTTTGTTGTATACTTCACTCAAATTGTTGTTGACCAGATCTGTCTTGCAGTTTGTATCAAAGGCCCACCTTGCCCATGTGTTCACAGGAATTTTGGACAACCACTGCCAAGCAAGCTCACACTGCTTCTTCATTTCTTCCATTGCATTGTCAAAACCATGTTTGGTGTAAGAATAAGCAGCATTGTCCATGCATTTCTTCAAATCCTCTCCTCTGAAGCCTGCTGTCTGAAAGTTGGCATAAATATGCCTAAGACAGAATCTGTGGGGAGAGTTTGGAAACACATTTGAGACAGCTTTGATTAGCCCCTTCTGTCTGTCAGACATTATTGTGTAGTGGCCAAACTGTCCTTCTTCTCCACCTAGGGCTTCCTTCAATTGTTCAAAGAAACCACTGCCAATTAGCAGTATCTTCCTTAGCAACTACAGCCCATGCAATAGGATAGATATTATTGTTGCCATGTCTACCAGTAGCAGCTAAAATTTGAGATCCTGTTGTGAGTTTGATGAAGCGGCCATCTAAGCCAATGAAGGGCCTGCATCCTTCAATAAATCCAAGCCTTGCAGCATTGACACAAAAGAAAAGGCCATGAAATCTAGGCTTGTCACTGATAAACACTTGCTTCCCTTTTTTAATTGCTTCCTGCTCTTCTTCTGTTGGGCCAGTAACAGTGGTGACAATACACCTTGAACCTGGATTTTTATCTATAACAGTTTGCAAGTAGTCTCTAATTTTGTGGTACTGCCTCTTGTGATCCCCCATCACCTTTTCCCTTGCTTTAGTCTTTGCCCTATAGGCCATTTTCTTTGGCATTTCAACACCAAAATCCTTTTTTGCTTTGTCAACTATGGTTCTGATGCCTGTGTTTGGATCAGACCTGAAGTTGTCAACATACATATTGCTCTGAAACTTGCTGGTAACTCTATTGCTTGATGGTTTAGTTGGACAACAGTGCTCCAAATGCATTTTCTTTACACAGAAAGTGCTCTCATGCTTGATTTTTGAAGCTGACATAAAGAACTGGCAGTTGTACTTCTCTTTCTTTGCTGGCTTACAACAAACAATAATTCTATCTGGCCCATTTCTGTGGTAATGGAAATTCCTAACTTGAGCTATGTGAAGCTGACACAATGTCTGCATAAACTGATAAACATCCTTGAAACATAGCTTCAGCCTAAACTGTTGCTCAGGATTTTCCCTAGTTTCATCATACCACACCCTCTTTGGTTGCTTCTTTGCTCTGATTTTTCTCCCATTTGGCAGCACAAATGGTAGAGGCTCAAATCCATCATCCTCTTCTTCTCCCAGGAAACCTAACTGCTCATCATCTTCTAGATCAGAAGGAGCTCAGTCTTCCTTTCCTGGTAATTCATCTTCACAATGTGACCTTGTAGTAGGGCCCCTCCTCCTCACTCTTTTCTTCACTTGTTGCTCTATAAAAATATCCCCTGGCTCTGTCTCATCCTCATGCAGTTGCTCATCAGCCTTTCTCTTCATCTTAGCTGCTATTCTTTTGTTACTCTCCTCTATTTCCTTCCTCCTCATCTCCTCTAACTGAACTAGGTCAACCTGGCATGGATACATCCAACTGTCACTGCCATCAGATGCTTCTCCCTCATCTTCTTCTTCATCTCCCACATCTTCATCTTCTGACATCCAATTGTCAGCATTATGTGTGCACAAAGGCCAAAATTACAAACTGTTCTGGGTCTCAATGAGTTTATGACCATGCTCTTCCTCCTCTAAATCACATGACATGTGACTTGGATAAGATTTTGCATATAATTTTTCTGCCTCCTTGGACTTCACAGGAGACACAATAATTGCTTGTTTACTCTCGTCTCTCATCACAGTTAAAACCAGTTTTTTAGACCTTTCATACTTCCTGACCATCTCTTCCACCTTACAGTTGCTATCCACAATTTCTAGTCCATTCAGTCCCTCCCCTTCTGATTTTACATAGTACATTGAATCAGAAAGACCATAACCTTCCTTCTCCATCAGTGACAACAAATTCAAAAACCTAATATCTGATCTTAGCATTTTAGTTTGCACAAATTTAGCACCATCAAATTGAATGTAAAGATCCTAAATCTCCGAATGTGGCCTAAAACAAAGATAAGAGAATGTGCAATCATAAGAGAATGTGCAACCATCAAATTATTTTATACTGCTAAATCACACTAAATCACACACAAATCATAACTGTTCAATCCCCAAATTCAGAAAAGAGAAAAATGAACCTTACCCGCCGTCGGAGCCATAGTGGCTGAGCGGGTCCTCGCTTAGCTGGCTCGCCGTAGCCAGCTGCAGCTACGCTGAAGAAGATTCCGGCTGAGCTGAAGAAGCTTCCTGCTCCGGCTCCAACGCGGCGTCCTAGTCCGGCCCCGGCGCGAGATCCATCGACTCGTGGTCTTCATCAGAGTCCAAATCGATGGACCCCATATTGAATCCAGGCCCGAAGAGCACCTGCCGCACGAAACGACCGCCGCCGCCTCCACTTGGACCCCCTCCGTCGCCGTCCTCTGTCCCGCCGCCACTCACCATTGCTGTTCGAGCGGCAAACTAACTGAAACAGCTGACCGCGAGGGGACAGTGGCTGTCCTAACGACCCCCTTCGACGCGCGCTTCATGGCCGTTGCCTCCCTCCGTCAAGTGCGTGGCACGCCAGCACTGACAACGGACCCCACCTGCCAGAAATGCCGTCAGATGCCTAAACATGGCCAGTTAGAGCTTTCTGTCACACCCATACCCTAAAAGTGGTTTTTATGTGTCAAAAAAATCCAAAGATGATAGATTTTTAACAAAATCATCTCAAATGTGATAGTTTTGCATCATTTTCTCCATCATTCGGGCCTAGCTTAACCTGAGTACCAAACATACCAACCGAGTGGCTTGCCCACTCTGTTATCCGCGTAAGCAGACCATCTCATCCCAATTCGATACCTCATCGCACCCCATCCGCTTCGACTCTCCGGGAGCCGAGGTCGTCGCCTTGCTCCCCAACTCCACGGCTTCGCCCCACCAGCCCCAATGGCGACCGCGTGCCCGCCGCTCTCGCTGCCGTCCACCTCCCTCCTCCGCAGGTCAACCCGCGCCGGCCCTTCCCGCCGCCCGCTCCCCTCCGTCCGCTGCAGCGCCGTCGGAGGTGAGCTGCCTCCTCCCCTGCTCGCCCATTGGGTGGCTTGGCTGAAGATTTGATGGGGAGTATCAGGCGTCTAGAGATAATTTTCGTTTTGCGGGTCTTCCAGAGGCTGTTGCGGAGGCTGCGGTGGCCGGGACGGTGGAGGAGCCGCTGCTGGTGAGCGCAATCAGGGGGAAGAAGGTGGACAGGCCGCCGGTCTGGCTCATGAGGCAGGCCGGGAGGTACATGAAGGCAGGTTTACTTTAATTTACCACGTGATCTGCAACTCCGCTTATTATTTTCGCAAGCATTGTACAAGTAGCATCCATATGTGCATTTATAGAAATATAGTCGAAATCAGTTAGAGGAAGGGAGTTAAGAACTCAAGATGCAATTCGAGAAAGACAATCTAAATTACTTGCCGTGTTATGGCTTCAGTAAAAAATCGAGAAACCATAGAATTGTAATAAGATCATACCTGGTTGCAAACTTAGAGTAACAGGGTAAGCGAGGTGTGACTAGTTAAGTTAACTAGAGCAATACTGCCAAAACTTTCTGCAGAATGCAGAAACAAGATCAGTCTCTTAGACGGATGAGACTGATCACACCTGATCAGTGATCAATTCTGGCACAATGAATTTACGAGTTATTTTACACAATGAATTTACAAGCAGATGAGTTTGCAACGGTAGACCTATCTCCTGAAAAGAGTTCAGTAAACAAGGGAACGAAGCGACCGATAACGTCCCCTCGGGGAGGAGTGGCCACTCAACCTATTTTCCAAAGCCTCCAGGGGAGATTTTATTTACAGTCATGTTCATAAAAAACAAACACAAGTTATTGGACAACAAAAATATATTTTAGTTATTGCAAAGTAAACATGAATGTGCATGGTATTTACCACTATGGTGAGGCAGCGAGCTATGGCTGTTTTCTGTTTGAATAATTACAGACGACTCTTTTCCTTTGGTCTATTTTTCTTCTGTATTAAGAAAAAGGGTCCTTCGTCCTTTAACATGTTTTTTTTTCATGTTGGTTTTGTGATTTTTGTAACAGAGCTACCAAAATCTCTGTGAGCGGTATCCTTTGTTCCGTGAAAGATCAGAAAATGTTGACCTTGTTGTTGAGATCTCTCTGCAACCATGGAAAGTTTTCAAGCCTGATGGAGTAAGCTGTGGACTTTGACCCTTTCTGTATGTTTTTTGAAGTTTCTCTTTTGCAAGTTTCAAAGGTTTTGCATGACTTGAGATGCTGCCAATGTCTGATGTTCAATAACTGATGCAATTTCCTGTTATGCTTTTTCCTAGGTCATCTTGTTCTCTGATATCCTTACTCCACTTCCTGGGATGAACATACCTTTTGACATTGTGAAAGGAAAGGGTCCAGTGATATATGATCCCTTGAGAACAGCAGAGGCTGTGAATGAAGTCAGAGAATTTGTTCCAGGAGAGTGGGTCCCATATGTAGGACAGGCTTTAAATATACTGCGAGAAGAGGTTAGTATGCTCTTCAAAATCCAAGCATAGAAATTAGAAAGATGTGATCATTTCAAAAGGATTCTTGATAGAAATAGGTAGTCATTTACACTTTTATCATGCTCACTCGACACCTGTCTTCTTCCAAGTTTTACATTCTAATACGAGTAGATCAATTATCTTAAGGTTCTCACTATTTGTATTGATTTCTGTATGTTGCATTACTTGGAGCTTTTCAGATTAATTAAAATACCGTAGATAAGTCAAATCATGATAGCGTAACCAATCTGAGCAGCTCATGTGCATGAGTTTTTCATGGGTTTGATTGAAACTCCACATTTTAAAAGCTGTAATGTTGGAATCTGAGTTAGTGTATTAGTATTGTCCTAGGAGAGTTTAGAGTATTCTAGTGGAGTGTTAGTAGATTAGTAGTATGTCCTACTAGATTCTAGACTATTCTAGTGTATGAATGGAGATGTAATACTAAACTGAGCTATATATAAGAGGGTGTGGAGGTCCAAGGGACCAATCCCATCCAGAAATTTCCCCCCAAAACCTACATGGTATCAGAGCTAGGATCCTCCTCGTAACCCTAGCTACCACCGTTCCACCACTGCAGCACCCATCCTGGCTCTTGTTGTCAACAACACTGAGCACATTGTAGTCACCTAAGCGGTGGGAGGCCGCACACGATTGCTCTTTGCAGGCAGTAGCCACCTCATGTTGCATGTGTTGTGTGAGGCTTGGTTGCTGCTCCGCACGGGCGTTTCTCAGGGAGCTAGTTAGAATGGTGCAGTTGAGGTGTTGATAGGAGGATACTAAGTTAGCGAGGTTGTATTTGGGGACCAAGAGAAATTGGAGGTGGAGGAGGACCTCTGATCTGGTCGGAGATGGGCAGATGCAGAGGTGATGGTGATGGCTGGAGCTGTGCGGTGCTGGGCTGTGGTCGTGGAAGGAGACAACTGGGTGAGGTCTCCAGTTTGGTTGTTCTTGGCTGCGGGAAGAGGCGAGCTGCAGAGCTGCAGGGTGTGGAAGCCTGAGGTATGAACCGCAGGTACAACCATACAAGGGAGTGCTCCCTGCAGGTGGGTGCTATGATGTTGCTGGACAAGATTCGGTTTCAGGAGGAGGCATGTGTCATTGCTGTGTTGCAGCAGAGAAGAGGTGTCTAGGAGGGAGCAGCTGCTGGAGTTGATTTGGGCGGCTGTGAGGAGCAAAGGGAACAGAGCTTGTTGCTAGGAGAAGAGGAGAGAATGGAATGGATCTGAGAGAGAGGTAGAGACCGTGGTTCCGTGGAACCGGAATTGATGAAGAGGCAATGACAATGCTCAAGCTGATGATGGAAGGCGTGTGGTGCTGCCGTTGTAGGCGCCGGTGTGAGAAGGCGCATGGTTGGAGAGGCAATGGTGGACCAAAGTGAGAAGGATTGGAGGTGGCTAGCTTGATGCAAAGTTTGTGCATGGTGAGGCAGCTGTTGCTCTGTAGGAGCTGTTGTTGAGGTGAGGCAGCCGTATTTCTGCGGGAACAGGAGTTGATGAAGAGGCAATGAAGATGCTCAAGCTGATGATGGAAGGTGTGTGGTGCCGCCATTGTAGGCACCGGTGTGAGAAGGTGCATGGTTGGAGAGGAAACAATGGACCAACGCGAGAAGGATCGGAGGTGGCTAGCTTGATGCAAAGTTTGTGTGCTTGAATTTTCAGTGTCGAATGGGTGCTTGACTGCAGATGGTGAAAGACCGATGAGCAAGAGCTAGAGTAATGCTCTTACAACGGCACTGCTTGCAAGCTAGATGTGTGGTGGTTGTAGTAAGTTTCATGGAGTTGTAGCAAGATGGCCATGGTGATTAACCCATGCCCATCTTGAGGGGGAGTGTTGGAATCTGAGTTAGTGTATCAGTATTGTCCTTTGGTCAGCCTAATCCATTTAAACATTTAGATAGTGTTGATATCATCTGTACTTTTGGAGACTGGCTTACACGAGTCTTGTGATATAGGACAGCCGAGGATTTTATCCTCTCCGTTGCAATAGGCGCCCTCCATATTTTGATATGAATTGCATGCAGTTCATTGGCATTGGTATCAGTAATACCATTACTTTCTGATTGTGTACAATTGCACAATAGCACATCGAGTTATGGGGTTATACATGTTATTTGGCATGACGAGGCTTGATATTGCAATTGTTTCTAAAAGCACTTCCATTACAGTACGTTTAGATTATTTATTTATAACACCATTTCTGAATTTTACCCAAAATGCATGTCAATGTTCCTGTTCGTAAAAAAAATTCTATATTTTTTGATTGTTTAAATTGAAAGAATGCCCTGCTTCGCCTATTTGGAAATGGTATTGATATTCCTGAAAGAGTGTGTGAGGGTAGAGCATTCGTTTCTGTTGTTGTTTTAACAGTTGTCATTGTAACAGAGTGATTCCACACTTTTTTTCTCAGGTTAAGAATGAAGCTGCTGTACTCGGGTTTGTTGGAGCTCCCTTTACCCTGGCATCTTATTGCGTGGAAGGAGGTTCATCAAAGAACTTCTCGAAGATTAAGAAAATGGCCTTCGCTGAGCCAGAGGTACGCAAACAATCCTAGTTTAAATAGAATATTGCACAACACATTTTCTTCCATTGAAGACAATTTATTATTTATTCCTTCAGAATTGTCCTGGGTTGCTTGAATGGAGTACTGAATAGGTTGAAGCTTGCTGATAGTGCGTTTCTTAGTGGACTTGCTGATATTGCTAGGCTGTTGGCAATTCCATGACAATTTAGTCGACTTATGTTTTTTTAACAAAGACTTATGTTATATCTGACCAAATACTACACATGGCAGCATTATATTTATTAACTTGAAACATATTTGAAATATGTTGTCATTATTCGTTAGCCTTATTTATTCTCCAGTTAATGAAATCAGAGATGTGTAGTTGGATTCTATTTCCTTTCCTTCTGACCTTCTCTTATTTTGTGCGGTATTCTGAAAAATAAATGTTTACCTCGATCTCTTCTTTGTGCTTCTTGTAGATTCTACATAGTCTGCTACAGAAATTTACAACTTCCATGGCTAACTACATTAAATACCAAGCGGACAATGGCGCGCAAGCAGTCCAAATTTTTGACTCGTGGGCTACAGAACTCAGCCCAGTTGATTTTGAAGAATTCAGCTTGCCATATCTGAAACAAATTGTGGACTCTGTTAAAGAAACACATCCTGACTTGCCTCTGATATTATATGCAAGTGGATCTGGTGGATTACTGGAAAGGCTTCCATTGACAGGTGTTGATGTTGTTAGTTTGGACTGGACGGTTGATATGGCTGAGGGCCGAAAAAGATTGGGATCCAACATAGCAGTTCAAGGAAATGTGGACCCTGGTGTTCTTTTCGGATCGAAAGAGTTCATAACCAAGCGGATTTATGACACTGTGCAGAAGGCTGGTAGTGAAGGACATGTATTGAACCTTGGTCATGGCATTAAGGTGGGGACTCCCGAGGAAAATGTTGCCCATTTCTTCGAGGTCGCAAAAGGAATCAGATACTGAAAGACCTTGGCTCTCGAATTTGTTACTTTCTCAGTCTTGGCAGAATTTGTAGATTCCATTGCACTGCTTGAGGATAGATTCAGGAAGCCACGTCTCTAGCATAGGGTGCCTGAAGAACATATCTTGTTGTGACTGATTCTGTGTTCGATTTTCAATTCATTGTAAGCATACACTAATTGAGGTGTAAGAAAGTGCCTACTTGTTTATACCATGTATACTACTTTAGGCTTATCTGCCTAGTCGAGATTATCGATTTATATTTGTAAGAAAAAAAACTTTACCTGAAATATATGGAAGCCATAAGTTCCCTTTATTTTTCTGATACTGTTCTTCAGGTTAGCTTTCTTCTGAGCTCACCAAATAACTTGATTATGGTTTACCTGATGAAGTTTATTCAGATATTTGTAATGCATTTTGCCATAGTTTGTTTGCTAATAGGTGACAAATGCGACAAATAACTTGATTATTAGTACATGCTAATATGTGACAACTGACAAACACCATCGCAACCAGTGTTTCGAGTAAGAACATGCTAATATGCTACAGCCCAGCTGTTCTATTTGCAGTAGCCTGATGGCTGTTATTGCCGTCAAGGCGTCAATGTTTTTGTAAGTTATCGATAAACAGACCAGGATGATTCTCTTGCTTTTCTGTTACCCAGGTAAGGCCTAATGCAAGTGAAACTTGTACTTTCATACTCTAAAGGTGGTACCAAACGGCAAAAGGCAAAAGATTATATCCAAGTAACATTGTAACAAAGCCTTCACTGGATATTTCACAGTCACATAACATATTCGGTGGCATTCTTAGTTTGAGTAACCATCCATACTGCTTAAACGTTCAGCAAACTAAGGCCCTCCACAACGTATGCAAAAATCGGTGCCCAAACCATTTTGAGCTTTTAGGAACCGATGCCCTACGTTGTGAGACCGGTGCCCAACAAAAATTTGAGGGAACCGGAGCACCTAGTTGCTTCGATGCCCCAATTCTCAAATCACTAAAATTTGAGTATACTTGTGTACTATGCATGCAACTGAGACAAGCTAGTGTGAAAGAAAGCGCTGGGATTGGCTGGTCCATTTGATGATGACATTGTGGGTCCAGTCATTTATTCCTGGCAAGATTCTCAACGTTGTGAGACCGGTGCCTCAAAGAAATTTCTGGGCATCGCTAACTATTTTAGAATCTTTTTGTGTATTGGGCATCAACAACACTGTGGAAGGCCTAAGAACGCAGGAGATGAAGTGTTCCACTTTTCTTTTGAGTTTTGACTATAGGTCTGTATTCATCTTTGGCGGCTATACGTATCGTCTTCAGGGAAGAGCAAAACTGGCAGTAGCATACTGCTCAAGAGTCAAGAGCATGCTGCAGTGCTTTGAACTAAATTTGTGCTGCAATTTTGAGGAACACAAATACGGTTAGTATAACTTATGTGCTTGTCAGAGTCAATCTTTAGATCTCCAGTTGGAATTTTTTTTCAGATCTCAATACACTTCACCTACAGGCTTCATGGTTTGCCACTCCCAAGCAAATGCATAATTACATTCAACTTGACAGATCAACAGTCTCACACAAAGTGAGGTCTATCAAAAATCCTTTTTGTCTTCTCATTGCAGTTTGCAGGTTATGCCACATGTAGGTCACAGAACAGTAGAAGCCTGCTCCAGACAGAAGCATATTGGAGAACAATTATGGAGCTGGTAAAATTGAGCCATATAGAGTTGTTTACTGCTACTGCATCGTCAGCCTGCATGTATCAGCAACTTTGGAGGCACTCCGTTTTAGAAAGGCTGCCTCTGCTTATTCAAGCTTCGTTGCTCGCTTGAGATAAGGTAAACTAATGAGGTGCGTATCATTGTTCCTTAGCCGCATGCATCATCAGTTTATCCTAAGTTACACTGCAAATCTGATCCTTCAGATTAGGCCGGTTTGTCACGGTGTGTTTATGCTGATAAATATCCCACCTGGTGGTCAAGCTGGAAAGTACTATACCACGAGGTAGTAGGTATTACTAAGAAACATTGCTAAAGTAGAAGAACCATGCTTATCCTTGCCATGGCTGTTCTTGTTTGTTCCTCTTGTTTTTAGCTTCTGAACATGAACATGAAAGCTTTGTTTATCAGGCCGTAAGCTTGATGCCTATCTGCATTTGAACCGGCGTAGCATTATCATCGCCCTTGTCGATGCCCACAACATAATAAAGGTAATTAAAGCAGATATTTATCATCACGGTCGGTACGTTGCCAATCGCAGGACGATTCGGACATGCGAATTTGAAAAGGAAATTACATCTTTTGTAAACGTGGTAGGCCCCAAATTTGATTCCCAAAGTGTGGTGCTTTGTTTAACCGAGTAGGGTTTTAGTCTTTGTTGAGGAAAATGACGGTGCCATTTGATATTCTGCTACGCAAAGCCCCACCACACTGTTCCGTTGCTGTTGCTACATGAGAAAATATCTTGGGAGAATATTGCAGGACGATTCGGACAGGTGAATTTGAAAAGGAAATTGCTTCTTTTGTATAAACATGGTAGGCCCCAAATTGATTCCTAGGGTGTAATCCTTGAGTAGCCCATTGGGTGCGACTAGTCTTAGCTTACGAAAAGCATAGGATCATTTTATAGAGGCTTCCATTTTATAAGGTTATACTTCCTCCGTTTAGACATATAAGATGTTTTAGGTTTGTAAAATAAATATATGTGGACACTTTTTAATATTTAGATTTATTTGAACCTAAACTCTAAAAGGTGTCTAGATTCATTAACTTTACTAACCTATAAAATATCTTATATTTTTAAACGGAGGAAGTATGTGCAAGCCTATTCAACCGTCAACCCTTTGGCAAGAGAAAATATCTGGAAACTTTTTATAGGGCAAAGTGCCGAATGGAGGACGCGCTAGTCTAGTACTCGCTCCGTCCAAAGCTTAAGGCTTATATTTTTTTTCAAAGTTAAATTTTATAAAGTTTGACTAAGTTTTTAAAAAATAATATTAATATTTATAATATGAAATTCACAGCCTTTGATATGTCATAAAACATATTTTCAAATGATATCTATATAATATTATAGTTCTTCATAGTTTTTTCTAAATGTTTGGTTAAACTCTCCTTAACTTAACTCTCCATAACTTGACTAGTAGTACTATAGAAGACCAATGATTGCAGCACGGCCCTTGTGTTGCCACCAGGCCAAACATGACCCACAGATATTTACTGTAGCCCCTATTGCTTGTTGGTGCCTAGCTACAAGTAGAAAGCCTATATTGCGTGTCTTTCTCAACCGCCTTTCAAGTGCACAGCGTCGTGACAGGCATCCATGGAGCTAGCGTACGCCGAACCGAGCTATCTTGGGAGGAATTCAAAGCATTTCGTCCATCGTGTGTTCCCGGCACGGCGATGCCGTCGTGGAACGCGGTACAGTACGTGAACAGTCAGCTAGATTCCTCCCTGGATCGAGTCTCTCGACCGGCAGCGGCTTCTCGGCCTCAGAAGAGTCCCCTTGGATGGAGCGTCCAACACGCCGTCCCCGCCGCGACGGCGACGGCCCACCCAATCGCGGCTGGAGATGAGGAGATCTCGCCGCAAGACCCCTGATTTTTCTACCCTCCGGCGTCGGCCCCGGGCCGGGCTAGCTAGCTAGCTAGATTCCACGCCAACGCCCCGACCGCGACAGAAAACGGACCGAGCCGGTAGACCCCGGCCGGCTAGTTGCTGACCCCGCCGTGCCAGTGCCGCGGCTTGTCTTTGACTCCCCTCTTCAAAGATCTCTCGGACGGACACCGTCACCGTGCGCGCGCGCGCACGCTCGTCGACAGCGTCCGGGACCCCGCCCGGCGCTGATCCGGCCACCGGAATATGTGTGACGACAATGTTCCCGGTCTCTGTCTCGGCTCCCCTGCTAGTGCCGCCTCTCCTTTTCTCCCCTTCTCTTTCCCTTCTTTTTGGGGAAATAATGCCTGCCTGGATCTATCGACTGTTCAGTCCATTTGTTACTATGCTACTACTATACCACTTGCTCTCGCTCGCTCGTGCATATCGATCTATCTTCGTCGATGGAAGGAGTAACAAACCCACCACTCACTCACGCACCAGCTCCATATCTCATCCCTATCCACCCACGAGGCATGAAGCAGAACCATATCCCTTCCTGTTCTTTGTGCTGCTTAATTCAGCCTTTTACTGGATAGCTGAGTTTTCGGTTCTAGCGTAAAAATTCTGTAGCGCGTGCATTGCAGTATACTCCAATACAAGGGACTTTATGGATAGTGGAAGGTTTCTATCTATCCGGCCTGGGAATATATTGCTCGAAAACATGCGCGAGAAGTCGGCACAATGGACGGCTATGGCGCCATCGAAACGACATGGTCTTTAACAGCGTGGCGCCTTTTCCCCTGTCTGTCAGGCTGAAGATCAAAAAAGAAGCGGCTAGAACTTGTTCACGATGGGGAGTTGTCACCCCTGTTGGCAACAACCTGCCCTAACGGCGTTGTTTGGCCTTCCGGCCTTTCTTCTATGAGATAAATACACCATCCGTGTGACGCGTCGTTCCCCAGGGTGACACCCGCCGCCGCCAGAGACCCACATGGCTGGATCCAATCGCCACCGATGCCGCCGGCCCTCGCCGTGGTGGCGGCGTCCCTAGCCTCCGAAGGTGACTTGGGGAGGGGGGGGGGGACATCGGAGGCGGAAGCCGGAGCTGCTGGGGCGGCAGCAGCGGAGGCTGAAGCGCTACAACCTGGGCGGTGTCCCTTGGTCGGGGTGGAGGCGGCGGTTCCCTGTGGTGGTGATCTAGTGGAGGAGGTGCTGGTGTTGGGATTCCGTTTGGAAGACCTAGATCAGCCCTCTAACCCTAATTACCGACAAGATCCAGGCGATGCCATGGACCTCCTGGCCATGGTGGGCGTGAGCCAGAGCGGAAAAGTGTGGTCGTGGGGCGCGCAGAGAGATGGGTTCGATCTGGACCTTGATCTGATCTAGTACTTGTCTATGGCGTTGTTGCCTTCTCCTCCGCTGTTCTTATCGGCGACGTGGAGGCCTGCTGGTGTGCTTGAATAATGGAGGCGGTTCTACGGTGTTGGAGATATGCCCAAGAGGCAATAATAAATTGGTTATTATTATATCTTTGTGTTTATGATAAATATTTACATCCCATGCTATAATTGTATTAACCGAAAACATTAATACTTATGTATTTTGTAAACATAAAAGAGTCTCCCATAAGCCTCTTGTTAAACTAGCTTGTTGATTAATAAATGATCATGGTTTCCTGATCATGAACATTAGATGTTATTAATAACAAGATCATATCATTAGGAGAATGATATGATGGACATACCCCTATAGTTAGCATAGCATAAGATCAAGTCATTTAGAGTTCGTTTGCTACAAGCTTTCAAATACATAGTAACCTAATACTTTGACCATGAGATCATGTTAATCACCATCATCGGATGGATGCTTTGATGACATAAAACACCACTTCCCTAACTGGCTGGTTATAAAGATGGCATTAGGCATTCTGAAAGTATGGATTGAAGCGCATGGATCAAGAGTGAGATTTGTCCATCCATATGACAGATAGATATACTCTAGGCCCTCTCGGTGGAGTGTCATCCGATTGTCTTGCAAGCATGTGACAATGTTACAAGGGATGTCACATCACAATACGAGTAAAGATTACTTATCGGTAACAAGGTTGAACTAAGTATAGAGATACCAACGATCAAACCTCGGATAAGTACGGCGACAAATGGAATCGATATCATATGTAAATGGTTCATTCGATCACGAAGTCATCGTAGAAATATGTGGGAGCCATATGGATTTCCATATTCCTCTATTGGTTATTGATCAGAGAGCTGTCTCGATCATGTCTGCATAGTTCACGAACCGTAGGGAGACACACTTAAGGATTCGATGTTGTTTAAGTAATTATGGAATATGAGTTGGAGACCGAATGTTGTTCGGAGTCTCGGATTGGATCCAAGGCATCACGAGGAGATCTAGAATGGTCCGGAGAATAATATTCATATAAGAAAAGTCAATTTCCGGGGTTCGGAAATGTTTTCAGTGTTTTGACCGAAAGATTCTAGAATGTTCTAGAAGGTCCACTATCCTAGGAGGGGTCACTTGGGATGCGGCATGCTCCAAGGGGCTGGCCGCACCAAGCCCAAGGGCAACTCGGCCAAGGACTAGGAGGAAAGGGTCAAATCCTAGTTTAAAAAGTCAAATCCTAGTTTGACAAGTCAAATCATAGTTTGGGAAGGAAAGAGAAAACTTGAAAGGCAAGTTTCCAACTCTCCCCTTCCTAGCCGAGTTGGGGAGGGACTCTCCCCTTGCTAGCCGAGTTGGGGGCAACTCGGCTAGGGCTAGGAGGCCCTTGGCCGCCGGCCCCCCACCCATATAAGGAGGGGTGGGGTGCCCCCCTTGGACCCTTGTCCCTTGGCGCCTAACCCTAGCCGCTGCCTCTCTTTCCTCTCGTCCACCATCCTGCTCCGGCTTAAGCGAAGCCCTGCATAAATCTATCCTCCTCCACCACCACCACACCATCGTGCTATTGGGATTCCAAGGAGATCTACAACCTCCGCTGCCCTGCTGGAACAAGGGAGAGGAAGGTCTTCATCGACTACCGAACGTGTGACCGACTGCGAAAGCGCTGTCGGAACATGGCGCCGAAAGGATCGTCTACGCGATCTTGAGATCGGCAAGTGATCGACTACATCGACCACGAGATCCGAATCTCATTAAATGCTTTGGATCTACGAGGGTTAGTTCTTTACAATCTCGTTGCACCGATCTCGTAGATTAGATCTTGGCTTTGTCATATATTAGATCTTGGTTTTGTGTGTTTATGCGATAGAATTTTTTTGTTCTCCATGCTACGAACCCTACATATGGTTCCTCTCGCGCGAAGATGAAGATCTGCTTGATGCTTTCCCTCGTTGATCTGGTCAGAATGGTGAGTTCTGGAAGGCTCCTTTGGCGAATTTCCATGGGCAAATAATGCCTGGAGATTTCCGGATTGGAGGGATTCAGTCGTGTGCACCCATGTTTTACTCTGACCATTTGTGATTCGAAGCTTTGTCGGCTGTTAATATCATGGGGCATGTTCTCGTTCCACGGTGTTGACGGAGAATGTCATGGAGATCGAGTTTTGAGGACTGACAATGGTGGTTCGAGTCTGGGTGGTGATGAGGAATTGGCTTGGTGACTCATGACTTGGAGCAGTGGCATGCAAGTGGGGGCGACTGCATAAGAGAGGTTTACGTCCTACCTTTCAGGGTGAAAACCCAGGGTCTGGCCTTAATTGGTTGTGCCTGACAATGACCTTGTTGAAGGTATTGTTTTGAGAACGTGGACTTTTTTCAGGGTGAAAACCTAAGATTTAAGATCGGGCGATGACGATGTATGTGCATTGTTCCCTTTTTGGAGGCGTCGCTTTTGGAGAAGCTGTACTGTAAGAGTGAATTCCACCGTTTACCCTCTATTTATGCATTTGAGACACTAATTACCCCTTTTAGTAGAAGTTGTACTCGAATGTCCCATTTAAGAAAATTCCGATCATGATTTTGCCCCGTTTTAGCATTCAACACGTTTTCTTGGATAAATTCGACATGTTAGGACGATGTGCCGTAACAAAATATACCAAGATCGGAGGACGTCGTTGCCGATCATATATACCTTCTTTGCACCAAATGTTCTATTCTTTGTTGCCATCTCGATAATTTCAAGGTTCAATTGTCACCTCACACCTTGCCAAATAGATATGCATCAGAAAATAAGGGTTTAAAGTTTTTGAACATGGTAATTTAGATGGATTTTTACTACATAGGGTAATTAGTGTCATAAATGCACAAGTAGAGGATAAAAAGTGGAATTTTTTTTAATTCTTTTTTTTTTTGCTATGTGTATCCGTATGGCCGCTAGGATAATACGTTGTTGCAGAAGTTGGGTGTAATTGGTATCTTCTGCTAATAATGTTCCTATAAAAAAAATCTATGGTGCATTCTAGAAAAAAAGTAGTCGGGCAAGGGTCTAGTTCGTACGTAGTCACTACACTAGTTCAAAGATTTATTGATCGAAGTCTCCCTGTGTAATCATCATCAATCACCCATCAACATGATTATGATATGATGTACTCTATCATCTATCAATCTGTATCAAAGCATATGTTCATGGAATTAATGTCTACGGAATGTTCGTCAACTGATGTAGCTGCATATACATCACTATGTAAATTGCCACCGCCAAGTAATGGCGATGTATGTTGCCGAGACACTGTCGTTAAGATGTCTCTGAAGATAAATCATTAAGCCAACACACGGGTGAAATACTTTACGATCGATGATTTTCTCGTGCATTCATTGGTAGGCCCAAGTGCTGGTCTACATAAGAAGTGGATCAAGATTCAAGAGCCCCTTGACTGCATTGACGAAGGTACTGAGTCAATGAATAGCTCTTGGAGTTCGATGCTATATTCTGGCATGCATCCATAGCTAGCGGTTGTTCACGCCGTAGGTATACATGGTTAATTACTTGCAAAATCAGATGCTTAGCTGCATTATTATCGTTTTCATGAGAATGAAAATGGGAGCCTGGCTCTCCTTTATAAAATGTTTAGGTGCAAAGGTAGGGAAAAAGAATGGCTATCTAAGGACATCTTCATCGGGCCGATCCATTCCGTCCGGGCATGTCCGAACTCGTTCGTGGGACATGCGCGATGCCCAAGCGGCATATGACCCATCTGGATGGACGTGTCCGGGCTGATTCATCCGTGCATTGCGTCAACCCGGACATGCGTGCCACTGGCCCACCCGTCAGCCACCGCTAACCGTAGTATTAATTCAAACGCGGGCAACGACATCAATTCAGACGCAACCGCAGCAGCGATTCAGAGGCACCGCGCAGAAGGCTGACCGGCGGCAGCCTGCGCCATCAATAGCGACGAGATAGTACACTGACTGACTGAGCGCCGCATGCGTTCACGTGCGGAGGGGCTATTTAACCCTGCGCCCGCCGGTGCCGCACTCCTCACCTCTCCCATCGCAACCCTAACAACAGCTGCCGCCACCACCAATGATAAAGACGCCGTCCTGGCTGAAGAGGAGCAAGAACGACCATGAGGCGTCTGACTCTAGCAGCCAGCGCTCTCGGCTTCTAGCCCTCCTCTGCGGCACATACTTGCCGTCTCCGCCGCGGTCAGAGGAGTTCCGGGGCTGCCCCGTGGGGGACTACCCGCCGCCGCGGGACCGCCGCACCCGGCGGTACCTCCATGTCGCGGAGTGCGAGCGCCCGTGAGGGAGGGTCGCGCATCTAGCACACGAATGTCTCCCTCCCCACTGGCTGGCACCTCAACCAGGACCATGTCCCGGTGTCGCCCATGCCCAAGAAGGACAAATGGCTGGAGGAGATTCGACGTTGAATCTTCAACATCCCGCGGGCCCAACGGTGGAGAGGGGCTTCTAGAGCGAGGACTTCTGGGTGAAGTTCCTCAAGTAGGAGCAAAAGGCGCGGCGCACCACCACCATCCGTCGCGACCTGCAGTCGGGAGAGGTCTACCCCGTCCCCGACATTGACTCGGACGACGAGGATGCCTTCAACCACTTCGACGCCGACCTCAACATCGAGGACGACAACAATGAGGAGGACGTCGACATCGTCATCAAGCAGAAGGCGGTGGACAACGTCGCCGCGAACTTGCCCCCGGAGTACCGTGAGGTGCTAGAGCGGGGCTACGACGAGGACACCTTTACCAAGCAGGCCATTGCAGCCAGCGCGCGGGACGAGGACGCCTAGTGGGCCGCCTACGAAGAAGCCGTCTAGGTCACCGGCATGGTGGCGCAGACGAACACCCAGCTGCCTCCACCGCCGCCGCTGTCGGGATGGGCGCCAGCGATCGCTTCGGAAGTGAGCATGAAGCTGGTGCACTTCTAGCACGGTTGGGCGCCGTATCCTGGGCAGGTGATCAATCCACCCGCGCCTGCGCCCGCTCCGGCCCGATCAATGTCGTCGGAGTATATCGACCTCGACCCGTAGATGGACGAGGCGGCGCCAACGCTCGATGATTGGTAGTTAGGGTTAGGAGTAGTTTAAATTTCGTGTTTTTATATTTTAAATATAAATTAAATACGAAATGTATGAATTTTACCAGTTTTTAGCTCGAACAGTTTAAGTTTGAATCTGAAAAAAAATGCCTCTCCTAGACCGGACAGGCAAAAGAATGGCTATCTAATCAAGTGAAGGTCCCGCAACTATGCCGAGATATTTTCACTTCTCAAGTAGGAATAAAATACCCTTTGCACTAGCCGAGCTCAAACAAAAAACATTGTGGGTCCGAGTCCGCTAAAAGCCTCATCGTGTTGTAACAATGTGCTAAAATATCAACACAAAACAGTATTCTATAAATTAGGAACCATGTGGGGTCAATTGACCCCACCCCACATATCTTTATTGTGATTTAGAAAAAAAGTCTTAGTTGGAAGGTAAATAAATGTTGTGTCCAATTCCAATTCTATCAAATACTAGTACTCTCTCCGTTTTAAAATATAAGATGTTTTAGCTCTGTGAAGCAAATATATCTAGACTAGTTTTAGTATATAGGTCACTTATGTTTGGAGTGAATCTACACACTAAAATAAGTCTAGATACATTTCTTCATAAACCTAAAACATCTTATATTTTGACACAGAGGGAGTAGTTAACATTTGTTTCCTTCTAGACATATGCGGGCGTGACATTGTAATGCAGAGAGCTTACTTAAAAGCTATGAATATATGAACGAAAAGTGCATACAGTTTGCAGATAGTCAATACCAAAATATCAACCGAAGATGTCTATTTCAGAAAAGGTAGTAATTTCATGCGATACAACCAATATATAATTAGAATCCCCGGTGCAACAATTCATAGCCTACGAAAAAGCTGAGCCTCACTATCGATCGCCTACTAGTGGCGGGGTCGACGATAATATCATGGCTCTAGGAGCGAGGGGCACCCAAAATCGGAAAGTAGAATTGGGTGCAAATCATTGTTCTTTTCATTTCGAATGAGACTAGTATATTTTTTGTTAAGTATCTAATCTAAATGCATTCGTATTTAGACAAAATTGAGTTAACTAATATTGTCCGAGGGAATAGTAGTATTGACCACTAAGGTCACGGAAGAATAATACTGACGAGCAAGCCCTGCTGGGACCCTTGCTCAGTTGGACTCTCTCTCTGGGGACCTACGAACGGAGAAAGATCCTATCGTGGTGGAGCGTCTATAAATACCCCCTAGTCTGGCATTTGCTCATCAGATATTTCTTCCTCCTCACTCTCTCACTAGCACGGACCATAATCTTCTCAGAAACTTCCTGGAAGACTTGGTTTCCTTGCCTTTCCCTCGTCGCGGCGCCTCTGATCTCCAGATCGCTGGCATCTAAGTACGTTTCTATCTCCTATATTTCTGTTTTATGACTTTAATCTCCAATTACGATTTATCATCATGTATCGATCTATAAAGAGGTTATAGCTAGCCCTATAGGGGTTATTAGGTCGCAGTTCATTCCTTACAAGGAACAAGGATTTTAATCTTTGGTTTGGGAGTAGGTTTATGCGGATCTTGCAGAAATTTGCCCTTTTTATGCGTAATTCTAGTTGACTGGATTCTTTTTCCTAGTTCACCACGTCCATGGTAGATTGAAACAAACGGAAGTACTCCGTAGTTGTCAGTTGATTCAGATTATGCATCTCTGTTCAGTCCCTGGAGTGGTCGCTAGTTAGCTAATTAGGTCTATTTTTGGTGGCTGTTGATTGGAGCTTTTTGCCTCTCGGACATTTTATCGCTCGTCTTGTCTGCAGTTGTACAGATGACTCCCTTATGAACAAATATGACAATATGATAATTTTGTTCTGGAATATATGTTGTAGATTTTCCGGCTTGAAATCCTCGATTATATGAACCCGAGAATTCTGTTTTTTTAGAACTGGGATGTGGTTTTCGCCGATTCCATGCTATGTGTTTGTCTTCTTGTTATATGTTTAAGGTGAAACCACAGGTCTTGCAGTTCCTGCCAAACGATAGATCATAAGAAAATCTTATCTCTGCAAGTACTCAACTTTGTTTTAGCATTAAGAGGCGAGACTTTGCTCTTCAGATTTTTCTGGAAAGTAATAATAAACATGTTCATATGAGTGGAAATTGTGAAGTTTGCTTTGTTCTAGTTTATTTCCCTAAACTAGAAGTTCTTCAGCTCTCAGTAGTTATCTGCCTAATCATTCATGTTTTTTCTCTTGCAGTATTGGGATTTCAATAAGAAGGAAAAAAGATACAAGTAATGCCAGAATATGTTCTCGCGTGCTAGAGGGTCATTTTGCTTGGAAATTTGTAGGATAGCTCTTGAAGACGCTGAACCACAAGAGTTGCTCCATGGGCATATGCAGGATGGGCCTAGACGTAGCAGCTCAACCATCTACCATCTTGGTAGGGACGGTTGAAACAATTGGTCATCTCTAGGCTCCTTCCACCTTATTGATCTGTCCTCACCACCTCAAGTTACAGCACACTGCCTTCTGTGTCTGCAAAACATTGTGCGTCAAGATGGGAGAGCAGAAAGGAAATATTCTGATGCAGAAATATGAGATAGGAAGATTACTTGGGCAAGGTAGCTTTGCTAAAGTTTACTATGGCCGTAATCTCAAGACTTCACAGAGTGTTGCCATCAAGGTGATCGACAAAGAGAAGATCTTCAAGTGCGGACTAATGGATCAAGTAAGGCGGGAGATATCGGTGATGAAGCTGGTGAAACATCCAAACATTGTCCAATTGTATGAGGTGATGGCCACGAAGACCAAGATATATTTTGTGCTCGAGTATGTGAAGGGAGGCGAGCTGTTCAATAAGGTTCAACGTGGAAGGCTGAAAGAAGGTGTTGCTCGCAAGTACTTCCAGCAGCTAAACAGCGCAGTTGATTTCTGTCACAGCAGAGGGGTCTATCACCGTGATTTGAAGCCTGAAAATCTTCTTCTTGATGAGAATCGCAATTTGAAGATCTCAGACTTCGGTTTGAGTGCACTTGCAGAATGCAAGAGACAAGATGGGTTGCTCCACACAACTTGTGGTACTCCTGCATATGTTGCTCCTGAACTGATCTGTAAAAAGGGTTATGATGGTGCAAAAGCTGACATTTGGGCTTGTGGAGTGATCTTGTATGTATTGTTGGCTGGTTATCTCCCTTTTCAAGACAAGAATTTGATGGACATGTACAAGAAGATATACAAAGCAGAACTCAAATGGCCAAGTTGGTTTTCTTCGGAAGCCCGGAGGCTTTTGCGACGCATTCTTGATCCAAACCCTGGTACGCGTATCTCATTTTCAGAGATCTTGGAAAATCCTTGGTTCAGAACAGGCCTTGATTCAGAGCTAATTAGTTATAGCCAACAGACGGAGGATGTTGGTCCCGTTGACATGGATCCAGTTTCTGATCCCTTTACAACCGAGGCGACACAAGAAGAAGAGAAACTCATTAACTTGAATGCTTTTGAAATCATTTCTCTTTCATCTGGGTTTGATCTCTCTGGTATGTTTGAGGATACCTCCAACAAAGAGTCAAAATTTACATCTACCAGCACAGCTGCAACAATCATCACAAAGCTTGAGGACATTGCAAAGAGCTTGCGACTAAAACTCATGAAGAAAGATGGTGGATTGTTAAAGATGCAGAGTTTGCAACCGGGAAGAAAAGGTGTAATGTCCATCAATACCGAGATATTTCAGATTACACCAAATTTCCATCTTGTGGAAATCAAGAAGACCAATGGTGATACTCTTGAGTATCAGAAGGTTAAACATGATATGAGGCCAGCTTTGAAAGATATTGTTTGGGCTTGGCAAGGTGAGCAACCCCAGCAGCAGTGCGACAAGTAAAGAAGCGTAGAAACTGCAGGAGTGTTCCATATCTTGTCAGAAATCAATAATGTACTTCTCTAATTTTTTTAGGTAGTTTAACTTCTTTTAAGTTCATGTTTTCGACGGAATGCTGTTTTGTATTAACCATTCAATTGAAAACATAGCTAATTTCAGTTCCGTTCATGCTATAATTTAAGGAATCTGTATCATTGGAAACTACAAAGTTAATGTTTTGCTATTAAGCAGATGCTATATTTTGTACTCATGGTTGCATGAGTTTATTTTCTTTGGACTTGTTATTCTCCACTACCTATTTTGGTAGAAATATACATGAGAGACAAATCACACAGCCTATGAGCGTGCAGATTTAGATTTGAACTGCAGAACATTATAAAGTTATTATATTATGAAGCATGTATCCTTTGCCTGTCTTGTCTTTATACTCAAGAGAGAGGCCAGCAAATGCATTCTCAATATGCAGGACCGTTTACCGTTGTCTTAACTTAAACTTGTTTTAGTTTACAGAGAAAAATATCAACATTTACAATACCCAACGAATATATTAGGAAAAGATATTTTTATGACAGATTTTCTAATAATAATTTATATTGCAGATGTTGATATTTCTCCAATAAATATGATCAAACCTACATAAATTTTACTTAAGACAAAAGTAAATGGTTCTGTGCATATAAACAGAAGGAGTAGCAAATGCTGCCGATATCTTCACAATACAAGCTTTTTATATTCGTAACAGACATAAAGCATTGCATATTTATCCTTGCAAGGCAATTAGCTAGCAGTATCTTCCACATGAACGGATAATCACACACGCAACCGATAGAACATGGTAAATTTCTACTATACACTTTATTTATTTCTGTTGTTTGGGCCAACCATCTTTTCCAACCAAACCCATTGTGGCACTGATGTTGTGCCTTAACTATTGGTGTTGCTGAAACGAATCGATGCAAAGCAACTGTTTCTGAAACTGTGCTCGGTGTCCAAAGGAGGAAGGCTCGACCCGGCACCAATGGTTCAGAAAAGGATAAGATGCCAAACAAGTGGACGATTTTGAATTGCTAGTTTTCGCCTTCATCATGCTCCAACGTTGTCAGTTTTGGCGAGGTATCGAACACTCCAGAAACATCTAGATCAGAGGTGACTGTCATGCCGTTTGGACAACTTGCAGGAGAGGCAAAGTGATGAGGAGTGTGAGCTGCATCTAGCTGGTGACTTTTCCAACCTGATCCAGTGTGCCGTGACTATTCGTTTTTGCTGAACCGAATTGATGCAAAGGAATTGCTTCTGAAATGCACCAATGGTTCAGAAAATGATAGGATAGGATTCCAAGTTGTGCAAATGGTAGGACAGCTTCGTTTTGCCTTCATCATGCTCCAACGTTGTCAGCTTTTTGGCGAGGTATCGAACACTCCCGAAACATCTAGATCAGAGGTGACTGTCATGCCGTTCGGACAGCTTGCACGAGAGGCGAAGGCATAGCCTCATCCAGCTGGGTTTCTGCAGAAATCATACTTCTGTACCTCCTCAAAGAAGCTTCCTTAATTGGGCTGGAGCAGAGACCTGCCGTTGCCGAAACTGAAAATATCTTGCCTGAGTTTATTGACACTGCACGTCACTGGCTGTTTGGAGGAGGCAGAAAGTTGGGCGCAGTTCAATGGTGCTGCCGCAACTTGCTTCGCCGGTAGATTTTCTTGCCATTGTTGCGTGGAAGATGAGGCGAACGATGCGACAAAAAATCGTTTCTTAAAGTGGCTGAGTTTTTGCTCTCCTTCAGTGTCCAAGAACATGTGGCCCGAGAGCCTTTTCTGAGTTCGAACTGAGCACTCGATTCTTCTCTCTCAGAGGAGAAACTGAGTAGTGAGTACTGGATTTGCAAAAAAAAAAAAAAAAAAACTGAGTACACTGTAGAGACTCCAGTATTGCATTTTTCCTAGCAGGGTGAAGAATGGATGTCAGATAGGCGCAAAAGAAAAGATAATCGTCGACAGCAGGGTTCGAACCTGCGCGGGCGTAGCCCAACAGATTTCAAGTCTGTCTCCTTAACCACTCGGACATATCGACTTCTTGTTCCGTTGCCGTACGTTCCTTTATACATAGAACGCAGAGCATGATTTTACAGAATTTCTATTTTTTTCTGAAGGAAACTTTACAGAATTTCTAGTTTATGGGGAACATGGATTTCTAACTTTTGAACCCGATACAGAAGTTTTACAAACTCAGAACAGTTCCTAAAAACACACGGAAATCAGTCAGCAACGGATAGTTAGCGATGCATAGTATGGTTTCACTGTAGCTAGCAGCCTCGACTGCTGCTGCAGATTACACGAAAGCCAATATAATTTTACATGATTTCTAGTTTATGAGAACATCGATTTCCTGTAGTGATAACTTTTGAACCTGATACAGAACTGTTTCAAACTCAAAACACGTCCTAAAAACACATGGAAATCACTCTATGAGAGATAAGTAGCAATGCACAGTAGTATTGTTTTACTCTTAAGTCTTAACTAGCAGCATGACTTGCTGCAGATTACATCAAGCCACCACAAGAGGGGGAGAAACTTGGATACCATACAACCTCAGGTTGGACTGTAAGTGCATAGTACAGTACTACATTACTATCGATCTCCTTAGGGTAATCTAATCTATGCTCAAGAGGACCCTATCTTCTTTCACTAGATTAAACTGCAGCTACATAGTACTACAATACTACAGTGCCATAAATCCCCTCTTGCCAATTAATATTGCCTCACAAGGATTCTCTCTTCTTCTTACAGTGCCATAAATCCCCTCTTGCCAATTAATATTGCCTCACAAGGATTCTCTCTTCTTCTTGCTCTTGGATTGCTTTGCCAAGAGAACCGAAAGTCCTGTCAATGCGAATTTCTTCCTCTTCCCAGAAATCCTTTTGGGATCCTCGGTACACAAAACTCCACTCTTTCTGTTGATAATCTGACCAAGTGAGACGGCTGGCAGCTCCCCCGTTTTGTCGTCCCAGACGCTTTTGTCATACCCGTCAGGCCCCGTTAATTTCATAGTCAGTATCTGCCCAATGGACAGTGTTGGCTTGAAGGAGGAACTACTTGAAATATCAGAAACCACATCTATGTTGTGTGAATGTTTACGACGGTAACCTGCGTTTTTGAACTTTGGAGAGCCACCGATAGAGCGCCTTTTGTGCCCGCTCTCACATCTCCACCTGCGAACAATGTCGTCGACAGCAAGCTTGCCATGGTTTGCAGCTTCTGCCCTCTCTAGGGCCTCTTGTAGTGCCTTCTTGCATTCTTCGACATCTAGTTTAGCATCCTCTAGTTTTCTAACCGAGTCACACTCTGAACTGTTAGCAACATCTACCTGCAGCATCACCTCTTGTACTTTCTTCCTTGAGTTATGATCAGCCTCTTGAGCTTTGGAATGCATCATGGCATACTCTTCCACTGAAAGAGTCACTGCATCAGACACACTGCTGCTGCCTTCAGAAGAACTTTCACTGCTCAATAGAGCTTTGATGTCTGCAAGGGCAACAGCTTCTGCTGCTCTCGCCGCTTCCTCCATCTTCTTGGCTGCAATACACCTGGCCTCAGCAGTGCCAATGCTTGCCTTCGCCTGCTCGATTTCTGCAGTCAACATCACAGCTTCAGATTTGGAAGCATCTGCCATGCTCCTGAGCTGCCTTACCTCAGATGCCATCTTCTTGATCTCAATAAAAATGTCTGACGGGTGTTCACGTCTCGTCTGAAGGTCTTTCAGAGTCTGCAACTTTTGTGATGTCTGATCCAGCTCACTCTCCAATGAAGAAATCAAGGCAGCATCTGAAGTAAGCTTCTCTCGGCCGCTGTCAAGCAGTGTTCTCTCCTTCCCTATGCTATCCCGCAGCGCCTCGACTGTGGCACGGATTGCAGCCAGATCACCTGTAGTTCGGCTCAGGTTTTCTTTGACCAGCTCAAATTCCATCAGTGCTGAAGGCTGTAACAGATGGCCTTCATCCATGACAATGTTTTCAGGTTGCTCTTCATTAGATTCTGCCAGAAGAAGTTCAGATCCTTCGTCAGATTTCTCAGCTTTGGGAGACGTTTCAGTTTCTTCTCTCTGTATCTTCAGTTTTAACTCTGCTATGATTTTCTTGGTTGACTCTAATTCCTTTAGCACATCTAGTGTTTCTCTCTCTTTGATGAATAGCTCATTTTCTAGTTGTGCAGTCTGCTCCTCTACACTGACAACTTGCCCAGTTTCTTCAGATAGCTCTTGTTTTTCCTGAAAAATACGTAACATGAGTGGAAAGGAAGAAAAAAAAGATTTGATAAAAACACGCATGACACAACACTATCTCAAGAAAACAGTGCTACTTGAAAAATAAGGCCATGGAGGCATGGAATAAAATCAGATCTAGCAATGCATACGGACTGTGACATGACAATGGAGAACCTTAAGAGTTAAGACGAGATTCCTATGCAAGGTGCTGTAAGACGATAATGGCAGCAACTAATTAAAAAAAAAGGAAACAATCTGCAAACAGGGTGAAGTATCTACAGTGTACAGTACATTTACAATCAAAGAAAAGAGGAATTTTCATACTCGGCGAGCTTTTTTTAGTTACCTAAGGACTAAGGTACTACCAACGGTCCGCTAAATGGCCAGACGATACCATCAATCCGCACAGGCGAGTGATCCACGGAAGGAGGTAGCACGGGGAACAGATTAATTAACGGGGCCATAACAACAGGGGCGGAAGAACAGGGAACGGAAGGCTCTTGTACAGAATGCATGTCACCTTGGGGTTGGGTGTCGCTAACATGCGCTTGATGAGGTTGGAGGTCCAGGCGGCGCTGCCGCCGAAGCGGTCGACGGCCTCGCGCACCGACTCGAACGGCGCGGAGGTGTCGATCTCCGCTCTCCCGGCGGCGGCGGCGGCGGCGATGGCCGGAGCTGGGCATGCTTCCTCGGCACCCATGGGGGAAATGGTTGGCTATTGGATTGGTGGATTCCGCTGTGGCGTGGACAGTAGTGGCGGAGCGTGGAGAGAGGTGTGCGAGAGAAGACATGGGGAGGAGGGAAAGCTGGTTTTAAAATGGGGAAACGAGACTTGACCGGGGCCGGCCGGGGTCTGATGGCTGCAGAAGGAGCCGTTGCCCGTTGAGTTTTGGTAGTACTCCACTAGTTTCACTTCACCCGAACCTTGCTGGCAGCACGAGTATGATTCTATCGAAAAGAAAGGATTGAACTGAACAGTGCCGACAGTGATACTGAGCACTCAGTAATGCTGACGACGAAGGCGAAAACCGCGAAATCCCCCTCCATGGTCCGTTTGAAATGCACTTATAGCATTACGGAAGAAGTTCGTGTTTTTTTCGAGACAAAAAATGACTCTGACGAAACGTCGGCAATTCTTATCGTGAATACCAGTAATACGAATTTCAGGATTAGATATGCACGTTTTTGTATGATGGATCCACAACTAGCCAAAAACCCGTCTGGGCTGCCGGTTTTGCTGCCAGGCGTAACGTGCTTCCACGTTGCTAGTGGGCGCCATTGGTCGCACAGAATTTACTTTAGGAGAACCTCATTCAACGGTCGAGGAAGTTTGGTGGGGGCGGTGATTGCTCCGTTGCTCTCTGACCGCCAAGCTCCAAGTCCGAAGCGCGGAATAGTAGCTGAATAGAGCAGGAATCAGAAAATGCCCGTTGCATCCGTTTGAGACGTTCGGCTTCACTGTCCGCGGGTGCCTCAACTGGGGAGTAAATATTTCTTTTTTCTTAAAATTGCATCGAAATACTAACATAATTTACGTAGGGCCATATAATGGGAAAACAACACAAATTTAAAAACCTAAATCTAAAGTGGAGGGCCACGGTCGCGACGTACTCGTCGTCATCGTCCGCGAGATCAATTAACACCGGCTACGGCCACGGCCATTCCAGGTGCAGCGGCGGAGGGGCCATCTGGAGAGGTGGCGGGACGGTGACTGCATTTGCGCAGCGGCCTGGGCCGCCACCGACTCATGCAAGGCCTGGAAGGTACTGACCCACAACCTCTCCTCCGTGAGGGCCGCCTTCTCCTCCGACTCACGCACGACGAGGGCGAAGGCCTTTTCGGCGCTCAGGTCTGGCTGCATGACGACCGCCACCACCTCGTGCGGAATTCAAAATGTGGCGGGGATTGTGACACAACGGTGGAGACGTGAAGGCACTTGTCACTCACACGTTGCTATGTGTTCACACTTTGCACGAATCTTGATGTCTGGCCTATAAATCTACACACCGATAGGTTTTAATCTTTTCGCCCCATTCTTCTCCTCGATGCCTCTAAGTCTCCGATGGAATCATAGATATCACGAGGATCTTCAGAATGATCCGGAAATTAAAAGAAAAGTATATGGAAGATGAAATCATAGATACTCAAGAATTACCGGTGTTGTACTAGTGTTTCTAGTAGGTCCTAGAGGGCTCCATGGTGGGGCACACTATCTCGGAGGGCCCATGTGGTCAAAGGGGTGGGATGTTGGCCACATGGGCCAGGGAGCCTCTCCCCAAGGGCCATGCGCTCCCAAGGGAAAACCCTAGCCGCCATAACGAGGGCATCTTGGGGGAGGGTTTTTCCCTCCTAGACGTCGGCCCCCGTCATCTTGGAGGGGGGAGGAGGGAAGGTAAGGACTGCCCCCCATGTCGCCGCCTCCCCTCTCTCTCCCATATACTTCTCCTCCTCTGTTAGAATTCAGGGAAGCTTCGTCGGAATCCCACCATACTTACGCCACCTTGTTGTCGTGCCGCCGATATCTATCTCATCCACCTATCCCCCTCGCTTGTTGGATCAAGAAGGAGGATGCGGCATCAAGCCATACGCGCGAACATCTCGGAGGTACCATACGTGCGGTGCTAGGATGGGATCGAATCATGATAATTATGACTACATCATCCCACGATCTCTCGATCATTAACACGCGTGTTCTACGGGGTATGTAGATCTTGTTAGATGTATATATTTGTATATTGTAGTTTCTCCATATGTTAGGGGGCTTCCTGCATATTTGCACCTGTACCTGTATTATATATTGTGGCCTTTGGCCCCAGAGGAATACATGTTGCATATTCCTGACATGGTATCAGAGCTAGGCTAGACCATTTCTCTGCAACATCGTCACAGCCGCCATCGTCCTTGTCGTCGTCGTTTTTCTGACGTCGCCGCCGCCGGTCGCCGATGTCTCCGGCCATCTCTCCGGCCGCCTCCTCCCGTCATCTGCCTGTCCTGCTCCGTCTGCTGGTATCCCGATCGAATCTGGGCGAGATATGGTTGTATCCGGTTCGGATCTGGCGATCTGGAGTCTCTGCCTCGAGCGAACCAACTCGATTCGATCTGGAGTCCCGCCCACCTGCGCCCGCCCGCGTCTGCACCTCAATCCGGCGCCCGCCCGCGACCTCCCCGCCCGCGTGCAGAGCTCCCGCGCTTGCCCAGCTCCCCGTCCCGCGCCCGCCCGTCGCCCGCGACCTCCCGTCCCGGTGTCCACCCGCGTGCAGCGCTCCCGTGCAGTGACGCACGCGCCTGCCCATCTCGCCGGCCTACTGCCGCACTCGGCCGTCCTCACTGCTGGGAATCGATCCCCGGTGGCCTCAATTGGCCTCCTGGCGCCCGGCCGCGTCCGCCTCTTGCTCCGACTGGCCGGATTTCTGCCGCCATCTGCCGGATTTTGGGTTGACCAGATCTGAAAAAAATGAGAGAGCAATAAAAAAGAGAGAGAGATGTCTTCTGCATCGGGTTATGTTGCGATTCCTCGCTGCCAGGTGATCTTTGATGGCGCGAATTACCCTGATTTTGCTGCCTTTATGCGCGTCCACATGCGCGGTCTCCATCTTTGGGGTGTGCTCTCCGGCGAGGTCTCCTGTCCGCCATGTCCCCCTGCTCCTGTGGCTCCTCTTCCACCGACACCGATTGTTCTCGGCGCTGATGCCTCTTAGGAGGCCAAGGATGCTGCTTAGAGTGCCGATGATAGTGTTTTTGCTACTTATGACCTGAAGTTCAAGCAGTACTCTTCTGATCTCGAGGCCTACCGCCACGATCTGACTACCTACACTCAGTGGGTCGATAAGGATGCTCGTGCTGCTGCTGCTGTTCTCACCTCCAGTGTTCTGCCCCAGTATGCTGCTGAGTTCATGAGTCTCCCCACTGTTGCCGCTCAGTGGGCACATCTTTGTCAGCACTATCAGCCGTCTGGGGATGCTCTTTACCTATCCATGGTTCGTCAGGAGCATGCTCTTTAGCAGGGTGACTCCACTATTGATGAGTTCTATACTCAGAGTGCTGCTATCTGGCGTCAGCTGGACTCTCTTCGTACTGCTGTTTGTGGCACATGCTCATGCTGCCAGATTGTGCGCTCGGATATGGAGTTTCACCGCATCTATGAGTTTCTGTCTCGGCTCCGCCAGGAGTTTGAGCCCCGGCGTGCTCAGCTGAATGCTCGTGGCCGTGTTCCGCTCTCTGAGGTGTTGTCTGAGCTTCGGGCTGAGGAGACCCGTCTCCGTGGTGCGGGTCTTCTTGTGGTTCCATCTGTGCTTGCTACTCGTGGTCCTCCTATACCGTCTGCTCCCTCGCCTCAGCCACGGGCCTCTGTGCCACCGCCGATACTTCCCACTCCTCCAGGTCAGGGTCAGAGTCAGCACCTGCAGTCTCAGGGTCAGAGTCAGCATCAGCAGGTTCGTGGTCAGGGTCGCCGTGGTTCTCTTCGTCACTGCTCTTACTGTAACAAGGATGGCCACACTTGGGCCACCTGTTATACACGGGATCCTAGTTTACGTCAGCAGCACCAGATGGCTCGTGGGCAGTCGGTTCCTTCCGGATCTTCAGCAGTTACCCTCTCCGATCAGGACATTATCAAGAGTCTTCGCGGTCTGCTTGCTGCTACAGGATCTTCTTTGACAGGCACTGCTGGTTCTGTGACTGATCTTTCAGGCACTGCGCGACCACCATCTTCTACACAGTCAGTACGTCCCCGTGGTATCTAGATTCTGGAGCTTCTTTTCATATGACTTCTGAGTCTTCTTTTCTGTCCGCTCTTCGTTCTCTTCCTTCTCCTGTCCGTGTTTTCATGGCTGATGGTACCTCTCTTCCTGTCTCTAGACGGGGTACCCTTTCTACTTCTTCTTTTTCTGTTCCTGATATTTCTCATGTTCCTCTTCTTAAGATGAATCTGTTCTCTGCTAGCCAGCTTACTGACTCTGGTTGTCGCGTCATTCTTGATGTTGATTCTTGTGTAGTTCAGGACTGTCGCACACATGCCCTGGTTGGAGCTGGCCCTCGCAGTCGTGATTCTTCAGGGCTTTGGGAGTTAGACTGGCTTCGTGTTCCTTCCGCTGCGACTTCATCTGCCAGTTCTTCTCCGATCGTCGCCTCTGCTACCAGCTCCTTTCAGCAGTGGCATCATCGTCTTGGTCACCTTTGTGACTCTCTCCTGTCGTCATTAGTTCATCGTGGTCTTCTGGGGTCTGTCTCAGGAGATGGGTCTTTACATTGTCAGGGCTATAGGTTGGACAAACAGATTCAGCTCCCTACCCTACTAGCGCGTCTGTATCTCAGCGACCTTTTGATTTAGTTCATTCCGATGTTTGGGGTCTAGCTCCTTTCGCTTCGAAAGGGGGCCATCGCTACTATATTTTATTCATCGATGATTTTTCTCGGTACACTTGGTTGTATTTTATGCGCTCTCGTAGTGAAGTTCTCTCCATATATCAGCGTTTTGCAGCCATGGTCCGCACTCAATATTCTACCCCCATTCGCGTGTTTCGTGTTGATTCTGCTGGTGAGTACATCTCCCAGATGTTGTGTAGTGTTCTTGCTGAGCAGGGCACCCTTGCTCAGTTCTCCTGTCCTGGCGCACATGCCCAGAATGGCGTTGCTGAGCGTAAGCATCGCCACCTTCTTGAGACCACTCGTGCCATGATGATTGCTTCTTCCCTTCCTCCACATTTCTGGGCTGAGGCTGTCGCTACGTCGGCTTACCTCATCAATATTCAGCCTTCTGCTGCTCTGTAGGGTGGTATCCCTCTTGAGCGCCTATCTGGACAGTCTCCAGACTACTCCATGATTCGCTTGTTTGGTTGTGCTTGCTATGTTCTCCTTGCTCCTCGCGAACGCACCAAACTGACTGCTCAGTCTGTTGAGTGTGTCTTCCTTGGATACAGTGATGAGCATAAGGACTATCGCTGTTGGGACCCCGTTGGTCGTCGGATGCGTATCTCTCGTGATGTTACTTTCGATGAGACACGTTCTTTTTATCCTCGTCCCACCGCTGGTACCTACCCGGTGGAAGATATTTCTTTTCTTCTCTTTCCTGACACACCTCCTTCTACTCCTCTTATGTCTTCTTCAGGATCTCCTCCCCTTGATATCTCTTCTTCGACACCGTCCGGCTCTGCTCCGTCAAGTTCTCCTAGTTCTCCTCGTTCTCCGGAGTCTTCCTCTGCTATACCTTCTTCTTCCTCCTCGTATCCCGAGTCATCTTCCTCTGATGAGCTTCCCTCTACTCGTCCTATTCGACAGCATCGTGCCCCCAACCGTTACTCTCCCAGTCAGTATGGTCTTTCTTTTGCCTCCGAGCCGACTTCTTATCGGGATGCTGAGCATCATCCTGAATGGCAGCTGGCCATGGCTGAGGAGATTGCTGCGCTTGAGCGCACTGGCACCTGGGATCTCGTTTCTCCTCCTCCCGGTGTTCGTCCTATCATGTGTAAGTGGGTCTATAAGATTAAGACCCGCTCTGATGGATCTCTTGAGTGCTATAAATCGCGTCTTGTGGCTCGTGGTTTTCAGCAGGAGCATGGTCGTGACTATGATGAGACCTTTGCTCCTGTGGCTCATATGACCACTATGCGTACTCTCCTTGATGTTGCTTCTGATCGTCACTGGTATGTGTCCCAGCTTGATGTTCAGAACGCCTTTCTCAATGGTGAGTTGAGTGAGGAGGTGTATATGCAGCCTCCTCCTGGGTATTATGTTCCCGAGGGGATGGTTTGTCGTCTTCGACGTTCTCTTTATGGCCTCAAACAGGCCCCTCGTGCCTCGTTTGAGCGCTTTGCTTCTGTAGTAACTGCTGCTGGTTTTTCTCCTAGTGCTCATGATCCAGCGCTGTTTGTTCACACTTCTCCTCGTGGACGCACTCTTCTTCTTCTCTATGTTGAGATATGATCATTACTGGTGATGATTCTGAGTATATCGTCTTTGTTAAGGCTCGTCTTCGTGATCGGTTTCTTCTGACTGATCTTGGTCCTCTCCGATACTTTCTTGGGATTGAGGTTTCCTCCACTTCTGATGGCTTTTACATCTCCCAGGAAAAGTATATTCAGGATCTTCTTGCTCGTGCTGCTCTTGGGGATGAGCGCACTATTGATACCCCTATGGAGCTTAATGTTAAGCTTCAACATACTGATGGTGATCCTCTTCCTGATCCGACGCGTTATCGACATCTTGTCGGGAGTCTTGTTTATCTTGCTGTCACTCGTCCTGACATCTCTTATCCTGTTCATATTCTGAGTCAGTTCGTTTCTGCTCCTTCCACTGTTCACTATAGTCATCTTCTTCGCGTTCTTCGTTATCTTCGTGGTACGATCACTCATCGTCTTTTCTTTCCGCGTTCTAGCTCCCTCCAGCTCCAGTGCTATTCGGATGCTACGTGGGCGAGTGATCCTTTGGATCGCCGTTCACTTTCTGCTTACTGTGTGTTTCTTGTTGGAGATATGCCCTAGAGGCAATAATAAATGTAGTTATTATTATATCTTTGTGTTTATGATAAATGTTTACATTCATGCTATAACAGTATTAACCAGAAACATTAATACGTGTGTGATTTGTAAACTAAATTAGAGTCCCTAGTAAAGCCTCTTCATAATACTATCTTGTTGATTAATAGATGATCATGGTTTCTTGATCATGAACATTTGAGATGTTGTTAATAACAAGATCATATCATTAGGAGAATGGTATGGTGGACATACTCCTATATATAAGTGTAGCATAAAGATCAAGTCATTTTAAATAGTTCAATTGCTATAAGCTTTCTGATACATAGTAACCTAATTCCTTCGACCATGAGATCATGCTTATCACCATCACCGGAAGGATGCTTTGATGACATCAAACACCACACCGTAACTGGGTGGCTATAAAGGTGGCATTGAGTGTTCGGAAAATATGGGTTGAGACACATGGATCAAGAGTGGGATTTGTCCATCCATATGACAGATAGATATACTCTGGGCCCTCTCGGTGGAATGTCATCCAATTATCTTGCATGCATGTGACTGGCTCACAAGGGATCACATATCATGGGAACGAGAAAAGAGTACTTATCGGTAACGAGGTTGAACTAGGTATGCAGAGATACCGACGATCAAAACCTCGGATAAGTAAAACTATCGTGAGACAAAGGGAAATTGGTATCGTATGTAAGTGGTTCATTCGATCGCAAAGTAATCGTAGAAATATGTGGGAGTCATATGAATTTCCAGATTCCTCTATTGGTTATTGATCGGATAAGTGTCTCGATCATGTCCGCATAATTCACAAACCGTAGGGAGACAGACTTAAGGATTCGATGTTGTTGAGTAGTTATGGAATGATGAGTAAGAGACCGAATGTTGTTCGGAGTCTCGGATGGGATCCGGGATATCACGAGGAGATCCGGAATGGTCCGGAGAATAAGATTCATACAAGGAAAGTCATGTTTCGGAGTTGGGGAATGATTTCGGTGTTTTTATCGAGAATGTTCTAGAAGGTTCCGGAAGGTCCGACACTCCGGAGGGGAAGGGTACATGAATGTGTCATGACAATGTGGAATGGTTGCATCATGTACTAGGTATCATGTCTGGGAAAAATAAAGGGAGAAATCAAATCCTAGTTTGAAAAGTCAAACACCAATTTTAAAAGTCAAACGACAAGTTTGCTTGGTGAAGGGAGAGTAGGAAACCTACTTGGGGAGGAAGTCCTCCTCCCTCCACCCTCCGACCAAGGAGTCCGAGTTGGGGGAGGACTCCCTCCTCCCAACCGGCGCCCTCCCACCTATAAAAGAAGGGGCAGGGGTGCCCCTCTTCCCTACACCTCAAACCCTAGCTCCTGCGCGCCTCCACCTCCAAGTGCAGCCGCCGCCTAGGGTTTCCCCTCCAACTCGACGACTTGGGGCTTCCCCAGGCCCTAGCCGTCGGCCACACCCTCCCCTTGGTGCCCTCTAAACCCTAGATCACCAAGGCCTCTCTCATAGTCCACTATACTCGCTCCGGCTTAAGGCGAAGCCCTGCGAGATCTCCCCTCTACTTCCGGTACCATGTCGTCGTGCTGCCGGAATCGCGAGGAGAGTGCTACAACCTCCGCTGCCTGCTGGAACAAGGGAGAGGAAGGTCTTCATCGAGTACCGAACGTGTGACCGACTGCGGAAGCGCTGCCGGAACGCAGCGCCGGAAGGATCGTCTACACGATCTTGAGATCGGCAAGAGTACGACTACATCACCCACGAGAATCTGCTCTCGTTAAACGCTTTGGAATCTTCGAGGGTGAGTTCCTCTATCGACTCGTTGCTACAATCTAGTAGATAGATCTTGGCTTGTTTGTTTGCATGCGGTAGAAATTTTTTGTTTTCCATGCTACGAACCCCTACATTTCTTAGTGGTTCGCTCATTGCTTGGAAGACGAAGAAACAGACAACGTTTCCCGTTCGAGTGTCGAGGCTGAGTTGCGTGCTATGGCCTTGTTGACTGCTGAGGTGACCTGGTTACGGTGGTTACTTGCGGATTTTGGGGTCTCTATTACTACACCCACTCTGGTTTTGTCTGACAGTACAGGTGCTATTAGTGTTGCACGTGATCCGGTCAAGCATGAGCTTACCAAACATATTGGTGTTGATGCTTTCTATACATGTGCTCAGGTGCAGGCTCAGGTTGTTGCGCTTCAGTATGTGCCTTCAGATTTACAGTTGACGGATTTCTTTATGAAGGCATAGACCAGAACGCAGCATGACTTCTTACTCTCCAAACTCAGTGTTGTGGATCCACCATGAGTTTAAGGGAGGGTGTTAGATGTATATATTTGTATATTGTAGTTTCCCCATATGTTAGGAGGCTTCCTGCATATTTACAACTGTACCTGTATTATATATTATGGCCTTTGGCCACCAGATGAATACATGTTGCATATTCCGGACAGATCTAACCCACTCGCTACTTGCATCTATAGATAAATCTTTGTTTTTTTCACTCGTGTTAACCGTGGACAACTCCCCAGAATCAAGTGCGCTACTATATCTTCATCATTACCAGTTTCTATGTCAGAATCACCGTAATAGCCACAAGGAGCCGACAATTTTTTGAACAATTGAATAGTAACACATATTGTTATCACTTTATCATGAATTCATTGGTTTTTACATAATGATTACTGACTACGTACCTCACTAATGTATTACTTAAACGAGACATCAGATTTGTTTCTCTCACTATCAGCATCGATGCCCATCTGCCAAAATTTAAAACAACACTATACTGTTGCTGGTTGGCATGTACTCCCTCCGTGTCAAATTTGGAATAAATCTTACACTAAAATAAGTCTAGATATATTTACTTTATAAACCTAAAATATCTTATATTTTAAAACGAAGGGAGTACAATAATAAACATCACTCACATTATTACCTTCGACGTCGTTCCCACGCACTGGACTATCTCCACGCTCTGAGCTATAATCATCTGACGCATCTTCACTCTCTGAACTGTATTCTTCTGACTATCTCCACGCTCCTTATCTTCCTCAAAACTGCTAGAGATCGTTGTGTCAGTCATTCCATACAACACTGCTCGACAAGAACAGAAACACGAGGACCACGGCTGCCAAAAATACCCCAAACTTCGAACCCTAGGTCACAAACAAGAGAGAGGAAGGAATTACCAGAGAACCGGCTCCACCGACGGTGATCAGATCATGCAAAGAACAGTCGCCACCGTCCCTAATCGTCTAAACCCCAGCGATAGGGATTGAAAGGATCTACGACGATCGGAGCAGCCGACGTGGATCGGAACATGCTTGTTCTACAGCCTAGAAGATCTTGGAAACCTAGCGAGAAAGATACAAGATAGTCAGTGCACTGCCCGACCACGACGACCACGGTGACCGACTAACCACAACCTCATGTAATGGCAGGTGGTTGGAGACAAGCGTGAGGGAGAGAATTGGGGCGGCAGTATGTAGTACCTTGGGCCGCTGGAGGATGATGGGGGAGAGAGTGTCGCTCGAGATCGGCGATGCACAACAACGACTAGGGTCACGAATGATGGAGCTTGCTTCGACAGGTGGGGACATCATGGGATCGTGCGTCCATTTTTGGAGGTCATATACCTCTACAGTATGCATACACAGGGTAATATGGTTTTTTTTGGATATGGGTTTCACGGGCCAAATGAAAAAAAAAAGGCCGGGACAAACTTACTCCTTCGAGTTTGCGCTTGGAAGGAGCACCGAAGCAAGCCTCGTGTAAGAGGTACACCAGTTTGATCGTTCTGTGGATACATGTGGAGATATTGACAGTTGAACATGATGCATCTTGCTACTAGTTAACTAACGTAGCAAGTACATGCATGGAAGTAGCTAGCTGTGAGTTGGTTTAGGGTAGATGACCTTCATTTCAAACCAGGATGGTTGCTGAGCAGATCAATGCAGCAGCTCGCGCGATTAGTTGCTAGGAGTCGTCATGCACTAGCTAGAGAGACCATGCCGATTAGTCAATTCGTTAAGCAACAAATCCTCACCGGCTCAACGCACTTGGTCGATCGACGACAGAGGTCTCCTTTTTTCCCACCTACTATTTGGAAATCCTGAACATTCCCAACAAAGTCAAACACGCACACAACTTTAATTAGCTAATAACCGAGCATGTCTCCCTTTCCACCTTAATTCGAAGATCATCATGAGCATCGGACGCTAGATTTGCCAGAACCGAGCCTCACGACGAGGTCAGCTTGGTGCGCTATATAAGCACTTGTCGCCGCGCCTTGTGTCCTCACTCCTCACCATTCACACACCGATCGATCACATTCAAATTTGATCAGCAAATTAGGTTGATTTGTATTGCAGAGAAGTAGTACCTCGACCGTACGTCGGCATGGCTTCTCACGGCTGCTTCTTTGTGACCATGATGATGGCGTTTGCCATGTTGGCCACGGTGAGCAATGGCCAGCCGCTGGACCCTCACTTCTACGACAAGGTGTGCCCGGCGGCGCTCCCCGCCATCAGGAAGGTGGTGGAGGAGGCCGTGGCGGTGGAGCCGCGCATGGGCGCCTCGCTCCTGCGCCTGCACTTCCACGACTGTTTCGTCAACGTACGTACACGCGCGCGCGTGGCTATGCATTTGAAATTATTTGATTGGGAGGGACGTTCAGTGTTGACGCACATTGATATCTGTGTGCTGGATTCAGGGGTGCGACGGATCAATCCTGCTGGACGACACGCCCTTCTTCACCGGCGAGAAGAACGCCGCGCCCAACGCCAACTCCGTCCGCGGCTTCGACGTGATCGACCGCATCAAGGACGCCGTCAACGCCGCGTGCAAGGGGAACGTGGTGTCCTGCGCCGACGTCGTGGCCGTCGCAGCTCGTGACTCCATTGTCGCGGTTCGCTTCCTCTTCCTCGGAACACCAGGACAAATCTATGCTCGCAATCGACCTATATAACTGATGACGTTTTTGCAGCTGGGAGGGCCGTCGTACGACGTGCAGCTGGGCCGGAGGGACGCGCGGGCGGCGAGCCAGGCGGCGGCGAACAACAGCATCCCGGCGCCGACCTTCGACCTCGACCGCCTCGTGTCCAACTTCGCCGCGCACGGCCTCACACCGCAGGACCTCGTCGTGCTCTCCGGCGCCCACACGCTGGGCTTCTCCCGCTGCACCAACTTCCGCGACCGCCTCTACAACGAGACCGCCACCCTGGACGCCTCCCTCGCCGCGCAGCTCAGGGGACGTTGCCCGCGGGCCGACGGCGACGGAGACGACAACCTCGCGCCGCTCGACCCGACGCCGGCGCGGTTCGACGGCGGGTACTACAGCTCTCTGCTGCACAGCAGGGGTGTGCTGCACTCGGACCACCAGCTCCTTGCCGGCCCCACCGACGGGCTCGTCAGGTTCTACGGCGCCAACAACGAGGCGTTCAGGAGGGACTTCGCGGTGGCCATGGTGAGGATGGGCGGCCTGAGCCCGCTCACCGGGAGCAGCGGCGAGATCCGCGCCAACTGCAGGAAAGTGAACTACTAGTACTATACGTCAATGACTCAAGGCTCAATGGTTCGCGCGCGCGCACGGCCGTGGTTAGAACTATGCCGTTATAGGAAAGTGAACTACTAGTATGCGTCAATTTGCTGTGTCCGTCAAAATCGAGTGTCTTTTTCTTGAAGCATTTAGCATTTGTTGGATTCTTGGGTTTTAGCATTTCATTTGACTCCCTTTGTGGGATTTTGTAAGTGGAAACAATGTTCCGGCTATTTATGCTTTCTATTTTATTATTATGTACATTCTACAGATTATTTCACTCAGTGAAATATGAACTAAATATCATCTTGTTGTATATAGGGTGTCTATTGTAAACTACCATTAACAAGCTATAAAATGAAAAAAAGCAAAAAAAACACAAAAAACACAAAACGAGTGAGGATATGGAGCGAGAGCTCAAGTGAGCTTGCCATTTTGAAGGAAAAAATATCGAAAATCATGTTTAAAGGTTTCAAAACGAATCTGATTGTTTTCTTTTTTTCAGAGGTACATTGAGAAGATATCCATAGAGTGTATTTTTTTTGTAGAAATATGTCTGTTTTTGGTTACACAAGTCAAAATATATGGCTCTACATTAGAGATGGAAACAGATTGGATAGTGCCCTTCCCATATCCATTTTCATATTTTCAAATCTAATGTGGATGCGAATACAAATGTTGATCGGATGTTTTCTCAATTCGGAACAGATGAATAACAAAGTAATAGACTCGTGTCTTATAATCGGCCAGCTTATAACAACATCGAGATAAACACATTGAGATATATCAGAGCCAAGCAGCTGTTCTACCCTGCTTGTCCTGTCTCTATCTGACCAAGAGATAATCAGTACGGAAATTCAGCATTTCACACAAGAGCTTCTTATATAAGCATTATAAACAAAACAATAAGATTTGAACCAGAAATGTTGTTGTTGGTAGGCACAACTATACAGTATCTTTCTTTTTTGAGGGACACAACTATACAGTATATATCTTTTTTCTTGTGAGAAGCCATAAGGAAGGTGAAATAAATAAATATCATGTACGGAATTCCAGAACAGGGCCCGAGAAATTAACAAATAAAGGCCCAATAAGCACATCTATATGGTCTTCACGTTGATACCTTATTTAGTTCCAGACGAATTACCGGCCCAGCTTTGCAATTGCCTTTCGCTAGGTTCTTGCGCTTTCACTCAGTTCACTTGTGAACAGATGAGCCGGATCTCCCCCTGCGCGCCCGTGAACACGCCTATGTTGCCCATGTTCACCATACTAAACATGCGAGCTTCGCCTCGTCGTCTATATTGCGTTTTGGCATACCATGATAGGTGTGATGGTACTGCAGGAGTTTTAAGTATTTATCTTGTTGGTGTTCTTTGTAAAGCATTTAGTTTTTTCCTATTTTATTTTAATGCTTCCATAAACAAAATAGAAGATTAGCTTTCTTTGCACCGAGGAAATCTAATGTCCATATTTATGAAAAAGGGTTAGAAATATTAATTGTGAGCCGCTGAGTGAATTACCAATACCATTACCAAGGAAAGCAAACTGTGAACATGGCCATTTATCTTGAATGAAGAAAGAATATAATATTTAAGAAAACTGGACAGTACAAATATCTCAAAAAATATGGGCAGTATAAATATTTATGAAAATCTGAACAACCTTGAGACACTTGTGAAACTAAGTGATGCAGATAAAGGAAGAATTTTTCACAATTTTTTCTAAGCTAAAGGAATAAATTTTCACACTGATGCTACATGCAGCTTCTGGTCATGTTTACAAAAACCACTATTCAAATTTCCAAACATAAACTATTGTGATCTTGCGAATCAACACATGGCTACGGCTATCGCTTCTCGAACATCAGCAGCACCCATGACTTCAGGTCGCCTCAACATGGCCTCGTAACCTTCCTGTTCATATCAAACGGCAGGTATCTCCTCACATGCCCTGAGTGCTGAATTGAGGTCTTTCTCCAGTTAGTAGTCCGGTCTCCATGGCCTCTGCAGATTGCTTGATATCTCTGTCCAGTTTGTTCTCTTGTATCTCACTATTTTGGAAGTAAGGGGACAAAAAGAAGAGAGTTCCCAGAACATTGATGTATACCTCTAGAAAAAAGAACATGGATGTATTGTTTCAAGTGCATAAGCACATGTCGAGGAGGGTAGATTATGTAGGATGAACAATAAATACTTTGCCCAAGAAAATCTAAACTATAACAAATACATTATAAAAACATGTGGAAGTTCTGACATAGTTCTTGAATCTCGAAATACAACTTTGATCAAAAGGTTTTTGCATGACCATGATACCAAATTAGCAACACCATTGTTGAAACAACAGAGCACAATTTTGTATAGTATCTTAGCACGGTCCAATTTTGTGGGGTAACTATTAGATAATGTTGTAGGAGATATCAAATCCAAACTCTATCTAGATTGGTCTGAAATCATTGGTTTGTCTTAATCCATGGCAGTAGTGACTACTATTGTAGGGATATAATTTGAAGAATATAAGTGGCTTTTTTTACTATATAACATTGTCAAAAATAAAAATATAGAATACATAGTCCTTTCGAAGTCCGTTTAGAAACAAAATTTTCAAAAGCATTATACTTGATCATTTTTATGCTGAAAATAGACACCTAGGGATCAGTTACGGCAGCTAGGCCAAGCTATAAACAACCACTATTTCTGGTTTCTTATAATCTAGGTGTATTGCTTTCTTTTCTCTACATACTACTCTTTGACTGTAATTTCCATTGAGATGCACATTAATAAGAACACAAAAGAATAAAATTATAGTAGATACAACGATAATTCAACAATTGGAGCTAGTAAGAATGGTGTATGAAAGTACTTGTGATATGTAAGAACACTTGAGAACTTCCCTCCAGTAGTCCAGTGTATCCGGTATGCTTGTACATATGAACTTCTTAGTTCTTGTTAGCAAGAATGCTTGTACATCTGGTATGTTGTCGTATATCTGCACTGCAGGACAAGTAAACTTGCATACATATACATGATTAGCTTCTATGAAAGCAAGGGAGGTTTGAATTGAGATTCTGTACAGGATTCGGTGGAGTAGCTATTGTGGGTGAGAGGAATAGGGGAGTCCGCCATGGGGTGCAAGCAAGGTGCATAGGGGGAGGACATTGGCACAGTAGACCCTCTAGTCTCCTCGATCTACAGCTCAGTAGCACCGGCACTACTGCTCTGCTTGGTAATGCTCTTCTCGGTCGGCTCAACAATTAGACACAAGACACCTCGACGTACCACAACTGCGGCCAACTCGCTTAGGGACAGCACGGCGCAGCGAAGGATGACGCTCACCTCAGGCTGAGTCCAAGCACCGAGCTCCACTAACATGAGAGGCATGGCCTCAATCTGGCCCTCCCCGCCAACCACTCCCATGGTTCTGGCCACCCCCATGGCATCAAGGAAGAAGAGGGTTATAGGGAGTGAACTCCAGATCAAGCACCACGTATACAAGGTTGAGAACCACACTGAAGATCCGACGACCATGACTCCCCCCCCTCCCCTCACAGGCTCCACCTCGGCCTCCATGGACAATGGAAAAGAACATGGGAGCAAGGAAACCCAACAACACAAATCAGGATTATTTGGGGTAAGAAATCTACTTATAAAACCTAAGCAAAAAACAACATGTACATCTCCAGTCTCCCTCCCTCCCACCACCGGCCACCTTGGCCGCCAGCGATGGGAAGGAGAAAGGCCATGATCTAGATCAGGAGGGGAGGAAAAGGGTCAATGGAGAGAGAGGAGAGGTATACCATCGACATGACACAATTGCTTTCTCCGGGAGGGGAGGCGGGAGACAGGGTGTTCAGAGTCTTGGACGACCGGCGTTTGGCAAGGACGGGTGGCGTGCGCTGGCTAGGAGGCGTGGTAGGAGGCGGCGGTCGAGGAGCCAGCTGCTGGCAGGGCAGTTGCAGAACACCGTCGCCTCCCTTCCTCGATCCCTGGCAATGCTCGGCCCTTCCTCCCTCCTCTCGGTCAACAGTTAACCCAACCGATGGGGCGGACCCGTGGGAACACAAGCGAAGCCAAGGATCCCTGGACCCGCACGCCAGACTGCTAGAGACACCAGATATGCAAGTGTCCTCATTGCTCTTGCATGTAACCATGCTTATGACATAGTATAATATCGAAGGAAATACCTCAAGATCGATAGTTAACTTATACCAGAATTAGTAAATAAAAATCCCTCGGATAGATAATAAACTTGTGCAAGGAGTATACTCATGTCCAGAATATATATGTGAACAACCTAGCTAGTGCAATTTATTATATTTCTCACGAACTAAAATATTTGTTTCTCTAGAATTAATTCACATATAATTGTCTATTTCTCCGTGGTTTAGTCCTGACTCGGACGGCGTCTTTATCTCTTCCATACGCTCATCTAATTTAATAAATAAAGTACATCATGTGCAGGGGGCGAAATGTCTGATCCGATTAATCCATTGTTATGGACTTGGGTATTGGAGAAGGAGGGGATGATGGAAATCGCGGAACGGCTAACAGATTCGCAACACGGGGACTCGAGGTTTATCCAGGCTCAGGCCCCCAGAGGGAAAATCCTACTCCTGCTTGACTGTTCTTGATTGATGACGGAACCGAAGGTTACAGAGATGCGCAGATTGGATCTGGCGTGGTGTATGCTAGGGTATGAGGTGAGGTTCTCCTCGCCGTGCCCTCCTGGCCTTTAAATAGGAAGGCCAGGTCTCAGGGTAGGTCAAGTCAGTTATAGATTAGGATTGGACCCTTTGAAATTCTATCTATAGCTCACACCCGTATGGGCCTAGGTCACCCAAATCTTTCCTGGACTTTGCCATTCGTAGCGGGTGACTGTATGATCCTGTGTCAGGCTGGTACCGGGTAGGCTAATATTAGGCACTCGTAGGGCATATCCATGTCAGACATTATCAACAAAATGTGGGAATGACAATATGAGCACAAACTCTATTCGCTCTCCTGTCAGATACATGGTTATTTTGCCATGCTAATGTTCTTATTAGTACATTTCTACTTCTTCGGCACTAAAAAAACATAGCAATCCAAAATCTATGAAAAAGGCAGAACAAATGATAGTATAATTACCAAGAAAACAATTTGCTCAGTCTGATTTGAATGCTAAACAAAATACATTAAATTTAGTTTCTCACCTACGTTCCTTGTCTATATGTTCTATAGACGACGAAGCAAAAGCAATATGCAGAGAGAGTATATTGATTAAATTAGTTAAAAAGTGTTAAGGCAATGCTAAACTTGATTTTTTGCTCAAAGCTTGGAGCACATGCAGGTTATGATAGGCGAAATGATGTGTATCGTCCTTCTAATACTTTTATGTTGACGAAATTTGTTGTTGAACTAACCATCAAAACGACAAAACCTTCAATTCCATGTGTATAATAATGACTCTCATCCCTTGATAAGAAACCATTACCCCGGATAAAAAAAGGTCGAATAGATGTACAGTTTTGTACCTGAAGAAAGGATTGAGTAATCTTCATATTTAAAAATTTAGAAAAACTGAAGCTCACATGAGTAGCACCAGATATCAATTCTTGGATTATAGTATCTACAGAATAAATCTTACGTTGTCCAAACTCACTTGCATGTAATTCAATCAGGGCAAAGCAACATCAACCAAGCCATGCATAACGGTTAGAAGAACATATGAGTCAGGAACTTACATTGTCACAAACAGATTTATATAAGAGGGATAAGGTTGTCTATCGATCCGAGTCCATTCACCGGTGCAACCCTGACCCTCTAGCCTGCAGCCATGTAGACATGCAAATTGAACACATAATTAAATGAATTAGAATAGCCTTGATCCTGGGAATTGATTAAGAAAAAAATTGACAACGACAGATGAGAACATAATACAAGCGAATATATTCTTTCTTGTAGAAGTGAGAGTGGTGAATTCCTAACTCACAAATGCGAAATTGGATGAGCATTCCTCTAGCAAAATAGATACCAGTTCCCTGCTATCTCCGTTTGTACTACCTGTAATTAGGTGTACTGAACATACTAAGAGAATTTCACACGTTGTCATCCATGTACTGAGAAGAAGTATGTCATGAAGAAAAGTCATGTTGATACACAATTGCGTGAAAGTGAAACTAAAAGGTTCTTGTGTGGATAAGATCAGAAATGCACCTGGGTGAAAGTTCTCATTGGTTGTCTCGAGCAACCTGACGGTGATTTTGAGACCTGTACCTGTGAGCACCATTCTTCTGTTCTGTTTGGAGAGCACCATTCTTCTCTCACGGCAACAACAAGATTTTTAGAATTTTCAGGCTTATCCATCTTTGCAAACCGCACATACACAAAGGAAACAAGAAGTTTTATTTTGGTATCTAGTCAGCCTTTCTAACAAATGCATTTGATGAAAGATTCAACGGGCCAAATCTCATGGAGTAGATAAATTTCAGGTGAGATTCCAATGGAACATGTAACAAACAAATTCCAGTGGAGATTCGAAGGGAAAAAAATACATGCAAACCAAAAAGTAAGAAAACATAAGATGCATGTGCTAATTCAATGTAAACAAAAAGTTAAAGAGTAAGAGATGCGAGTTTGCGTACCAATTGAACCAGTTAGACGTGATAATAGTATCTTCATGCTTGCCTGAGCGACCAGTACGCAATATCCAACTGAAACCCAATTAATTTGAGGTTGGTTTGTGTGAGCAGGATGCATAATCCAATGGAAATCCAACCACATCACAGGGAGGCAAAATATCGAGCAGATTTGGGGCTGGAGCGCAACCTGACAGATTGACACGAGAGAGGGGATAATAAAAACAAAAATTGAAAGGGAGATGAAAAATCTGGAGTGGAAAGCTACCAAAGTGGAGGATGGTGCTAGTGCCAGAGATGGCGCCACGAACAGGTGGGCTCGCTGGTTGTCGACGGGAACACGGGTAGCTTTTAGATATGGAGGCAGCGGCGACTGAGTTTATCCCGGTAGTTTCTTAGGTACTTCCATAGAACGACCGCGCAGACAACTACAGAGACCTTGCCGGCGGCCAACGCCGACACAACCCCGCCGCCCAGAAATCCCGCCCAATTGACCAAATAACCAGGAAAAACCACACCGCCATCGATAAATCAACCACCACCGAGAAATCCAGCAGCAGCACAAATCCAATACACCAACCAAGAACACCGCCGCTGTCGCCAAGAAACCCTCCGCCGCACCAAACCACCGCTAGGAAAAGAAACAACCAACCCAGTCAAACCACCGGAGATAACCAGATGAAACACTTCCCCACCCTCACGAAGCAACAGAAAGAAAACGAACCCACCGAAACCACAAGGTGAATGACAGAACGGGCCCAGAAATAGCAGGCCACCCGTCAGAGGTAAAACAAACGCCTCCACACACATATTCCTAGATAAAGGCATGTCGAAGCCCACCGTTGGACGCCAGCGAGAGGCAACGCAAAAGCGCGACGAGACAGAGACAACGCAAAAGCCACACGTTCGCCAACATCGAGAACACAAAAATAGGCCCACGGACAGAGACAATAAAATGCACGGCGCATTGCAGGAGCGATGAGAAGCCTCCCTACATCTCACGCTTAAGCAATTGATTAATTCAACATGAACTCAGATCCGTGCCTCTCAAACAGAATAACAAAAAAAATAAGAAAAAGGAGCCCCCCAGATCCGGCCACTCCTAGCCAAGAACAAGACTTCCATGGCCAAATCGGGGGCGTCATCGGTGTTGGGAAAGGGCATGGGCGTCCTGCTCCACCGAGGCGACGCATGGGGGAGGTGGGGAGCACGGGGGTGACGAGGTGGAGGCGGTGAGGTGGAGGAGGGGTGGAGGAGGCGTCAAGGTGGAGGAGAGGTCGGAGAGGCGTCGAGGTGGAGGAGGGGTCGGAGGCGACGGGGTGGTGCCGACTGGGCCTGGGATTATTCCTCTCCACGGGGACTGCGGGTTGAATAAACTTTTTCTGAGAGCTAAAATGCAAAATATTACTAGCCGCGCTGACCATGTTGACTTTGCACAAATCTCCAATAAAACTGTGGCAGAGATGGTGCCAGGGACCCAACTTACATGTGGGAAATCCATGTTGGTGGTTAGAACTATGCCGTTAAATTTGCCGTCTATGTCAAATCGAGTGTCTTTTTTTTCTTAAAGCATTTAGCATTTGTTGGATTCTTAGGCTTTAGCATTTCATTTGATTCCGTTCGTGGGATTTCGTATGTGGAAACAATGTCCCGGCTATTTTATTATTATGTACTCCGTCCTCTAACATATAAGACATTTTAGCCATTTTTTGAAACATATATATCTAGACGCCTTTGTAGCAAAATGAGTAGTGAACCTACACACTAAAAGCTATTTAGATACATGTGTTTCAGAAAAATACTAAAACATCTTATATTTTAGAGCAGAGGGAGTACACATTGTACAGCCAGTGAACTGTGAACTAAATATGGTCTTGTATATAGGGTGTCTATCGTAAAAAATCATCAATTTGGTGAAATACTATTCCATGTAGCAATTATGTACTCCCTCTGTTCTAAAAAAAGATGTCGCAAATTATTTGTCACATATGTATCTATGTACTAAGTAGTGTTTAGATATATCCAAATTTAAATAAATTTATGATATCCTGTTTTAGGACAGATCGATGAAGTATTTTCTTTGGTTGTCCATTCGTCCATGTAAAATTTCAAAGCAAAATTCATTCTTCGGCCCATAACAAGCTATAAAATGAAAAATGGAAAAAAAAAGAAGCACAACACGAGTGCGGATATGGAGCGAGAGCTCAAGTGAGCTTGCCAATTTTGAAGGAAAAAATATCGAAAATCATGCTTAAAGGTTTAAAAAAGAATCTGATTGTTTCTTTTTTTGAACGTACATTAAGAAGATTTCCATAGAAGTGTAATTTTTTATGAAAAATATGGTCTATTTTTGGTTACACAAAAGTCAAAATACACGGATCTAAATTAGGGATGGAAACTGATTGGATATTGCCCTTTCCATATCCATTTTCATATTTTCAAAACAAATACGGATACAAATATGGATGTTGTCAAATACGAATGCGGGACATATGTTACTTGAATACAAATACAGATCGGATCTTTTCTCAATTCGGAATGAACGAATAACAAAATAATAGACTCTTTTCTTATAGTCATCCAACTTATAATGACATTGAGATAAATATATTGACATAATAACAATAGTTTCAAAATCAATTGTATAGAGACAATTTGTTAGTTAGTTTGGTTCGGGCAGGTTCTATTAGAATATGGTTTCAGTGGCAAGCAGTGCTTAACCAACTGTTCTACCCTGCTTTTCCTTTCTCTATCTGACATTTTGACCAAGAGATAATCGGTGCGGAAATTCAGCATTTCACACAAGAGCTGCTTATAAAGCATTATAAACAAACCAATAAGATTTGGACCAGAAGTGTTGGTAGGCACAACTATACAGTATCTTTCTTTTTTGAGGGACACAACTATACGGTATATTTTCTTGTGAGAAACCATAAGGAAGGTGAAATAAATAAATATCATGTACGGAATTCCAGAACAGGGCCCGAGAAATGAACAAAGAAAGGCCCAATAAGCACATCTATATGGTCTTCACGTTGATACCTTATTCGTTTCCAGTAAAATTACCGGCCGGCCCAGCTTTGCAGTTGCCTTTCGCTTGTAGTCTTTCCCTCGCTTGTTGCGCTTGATCCACTCAGTTCACTTTGGAACAGATGAGCCGGATCTCCCCCTGCGCGCCCGTGAGCACGCCGATGTTGCCCATGTTCACCATGGCCGCGGCGAAGTCGGCGCTGAACTGCGCGGCGTCGGACGCGTAGGTGCTGACGAGGTCGTCGGTGGAGCCGCCGTTGAAGAGCTGCTGGTCCGAGTGGAGGAGCCCCTGCTGCGAGAGCATGTTGACGTAGTAGGCGTTGTCGAAGGCGTCGGGGGTGGACTCGTCGAGGGGCGCCAGGTTTTTGTCGCCGTCGGACGACTGCGGGCAGTTGGCCTGCCGCGACGCCGCGAACGCCGCGTCGATGTTGGACTCGCCGTAGATCCGGCTTCGGAAGTTTTTGCACTCCGCCTGCCCGATCGTGTGGGCTCCTGCATCGACCCACGCGTGCGTACAGGTTTGTAAGACCACGAAGCGCAATGCCCGTTTCCTATTGGATACGTAATGTATTCGAAAATATCACGTGTGCTGGATGTAGTACACACTCCATATCTGTTTCATAATAGTATGATTTTTTTTTGCAAATTAATAGAGGATGCATGCACATGATGGCAATTGGCATCGGCTGCTGGTACGTAGTTGTCACATGCATGTCAGTGTAACTATCAAGCAAGGAAGGTGTCGTGGCTTTGATCTTTTCGGTGTGTAGGGTTGTTAGCATGCATGTCATTTTTGGAGTGAATAATGAGACTAGTAGTACGTCGACCTGCATGTGGCAATTCTGACTAGACTAGACATATATATGTTTGGTCTTGTAGCTAGCGGGGCATGTGCCATGTCTTTTCATCCAGAATAGTACTAGTATCCCATTAAGATTGATTTCAGGCTTTAGTCAGCACGCAGAGCTTTCTGAAAATAATAGAGCTACTTGCAGGCAATGATTGCGCAGCATCATGCAATTAATTACCTGAGAGTGCAACCATGTCTGTGACGCTGAGGCCTTTCCTGGAGAAGTTGCCGACGAGATCAGCGAGGTCGGAGGTCGGCGGAGGGAGGTCGCTGTTGGCCTCGGAGAGGCTCGCGGTCGTAGAGTCCCTCCTCCCCAACGGAACCGTGTACGACGGCCCTCCTAGCTGCAAGTTTTTAAGTAGTAAAAGCCAATGTCAATATTGTGCATTAAGGTTCCGCGCTCGTGGTCAGACGGTCAGGTTGATCTTACGGCGACGACGGAGTCGCGGGCGGCGACGGTGAGGATGTCGGCGCAGGAGACGGTCTGCGGGCAGACGGCCTCCACCTGCGCCTTGGCGGTGTCGATGACGCCGAATCCCCTGATGGAGTCCCGGTTGGGGAACGCGGTCTGCTCGCCGGTGAAGGTGGCCGTGTCGTTAAGGAGCACCGACGCGTCGCATCCCTGTCAGTCAGGCACCAGATGACACGGTGTTAGACCAACATGATATTCTAGCTAGTATGCATGCTACACAATAGATGCTGTCACTTGCTTGGACAAAGCAGTCGTGGAAGTGAAGCCTGAGGAGGGAGGCGCCCATGCGGGGCTCGCTGTTCACCGCCGCCGTCACGGCGCTCTTGATCGTCGCAAGCGCGCTCGGGCAGGACGTGTCGTAGAACGTCGCCGACAGCTGCGCCGACGCCGCCGCGGCCAGGCCGAGAAGCAGGATCGCCGCGACGGGAGCGCCGATGCGGCAGCCGGAAGAAAAAGCCATGATCACCGGCCTGAACGCAAGTACATACCTAGAGCTTCCATTCCATGCGTATATATAGCCACACACCGCGCTCATGTGTCCGCGTGTGGCTCTAGTGCTCTTACAGACCTCTGCGGCCCACTGGCTATCTGGTGCCATGCTGGTTAATCAACTTCGCCATCTTGGCAGGAAAAAGTCCGTTTCAAAACTTTGCCCCTCTCGGGAAATGACAAATGCTAGGAAAAGTCGAGGAGTAGCTTGCTAGTAAAGTCCGTTACAAAATACATCATGTTTTAGTCTTTTTTTAAAAACATATGTATCTAACAGACGTTTTTTTGTTTTATGTTCACTCAGTTTATTCTAAATCTACACACTTAAACACGTCTAGATACATGAATTTCTAAAAAAAAAGACTAAAACATCTTATGTTAGAGAATCAGCACCTACTAGGTTAGGTAGGTAGAATGCTAGATGCTTGTACGGGCGTTTACAATTAATCGGACAGGTGTTTGCTTGGAAAATCGTACAAACGGAATCCTAATTAACGTAAACAGTGGTCGGCTTATCACTGTGTGTCTTGCAGAATATATGTCATAACTCATAACCCACTCATGTGTCGTGCATGTGTATACCGGAATGCCAACAGCTGGCTTGTTGGATTGATTCGAACCTATACTCCCATGCATGACCGTCAGATGTCAAAGATTTATCTAAATTTGAACATATGCAGACATTATTTAATATACCGACATCTTTTTGGGTTAATATATATAGCGGAACGAAAGCCTATTTCGAGATTTAATATATTGATACTTTCAAATCTAGTTTGCGACTTAAATTGGTCGACAAGTCAGCATACATGAATAATAAATTATTTTCAAACCGTAATGAATTAAAAGATCCATGCAAGAAAATTCAAAAGGAGGCACCGCTTGCATGTCCGTGCATGGTCCAACATGCCGCCTTCTCCTTTTTAAGTACATGGTACGATGCCTCTATCGTGGCAACCTTGAATTAGTCTTCTTCAAGTTTGATCGTGAGATCAGCCCCCGCGAAATAAGAGGAGAAATGTCGCCGAGAGCAAACTGTGCACTAAACTGTCATTTTCTTTTCTTTTTAGCTAGCCAGTTCAGCGCTAGCTCGAACCAACTAACAACGATTGCTCAATTTTTTTCGAGACAATTAATTAGACAGCCTAACAAGAAACTGTATTTCAATATCACCAGTTGCCCTCTAGGCCCCAAGCCTTTATTGATTGATTTATATTTTAATCTTATTTCTATTCAAATTTATTTCGGTTTCGTTATTGACAGGTACAACCAATCGGATAGATTGCGCAGGTTGGAACAATTTGTGTATTTAATAACTCTCTAAAAATACGCAGCGGAACTAGGGTATGCATGAACCGGTCGGAACAGTAAATTTGAAAAAATAATAAACTAAGTAAAAAACAAAAAAAATTGCATGTAGAGACGCGCATCTGTATATGAAGCTTAGGCAAAATGACAAAGTTATAAATGAATAGTAAGAAGAAACAACCCAAGTTTCGGACTTTTTTTGTAACTCAAGGCTCATAAAACTACTACCCATATCCCGAATACTTTTTTTATGAGTATGTAACCAAGGGTAAGGTTAGTAAATTCAGGTTTAGGAGTACCCATATCCCGAAAATTCACTTTATTTAACTCCCATGCTTTCTCATCTTACCAAAATTGACTCAATTCCCAGAGCTTGAGCGTCGGTCCCAAGAGGTCCACAATGGTTAGAGTCAAACACGGGATTAGGACATGTACAATGGGTTGAGGTTAGTTTTCTTTTTGAGTTGACACGTTGAATTATTGTGGTTTGTTGAAGTAGAGAGAATAAAAAAAGAAGGCCGATTTCCCTTAACTAATGGATGATCACTTAAAAATTAAGAAAAGGCTATTTCCTCCATTGTTTCATGTCTTCCCTTATAATCACTAGTTCTCACTATTTTTTAATTAACAGTATTAATTGGTAGTTATGACAATAAGAGATATATATTATACCGGTCATATGTATTGCCTTCTCTAAACGATATAGATGGATAAGATAGGACTCACATTCTTTACCATTGCACATGCAATCTATTGGGCATCCGAACCAATACCTGTGATTTCTGACTAGACAAAATTCACACGGGCTAGACATCGGGCCTTCATGCAATAACATGCTCTTGGTTACCGGATGGGCCGACATAGCTTCCTTGCCTTTGATATATAATTCATTTGGCACGTGTCATCATCCTAGTGGGTGTGTGCGAATGATGCAACTCATTAACAACGGTAACCCACACCATTTATTCCCCATCCGCGATCTCTACCCTTGTCCACATGTGTTGGAAACCATATCCACCACATGTCTGTGACCATGCGAAACAAATATAGCAATCCATCACCAGTGCTTCCTACTAATACATGTGGATACCGTGAGAGGTTTTGCATGATCAACACAAATACGACATGTTCTTGCAAAGGTCGTGGACTACACTACCCGACACTCTTCATGCACATTTTTGTTTAACTTTTTTGCCACTATGTTAATAAAATTAAGGGTTCACTTCACTAACACATCCTTGGCTCTATTACCCTATCAACATAACACTAAAAACAAGTTTTGGTGAAGGGGGGAGGGAATTGAACCCCGTGCCTAAATATGGCTCAAAGCGTGCTCTACCAATTGGGATAGGATCCAAAAATTCAGTAGGAAATTATGGAACAAAATAGTAAAAAAATATGGAACAACAATATAGGGACCAGGGGAAAAAAGCATGAGTGCAAAGGGAGCACATGCTAAATAAATTTTTGGCATCCATGAAACAAATCATGACGATATGAGGAACAAGAATATGAACAATGTGAAATAAAAATTAGTACGTGTACAAGAGGAACAAAAAAATTGGATCATGCGGAACAAATTTAAAACCACAGGAGAAACAAATCACGACTACCGACAAAACAATTTGAACTGTTTGAAACAAAATTTATCACTGATCGAACAAAATTTGGATAAAGAAAAGTTTATACAAAAGAAAAAGGAATAAAATAAATAAAAATGAAAAAATAAACAGAAGAATACCAAAAGAAAAAAGAAAAAAAAAACATATAAGCATACGAGACCTGAAGGAACGAAGGAAACTCAACGAACATATCGTAATGGGCCGCCCACCGAGCAATCTCCTTCCTCTCCGCTGACAAATCTAATCCGGCCATCGTTTCACTTCTGCTTGGACCTTCCAGCCGCCTCGTCCATGGCCGCCGCCACGATGTCGTCGTGGCTACTCCGGAGACCTTTCTCTTCCACTATCTTCGCACGCTGCGCGAATCCTAGTCTCCTTCGTACTACCATATGCTTCTCCCACTCTGCCTCCGCCCCCGCCCCCGCCCCCGCCCCAGTCCTCGGCCCCGCCTCCTTAACACCAAACACGCCTTCCCCTCCGTCTACCACTTGCTCCGGCGATGGAGGTGGCGGGATGAGGTGGGAGTCTACACGGAAGAAGAGAGTCGTCCTCCGCGTCGGCTACGTCGGCAGCGAGTACAGAGGTCAGATAGGATGCCTTGATCGTCGGTTTGTATCCCAGTTATAAGTGCGTGTCAGGTCGGTCTTCGTGACTTTGTTTGAGGGATTGATCTAGTGCATTGGTCTTTTTTCTTTCAGGTCTTCAGAAGCAGCTTGATCTTAGCGCGGATTCAAGTAGGCCCTATTGTTTTGCCGTAGCTTAATTGCTGTATGCGTTTGAATTACTCATATGCAGCTGTTATTTTTTGCGATTTAACTCTTGAGTTATGAGCATTGCGGGAAGTAGATGTGTCATTTCATGTTAGTTGCATCGAATTGTTACCACCTCGGTCCTTGGAACTCTCCCCGAAAATGTGGCATATTCTTGCAACAAAGTAAATAACACTCTTATGCTATTATTTTTTAGTGTTGCTACCACTAACATGTAATACTTGTATATGTGTTTTGTTCTATAATGTCATGTAAAGTTGATTATGGGAGTCACAGTGTAGGTATATAAAATGCTTACATGCATGCTATTTATGGATGCACAAGTATAATGATTCCATCAGGAATTTTGTATGTTATTTACCCACATGCCAAAGTATGGAGGTTTTAATTTGACCGTGGTTCTTTTGACAAGTAACATCCTGGAGGATCAGCAAACACTGATTAAACTTCCTGTTCTTCTTTTGTAGCGATTGAGTCAGTCTTGGAATCTGCCATCTTCAAGGCAGGGGGCATCCTTGAGAGTAATTATGGGAAGTTGCAAAAAGTTGGTTGGGAAAGGAGTAGCCGAACCGACAAAGGGGTAGGACTTGATAGCTTAACTTCTTGATTTTCCTAAGAGAGTGGAAAAATATGCTGGCTAACAGTGTGCTAGCTTAGTATGGACTAATTTCAGGTACATTCACTGGCTACAATGATATCTCTGAAGATGGAAATCCCTGATCGAGCATGGGAGAAGGATCCTGATGGCATTGCTCTTGCGGATTTCATCAACTCGAATTTACCAAACAATATCAAAGTTTTTAGTATCGTGCCTGCACAAAGGTATCGGGTGTTTTACAGGTCTTACTGGTGTCCCATTATTAAAAATATTATGCATAAACAACAACAAAAATTCATGACATGGTCTTCATTTAATTATAGGAGTTTCGATGTAAGGAGGGAATGCCTGTACCGGGAGTACTTCTATCTTCTGCCTGCTGAAATTATTGGAATTAAAAACGGTTGTAGCTCTGAAGAAGTACGGGAGCACTTAAGTGAATTCAATAACATACTGAAAGGTTTCGAGGTAAGTGTATGATTAAACATGTCTTTTGTATGATGTGGAGTTGATTGTGCAGATGAACATATCCTGAGGGAGACATGTTGATCTAACTGTATATGATGAATAGGAACGAGACCTATAGTAGAAGATAATACCCCAGCTATCAGCAGATCTTTCCTATTAGTCCACTTATTATGATTTTAAATTTTGAATTTCGGCCTGGCATCGTCCTGAAATATCTTTGTACAGCCTATAAGAACAAAAATTGATATGTGAAAACACCTGAGTGGTGCAGATCAACCAACACGATAAGGGCAATGGAATAATAGCATAATTAAGCAGGTTCGGTAGCTTCATCGTTGTCTACCTTGTCTCCAGTTACTTTCCCGATGAATGTACTTCAGTGAACAGTTAAACTATTTTGATGATCTGCGAATCCAAAGGTTGAAGCTTAAGAGAATGATATAACTGAATAAGTTAGGGCATATTGCTCAATGTGATGTTTGCTGATACAGCTTCTGGAGCTAATATAAATTTGTAAAAGGTCTGCCCAATCATCAGGTCCAAGTGATATTTCCATATTTTACATTTGCCTGTATTTTGAAAATAAATCAGGAATATACCCTGTGTGCATATATTTCCATGGGCCATCTCAGGTTAAATATTTTCCCTGCAAATGATTCATTTTGGTAAAGCACACTTAAGGCAGAAATAAGCATATAAGAGTTCTACACTTTTTAGTTTCAGCTTTCATTCATAGGCTTCATTATATTTCTACTTGCAGGGAAACCACCCATTTCATAATTACACTGCCCGCGCAAAGTATAGGAAAGTTCTAGCAGGAGCGCACCGAAGGGCTCAAGAAACAAGCTCGCCAGTACACTCCATCTCCGACAAAATGGTTGTGGACCAAAGTACTTCTGGTGAGGGCGCTACTTGTGATCCAGATGAGGATTACTCAAACTTTCCGTCAATACTTGATTCTAGTGCACCAGAAGACGAGTGTAAGATGGATAATCCCGAACTTCCTGAGAGTAGTGTGCAGATTCAAGCTAGATGGCTCCATGAGCCAAATGAAAGTGATAGACTAAGTGCATCACACTTCAGAGATATCCTGAACTGCTCCTGTGGAGAGTTGCAGAGCTCATCTGGAATTCAGTTTGTGGAACTGACGATTTGTGGAGTATCTTTTATGCTACATCAGGTATGCAAAATCATTAAGAAACAGTCATCAAATGAAAACTATATTTCACAAGATTATGTTAAAGTTTGAAACTGTCTTTCTAGGCTTATTGGTTTTTCTTTGTTATCCATAGAATTCTATATTGGTATTCTTCACTATCTAGCTCTCTCTAAGTAGGATATATGGTTGCTGAACAGTTTAGCCTTTCTTAGATGTATAAATAACCTGTAAACTAGTTTTTTTTGGATCTAGAGTTGATTTCTGATGTGTACCAAAGTAGCAAGGTGTTTGAGATAAATGTTTGCCCTAACAGTGAAAATATTATGCATACATTGATCTCTAACTTTTCAGTGATGTTGTTCCTTTTCTTGACCTCAGATCCGGAAGATGGTTGGTACCGCCGTGGCAGTGAAGCGTGGACTACTACCCAAAGATATTTTAGAACTTTCTCTGGCAAAGTTCTCTCGCATTGTTCTACCAATCGCCCCATCTGAAGTTCTAATCCTTAGAGACAACAGTTTCTGCACGAGGAACAAGCAAGGGAGTATCGTTCGGCCTGGGATCCAGTCAATTAACGAGTCTAAAGAAGTCAAGAAGGGTGTGATGGAATTCTACAAGGCGGCTCTTCTGCCTGAGCTGGCAAAATTCCTGGACCCGTCGCTGCCTCCGTGGCAGGAATGGGTTGATAACCTGGACCACTTCACCGGCATACCAGATCCCCAGTTGGATAAAGTTAGGACGGCTTATAGAGCATGGAGGGACGACTATGACCGGGTAAAAATGGCTCGGAAGAATACTGGCAGTGGCTAGCTTTCTTTATCAAGCTGATTGGTAGGTGGATGAGGAACCAGAGCAAATACGTTATTGAACTGAAGTCCTGTTTTTGTCAGACATTTGTACGTAGAAGAGCCTGACTTTTGGGCAGGCATTTGTTAGGTTTACGGTTTATCTAACGCATGGGCCAATATGCAGTGCCCCTTTGCGCTATTGGTTTTCCACAATGACCTATCTGTAGTTCTTTGCAATGAAACATGGTACTAGTAATGTGCATTTGGGCGGTTGATGATTTCGTTGGGATGTTAATCCTGATCCAACCGAGCGTCCCATCATCGGCCATGCATGATGCATCCATCCATCCTAGACCTGGGGGGTGGATGACCTGCTCAGAGAGAGTTTGAGTGCCCTGATTGCCGCCTCGTGAGCACTGGAACAGAGGCTGCGCGTCAGAGGAGAGGTAGGATAGGACGGACCCCCGCCTGGCCTCCCCTCTCCGACGAAGACGACGGACGACGGCGACACAGGGCCACATTTGCTGCATGCATCGAGCCACCCGCAAATCCCTCTCGTGAGGCGCAAGTACTGGGCTGCCAGGCTACCTGCCGTCGCCAGTGCCAGTGCCAGTGCTTCATCTGCATGCCGCTCATCCGTTCGTCCGTCCGTTGGTTAGATATAGGACAGGGGAACCCAACACATCCCGGAGGCCGGAGGCCTCTGGCCGGGCTTACGCTCTCGGCGCCGGAGCAGCTGGAAACTGTTACGCTCATGAAGCAAGAGGCTGCCTGCTTACACTGCACGCCGCTGCGCTGTTTTTTATACAGGTCATCACTAGGCCAGGAGAGGAGGGCAGATCGATCGGGCGTCGCGCGCGTGAGGCACACCCGTGTCACGGGGAGCATAGACTATAGCGAGACAGCTGCCCTCCCTCCCTCGTGCTCCCTGGAGATATGGCACGACGTTACGTTGCCTCCTCCTCTCCTCCATCGCGCGCGCGAGCGATCCACCTCCACCCCCACACACCCTTTTGCTTTGGTTTTGCCTTATCATCGATTGCGACCTAGCTAGTACTATAGCACTAGCAGTGTGTGTGAGAGTAGTGACTGCGGGTTAAATCAACCACCACGCAACGCATGCACACGGTGGCCGTGCCCAGGTCTCTGGCTTCTCATTGGCCGCTTTCCACGGTTTTTGGAACCTGGCCTTTTGCCGCTAGCTAGCTCCTCTTTTATCTCGTGCTACCGCCCCGCCTGTGTGTGAGTAGTACATGCAAAACACTTCGTTTCTTTGGAAATGCTAAATCAACCAATAGGTTGAGTTTTATTCGCGGATATATCATGGCAAAACATTGGGCTCCACGATGTTTTGCTATACGTACTAATTTAGTATAGATTTCGGAGCCTAGCTAGCCAGATCAGCTTTCTGGTTCCATACATACATGCAACAACTGTTGTGCTCGTGCATGATGCATCTATCCGTGGTCAGGCAGGCAGGCAGGCAGGCCCTGGTCGATGATGATCTCATCAGCCATCAGGTTCATGCATGGAGCGATTGCTAGCTAGGTGGGACAAAGGGGCATGAATGGACGTGTACTTATCATCCTGCATATCAAGGCCAGCTAGCTAGCTAGCCCCGCCTAGCTTAGCTTCCAGATCATGGACCTCCCGTTCCCGGCCGGCGGCACATGCGTACGTGTTACATGATCAAGATCTTAAATCGTTGCCCCGGCCAGAACACCTAATTAATTAACAACATTACACACGGTCACGGAATTAACCGCATCTGATCACCGGCCGGGATGCATGATGAACAAGGAAGGAATGCATGAGCTAGAGGGGGATATATATAGAGATCGAGAGAGAACAGTAGAAAAGGAGTAGTAGTATTTGGGGGGCCGGGATGCTTAACGCCCGGTCGATGGAGGGCGAGGCTCTGGCCGCTCTGCTAGCTAGCTCGCGCTACATCTGGTCGTCGTCGTCGTCGTCGTGCTCGGTGGTGCCGCCGCTATGGGGGGAGCGGGCCGTCCTTATGGCCCGCAGCACCGCCTGCTTGATGACCTGCTCGTCCACCTTCTCTACCAGGTTCTGCACGACAACCACATGGAAACTACACATGAGCTCATCTGCATCTCGATCGATCAAGCAATCTGGACTAATTTAGTGGTATATATACCTCCCCTCCAATGGCTTCTAGGCGGAAGTTGTCGGCGCAGGTAGCCGTGGCTTCCAGGACGCTGAGGCCCAGCTCGTCCAAGGCCTGGAGGATGGAAACCAGAAGCCCCGGACAGCTCTTGTCGGAGAACACGCTGACGACGAACGACCCGCCGTGTCCTCCTCCTCCTCCTCCTCCTCCTCCTGCTAGGGTTTCAACCTTCACCTGCGGCGGCACACATATATCTGTATGTTATCAGATCCTCGATAGAGATTAATTAAGCAACAACTGATAAATGCAGGTCCGGGAGATTTGGAAGCTTTATGCATGTGAGTACACACACGGGCCTACATATATATGTACTACTGCTCAATCCAAATCTCGCTGTCTTGTGTGTTATTAGCATGTGAAGAGGAAACTTGTACGGTCATACTCTTTTTACTACTACTACTACTACTATAGTATTATATACATGAAAAAACGAATTAATAAAACATATCTATATATCTATCTGTGCTTAATTATTCAGCCGTGTCGTCGTCTATGCCGTGGTAGCTGCGTACCGTCGGGTAGGAGCTCTGTCTGCTGCGCGAGTCTTGCTGAGCACAGGCGATCTCCTGGTTCAGCATCACCACCTTCTGCTTCAGCTCCTTGATGTACTTGGACGCGTCCATGATTATGGACGTATTGCTCAGCTGCAGCCATATGCATTAGAACGGGTTAATAATTATGTCGCGCGCCAAGAAGGCGAGGTAAAGATCACAGAAGTAACTACTACTAGTAATAAATGTTTGTTCTCGGAGAACTTGCAGCATGTGTGTATTGAAGATTGGAGAACTGGACCGAGAAATTGCGAGAAACTAGAAAGAGGAAGATCAGTCAATTACAGCATGGGAGTGGGTGAGTGAGCGAAGGAGTTGCAGCTTCTCCTGTAAAGCGGCCGCTTTCTTGCGCTCCCGGGACATCATCTCTCTCGCGCGCGTGCTCTTTCTCTTTGCCACACAAAACGCAGCAGAATCTCGCAGCCCGGCTGCCCAATCGATCGATCGAAGCGGGAGAGGATGAGAGAGAATGTTGGGTGGGAGCAGCTAGCTTTGCTTAAATGGAGGACCGAGTAAGGCGAGAAGGCTAGAGCTCGCTCTCCATATCTTTATAGTGCTCTCCTGGCTGGCGTGGCCACCACTCACACGTGACTTTCTCTTGTTTACAAAGCAAGTGAATATAACACCTCATCGACGTACTCGGATGTTAATACGTCACTTTGGATAAAACCCTAAATTAACTTTGCATGTAAAAAAACGCTAAACAATTTTTTAGAAAGAATAAATCCAGAATAAGATTTAATATCACTTATTTTCACTATTGACAGATGGTGATTACTTGGCGTACGTGAAAGATGTAAACGAATGCGGACACTTTTCCCAGACGCTAGGATCTAGCAGCCCACGAATCGAGATCCGATACTGGATTTTTTCTTTTTTTTATCCATATGAAATAATAATTGGACTTCAAAATTTTCATGTCAACAAAACATTAGAACACTAGTGAGCAAAAAAATCGGTTTCTTTGTGCAATTTTCTTAGAAAATGCAACTCGGTGAATAGCTATAAGTTGCACTTTTCAGTGCACATAAGTTGAACTTTTTTGAATTGATTGAGACATAAGGAAGTATCAATTGATTGGGACATAAACATACCTTAATTGCATCTTGGCAAGTAAATAACATATTATGGAATGTATAGGGCACATGCGATTCAAAAATTTGAAAGTCACGACCACTTCTGACCCAGCATTAAAGTACAATTGCGTAAATAAAGAAACTGCAATGACAATTTTTTTTTGCAATTGCAACAAGTGAAAGAAAAACAAAACAAATAATCAAAAGTAAAAATCAATAGGGAACTATGCAAATAAAAATATTTATTGTAAAAAAATGCAAATTTAACAAATACATAAATAATATTTAACAAAAATCAACTCAAACTTCACACAAAGTGCCACCAATGAACAAAAACGTGACTGAAACTAAAAAAACCAAGTGTATGCATTTTATGAACTCTAGTGATATTATTAGAATATGGCTTTATAAAAGTACAAATTGCTGATACTCCGTTTCATTAAGTCATACTTGGTCGAGCTTTGCAACTGAAATCACCTTTGGTGTTTTCTGGCTTCATAATTCACCCTTTTTAGCGTTGGATTCATGGAATCTAACAGCTTACCTATTAGTTAATTAATCAAAGTCAAATAGTCATGCATGCCTAGTCTATCGAAATCATATAGCAGTAGTTAAAATATGTCCACCAAAGATTGTGTCGGATTCTAAAATATCGTTTATTTACCAATGAAGCTGTACTAATTCAATCCCTCTTTAATGTCGCCATTTCAAAAAAACATGATTTACATGGAAATGCTTTCTCAAATTTTAAAACATTCTATTTGCACCAAAGTTTGTTTCATCGAACCACAAGAAAAAATACCATCTTCTGAAAGATGTTTGGGTGAATGGAAATCTTCCTCCGAAATACAGTGCAAAATAATTCCTAGAAGAACTCCTATAGAATACAGGAAAAAATCTTGAGGATTATAATCGGCTTAAATCATCAGATGCTCCTTTGAATCAAAGAGGACCTAAGATGACCGCCAATACATACACTTGACTTGGATAGAAAAACCATCTAATTCATACACTTGACTTGGATAGAAATACTATTTAATTATCATACGCCCGATTGTTTCAACAGAAAGCGCTAATCAAGACGATAAAAATGACCTTTTTCCCGTGATGGATAGATCTCATCAGCTGGACAAATTGAGTTCTAAAGGAAAAAAAGGAGAAGCCCGACACTTACAGAATTCCTAAAATCAGACAGAATTTGTTCCTAACTACAGGGAAATCAATCCTAGCGTCTAGGCTAAGCATGCGTTGTACATGCCCTGACAAGCATTTATATGATATATATTTACATAGTAGTAGTACACACCTTGGATACTCGGCATACCATGATACCAATGAGCCCATATACATCCAAGGGTCAAAAGTAGGAAACCGTACTATGACTATATAGGATACTAGCTAGTAGCGTTATAATTACTCATCACATCACCACCACGCACGCATGCACAAAATATTCTATCATCACAATGTATATGCACAAGTACTACGTACAAAAGGAATGGAAGCAGGGCACGTCACCATGCATGCTAGTTTTGTTTATACAGTCCTCGTGATCTTGGCGGCTCAACTTCAGAGGTATAGCCGCCCTCTTCAAATGCATGTTTTGCCCTTGCAACTTGGAACTAGCTTGCCATATGATCTCTTATCCATAGAGTAGACAGAAGAGGCCGCAGAGATGACCGATGAGATAAGTTTTTCTTCTCTTTTCTTTCCGGGAATGGGGACGATGGACAGACCCTTGATTAGGTAAGCACCACACACTAGCTGCCGTGTGATCGACAATACGTAATGCATATTCCACCCATTCAGAAATATAAGACATTTTAGCTTTATGAAATAAATATATCTAGACGCTTTTTAGTATATAGGTTCACTTCGAACCTCTACAAATCTATATACTAAAAACATCTAGATACATTCGATTCACAAAGCTAAAACGTCTTATATTTCTAAACGGAGGGAGTATATGCGAGTATGCGCACACCGCCAGAAGCTAGCGGTGAGTCAAACCATGGTGCATTGCTGCTAGACCTCATCGTCCGCATAGCATACCCATCAATATCTACAGAGACTTAATTACACACATTTTTTCTTTTGCGAAAATGGCATCCGATCTATTAATAATCATCCACATCAGTACAAATAACACCGAAAGTAATAAACTTATGACTAGGTCCTTGAAGCACCTAGCGCCGAGTGAGCCGAAGGCACACCGCTCTCACCGACCTTCCATCACCAGAGTCGATCCAAAGCTTAACAAAATAGAGCTTGTTGTATAAAACAAACATGACATCGACATGCTAATATCAAAAGGACATCAGAGCAGCAAGTATATATCGACAATAATGAGAATAGTATATTAGAAGAGCTAGACATATAAGCACACAAACAGATAGGGACGAAGCTAAAAAAATCTGTCAATGGGGTCAGCTTTATAACCTCTATCTTCTACAAATAAATATCACTTAGTACAAATTAGTGAGGATTTTGCTAGTTTTCGTTGGGGTCAGCTGACCCCAATGCCCATAAGGCAGCTCCGTCCCTGCAAACAGAGACGGAAACGGCCGGATCTAAGGAGATCTAATGGACACACAACTCCACACGCACTCTGTCGGTGATAGACACACCACCTGGGCATGCATTTTACCCTATGCCTTCACGATATTTTCGTTGCTTCACAAACCCAAAGAAGACACTCGAACTACCTAAAAAAGAACGGAAACCCACCCGCCAGGGCGAGGAACCGTGATCTGTCGCACCTCCACAGGGTTCCAAAGGCGGGCTGAACCATCGGCATCGCTTGCGAGGGGGACGGAAAAACCTAGATATCTTTTGATGGCCTCCTCTCTCTCCCCTTCCTATACCGGTTCAGTTACTTACACAGACATACATACATACTAATATACATATGCACGTACATGTAAAACGTTAAACAATGGAGTGTATGTCGTCTGGTATATATATGCAGCTAGCTAGCTTGTGACGTCGTGTGTTTGCGTGTGCGCACGAGAGGGGTGTGTGGGGGCAAGCTAGGCGGGCGGTGAGCTGAGGGCGAAGGGAATCTGCGCGCTCGTGAAGGGGGGCATGCACCAGCAGGGGGGATGCGAGCGTTGTTGCGGAGTGGGCTTGACAGCAATGGCAGCAGCGGCGGCATTACAAGGGATGAGCTAGCGCGACAAAGGCATATCACGCGTTTATGGAACTACGGCCAGGTTGATGCCTCATGACCATGCATGTGATCAGACTTCAGCAAGCTAGCTAGCGGTTCTCGATCATGGTCATCTGCTCAATATGCATAAACGGCCTGGCTATGAATCTACTATCCCCTCTGTCCTAAAAAGGACATCTATCGAAGATTTGTCTAAATTTAAATATATTTAAACACTATTTGGTATATTATACATCCAAATTTTGTTAGCTTTGCGACATCCTTTTCAGGATGGATGGAGTAATAAAGATGATGACTACTATTTAGAGAGTCGTCCCACTATCTATTTACATGTAAACGTATAAGCATACTTTTCCATGAACAGTCATGGGCTATTTCGAGACAATTCGATGCCTGGCTGGCTAGCTGGATTCTTTTGGCATTTCCGTTGAACAGCACGAGAGTTGAGCATAAGGAACTTGTTGGTTTTTGGAGGCGATGAGACGTGGTGCATGCTAGCCTCCAAAAGAAATGCTTTCACGGGGTGGTTTTTTGCCGCCGAGCCTTGTCCGCAACCCACACGTGCCGATCCCTACAAATGGTTGCCAGAACCAAAATTTATATGGTGTACGTGTTCATGAGTTAGCACCAATTTGTTGGGTTGCGATGGGGGGACGTACGACAACCGATTCAACTAGTCTAATCGGATATATGTCTCCGTGGACAGAATTGAGCGGTAATGTTTGCGCATTTTAGTTTCAGATATGCATCATGTTTGATCCTTATTAATCATTTGAATCAGAGGGAGTACATATATAGTAGAGCTATAGCATGATGATTGAGCTGTGTTATGGTTTGTACCATATACGTACACTAGTACATACAGTATACCATGCATGATTTGGTTTTAATGCTAAAAATTCTACCACTTTGCAGGTTATTTAACGGTGCACACAAATTTGTTCCGTTCATGACCGTCTCTAAATGCTTGGAGTATATAGACCTGTTTATGGAGGTGTGCGGTCGATTAGATGAGGAATTTTTTATCCCCCATGGTCGACACCATAGTCTATGGATCAGCCTTCCACCGCCTTAGCGGCCCTTAGGCCTTGTACGAGACTTGTGTGTTACCTATAGTACTTTTTTTTTGTGTATTTTGGTTCTTTCAGCTATGTGCATCTTAGTTATGCAGAAACCGAGTATGAACTCTTATGGACTGTATCGGTGTGATGCTAACTTATAAGTTTAATAAAGCGCTCTTTATCAAAAACATACACTAATACATAATAGAGCTATAGCCAATTCTGCAATGCTGCTCTTAGTCGGTTTTGCCACCACCTCCAGTGAACTCAAGATGACACTCCATCCTAGTGGAGACGGTTCTGGATGAGAAATGCGCTCTTCAGCGGGCTTCGGTGTTGAAACTAACGATGAATCACAATGCATGAGTCGATTTATACAGAGAATGCAGATGTGGTTTTTGAAATCCGAAGTTGATTTCATGTTTTAAGCCGGTCCGAGATTAGCTGCTTATCTTTACTAGTCAACATTACTTGATCACCACCGTATTTAAAAGTACAATGATCACCATTGTACTATCAGACATCACACTATAGGCATACATAAACAAGTTATACTTGTCAAGATTATAAGTTGTAATTACTTTTTATCTCAAGAGAATTTGGAAGTCGTAGTAATGTTGTAAAATATCACAAGTCAAGATGATAGAAGACTCGATGTCCTATTGACAATGTAATTACTCGTGGAAACGAGGCCTTTGGTTGAGGTCAGAAATGGGCTTTAACACCGGTTCTTCTACGAACCAGTGTTAAAGGGGGGCGCCCGTACCAGCGTGGTCCAGAAAGCAAAAAGGCGCACCCCTTTAACACCGGTTCGAGCCACGAACCGGTGTTAAAGGCCCTGCACCACCGCCCTGCGCAGCCCCTCCTTTAACACCGGTTCGTGGCTCGAACCGGTGTTAAAGGGTGGGGCATTTATTTCGTACATTAAAGGGGTGGGGGCATTTTTAATTCAAAAAATAGGATAGAATTTAGAAAATTCATATCTTTTTCATTTCAACTCAGAAAAATATGAATAATATATCATAATTTTCAGAAAAATAAGATCTATCCATTCATATAAAAACATTTTATTGTTACACTTACATAAATAATTTTCAAAATGATTAAAACACTTACATATAAATTTTGATTATTCAATTAAGACAAAAATAAAATAGTCAAACCCTAAATCTTTGAACATAAGAAATATTAAGCATATGAAAAGGAATCTAACCCTATTTTATTAGAGCAAATCATATTTTATTTTGTATTAACATTTTTGAATTGTTTGGATATTTAAATTTAGCATCTTTTGTATACTTTGGAATCTGACAATTCTTCCCACCATTTTTCTTACCGCCAGTTCTTCCCGCCAGTTTTCTTCCTGCCATTTCTCACTATATATATGTAGGATTAGCCTCCATTGTCATTGCACATCTCTACACTCATATCTGCAACCTCATCACTTTTTCCCATGGCTTCCATCGTACCACTAACCCCCGGGGAGGCGGAGGCGCTTTGCGCCTCGATCTACCCCTGCCCGCTGGGCTACTGCGTCCCCGTCTGCTGGAAGCTGAGCGCCGGAGGCGTGCTGATTCCTCCTGTCCATCTAGGTGTGGCGCGCCAGATGACCATCACGAACCACTACTACTTCGAGCTCACACCGGAGCAGCGGAGGAATCCCAACTGGCATCCCGACTATTTTCCGACTTGGGAAGCCTTCTTCGGGGATCGGCGTGAGAGGGCGCTCACCAGGCACGAGGAGTACGGACCACCTCCTCCGAACTTCAACGAGGCCGGCCGTCGGCTGTGGTGGCGCGGTTGGACTCTCCAGAGGGTCATGGCCTATGACACGGTCGCCGACTCTAACCCCCGCCTGCGCTACCCTCATGTCCAACCCACGCGTACTCAGCCTTGAAGGTTCAACTACGGCGACCCCAACGACGATAGCGACGATGGCCGCAGCGAGTACGACGACTACAGTGACGAGTATTACAAGTGTAGGCAGGAGCATGACTGAATCACTCCAACATTCCAAAACAAGTTCGGCCGATTGTGACTTAATCTGGACATGTATCTTAATTTTCAGTTCTTCTATGTATCTTAATTTTCAGTCGTGCTTTATGTAACTTACTATTAGTTGCGTTATGTACTTTAATTCCAGTTCTATCGTAATAATTTTTTCTTCTCGTCCATTATTCACTGCCCTTTTCTTCCCGCCCTTTTCCTCCAGCGCATTCTGGAGGAAACAATGTTGTTTTATCAAAATCCAATGCAAGTTTAGCAAGGCTTGGCCCCGAGCTAAGAATCTTCATGCCCGTTGTTGGACAAAGTTTGACGATAGTTTAAAACAGGGATAAAAAATTGAAAAACGATCGGAACAATGCGAAACCTTCACGTGGTGTTATATTATGTGACACTGTTAGAAGGAAAAATATCAAACTTGGTATATTGATTATGTCTCAAAAAAACCTTCACAAAATGCCTCCACCCCTTTAATGTACGAAATAAAGGCCCCACCCTTTAACACCGGTTCCATCCACGAACCGATGTTAAAGGGGGGGATGCGTGCGAAACGAAATTGCCACCCTCCCTTTAACACGGGTTCGTGGCTGAGGCACGCGAAACGAATTCCCCTCCTTTAACACTGGTTCCAGCCACGAACCGGTGTTAAAGAGGGGGATTTATAACGCGCGCCTCTTCCTTCTTCCTCCCAGCCAGATCAAGCGCGCAGAGGAAGAAAGCAGAGGACTGCCGCAGCGTGTCGCCGTCCACGCCCTCGTCATCGCCGCCCTCGCCGTCGCCGTCCCGCGGGAGCGCGTCGCCGGGACTGCCGCCACCGGCCTGCTGCCTCGACCCCGCGGCTCTAATTTCTTCATCTTTCCCAACGACGTTTCCCGACACCGCCGCCGCCCGCACCCCGTGCCTCCGCCGCCCCATCCCGTCCACCTTCCACGAGCGCCGCGCCACCCACGCCGCGCCGCCCGCCCCGCAGGTGAGCTTCGGTGGCCGCCCCTTATTTTATTTTTGTTTAATTAGTTAGTGATTTTAGGTTAATTAGTTAGTTATTAATATTAGTTTTAGGGTTAGGCTATTTTATTGTTAGTTTAGTGATTTTTGGTTAATTAGTGTTAGTTAGTGATTTTTGGTTAGTTAGTGTTAGTTAGTGATTTTTGGTTAGTTAGTGTTAGTTAGTGATTTTTGGTTAATTTGTATGTGTATGTGTATGTGTATATATGTATATATTTGTATGTGTATGTGTATATATGTATATATTTTTTGTATATGTATGTGTGTATATATGTATATATTTGTATGTGTTTGTGTATATATGTATATATTTTTTGTATGTGTATATGTGTATATATTTATATTTTTTTGTATGTGTATGTGTATGTGTATGGTCAGGAGCATGCCGATTGCATGTGGTCGGCTTAGGGCTCACTTTTTCAATCGGTTTGCACTTGACCGATTACTTTTCCAATGCCGTGGACCCTGGCCTCCTCTGCCCTCGCTGAGCCTACACACGCGTCGAGGGTGAGTCGCCCATTTTAGGTAGCCCACGTCGTGCTAGTTCGAACGCACACCCCCACGCATCCCGGCTCCGCTCTCGCCCTAGCGCCACTAGCCACCGCCCTGGTACACCTCTCGTTGTCAATATAGCATTACGGTTTCTCCGAATCCGGGGTTTCTCCGAATGTATCCTCTCATATGAATCCGGGGTTTCTCCGAATTTGGGTTTGGAATGACCAAGCATGTATCAGGGTTACATTTCAATACTTTTAACCTGTCATATCATCATCCTTGCTTGAGCATTTCAATAGATGTATTACTGATATTTGTGTGATAATATTATTGTTTTAGAAACTATGGATCCACTCAGTAGAAACCTTGAGGAGGAAGAAATAATGGAGAACATGATCCACGAGGACACCTCACAATATCTGAACTTGGAGGGACATGATGACAGCTCAAGTAGTCATGGAGAAGATGATGACTCTGGTGAATGCACTTTAGTGATTACAAAGTCCGTCGAGGTATATGCATAGATTAAGCCTCTGCTGACTTGCACCGATTGATTTGTATATATGTACATGTATTAATTAATGCTTCTTTCTTATTTTAGCCCTCCGGATCGACTAGCCAGCAACAATCTTCTTCTACGAAAAAGAGCAAGAGAGGCACGAGCCATCGGTTGAAAGATCGTGCAAAGTTCACAATCGAAGCAGTCCGTGTTGATGGCAAGCCGATGGAGCCCAAGAAGGCCGCAGGCAAATTTATATGTCAGGCTGGAGTTCTTGTTAGGGACCAAATCCCAATCACAATTGAATATTGGAATAAGCCAAAGACGGGCGACGGTACCTTTGTCGATGAAAGATCCAAATAAACGCTTTGGACTTCGTTGTTGGTAAATTTCACCCTACCGCCAGAGGAGGATGAAAATAAACTGGTTATAAAGGAAAATGTCAAAGAGTGGACTCTAAAGAAGATGGCTGACGCTTTCCGCAACTGGAAGACAAAATTGAACAAATTTGTCAAAGCTCGCGAGAGTCCAGATTTCGAAGACCCATATTATGCGAAGATAAGACCTCACTGGCCCGAATTTGTGGCGTACAAGGAAGGTGCTATAGCTACAAAGAGGTCATAAACCAATATGCTAAATGCTCAGAAGAAGGAATATCACCAGAGGATAGGGTCAAGTGGCTACATATCTCAGAGGCCTAAGTGGGAGGAAGCTGAGAAGGCCCTGCGCGCTAGAGGGATCACACCCCAGAAACATGGGTGGGACCTATGTGCAAAGACTTGGTTCTACGGAATCGGGGCAAGGTTGGACCCAGAAACGGGATTGTGTATCTTCCCAACAATTCTTGCCAAACCCGTCACTGAACTCATCACGACATATGAGGAAACAGCCGCCAGGACCTTCCATCCCGACAGAGAGAATGACCAGCTGACACGCGCCATCGGTAAAAAAGAACACCCTGGACTTGCACGAGGCACATGGGGTATGACATGGAAGGATGGGTTTGCCGAGTGGGGTGACTCTTACAGATGGCGCGGCAGAAAAGAAAAAGATCGTACAGACCGGATGCCACAGATATAACATGCACTTGTGGCGCTGCAATCGCTAGTGAATGCACAAAAGAGCTAGCAAGCTACCAGCCCATCTCAGCGGCACGAAGAGCCTGCATTGGAAGCTACCAGCGGTCCAGACTCTTCGCGGAAAAGCAGTGTGGCTTCCACGGAGAACGTGCAGCCCACGCTTGAAATGGCGGGTCCTCGATACCCCGTGGATGAGATCACGGAGAGCGAACACGCTGAGCTTCATGTGAGATTAATGGGCTTATCCATTAAGGTGGCGGTCGGATATGCCTTACCTCCTGTAGTTGGTGGAACTTATCACTGCCGAACGATTCTAGATGGCTATGCTATTGTCAGGGTGGATGAGGTTGTGAAGGAATATGAGGAAGCACAGCTTGACCATGCTACAGGTGAAGGGGAAACTCAACTCAAATTTGCAGTGAAAACAACCATTCTTTGGAAGAAGGAACACATCGTGCTTCCAAATTGGAGGCCACTGGCACCCCCGCCGTCTCCGCAGCGTCAGCAGTCTGAGCCGCCCCACCCATCTCCAAGTCATCAGAATACTCCCCTGTCGTCTCCGGCGCTTCAGCCATCTCCTGTGCGGCAGCCATCTCCGGCGCGCCAGCCATCTACTGCGCGTCAGCCATCTACTGCGCGTCAGCCATCTTCGGCGCGCCAGCCATCTCCTGTGCGTCAGCCATCTCCGGCGCTTCAGCCATCTCCTGCGCGTCAGCGTAAGCGGAAGAGCACTGCCATGAAGAGCATCACTAGCACTGCCACGAAGAAATCCGCAGGAAACCGTACACCAAAGAGTTCAAGAAACTACGTCCCGTAGGCTTCCGCCAAGCCATTTCTGGTATTACCGTGGAATCGCAGCGACGAGGAGACCAAGAGGATCTCGGAAGAAGAGGTCAAGAAATTCTTTGCACCTAGACGGGCCGAGCCAAAGGAGAAACTAGATCCGGCGGTGGTGGAGAAGTTTTACAATAATATTTTGAAACCTGAAACCCCACTTGTGCCGGACTACGAGCGCCATATTATGAAGGGGGATGCAAGGCGGAGGGAGTCTGAAAGTAGCAGTCGTGCGGCACCCCAGAAAACAGTTCCCATGCTCGGAGAGCAGGAAAACAAATCGTGCGCCCCGCTCCAAGTGTTCGACACACGGATAGCTCCTCCTGTAAATGATTATGAGGCAGAGCTACAAAGAAAGGCCAATGAGATGGGGATTGCATACTTGAACATCATGGGAGACAACTTGCCCAAAGGAGATATCAACCCCATTCAACCATGGAAGTATGGGAAGAATCTAACAACAAAGATGCGAAGATTGCATAAATGGTACCTTGATTTCTGCAAGACGAGAACGGAAGAATGGATCACGGTGCATATAAGAGATCATATTTTCTTGTGCGGAGACGACGAGATCAGCTTCAACATTCAAGACTTGCATTTTCTATTCAATCAGAAGGAACTCGACAAAGCTGCCATCAGCCTTTATTGTGTGTAAGTACTATTTCTGTAATTTCTATCTCATCTTATTTAATTCATTAATTGCATGTATATATATATGCTCACCATATATGTATATGCTATTATGTAGTAAAAAGGTTATGGAATGCATGAAAGGAGGCCCTTTTGACATTGGGTTCGTTGAACCAAATAGAGTTCATGAAGAAGTGATAAAACACAAACCCGGGCAAACAGAAGATTTCTTGCTAACGTCTTTACTGAGACAACAAACCAAAAGGGAAAGGAAAATGATAGGATTCCTTCGGGGGATCGCGTGACTCGCGTCCCCCGGCTCCAATGCCTGACACGCGTCCTGGACGCGTGGAGATAAATAAGCCAGCACGTCCTTATCGTGTCCTCCTCTCACTACTTTATCGCTCCCAACCACTCGTTCTTCATAAGTTCTCTTCTTCCTCAGGAAGACAAACAACCAACCATGAATTTCTCCCAAAGGCTTTTGCTCTTCCACTGCTACGTCGTCGTCCTTCCTCCCTAATCAACGCGCCACCACGCCTTCTTCCTCCCGCTGCCCCATCCCATCACAAGTCTCTCCTCTAATTTTAATCCCCTTCTCATGAACCAGTGCTCCTACCAGCGCTCGCGTCGGCACACTAGTGCTCGTACCGGCGCTCTCTACTGATTCCCCACGCCACCTCAGGCCACTGGCTTGCATGGTGTATTTGCTGCCACAGCAGGACGTGTGCTTGCTACAGAGGCATGGGAGGCTTGCTACATAGGTGGGGCGGCGCCGTTGCTACACAGGCGCGACGGCCGTGACGTGCTTGCTATATAGGCGGGGCAGCGTCGCTACACAGGCGCGACGGCTGCGACGTGCTTGCTACATAGGCATGGTGGTGTTGCTACTTAGGCGCGACGAGCTTGCTACATAGGCACGACGACCGCGGAAGGCTTGCTACATAGGTAAGGCGGCCGCGACGGCCGTGACATGCTTGCTACATAGGCGGGGCGGCGTCGCTACACAGGCGCGACGGCTGCGACATGCTTGCTACATAGGCATGGTGGTGTTGCTACTTAGGCGCGACGAGCTTGCTACATAGGCACGACGACCGCGGAAGGCTTGCTACATAGGCGTGGCGGCCGCGACGGCGTTGCTACAGGCTTGCTACATAGGCTTGCTACAGGCTTGAACGGCTTGCTACATGGAGCAGGCGGCGTTGCTACCGGAGGCGGGTGGCGTTGCTATCAGAGGTGGCCGTACTTGCTACATGGAGCTAGAGGTGTTGCTACCAGAGGCGGCCCGACTTGCTACATGGAGTTAGCAGCATTGCTACCAGAGGCGACCAGACTTGCTACATGAAGCTAGCAACGCTGCCATGGCAAACGGTGCTACGAGCGCCTTTTTGCTATATGCGGTGAGTGTCTGCTATCTGCGTCGGTTAGTTTTGCTACAAGCAGTGGATGGAATTGATATGAGCGATGGCGCTACCGGCCGCCTTGGCAAAGCTGCGATCCATCTTCTCAGGCGATGGCATTTTTATTGTTGCAGACGGAGAAGTCATGGGGCAGTTGCATCTGCATGGGAGGGAGAGAGAGAGAGGTGGGGATGAGGGAGTGGGAGGCGGAAGCCATGGATAGATAGTTACAGGGAGGGAGAAAGAGATGAGAACGATGGATACGTGTGTTGACCAAGTTAGTAGGATCTGACGGCCCAGGACAATTCCATCCTACGGTTCCGGACCGGGGGATCGGGAGATCAAATCCCCCGGGGGACATGTAGTACCGTCCAAAGGGAAATACTATTGCCTTACAACTTCTCGTGAGTGTTACCCTCTCTTGTACATATTCTGTTTCGGCTTACTCGATGTTAAGTGTAACTTATGATGAGTTATGGTTGCGTAGGTTCCACTTTATTCTGCTAGTCATTCAAGTTGACTCAGGAAAATTCCTTGTCATGGACTCATTACGAAAAGACCAAGAGCTATGGACAGACTTTAAAGAGATGCTCCAGAGGTAATTTCAATCATATTATCATACTAGATCGGCAACTTTCATGATAACAAGTAATTAATTACTTCTTTATCCATTTTCTTTGCCGGACAGGGTTTGAAAAAGGTTCACGGGCAGGGCCGTGGGTGAATGGTCAGAAGAACTAAAATTTGTAGACCAAAATGTAAGTAATACTAGCCAGCTAGGTCTGCGTATCTCTTTGATTCTGCTTCCAATTCCATTATATCATGCTTTATTGATTATTATTTTGATTGAACTCTTTATTCTTGTAACACGATATGTGCGACGGGACAAGCCGCACTAGAACAACTTAGAGTAAGTAAACAAAGTACACAGTATTATTTTATTACCTTCAGTTGTGTTGAGTTTTATTCTTATATATATATATTGACCCCATTCTTCATATATATTTAGATCGAACAGATGCGGGACCAACTCCTACCATTTGACCGCATACGAGCCATTCAAGAGGAATTGGCGGGGTTCATACTTGATGAGGTCGTCACGTCTGGCGAAGAAATTTTTAGATATCCACCAAAATAAACGTGTACGGAGATGTTATATTGTATATATGCTTGAACGTGTTTGTCTTGTACTTGATGCTTCGACGTGTATGGAGAATACCACAATGATGATGTTTGTGTATAATAATAGTTGCTTAATTATTCATGTACTCGTATGTACCAATGATATATGTGTATACCTCTCCCGATCGATTCCCCCCTCCCCGTCCCTGCCGCGCCATAGAAATCCGCCCAGAACGGGGCGGCGACAGAACTCTGCCGCGGCAGAGATTTATGCCGTTTTCCTGCCACGACAGAGATTTATGCCGCTTTCCTGCCGCGGCAGATAACCTTTAACACCGGTTCGTGTTACGAACCGAGCGAACCGGTGTTAAAGGGGGGGGCTGAGCGCTGCGGCAGACCCACGTGCGCCACCCTTTAACAACGGTTCGTATAAGAACCATTGTTAAAGGGGGGCTCTAACACCGAACCCCCAACAGCAGTTCTGAAACCGCTGTTAGAGGGTCTCCTGAACCGCTGTTAAAGGGTGTGTTATGCATACGTATGGTGGATCTCTTCTTCCGTTTAGATAAAGATCCGCCTACCCAAGTTTGTAGCATTTTTAGTTGAGATGTTAAGAGCGTTGCCTTTTCACTTTGAGGAGATAAATGTTTTACAAATAAATCCTTTTTAAAGAGACAAATATGTAAGTTATAGTTACTATACTTTGCTTAATGTTATACTAACAGATATAGTTCCTAGCATAATAGCAAGGCACTCAGTTCACATGTGCTGAAGACTTGAGTTCAAATCATAGGTGTGTACCATATAAAGTACATTTTATCATGTAGCAACTTTATTTTATGGAGAGGATAACATCGTGGACCCACATGCATGTATCATACCTCAACTAATCAACCTTAACAAGGTCAAGTTTATCGAGCGGGTTGGAAATAAAAGTGAAGTAGCCAACAATTATGGGTAACAAATTATCCAACAACATACTTGTATAGTGACGCTGGGATTGGAGACCCAGCATCTAGACACATGTTTCATGCATAGAGAGGAAACATCGGGGACACAACAACTAGACCATACACGAAAGCTACATCGAGCAATGTTACCAAGGTCAAAACAGTGGTCACAACTGGAAAAATCCAACATACACATGTTTCTTTTAAAGAGAGGCTGGCATCGGGGAGATAGCAGCCAGACCATACACGTCTGTTGTACCAAGCAACGTTAACAAAGTCAAAACAGCAGTCATGACCAAAAAAATTCATCATACACATGTTTATTTTAAAGAAAGGTGACATCGGGGACCCAATAGCTAGACTAAACGGCTGCTGCAACGAGCAACATTATCAAGTTCAAAACAGGGAGGCACGACTAAAAAAGAAGGTCCATCATACACACATTTCTTTTAATGATATCTTGACATTGAGGACGCAATAGCTAGACTAAACGGCTACGATATCAAGTAAAGTTATCAAGTTCAAAAAAGGGAGGTGCAAACGACAAAAAATCCATCATTTCTTTTAAAGATAGGATGACATCAGGGACCTGGCAGCTAGAATAAATGGTTTCTGTATCGAATAACATTATTGAATTTAAAATAGGGATACGTGACTGAAAAAGATCCGCTAGATCATCGTCTTCCTGGCCCAGGACCCTCCCCTGGCGGTGGAGGTCATGACGGACACCATCCGCACGGAGTTGATTCGTTTGACTCCTACTACGCGTGGAATGTGAGGAAGACTGCCCGATGGTGTTTTCGGTGATCTTCTCCTCCCGGGAGGCTCTCCATGCCCTTTCCTGGAGCCAAACCACTACAATGCTAGTGCATAACATCAAGGTGTCCATCTGCGAGTTTTGTATCCACCCTGACATGACCTCTCCGTCGATGATGTGCACATCCATGGGATAAATGTTGAAGCAAAGAAAGAGAAGGATGTCAGGCTGATTACACAGGCAATTGGAAAGTTTGTGTTTGTGGATGAGATCTCTCTCCGGGGATAGGGCCCGATGTGTGTGATGTTCAAGTACCCGGATATGGCGAAGCTTTATTGTACCCTGCCCACCTTCTACTTTGGGACGGCAGGTAGGAACATCATAGTGGAGCTGGAGCGAGACCAGGAGGGGTGTCGCTCACCTTCCCCGAAGCACTCGGAGCATCATCGTGACCCTAGGCCGGATGGGGTGACGATTCGTCCAGCGAGGAGTCATGGGACAATCCTGACAACTTCGAGTCGGTGCCAGCCGTGCCTACGGTGGGCTTCCTCCAGCTGATTCAGGGTCCTGCCCCTTGCACGGCCACACTTTCTCTAGCACCGGTCCTCGCCTTGACCCTATCACCAGTGGACCTCCCTTGGTGCCTGCGTCCTGACCCACCGGTCTTTGAGGAGTTAGACCTGGTTCCTTATGGCTCGGACCTGGGTGGGGAGCTCAAGCACCTAGGTTTGTCGGGGTTTGCGGCCCTAGAGGCCTCCATGCGCTGGTTTGCGACCCCATTGTATCTGGCAACAATGTCCAACCTCTCCTCGCTCTTTGGGGGACGTCTGGTACACTCTCTCCTCGCGCTCCACCCCATCTTCACCCCGGGGATCGCCAGCTGTAGTCCCAACAATGCCTGCCCCGCCATCTGGAGAGCCAATATTGGTCTTTCCCGACACCCCTGAGGCTGGTTCCAAGACCTGGGCCACTCTCATCCCCAGGCCTACTCCTCCTGCACCCTCCCCCTCTAGATATAGGGTTAGAGCTGAGGGGCGGGAGCTGAACATACTTGAGAAGGCAGCGACATGGATGGGAGCCCGCAACCTAGACCCAGGTACAACCAATCCTCCTCAACCCCCTCTTTTTGTTTCTTCCCCGCCATCGGGGTCTAGTTTTCCAGTCTTAGCAGAGGTTTCCGAGGAGAGGCTAGATGTTGTTGCCAGATACAATGGGGTTGTGTACCGTGGGGAGCGCATACCCTACTTATAGAAGATTGCAGTGATTAAGTCGAAGGAGGTTTACGATGGGTAACGGGGGGGGGGGGGGGTTGTGTACCGCCATGCTCAGGTCGAGTAGGAGAGGATGACAGTGCCCCATAATTCCACCAGTGCAGGACCGCAAGGCCCGACACCTATTGGGGGTATTCCCCTTTTCCCTTCGGTCGGGGAGGGCTCCCTAGCGGCCCCCAGGTGGGGGAGCGGGGGAGACCTCCTAAGTCCTTGTTTAGGTCCTCTACGATTGGTAGGACCCGGTTCATCCCTCATAAAGGGACAAACCCTGATGTTTCCCAATGAATAGTCTAGTATTTTCTTTCATTTAGAACATCAGGGGTTTTGGACATGACGACCAGAGGCATAGCCGTGAGACTATTTTAGGCAAGAAGACATGGATACTATGGGACTTCAGGACACGATTAGGAAGGACTTCTCGATCCCTGAGTTGCAGGATTTGAGCCGCCATAGGTTTGTTTGGAATTGGCTGCCGGGGGATGGCCACTTGGGAGGGATCCTCCTAGGCGTGAATGAGGATACCTTCAAGGTAGAGGACATGGACCGAGGGGAATTTTTCATGTCTCTCACCCATAGATGGAGTAACCTTAAGTGCGAGGTTATCATTGTTTATGGCCCTGCGGACCATAGGTCCCCAGCCTTCTTGGTAGAGCTATCATCAAAGTTGGAGAGGTGCACCATCCCAGTGGTCGTGGCGGAGGATTTCAATCTGATCCTGTTCCTTGATGATAATTAAGAGATCAAATAATATGGACCTCCCTAGGATGCATATGTTTAATGACTGTATTGCTGACATCGCTCTTAGAGAGATCACCTGTGTGGGAGGATGATACACTTGGACTAACAACTAGATGGATCCCATCAAGAGCATGCTGGATAGGGTCCTCATATCGGTCGAGTGGGAGCTGGCTTTTCCTCTGTGCTCCCTGTGAGCAGTCACGAGGATTGGGCGGATCACTGCCCTCTCTTGCTCTCCAATGGGGGCGGGGGCCTACCAAAGCTAAATCATTTCCACTTTGAGAACTTTTGGCTCCAATATCCAGGGTTCGGTGAAATGGTTTGAAAAAAGTGGGAAGTCGCGGCTTCGTCTATCCCGAGGGTGCGCACAACGATGGACGTCTGGCACTTCTATGCTATGATGGCACGCCAGTTCATGTGTGGCTAGGGGCTAACCTGGGTTCTGACTTGAGGCGTAAGAAAGGTGATCTTCTTAGTGCGCCCAACACGTGAGGTCTTTCGGCTGAGGAGTGGCTTTAGCGTTATGCACTGGAGGACTCCCTTATGGAGATTCACCGGAGCGAGGAGACATTCTGGCGACAGCGGAGTCACCCGAACTGGCTCCTTAAAGGCGATGCAAACACGGCATACTTCCATTCCATTGCAAATGGACGACGTGGGAAGTGATCCATCCCCTGCCTATGGGAGGATGGCCATATCTTGGAGGAGGCCAGAGAGGTATCCTCCCATATTTACTCCTTTTACAAGAAGCTTTTCTCGGTAGCACCCCGCACAGGGGTGGCATTAGCAGAAGACCTTTGGCCGGCAGAGGCCATGGTCTATGATGATGAGAATGCTGAGATTACGCTCCCATTCTTGCCAGGCAAGGTGGATCAGGCTATCATAGAAATGAAGGCCAACTCTGCCCCTAGGCTTGACGGTCTCCCTTTCATTTTCTTCCAGAAGTTCTGTTGGACAATACAGGAAGTTGTTATGCCCATGTTTTAGGAACTTTATGCCGGGACCCTCGTAATGTCATGCTTGAACTTTGGCGTTATTGCCCCGATCCCCAAGGTTGTGGGGGGGGGCACGTGAAAGGGCATGTATGCCCCATGTGTAGTTTGGTAATTAATGACAATCTCTATGGACTAATGTGTAAATTAAGTTTCACTTGTAGGTTTGTCCATTGGCATCGCTTGATCCATGTGTTGGTCTCAAGGTTGAAAGTTGAAGAAATGTCCAAGGGCTTTGTGCCCATTGGAATCATGAAGAAAGAAAGTGCTTGAAGGTTGATCAAGACAAGTGCAAAGAGTTGCATCAAGATGGATCAACCTCAAGAAGGGATGAAGAAGGGAAAGCTCAAGATGTGAAGATCTCATGCTTGAAGCTTCCCATCCTCGTGATCATGGAGTGATGAAGACAAGTTTAAAGAAGAGGTTTCCCCATGAAGTATGGGGGGCAATTTGCAAGTCTTCATCAAGCAAGAGCGAGCAAGAGCAATCAAGAAAGGTGTTCCCTCTCGAGAAGAACAAGACGGTCTACATCAACTTCAAGTGAAATTCGCAAGGAAAAGGTATGATCTTGATAGGGCTTCTCTTTTGTCGGTCTCCTGTTATTAGTTGGGAGACCGGGTTTAGGATAGATAGCCATACTATCAAGAGGGGCTCTCAAGCGGGTGTTTCGATTGCATCGTTCAGAGAGAGCTCAAACTTTTGCATGCATAGCATCATCATTCTTGGTTGTTAGTTGGTTCTTATACATGAGAGGTTCTAGATAAGGATTTCCCTTGCATATCTTATTATGGTTATTGATCTTATGAGTTTTCTGGCTCCACACCTTAGGAGATACATCACATATATATATATTCATGGTTTTTTCTCCCTGGGTAATACCCAATATTTCCCTTGTTTGATTCTATTCGTTGTTATCTTTGCAACAAAATTGGTTTCATCTCGTTTGGAGTTTGGATGCAAAAGTTATTCAGTTTTGGTTTTTGAAATTTCCTTGACAGGAAGTTACGACTAGCCACCGGTAGTACCACTAGGGCAATTTTCCGCCAGTAGTACCGGTGGAAGTTCTGGTACTTCTTATGCTCACGTATTGTATTCTCATTGCCTGTTTTTTTCTATTTTGCGGAATTTGAATCGGAAGTTTTGGCGGTAATACTGCCCTCGCCAGAAGTTTCGGCCAGGGACTGGAAATACCGCTCGGGCATAAATGCCGTCGATAGTACCGGGTGAAATTCCGGCTCTTGTTCCACTCACGTACTGTCTCCTCTCTATTCTATGTTCTCTACTCCCTCTATCAATAATTACCCTGCATTCTAGGTTTAGTCAAAATTAAACTTTGTAAAGTTAGGTAGAACATATAGAAAAACTATAAACGTCTATAACACCGAATGTATATAATATGAAAATATATCTTATGACGATTCTAATGGTACTATGTTGTATTATAGATGTATATAATTTTTTTTATATGTTTGGTCAAATTTCACAAAGTTTGACCTTGACTAAACCCAGAATGCAAGATATTTCCGGACAGAGGGAGTATTTGTCGGATCTTATGTCGGAATCTCTGGCAATAGTACCGCTCTGAGCGGAAGTTCCAGCCAGACTCTTTTTTTGTCTTTTGCATCGCAGTTTTCTGATTGTTGGCTAAGTGCCACCAGAAATTCTGGCCTCCCACCCGAAGTTCCGGCCAGGGTCGTAAATGCCCATAACGGGCAGATCCAAGAGCCCTTTAAAAGGGGCTCATCTTCGCCTTCATGGGGCACTATCTCTTTTCTTCGTTCTTGGCTTTCTCTCTCCTCCATTGTTGACCTTGAAGAGCTTTCCCCCTCCCCTTCCCCCTCCTATGATTCTTGCATATTTTTGAGGTATTTGAGAGAGGAGATCTAGATCTACAATCCCCCCAAGCCAAATCCCTTCTTTGTGAAGGAATCATTGGGATCTAAATATTGGAGAGTTTTGTGTTCTCCTCTTGTGTTCTTCCTCCCTTATTCCCCCAATAACTTTTGTAGCTTTATTCGAATTTGGGAGTGAAGGACTTGCCCTTGCATTTGTTGCATAGGTTTGAGTTCTCCTCGGAGATTCGGTGAGTTCAAGCTTGTGGGCTTGTTTCTCTTGGGTTCTTGGAACCCTAGACGGTTGTGTGGTTGGGTAGTTGACTTCTTGTGGCCTTTTGTGGTCTTGTAGCCTTTTGTGGATTTTCTAGCCTTTTGTGGCATTGTAGCCTTTTGTGGCTTTGTTGTTGGGAGCCTCCAATTGAGTTGTGGTGATATCCCCAACCTTGTACAGGTTTTGGTGACTGCCCTCAATTGTCCCTTAGTGGATCATGAGTAGGCCTTGGCGAGCTCACAAGAGAATATGGTGAGCCTTTTGTGGCACCGGTGAGTTGCGTGCCTTCACATCCAGGGTGAGGCCTTGTGTGGCGTTGGGTGAGCATCGAGCCATGATACGTCCAATTTGTATCACCATTCTATATCATAATTTGCCTCTATTCATTGATATATTTCTTATTAAGAGGTGTTACTTATGTTTTTTCATCTGTTTTTGCATGTTGGATGATTCTTGGAGGATGAACTACCGGAGTCAGGATTCTGATGGAAAAAGAGGTGTTTTGATGCAATTTCGGGAAGATTAGAAAAATAGCAGAAAAACTACGGAAAATCATATTTTTCGAGAAAGGCAGAAGGGAAGGCGGAGATGGGCCACACGGGGCCCACACCCCCAGGCACGGGTCACCCCTAGGCCGCGCCTACAGGGGGTGTGGCCCACCTGGCCCACCTCTGGCTTCGTCTTCTCGCCTATATCTTCTCCTCAAAACTCTAAAACACGGGGGGCGACCACAGAAATTTTCCACCGCCTCTGCGGGGCGGAAAACACCGAGAGAGAAAGAGCTCTCTGGCAGATAGATTTCTACCGGGGAAATTCCTTCCCCGAGAGGGGAGATCGTCTCCATCAACACCATCATCAAGCTAGACTTCATCGGGATCATCATCATCATCCACACCATCATCTCCACTAGCACCATCATCACCACTCCATCCCGCTATAACAATTGTGTTGAATACTTGCATAGTTCTTAGGGGAAACTTTCCTGGTGTTGATTACTATTGTAGTTGATGTTTGTGAGTGGAACCATTGGATTATTGTTTATGTTCAGATTTTTATCCATCACCATATCATCTTTGATCTTGATACATATGATTTCTTGTGGGTAGTTTGTTTAGTTCTTGAGGACATGGGAGAAGTCATGTTGTTAGTAGTGGATTTGTGTTGAGATATTATTCAACGGTTTAGTATTTAAGTTGCGGTGCTATTCTTCTAGTGGTGTCATGTGAACGTCGACTACATGATACTTCACCATTTATGGGCCTAGGGGAATGCATTGTGTATTTGGCTACTAATTGTGGGGTTGCCGGAGTGACAGAAACCTGAACCCCCGTTAGGACACCATTGCACAAGGGAGCATAGGATCTCAGAGTTTAAGGTTGTGGTTAGATTTATATCTTAATTGTTTTCCTGTAGTTGCGGATGCTTGCAGGGGTTTTAATAACAAGTATGTATTAGTCCAAGTAAGGTCGGTACATTAGCACAGGTTCACCCACACAACACTTACAACATCAAAGAAGACTACTTAGCTATTTGAAGCGAAAGCACTTGACAGAATTCCCATGTGTCCTCGAGAACGTTTGGTCCTTATAAGTATTTCCACCAACTTGTCCTGTGCTAAGAAAGGATTGGGCCACTTGCTGCAATTGTTTGCTGTCTTTATTACTTGCACTTTATTTCTTTGCTTTATCAGAAAACCCCTAAAAATCCGTTTGCTAAGTATTACAGAGATTTTCTGCTCCATACCACTAGTCAACACCTTTTGCTCCTTGTTGGGATCGACACTCCTATTTATCAAAAGTACTACGATACACCCCCTATACTTGTGGGTCATCAAGACTATTTTCTGGCGCCGTTGCCAAGGAGTGAAGCGCCATTGAAGAGTGGAACTGGTAAAGGAAACTTTTACTGTGAGTATTGCTTTTTTATTTCTGTTTGTTACTTTGTTTCCAATATGGATAACCCACTTGGTTTTCTGTTTGGGAAAACTACTACCACAGTTAGGGTAGTAGATGAACCACCACCTATTGAGATAGATCCTTTTAAGAGTATTGTTGATCGTGTTATGGATAATTATTATTTAGGGGATGTAACTGTCCACCCTGGTGATCATTTGATTTTTATCCATTAATTATGCGGGTTGTTTAAGTGTGCAGGTATCACAACTAAACAGGTGAAGAAGAAGTTACTCTCTATATCCTTGAAAGGGAGAGCTGAAGAATGGTATAAGTTGTTGAAGAATGGGCAATCCATGGAATGGGAGGAAATAGTACATCTCTTTTATTCTAAATTTTATCCTTCCAGTGAAATTCATAAGGATAGGAATCTGATATATAACTTTTGGCCTCGTGATGGAGAGAGTACAGCTCAAGCTTGGGGGAGATTGAAGTTACTAATGCTTAAATGTCCTATTCATGAACTCCCTAACAATATTATTATGAATAACTTTTATGCTAGGCTTTATCTTCATGATAAAGATTTACTAGATGCTTCTTGTGCTGGATCATTCACACATATGAAGGAAGAAGCTAAATGGGATCTCCTAGACCGTATTCAAGAGAACACTGAAGCTTGGGAGAATGACAAAGGGAGAAATTCAGGTATAAATTATTATTATGAATGTATAAAATCTTTTATGGGAACTGATGACTTCCGTGATATTAGTAATGAGTACGGTATTGACTTTCAAAGTATTGCCAATTGTTTTAAGGCTTTTGACTCTTGCATATAAATTCCTAAAAAGAAGTGGAATAAGTACCATGCACCTTATAAAGATGTTGTTAGTCATGTTCTTGTTAGAAGCACTGAAGTTTGTACTATTGATCATATTTTGCCTGAACCTTATATTGAGAAAATACCTTTCCCGGCAAAGGTGAAGGAGTATTCTATGATGGTTAGTGCGAATAACAAAGGTACAAAGAAAAGTGTGGAACCTGATGAGAAAATGAATACTGAACCTATGGTAGCTATTGTGAAAAATCTTGCCACTAGAAATATAGAGGATGAGCACATTGTCTTATGTGAAGATGCTTCTAATAATATTTCTCATCCTAGTAAATCTAGAAAAGCTAGTGTCATGTGCTTTTTGTTAGAATTGGTGATCATTGCTATTATGGTTTATGTGATATTGGTGCTAGTTCTAGTGCTATTCCTTATGAGATTTACAGGGAAATTATGCATGAAGTTCGTCCTTGTGAGCTTGGGGACATTGATGCGGTTATTCACCTTGCTAATAAGGAAACCATTTGCCCTATTGGTATTGTAAGAGATGTGGTGGTCATCTGCGGTAAGATTAAGTATCCTGCTGATTTTCTAGTGCTTAATTCAGCAGCTAGCAAAACTTGTCCTATCATTTTTGGTAGACCTTTCTTGAACGCTTGTGGAGATATTATAGATTGTAGGAAGGAAAAAGTTTTGACTAAGTTTGATGGAGAGTCTTATGATTTTAATTTTTCCAAATTTGCAAAAGCTCCTTGTGAAAATAGCTTGCCTAATAAATATTTCAGGGTGGAACAACTTGCTTCTATTGATTCGGTTTATGACCTTGGACCTCTTTTTGGTGATTGTAAGTATGCTCATTCTGATGATAAAGTTGTTGACAGTGACAGTTATATTTTTAATTTTATTCAAAGTGCTACTGAAAGTTATTATGAGAGAGGTAAACATGGTTTTATGCATCTCAATAATGTTAAGTTTCCCCGTTTTATGTTGAAAGCTTTAAAGTTGCATTTGTTTTATCTTCCTATGCTAGTGGATTTTTGTTTCAACAATTTATTTTCTCATGATACCCCAATGCATAGGAAGTGGGTTAGACTCAAATGTTTTAGTTATTTGCTTCTTGATGCTCTCTTTCACTTCAGATATTTATCTTCTATGTGAGCATCTTTGAAACTATCAAGCCTAACTTAAAGGCATTAAAGAAAAGTACTTCTTGGGAGATAACCCAATAGTTTTGTCGAGTCTTGGAAGTTATTACCTCAGTAATAACCACTCCTTATCCTTTTTGTTTTGGTTTTTGTGTCAATATCAACTACTTTTGAGAAGTAGAGGAGTTGTGAAAATGGCTTTCCTGGGACAGATTTTTGTGTTGCATTGTAAAAATTCGTGAAGGAGCTCAGTACTTCGGATGGAGCTGTATTTTTCTGTGCTTGTTCTCCAAGTTGTTACCCAACTTTCATTAGTTTTTGAAAACAGAAGGTTCATGAAAACCCTATATTTTTATATTTTTGAGGTTTTTATTACATACGGAAGGTTACGAAACGAAATAGAGGAGGAAATGGAGGCCAGGGTGGCCACACCCACCCTAGGCACGGGCCCCAGCTGGCCACGCCTAGAGGGGGTGTGAGCCCCCTGAGCTCCTTCTCCGCCTCGTTTTCGCACTAGTACCTTCCTTAAACTTTGAAACTTAGTAATATATAACCCCCGGGTCCCCCGAGGTTCGTATATCGTGTTCTCGTCGTGTTTTTGTTTCGATCTGTTTCTGTCAGGAAATCTTCTCAAAGTTTAGAGCACCATGGTCTCCGCCAAAGACAAAGGGAAGAAGCCCAAGGAAGATGATCCTCGAAACCCCAAGGAGGAGGAGATTTTGGTAGGGGATGAAGAAGACATGAAGGAGGATGAGCATCCGGACACCCGCACTACCATCGCAAGCATTGGAGTGGTGGCAAATCCTACCAAGCTTAGGAGGACAAAACGGATGTCTACAGGAGGGAAACCTTCACGTTTTGTCTTCATTCCACGGTCACCTCCTCCACGTACCAAGAATCCCTTCCATACTCTTATACATGAGCAACAATACCAACAAGTGCCCAAAGGGAACTTTCCCTCGGTTTGGGATCTGCCTCGCTCTAACCATGCAGGGAAGGAACACACTAAGAAGGAAGAGTGGAGAAAGAATATCAAGGACTGGGACTCTCAGTCCGATATGATCATGAACCGCATTGATCAAAATTCGTAGTTGATTCGTACTCTGACCTTCGAGATTGAGGATTTGAGGAAACTGATTGAGGAGCTTATCAAGAGAACACCACCACAGCGAAGGAGTAATTCGTCATCAGGTTTTGGCATCCCCTTGGCTTGTTCCAAGTTGGGGGAGTGTCGCGGTATCACATCATTATCTTTTATCTCTTACCATTTTAGTGGATTCATATCTTTGGTAGAGAAGTTATCTTATAGGTTGGTTTGCATTGTGGAAGTATCTCTTCTTTAGTTGATTATCTATGTATCCCTTGGTGTGAGTGCCTTTATGGAATATTAATGAGAAGTTTCATCTTTTACTTTTTGCACTTCTTATTTTAGTTTGCAATCTCTATTATATGATTGATCTTGTTGATCAGTATTGGTATCACTTTGGGAGCATCAAGTAGATCTAAATTGGTTTTGGCAAAGCGAGCTCGGGTCAGTAGCAATACTTTTTGAAGGAAAAGAGAAAAAGCTTATAGGTATTTTGTATCATTTATTTTCTTTCTTTATTAGCTCTGACGGTGCTCGGCGTGGCACTTTGTTGGTAACCCCAAGCGCAGGGTGTAAAGAGCACATCAGCAAGTTTTCCCTCAGTTTAGACCGAGGTTATCGAACCAGAAGGAGGAAGGACATGTCACACAGCTGTTGCAAACAACGTTGAGACCTGCACAACACAAACTCAAGACTTTGCCCCAACGAACAGTGAGGTTGTCAAGCTCACCGGTTTGCTGTAACAAAGGATTAAACGTATGGTGTGGAAGTTAATGGTGGTTTGCAGCAAGTAACAGTGGAAGATGTATCAATGGTAAAGATTGGACCGGGGTCCATAGTTCACTAGAGGTGCTCTCCTTAGATAAACAACATGGCATGAAGGGTAAACAAATTACTGCAGGGCAATTGACAGAAACTAAGCAAGGAATAACAATGCAATTACTAGTCAAAAATATCCTATGAGGTTGATTGGGAAATACAACAATATACATAGACCGCCATCCAACTGCATCTATGACTAGAAGTCCACCTTTAGGTTATCATCCGAACCCCCTCCAGTATTAAGTTGAAAGCAACAGACAACTGCTTTAAGCAAAGTGTGTAAGGTAAACAGTCCACATGTTCCATGAACAAGAGGCCGTTGTTTTCTCCCTAGTAGCAACATCACATCTACAACTAAAGAGATTATTGTCACTTCCCTTGGAAACTAGAGGCATGAACCCACTATCGAGCATAAATACCCCCTCTTGGAGTCACTAGCAACTACTTGGCCAAGATAGCTACTAACAACGGAGAGCATGCAAGATCACAAACAACACAGACATGATATAATCATAAAGACAAAACCATTAATCAAACCAACATAATAATCTCAATATCCATCGGATCCCCGCAAACACAACATGCATGATTACAAATAGATTAGATCTTGATCATGAACGGAGCTCACAAGATCTATACATGAAAGCACAAAGGAGGAGATACAACCATCTAGCTACCACATGGACCCATAGTCCAAGGTGGAACTACTCACGCATCATACCAGAGAGAAGGCCTCCGGGATGATCTCCCCTCCGGCAGGGTGCCGGGAAGAACTTCAGATCCCCCGATCTAGGGACGATGGTGGCGGCAGCTACAGACGGTTTCGTGGATTTCTGATCAGGTACTCAAGGTTTCTGCATCGGGGGCTTCTTATAGGCGAAGGGGGAAACCGAGGCGGCGGCCAGGGCGACCAAACCCTAGCCTGGCGCGGGGTGGGGCCCACCCGCGCCTGGGGTGGATCTGGCCCCTCTGGCCGGCCCCTCCGGCTCTCCTCTAGACTTCTTGTTCCCCACGGAAAGTAACTGACTTTGTCCCGTCCAATTCCGAGAATATTTCTTTACTAACTTTTCTGAAACTAAAACAGCAGAAAACTGGCATCTGGCACTGTTGCAACTTGTTAGTAGGTTAGTACCAGAAAACATGTAAAAAGCACCTCAAATTTTGGTCAAGTAAAGCAAAGTAGATACTAAACAAGCATGGAGCATCAAAAATTATAGATACGTTTCCAACGTATCAACATCCCCAAGCTTAACTCCTGCTCGTCCTCGAGTAGGTAAGTGATAAAAAGAATAATTTTTGAGGTGACATGCACCCTCACAATAAAGATCTAACCATTTGCAAGCATTGAAAGCGGGGATCAAAGAACTCTAAACATGTGCATGAAAGATGGAGTTCTAACAATAGGACATAGTAACTATGCATGCAACATGACAAGCTACAAACAAAGATCATGAATAACATGCATTGAAAAATGTTTGTTTGTTTCACATGCAGAAAACATAGCATAGTGGCAATCAGCTTGTCCCTCATAGAGTTGTTGGGGATATGCTATATGGGTATCCTCATAGCATGTCCTCTATCTGGATAAACCGGGTGGCCCACAGTTGGTAGCATGGCCCATGGCCTGCTGGGCGGCCCAGTTAGATGGATCCAGAAGGGAGGCCCATGCCGGATAAAGGAAGGCTACGGTGGAGTCACCAGCGTACCCGGAGCCTTGGAGTGCAAGACACGCTAGACTAGTACTAGACAGTGTAGGACTCTGTAACCTATCCGGCTAGGACTTTTCCCTGTAACCCGAGGACCTGGCGACTATATAAGTCGGTCCTATGGGAGCCTTTAGGGCACAACCTAGTATCGATTAACATACACCTCGCACAGCAAACCTATCTCTATAACTCGGTGTATTGCCATTATAGTGATTTATAGCAGGAGTAGGATTCCGCCACCATTGTGGGATCTGAACCTGGGTAAGCTGTGTTACCTCGTACCCGTCAACCGTCCGCCTTCCCCCACGTCTCTAAACACGCACTGTGAGGACCCCTCCATGGCATACTCGTCGCCAATACCACGACAGTTGGCGCCCACCATGGGGAAAGAGGCGCTTCAGGCTCTTCCGCGGGCGAGGAACAAGATCTTCGCAGGAATCGGCGAAACCGTAGCCATCGGTCGGGTTCTCTTATCCGGCAACGTTCCGATCGTCCCTCCCGACAAGTTCTAGATCCCGGCAAAGACGAACCCTATGCGGTGTTAGATCGTTCCTATCGGAGACATCCACCTCTTCATTGGCGAAACTGACTCGGGCACCAGTTCCCTGGGAGTCGGAGGAGCATCAAGGCCCGCACGGACCTCCTACGGGTAGGATACGTTTGCGGAAGGATCGATGTCGGATCTCTCCTCGGAGTTTGCCGACAAAGATCGGAAAAATTCAAGGGACACCTTCAAAGTTCACAAGGGTGACTAGAAACAAGTAGCACAAGAACAAGTAATATCACAATATTCATCAATTAATAAGCTTTGGAACACTGCACACATAATGACAACTATGCTCTCTTAATAGTGCCTAAAGGTAGAAGGTGGAGACTCAATAGTGGTGGAAGAAAGGCCTTTTTGTAAAGGAAGCAGGGATTACAAGTTTCAAAAAGAGCTTCCAAAAATTATGGTACTTGTTAGCTTTCACCCCTCATTGCCCCTATCATAAGAATCTTGAAGTGGTTAAGGTTAAAGTGGCAAAGCTGGAGTATATGCTTGACAAAGTATAAGTTGGAAATCTCAAGTCCCTTGAATACGAGGGCCACACCTCATGCATACTCAAATTTGGGTCCAGGTAAGTTCTTGTCATTGTAAGTATTTGCATATCATTGAGAACCGCCAACGGGGTACCCCTTGCACATGGTACAGGAGCTTTCCCATAACCAAAATGACAAGGCAAGCAGACAATGAGCATCTCAGCAATCTTCTTATGTACCATGGGAATATGGTGATTTTTTCTCTCTTTCCTCTTTTCTCAATGTGTATCTTTTTTATAAGAAGAATGCTTCATAGATGTCACTATGGTGATGCTGCAAGTTTCCACCATGATTAGGCATGGCTTAGGCTAGCGGCCTAGGCATTTCTCTAACATAGAATACAAACTCCATGGACTTACAAGTTCCCTCTTTATTTCACACCGGTGACATCCATAGACAAAAGAACATGATATCAACTGAGTACAACAAGGTACAAGTGAAATGTTGAAAACGTTCCCCGTGACAGCACGGTTCTGCTAATTCCAACTTATAAGTGCAAGCATATACAATAAAGTTGTCACAATGGTTCAAGTTTATTAGGGGCAAAGAATAAAGTGTGCCATCAAGTTCTTGAGGGCTTTAATCACTAAGTTTTCACATAACAAAATAGTTTTTAATTGGAAGATAGTTGAAAACAAGAATATACTTGGAATGGTGTAACACACCATGCATAGGAGTTTATAGTGGACACTTTGGAATAACTTGGTTTCTTTGGAGTTGGAGGCATGAGTAGAACTTACTCATACAAGTGGAGGCTAGCAAAAGACTGGGAGCAACCAACTAAGAGAGCATAATGGACATAATCATGCAGAGCAACAAAGCATTACTAATCAAAGCATAGAGTGGTACTACAAGCCAAGGAATAAATGATCATAGAGTCTAATGGTGACTTGTCATAGTCATAACATGGTGTGAGCATGTGCCAAGTCAACCCAAGCAAAGCATCAAAGGAGAATACCACAATACTATGCTTTTGCATGCTAAAACAACGCATAATTTATTCAAGGCACACTAAGAAATCCCAATTGTTTGGAAAAAGACATGCTACAGAAATAATCACTAAGCATAAGGTCAAAACAACACCTAGCATGTCATGCTAAAGTCTAAGTCACAGTCAATGCAAGCTCCTCTTGCACTTCAAGCAAGAACTTACTACTCCTTTCCAAACACCAAGCAAACTTATTTGCAAACAACACAGCGAGAACGGGGGCCCAAACTACTCAAGAAAACTAAACAACCTAAACAAAGCAAATTAAAACTAAGATGCTCCAAGAACAACACAACTGTACATGAAACAATAAAAACGAAGTTTCTAGACAGACCTGAGCTTTTTATTGATGAAGAAGGGGATGCCTTGGGCATCCCCAAGCTTTGACGCTTGTACCTCTTGGATATTTCTTGGGGTGACACCATGGTGGCATCCCCAAGCTTGAGCTTTTGTCCATTCTTCATCTCATTGCATCATTCTTTCTCTACACCTAAAATTTTTCCTTCATATAAAACTTCACACAATCTTCATTAGCAACATTAGTGTATTCAAAAGATATTAGACAAATGGCAAAGCTTTAGAAAAGCAAGGCTTTTTACTAAAAACACAATATACTGTAGTAACTCCTTCAAAAATCTCAATTTACCTGAAGAGAACTCAAAAAGGAATCAATAAGAAGCAAATGCAAATAATGACAGAAATCTGACAAAATATACCAGCAGGTAGAAACCGATTTTTAGAACATCTTCTGTTGCTCAAATCTTGAACTAACGAAAGTTAGCTAACGTACTGGGAGATTTATTCGTAAAGTTTGAGCTCAATCCGAGTTATAGAGCCTCCTCGGGAATTTTTTTGGTGGAGGACAGAAATCTGTTTCGGGACAGCAACTCCCCAAATCTTACTTCCCTCTCATTAGAGGTCATTCTTGGCACAAAAAGCAAACAAAAAGGATAAGGAGAGTTCATTACTGAAGTAATAACTTCCAAGACTCAAGGAAACTCTTGGGTTATCTCCCAACAAGTACTTTTCTTTAACGCATTTAAGTTAGGCACAAGAAGCAAGAAGAACAAATGAAGAAGCATTAACATCAAATCTTGCTTTCAAAGGAAGAGCAAAAAGAAAATTCTCTCTCCTCATAGGGAAGTGTTCAATACCTTTATTGAATGGAAAATGATATTTAATGGTGCCTTCTTTCATATCAATGATGGCACCAACTGTTCTAAGAAAAGGTCTTCCCAAAGTAATAGGACAAGAAGCATTGTATTCAACATCCAAAACATAGAAATCCACAGGGACATAAGCATTGTTAACCATGATGAGAACATCATTAATACTCCCCATGAGTTTCCTCTTAGCATTATCATTGAGTGGGACATCCAAATAACAATCTTCTAAAGGTGGCAAATCAAGAATTTCATAAATCTTCCTAGGCATAATAGAGACAATAGAACCAAGATCACATGAAGCTCTGAGATCAAATTCATTCACTTGCATATTAATAATGGGTTCCCAACTATATTCTAATTTCCTAGGAATAGAAGCTTTGTGTTTTAGCTTCTCCTCCTTAATTTTCACAAGAGCATCTGTAATGTGTTTGGTAAAGGCAACATGCATATCACTAGCATCAGGACTTCTAGCAAGCTTTTGTAGAAACATAATTACTTCAGAAATATTGCAACCATCAATATCAAAGTCAAACTTGGCATCACTAGTAGTAGGCTCAATAGGCTTATGCATAGTAGGAGTAGGAATTGGGACTACTTGTGGTTTAGTGGTGATAGTGAACACACTATTTTTTCTATCAATTTCAGCTTCCCTTTCCCACCTAGCATGAAGTTGAGCTAACATCCTAACATTCTCATCAATAGTAACTTGTATGGCATGAGCAGTAGCAAAGGTGTTTTCCATGGTTTCAGGTTTAGCAGCCATCTTATTAATCAAGGAAGACTAAGCTTCAGACAAAGAGGATATATTTTTCTCAACACTCAAAATTTTTGACTGTAAAAGTACCTCCAGCAGTCGAATCCAACAGATTTTTTTGAGGAGAAGTTCAAACCTGCATAAAAAGTCTGGATAATCATCCAAGAAGTGAGTCCATGAGTAGGGCAATTCTTAACCAAAGATTTCATTCTTTCCCAAGCTAGAGCAACATGTTCACTATCAAGTTGTTTAAATTTCATAATGTCACTTCTCATAGATATAATCTTAGCAGGAGGATAGTACTTTCCAATAAAAGCATCTTTGCACTTATTCCAAGAATCAATACTATTTTTAGGCAAAGAAAGCAACCATTCTTTAGCTTTTCCCCTCAAGGAGAAAGGAAAAAAGCTTGAGCTTAATAATATCTCCATCTACATCCTTATACTTATGCATCTCACAAAGTTCAACAAAGCTATTGAGATGAGCAGCAGGATCATCAGAGCCAGCACCAGAAAATTGCTCTCTCATCACAAGATTCAACAAAGCAGGCTTAATTTCATAAAAGCTAGCATCAGGAGCAGGTGGAGCAATAGGAGTGCTAAGGAAATCATTGTTGTTGGTGCTAGTGAAGTCACACAACTTGGTGTTCTCAGCAGAGTTCATTTTGGCAAAGGTGGGCAAGCCAAAAACAGCAGTAGCAGCTAGAGCAGGAACTAATTTTTTTGGGTTTTTTGGAAAGAGGCGAACAAAACCAAGCAAAAGAAACAAAGCAAACTAAAAACAAAGTAAAGAGAAAGGAACTGAAGGACTCCCCTAGTGAAGACGTCCTTGGCCTCCCCGACAACGGCGCCAAAAAGACTTGACGGTGCTCGATGTGGAACTTTGTAGGTAACCCCAAGCGCAGGGTGTGAAGAGCACAGTAGCAAGTTTTCCCTCGGTTGAGACCGAGGTTATCGCACCAAGGAGGAAGGAAACGTCACACAGGTGTTGCAAACAACGTGGAGACCTGCACAACACAAACTCAAGACTTTGCCCCAACGAACAGTGAGGTTGTCAAGCTCACCGGTTTGCTATAACAAAGGATTAAATGTATGGTGTGGAAGGTAATGGTGGTTTGCAGCAAGTAAACAAGTAACAATGGAAGATGTATCAATGGTAAAGATTGGAATGGGGTCCATAGTTCACTAGAGGTGCTATCCTTAGATAAACAACATGGCATGAAGGGTAAACAAATTATAGCAGGGCAATTGACAGGAACTGAGCAAGGCATAACAATGCAATTACTAGTCAAAAAGATCCTATGAGGTTGATTGGGCAATACAATAAGATACATTCTATAGAAAGATCCTATGAGGTTGATTGGGTAAACAGTCCACATGTTCCATGAACAAGAGACCGTTATTTTCTCCCTAGTAGCAACAACACATCTACAACCGAAGAGATTATTGTCACTTCCCTTGGAAACTAGAGGCATGAACCCACTATCGAGCATAAATACCCCCTCTTGGAGTCACTAGCAACTACTTGGCCAAGATAGCTACTAACAACGGAGAGCATGCAAGATCACAAACAACACAGACATGATAGAATCATAAAGACAAAACCATTAATCAAACCAACATAATAATCTCAATATCCATCGGATCCCCGCAAACACAACATGCATGGTTACAAATAGATTAGATCTTGATCATGAACGGAGCTCACAAGATCTATACATGAAAGCACAAAGGAGGAGATACAACCATCTAGCTACCACATGGACCCATAGTCCAAGGTGGAACTACTCACGCATCATACCGTAGAGAAGGCCTCCGGGATGATCTCCCCTCCGGTAGGGTGCCGGGAAGAACTTCAGATCCCCCGATCTAGGGACGATGGTGGTGGCGGCTACAGACGGTTTCGTGGACTTCTGATCGGGTACTCAGGGTTTCTGCATCGGGGGCTTCTTATAGGCGAAGGGGGAGACCGAGGCGGCGGCCAGGGCGACCAAACCCTAGCCTGGCGCGGGAGGGGCACCCGCGCCTGGGGTGGATCTGGCCCATCTGGCCGGCCCATCTGGCTCTCCTCTAGACTTCTTGTTCCCCACGAAAAGTAATTGACTTTGTCCCGTCCAATTCCGAGAATATTTCTTTACTAACTTTTCTGAAACCAAAAACAGCAGAAAACAGGCATCTGGCACTGTTGCAACTTGTTAGTAGGTTAGTACCAGAAAACATGTAAAAAGCACCTCAAAGTATGGACAAGTAAAGCAAAGTAGATACTAAACAAGCATGGAGCATCAAAATTATAGATATGTATCCAACGTATCAGGCTCATAAGCTTAGTATTCTTTATTTAGGATCTTTTGTGTCTTCAAGAAAGATTGCATGTTTGGCTTTATCACTTATAGTTTTGCTTGTTTACTTCAACTCTTTTGCTTGCTATCCAAAAACCTGTTTTGAGAAGGCATACTTCTCATGCATCCAACCCTTTGAACCAAACATGTGCCATTTGTGTCCACCATATCTACCTATTATCATTATTGCTATTCCAAGCAAATTCTCAAGCTTCATCTATCTTTCGAATTAAAATTATTATTTTTATGTGAAAACTAGTTAGTAAAGCTCTCACGAACTTGATGGCACACCTAATTTTCTTGCCCCTAATAAACTTGAACCATTGTGTCATCAAAGTTGTATATGCTTGCATCTATACGTTGGGATTAGCAGAACCGTGTTGTCACGGGGAACGCTTTCAACACTTATGGATACATATCCAGTTGATATCATGCTCTTTTGTTTGCGGATGTCGTCGGTGTGAAATAAAAGGGGAGCTTGTAAGTCCATGGAGTTATGTATGTGTGTTAGAGAAATGCCTGGGCCGCTAGCCTAAGCCGTGCCTAATCATGGTGGAAACTTGCAGCATAACCATAGTGAGTAATCTGTGAAGCATCCTCAATAAAAACCTATACAAATAGCAAATTAAAAGATTGATGAGATGCTCACTGTCTGCTTGCCTTGTCATTTTGATCATGGGATAGCTCCTGTATTGATGGTGACTCCTTGACGGCTTGTGGAGTCTCTTGGGAACCCCAAGAGCAAGGTGTGAAGCACCACAACAGCAAGTTTTCCCTCAATAATAAACCGAGGTTATCGAACCAGTAGGAGGAAGGAAACGTCACACAGGTGTTGCAAGCAACGCGGAGACTTGCACAACACAAACTCAAGACTTTTCCCCACTGAAACAGTGAGGTTGTCAAGCTCACCAGTTTGCTATAACAAAGGATTAAACGTATGGTGTGTAAGGTAATATTTTGCAGCAAGTAAACAAGTAATAGTGGATGATGTATCAATGGTAAAGATTGGACCGGGGTCCATAGTTCACTAGAGGTGCTCTCCTTAGATAAACAACATGGCATGAAGGGTAAACAAATTACAGCAGGGCAATTGAAAGGAACTGAGCAAGGCATAACAATGCAATACTAGTCAAAAAGATCCTATGAGATTCGAAATGGGCAATACAACAATATACATAGACCGCCATCCAAATGCATCTATGACTATAAGTCCACCTTCAGGTTATCATTCGAACCCCCTCCAGTATTAAGTTGCAAGCAACAGACAACAGCTTTAAGCAAAGTGTGTAAGTTAAAGAATCCACGTGTTCCATGAACAAGAGACCGTTGTTTTCTCCCTAGTAGCAACAACACATCTACAACCGAAGAGAGTTTTGTCACTTCCCTTGGAAACTAGAGGCATGAACCCACTATCGAGCATAAATAACCCCTCTTGGAGTCACTAGCAACTACTCAGCCAAGATAGCTACTAACAACGAAGAGCATGCAAGATCACAAACAACACAGACATGATAGAATCATAAAGACAAAACCATTAACCAATCTGACATAAGAATCTCAATATCCATCGGATCCCTGCAAACACAACATGCATGATTACAAATAGATTAGATCTTGATCATGAACGGAGCTCACAAGATCTATACATGAAAGCACAAGGAGGAGATACAACCATCTAGCTACTACATGGACCCGTAGTCCAAGGTGGAACTACTCGCATCATACCGGAGAGAAGGCCTCCGGGATGATCTCCCCTCTGGCAGGGTGCCGGGAAGAACTTCAGATCCCCCCCGATCTAGGGACGACAGTGGCGGCGGCTATAGAAGGTTTTGTGGAATATTGATTGGGTCCTTAGGGTTTCTGCATCAGGGGATTCTTATAGGCTGGGAGGCGGCAAGGGGGCCCACACCCTACCCAGGCGCGGGGCAGGGCCCACCCGCGCCTAGGGGGTCTAGCCTCCCTGGTTTGTGTCTCCGTCTCGTCTTCTGGATTCTTGTCCCTCACGGTAAAATATTGACTTTGGCTTTTTTTCCCATCCAATTCCGAAAATATTGTTTTTCTGCCTTTCTAGAACCAAAAATAGAAGAAAACAAGCAACTGGCACTGTGGCAACTTGTAATAGGTTAGTTCCAGAAAAGATATAAAAACACCTCAAAGTGTAGATAAAGCAAAGCAAAGTAAATACTAAACAAGCATGGAGCATAAAAATTATAGATATGTTTCCGACGTATCATGTATCATGTATCATGTGCAAGGGGTACCCCGTTGGCGGTCCTTTATGATACACATTTACTTACAATGACAAGAACTTACCGGTAACTAAATTTGAGTAGCATGAGGAGTGGCCCTCGTACTCAAGGGACTTGAGATTGCCAAATTATATTTCGTCAAGCATATACTCCATCTTTGTTCACTTTAATCTTAATCACCTCAAGATGCTTATGATAGGGGCAATGAGGGCTCAAAGCTAGTAAGTACCATAATCTTTTGGAAGCTCTTTATGAACTTGAAATCCTTGTTTCCCTCTATGAAGGGCCTTTCTTCTATTTCTAAGTTGAGTCAGTAAACCTATTTCCTCTCTATCTCCAGCAAGCATTTGAGTTGTTGTGTTTCAAGAATTCATACAATGATTTATTCAATCATGTTATTTATCTTCCTTGTTTGCACACGACTCTTATCTATTGAGTATTACTTTGAAGGCCATTATTGTGAAAAATCTTTTATGTTTGAGCAAAGAGTACTCTTGTTGTGAAGACTTCTACAAAAGCTTTTTGTGAAATTGTTTGCCAGCTGTTCTCTAACCAAGAACAAAGTTTGCCAATTCCAATTATGATTTATCTTCATGCATCTCTATTGTGACTCATATACTTGTTGTAAGCTAAGTTATATAATGGTGAGTTATTTTCTTCTGTGAGTTGTGTAATGGTAAGTGTGATGCTTCTTGTCCATATTCTTTTATCGACACTTCACTCCATAAACTTGTGGGCATGTTTACTGGTCTCAGTTTTCGCTTGGGGACAAGCGAAGGTCTAAGCTTGGGGGAGTTAATACGTCCAATTTGTATCACCGTTCTATATCATAATTTGCCTCTATTCATTGATATATTTCTTATTAAGAGGTGTTACTTATGTCTTTTCATCTGTTTTTACATGTTGGATGATTCTTGGAGGATGAACTGCCGGAGTCAGGATTCTGATGGAAAAATAGGTGTTTTGATGCAATTTCACGAAGATCAGAAAAATACCAGAAAAACTATGGAAAATCATATTTTCCTAGAAGACGAAGAAAGCTAGAAGGGGAGGTGGAGATGGGCCACAGGGGGCCCACACACCCCAGGCGTGGCCACCCCTAGGCCGCGCCTATAGGGGGTGTGGACCACCTGGACCACCTCTGGCTCCACCCTCTCGCCTATATCTTCTACTCGAAACCCTAAAACATGGGGGGGTGACCACAGAAAGATTTCGCCGCCTCTACGGGGCGGAAAACACCGAGAGAGAAAGAGCTCTTCAGCTGACAGATTTCTACCGGGGAAATTCATTCCCGAAGAGGGGAGATCGTCGCCATCAACACCATCATCAAGCTAGACTTCATCGGGATCATCATCATGATCATCCACACCATCATCTCCACAAGCACCATCATCACCACTCCATCATGCTGTAACAATTGTGTTGAATACTTGCATAGTTCTTAGGGGAAACTTTCCCGGTGTTGATTACTATTGTAGTTGATGCTTGTGAGTGGAACCATTGGATTATTGTTTATGTTCAGATTGTTTTCCATCACCATATCATCTTTGATTTTGATCCATATGATGTCTTGTGAGTAGTTCGTTTAGTTCTTGAGGACATGGGAGAAGTCATGTTGTTAGTAGTGGATTTGTGTTGAGATATTATTCAATGGTTCAGTATTTAAGTTGCGGTGCTATTCTTCTAGTGGTGTCATGTGAACGTCGACTACATGATACTTCACCATTTATGGGCCTAGGGGAATGCATTGTGTATTTGGTTACTAATTGTGGGGTTGCCGGAGTGACAGAAACCTGAACCCCCGTTAGGACACCATTGCACAAGGGAGCGTGGGATCTTAGAGTTTAAGGATGTGGTTAGGTCTATATCTTAATTTCTTTCCTGTAGTTGTGGATGCTTGTAGGGGATTTAATCACAAGTATGTATTAGTCCAAGTAAGGTCGGTACATTAGCACAGGTTCACCCACACAACACTTACAACACCAAAGAAGACTACTCAGCTATTTGAAGCGAAAGCACTTGACAGAATTCCCATGTGTCCTCGAGAATGTTTGGTCCTTATAAGTATTTCCACCGGCTTGTCCTTTGCTAAGAAAGGATTGGGCCACTTGCTGTAATTGTTTGCTGTCTTTATTACTTACACTTTATTTCTTTACTTTATCAGAAAACCCCTAAAAATCCGTTTGCTAAGTATTTATAGAGATTTCCTGCTCCATACCACTAGTCAACACCTTCTGCTCCTCGTTGGGATCGACACTCATATTTATCGAAAGTACTACGATACACCCCCATATACTTGTGGGTCATCAAGCCACCACACCTCGAGGTGAACCATTTGTGGCGTTCAGAGAGAATTGCACCATCGCACCTCTCCAATGGAAACGTAGATTCTTTGGAATTGAACTTCGGGATAAAAATCTTCGTCTCCGCGTCCATCGGTTATCTCTCAACCAAGCCCTTTACTTATGCACTTTACTTTATGATAGACATCTTGCTTGAAGTATTTAATCTTGCTATCACCTTGTTGCTTATATTGCTTAGCATAGGTTGTTGGTGCACTTAGGTGAACCTAGTGGTTATGTTTTATGCTCAATAAATTAAACGTTAGTTTTATTCCGCATTTATTTGAGCTTAAACCATAATAATTTTAAAATCCTATTCACCCCTCTCTAGGAGGAATCCATTGCACTTTCACCACGGATATACGTCAGTTCAGGCTGATCATGGTAATAAATGTGATCCAAAAGATCATGTCCAAGGTATGTGCGCGTAGGCTGGCTCCTATAATGGAGCGACTAACACACCCGTACCAATTTTCCTTTCTAAAAGGCAGATATATCCATGATGGGATTCATGCACTTCATGGGATTATCCATGAAGTGAAGGCTAGACACTAGAGGGGCGTCTTCCTGAAACTAGACTTCCAGAAGGTTTATGATCAGCTAGATTGGGCCTTTCTCTGCCAGGTCCTCCAACGACGGGGCTGGATGATCGCATGATAGGGTGGATCATGCAGATTTTCATGAGTGGGAACACGGCTATAAAAATCAATGGAGAGGTGGGTACCTACTTCCTGCCCTCTTGTGGATCAGACAAGGGGACCCGATCTCTCCTATTTTGTTTAATGTCGCGATGGATGCCCTTGCGGAAATCTTGGAGAAAGCCAAGAGTTCTAGACACATCTCGGGTGTGGTAGGGCATCTCATCCCTGGAGGTGGAGTAACCCACCTCCAATATGCAAATGATACTATGAGCATGGTAGAGGTATCGAAACAAGATATCATTAACCTAAAATTCCTGCTCCTCTCCTTTGTGGCCATGCGGGGCCTCAAGATCAATTTCGACAACGGATACTCCTTGGAGGATCAGTAGAGGATTGCTGATAACCTGAATTGCCGGTTGGAGGTTTCCCCTGAACTATCTAGGTAAGTCGTTCAGGTACACCAGGATCCTAACCAAAGACTTGGAACCCCTTATGGGCGGGTTATGGTGAAATTCGATCCATGGCAAGGGAGGTTTACCTCCAAACGGAGCAAGGCCATCTTTATTGAATCTTGCCTCTCTAGCCTCACCATGTATATCATTGGGTTATATCTCCTATAGGAAGGAGTCCATGCCAACTTCGACAAGGAACTATCCCGGTTCTTTTGGATGGCTAATGATAGCCACCAAAAGTACCATATGGTCATATGGGTTGTCATTTGCGCCCCCAAGGATCTTGGGGGCATAGGTATCCTATCCTCTCGCCACATGAATGTGGCGCTGAGGCTTAGATGGGTGTGGGGGATTTTGACAGACGATGGTGGCCTTTGGTTGCAGCTAGTGAAAGCCAAATATCTCCGGGGACGGCCGTTGATGGCTTGTGAGCGCCGGGAGGGGTCTCGGTTTTGGAGATCGATCCAGGATATCAAGCTGGAAATACGGACAGGGTTGTCCATTTCCATAGGCGATGGAAAGGACACCCTATTCTGGCTTGACCGGTTTGGGGGTCTCCCCCTGCGTCATGAGGTACATGAGATTTTCTTGATCTGATTGGAACCTATGTTATTGGTGGTGGAGGCTTTCCAAGGCAGGTCCGGGTAGGTCGCATTCTGACGGAACCTTGGCGTGGTTGAGATGGCTATCTGGGATGGGCTGCGGGATAGCCTCCCGCTAACCCTCTCCCAATCTCCAGATAGTGTATCTTGGTATCTGCCCCCACCCCCAAGACCTTTACTATAGGTTCGGCATACAAGGCCCTGTTTGGTGGGCCCTCCTCCCCTGGATCTCCCACCTTTGGAAGGCCCCCTACCCCTAAAGATTAAAATATTCATTTGGCAGTTACTGCGAGACCTACTTCCCTCAGGCGTGGAGGTAGCCAAGTAGCACGACCCTGGAGATGGCATGTAGCCACTATGTGCGGTCCTGGAATCGGGCACCCACTTTATGTTTACCTATCCCATGGTTCCCTTCCTATGGAACTTCGGCTCTGGGGCCTGACTGGCTGATGAGTGTAGCAGCACTTCGTTGGGAGACCCCAAGCGGAAGGTATGATGCAGTACATCATGCAAGTTTCCCTCAGTAAGAAACCGAGGTTATCGAACCAGTAGGAGGAAGGAAACGTCCCAAAGGTGCTGCAAGCAACGTGGAGACATGCACAACACAGACTCAAGACTTTGCCCCAACTAATAGTGAGGTTGTCAATCTCACCGGTTGCTATAACAAAGGATTAATTGTATGGTGTGGAAGGTGATGATGGTTTGCAGCAAGTAAACAATAATAGTGGAAGATGTATCAATGGTAAAGATTGGACCGGGGTCCATAGTTCACTAGAGGTGCTCTCCTTAGATAAACAACATGGCATGAAGGGTAAACAAATTACAGCAGGGCAATTGACAGGAACTGAGCAAGGCATAACAATGCAATACTAGACAAAAATATCCTATGAGATTCGATTAGGAAATACAACAATATACATAGACCGCCATCCAACTGCATCTATGACTAGAAGTCCACCTTCAGGTTATCATCTGAACCCCCTCCAGTATTAAGTTGCAAGCAACAGACAACTGCTTTAAGCAAAGTGTGTAAGGTAAACAATCCACTTGTTCCACGAACAAGAGACCGTTGTTTTCTCCCTAGTGGCAACAACACATCTACAACTGAAGAGATTTATGCCACTTCCCTTGGAAACTAGAGGCATGAGCCCACTATCGAGCATAAATACCCCCTCCTGGAGTCACTAGCAACTACTTGACCAAGATAGCTACTAACAATGGAGAGCATGCAAAATCACAAACAACATAGACATGATAGAATTAAATAGACAAAACCATTAATCAATATGACATAGTAATCTCAATACCCATCAGACCCCCTGATATGTCCAAAATGTATCTACTTTCCCGAACACTTTTGATATTGTTTCTCCTCTAAACTTGTGAGATTTGGATACAACTAACACAGATTGACACTGTTTTCAGCAGAATTACCTTGGTGTCTTGTTTTTGTGTAGAAAATCAACTATTAGGAAAAATCCCGGAAAATATGCCAAAAATTATATTTCACCAGAAGATCCACGGAGCCAGAAGACGAGACAGAGAAGGGTCCTGGGGGCACACCCCTACTAGGCGCGGGCCCACCACTAGCCGCGCCTAGGGGGTGCAACCACCCCAGGCACCCCCTCGGCCTCCCTCTGCGCCTATAAGTTGCCTTTCGACCTAAAAAACGAGGGGGTTCGATAGTTTTCCAGAAAGATTTCTGCTCCGCCGCCTCCACCAAAAACCAAGATTTGGATCCAGAAACTCCGTTCTGGCACCCTGTCGGGACGGGGAATTTGGAGAGGATCATCGCCATCGTCATCACCAACACATCTCCATCAACTACCGATGTTTCCCTCATCCATGAGTGAGTAATCCCCCGCTGTAGGCTTGGGGATGGTAGGGATTGGATGAGTTCTATCATGTAATCAAATAAGATCTGTTAGGGCATAGTACATAGTATCTCTATTAGTGCTATTTGACTTTGTTGCAACTTGTTGTGCTTAATGCTCGTCACTAGGGCCCGAGTGCCATGATCTTAGATCTGAACTTATTATTGAATCGTTATGATAGTATTGTTTGTGATATTATCTGCAAGTTGTGTACACATATCATTGTCCAGATCCAAAGTCCCCAAAGTGACAATAATTGGGACAACCGGAGGGGACTGTTGTGGTGTGAGGATCACATGTGTTCATGGAGTGTTAATGCTTTGCTCCGGTGCTCTATTAAAAGGAGCACCTTAATTGCCAGTAGTTGCCTAGAGGCCCCGCTGCCACGGGCTGGCTGGACAGAAGATGTTGTGCAAGTTCTCATTGCGAGAACGTATGACTATATTTGGAGCACATGTCTAGGATTTTTTAGTACTTGGATGCTTGTTATTATTTATCTGCAATGCCCTAGATCTTGAAGTTACATGTTTAGACTCATCCATGCAACGCCCGTCCATCCATCCCTATGCCTACCGCACTCGAATCCCATTGTTACCGTTACTGTTACTATTGCTCATGTTTCACTGTTGTTGTTGCTACTACAAACTGTTGCTACTGGTAAAATTCTGTGAGCAAGAACTATTTCCAGGTGCAGCTGAATTGACAACTCAGTTGTTAAGGCTTCCAAGTATTATTTGGCTCCCCTTGTGTCAAATTAATAAATTGGGTAATACTATCCCCGAAGACTGTTGCGATCCCCTACACTTGTGGGTCATCAAGACTATTTTCTGGCGCCGTTGCCGGGGAGCATAGCTTTATTTGTAAGTTCACTTGGATCTATTATTGTTCACTGCTACTCCTTTCATCATGCGGAAGTCTCGTGATGAAAAGTTCCCTATTTTACCATCCACTACAAGAAGAGGTATAGTCCTAAACACCTCTGTTGCTCTTCATTCACCGTCTGTTATAAGTAAGCTTGTTACACCACCACATACTCATGCTACACACACTGCTACTACTGTTGAGTCTGAAACTGTTTTTGATGCTCATGATGTTACTTCTACCGTGCTTGATGCGAGTGGTTCATTAGGTCCTTTTCTAGATGCTACTATGGCTAGTCTAGGAAATACCGAAACTCCTAGTGAAGACACTGTTACACATGTTAGCTCACCTGGGTCTAGTAAGAGTTATGATATTAATGATGGTTACATTGAGTTCACTGATGAATTTGTTGAAGAGTGCCGAAACACACATGGTACTAGTGCTATTAAGTCTCCTTGCTAGACGTACTATTATGCCTAAACTGTCCTCTGATCCTAAGTTTTCCACCTCTCCCATAGATATTAAAGATGAAGACTATGATTTCTCTCTTGATTTCTCCTTTTCAGATATTGTTGAGAAAGAACCTTTTTGTGGGACGGAAAATGAGAGTGTTGTGGCTCATATGAATGAGCTTTCTACTATGAGTGCTTTATTATCTGATGATTTTAAGATGCACAAATACTTTGTTACTAAGATCTTCCCTTTTTCACTAAAAGGAGAAGCTAGGGCTTGGTTTAATAGATTACCTCATGGTTCTATTGATAACCCTGATTGCTTGACTGTTTCTTTCTTTCAGAAATATTTTCCTCCCAGTGCTAGACATGCTGCTTTGCAGAGACTTTTTGATTTTAAACAGGGAGAAGAAGAGAAATTACCTGAGTCATGCACAAGGTTCTGTGCCTTGATTCATGCACATCCTGGATGTCCATTGCCTAAGAATGATCTTCTGGATATTTATTATAATGGACTAACTCATGATTCTAGGACATACCTAGATAGCTTTGCTGATTGTGTTTTCAAGAAAAGAACTCCTACAGATGCTAAAGAATTAATAGCTAAGATAAGCAAGAATTATGATGATTGAACTTCAACTGAGCTAAATACACCTGAACCAATTGTGCATGAACCAGTTCCAACACTAACACCAAAGAAGAGGGAAGCTATTGCATTAAATGATGAAGTGGTGAAGGAAGCTAAGAAATGTCTAAAGGACAAAGGTATTAGAGCTGAAGATGTGAAGAATCTACCTCCTATAGAAGAATTATGTAAGCCAATTCCCCACTCATCTACTATTGAGGTACACTCTCTCCACTTTAATGAAGGTGATATTCCCTATGGTAAGCCTCCTGATCAATGTTTAGAGGAACTTGACACATTTATTGTTAAACAAGGTAATTTTAATAGACAAGTTCAGAATCATTTATTGGAAAACTCTAGAGCTATCCATGAGTTGAAAGATATTGTGGAAAGAACTTCTAATGATATTAAAATGCTTTGTAAACACTTTCAAATGGTTCAAACCCAACTTGATAAACTTGCTAAGGTACAAAAGGATATGCTAGTTGATGTCTCAGGAGATAAACATGCTTATGGAATTAGAACTAGGAGTGGTATAGCTACTCAAGATCCTTTATATCCTGAAGGACACCCTAAAAGAATTGAGCAGGATTCTCAACAAGGTGAGAATAGTGGTATTCCTCGTAAGATAAAGAAAAAGAAACATAAGATAGTTGAGGAACCACTTGAACCTGTTGTAGATCCTAATAGTATATCTGTCTCTGATGCTGAAACTGAGAGTGGTAATGATAAAAATGAGTCTCCTGATGAGGAGGAAGGTGAGGAAGAACCTGAGAAGCACACTAAAAACACTAGGTACGCAAAGGAAGATTTTATTGCTAATAAACATGGTAAAGAGAGAGAACCTTGGGTGCAGAAACCTATGCCTTTTCCAGGTAAGAAACACAAGTCAAAGGAGGAAGAACACTACAACAAGTTTTGTGAGTGGATGAAACCTTTATTTTTGCAAATTCCTTTGACTGATGCTATTAAATTGCCTCCTTATTCAAAGTATATGAAGGATATTGTCTCTAATAAAAGGAAGATCCCTAATGAGGAGATTTCTACTTTGCTTGCTAATTACTCCTTCAATGGTAAGGTTCCAAAGAAACTTGGTGATCCAGGTATACCAACTATTCCTTGCTCTATTAAAAATAATTATGTTAGAACTGCTTTATGTGATTTGGGAGCTGGAGTTAGTGTTATGCCTTTTTCTCTCTACAAGAGACTTTAGCTAGAAAAGTTGATACCAACTGATATATCTTTGCAAATGGCTGATAAGTCAACTACTATTCCTGTTGGTATATGTGAGGATGTTCCTGTTCAAGTGACTCATAATTGTTTGGTTTTGACTGATTTTGTTGTGCTTGAAATGCCTATTATTCTTGGGAGACCTTTTCTTAATACTGCAGGTGCTGTCATCAATTGTAATCAAGGGAAAGTAACATTCAATATTAATGACAAAGAGCATACTGTCTATTTCCCCAAGAAGGTTGCTAGAAGCTATTGCCTGAATTCCATTGAAAATATTGAGAGCATCAAGGTTGGAGAAATTTATTGTCCCATTCCACAAGAAAATTTTGAAACTATTATGATTGGGACCATTGCTATCAAGTATGAGGTAACATAATCACCTTGTGGAATGCAAAGTTTTGTTTCATATAAGATAGTTTTGGTAACAAGACTTGATCAACCTTGTTAACAAAAGGATTTAAATGAACAAAATAATGTTTTTACTCTGGTTATACTTGCTTTCTTTTACTTTTCTCCTTCCTAGTCTTTGCCTTTCTTTTGCTAGCTTTGGTTTTGCTAGTTGTGTGCTGGTTAGTTTGCCTTAGAGATCCTATAGTTTGGTTTTTGGTTTGCTTTTGCTTCTTCTGAAAAAACTATTTCTGCGAGAAAATCAATTTGCATACCCTCAAAATTGGCCAAAAATAAAGTTTCTCGAAAAATCCTAGAAAATTCAAAATAACTTTTTTCCTCGAAAAAGGGGCAGAGGGACACCTGAAGTGACCTAGGGGGCCACCACACCCATGGGGGGTCTAGCCCACCTGGGCCCCTCCAGGCTGCCTCCTCAAAGCCATCTTATTTCTCCCTCCCAAAAAACAACGAAAAACTTGCTCAAGCTCGAGTTCTTGTTGTTCTTGCTCGTGATTTTCGATCTCCTTGCTCATCCCATCTTTGCTGCTGATTTTTGGAGAGATTGCTCCTTGGTATGTGCCTCCTCCACTTGTCTAATTAGATTTGTGATTGGTAGATTGTATCTTGAGTATTTTGCTTCTATAGGTGACAGGTTGTTTGAGCTTTCATGCTTGTTCTATGCTTAGAAACTTTATTTTGATGCATGTGTATCCCTCTAGCAAGTTCCTATAGTAGTTGCTCATCATTTATCAACTTAGAATTCACTTGGTTTGATGTTTGTCTAAAAAATTCAGCAAGGAAGATGAGTACCTATCCACTGAATCAATATGACTTGATGGTGTCTGAGCCAATGAAGGTTCATCGTGAGGAGGAAGTTTTTCCTTCCATCTACCCATGCAATGAATTTATGAGAACCGCGGGAATCTCCTAGGATTTCCAAACCTTGATTACCAATGCAAGGTTGGAAAACTTTGTTGAAGGTGAACCATTTCAATTTGTTAAGCTAACCATGGATTTTGTGCAGGACTTCTGGTTTACTTGGTCTACATCTAATCCCATGGTCCATTACAAAATATATAATATACCTGTCGACCTGCCTTTTGCTGATTTCTGTGTAGCAATTAGAGTACCTCATTGGGGATCTTGTGAGAAGATCAAGGAAAGGCCCAAGTAACTTATGGATTTATATGCTCAGATTTGCCAAGGTTTCGACTTCTCAAAGGAAAGTGGTAAAATTCGGAACATTCAGTTCTCAGCCATTAGATATTTTGCCTATTTCATTACCAAGTGTGTTCTTGCTAGAAAGTTGTCTTCTTTTGATCTAGCTTTTATCGCAGCTGCTCTGAATAGGAATAGATCTTATAGCCTGAGTGCTTTGATAGCTCACCGTCTCACCACCAACCGCGGGAAGGATGGAATTTGTGGAGCTCTCGTTGCTTCTAGGTTGCTAGCTTTCCATGGTTTAGAGCCTCACTATTCAGAGTATCAGTTCCCCATAGAGAGGCTTGATCTTGAATCCATGATTCAGCATGGTTTTGTTTCCTTGGGGGATAATGTGAGAAGTTTACCGTATGAATTATCTTTTGTCCAGCAAGGTCGGAGAAAGGGTAGGACTGATAAAATAGTTTATTTGCCTGCACATGCTTTGTTTAATTTTGATAACAGGCAAGGATGGTCGCTTACGGAGGAAGAGGTTGACACATATGTGGCGGAGCTCTCCCAGCAAGAGGAGAATGTTGAAGAGGGTGCCGAAGACAATTCGATTCAGCCCTCCAACTTGGGAGAGTCTTCATACCAGCAACCCTCATTTTATTGGGGCGCGTCTTCTTCTTCATCACAAGCACCTGACTATGATCATTCTTATGATGACCCACCGGCATGGGGTTACTACCCGCGCTATTGAGTCCCACCTAGGCCAAAAGCCTAAGCTTGGGGGGAGGTATACCGACATCACACTTATATATATCATGTTCGGTCGGTTCTTTGTATATCCATTGTTTCGCTTTCTTTTTGGTTCTTGTTGCTTCTTTCTCAAAAACACAAAAATACCAAAAATATTTTTGTTGTTTCTCTTGGTTTGTTTCTTTGTTCCTTTGCTTTGGTTTGCCTTAAAAGAAAAATCCAAAAAGATTTTGCTTTGTTTGGTTTGCTTTTTCTTTGTTTGTTTTTGCTTTGTTTGCTTTCTTTAAAAAAATCAAAAACACCAAAAATATTTGTTCTTCTTCTTTGGTTTTGTAAGTTCTTTGCAGGGTTCAGCCGTCCTCAGTGGATTTTGGTTTCATGTTATTATTCAAGTCACACAAGTGAAGGGCAATAATGAAGATTAAGACAACTCGAGGTCTGGTAAGAGGCTGGTAACGAACTCTATTTGTTTCATTTTTGTACATGTACTCATCATTGTGAGCATGCTTAGCCTGTTTGTGTAAGGTGTATGTCATTATGGATGCTTAGTAGTTATTGCTTGTCTATGATTAGCTCCAGCTTGCTAATAGTTTGTAGCATGTCATATGAATGTTTGCTTGCATTGTTTTATTCATATTTTGGTATGATATTGTGGCATCCTCCTCTGATTGTTCATGTGAATCGACTTGGCACATGCTCACGCATGCATATGACTAATCAATAGTCAGTAAGCCTCGATGATTTATTTTGCCTTAGAGTTCTAGTATCACTTTCATGCCATAATTAGTCATGTTTTGTTGCAAGCATGATTATGACAGTTATTGCTCTCTCGTTTGTTGCTCCCTCTCTTTTGCTTGCCTTCACTTGCACTGAGTACTAGCTCTACCTGTGTTTACAACTCCCCAAAACCAATATTGCCAATAGTGTCCACTATACCTACCTATTAGCATCATTTGCTATTTCAGTGCATATTCCATATGCCGTGTTTTCTTCCAAATAAAATGTTTGTCTGTTTTGAGAAAGTTAGTTAATAAAGCTCTCATGAACTTGATGGCACACTTTATTTCTTGCACTTAATAATCATGAACCATTATGACTTGTCCAGGAAAGTTATATGCTTGCAAATTATATGCTGGGAGTCAGCAGAACCGTGCTGTCACGGGGAACGCTTTCAACACTTTTTGGATATCCTATCCAGTTGATAGTTTGCTCTTTTGTTTACGGATGTCGGCGATGTGAAATAAAAGGGGATCTTGTGAGTTCATGGAGTCTATACATTGTGTTAGAGAAATGTCTAGGCCGCTAGCCTAAGCCATGCCTAATCATGGTGGAAACTTGCAGCATCACCGTAACGAGCATTCTATGAAGCATCCTCAATAAAAAGCTATGCATATAGTAAATAAAAAGAAGCTGAGATGCTCATTGTCTGCTTGCCTTATCATTTTGATCACGGGATAGCTCCTGTATCATGTGCAAGGGGTACCCCGTTGGCGGTTCTCTATGATATGCATGTATGAACAATGACAAGAACTTGCAGGTAACAAAAGTTGAGTAGCATGCGGAGCAGCCCTCGTACTCAAGGGACTTTGGATTTCCAGTTTATGGTCTATCAAGCATTTGGTTCAGAGTGGACCTCACTTTCACCTTAACCATATGAAGATGTCTATGATAGGGGCAATGAGAGCTCAAAGCTAATGAGTGTCTTCCTTTCAGCATTGGGAAGCCTTTCAAACTTTACAAAACCGTTTTTACAACCTTGTTGAGTCACCACTTATTCTATGAGCACCTTCTTGAGAGCATAGTTGTCATTCTTGTGTTTGTCTCAAAACTTGATTAATTATGTCATGACTTTGATGCTTGTATCTCTGATATCTTTACCTCTAGTCTTCACTTGAACTTCAGAGGTGCCTTGACATTTATATTGTGCTCTTCAAACAAAGGCAAGCGAGATACCACTCTATCATACCTTACTATGAACATTGCAATGTTGCTTATGTTTATGTTTCATGCTACTTATTATTATTGAGTTGGTTTCTCTTCATAGCTTGCAATGACTATTGATTAGACTTAGTTGCATACTTCTTATTATGAATGGTTTAAGAATCTACTCATGTGTTGATAATATATACATCATATGAAGAAAATGTGTTCGTGAAAGTTCTTTTATCGCACTCAGTTTTCAACTGAATTGCTTGAGGACAAGCAATAAGCTAAGCTTGGGGGGATTTGATATGTCCAAAATGTATCTACTTTCCCGAACACTTTTGCTATTGTTTCTCCTCTAAACTTGTGTGATTTGGAGACAACTAACATGGACTGACGTTGTTTTCAGCAGAATTACCTTGGTGTCTTGTTTTTGTGCAGAAAATCAACTATTAGGAAAAATCCCGGAAAATATGCCAAAAATTATATTTCACCAGAAGATCCACGGAGCCAGAAGATGGGACGGAGAAGGGGCCAAGGGGGGCCACACCCCTGCCAAGCGCGGTCCCATCACTGGCCGCGCCTAGGGGTGCAGCCACCCTAGGCACCCCCTCAGCCTCCCTCTGCGCCTATAAGTTGCCTTTCGACCTAAAAACCGAGGGGGGTTCGATAGTTTTTCAGAAAGAGTTCTGCTCCGCCGCCGCCACCAAAAACCAAGATTCGAATCTAGAAACTCCGTTCTGGCACCCTGTCGGGACGGGGAATTTGGAGAGGATCATCGCCATCATCATCACCAACGCATCTCCATCAACCATCGATGTTTCCCTCATCCATGAGTGAGTAATCCTCCGCTGTAGGCTTGGGGATGGTAGGGATTGGATGAGTTATATCATGTAATCGAATAAGATCTGTTAGGGCATAGTGCCTAGTATCTCTATTAGTGCTATTTGACTTTGTTGCAACTTGTTGTGCTTAATGCTTGCCACAAGGGCCCGAGTGTCATGATCTCAGATCTGAACTTATTATTGAATCGTTATGACAGTATTGTTTGTGATCTTATCTGCAAGTTGTGTATACATATCATTGTCCGGATCCAAAGGCCCCAAAGTGACAATAATTGGGACAACCGGAGGGGATGGCTGTGGTGTGAGGATCACATGTGTTCACGGAGTGTTAATGCTTTGCTCCGGTGCTCTATTAAAAGGACCACCTTAATTGCCAGTAGTTCCCTAGAGGCCCCGCTGCCACGGGCTGGCTGGACAGAAGATGTTGTGCAAGTTCTCATTGCGAGCACGGATGACTATATTTGGAGCACATGCCTAGGATTGTTTAGTAATTGGATGCTTGTTATTATTTATCTGCAATGCCCTAGATCTTGAAGTTACATGTTTAGACTCGTCCATGCAACGCCCGTCCATCCATCCCTATGCCTACCGCACTCGAATCCCACTATTACTGTTACTATTACTATTGTTTCTGTTTCACTGTTGTTGTTGCTTTGCTGTTGCTACTACAAACTTTTGCTACTGATAAACTTCTATGATCAAGAAATATTTCCAGGTGCAGATGAATTGACAACTCAGTTGTTAAGGCTTGCAAGTATTCTTTGGCTCCCCTTCTGTTGAATCAATAAATTGGGTAATACTACCCGCGAAGACTGTTGCGATCCCCTATACTTGTGGGTCATCACCCCCGCAAACACAACATGCATGATTACAAATAGATTATATCTTGATCATGAACGGAGCTCACAAGATCTATACATGAAAGCACAAGGAGGAGATACAACCATCTAGCTACTACATGGACCCATAGTCCAAGGTGGAACTACTCACGCTTCATACCGGAGGCTGGCATGATGAAGAAGAATGCCTCCGAGATGATATCCCCTCTGGCATGGTGTCGGGAAGAACTTCAGATCCCCCCGATCTAGGGACGATGGTGGCGGCGGCTACAGATGGTTTCGTGGAGTTTTGATCGGGTGCCTAGGGTTTCTGCATCGATGGCTTCTTATAGGCGAAGGGGCGAGCCAGGGGGCCACCAGGGTGGCTGCACCCCCCAGGCGCAGGGCGGGCCCACCCGCGTGGCTAGGGGGTGTGGCCCCCTGGTGAGCCTTCTCCGTCTCGTCTTATGGCTTCGTGTTGCCCACGATAAAATATTGACTTCGGCTTTTGTCCTGTCCAATTCCGATAATACTGATTTTCTACCTTTCTGGAACCAAAAACAGAAGAAAACAGGCAACTGGCACTGTGGCAACTTGTTAACAGGTTAGTACCAGAAAATATATAAAAACACCTTAAAGTGTGGACAAAGTAAAGCAAAGTAGATAGTAAACAAGTATGGAGTATCAAAAATTATAGATACGTTTCCGACCTATCACTAGCAGGCCTCAGACCTTGGGGAATTCTTGGAAGCCAATACAAACCATACCGGTAAGAGGAGGTGCCTCTTCTGGTTAGTGTTTGAGGCGATGACCTGGACCTTATGGAATATCCACAATAATATGCTCATAGAGTGTGTCTTCCTGCGCCGTGCCTCTGACTTGATCTACAAATTCATTGTTTTTTTACAGCAATGGTATTAGCTACATCATTTGGTCCATGAGTGGTACTCCCGACGGGAGTTGTATCGTCATTCTTGTTGTTCCTTCTACTTGTTTGGATGTGGGCATGCGTGTGTAGTTGGCCCTAACTCTTGTTTCATGTCTTTTTCGTTTGTGTGTAATGGACCTTGTATGAATGTTGTTTTAATTATAAAGCTTAGTGGAATCCTGTTTCAAGGTTACACGTTCTAGATACTCTATCATATCATGCTACCACTAGCCACTACCGGGAATTTGGTCGCTTCTGTGATTTCCTTCTTTGCCGTGGGCTAGGGCACGACAAAGAGCTCTTTGTCGTGGCACCTTGACACGAAACCCACGACACAGAATAAGGGCACGGCAAAGTGCCAGAGACCGCACAGCAAAGAACAGGAGCACGACAGAGGCGCTGTCAAATAACACCACAAAGAAAACAACACGGTAGAGAGGCCAAAAGGCACTTGGCAAAGAATCCACACGACATTGTGTAGGGTGGGGCCCACTTTCTTGTCGCATTTGACGGTGCGGTCGTGATGGCATGACTTTGCCTTGTGTCGCGACGTCAATCACGGCAAAGTTTTGAATCAAAAAAATCCAACGCGTGAATTTTTTGCTCCATGTATTTTCATTAACGCACAAAATCTTTCCAGCGAAATTTTCATAATTTCTAAATCGCGCAAAACATAAAGTTCCCTCTTTGCTGTGTGCCAACCCACGGCAAAGAGCTCTTTGCCGTGAGGGTTGAACGGCACAGTCTTTGCCGTGTGTCTCTGCCCGGTAGAGTATTTCTTTTCATTTTTCCAACTCCTTTTTTTCTTCCATTTTCTTTCTAACACATTTTTTATTTCTATTATCACCCATATTTCTAATATGGACACTTTCACACATACCCTAGGTCCACATATGTAGGTTTTTGTGGGATTCCGGTGCTCCGCGTTCTTTCTCCCCCTTACGCCCCCCCCCCCCCCCCCCCCCCCGAAGCACCTATCTGTGGTCCCGGGAAGGTCTACCCCCTAGATTTCTCCGCACGAGGTTCCGCCAATGTAATTTTTCATTGTTTTAGGTTTGTTTAGTCCAAAGATACAAGGAAAACCAGGTGTGGGACCCTTTGGCACATTCTAGCACCTGTTATACCCGTAGCAGGACATTTCCACCTAGAGTTCTAGGAATCTGTCAAGTGATATCGCATGAATGTGAATACGGTCACTCTGGGGGGATAACCATTGCATCTATGGGCCTTCCACCACACTTCCACACATATACTAGGTCCACTTGCATTTTTTCTAGGTCCACATGCAAGTTTGGGTGGGTTTCTAGGGCTCAGGCGGTCGGAATCACCTGTCTGTAGGCCTCGGGAAGGTCTACCCCCTAGCTTTCTCGGCACAAGGTTCCGCCAATGTACTTTTTCATTGGTTTAGGTTTGTTTAGGCCAAAGATACAAGGAAAACCAACTGTGGGACCCTTTGGCACATTCTAGCCCTTGTTATACCCGTAACGGGATATTTCCACCTAGAGTTCCAGGAATCTGCCAAGTGATATCACCCGAATGTGAAGACGGTCACCCCGGGGATAGCCATTGCATATATGGGCCTTCCACCACACTTGCACACATATCTTAGGTCCACTTGCATGTTTGCTAGGTCCACATGCAAGTTTGGGTGTGTTTCCGGGGCTCCAGGGGTCGGAAGCACCCGTCTGTGGGCCTCGGGAAGGTCTACCCCTAGCTCCGCACAAGGTGGATGGGACGCTGTCATGGTTTAGCGAAAACTCTGAGCTCAAGGACAAGGAGTACCGGAGTTCTTTGCCACAACACATGACAGCGTGGACCCTGAGACCGAGCCCTTTGGCCCCGAGGTTGCCATGTGTGCGGGAGGCGGCTGGAAGAATGGCCGCTTGTGGATGTGTGATAGCGCCATCGATCCTAGGACCGTCCGGTCTATGAGAGAGATTAGGCGTGACAACTCGATCTCCTCCTCTTCCATACAATCCTGCCCAACGACGTCTTCTAGAGCCATTGATAGGATCCGGATATGCTCTTCTTCCCCAGTCGTCCACACTTCATTACATGTTTTCTGTTGCAATATCCATGACCTTCCAAAGACACAATGTATCTTGACTTGGAGAATGAGAGGAGACAGAGGGAGCAGGCCGAGGCCCTCATTGCTCAGCAGCAGCAGCAGATGATGCAACATAATCAGATGATGGTGTGGTTTAGATAGAGGATGTCAGTCTGCGATTCCTAGTTATCGGTAAGTTCTTGCTCACAGGACGTAAGATGAATCCTAATTCCATTACACCTAACCCGCACATGCTTGATTTGCATACCATGTTGCCGAATTTTCCTACTGTTCAACCACCTCCTTTTGACTACAACCAATGGGTAAGTTGTCTTGTATTTGGTTCCAATCTCAAAATACCACATGTCTAGTGCATATTTACTTGGGCTCACAATTTTCCATCTTTTAGCTACAAACCTCGGGTGGATCCAACAATGCGGGGCACGGTGGCTCAGGGTCTTAGGAAGAGAACATGCAGACGCCTCCTATGGGGGGAAACCCTGAGAACCCGTGTGTTCGCTCGCTCTTCTAGGTTTGTACTCTCATTCTAGTGACTTGTAGAATTTTACATAGTCATAGAAAAACTTAGTGATAGAAATTTAGCCATAGAGAAACTTAGTAATAGAATCTTTCCTTGTATATTGATATGTTTGTTTGTATATTGCTATCTTTCCTTGTATATTGCTATGTTTATCTTATGATCATGATCCTTATTCCTTGTATATTGCTATGTTTCTCTACTTGTCAAAATTTAGAGAATCTTTCCTTTGCTATGTTTTATATCTTTCAATTATATTTTTTAGTATGTGCATGAAGGAAGGGGCTCAATGTGTATGGTTGGACTCAATGTGTATGTCTTGGAATCTATGTGTTGGTAAATGCAACTTGTGTGAACTTGTATGAACTCTATATGGATGGATTTGGAGTCAATTGTATTGTTGGACTATATATGTGGTGTTATATATGTATTTGGTGCTATATTTGTTGATCTGGAAAGAACTGGAAACATATGTGCTATATTATGTGTTTTAATTGTAGGAATAAAATGAAAAAAGGCAAAAAAAAAAAATTCACTAGGCCTTATTTGCCGTGTGCAAACACATGACAAAGAGACCAAGGCACCTATGTCGTGTACAAGCACACGGCACAGGGGCCACGTGGCGCCCACCCATGCAGCCTGGGAGGGCAAGGGTGACCAAATGGTCACTTTGTTGTGCGCCTATCTAGGGCACACGGCAAAGGCTTGTTGACCTGGGCTGGGCGTGGGGGCTTTGCCGTGACCCTGGCACAGAAAAAGCACACGGCAAAGGGTGGCACACGGCAAAGAATCGATGCACGGTAAAGAAGGACACATGACAAAGAATAGACGCACGACAAAGAAGGACACGCGGCAAAGAAAGCCGCACGGCAATGCAAGGCACACGACAAAGGCTTCCTGTGGGACCCAGCATCAGGGCACACGACAAAGAGTGGCGCACGGCAAAGGTTGCACGGGCCCACCGTGACGGCGCCGCTCGCCGGGTGGCGTCGTCAAGTTACTTTTCTCTACCGTGGGGCATCCTTATGGCACACGCAAAGGCTTTGTTGTGGATTTGTGGAGAAGCACACGGCAAAAAACGCTTTGCCGTCGTATTCTTTGTCGTGTAATTGTACATGGCAAAGGCTTTGCTATGCGCATTCGGGCTTTGCCGTGTTTCGAGGCTGACACGGCAAAAAAACCTGATTCCGGTAGTGAGCATCTATCTTCATTTATTGTTATACTATACTATATTAGCATTTTGTCAAGATAACATGGATGATATACATACTACCACTGGAATAGGGCGCCTCTAATCGATCGCAAGGGCTATCCGTAGTTGCCGTGCATGTATATATCGACCGCGCGCATACCCACCGTACTTTGATCAACGACGTAAGGGTGGCCTCCAGAGCGATACGCGCGCGTACGTATTTCCCACCCGATCGTTGGAATCAAAATCCCCTCTTGATTTCAGCTGGCTAGCCGGCCGCACGTCAGCTTCAGTCTTTCAGCCAGCTAGCTAGCTAGCTGCATGCCGATCGAGCGGCGGGGCCGCAGGTGCCGCTCCCGACGAGCACGTCGGCCGGCCCGTGGCCGATCGAGCGCCGATCGAGACAATGGCAGTGGCGTGGCGTGGCGTGGCGTGTGATGGGAGGCCAGGGAAGGGCCTTTGTCCCCATGCCACGTACGTGAGTGTCACGTAATGCACCACCCTCCATCTCCGTCGTACTGGGAATGGGAGCTACCTAGTCCATGGATCCTTCACGTGCACGCCCTCCGGTCTCGATCTGTACTACGCTCTTGTCCGGCTTCGGTAGAGGCCATGCGTATACTGATATCACATACACAGCTAATTACCTTTTTTTTCTTGAAACCCAGTATAAAGGCACGTTCATGAATACATACATACACCCACCTTATGAACACGCACGATATTCTATCCCTATAAGCACCTTTGAAAGACTTTAGTCTTGAAACGGATTCTACGGGTCTTGAACTTGACGAAGTCGTCACAGTCGTCTCGCAATCGATGGGAAAGTCAGCTAAGAAAATTCCGCCTTTCATGAGACACCAAAGTGTCAAATCTAGGGTTTGTCTTGAGAATATAAATATGTTGTCTATCGTCTTTCCATCGGTTCGGACTTTTGAAATAATTGGCTAGGGCAACAATTCAATATGGTATCAAAGCCAAAGGTCTTGAGTTTAAATCCTGGCTAACGCATTATTAAATATAAATATATGCGGACACCCGAATCCATGTTCTAGCCCCGTGAAGAAGAAAAAAATACCATCAACCTGGATGTGAGAGGGAGTGTTGAGAATATAAATTCTCAAGCATACATTCTCAAAGGACCGTTCAGTTTTTTTTTTACTTCTGAAAGTGACCAAACTATTTATTTATGTTAGACACTATAGTGCCCGTTGTGAAATCAACCGGATGGAGATAGGGGCCGATCGATCGTGTTTGGCTGGGAAGTTGAGTAGGAAAGAATGTGATAGCTAGCTTTCCCTGTCATACACAGAAAATTTTCACATCCATCAACCTGGGCTGGGACCTTTTCTATCTGTCTTTGGTGACAGCAACATTCCATACACATTCCCCTATTTTATTGGGCGAGATATCACCCCATGCATGTTGGGGCAAAGGAATATGTTGCTGAGCTGTACATGCTTGGCACCACGCTCTAGAGAGATCATATATTCATATAGCTAGCCACATACACATCACACCCTCACTTGAACAGAAATTATGATGATCGTATAATATATATAGGTAGTTAGTGATTTCCATCCTTAATTATATTTTTGCAGCTAGAGCGTATTTTAGCATGATGCGATGAGACAGAGATGTGTGCCAGAGTGACAGAGAGTTCTGTGGTGATGTTTGGCTGCATGGAATTTCGACAAACATCTCGTGAACTCGGACTGTGGTTGAGCTTTTGTTTGCGTGCGTGCAACTACACACGGATTGGCAAGTACCCACGTTAGGCCCATATGGGCATAACATTGCATATATGCGATGTCTGACATTTTGTCTTGCTCATGTTTCCATGAAACAAGGACTTGCCCTATTTTTCTTTCCATCTTATGAGCGAGTACATCTAGAAGAAAAAATATATTATTCTTTCCATTTCTCGCGAGTACATTTTATGATCTTTCTTTAGTAACTAATTTCTGATGCTTATCCTTACCAGTAACAGCTAGCGCGACAATAAGTACAAGCACTGTTAGCAAAAATCTGTCATGCACAGGCAGGGCGAGACCGCCAGAGTGGCAAACGCAACTTGCTGGAAAAGAACACGTTGCGGTTTGTCTGAATATAGATTTCTCTATTCTAACATATTTTTCCTAGCTAGTTAAATCCAAGCATTGTGGACGTTAATTGTCGTGTATGTCTTATATTGAAACGGTGCGCACATCACCTTTATCTTTCAACAGTGTCGTGCCTCCTCTAGTGTAGGTGTCAGGTCACTACCGTGAGATCGGCAAGGAAATGGCCAGATGGGCCAAGGCCCAAGCCATAACAATGAATCAATGGGTTCATCTCTACATAACTATGAGGGTCTAACTAAGTAATGAATGATACTTATCCTAAAAAAAGTGATAAGTAGAAATTTAGTCTATATTAGCACTAATTCATTGGGTTCACCTAAACCCAATTGTTACATGCTAGCTCCGCCACTGGATGGGGCCCTGTGGGCTCTTGGTGGTGCCAATGATCTCCCGACATGGTGATTTCTCGCGCCGGTAGGTCACTACTCTCCATCGAGGGTGTGATGGACGGCCACGTTGATTATGGCAGCTTATAGGATCATGATTATTGATAGCACGGTGATACTCATGCCAGAGCCGTGTGAGCGTCTGTCTCATGAATGTGTATGCCTTGAATCGGTCGAAGTATCCAGCCCGTGCCAATTTCGGGCCTTAGCTGGACAAGCAGGGGCGACGACACTTTGTGACTTTGATGAGTACCGGGCCTTGGCCTCCAAAGCGAACTCATATATCCTATCTTCATAGATAGTATATATCTGGCAAAAATGGTGTTATATCGTCATTTCTTGTTAAAGGCATTGCTTTGAGTTTGCCCAGTCTTGCTCTCTAGTTTGAAAATCCTAGTTTGAAAATGCATGAAATGTTATTCAATGATAGATCTGATGATGGTGGCGCTTGCTTGCCATTCAATTGCATTAGAGAACCTTTCCCGCGGGGGTGTTGTCAATTGCGATGGTTTGTGAATTCTACTCCTTCGTCCTGAGAGAAACATGAACATGCACTTAAGGTTCCCCCACCTCCCATCGACGTGGTCGCCGATCTGCCTCGCCTTAGTGGCCTTCTGGCCATGGAGGCGGGGTGGATCTCGGCTCCCCTTTTCCCGGTTTTAGGGTTAAGGTTTGGTGGGGCGGGCGCTCAGGTGGTCGCGGCGATGTCTTATCCACTAAAGTCTCCCCGGCTTCAGACCCATCTCGGCAGCGATGTCGAGAAGTGTGTGAGAGTAGTGTGGTTCTCGAGAACTTATTCTGGCTGTGGGGATCTCCGTATCGTCAAGGAGTTTCATCGATGGTTTTTCCTTCTTTGTCTCTGGGACGAGTGTGATGTTCTTGACCCGTTTGGCGACTTCTCTTCTGCAACCAACAACGTTCGGCCGGCTCTGGGAGGAGCGACAGAGGCGGACGTCGACACGGTATGGAGGTTGAAGACGAAGGGCTGGATTTCGTTGTAATTTTCAGTTTCGTTGAGGTTCTTTGTACCGTTCGATGTTTATTTTAATGTAAACAAGGTCCTTTACGCAAAAAATGTGATGGTTTGTGTTGAAGGGTTATTGTTGATTGTCGTTTCAACATGAAACTCATGTGTCATTTTCATTTATTTAATAAGTTGGATGTGTGTGTGGATCAGATTATGTGTACGTACTTACTTGATATTAGTATATTTCCCTTTAATGGAAAATCTTTGAGTTTGCAAGTTTACCAGATAATGTTATTGCAGTTACATACCCTACAATGATGGAGTACTTGTAATATTAGTTTGAAGAATTTCTTTTTCATCTAGATGTGCATGCTCACTAGTGGAAAAAGGGCATATAGTTCCGATTTGTAAGGGCCTTTAGTCCCGGTTTTGCAACCGGGACTGCGAAATCGGGACTAAAGACCCCTATTTTTAGTCCCGGTTTGTTACAATCCGGGACTAGAGGGTCAACGCATGGCCGTTTTTTGCTGCGCGGGGGGAGGGTGGGGGTGTGAAGGACCTTTAGTCCTGGATTGTAATACCGTCCTGGACTAAAGATTTTTTATTCAATTCTTTTTATTTTTTTATTTTTTTAAATTTTTTTTGAATTTTGTTCTTGAAGTTTTGAATTGTTTGACTCGTAATCCTCTCACTTGGAACATTTTTAGCACTAAGTATATTTAATTTTAGGTCAAATCACACTTGTGGTCAAACTTCTCATTCGGTGAACCATCCTAGCACTACTCCATCCTCAACACGCTTAACTTCTCTGTTTCATCCGGATGTCTTTGCGCGAAGCCCTTTGTACCTTGTTGTCAACACTATCATATCAATCCTATTAGCCCATATCAATATGCCATATATCTTTATTTATTAAAACTATAAACAACTATTTTAGTAAACAACAATAAATAAGTAATAATAATATTTTAATATAATGAAAGTAAAAAACTAAATAAAATAATATTTTATTCATTTTTTGCCATTATTCATTTAATATGGCATAAATAATATCTTTAAATCTGTAAATCGAAATTCGACAAATAATATATTTATTATTATCAGAAAAATGTGAGGAATCAAAATATGGAATAAAAATTGCTAAATAATTAAATTTTTTAAATAACTTTTTTCCCTTTTCAAATTTTAAAAATGTAAAAGAATCAGAAAAATGTGAGGAATCCATTATTTATAATTTCAAAAATCTAAAAATGTGAGTAATCCAAATAAAGCTGTTAAAATCAAACTCAAAAGGGAAAAAGTTATAGCAATTTTGATAGGCTATATATTTTTTTCGACATCGTACGCAAAAGTTATAGCAATTTTAAGTTGCCCGCATTCGCACCCCTTTAGTCGAGGACCGTATCACGACCCGGGACTAAAGGGGCACCCCTTTAGTCCCGGGCTGTATCATGGCCCGGGACTAAAGGGTGTTGCTCGCGTCTGCACACCTTTAGTCCCGGGCCGGCCCGGGACTAAAGGTCCGGAATGAGCTGGGACTAGAGTTTGCTCGGGCTCCTGGCAACTGAAAACGGTACGAACCGGGACTAGTGCTTGTACTAGTTCCGGCCCATAATAAATCGGGACTAGTATTAGACTCTAGATCGAACCGAAGCCTCTTTTTCTACTAGTGGCTAGGTACAATACTTGAGATGCATGTCATATATATAGTTGCATATACAGATACATATCCGCCATGGGCTAGCTGTCTAGCTTGCTAATGATGAAGTCGTAACAGTACTTTTGCCAACGCATTTTCTGGCACCAATCTAAAGTAGAAAAGTCTGTTCCTTCGTTTCGCGCTATATATGTTTAGACGATGTTCACTACGACTAGGACGCCCGTGCCGTGTATGCTGCCTTTGCATGGGCACGCGCACGCACGTACTAATAAGGTTGGATCCGCGATCACATGCACGCAGGCTGTATATGCAAGTATGCATGCATGTGCGTACGACGTACACATGCACGCGGGGCAACGGCAGTGCAAACAAGCTCCCAAAGCTCACGTGAGGGCCGGCAACGTACGCATGCGCATGCATGGAGCGACGTCTAGCGCGCGCTCTGCATGCGAAGAAGTACGCTCACATGCGATTGGCACAACGTGCGTGCGTACGCGCGCTGCATGCTGTGAGCGAAATCAAACGGTCAATTTGAAACCGTGATCGCCTGAGTTGGGACGTGTCTTGGGCGCGCGAGATCAAACGGCAGCATGTATTGTATCCATGGGACAAGGTCACGAGATCAAACGGCAGCATGTATTGCATGCATGCCTACTGTTAGATGGAGCAGATGACGCCGCCGTGTTGCATTGGCGCCTTCGTTGCGTGGTGTAGGGACGATGACATGGATGGACTAGTGCTGCTGCTCCCTCCAGGAATCTAGAGAGCTAATATATCTGTGTGGCTAACTAATCACTACGGTACGGAGCAGCCCACCAGAGGAAAACCCAAAACACTATGGCATACCAGTGACTCTGGCGTTACGAGGCCGACAGGCAGCAGCATAGCACAGACACAGCATGACTGCTCGCCGTTGCCATTTGCCGTCAAGAAATATCAAATTGCAGCCCACAGTCCAGCCACTCCTACCACTTGGGCAGGTCCATATAAACATGGGCCGGTACACACATAAGGCCTAGAAGGTAGTAGTATCGTGGAGAATGTCTCCTATATATGCACCATTTCTGGCGAAATTCGATTTGCCACATTTAGGCCGAATGCGGGACGCTCACCTAACGCGGGCGACCCGACCGCGTTAGGCCGGCCCATTTAGCGCTAGTATTTTTTGTTGGTTTTCATGTTTTTGTTCACCCGTTTTTCTTGTTTCTTTTTCTGGTTTCTCTGTTTTAATTACTCCCTCCCTTCTAAAAAGTCTAAAAAGGATGTCTTAGATTTTTTAAAATTTATATGTATCTATATATTAAAACATGTCTATATTTATTTAAATTTAAATAAATTTGCGACGTCCTATTTAGGGTAGAGGGACTAGTTTTTTTTGGTTTTGTTGTTTTCTGTTGGTTTTTTTGTTTTCTTTTATTTTTTATGTTTTTTACTTTACTTTTTATGATTTTCTCGTTTCAAATTGTACGTCTATTAAAAGATATTTTAAATTTTGAAAATGTTCATTTTCCAAAAATATTCGGACATTGAAAATGTTGGTGTTTTTAAATATTCAGATTTAAACAAAAAGTTTAGATTTATTCTTTTATTTTTTAAATCAAAAATAAGGAATAAGAAAAACAAGAAAACTTATCTATTTATCTAGGCCGCACCAGCAGCGGCCCACGAAGAAAAGCTACGAGCGGGCGAGAATCCATCCCGCTTAGAGCAGAAACTACTGGCACCCTCATTCCGATGCATTTTTCTTTTTTAGAAATGGGCGCATTTATTAACCAAATGTTTAATTCTTACACCCGACCTTTGCATAACTAAGATGCACACAGCCACACGAACGACGGACTAAGACAAAAAATAGATAAGCATTACAAAAAGGCACTAAAAAATAAAAAGTGTAGAATCTAAGATAGATCAATCCTCAGATCACGCGGCCATCCATGTTGTGAGAAAATATTCCTCGCCGTGTCCTACAATCGCGTACATCCGTCCAGAAATAAGTCGCGAAACTCCATGCGTTGGAGAATATTCCATGATCGAAGGATAGCCGTGGTTCGATAAATAACCTGCAGAGGAGAAGACACAATGTTATTAAAAATCTTGTCATTTTTACAAAGCCATAGCGACCATATAATGGCAAGCGCTCCCACCCTAAACAAGGTTCTGTAGTTATCAACAATTACATGCAACCAATTACCAAAAACATTGGTTACTGAACATGGAGAAGATAAGCCAAAAGATATTTGGATGAATGACCATATAGAACGAGCAAATTTGCAATGAAAGAATAAATGGCGAATTGTCTCATCTTGATGACAAAAAACATATTGTGTACTTCCATGCCAATTCCTCTTTACAAGATTATCTTTTGTTAGAATTACTCCTTTCCGTAGATACCATGCAAATATCTTCGTCTTAAGGGATATTTTCATTTTCCAAATTTTACTATTATCATCGACTAGAAAATCAGGTTGGACCAAAGCTTTATATAGTGAGCCAACAGAAAATTTATCACTTTCCAGTAATTTCCATTTAAACACGTCAATACCGTCCGACAATTGTATCCTGGATAACCGTAATAATAGATTGTTCCAAGATAACAGTCTAGGTCCGATGAGACTTCTTCTGAAAGACACATTAGGAGGATAGTCCTCCATCACTGTGGAGATTGTATCTCCTTTGTGTCTAACAATTGAATATAGAGCTGGATATTGTTCGCGAAGAGTAGTTTGGCCTAGCCACTTATCTTCCCAAAACCTAATTTGTGATCCATCCTTAATCTCAAAAGCACCAAAACGAAAGAAATATTTCTTGGTGGCCATAAGACCTGCCCAAAAATGTGAATCTCCGGGTTTCCAAACCACTTGAGACAGAGCTTTGGACCCCACATATTTCCTCCATAACATGGTTTGCCAAACGCCTTCTTCAGTAAGTAGTTTAAAAAGGCATTTGCCCAGAAGCGCGGTGTTTTTGACTTGCAAATCGTGTATGCCCAGTCCACCAAACTCCTTCGGCCGGCAAACCACATTCCATCTGGCCAGTCGATATTTCTTTTTCTCACTATCCCCTTGCCAAAAGAATCTTGAACGGAAATAATCCACTTTGTTCAAAACCCCTTTTGGCATTTGGAAAATGAGATCATATACAGTACCATATTAGTAAGTACTGAATTTATAAGTACTAGTCTTCCCCCAAGGGATAACAATTTTCCTTTCCAACTATTAAGACGTTTTTGTAGCCTTTCCTCAACAAGTTTCCATTCAGCAATTGTGAAACGCCGATAATGAATCGGTATTCCCAAATAATTGATTGGAAACTGACCCTGACCACAGCCGAAAAGTTCAGCATATAGGTGGGCCTTGTTTTGGGCCTCGCCAAAACAATACAAATCACTCTTATGGAAATTTATTTTAAGCCCAGATAGCAGCTCGAATGCTGATAATATTAATTTCAGATTCTTAGCTTTCTCCATATCATGTTCCATAAAAATAATTGTATCATCAGCGTATTGAAGAATAGAAAGTCCACCATCAAAGAGATGTGGAACTACACCTTCAATTTGACCATCAGTCTTTGCTCTCTCAATAAGGATAGCCAACATATCAGCCACTATGTTAAATAGTAAAGGCGATAATGGATCCCATTGTCTCAGTCCTTTCTTGGTCTGAAAGTATTTGTCAGTATCTTCGTTTACTTTAATGGCAACACTACCCCCAGACACAAACGACTGAATCAGAGCACGCCACTCCTCAGAAAAACCTTTCATACGGAGTGTTTGCTGGAGGAAAGACCAGTTAACTTTGTCATATGCCTTCTCAAAGTCAATCTTGAACAGTACACCATTTAATTTTTTTGAGTGTAGTTCATGGATTGTTTCATGCAGAATTACAACCCCATCTAGGATATTTCTTCCTTGTATGAACGCAGTTTGAGACGGGCTAACAACATTGTTAACAACCAAATTTAGTCTAATTGTAGCAACTTTAGTGAAAATTTTAAAGCTAACGTTAAGCAAGCAGATTGGACGGTACTGTTGTATACGTTATGCATTATTAACCTTAGGCAGTAAAATTATGTTACCAAAGTTGAGTCTAAAGAGATCCAATTGTCCAACATGTAAAAACCCAAACAAATTCAACAGGTCCTCCTTGATAACGTCCCAGAATTTTTGGTAAAATTCCGCTGGGAATCCATCAGGTCCTGGTGCTTTGTTATGTTCCATTTGGAAAACCGCTTTATTGACCTCTTTCTCGGTATATGAGGCAGTTAGAAAGCTATTTTCTTCATCAGAAACCTGGGAGATATCGGACGTTTGGGACTCATCCATAGGGAAAGAATTTTCCACTGGGGCCCAAACAAGGATTTATAATACGTAGTAATATATGACTTCAGATGCTCCTGTCCCTCAATCATACCTTCGTCCTAAATCAGAGAGTAAATAAGTTTCTTCTTATGCCTGCCATTGGCAACTCCATGAAAGTATCTAGTATTCGCATCTCCTTCTAGTATGAATTTAGCTTTAGAGCGTTGGTACCATTTGAGTTCCTCCTCGCGCATAAGTCGGGCTATCTCTGCATTCGATTGGCTTTTAAGCTCAGTTTCTTGTACAGTTAATGGTCTTATCTCCGCGGAAGCCTCTAAGTCATCTATTATAAGTGTTAGGCGTAATTTTTCTTTTTTTAGGATACCCGTTGTGTGCCTGGCCCAGCCCCGAAGGAACTTGCGTAAAGTACGCATTTTGTTATTCCATCGTAGGATAGGCGTTTGGCCACCTACCGGTTTCTCCAAAATAACCTTAACCATCTCATAAAAACCATCATGGATCATCCAACCAAGTTCAAATTTAAACTCATTCGTAGACTTCCGTGGCGGTGATCCAAAAGAAAGAAGTAAAGGAGCATGATCCGACAAAGCCTCAATACGCTCTAGAGCACGAACAGTTACCATAGGGAACTTTTATTTCCAATCAGTATCCATAAGCACTCTATCTAGTTTTTCGTATGTTGGCTCCGGAAGACTATTAGCCCATGTAAATTGCCTTCCTAACATTGTAACCTCTCTCAAGTCCAGACTGTCAATGACAGCATTGAACAGAAAAGGACAATGTTCATCGAAACGGCCCCGACTTTTCTCGTGAGGAAATCTGAGTAAATTAAAATCCCCTCCTATAAGAATAGGATATGGATTGTCCTTTGCCAAATTCGTAAGCTCACGTAAAAAGTCAGCCTTATAAACATCCTGAGCGGCCCCATATACGGCGACTAAAGACCCATTCCGGTGCATACAAGGTAAAAAAGTAGATGAAAAATATTGTACGCAATGTATACTCCATCATTGTTGAATTGTTTTATGAATATTTATCATTATAAATTGTTTTATGAATATTTATCATTGTTGAATTGTTTTATGACCACCACAACTTAAAAATAGAGTAGACAAGTGAACCCATAAACCCCGATCCAATTTTAATCATAAGAAACACCTTTTCATTGCAATTATCAGCATTTTTATTTTCTGCAATTTATTATTTCGAAAATGCAAAAATACTTTTCTTACTTGCAATAACTCATAAAACCCCCAACACAAGTTTACTATCTTCCATATCATCTAGTTTACATTACTTTACTTTATTTCAATTTACTTTATTTATATTTTATATTACTAATACGAAACTTTGTGCTTGACAACCACTTGGTGGAGTTGGGGACACAAGACAAATTATTTGCTTTATAGGTTGCTTGACAAGGAGAAAGCAGATAACTTCTAAGCCAGTTTCCGAAAGTTTGATTTAAACCCTCGAGTCACCCTTGTGGGAAAAAGAAACTTGCTGCAACACTCTGCACTTGGATTCCCAACGAAAAGTGGCCACGATTGTTGCCATCCGACCCTAACCCCGATTGGCACCCAGGCCAGCACCATCGTACCGCCGACGACAACACGGAGGTGCCTCCTATTGCGGCGGATGATCTCCCCTCCTCCCCGTTTTGATTTTCGTGTTCCTCACATGTTTATTTTGACCAATGAATTTGTATTCTGGTGATTTGCGGCGATTGCATCGCCTCAACTGTCTTGTGCCCGGTGGCGGCAAAACTATGTTTAATTTCCGATGACCTTTTGAATGTTTAAATTTATCAATCACGATTTGGGGGAGGGGCTGTTTGGGAGCGGCGGCTGGAAGGTTGTGACCTCCGATAGGAAGTGCCTGCACCGGCGACCCCTCCCCCCTAAGGCCAACCGTCATATCCCGTATGAGGGAAGGGGGCGAGCCGAGATGCTATAAATCATGCATTCAAGGCGAGTTTTTTTAGAGATAGTTACTAGGACTGGGCTATGACATCATCAGCGGTCAACCACAACCTTTAATTTCTTCCTCCATGGAGTTGACGGTGGATGAATGAGAAATGTGCCATGAGTTAACTGCGGAGTGCGGAGCCACTCCACTGTTTACTCCCTCGGCTTCAGCATTTGCAGCAACAAGTTTTGGACATGGATTTCTTTTGTAGAATTTCTATACTCTCTTATGTCTATATTAATAGTCTCAATTTTATCTAAATTTGTATGTATGTAGTTAAGTATTATACTAGATGTATTTGTACCTAAAAAAAGTTAAGGCCATTAATATGGACTAGAGAGTACTGAGGTATTGCATTTGCAGGATTCTGTATGTAGTATAACTTACTCATCATACATGGTATACAATATGTTATTATAGTACTCCCTCCGTTTTAAAATAGATGTCCTAAGTTTTTTAAAATTTAGATAAATCTAGACATTATTTACTATATGGTTTATTCAAATTTTAACAAATTTAAGACATCTATTTAGGGACGGAGGGAGTATTACATTTGCAGGATTTTTACTTGCCGCAACATATATAGTTAAGCATGTGCACACGTGCATCATATGGTGAAAAAAGTCGCGGCAACATTAGATGTTGGTTGGAAAATAAAGGTAATAGAACGAAGACACCAGCATTCATCATGATTCACAGTGCTATTTGTCATTTGTCAGTTAGTTAATTATTAAGATCATTGCTATTACTGACACGAATAGGAGAAGGACAAAAAAAATAGTGACCATAATTTAAAAACAAAAATGCGCATCCAGCATCCAGAGAAAAGTCACCGCAAGATTAGATGTTTTTTGCTACGGAGTACATTTTAGGTAATAAGAGGACAAAGACAGCAGCATTCGTGAGTTAGTTAATTTTAAGAGGTATATACAATTTTAGTCCCGTACCTTGCATTGTGGGAGCATTTTAGCCTCATATTTTGCAAAGTGTGCAATAGTAGTCCCACAATTTGTATGCCACGATCATTTTAGTTCAGTTTGATCAAATTTTCAGCAAGTTTGACTAAATTCATTCACATATAGCGTCATAATTTTTTCAAAATAACCCATTGTATTTTTCTCTTGCATTTGAGTCATTGATACGGACTGACATGCAGACCCACCTAATAGACGTTTTAGTCTCACATCTTGCAAAGTGTGCAATAGTAGTCCCACAAATTGCATGCCACGAGCATTTTAGTCCAGTTTGATCAAATTTTTAGCAAGTTTGACTAAATTCATTCACATATAGCATCATAATTTTTTCAAAATAACCCAGTGTACTTTTCTCTTGCATTTGAGTCATTGATGCGGACTGACATGCAGACCCACCTATCACTAGACGTAGAAATAAAATAGTTATAACTCTAAGCATAGAAGGGATTTGAACTCCGTACCCTCCTATACTTACAAATCCTAACAAGCCACTACACCAACACACAACTACTCCTAACTTAAAAGGACATAATTTATTTATGCAACATAAAAGCACACCTACGACTTACCAAATAAATTAAGCTAGTAGCTAGCCGTCCTGTCTAGAATAAACTTGAATTGTAACAATAGCTAATAACAGATATTTCTCTAGAATAGTGGGTTCCTGACTCCTATATAAGGACATATATACACGAAAAATGCATTTTAAACTCGGGCTACATGGATACCATTATTTCGAACATTTAAAAAAGCAATTCAAGGTATCAAATACACCTCCAAAAAATATGTACTTTTGAGTGTATAAAATTTCAACCGGATTAATTTACGTTGGGGCTAAAAAAAAGATAATTCAGACAGGATCTCAAGGTGCATTGTTTACAAACCCAGATCACTATTTTTATCTTTTTTATGTTGCCCCGGACACAAATTATTTTGGATTAAAAATTACATATATTTTTAGATTTTTTCATAGCTTTAAAACACGTATTTTCAAAAGACCAAAATAAAATCTTATATGTGGTCTGGGTGTATACACTCAATCAATCAAGGTTCACTTTACTTATGTGTGTGTGTTAGTATACATAATGTGTGTTCGTGTAGACAGCTAGGATGAATCAGATGTATAATAAACAACCACTCTTGATATAATCACATTGGTCCATGCGCTGTAATGGTAATCTTAGTGGCGTAGGTTGTGAGTTCAATTCCCATGATTGTTCTATTTGTTTTCTTATTTATTATTTATACTTCAGGACAAGTCTTGATTAAAAGATGGTCAAATTCGTTCAAAATCGGTTAGAGCCCGTTCGGCAACACTCCAACTCCCAATTCCATTGTCAGAGCGGTGCAAAATCGCAGAGCGACAAGTTCCTCGCTCCTCGTTTTAGGAAAAGCCAGATTTTGGAGAAACTACAACAATGCCACCGCTAAGTGGCCCGAAGCGGTATGCGTTTTGTCTTGGAAAATGATAACAATCCCCTGGGGGATCCATCGTCCGGGTGCAGTCACACCCACTGGTACGCGTCATGTACGGGAGGGACCCACCATTGCCGCTGTTCGCTTCCCTTATCTCTTTCGTTCCCCATCTTCTTTCCCCAATTCCTTTTCTCTCCCAACGAACTCCATGAGCAAGCTCAAGCTGCTGTCCACCTCCATGCCCGACCGCGTTCTCTAACCATTGCCTCCACCTCTGCCCACGCGAATGGTGCCTCCTCCACCTCTTCCAACACCTGCTCCTCACGCCCTTCTCCCTCTAGCTCTCCAACCTCTCGCCACGGCCAGATCTCCCTCTCTTGCGTGCTCTTCTTGGTACCACCACCATCGGTGTTGTAACTTGTAAGGAAGGAGAGGGAAGCCTATGTTGCAGGGTGCCATCGCCTTATCCCTCTTCCCTTCGACTTGACGCCACCACCGCTGTAGATTGCTCGTAGTAGAGAACATCTTTGCTCCCTACAGCAGGCGGGCTTGCTCCCTGTGGTGAGTGGTGTTGCTACCTGTCAGTGAAGGATTTTTGCTACCGACGGTCGGTGTTGTCGCTACCTAGGGCCAATGGATTTGCTACAGTAGTACAAATATTTTGCTACAATTATTTTCCTTTTTTTGTTACGACATCCCCGATGAGGTCTCCGACGAGGTGCCGAGAAAAGTCTCCGGCGAAGTTAGTTTTTGCTACATTGGAAGAAATTTGCTGCTACAACTATCTTGTAGTTTTGCTACAACAGTGTCAACTTTTTGCTACAAGGTCTCCGGCGAGGGTCACCAATGAGTTTTTCCCGACGATGTCTCCGGCGAAGTCTGTTTTGCTACATTAGCATAATTTTTTTCTACATGGTCTCCGGCGGGACGTTCTATTTCTGGAACGAACCTGTTCTTTTGCTTCGGAAGCAAAAGTGGGAACATATGTAGAAAAAATAGTTTGTTTTGCAGCAAAAACGGGATTGGAGCGATTTTGGAGACACGTGGCAACAGCGAAAGCAGGACAGTGGGAGCTCCCATCGTTGGGGGACGGCATACAAAAAGGAAAATGATAGGAATCGTCCTGGGGATCGCACGCGACGCGTCCCCGGGCTTGAATACTCGACACCGCGATATGTGAGACCCACCCACGTTGGCCTTATCTTTTACCTTTCTCCTTCCCCTATCCTGACGGAAACTTCACGGGAGACACAAATGCCATGAATTTTCTCCGCCTTGCCGATGTTCCTCTCCTCTTGGACTTTGCTGACGCTGCTCTCGCGGCCGTGCTCCACTGCCGTTCCTCTCGCACCGAGGCTCCACCCCCACGCCGTCGTTCTACAAGGGCGAGGCAACGGGGTCTAGCCGCTGGCCACGCGAAAGCTGGGGCGAGGCGAAGCTGCACGGCGTCCTGCCGCCGGTGCTTCCCGCAGGGCAGTGCTCCTCAACACGCCCGCCATGGCCGCCTCCCCAGGACTCCACGTCCTCCTCGAGATACAAGTGAGGGCTCCTATTTGCTACAGCCGGTTGCGCCGGTTGCTACAAGGGGCGACGCTGCCTGCTACTAGAGGCTCGCGGCGTTGCTATGGCAGGCCTCGGCGGGGCTGCTACAAGCGGTCACCGGAGCTTCTACAAGGGGCGACGCTGTTTTTGCTACATTAGAATAATTATTTTGCTACATCTGTTTTCTGAGTTTGCTACAATAGCGCAAACTTCTTGCTACGAGGTCTCCGGCGAGATCTCCGGCAAAATTCTCCGGCGAGTCTAAGACGGAGTCAGTTTTGCTACATTAGCACAAATATTATGCTACATAGTCTCCGACGAGGTCTCCCGCGAAGTCTCCGACGAGATCTGTCTTTTTTATTTGTCTCGTGGACAAACTTTTTTTGCTACAGTGTAGCAAAAGCGGGACGTATGTAGCAAAAAGGGTCTGAGTGTAGCAAAAGCGCGATTGAATGGACACGTGTCAGCATGAGGACCCGGGATCAGAAGATTTTATCCCGGGAACGCGTAGCACTGTCCTTTTGTGTTCTCTTGACTCCTCCCCTTCATCCTTCATAGCCCAAGGTGCCGGCGTGTACAACTGCATCAAGCGCAGCCGGCGGCTTCAAGCGTAGCCACGACCGATTCACGCACGTCTTCGCCAAATCGAGTCCTTCCGCTGCCGAATCATTCCCCCTGTCGCTTGTTTCGTGAAATTTTTCTTCCGAATCCTCGTCACCTGGCCGGAATGGAGAACGAGGTCCCCGCGATAGGACCTCACCGCCGGCGCCACGAGCTCCCTCGGTCGCTTCCTGAACTCCACTACGATAACTTGCTCGATTCTAGATCGACCTCTACCATGTCCACTTCCGTAAAAATATTGGACAGGAAAAGAAGGCCTACATTGACTTCTTACATAAAATGGGCTCTATCTTTGGTGTAATGGGCTGAAATCCTATGCTCTCTAGGAGTGGAGCGTGCCGAACACTGCTGGCTCCCTTGTCACGATCCGCAGAACAGAAATGTCTAGGAGCGGAGCGGATTGAAGAAAACATATGGAGAGGAGGGGTGCCGAACAGGCCCTAAAACGCTTCAGATGAATCTTGATTGAATTAGACTAAAACATTTTCGGATTGTAAGTTGAGGGACTAATATTGCTCAATTTATAAGTTGTGAGACTAAAACGCAACCATAGCGCAAGTTATAGGACTAAAAATATATATACCTCTAATTTTAACTAGTAATACTACCATCAGGCCGTAGAAAGGCATGTCAGCTTCAGGATGAGTCTTGATCAAAAGATGGTCAAATTCGTTCAAAATCGGTTGGACTAAAACGCTTCAGATGAATCTTGATCGAATTGGATTAAAACATTTTCGGATTGCAAGTTGTGGGACTAATATTGCTTAATTTACAAGTTGTGAGACTAAAACGCAACCATAGCGCAAGTTGTAGACTAAAACTATATACCTCTAATTTTAACTAGTATGTAACACCACGGTTCTGAAAAGACCGTGGCTTCTATGTGACATGTCAATCCCTGAATCGGTTCATTGGCCCACAATAGAATAAGATGAATAACATAGCAAAATATCCGTGTATCATAAGTAACGAAGATCCAGAGTACCATTATTACAATAAAAGCTTAGCTCAAGGCTAGCTCAAATTATTCAGGTAACAACATAAATAAAGAAAATCCTCCATTCTTCAAATTGCCCACAAGTGAACAAGTGCCGAGTGGAGTATCGTGGCCTATATCGATTACTCAGAATCGGAATAACCTGCAACATGAAACGTAGCAGCCCCGAAGGGTCAATACATGGAATGTATGGCAAGTAGAGCTAGTAAAGGAGACAATAGTGCTAACATCTACATGCATATTTGGCAAGTGGAGCTGTGGCTAGCTTGCATTTGCAAATAACTTTGTCCTACTTTCATAAACAGTTTTAGATTTTCTTTGAAAAGATCTCAATTAAGTTAACCCAACAACATTAAAGCAATTATGAAATTAGAATGAGCGAGAAACATGTCATGGAATCAATATCAAGCAACTCAGACGTCCATAACCGGGGACACGGCTAATCGATTAGATTATATACCCTGCAGGGGTTAGTACATATTATCCATGTGACTTGGCCAACCCAGCTCGTACCATCACTCTCATTTTGGGTGATGATAGGGAGAAGTCTAAGAAGAGACCGTTTGGGAAGTAGCTCCCGAATCCCGACGCGCACCGGTCCAACCTATCAAAATTCTACATCTCTGGATACGCGGGTTCGAGTTACCACAACCTACTAAGTTCAACCAACCGCCCATTTCATTATTGGCACATGGTTGTACACGTAAGCTACAAAATAAAGAAGTCAATCATTTTCTCTTGATACCTGGGTGCCTTTCCGTAATGATACCACCAAAAATTATCAATCCCATCATACCGAGGAGATTTATTGATTAAGTTGTTTTAGTTTTTGCAAACCAACACATTTAGAAACAACTTTCAGTGATGTAACCCAGCCCTCGTTCATCATAGCATGGCTAAGCACATCTACCAACGGTGGTTCATCTACAAAGAGAGCCCTACCACATAATAGGACATAGCATAGCGATAGTATCATCCTACACATGCAACTACAAAAATACACGACAATGCATTGAAAATAGTACGACAATATCATGAACAAAGTAGTATCTACTTGCCTTGGTTGTAGCGGTCGGAAGAACAATCCACACACGAGCAAGCGTTGCACTCGTCACAATCTACACGATACAATTGCATTCATAAACAAACCATCCACAAGCATATGCAAACAAAGATGATGCAAGATGCATGCATGACAAGTGGATTGATGCTACAGCAGCACCACATAATCTTATTCAGTAAAGCTACTGAATGCATGCATGTAAAATAATTTTAGCGCAAGGAAAACTATTATGCAATTTATAATGCTCAATACTAGAGCTAGAAACCAAATAATTCCCTGCGGTTAACATACTGTTTGTAAAATCTTGGGAAAATTCTACTGTGTAGGCATAACTGAATAGGAACAGTACCAATTGGAATTTCTCAAAAAGGAATTATATAACTCCCTGAGTAATTAAAATACTGCAGAAAGTAACTAAATAGTTTCTGCAAAAGTTTTCACTGTAAGCCTATCTTTTTAATTCACTTTGAGATTCTCCTTGTTGTACTGAATCCAGGAACATATTATTTGCAATTTTTGGAGTTACAGATCTTTTTCTACGAATTAATTACTCCAAAAAGGCCATTAACTCATTTAATTAATCTGGACAAAATGTTGCTGTAAAAGTGTGAAACAAAAGTACAGCAAGATTCTACACGACTTACTGAATCTACACATATTTTATTTGCAATTTTTAGCCCAGTAGATTATTTTCTACGAATTTTAAAAGTTTCAGCTATTTTCTGCAATTTCCAAATTCATTTAAATCTTTTACTGCGCAGTCAACGCGACTGACGAGTCAGCGCTGACGCGGCTGCGACGTGGCGTCCACGCGGGATCCACACGGCTGCCACGCGGCGCACCGGTACTGGCCGGTACCGGTTCGGCCTGCCTTCTAATCTGGCGCGTTAAAAGTAGATCGGACGGCTCACCTCGTCCGTGGCGAGCTCGACGGCGGCGACGACGTGGCAGCGGCGGCGGAGCTCCGGTGGCGCGGGCGGGCGTCGCTCCGGCGGTCCTCGACGACGTGGTGGTGACGCGGGAGGGTGAGGCGGTCACGGCGGCGATCGTGGCGACGCGCGGAGCACCTCGTGCGGCTGCGGCGGACGGCGGGGAACGGCGACGTCAGCTTGCTCCGGCGAGCAATCGACGGCGCTACGCTGCGGAGGACAAGGGGAAAAAGGCACGGGGCGAACCAGTAAGGCACGGCGATCGTCAAGAAGCAGAGAGGGCAAGGAGGGGCGGCGAGACTTACCGAGGCGGCGGCGGCGGAAAGTTCGAGCTCGAGTTCGAGCTCGAGTTCGAGCTCGAGCTAGGGTTTCCAGGTGGTTTTGAGGAGGGAAAAAGTGGCGGCGGGGTGCAGCTTAAGAGGGCCCGAAGTTTGGGTAAGGGGGCGAACGAAACCGCGCGGAATCGGGGCAGAAAGATCGGGCGGTTCCCGTGTTCGTCCTGGACTCCAGCTCGAGGAGGGAGACGACCGGGTGGGCCCGGGGCGTCAGCGACTGCGGGAGGGGAGCGGGCTGCAGCGGCGGTCGCGATGGGCCGGCCTGCTGGCGGCTGCTACGTGCTGCGCGCTGCGCAAGAAGGGGTGCGGCGGCGGTTAGCCAGGGTAGGCTGGTGGGCTGGGCCGGGGTGGCTCAGCCGGGGAGGTAGGTTAGTTTTTTTTTGTTCTTTCTTTTATTCTTTTTGCTTTTCTTGTTTCTTTCATAACTTTTTATTAGTTAAACCAAATGAATTGATTTCTGTTTTGAAAATTTTCTAAAAAACAAAGGATCATCATAGGATCATTTTTAGCAACAAACCGTCTATTTCAAACTAGTGACTTCAAGGGTCCAACTATTCCTCTTTGTAGGAACACTTGAGTAACTTCGTCTAGGGTTTGAATGCAGGGTTTTGAATTTGACAAAAGATTCATGAATGCAGAATGACATGAATGATATGCATAACCAAATCTAAAATTTGGGATGTGACAATACTAACCCCCTTAAGATGAATCTCGTCCCCGAGATTCGGCGCGGCTAGCAAATAGGTGCGGGTAGTCCTCTCGGATGTCATCCTCACGCTCCCAAGTGGCTTCCTCTTCGGTGTGGTGGCTCCATTGCACCTTGCAAAACCTGATCGTCTTGGTACGGGTAATCCTCTCCGCTGTCTCCAGAATCTTGACCGGCTTCTCCTCATAGGTCAAGTCATTCTCAAGCTGAACCTCCTCTAGTGGCACAGTGTCTCTCAACGGTGTATCTACCATCTCCGGATGGCACTTCTTCAGCTAGGACACATGGAACACATTGTGAACAGCGGACAGAGCCTCCGGCAACTCCAACTGATAAGCAACTTCTCCCTTGCGTGCTAAGACCCGATACGGTCCAATAAACCGAGGTGCCAGCTTACCCTTGATTCCAAATCTCTTGATTCCACGAAGTGGCGACACTCTGAGGTATGCTCTATCACCTATCTCATACACCACTTCCTTGCGCTTGGCGTCAGCGTAGCTCTTCTGCCTTGATTGTGCTACCTTCAGCCTATCCCTAATCAAGGCGACCTTCTCTCAGCGTCCTTGATCAAATCAGGTCCAAACAACTGACGTTCTCCTACTCCATCCCATAGCAATGGTGTCCGGTACCGTTTTCCATACAGTACATCGAACGGTGACGTCTTGATGCTGGTTTGATAGCTGTTGTTGTAGGAAAACTCAGCATACGGCAAATTCTCATCCCAACTAGAACCATGAGCCAAAGCACAAGCTCTCAGCATGTCTTCCAAAATCTGATTCACCCTCTCGGTCTGTCCATCAGTCTGTGGGTGAAACGCCGTGCTAAACTCCAATCTAGTCCCAAGTGACTCGTGCAGCTGGCGCTAGAAATGTGAGGTAAATTGGGTGCCTCTATCCGATACAATGCTCTTGGGAACTCCATGTAGGCACACAATTCTGTCCATATAAATCTTGGCCAACTTTGCACTTGTGTAAGTCGTCTTCACCGGTATAAAGTGGGCTACCTTGGTCAAATGGTCGACCACTACCCAAATGGAGTCATATCCTGACCTGGTCCTGGGCAATCCTGTGATAAAATCCATTCCCACTCTATCCCACTTCCAATCTGGCACGGGCAATGGCTGTAGCAGTCCTGCTGGCTTCTGGTGCTCCGCCTTCACTCGGCTACACACATCACATAGGGCAATATGCTCTGCGATGTCTCCCTTCATGTTGTTCCACCAGAATCTGTCCTTTAGGTCCATATACATCTTCGTATTGCCCGAATGTATGGAATACAGCGAGTCATGAGCTTCCTGTAGAATCAACTTCATTATCTCCGGATTGTTGGGAACGCACAAACGATCTCCATACCACAAGGTTCCTTGCTCATCCTCGCGGAATTCTTTCGCTCGATCCTCCTTCATATTTTCCTTTACTTCATCAATCCCTTTGTCTCCCACTTGAGCCTTCCTGATTCTATCCTGTAGCGTTGGTTGGACTTCCATTGCTGCCAAATATCCTTCAGACACTACCTCTAGTCTAAGGTCCTTGAATTGCTTGCACAAATCCTCGGGCAATTCCCCAATTGTCAATCCATTGGCATAAACCTTCCGGCTCAGAGCATCTGCTACTACATTGGCCTTTCTTGGGTGGTATTGCAGATTCATATCATAGTCCTTGATAAGTTCCAACCATCTCCTTTGCCTCATATTCAGTTCCTTCTATGTAAATATGTACTTCAGGCTCTTGTGGTCGGTGTACACATCACAGTGTTTTCCCATTAAGTAGTGCCTCCATACTTTGTGCGCATGAACAACTGATGCTAGTTCCAAGTCGTGTGTGGGATAATTCCTCTCATGGTGTTTAAGTTGCCGCGAGGCATATGACACCACTCTCCCATCCTGCATCAGCACACTCCCAAGTCCCTGTCGAGAAGCATCACAGTACACTTGGAAATCCTTCTGGAGATCTGGTAAACACAGAACAGGTGCAGTCACTAGTCGATGCTTCAGTTCCTGAAAGCTGGCTTCACACGCATCCGTCCATTCAAACTTCCTCTCCTTCTTAAGAAGTTCTGTCATCGGCTTAGCAATCTTGGAGAAGTTTTCAATGAACCTCCTGTAATATCCAGCAAGTCCCAAAAAGCTTTGAATCTCTCCCGCATTATTGGGCGCTTCCCACTCAGTTAATGCAGTCACTTTGCTTGGATCAACAGCGACCCCCTCTCCTGACACCACGTGTCCAAGAAATCCAACAGTGTTAAGCCAGAATTCACACTTGCTGAATTTGGCATACAGCTTGTGTTCCCTCAGTTTCTCCATAATCAGTCGCAGATGTTTCTCATGCTCAGCATCATCCTTGGAATATATCAGTATGTCATCAATAAACACCACCACGAACTTGTCCAAGTACTCCATAAATACCTTGTTCATCATGGTCATGAAATATGCCGGGGCATTCGTTAGTCCAAAAGACATAATTTTATACTCATATCAACCATACCTAGTAGTGAAAGCGGTTTTTGGTATGTCCTCCTCCCGGATCTTCAATTGGAAGTAGCCTGATCGCAGATCAATCTTGCTAAACACCTTAGCTCCTTCCAGTTGATCAAACAAATCATTTATGTTCGGCAGGGGGTATTTGTTCTTGATGGTCACTTCATTCAGTGAGCGATAGTCCACCACTAATCTCTTGCTGCTGTCTTTCTTCTCCGCAAACAGAACAGGTGCACCCCATGACGACAAACTAGGCTGAATGAATCCCTTGTCCAACTGCTCTTTCAGCTGCTTCTTCAATTCCTTCAGCTCATCCACATCCATCTTATATGGTCTCTTTGCTATAGGTCCAGTTCCCGGCATCAGGTCGATGAGAAACTCCACTTCCCTGTCAGGTGGCATCCCTGGTAGCTCTTCCGGAAACACGTCGGGGTAATCCTTAATCACAGGCACAGTATCCATGCTAACCCCCTTAAGAGAATTCAACTTACACCTTCCCGGTCGCACAACCGACTTGTGTTGGAATTATGCCCTAGAGGCAATAATAAAGATGTTATTATTATAATTCTTGTTCATGATAAAGTTTATATTCCATGCTAGAATTGTATTAAGCGGAAACTTTAATACTTGTGTGGTTTGTGAACAACACCGTGTCCCTAGTATGCCTCTATGGACTAGCTCATTGATCAATGATGGTTAAGGTTTCCTAACCATAGACATGAGTTGTCAATTGATAATGAGATCATATCATTGGAGAATGATATGGTGGATAGACCCAAACTAAGCGAAGCAATTAGATCGTGTCATCGTGTTCGTCTTTGCGAAGTTTTTCTTATGTCAAATATTGTATTCCTTAGACCATGAGATAATACAACTCCCTGGTATCGGAAGAAAGCTTTGAGGTCATCAAACGTCATCCTATGAGAGGGTGATCATAAAGGTGTCTCTCAGGTGATCGGAAAGTATCTGTTGGGTTGTATGTATCGAGATGGGATTTGTCCCTCCCAAGTCGGAGAGATATACTTCGGGCACACTCGGTAATCGATATCAACACCGCTTGCAAGCATATGGTTAAGGAGTTAATCACAAAGTGATATCGGATTACGGAACGAGTAAAGTACTTGCTATGAACGAGATTGAACTAGGTATGACGATACCGACGATCGAATCTCGGGTAAGTAAAATATCGTGAGACGAAGGGAATATATATATGGGATTGATTGAATCCTGGCATCGTGGTTCATCCGATATGATCATCGATGAATGTGTGGGAGTCAATATGGGTGCCCAGACCCCGCTGTTGATTATTGATAAAAGATCATGTCTGCATATTCTCGAACCCGCAGGGTCACACACTTAACGTGTCTCGACGCTAGGATAGATTGGATACTTGGTTTATGAATTTTTGTTCGGAGTCTCGGATGGGATCCGGGACATCACGAGAGGTTCCGGAATGGTCCGGAGAATAAGATTCATATAAGGCAGTGCAGTTTTTGGAGTTCGGAATAGTTTCGGATTAATCAGTATTGTACCGGAAGCTTCTAGAACCTTCCGGAAGGGGGCCAACGTGGTCCCACCTTCCGGGAGGGGGCATGGGCCTATGAGGGAGTGTCCTGGCCGCATTGGGCTAGGGGCACAAGGCCCCATAGGGCCCAGCCGATTCTAGATAGATTTAACTCGTTTAAATCTAGAGATAGAATTTCTAGATAAGGGAAAGTTTAAATCGTTTAAACTGGAGATAGAACCCTATCCCCCCACTCCTCCTTATCCCTTGGCCGCCGGCCCAAGGCTTGGAGGAGGGGCTAGGGCTGGCCGCCCCCTCCCCCTCTATATATAGAGGGCTAGGGCGCCCCTCCTCCACACACCTTCCCCTCCAAGCCCTAGTAGCCCTGCTGCCTTCCTCTCTCCCTCCCGACTGTTTGTAGGCGAAGCCCTGCGGCAGAAATTCTCCACCATATACACCACGCCGTCGTGTTGTAGATCCAATCCATCTCTCCACCATACTTGCTGGTCCGAGGAAGGAGGAGACGTCGAGGTGCTGCACGTGTGCATCTCACGGAGGCACCGCCACTTGTGGTGCTAGATCGGATCGGATCGCGAGGAGGAGAAGCGAGTACGACTACATCACCCACGTTCCGACGAACGTTCCGCTGTGCGAATCTTCAAGGGTATGAAGATCTAATCCAATCTCTCTCGTTGTTTGCATCTCCTAGATTAGATCTTGGCTTTCCCTCTGTTCGCTTCCGTAGAAAATTTTGATTTACTATGCTGCGAAAACCCTTCAGTGGTATCAGAGCTAGATCTATGCGTAGATGTGTTTCACGAGTAGAACGCAACATGGTTGTTGCGGGCGTTGATGTTTTCTGTTGCAAGCCTCTTGTTTGTGTTCTTCTTATGGCGCGGGATAGTGAGATTGAAGCGGTCCAGGCCAACCTTACGTGACGTCGTTCGCGAGACCGGCTCCGCACTTGACGTGTGGCTTGTACCATACATGCGGCTGGTGGATGTCAGTTTCTCTCACTATAGTTGTCATGGGATTAACACCGGAGTTTGGCAACCATAATATCACCGTTGTGGCTTTCCGTAGGTAAGAATCGTTCTTAGCATCTACTCCCATGAGCCACGTAAAACATGCAACAACAAAGTAGAGGCGTCTAACTTGTTTTTGCAGGGAGTGTTTTCTGTGATATGGTATGGCCCAAGATGTGATGTGTATATTGTATGCGATGATCATGTTTTGTAATGTTTCACGACTTGCATGTCGATGAGTACACAACCGGCAGGAGCCATATGGTTGTCTTTATAATTGTGTATGACCTGCGAGTCAACTTCTTATACGCCATGTAATAGCTTTACTTTATCGCTAAGTAGTTAGCAATAGTTGTAGTTGCTATTCGTGGTGGAGGCAATCATGGTGGAGTGATGGAGATCATGCCGGAACGCACAAGATGGAGATCATTGCGCGAAGATTGTCTATACCATGTCACATAAAGTTATATGCATGTGATGTTTATCCTTTTATGTATCTTATTATGCTTAGATCGCGACGGTAGCATTATAAGATGATTCCTCACTTAAAGATCAAGATAAAAGTTGTGTTCTCCCCAAGTATGCATCGTTGCGAAAGTTCGTCGTGTCCAAGAATCACGTGATGATCGGGTGCTATAGACTCTACGCTCACATACAACGGGTGCAAGCCAGTTTTGCACACGCGGAAATACTTGGGTTTGACTTGACGAGCCTAGCATGTACAGACATGGCCTCGGAACACATGAACCGAAAGGTTAAGCATGAGTCATATGAATGATATGATCGACACTTCGTTGTCCACCATTGAAGCCACATCTCTTCTCGTGAAGATCGGATTAGGTGTGGTGAATTTGGATCGTGTTCACTAAACAACTTGAGGGATGTTGAATTTAGTGGGAGTTCATCTAGTAATTTGATTAAGTTGAACTATTTATCATGAACATAGTCTAAATTGTACTTGCAAATACTGTAGATCACATGGCCAAGTCCAACTTCAACTTCAACGTTTTTGCTGAGAAAGAAAAACTTAGAAACAATGGGTCTAACTTCACCAACTGGTTCCGCAATCTTAGAATCATTCTGTCTGGCGGACAAAAGGACTATGTCCTTGGGAAAGTGCTAGGTGACCCCCCTGCTGCAACTGCGCCGGCTGATGAGAAAGCTATCTATCAATCGCGCAAAGATGATTATGGTGTGATTAAGAGCACCATGTTGTTTGCTATGGAACCGGAACTTCAAAATCGTTTTGAAAACTATCCCGGGCCCTTTGAGATTCTCGAGGAGCTGAAAACCATGTTTCAGACTCAGGCCCGTTCTGAGAGATATGAGATCTCTGAGAAGTTCTTTAACTGCAAGATGGAGGAAGGGAGTTCCGTTCACGCCATTAAGATGTCGGGCTACACTCAACGCCTTGAGCAACTGGACTGCAAGATTCCAGAGGAGCTCAAGATTGACAGGGTTCTACAATCACTCCCTCCCAGCTACAAAAGTTTTGTAGTGACTCACAATCAGATTGGTTCCACTGATACGATCACCGAGCTCTTCGCAAAGCTGAAGGCTGCGAAGGTGGACATCAAAAAGGATAATCATGTGTTGATGGTCAACAAGCCCTCCTTTAAGAAAGGTAAAGGTGCAAAGAAGCCCTTCAAGAAAAGCGGCGGCAAGCGCGTTGCCCCTGCTGAAAAGAAGCTCAAGTCTGGTCCTAAGCCGGACACTGAGTGCTTCTATTGCAAGGACAAGGGTCACTGGAAGCGCAACTGTCCGAAGTACTTAGCGGACAAGAAGGCTGGCACCATCAAAGGTATATTTGATATACATGTTATTGATGTTTTCCTTACTAGCCCTCGTTGTAGTGCCTGGGTATTTGATACTGGTTCAGTTGCTAATATTTGTAACTCGAAACAGGAGCTACGGAATAGACGGCGGCTTGCGAGGGATGAGGTGACGATGCGCGTTGGCAACGGATCAAGAGTTGATGTGATGGCCGTCGGCACACTCTCCTTAGTTTTACCTTCGGGATTAGTTTTAAACCTTAATAAGCGTTATTATGTGCCTGTGTTGAGCATGAACATTATTTCTGGATCTTGTTTATTGCAAGACGGTTATTCATTTAAATCGGAGAATAATGGTTGTTCTATTTATATGAGTAACATCTTTTATGGTCATGCACCTATTGTGAATGGTTTATTTCTTCTAAATCTCGAAAGGGATGAAACACACATCCATAACATTGAGGCTAAGAGATGCAAAGTAGATAGTGATAATACTACTTATTTGTGGCACTGTCGTCTAGGTCATATTGGTGTAAAGCGCATGAAGAAACTCCATTCTGATGGACTTTTGGAGTCTCTTGATTTTGAATCATTTGACACATGCGAACCATGCCTCATGGGCAAGATGATCAAAACCCCGTTCTCCGGTATGATGGAGCGAGCAACGGACTTGTTGGAAATCATACATACCGATGTATGCGGACCGATGAGTGTTTCGACGCGCGGTGGATATCGCTATTTTCTCACTTTTACCGATGACTTAAGTAGATATGGGTATATCTATTTAATGAAACATAAATCTGAAACGTTTGAAAAATTCAAAGAATGTCAGAATGAAGTGGAGAACCATCGTAACAGAAAGATTAAGTTTCTACGATCCGATCGTGGGGGCGAATATTTGAGTTATGATTTTTTCACGCATCTCAAAGCAAGTGGAATCGTTTCACAACTCACGCCACCCGGAACACCACAGCGCAATGGTGTGTCTGAACGCCGGAATCGAACCTTATTAGATATGGTCCGATCAATGATGTCTCTTACTGATTTGCCGTTATCATTTTGGGGTTATGCATTAGAAACCACTGCATTCACTTTAAATAGGGCTCCATCTAAATCCGTTGAGACGACACCGTATGAACTGTGGTTTGGTGCTAAACCTAAGTTGTCGTTTCTTAAAGTTTGGGGATGCGAAGCTTACGTCAAGAAGTTGATGCCGGACAAGCTCGAACCCAAAGCGGAGAAATGCGTCTTCATAGGATACCCTAAGGAAACTATTGGGTATACCTTCTATCACAGAACTGAAGGCAAAGTGTTTGTCGCAAAGAACGGTTCCTTTCTTGAGAAGGAGTTTCTCTCGAAAGAAGTGAGTGGGAGGAAAGTAGAGCTAGACGAGGTTATTGAACCTTCTCTTGAATTGGAGAGTAGCGCAGCACCTGAAATTGTTCCAGTGCCGCCTGCACCAACGATAGAGGAAGCTAATGACAAGGATCATGAAGCTTCGGACGATGCTGCTACTGAACGTCGCAGGTCGACAAGGTCGCGTGCCCCTCCTGAGTGGTACGGCAACCCTGTCTTGACTGTCTTGTTAGTAGAAGACAGTGAACCTACGAACTATGAGGAAGCGATGATGAGCCCAGACTCTGAGAAATGGCTAGAAGCCATGAAATCTGAATTGGGATCCATGAGCGAAAACCAAGTATGGACTTTGGTGGACCCTCCTAGCGACCGAAAGGCCGTTGAGTGCAAATGGATCTTCAAGAAGAAAACGGACGCGGATGGTAATGTTACCGTCTATAAAGCACGGCTTGTTGCGAAAGGTTTTCGACAAGTTCAAGGTGTTGACTACGATGAGACTTTCTCTCCCGTAGCGATGTTTAAGTCCATTCGGATTTTATTAGCAATTGTTGCGTTTCATGATTATGAAATATGGCAAATGGATGTCAAGACTACTTTCCTCAATGGCAACATTGATGAAGAGTTGTATATGATGCAACCCGAAGGTTTTGTCGATCCTAAGGATGCTGATAAAGTATGCAAACTTCAGCGTTCCATTTATGGACTGAAGCAAGCGTCTCGGAGTTGGAACCTTCGTTTTGATCAAGTGATCAAGAGCTTTGGATTTGTTCCAAATTGCTACGAAGCTTGCATCTACAAGAAAGTGAGTGGGAGCTCGGTGACGTTTCTGGTACTATATGTGGATGACATATTGATTATTGGAAATGACATCAACATGCTTAACGATGTGAAGAGTTATTTGAACAAGTGTTTTTCAATGAAAGACCTAGGTGAAGCTGCTTATATATTGGGCATCAAAATCTATAGAGATAGACAAAGACGCCTGATAGCTTTAAGCCAGAGTACATACCTAGACAAATTTCTGAAAAGGTTCAGGATGGATAAGGCATTGAAAGGTTCAGTGCCTATGTTGTCAGGGAAGATATTGAGCAAGGCTCAGTGTCCAGCTACGGTAAATGATAGGGAAGCTATGAGCAAAGTGCCTTATGCCTCGGCCATAGGTTCCATCATGTATGCCATGCTGTGTACTAAACCGGATGTGTCCAATGCTCTTAGTTTGACGAGCAGATATCAAAGTGATCCAGGAGTGGAACACTGGACAGCCGTGGAGAACATCCTAAGGTACCTAAATAGGACTAAAGAAATGTTCTTAGTCTATGGGGGTGATGAACAGCTCGTCGTAAAAGGTTACGTCGATGCTAGTTTCGACACCGACAAGGATGATTCTAAATCTCAGACAGGATACGTGTATATTTTGAATGGAGGAGTTGTGAGCTGGAGAAACTGCAAGCAAAGCGTGGTCGCGGGATCTACAGTAGAAGCGGAATACATGGCTGCTGCAGAAGCGTCAAGTGAAGGAGTTTGGATCAGAAACTTCATCACTGAGCTTGGCGTGGTTCCAAGTGCATTGGACCCACTGGAGATATTGTGTGACAACACTGGCGCCATAGCACTCGCTAAGGAACCAAGATATCATCCAAAGACCAAGCATATCAACCGCAAGTTTCATATAATCCGAGATTATATAGCAGATGGAGATCTGAAGATCAGCAAAGTACATACAGATCTGAATGTCGCAGATCCATTGACTAAACCTCTTTCACGTGTAAAACATGATCATCACCTCAGTGCCATGGGTGTGAGATTGTTGCCAAATGTAAACTAGATTATTGACTCTAGTGCAAGTGGGAGACTGTTGGAATTATGCCCTAGAGGCAATAATAAAGATGTTATTATTATAATTCTTGTTCATGATAAAGTTTATATTCCATGCTAGAATTGTATTAAGCGGAAACTTTAATACTTGTGTGGTTTGTGAACAACACCGTGTCCCTAGTACGCCTCTATGGACTAGCTCATTGATCAATGATGGTTAAGGTTTCCTAACCATAGACATGAGTTGTCAATTGATAATGAGATCATATCATTGGAGAATGATATGGTGGATAGACCCAAACTAAGCGAAGCAATTAGATCGTGTCATCGTGTTCGTCTTTGCGAAGTTTTTCTTATGTCAAATATTGTATTCCTTAGACCATGAGATAATACAACTCCCTGGTATCGGAAGAAAGCTTTGAGGTCATCAAACGTCATCCTATGAGAGGGTGATCATAAAGGTGTCTCTCAGGTGATCGGAAAGTATCTGTTGGGTTGTATGTATCGAGATGGGATTTGTCCCTCCCAAGTCGGAGAGATATACTTCGGGCCCACTCGGTAATCGATATCAACACCGCTTGCAAGCATATGGTTAAGGAGTTAATCACAAAGTGATATCGGATTACGGAACGAGTAAAGTACTTGCTGTGAACGAGATTGAACTAGGTATGACGATACCGACGATCGAATCTCGGGTAAGTAAAATATCGCGAGACGAAGGGAATATATATATGGGATTGATTGAATCCTGGCATCGTGGTTCATCCGATATGATCATCGATGAATGTGTGGGAGTCAATATGGGTGCCCAGACCCCGCTGTTGATTATTGATAAAAGATCATGTCTGCATATTCTCGAACCCGCAGGGTCACACACTTAACGTGTCTCGACGCTAGGATAGATTGGATACTTGGTTTATGAATTTTTGTTCGGAGTCTCGGATGGGATCCGGGACATCACGAGAGGTTCCGGAATGGTCCGGAGAATAAGATTCATATAAGGCAGTGCAGTTTTTGGAGTTTGGAATAGTTCCGGATTAATCGGTATTGTACCGGAAGCTTCTAGAACCTTCCGGAAGGGGGACAACGTGGTCCCACCTTCCGGGAGGGGGCATGGGCCTATGAGGGAGTGTCCTGGCCGCATTGGGCTAGGGGCACAAGGCCCCATAGGGCCCAGCCGATTCTAGATAGATTTAACTCGTTTAAATCTAGAGATAGAATTTCTAGATAAGGGAAAGTTTAAATCGTTTAAACTGGAGATAGAACCCTATCCCCCCACTCCTCCTTATCCCTTGGCCGCCGGCCCAAGGCTTGGAGGAGGGGCTAGGGCTGGCCTCCCCCTCCCCCTCTATATATAGAGGGCTAGGGCGCCCTCCTCCACACACCTTCCCCTCCAAGCCCTAGTAGCCCTGCTGCCTTCCTCTCTCCCTCCCGACTGTTTGTAGGCGAAGCCCTGCGGCAGAAATTCTCCACCATATACACCACGCCGTCGTGTTGTAGATCCAATCCATCTCTCCACCATACTTGCTGGTCCGAGGAAGGAGGAGACGTCGAGGTGCTGCACGTGTGCATCTCACGGAGGCACCGCCACTTGTGGTGCTAGATCGGATCGGATCGCGAGGAGGAGAAGCGAGTACGACTACATCACCCACGTTCTGACGAACGTTCCGCTGTGCGAATCTTCAAGGGTATGAAGATCTAATCCAATCTCTCTCGTTGTTTGCATCTCCTAGATTAGATCTTGGCTTTCCCTCTGTTCGCTTCCGTAGAAAATTTTGATTTACTATGCTGCGAAAACCCTTCAACTTGAACCTAATTCTCTTACCATCCGGGGTTTTGAGTGAAATAGCTCGCTGTGCACAATCTATGTGTCCCCCATGCATAGACATCCAATCCATACCCAGAATTACATCTAACCCTTGTGATTCCAACACTACCAGATGTGCAATGAAATTGTGTGCTCCAATCCTCACGGTTAAGTCGCGGCATCCCGCGCTAGCTATCATATCTCCTCCAGGTGAGCTTACTCTAATAGACTCTTTCATAGACTCAGTAGGTAGCTTATGCTTATCCACAAATGCCCTTGATATGAATGAATGCGATGCACCAGTATCGAAAAGTATAAGTGCAGGGTGATTGTTGATTGGAAACTTACCAATCACAAGGTCAGGCTCATTTGGGATCTCCTCCACATTCATGTGGTTCACTGTGGCCTTCTGGTTGTTGGTTGGCTTCACCACCTTCTTCTCCGGACAATTGTCTGCATAATGTCCCTTCTGACCACACTTGAAGCATGTCACCTCACTCAGATCCTTCTTCACAAAGCTGCGATCACGGTTGCGGTCATGTCCACCGTGTCCTCCAGAATGGTGAGAGTGTCCTCCCTTGTGGCTGTGGTGGTTGCTCTTGTGGTTATCATGGCGATGTCCATCGCCTCCATGGTGGTGGCGGTCATGGCTCCCATGGTGCCCATGGTCACTCCCTCCATGCTTGGAGTTCCCATCATAAGAAGTGCGAGACTTGTGGGGAGAACCAGAGTGGTGATTGCTGCTCTTTCTCTTGCGGTTTTCCACCTGCTTGTGCTTCCCTTCCAAGATCCTGGCCTTGTCCATAAGCTCCTGGAAAGTGGGGCAATAAACCACCAGCAGCTGCACTGAAAGCTCATCACTGAGTCCATCCAGGAATCTCTCCCTCCTTTTTGCATCAGTGTCAACATCCTTAGGTGCATAACGATACAGGTTGTTGAACTCCTCAATGTACTCAGCCACGGTGCGATTGGTTTGGCGCAAGTTGCGAAACTCCTTCCTCTTCAGGCTCAGAACTCCTGAAGATACGTGGTTGGTCTTGAAACCTTCCTCAAACATTGCCCAAGTCACGGTGTCCAGCGGGTGGGTGATCTGAAAAGTGTCCCACCAAGAAGCGGCTGGTCCCTCCAGTAGGTGAGCGGCAAACCTCACCTTCTCAGCATCAGTGCATCCAACAGTTACCAGATCCTTGTTGACTGAACGCAACCAGTCGAGAGCAACCATTGGTTCCATTGCAGTAGAGAACTTAGCTGGCCTTAGCCTCAGAAACCTGGTGAGAGCATCTCCCTGAGGCTGGTTGTTCCCATTGTTGTTGTTGTTGTTGTTGTTGTTGTTGTTGTTGTTGTTGTTGTTGTTGTTGTTGTTGTTGTTGTTGTTGTTGTTCTGAGCTTCCATGAACTGGGTCATAACTTGGGTCAGCTGTGCCTGATCTTCCATGAGTTGCTCCAACTCAGTGGGTTGACGGTGGGGAGGCATCTGCGGTTCAACACAGGTAAGCTTAGAAAGAATCAACTACGAAAACAGGATTCTACCCATGCATTATGATCAAACAACAACAAAACAATAGCAGACAATCTCAAGCAAGCAACACATTAACAAACAAGTGATCCAGCAACATTTCAGGGGTTATCCTAGTAGTATATACCTACTGAAATAGTTTTTAGAAGAGTTGGCAATGGTTATCTAAACAGTTGATCAACAAAGCATCAAAAGCAGCAATCTGCCAGAACAGTCCAGCAGTGTTCACGAATTTTTCTACCTGACTTAAACTCGTCAGGAATTTTTGCTGATTTTTGTGCATACAGTACAGAGAGTTTCGAACCAGCCCTAGTTTTTCAGATTTTTCCCAGATACCAGTAAAATATGAAAAATCGTACAGTACTGCTGTATCAGCAGAAAATTGCAGCAGGAATAACACAAATATTAACCAAACTTGCCATAACTCTTTCATAAAATTCGCACAAATAATCCTGGGATATTGGAGTACACAAATAAGCAACTAAACACTCTTAAACTAACAGTAATTAAGTCTTACATTGATCGAGACTAATCCTAACGATTTTTCCTAACGAGGACTATTTGGTGGACTTCTATCTACTTCTCGAAGAGGTTGCGGTAGGTCCTTGCACTCATGCGTTGGAGCTTCTGTCCACGAACCAACCATGGCGGCGGAGTGTACACCTCTCCTGAGTCATCACTTGAAATCTCAAACTCCACCTCTTCTGGATCCTCCTCTTCTTCACTCTCTGCTGCAACTGCAACAGCTTCATCTCCTCCACCATCATCGTCTCCATCATCATCATCCTCGTCCTCATCATCATCATCGTTCCCACTGTCATCATCATCCCCATCATTGTTGACACCATCTCCATTGTCATTATCAGAGGGTGGATTCAGCCGTGCTTGGAGAGCGGCAATCTGGGCTGCCATATCTTCAATAGTTTGATCCCTTTCTTGGTCGTCCCCCTGCAACTGTTGTATGTTCTGGTTGTTTTCCTGCACAGTTCCATTAAGCTGAGCTATGGTTGCATCCCTGCCTATCAGGGCATTTTCCAGAACTCCCACAGCTTCATGCAAGGTGTCAATCTCCTGTCCTTGGACCACCATACCATTGCTGGCAAAATCTGCAATCTCCTTTACCATCATCACTTTCTCAGCTAGAGCTCCATTCTCCCTTTCCATGTCCTCTATGTGCCTCCGACGGGGCGGCATGTTGTTCTTATCGCCCGGGGTAACCATAATGTTCCCATCTTCATCACGCCTCCCATAGTCACGGTAGGGTGAGTCTGCTGGCAGTAGGTGTCGGACATGATGGCACTGGCGAGACAGGGCTTCATGCATGGCCAAGTTTAATCCAAGTCCCCAGTTGCAATATGTCTTGGTGTAGATCAGATGCACAGGGTTTGGCAAGGCGGCATCTCTGAAGATGAAGGTGGTGATCTCCCATGCATCCTCACCATATCCATAGGTGTACAACCTTCTTCCCTTGAACATGGGCAGTGGCAATCCCAATGACTGTGAGAGCTGTGCTAACTGTCTTGCAAAGGGCCTTGGTGACTCCATGGTTGCATACTCAGTCCTGACTTCTCCCATCTATCAATTAAAAGAGGAAAGTTGAGAATAGCGTATGGTAAGAATTTACGAGAGTGAAAGGCATAAAATGAAAGACAGAGTTAATATAAGCTTTAATAATTCTATGGCTTCCTAATCCAATCCTAGGTCACGATCCTACAGTCGACACACGGGCTCTGATACCATCTTGTAACACCACGATTCTGAAAAGACCGTGGCTTTTATGTGACATGCCAATCCCTGGATCGGTTCATTGGCCCACAATAGAATAAGATGAATAACATAGCAAAATATCCGTGTATCATAAGTAACGAAGATCCAGAGTACCATTATTACAATAAAATCTTAGCTCAAGGCTAGCTCAAATTATTCAGGTAGCAACATAAATAAAGCAAATCCTCCATTCTTCAAATTGCCCACAAGTGAACAAGTGCAGAGTGGAGTACCGTGGCCTATATCGATTACTCAGAATCGGAATAACCTACAACATGAAACGTAGCAGCCCCGAAGGGTCAATACATGGAATGTATGGCAAGTAGAGCTAGTAAAGGAGACAATAGTGCTAACATCTACATGCATATTTGGCAAGTGGAGATGTGGCTAGCTTGCATTTGCAAATACCTTTGTCCTACTTTCATAAACAGTTTTAGATTTTCTTTGAAAAGATCCCAATTAAGTTAACCCAACAATATTAAAGCAATTATAAAATTATAATGAGCGAGAAACATGTCATGGAATCAATATCAAGCAACTCAGACGTCCATAATCGGGGACACGGCTAATCGATTAGATTATACACCCTGCAGGGGTTAGTACACTTTACCCATGTGACTTGGCCAACCCAGCTCGTACCATCACTCTCATTTTGGGTGATGATAGGGAGAAGTCCAAGAACAGACCGTTCGGGAAGTAGCTCCTCAATCCCGACGCGCACCGGTCCAACCTATCAAAATTCTACATCTCTGGATACGCGGGTTCGAGTTACCACAACCTACTAAGTCCAACCAACCACCCATTTCATTATTGGCACATGGTTATACATGTAAGCTACAAAATAAAGAAGCCAATCATTTTCTCTTGATACCTGGGTGCCTTTCCGCAATGATACCACCAAAAATTATCAATCCCATCACACCCAGGAGATTCATTGATTAAGTTGTTTTAGTTTTCGCAAACCAACACATTTAGAAACAACTTTCAGTGATGTAACCCAGCCCTCGTTCATTATAGCATGGCTAAGCACATCTACCAACGGTGGTTCATCTACAAGGAGAGCCCTACCACATAATAGGACATAGCATAGCGATAGTATCATCCTACACATGCAACTACAAAAATACACGACAATGCATTGAAAATAGTAGAACAATATCATGAACAAAGTAGCATCTACTTGCCTTGGTTGTAGCGGTCGGAAGAACAATCCACACACGAGCAAGCGTTGCACTCGTCACAATCTACACGATACAATTGCATTCATAAACAAACCATCCACAAGCATATACAAACAAAGATGATGCAAGATGCATGCATGACAAGTGGATTGATGCTACAGCAGCACCACATAATCTTATTCAGTAAAGCTACTGAATGCATGCATGTAAAATAATTTTAGCGCAAGGAAAACTATTATGCAATTTATAATGCTCAATACTAGAGCTAGAACCCAAATAATTCCCTGCGGTTAACATACTGTTTGTAAAATCTTGGAAAAATTCTACTGTGTAGGCATTACTGAATAGGAACAGTACCAATTGGAATTTCTCAAAAAGGAATTATATAACTCCCTGAGTAATTAAAATACTGCAGAAAGCAACTAAATAGTTTCTACAAAAGTTTTCACTGTAAGCCTATCTTTTTAATTCACTTTGAGATTCCCCTTGTTCTACTGAATCCAGGGACATATTATTTGCAATTTTTGGAGTTACAGATCTTTTTCTACGAATTAATTACTCCAAAAAGGCCATTAACTCATTTAATTAATCTGGACAAAATCTTGCTATAAAAGTGTGAAACAAAAGTACAGCAAGATTCTACACGACTTACTGAATCTACACATATTTTATTTGCAATTTTTAGCCCAGTAGATTATTTTCTACGAATTTTAAAAGTTTCAGCTATTTTCTGCAATTTCCAAATTCATTTAAATCTTTTACTGCGCAGTCAACGCGACTGACGAGTCAGCGCTGACGCGGCTGCGACGTGGCGTCCACGCGGGATCCACGCGGCTGCCACGCGGCGCACCGGTACTGGCCGGTACCGGTTCGGCCTGCCTTCTAATCTGGCGCGTTAAAAGTAGATCGGACGGCTCACCTCGTCCGTGGCGAGATCGACGGCGGCGACGACGTGGCAGCGGCGGCGGAGCTCCAATGGCGCGGACGGGCGTCGCTCCGGCGTTTCTCGGCGACGTGGCGGTGACGCGGGAGGGCGAGGCGGTCACGGCGGCGGTCGTGGCGACGCGCGGAGCACCTCGTGCGGCTGCGGCGGACGGCGGGGAACGGCGGTGTCGGCTTGCTCCGGCGAGCAATCGGCGGCGCTACGCTGCGGTGGACAAGGGGAAAAAGGCATGGGGCGAACCGGTGAGGCACGGCGATCGTCAAGAAGTAGAGAGGGCAAGGAGGGGCGGCTCGACGCGTCGGTGGCGAGACTTACCGAGGCGGCGGCGGAAAGTTCGAGCTCGAGCTAGGGTTTCCAGGTGGTGTTGAGGGGGGGAAAGTGGCGGCGGGGTGCAGCTTAAGAGGGCCTGAAGTTTGGGGGAAGGGGGCGAACGGAACCGCGCGGAATCGGGGCAGAAAGATCGGGCGGTTCCCGTGTTCATCCTGGACTCCAGCTCGAGGAGGGAGACGACCGGGTGGGCCCGGGGCGTCAGCGACTGCGGGAGGGGAGCGGGCTGCAGCGGCGGTCGCGATGGGCCGGCCTGCTGGCGGCTGCTGCGCGCTGCGCGGGGAGGGGTGCGGCGGCGGTTAGCCAGGGTGGGCTGGTGGGCTGGGCCGGGGTGGCTCAGCCAGGGAGGTAGGTTAGTTTTTTTTCTTTCTTTTATTCTTTTTGCTTTTTTTGTTTCTTTCATAACTTTTTATTAGTTAAACCAAATGAATTGATTTCTGTTTTCAAAATTTTCTGAAAAACAAAGGATCATCATAGGATCATTTTTAGCAACAAAACGTCTATTTCAAACTAGTGACTTCAAGGGTCCAACTATTCCTTTTTGTAGGAACACTTGAGTAACTTCGTCTAGGGTTTGAATGCAGGGTTTTGAATTTGATAAAAGATTCATGAATGCAAAATGACATGAATGATATGCAGAATCAAATCTAAAATTTGGGATGTGACATAGTAATACTACCGCCAGGCCGTAGGAAGGCATGTCAGCTTAAGGATGAGTCTTAATCAAAAGATGGTCAAATTCGTTTAAAATCGGTTGGACTAAAACGCTTTAGATGAATCTTGATCGAATTGGACTAAAACATTTTTGGATTGCAAGTTATGGGACTAATATTGCTCAATTTACAAATTGTGAGACTAAAACGCAACCATAGCGCAAGTTGTAGGACTAAAAATGTATATACTTCTAATTTTAACTAGTAATACTACCGTCAGGCTGTAGAAAGGCATGTCAGCTTCAGGATGAGTCTTGATCAAAAGATGGTCAAATTCGTTCAAAATAGGTTGGACTAAAACGCTTCATATGAATCTTGATCAAATCTATACCTAATAATAAAGAACCTAAGGTTTCTGTCTACGGTCCGTCAACCCCTATAATTAGGAGGTATTTAGAGACATTGCCACCGATAACTAAACTCTAAACTGAACGGTTCGTTAGTTTGGTCGTTTTTCTTGACGAGAGACAAAGGATAGGAGGGGGCGGGGAAGTCTCCAGCAACGCCCACACGCCTCGAGCTCTCTGCCGCCGGTCGGAATCAGACCGCGCGGCTGTCCCGAGCTCTGCCTCCCGTCAGCCCGCCCGAAGGTCTGCTGCCGAGGTCTGATTCCCTCCGTTGAGGCCGACGCTGTCGACTTATCGTGTGTGCTGATTCGTGGTCACGGTTGACCTTCGGCTTGTTGGGAGGTGAGTGAGGAAGGCGTGGATGTGCCAGTGGGGGAGGGAAGGTGAGCTCGCCCCACATATGGCAGATCCAGGTCGCGTGCGTCGCCTTCGAGCACAGACTCCCGTTTCGATCTGATATGCCCCCCACCGCTATCTGATTTAATCCCCATTTTGATTAATCTGCTTATGCTTTCCCCATCTTAATTCGCTGTCGGGATGGTACGATGAGGTAGCTCGGGGTGGAGACCTTGCAGAGATTGACTCAACGGGCACTGCTTGGAATTACTTCTAGGCAGAAGCGGAGAGAAGCGCCGGCACGAGGGCAGCAAGGCCACGGCGGCCGACACGCTCGCCCTCTCCGCTCCGGCCTCCGGGAGACCTCCACGTCCTGGCCTCCGTGACCTGCTCCTCCCTAAACGGCCTCAACTTTTGGAATCCCTGCCATCCACACCCTGGGCCCTGGCTACCGGCACCGCCGCCGTTCCCCAAGCTCTACCTCCCAGCCGCACTCTGCCGGAATCCATCTGCTGAGGTGCGAGCATAGTGAATTCCGTTTGATTCTGTTCGGGAGAGGCGAGCTGTGCAACCTCCATTCTGTTACTTTTTTTAGTAATGAATTGAGGAACACTGTTTGTGAAGCATAGCTCGATCTCTTAGATTTCAACAATCTAACTATACGCAGTTCGCTATGCTCATATGATAAAGGAATCGGAAATTTCTGGAAAATCTGACTGCTACTATATGCAATTCGCTAATTAGAGGAAACTAAACTCCCAGTCCCTCGGTACTAAAAGAATGTCGCAAATTTGTCTAAATTTCGATAATCTATATACTAGATAATAAATACGTTCGAATTTAGACAAACCTTCGACAACTTTTTCAAAATAGAGGCATTAATATATTTTGTTAATCCCATTACTTATACACTCAAGCTTTCCTGCTTAGGCATGTTGCCATGGTTATTCCGATATGTCTTTTGGATTTATTGTTTTAATTATTATGCTGGAACATAGACTATGATAAAATTTTATAGCGTCAGCCATGCAAATGGATGTTTTATTGTTATTAGGTATAGATTTCTGTAAAACTTGTGTGACCCGAGACATTGCTCTGAACCTGTCGGGGATATGTCTCTCTGAATCTCTCGCCAGAGGCCATGGGTGGAGGCCAGAGATCAGAGCCTCTGGGTGGTGCGACCTGCTACGTGTGATGCTAGCTTGAGACGGAAGCAATTTTATCACCTTCCTCCATTGATTCTCCGCAAAGCACATGACAAATTAAGAAAGTTATATCTTATTAATTTGAGTAAGAAAATATTGAGACCAAACAAAGCTTGACTTTCTTTTTTTTCAGCATGGCAAACGAAATTGCAGAACACCATGTCAGGTTAACACATAAACTTTAACAACCTGGTGGCTTGCAATTCAGGTATGGATATGAAATGTACCTTTAAATCAGAACGCAGATTATGAATATCATGTCAAGATACATATAGTATATATGTTTCTTTTGCCATGAAAGTCCATCGTTGGAATAAAGCTATCTAATTAAAATATACATTCACATGTTCTATATCGGAGAAACTAACCTTTGCGGCTGTTGCTTCTACTGAATTTGGGTGAGGGTGAGTGTGAGGTTGGTTCTAAACTTTTGATCAGCCTATGGGCGCTGGTGTCTCTCTTTCAAATTTTCTCACCCGTCTGCTAATATATCATGTTTTAGGAGCACATGTGTGGCATATTGACAGTTCACTGTAATATAAGCTCGCTACTTCACTCATTGTCCAAGAAATTCAGGTTTTTTGTTCACAAATTTCACTATTTCTATTCATAGAGTGTTTCTATCTACATCAAAATCAAATTCTTCTGGTCTAAAGAATATTCAATGAAAATCGCTCGATTCTATGGTCACAACTTGCTTTTCCGCGGCAACGCGCGGGCATTGTGCTATTTGGACTAAAACATTTTCGGATTGCAAGTTGTGAGACTAATATTGCTCAATTTACTGTGAAACGAAAACACAACCATAGCGCAAGTTGTAGGACTAAAAATGTATATACCTCTAATTTTAACTAGTAAGATCGTTGCTACTCTGGTCAGTACCGTGTAGTATTACTGACACGAATGGAGAAGGACGAAAAAACAGTGACCGTAAAGCAAAATAAGAAATGCGCATCCAGGGAATCGAACCCTGGTCAGTACCGTGGGAGGGTACTATGATACCACTACACCAGATGCGCTTGATGGTATTATAACCAACGCATCATATAAATACAAGCGTATAATATAATCGTAGACATTTGAACAACGCTTATGTTTGCATATGTTATACTACTAGTAGTATCGATCGAGTCGTGCGATTGGACAACAATGCAGCGATTTCTTTTCAGATTAGTCCGTGTGGAGATCCACATCAGGAGCCAAGTAGCTTGTTGGAGTGACGTATGATGCGGATGTGTTTTAGGTTTGCACTTGTTTGATGCTTGACGGAGATGATGCAGTACTGACAGACAAGGAAGGGATGGGATATGTGCATGGTGCTCCTAGCTTTTTGCGGTGAGTCGACACCTCGATGGAGTAGTCATGGAGCAGATGGGATCCAAATGTTAGTCCGGCCGGTTTGTTTCACCAAGAAACAACATGTTAGGCCAGGACAGGAGGATGTCCACCAGCTGATGAAAGCAGTGCATAGGTGCAAACAAAGCTCCATGTCAACACTCGATCGCTTTGTTTTTTATAAGCAAGAGAGGTCTTCAGTATCCCGTTTCCGATTCTGGAAACCATAATAAACGTAATGGTAAACGTGATGGTAAGCAAATCCTAATTCAAAATAGTTGAGAAGTGCCGTAGTATAGCAGCTTCGACGAGGAGTTTAATATCTACTCCTGACTGCTGAGGCTTCTGTAGCAACACGATATATATAGGGTTTATTATTCATATCAACAATGTTAATAAAAGATAACTTAATCATCCTGACTGCTGAGGCTTCTGTGGCTTGCCTTGCCTCAGTGTCCAGTACACACCTACGCAGTTCGACCGTACTGTAGAAGAAAACAAACCATGCATATATGCAGGTCCGGTCTCTTTCGCGCGATAAGCATGTCGTGCTGATCCCATGAACGGCACAAGCCAATTGCATATCCAATTGGGCGCACACTCAGCTCCGGCCTATGTACTTGAGCTTAAGTGGAGTGTCTCTCCAAGCAGCAGAAATTAAAATAAAGAAGTGGATTACAAAACCTCAGCTCTCAAACGCTGGCGTTTCGCTGTCTCCTTCTTGTAGGTGAGACACCGACGTGATCGACAATCATATATATGTGGCTTTGTTTGGTCTGTTAGGTGATTAGGTATATAACCTGACACAGTAAGACACCAAACGACTGATCAGTCTACGTGTGTGTGCTTCGACTTTATCGTGATGGGATGTACTTCGTCCACATTCGATGGACTTACGTTAGCGGTAGCTAGTATTCCCTCCGTTTGTAAATATAAGATGTTTTAGATTTGTGAATGAGATGTATCTAGACACCTTTTAGTGTATAGGTTTAAATGAATCTAGACACTAAAAGGTGTCTAGATACATCTCCTTCACAAACCTAAAACATCTTATATTTCTAAACGGAGGGAGTACTGACCAACGGCCTCTTTTGATTCAAGGGAGTTTGGTAACCTCCCATTCATAATAAGTGTCGGCAATTTACTATAAATTTTGATTTAAAATTATTATAAATGCTCTTATGTGAGTTGTTTGATTCATGTGATCAAATCTTATAGAAATAAAAAATAAGGCTTTTGTTTGTATTACATTCTATTGGAATATTTTCATTAACTTAAGATACTGGAAATGTTAGAAGTAAAAAAATCATGCCATAAATGCCTACGATAACAATGAGATTAATTTTAAATTAAGGAAGATATGTTGGCATGCTATGAATTCAAAAATTGTGATACATTTTATGTTAGGATGAAGTAGAACTACCTCCGTTCCAAAGGAAGATGTATAAGTTTTTCCTGAAGTCAACCAATGTAAATTTTGACCAACCTTATAGAAAATTCTGTTGAAAACTATGATAATTTTGAAGATATAATATGAAAATGCATATCATGATGTATATGATGACATTTATTTGGCATGGCACAATGACAAGTGAATACTAAATAGGTAGGCTCACCAGGTGCAGACGGCCAGACAAGAGGCTTATGGCTGCCCCTCCCTGATGGGATTATGCAAGGAAGACCCGGGGTGGCTAATGCCTTAGGCGGTCTAGCCAAGTCTAGAAGAAATACAGTGTACCGTGTACGTGGCTTATGCCAGTTGTTTGATTTGTAGGATTAAATCTTATAACAAGTAAAAAAACAAGGCTTTCGTTTTTGAATTACATTCTATTGGAATATTTTTCAGGGGTGTAACCAAATAAACTTTGAAATTTTTAATCATGTAGAAAGCAAGCGGGCATGATATTTCAATCTTGCATTTCTCCATGTTGATAGGTTTTGGTAATCCAGCAAACCAAACAGGCACTATTTCTATTTTTCAATGAGAAATGTTAGTTGCTAGCCCGGGTTGCGCTTTAGTTCTATGATACAAGTAGTATATTTTTCTACTCGCTACATAGCACCGAAGATTTCAAATGTACACCAACTTGTCTCTTCTATGTAAGATCAATTATGAATTTAAAACCATAAAATCTGAATGTTAAAAGTGAAAAATTCATGCCATAAGTGCCTACCAAAACAATGAGAACTAATCTTAAATTGAGGAAGATATAAATGTTGTATATGGCGTGCTATGAATTAGAAAATTGTAATACATTTTGTTATACGTTAAAGTAGTCGTCCCTTTAGAAAATAAAATATTTCATCTAAGAAAAAAATGATATGCAGAATTTTTACAATGCTCTTTCTACCAGTTAACAGAATATTTAGTGCACACTATGAAGGGAATATGCCTTAGAGTAAAATATAAGATGGCATATTTCATGAAGTTTATGATTAAGTTTTATATCATGATATAACTGTATTGATAGAAAAACATCAATACACGTGTGATATACAACCAAACAGTAGTTCCCAGTAAAACTCTAGTCACTAGTTCATTGGTTAATTGATGATCAAAGGTTTCCTGATCATGAAGGTGCCTCGGCCCCTAACTGACAATAAGATCATTTTATTGGAGAATGAGATGGTAAACGTATATAGGGTTTGCAGCATGGAAAACAAAAAAAAATTCTATCACGGGAACACACAAAGCCAAGATATAATCTACGAGATCGGTACAACGAGATTGTAGAGAACTAACCCTCAAAGATCCAAAGCGTTTAACGAGATTCAAATCTCGTGGTTGATGTAGTCGGTCACTTGCCGATCTGAAGATCGCGTAGACGATCCTTCCGGTGCCACATTCCGGCAGCGCTTCCGCAGTCGGTCACACGTACGATAGTCGATGAAGACCTTCCTCTCTCTTGTTCCAGCATGGCAGCGGAGGTTGTAGATCTCCTCGGAATCCCATCAGCATGATGGTGTGGTGGTGGTGGTGGAGGAGGAGAGATTTATGCAGGGCTTCTCCTAAGGCAGAGTAGTGCGGTGGAGGAGAGAGGGCTGCAACGGCTAGGGTTCTAGGCGCCAGGGGACAAGGTACCAAGGGGGCACCCTAGCCCTCCTTATATGGGAGAGGGGGCGGCGGCCAAGGCCCCCTTGCCCTAGCCGAGTTGCTCCCCAACTCGTCTAGGAAGGGGAGACTCCTTCCCCAACTCGGCTAGGAAGAAGGGGAGTTGTAAACTTCCCTTTCAAGTTTTCCCTTTCCTTCCCAAACTATGATTTGACTTTTCAAACTAGGGTTTGACCCTACATTTCTAGTGCTTGGCCGAGTTGGCCTAGGGTTTGGTGCGGCCAGCCCCTTAGGGCATGGTGCATTCAAAGTGCCCCCTCCCGGGGTGGTGGACCTTCCAAAACATTCTAGAAGCTTCTGGTTAAAACACCGAAAACATTTCCGAACCCTGGAAATTGACTTTCCATATATGAATCTTATTCTTTGAACCATTCCGGATGTCCTCGTGATGTCTTGTATCCAATCCGAGACTCTGAACAACATTTGGTCTCCAACTCACATTCCATATCTACTCAAACAATATTGAATCCTTAAGTGTGTCTCCCTACGGTTCGTGAACTATGCAGACATGATCGAGACACCTCTCCGGATCAATAACCAATAGAGGGATCTGGAAATCCATATGGCTCCCACATATTTATATGATGACTTCGTGATCAAATGAACCATTTACATACGATATCGATTCCCTTTGTCGCGCGATACTTTACTTATCCGAGGTTTGATCGTCGGTATCTCTATACCTAGTTCAACTTCATTACCAATAAGTACTCGTTACTCATTCTGTGATATGACATCCCTTGTGACCTAGTCACATGCTTGCAAGCCAATTGGATGACATTCCACCGAGAGGGACCAGAGTATATCTATCCATCATATGGATGGACAAATCCCACTCTTGATCCATGTGCTTCAACACATACTTTTAGAATACCTAATGCCACTTTTATAACCACCTAGTTACGGAAGTGGTGTTTGATGTCATCAAAGTATCCATCCGGTGATGGTGATTAACATGATCTCATGGTCGAAGGATTATGTTACTATGTATTTGAAAGCTTGTAGCAAACGAACTCTAAATGACTTGATCTTATGCTATGCTATCTATAGGAGTGTGTCCATCACATCATTCTCCTAATGACATGATCTTGTTATTAATAACATCGTATGTCTATGATCAGGAAACCATGATCATCTATTAATCAATAAGCTAGTTTAACAAGGGGTTTACTAGGTACTCTTTTATGTTTACAAAACACACAAGTATTAATGTTTCTGGTTAATACAATTATAGCATGTTATGCAAACATTCATCATAACACACAAAGATATAATAATAACCATTTTTATTATTGCCTCTTGGGAATATCTCCAACAGTCTCCCACTTGCACTAGAATCAATAATCTAGATTACATGGTAATATACCTAACACCCATGGTGTTTTGGTGTTGGTCATGCTTTGCCCTAGGGAGAGGTTTAGTCAATGGATCTGCCACATTCAGATATGTGTGTACTTTGCAAATCTATATGTCACCATCTTAGACATCCTTGCGAACAGCATGAAAATGTAACTTGATATGCTTCAGCATCTTGTGTGACCTTGACTCCTATGCATTGGCTATGGCACCCAAGTTGTCACAATAGATGGCCATTGGGTCCAATGCACCAAGAACCACACCAAGATCCGTAATGATATCCTTCATCCATATCGCCTCTTGTGAAGCCTCTGAAGCAGCTATGTATTCTGATTCAATTGAAGATCTCGCCACAACGCTTTTCTTAGCACTCCTCGAGCTCACTGCTGCACCATTCAAAGTAAATACGTATCCAGACTATGACTAGCATCAGTGTAACCATTTACAACGAGCTCTTCATCACCTCCATAAGAAAGAATCATATCCTTAGTCCTTCTTAAGTACTTTAGGATATTTTTGACCGATATCTAGTGATCCACTCCTGGATCACTTTGATATATATCTGCTAGTCAGACTAACAACATATGCAATATCTGGTCTTGTACACAGCATGGCATACATGATAGAACCTATGGCTGAGGCATAGTTTTTTTATCATCCTCTCTCTATCTTCTTCTGTAGCTAGACTTTGAGTTTTACTCAAGGTTGTATTGGGCAACATGGGCAAGAACCCTTTCTTGCTTTCTTCCATTCCAAACTTCTTTAGAACCTTGTCCAAGTATGTACTTTGTGAAAGCTCTATTAAGCGTCTTGATCTATCTCTATTAATCTTGATGCCTAAAATGTATGCAGATTGGCCAAGATCCTTCATTGAAAAACTATTATTCAAATAGTATTTGACACTTTTAATAAGTTCTATGTCATTCCCAATCAACGATATGTCATCCACATATAGTACTAGGAATGATATAGAGCTCTCACTCACTTTCTTGTAAATACAAGCTTCTCCATAAGTTTGTATAAATCCAAAGTTTTTGATCACCTTATCAAAACACTGATTCCAGCTCCGGGATGCTTGCTTCAATCCATAAATGGACCATTGAAGTTTGCATACCTTTTTAGCATATTTATGATCGACAAAACCTTTGGGTTGTACCATATACAACTCTTCTTCAATGTCACCATTGAGGAACGCCGTTTTGACATTCATCTGCCATATCTCATAATCATAATATGCAGCGATTGCTAACAAAATCCTCACAGACTTTAGCTTCGCTACCGGTGAGAAAGTCTCATTGTAGTCAACTCCTTGAATTTTTCGGAACCCTTTTGCGACAAGTCGAGATTTACAGACGGTTACATTACCATCATCATCTCGTTTCTTCTTGAAAATCCATTTGTTCTCGATAGCCTTGCGGCCATCTGGTAAGTTCACCAAAGTCCACACTTGGTTTTTGATGACCCACAAGTATAGGGGATCGCAACAGTCTTCGAGGGTAGTATTACCCAATTTATTGATTCGACACAAGGGGAGTCAAAGAATACTTGCAAGCCTTAACAACTAAGTTGTCAATTCAGCTGCACCTAGAAATAGTTCTTGCTCACAGAAGTTTATCAGTAGCAATAGTTTGTAGTAGCAACAGCAAAGCAACAACAGCAGCAAAATAGGAGCAATAGTAATAGTAGTAGCAAACAGTAGGATATGAGTGCGGTAGGCATAGGGATAGATGGATGGGCGTTGCATGGACGAGTCTAAACATGTAACTTCAAGATCTAGGGCATTGCAGATAAATAAGAATAAACATCCAAGTACTAAACAATCATAGGCATGTGATCCATATATAGTCATGCGTGCTCGCAATGAGAACTTGCACAACATCTTTTGTCCTGCCAGCCCGTGGCAGCGGGGCCTCTAGGGAACTACTGGCAATTAAGGTGCTCCTTTTAATAGAGCACCGGAGCAAAGCATTAACTGTCACATCCCAAATTTTAGATTTGGTGCTGCATATCATACATGTCATTGCATCATGAGCATCATTGCAAAAAAATTAGTTTCAAACTTTTTGTCAAAATCTCATTTGCATGCCTTTGTCACATACACTTGATTGCTTGCTTTCTACCTTGCATCTGTTAGAAATAATTAGTTTAGTTGTTTGGAAGGAACATGTACGTAGAGGGTTCCGACACGAACCCGTAGCACTTTGAATCGCATCAATCGGAGCTACGGTTCAAAAGTTACAGTGGACTGAATTTTTGGTTAAAATCTAGACAGTTTCAGACAGAAGTTTCATTTAAGAAAATGTCCTAGGAAAAAGAAAAAAAAGAAAAAAAAGGGAAAACAGTGCATCGCGCGTGCCGGCAGCCCACGCAGCCACGGCCCACCCAGGGCCCCGCTACCGTGCTAGCACCAGCCGCGAGTCGGGCGGCAGCTAGCACACGCCGCGCACGCTGCCAGCAAGACGACGCCGCAGCCGGCCCACTCTCCCCTGTGCCACTGCTAGGCAGGCCCCGCATTTTAGCTTCTTCCCAGGAGCGTGTTCGTTCCGGACTCGAAAATAACCGCACGTTCGTGCTGAAAATCCGCGACGATACCGAACCCCCGCGAATGACTGTTGCCCCTCTTAACATCCCTAGTTTCCCCTCTTCGAAATGTTGGAGATATGCCCTAGAGGCAATAATAAATGTAGTTATTATTATATCTTTGTGTTTATGATAAATGTTTACATTCATGCTATAACAGTATTAACAAGGAAACATTAATACTTGTGTGATTTGTAAACTAAATTAGAGTCCCTAGTAAAGCCTCTTCATAATACTAGCTTGTTGGTTAATAAATGATTGTGGTTTCCCTATCATGAACATTGAGATGTTATTAACAATAAGATCATATCGTTAGGAGAATGGTATGATGGACATACTCCTATAGATAAGCGTAGCATAAAGATCAAGTCATTTTAATAGTTCAATTGCTATATGCTTTCTGATACATAGTAACCTAATTCCTTCGACCATGAGATCATGCTTATCACCATCACCGAAAGGATGCTTTGATGACATCAAACACCACATCGTAACTGGGTGGTTATAAAGGTGGCATTGAGTGTTCAGAAAGTATGGGTTGAGACACATGGATCAAGAATGGGATTTGTCCATCCATATGACGGATAGATATACTCTGGGCCCTCTCGGTGGAATGTCATCCAATTGGCTTGCAAGCATGTGACTGGCTCACAAGGGATCACATATCACGGGAACGAGAAAAGAGTACTTATCAGTAACGAGGTTGAACTAGCTATGCAGAGATACCGACGATCAAAACCTTGGATAAGTAAACTATCGTGAGACAAAGGGAAATTGGTATCGTATGTAAGTGGTTCATTCGATCGCAAAGTAATCGTAGAAATATGTGGGAGCCATATGAATTTCCAGATTCCTCTATTGGTTATTGTTCGGAGAAGTGTCTCGATCATGTCCGCATAATTCACGAACCGTAGGGAGACACACTTAAGGATTCGATGTTGTTGAGTAGTTATGGAATGATGAGTAAGAGACCGAATGTTGTTCGGAGTCTCGGATGGGATCCGGGATATCACGAGGAGATCCGGAATGGTCCGGAGAGTAAGATTCATATAAGGAAAGTCCTGTTTCGGAGTTGGAGAATGATTCTGGTGTTTTCATCAGGAATGTTCTAGAAGGGTCCGGAAGGTCCGGCACTCCGGAGGGGAAGGGTACATGAATGTGTCATAACAAGTTGGAATGGTTGCATCATGTACTAGATGTCATCGCTGAGCAAAATAAGGGATAAATCAAATCCTAGTTTGAAAAGTCAAACGCCAATTTGAAAAGTCAAACGACAAGTTTGCTTGGTGGAGGGAGAGTAGGAAACCTACTTGGGGAGGAAGTCCTCCTCCCTCCACCGCCGGACAAGGAGGCCGAGTTGGGGGAGGACTCCCTCCTCCCAACCGGTGCCCTCCCGTCTATATAAGGAGGGGCAGGGGTGCCCCTCTAGATACACCTTGCCCCACCAAAACCCTAACCCTAGCCGCCGGTCCTCCTGCAGCCGCCGCCGCCCTAGGGTTTGCCCTAGCCGCCGACTTGGGGCTCTCCCCTTGCCCTAGACGCCGTCCTATCCCTCTCTCCTTGGTGCCTCTAAACCATAGATCGCCAAGGCCTCTCTCATAGTCCACCATACTCGCTCCGGCTTAAGGCGAAGCCCTGCGAGATCTCCCCTCTACTTCTGGTACCACGCCGTCGTGCTGCCGGAATCACGAGGAGTGTGCTACAACCTCTGCTGCCTACTGGAACAAGGGAGAGGAAGGTCTTCATCGAGTACCGAACGTGTGACCGACTGCGGAAGCGCTGCCGGAACGCAGCGCCGGAAGGATTGTCTACACGATCTTGAGATCGGCAAGAGTACGACTACATGACCCACGAGAATCCGCTCTCGTTAAACACTTTGGAATCTTCGAGGGTGAGTTATTCCATCGACTCGTTGCTACAATCTAGTAGATAGATCTTGGCTTGTTTGTTTGTATGCGGTAGAAATTTTTTGTTTTCCATGCTACGAACCCCTACAGTGGTATCAGAGTCGTGTCTATATGTAGATTTGTTGCACGAGTAGAACACAATGGTCATTGTGGGCGGTGGTGCTTTTATTATCAATTGCTTCTTGTGTACTTTGCATCTTGCGGTATGATGGGATGAAGCGGCTTGGGCTAACCTTACATGACATCGTTCATGAGACTTGCTCCACGCTCAACATGCAACTTGTATTGCATAAGTGGCTTTGCGGGTGTCTGTCTCTCCCATTATAGTATAGATCCAATTTACAACGGGCACTTGATAGTTCAAACATCAACGTTGTGGTTCTTGTTCGTAAGTTAGATCGACACTTATTGAAAGCCCCAAACCACGTAAAATATGCAAAGAAATTAGAGGCGTCTAACTTTGTTTTGCAGGGGTGTGATGTGATGTGATATGGCCATGATTGTGATTATATTTGATGTATGCAATGTTCCTTATTGTAAGTTGGCAACCGGCAGGAGCCATATGGTTGTCTTTAATTTCTGTTAAGACCCGCGTGTCTATTCAAAGTAGTTGTAATAGTTGAAGCTGGTGGACGACAATCATGGAGCTGCGTCATTGACCTTGATGCAATGCCGGTGATGATGGAGATCATGTTCGTGCTTGAAGATGGAGATCGGAAGCACAAAGAAGAAAGCACAAAGAAGAAAAGCCATATCATATCACCTAGCCGCCAGCCTAGCCCTCTCTCCTTGGTGCCTCTAAACCCTAGATCGCCAAGGCCTCTCTCATAGTCCACCATACTCGCTCCGGCTTAAGGCGAAGCCCTGCGAGATCTCCCCTCTACTTCCGGTACCACGCCGTCGTGCTGCCGGAATCGCGAGGAGTGTGCTACAACCTCCACTGCCTGCTGGAACAAGGGAGAGGAAGGTCTTCATCGAGTACCGAACGTGTGACCGACTGCGGAAGCGCTGCCGGAACGCAGCGCTGGAAGGATCGTCTACACGATCTTGAGATCGGCAAGAGTACGACTACATCACCCACGAGAATCCGCTCTCGTTAAACACTTTGGAATCTTCGAGGGTGAGTTATTCCATCGACTCGTTGCTACAATCTAGTAGATAGATCTTGGCTTGTTTGTTTGTATGCGGTAGAATTTTTTTGTTTTCCATGCTACGAACCCCTACACGAAAGCCCCCAAGAACCATCTACTAAGGCGCCGCCAATCCACGAGGATTTCTCGCCGGAGTACGACATCACCGTCGCTGCCATTACCATTGGTGAGGATGCATTCTAGCTACACCGGCCACCCCCTATCACCCCAATGACCCTCTCGTCTCTTCCTCGTTCGGAAACGTCGCCTTGACCCGTTCTCTTTGCCGCAGGTCCTCTAGAGCAAGCTCTCGAGGTCGCCGGAGAAACCACCTCGCCGTCCACCTCCAGCCGCCTCCTGCCACCGCTTGAGGAATTGAGGGTAGCAGCCCGAGCAACCCTGTGACCGCCCCCTACTGAACCCCGCCGCACCCTTCCCTGCCGCTAGAGACCGCCGGAGAATTCGCCACCGTCATCGCCAAGCCGCTGCCACCGTCGTCGACCACCTAGGTGAGCACCGGCGCTTGTAGCCCTCCGATCTATGATGGACGGCCCAGATGGCCCGTGGACCGGTGCTTTGACCGCTGATCAGTTAGCGACGTGCCACGTCAGCGTGAGGAAAAGTGAGCTGACTTTGACTGTTTAATTAAACCGATTTTAAGTTTGCAGAAATTAGCAGAAACTTGTAAAATCCATAGAAATTAAACTACTTGGCCAAAAATTGCAAATAAGATACTGTTGGATTCAGTTTTTCACGTAGGAATATTACTGTACAGTTGTTTCAGACTTTCACAGCAAGGTTTTTCCGTGATTAATTAAATGGTTTAATCGCCTATTTAGAGTAATAAATTCATAGGAAAAGTTCTACAACTCAGAAAATAAAAAATGAAGTGTCCCTGGAATCATTAGAACAAGTAGATTCTGTTTGTGAATTAAAAAGGTAACCTTACTGTACTGGAAGTTGCAGAAACACTTAAAAGTCTTTCTGGAGTATTTTAATTGTATAAAAAGTTCTATAAATCCTTTTTGAGTGATTACAGTTGGTACTAGTTCTATTTTAGGTTGCCTACGCAGTAGTTATTTTTCCAATATTTTACAAACTAGTTGACAATAGCGGTTTAATAATTGGACTAGAGCTCCATTATTTGGCAATTTAAAGTTGCATGTTTTTATTTTCCATGCTTATAAATGTTTTCCAGCATGCATACAGTAGGTATACTGAACAAAGGTTATAGAATGCTACTGAGGCCTTTTCAACTTGTCATGCATGCATCTTGCATTGTTATATTTGTATATGATTGTTTATGTGTTGCAAATGTGTATCGTGTAGATTGTGACGAGTGCAACACTTGCTTCTGTGAGGACTGTACTCTCGACTCCTACCGTCAAGGCAATTAGTTGCTATTTTGATCATGAATTTTTCCTACTATTTTACCTTGTGCATTTGTAGTGTATTTTTGTAGCTACATGTGTAGGTATTACTATGTTATGCTATGTACTATGTATTGTGGTAGGGAAATCCTTTGTAGTTGAGCTCCCGTATGGTAGATGTGCTTATCATTGCTGTAGATGCGAGAAAGGGATCATGCTTTGGTAAAGTAAATGTTTTTTTCTACCAAAACAACATAATGTCAATGAACTACCTGAGCGGAGTGGCTGGATTAGTCATCGGAGTGTGAATAATGGTGGGGAATGCCGCCCAGGGCACTAAGAAGGATTAGTTATCTTTATTCCAGTAGCTTACGTGTGCAAGCATGTGCCAATAAGAAATGAGTGGCTGGTTGGACTCAGTAGGTCGTGGTGCCCCGAACCTAGCGTAGCCAGAGATGTAGTGAATGGTAGGTTGGGACCGGTGCACAGTGGGGTTTGGGGATCTACTTCCCGAACGGTCTCTTCTTGGGCTTCTCCCTATCGTCACACAATATGCATGTGGTGGTACGAGCTGGGTTGTCCAAGTCACATGGGTAAAGTGTACTAACCCCTCCAGGGTGTATGATCTAAGTGCTTAGCCGTGTCCCCGGTTATGAAAAAATGAGTTGCTTGATATTGATACTATGACATATTCTTGCTCATCCTTATTTCTTGATTTCTAAAACTTGATGGGTGAACTTAATGGGTTGTTGTGAATCAAAATTGGTTTAACAAAGTAGGACAAAGTGTTTAAAAAATGCAAGCCATCCACAACTCCACCAGCCAAATAAGCATGTAGTTGCTAAGTCTATTGTCTCCCTATTTGGCGCTACTTGTCATACATTCCATGTATTGACCCTTCGGGGCTGCTACGTTTTATGTTGCAAGATATTTCGACTCTGATTGATCAGCTAGGTCGCGGTACTTCACTCTGCACTTGTTTGATTATGGGAAATTTAGAGATTGAAGGAGTTATTTATTTATTTATTTTTGATACTTGAATAAGTTTGAGCTAGCCTTGGAGCTAAGATTTATTGTAATAAATGTATACTCTGGATCTTTGTTATTTATGATACACGTATATTTTACTTTTTTATTCATCTAAGTTCTATGTAAGCCAATGAACCAATCCAGGGATTGGCAAGTTGCATAGAAGCTACAGTCTTTTTCAGGACTGTAGTGTTACAAATGGTATCAGAGCATGTGTGTCGATTGTAGGATCATGACCTAGGTTGGAATAGGAAGCCATAGAATTACTAAAGCTTATATTAACTCTGTCTTTCAACTTATGACTTTCACTCTCATAAATCTTTATCATTTGCTATTCTCACACTTCCCTCTTTTAATTGATAGATGGGAGAGGTCAGGACTGAGTATGCTGGGATCGAGTCACCAATGCCATTTGCAAGACAGTTGGGACAGCTCTCACAGTCATTGGGCTTGCCGCTGCCCATGTTCAAGGGAAGAAGGCTATGTACCTATGGATATGGCAAGGACGCCTGGGAGATCACCACTATCATCTTCAGGGATTTCACCTTGCCAAACCCTGTGCATCTGGTCTACACCAAGCGGTATTGCAACTAGGAGCTTGGAATAAACTTGGCCCTACATGAAGCCCTGTCATGCCAGTGACATCTTGTTCGACACCTGCTGCCAGAAGACTCCCCTTACCGTGACTACGAAAGGCGTGATGAGAATGGGAACGTTGTGGTTACCCCGGGCAACAGGAACAACATGCCGCCCCGTCGGAGGCACATGGAGGATATGGAGGTGGAGAATGGAGTCCTAGCTGAGAAGGTGATGATGGTAAAGGAGATAGAGGATTTTGCCAGCAACGGTCTAGTGGTCCAAGGACAAGAAATTGAAACCTTACACGATGATGTGGATGTTCTGGAGCATGCACTTATTGGCATGGATGCGACCATAGGACAGCTAAATGGAGCCGTCCAAGAGAAGGATGAGACCATAGCATAGTTGAATGGGACCGTCCAGGGGAAGGATCAAGCCATAGAGTAGCTGCAAGGGACCGTCCAGGAAAGGGATCAGACTATTGTTGATATGGTAGCTCAAATTTCCGCTCTCCAAGCTCAGTTGAATCCACCACCTGATGATGACAACAATGGAGAGGATGGTAATAATGATTATGACGAAGGGAACAATGATGATGATGAGGAGGAGGAGGAGGATGGAGGCAATGATGGTGGAGGAGATGAAGCAGTTGCTGAACCAGTAGAAGATGAGGAAGAAGAGGATCCTGAAGAGGTGGATTTTGATGTCTCCAGCGAGGATTCAGGGGAGGTGTATACGCCACCACCATGGATGGTTCGTGGAGCGAAGTGTCAACGCATGAACGCAGGGACCTACTGCAACCTCTTCATGAAGTAGTTAGATGGCCACCAATTAGTCTTTGTTAGGATACACCGTTAGTTTAAGGCCTCGATCAATGTAAAAATTAGTTGCTGTTAGTTTAAAGTGTTTAGGATACTCTATTGTGTACTCTAAAGTTCCAGGATTATTTGTGTGAATTTCTAAATGAGTTATGGCAAAGTTTTGGTTGAAATCCGTGATTTTCCTGCTGCTGACCCTGCTGTACTGTACAATTTTTCATGTTTTATTGGTAACTGGGAAAAATCTGAAAAAATTCGGTTTCGTGCGAAACTTCCTGTACTATATGTACAAAAATCAGCAAAAATTTCTGACGAGCTTAAGTTAGGCAGAAAAATTCGTGAACAGTGCTAGACTGTTCTGCCAGATTTCTATTTTGTGCTTTTGTTGGCCTATTTATGGTTGTAATTGTTGGCCTATTTTGTGAACGCCTCTAAAACTATTTCAGTAGCTGTATACTGTTAGGATAACCCCTATAACAGTGCTTGCTTGCTAATTTGCTGATGTGATGCTTGTGTGTGGTTGGTTGTGCTTGTTTTGTTGTTGTATGATCATAATGCATGGGTAGAATTTTATTATTCGTAGATGCTCTTTCTAAACTTATATGTGATGAACCGCAGATGCCGCCTCGCCTTCAACCCACTGAGATGGAGCAGCTGATGGCAGCCCAGGCGCATCTAGTGCAGGTGATGACTCAGTTTATGGCTGCCCAGAACAACAACAATAACAATAACAACAACAACAACAACAACAACAACAACAACAACGGGAACAACCAGCCCCAAGGTGATGCACTTGTAAGGTTTCTGAGGCTAAGGCCAGCAAAGTTCTCTACTGCACCTGAACCAATGATTGCTCTCTCCTGGTTGCGTTCGGTGAACAAGGATCTGGTAACTGTTGGATGCACAGATGCTGAAAAGGTGAGGTTTGCTGCTCACCTACTGGAGGGACCAGCTGCTTCTTGGTGGGATACTTTCTAGATAACCCACCCACTGGATACGGTTACCTGGGCCATGTTTGAGGAAGGTTTCAAAACCAACCATTTCTCTTCAGGGGTTCTGAGTCTGAAGAGGAAGGAGTTCTGCAACTTGCGTCAGACCAACCGCACTGTGGCAGAATACATAGAGGAGTTCAACAATCTGTCACGTTATGCTCCAGAGGATGTGGACACTGACTCCAAGAGGAGAGAGAGAGGTTTCTGGATGGTCTCAGTGATGATCTCTCAGTGCAGCTGTTAGTGGTTTATTGCCCAACATTCCAGGAGCTGATGGATAAGGCTCGGATCCTGGAAGGAAAGCAGCAACAAGTGGAAAAGCGCAAGAGTAAGCACACCAGTCACTCTTCTGGCTCACACCACCGTGCTCGCACCTCCTATGATGGACACTCTGGACACTCTAGGCATGGAGGTGATGACCGCGACCACCGCGGAGGTAATGAACATCGCCTTGATGGACACAGGAGCAGCAACCAGCACCGTGGAGGGAACAACCTCCACCACAATGGTCACAAGAACCACAATGGTAGCTCTGGGAGGAACAATGGACACAACTATGTGAGCAAGAAGGACCTCAGTAATGTGGAGTGCTACAAGTGCAAGAAGCTGGGTCACTATGCAAGCACCTGCCCAAAGAAGACTCCAGGAGTTGGACCCAAGATTGGCCCCAACCAGAAGGCTAATGTGAACCATGTGGATGTGGAGGAGATCCGTGATGAGTCATACCTCATGATTGGTAAGTTCCCAGTCGATTCCCATATTGCACTTGCTTTATTTGATACTGGATCATCGCATTCATTCATATCAAGGGCATTTGTGGATAGACATAAGTTACCCACTGAGGCACTAAAAAGGACAATTAGAGTGAGCACACCGGGAGGATAAATGTTAGCTAGTGTGGGTTGTCATGATTTGACCCTGGGAATTGGAGTGCACAGTTTTCCAGCATACCTAGTTGTATTGGAGTCACAGGGACTAGATGTGATACTAGGTATGGATTGGTTGTCCGCGCATGATGGCCAAGTGGATTGTGCATGGAAAGCAATTTCAGTCAGAACTCCACGGGGCACGAGGATTAAGTTTAAATCATCAGCACGTCTTAGGAGTGCCGAGTTGAATTATCTTAAGGGGTTAGCATGGACATAGTACCTGTAGTGAGAGAATACCCCGACATGTTTCCAGAGGAGCTACCAGGGATGCCACCGGACCGTGATGTGGAGTTTCTTATTGACTTAATGCCGGGGACTGGACCAATAGCCAAAAGGCCATGCAAGATGGATGTGGATGAACTAAAGGAGTTGAAGAAGAAATTGAGATAGCAATTGGACAAGGGATTTATTCAGCCCAGCTCGTCGTCATGGGGTGCGCCTGTTCTGTTTGTGGAGAAGAAGGACAGTAGCAAGAGGTTGGTAGTGGATTATCATTCGCTGAATGAAGTGACTATCAAGAATAAGTACCCTCTGCCCAATATAAATGATTTGTTTGATCAGTTGGAAGGAGCAAAGGTGTTTTCCAAGATTGATCTGAGATCATGATATTTCCAACTGAAGATCCGGGAAGAGGACATACCAAAAACTGCTTTCACTACTAGGTATGGTTTATATGAGTATACAGTTATGTCTTTTGGACTAAGGAATGCTCCGGCATATTTCATGACCATGATGAACAAGGTATTCATGGAGTACTCGGACAAGTTTGTGGTAGTGTTCATCGACGACATATTGATATACTCCAGAAATGATGAGGAGCATGAGAAGCATTTGCGGATAATAGTGGAAAAGCTGAGAGAACACAAGCTATATGCCAAATTCAGCAAGTGCGAGTTCTGGTTGAACACTGTTGGATTTTTAGGACATGTGCTGTCGGGAGAAGGAGTCACAGTTGATCCAAGCAAGGTATCATCGATTATAGAATGGGAGGTGCCCAAAAATGTGGGCGATATTCGGAGCTTCTTGGGACTTGCAGGATAGTACAGAAGGTTCATAGAGAATTTCTCCAAGATTTCAAAGCCGATGATAGAATTGTTGAAGAAGGAGAAGAAGTTTGAATGGACCGAGGAATGTGAAGCTAGTTTCGAGGAACTGAAGCATCGCCTAGTGACAGCACCTATTATGTGCTTGCCTGATCTACAGAAGGATTTCCAAGTATACTGTGACGGATCTCGACAAGGTCTGGGTAGTGTGTTGATGCAAGATGGAAGAGTGGTGTCATATTCCTCGCGCCAGCTCAAGCACCACGAGAGGAACTACCCCACACATGATTTGTAATTAGCATCGGTCGTGCATGCACTCAAGGTATGGATACACTATCTGATGGGAAAGCACTGCGATGTATTCACGAACCACAAGACCTTGAAGTACATATTCACCTAGAAAGAGCTGAACATGAGGAAAAGAAGATGGTTGGAACTCATTAAGGATTATGACATGAGTCTGCAATATCACCCAGGAAAGGCAAATGTAGTGGCAGATGCACTAAGCCACAAGGTTTATGCAAATAGACTAAGTGTGGGAAACTTGCCGAGGGATTTGTGCGAGCAATTCAAGAATCTAATATTGGAGGTAGTATCCGAGGAAAAGATTGGAGAAGCTCAGAATAAGGATAGCGACTTGTAGGGAATAAACGAAAACATACCCAAGGGCAAAGCGGAGGGATTTCGAGAGGATGAGCAAGGAACCGTGTGGTATGGTGATTGTATGTGTGTGCCCAACGATCCAGAAATAAGGAAGTTGATTCTTCAGGAATCCCATGACTCGCCATACTCGATACATCTAGGAAATACCAAGATGTATATGGATTTAAAGGAAAGATTCTGGTGGAACAATATGAAGGTGGATATCGCCGAGCATATTGCCTTATGCGATGTGTGTAGTAGAGTGAAGGCTAAACATCAGAAGCCAGCGGGATTACTACAGCCATTGCCGGTACCGGATTGGAAGTGGGATAAAGTGGGGATGGATTTTATCACAGGACTACCCAGGACCAGGTCTGGATATGATTCTATATGGGTAGTGGTGGATCATTTGACCAAGATAGCTCACTTTATACCTGTGAAGACCACTTATATCAGTGCCAAGCTAGCCAGGATCTATATGAACAGGATTGTGTGCCTGCACGGTGTGCCCAAGAGCATTGTGTCATATAGAGGTACTCAATTCACCTCTCACTTTTGGCGCCAGCTTCATGAGTCATTGGGAACCATATTGTAATTTAGCACAACATTCCACCCTCAGATAGATGGACAGACAGAGAGGGTGAATCTGATTTTGGAGGATATGTTGAGAGCTTGCGCTCTGGCTTATGGCTCTAGTTGGGATGAGAATTTGCCCTATGCTGAGTTTTCCTACAACAACAGCTACCAGTCCAGCATCAAGACGTCACCGTTTGATGTGTTGTATGGTAAGAGGTGTAGAACACCATTGCTATGGGATGGTGTAGGTGATCGTCAACTGTTTGGGCCAGATTTGATGAAGGATGCCGAGGAGAAGGTTAGTTTGATTCGGGACAGGCTGAAGGTAGCACAATCGAGGCAGAAGAGCTACACTGATGCCAAGTGCAAGGAAGTGGTGTATGAGATCGGAGATCGAGCATACCTCCGAGTATCGCCACTGCGTGGAATTAAGAGGTTTGGAATCAAGGGTAAGCTGGCACCTCGATTCATAGGACCATACCGGGTCTTAGCATGCAACGGAGAAGTTGCATATCAGTTGGAGTTGCCAGAGGCTCTATCCGCTGTTCATGACGTGTTCCACATGTCCCAGCTGAAGAAGTGTCATCCGGAGATGGTGGATACACCATTGAGAGACACTGTGCCACTAGAGGAGGTTCAGCTGGAGAGTGACTTAACATATGAGGAGAAACCAGTCAAGATACTAGAGACAGCAGAGAGGTTTACCCATACCAAGACGATCAGGTTTTGCAAGGTGCAATGGAGCCACCACATGGTAGAAGAAGCCACTTGGGAGCGAGAGGACGACCTCCGAGAGGACCATCCGCACCTTTTTGCTAGCCGCGTCGAATCTCGAAGACGAGATTCATCTTAATGGGGTTAGTCTTGTTACATCCCAAATTTTATATTTGGTACTGCATATCATACATGTCATTGCATCATGAGCATCACTGCAAAAAAATTCAGTTTCAAACTTTTTGTCAAAATCCCATTTGCATGCCTTTGTCACATACACTTGATTTCTTGGTTTCTACCTTGAATCTGCTAGAAAGAATTATTTTAGTTGTTTGGAAGGCACAGGTGCATAGAGGGTTCCGACACGAACCCGTAGCACTTTGAATCACCTCAATTGAAGCTACGGTTCAAAAGTTACAGTGGACTGAATTTTTGGTTAAAATCTGGACAGTTTCAGACAGAAGTTTCAGTTAAGAAAATGTCCCAGGAAAAAGAAATAAAAAGAAACAAAAAAGGGGAAAACGGCGCACTGCGCGCACCACGTGCGCCGACAGCCCACGCAGCCGCGGCCCACCCGGGGGCCCACTACCATGCTAGCACCAGCCGCGAGCCGGGCGGCAGCTAGCACACGCCGCGCGCGCCAGCAAGACGGCGCCGCAGTCGGCCCACTCTCCCTTGTGCCACTGCCAGGCGGGCCCCACACACCAGCTTCTTTCCAGGAGCGTGTTCGTTCTGGACTCGAACAGAACCACGCTTTCTCGTTGAAAATCCGCGACGATACCAAACCCCTGCGAACGACTGTTGCCCCTCTTAAGATCCCTAGTTCCCCCTCTTCAAAAGCCCCCAAGAACCATCTACTAAGGCGCCGCCAATCCGCGAGGATTTCTCGCCGGAGTACGACATCACCGCCGCCGCCATTACCATTGGTGAGGATGCGTTCTCGCTGCACCGGCCACCCCCTCTCACCCCGATGACCCTCGCGTCCCTCTCTCGTTTGGCAACGTCGCCCTGACCCGTTCTCTTTGCCGCAGGTCCTCTAGAGCAAGCTCTCGAGGTTGCCGGAGAAACCACCTCGCCGTCCGCCTCCATCCGCCTCCTGCCGCCGCTTGAGGAAACGAGGGGGGCATCCCGAGCAACCCCCGTGATCGCCGCCCCCTACTGAACCCCGTCGCCCCCTTCCCCGCTGCCGAAGACCGCCGGAGAAGCCGCCACCGTCATCGCCGAGCCGTTGCCGCCGTCGTCGACCACCTAGGTGAGCACCGGCGCCCGTAGCCCTCCGATCTGTGATGGATGGCCCAGATGGCCCGTGGACCGACGCTTTGACCGCTGACCAGTCAGCGCTGTGCCACGTCAGCGTGGGGAAAAGTCAGCTGACTTTGTCTTTTTGATTAAACCGATTTTAAATTTGCAGAAATTAGCAGAAACTTGTAAAATAAATAGAAATTAAACTACTGGGCCAAAAATTTCAAATAAGATACGATGGATTCAGTTTTTCACATAGAATATTGCTGTACAATTGTTTCAAACTTTTGCAACAATGTTTTGCCGTGATTAATTAAATGGTTTAATGGCCTATTTAGAGTAATAAATTCATATGAAAAGTTCTACAACTCAGAAAATTATAAATGAGGTGTCCCTAGAATCAGTAGAACAAGTAGATTTTGTTTCTAAATTAAAAAGGAAACCTTACTGTACTAGAAGTTGAAGAAACACTTAAAAGGCTTTCTGGAGTATTTTAATTGTATAAAAAGTTCTGTAAATCCTTTTTGAGTGATTCCAGTTGGTACTGGTTCTATTTTAGGTTGCCTACACAGTAGTTATTTTTCCAAGATTTTACAAACTAGTTGACAGCAGTGGTTTAATAATTGGACTAGAGCTCCATTATTTGGCCATTTTAAAATGCATGTTTTTGTTTTCCATGCTTATAAATGTTTTCCATGCATGCATACAGTAGGTATACTGAACAAAGGTTATAGAATGCTACTAAGGCCTTTTCAACTTGTCATGCATGCATTTTGCATTGTTATGTTTGTATATGATTGTTTATGTGTTGCAAATGTGTATCGTGTAGATTGTGACGAGTGCAACGCTTGCTTCTGTGAGGACTATACTCTCGACTCCTACCATCAAGGCAAGTAGTTGCTATTTTGATCATGAATTTTTCCTACTATTTTACCTTGTGTATTTGTAGTGTATTTTTGTAGCTGCATGTGTAGGTATTACTATGTTATGCTAAGTCATATGTATTGTGGTAGGGAAATCCTTTGTAGTTGAGCTCCCGTATGGTAGATGTTCTTGGCATTGCTGTAGATGCGAGTAAGGGATCATGCTTTGGTAAAGTAAAGGTTTTGTTCTACCAAAACAACATAATGTCAATGAACTACCTGGGCGAAGTGGCTGGATTAGTCATCGGAGTGTGAATAATGGTGGGGAATGCCGCCCAGGGCCCTGAGAAGGATTAGTTGTCTTTATGCCAGTAGCTTACGTATGCAACCATGTGACAGTAAGAAATGGGTGGCTGGTTGGACTCAGTAGCTCGTGGTGACCCGAACCCAGCGTAGCCAGAGATGTAGTGAATGGTAGGTTGGGACCGGTGCACAGTGGGGTTTGGGGATCTACTTCCCGAATGGTCTCTTCTTGGGCTTCTCCCTATTGTCACACAATATGCGTGTGGTGGTACAAGCTGTATTGTCCAAGTCACATGGGTAAAGTGTACTAACCCCTCCAGGGTGTATGATCTAAGTGCTTAGCCGTGTCCCCGGTTATGGAAAATTGAGTTGCTTGATATTGAGACTATGACATATTCTTGCCCATCCTTATTTCTTGATTTCTAAAACTTGATGGGTGAACTTAATGGGTTGTTGTGAATCAAAATTGGTTTAACAAAGTAGGACAAAGTGTTTGAAAAAATGCAAGCCATCCACTAGTTGCTAAGTCTATTGTCTCCCTATTTAGCGCTACTTGCCATACATTCCATGTATTGACCCTTCGGGGATGCTACGTTTTATGTTGAAAGATATTCCGACTCTGATTGATCAGCTAGGTCGCGGTACTTCAATCTGCACTTGTTCGCTTGTGGTCAATTTGGAGATTGAAGGAGTTATTTATTTATGTTTGATACTTGAATAAGTTTGAGCTAGCCTTCGAGCTAAGCTTTATTGTAATAAATGTATACTCTAGATCTTCGTTATTTATGATACACGGATATTTTACTTTGTTATTCATCTAAGTTCTATGTAAGCCAATGAACCGATCCAGGGATTGGCAAGTTGCATAGAAGCTACAGTCTTTTCAGTACTGTAATGTTACATTAACACTCTGTGAACACATGTGATCCTCACATCACAGCCATCCCCTCCGGTTGTCCCAAATTTTGTCACTTCGGGACCTTTGGATCCAAACAATGATATGTGTACACAACTTGCAGATAAGATCACAAACAATACTATCATAATGATTCGATAATAAGTCCAGATCTGAGATCATGGCATTTGGTCCCTAGTGACAAGCATTAAGCACAACAAGTTGCAACAAAGTCAAATAGCACTAATAAAGATACTAGGCACTATGCCCTAACAATCTTATTCGATTACATGATAGAACTCATCCAATCCCTACCATCCCCATAGCCTACAACGGGGGATTACTCACTCATGGATGAGGGAAACATTGATGGTTGATGGAGAGGCGTTGGTGATGACGATGGCGATGATCCTCTCCAAATTCCTCGTCCCGGCAAGGTGCCAGAACGGAGTTTCTGGATCCAAATCTTTGCTTCTGGTGGTGGCGGTGTAGCGGAAATGTTTCTGGAAAAATGTCGAACCCCCCTCGGTTTTTAGGTCAAGGGGTAACTTATAGGCGAAGAGGGAGGCCGAGGGGGTGCCTGGGGTGGCCGCACCCCCCTAGGCGCGGTCAGGCCTAGCCCGTGCCTGGAAGGGGAGTGGGCCCCCAGGCCTCCACTCCATCTCGTACTCTGGCTCCGTGGATCTTCTGGTGAAATAGGATTTTTGGCATATTTTCCGAGATTTTTCCTGATAGTTGATTTTCTGCACAAAAACTTGACACCAAGGTAATTCTGCTGAAATAGCGTTAGTCCCTGTTAGTTGTATCCAATCACACAAGTTTAGAGGATAAACAATAGCAAAAGTGTTCGGGAAAGTAGATACGTTTTGGACGTATCAACTCCCCCCAAGCTTAGCTTATTGGTTGTCCTCAAGCAATTCAGTTGAAAACTGAGTGTGATAAAAGAACTTTCACGAACACATTTGCTTCATATGGTGTATATATTCTCAGCACAGGAGTAGATACTTAAACCATTCATAATAAGAAGCATGCAACCAAGTCTACTGATACGTCGGAAACGTATCTATAATTTTTGATGCCCCATGCTTGTTTTATATCATTTGTCTTATGTTTTGTCTACACTTTGAGTTGTTTTTATATCTTTTCTAGAACTAACCTATTAACAAGTTGCCACAGTGCCAGTTGCCTGTTTTCTTCTATTTTTGGTTCCAGAAAGGCAGACAATCAATATTCTCGGAATTGGACGGGACAAAAGCCAAAGTCATTATTTCCCGGAGCAACGCGGAACCACGAAGCAGAGCCGGAGGGGGGACACAGGGTGGCCACACCCCCTAGGCGCGGGCAAGCCTTGGAGGCACCCACAGGGAATGTGGGCCCCCTGGACCCCCACCGACCTTGATTCCTGCGCCTATAAGAAGCCTCCGACCCAAAAATCCTAGGGCATCCATCAGAAGAAATCCACGAAAACCTGTCGGGACGGGGAGATTCGGGGTACAGAAAGTCTCTGTTCCGGCACCCTTTTGGGACGGGGAAGTGCCCCCAGAGCCATCTCCATCGATCTCGATCGCCATCTTCATCACCATTGTTGATTCCCATGAGGAGGGAGTAGTTCTTCCTCAAGGCTAAGGGCTCTACCGGTAGCTATGTGTTCATCTCTCTCTATGCATGATCTTGTGGTCATGATTTGTAATCAAGTAGATCTACCTTGCTACTCAAGTGCTTCATTAGATCTCTGCTCTCCCCATGTGTGTGAAAGTGACAACGTGCATGCCATGGTGTCACTTAGGTTTGAGTCTAGATAAATACTCTGTGTGCTTTAATACATCTATGCTTTTCCCCACGTGTGTGAAAGTGACAGCGTGCATACCGTGTGTGGCACTTTAGCTAGATTGAATATTTGTTATGAGTTATATTTGGAGTTGGATGTCTCTATGAAATTGTGGTGTTTGTTGGAACCATCTAGCGCTCAAGGTGACAGTGTGGGGTTATCTAGATTGGGGAAGGCGGACTTTGAGGAGTGTTGTTATAGCCCTACCATGGATTAGAGTGTCCAACCGGAGAGTAGTTAAGAGTAGTATCATGAAGAGAGGATATTTATATGAGAGAGTGTTCACTAGTGAAAGTATGATCCCTAGGCCTTGTTTCTAAGTATTGAAACACCGTTTGCTACTAGATCTGTTGCATGTTTGCTTGCTTTAGTCTTTATCTCACCGTCAAGCTCTTTTCTGGCACCGTTACCACTTGTATTTCACTATTTCTTCGCCGAACTAGTGCACATATACACCTGACAAGTGTATTGGGTGTGTTGGGGACACAAGAGACTTCTTGTATCTTGATTGTAGGATTGCTTGAGAGGGAATACCTTTGACCACTTCCTCACTGAGTTCAATAAACCTTGGGTAATCCACTTAAGGGAAACTTGCTGTTGTTCTACAAACCTCTGCACTTGGAGGCCCAACAACTGTCTATAAGAATATAAGTGTGTAGACATCAAGCTTTTTTGTGGCGCCATTGCCGGGGAGGAAAGGTAAAAGGCACTCACACACGTTACCCCACGGCAACAGCAAGCCAGAAATCTCTTTTCTGGCGCCGTTGCCGGAGAGGTAAGGTAAAAGGTACTCACATCCTCCGGTGTGAGTGCTCGAAGTTATTTCCTTTAGATTCTGCAATTTTGTATTTTTGTTTCTTGTTTTTACTAGTTAGGCTTAATGGAAAACAACAACAAAAATAGAGATCTCTATAATGTCTATCTTGAGTTAGGACATGAAGTGTTTGAAGAGGAAATTAAAAAACCTATGGAATTCTTTGGACACCATTATTGCTAATGCTATGGAGAAGTCTAAGCTTGGGGAAGCTAGTTTTTATGAAAATGATCTTTTTAGTCCTCCATCTTTAGAGGAGAAAGTTTTCTTTGATGATACTTTACCTCCAATATATGATGATTACAATGATGAGTATGATATTTTTAGTCCACCTACTATTGAGGAGAAAGTTTATTGTGATTACAATATGCCTCCTATATTTGATGATTATGGTAATGAGAATAATAATGATAGCTATTTTGTTGAATTTTCTCCCAGTGTGATTAATAAGGATGACTATGCTTATGTGGAGAGTAATAATTATTTTATGCATGTGGCTCATGATAAGAATGTTTTATGTGATGGTTATATTGTTAATTTTATTCATGATGCTACTGAAAGTTATTATGAGAGAGGGAAACATGGTTTTATGTATCTCAATAATATTCAGTTCCCCCTCTTTATGTTGAAAGTCTTGAAGTTGCATCTGTTTTGCTTTCCTATGCTTGGTGCTTTGTGCTTTCATGACTTGTTTCTTTACAAGATTCCTATGCATAGCAAGTGGTTTAGACTTAAATGTGTTCTGAATTTGGTTCTTGATGCTCTCTTTTACTTCAATTCATATTTCTTATGAGAGCATCTTCTAACTATCAAGCCTAACTTAAAGGCGTTAAAGAAAAGTACTTGTTGGGAGATAACCCAAGAGTTTTCTTGAGTCTTGGAACTTATTACTACTGTAATGACCTCTCCTTATCTTTTTTGTTTGATTTTTGTGCCAAGAATGACCTCTAATGAGAGGGAACTAAGATTTGGGGAGTTGCTGTCCCAAAACAGATTTCTGTCCTCCACCAAAAAAATTCGTGAGGAGGCTCTGTAACTCGGATTGAGCTCAAAATTTATGAATAAATCCCCCAGTATGTTGGCTAACTTTCGTTAGTTAAACACTTTTTGATTTGAGCAACAGATGTTCGAAAAAATTCATTTCTACCCGCTGGTCTGTTTTGACAGATTTCTGCCATTATTTGCATTTGCTTCTTATTGATTTCTTTTTTAGCTCTCTTCAGGTAAATTGATTTTCTTTGAAGGAGTTGCTACAGTAGCTTGTGTTTTCAATGAAAATCCTTGCTGTTCCAAAGCTTTGCCTGCAGTCTAATACCTTTTGAATAAGCTAATGTTGCTAATGAAAATTGTGTGAAGTTTTGTATGAAGGAAAAATTTCAGATGTAGAGATAGAATGATGCAATGAGATGAAGAATGAATAAAATCTTAAGCTTGGGGATGCCACCATGGTGTCACCCCAAGAAATATCCAAGAGGTACAAGCGTCAAAGCTTGGGGATGCCCAAGGCATCCCCTTCTTCATCAATAAAAAGCTCAGGTCTATCTAGACACTTCACTTTTATTGTTTCATGCACAGTTGTGTTGTTCTTGGAGCGTCTTAGTTTTCGTTTTCTTTGCTTAGTTTATTTAGTTTGCTTTAGTAGTTTGGACCCCCACTCTCACTGTGTTGTTTTGCAAATAAGTTTGCTTGGTGTTTGGAAAGGAGTAGTAAGTTCTTGCTTGAAGTGCAAGAGGAGCTTGCATTGACTGTGACTAAGACTTTAGCATGACATGCTAGGTGTTGTTTTTGCATTATGCTTAGTGATTATTGATGTAGCATGTCTTGTTCCAAACAATTGGGATTGCTTAGTGTGCCTTGAAGAAATTATGCGTTGTTTAGCATGCAAAAGCATAGTACTGTGGTATTCTCCTGTGATGTTTTGCTTGGGTTGACTTGGCACATGATTACACCATGTTATGACTATGACAAGTCACCATTAGCCTCTATGATCATTTAGTCGTTGACTTGTAGTACCACTCTTTGCTTTGATTAGTTTGCTTTGTTGCATTGCATAATTATGGCCATTATTGCTCTCTTAGTTGGTTGCTCCCAGTCTTTTTCTAGCCTCCACTTGTATGAGTAAGTTCTACTCATCCTTCCAACTCCCAAGAAACCAAGTTATTCCAAAGTGTCCACTATAAACTCCTACGCATGGTGTGTCACACCATTCCAAGTATATTCTTGTTTTAAACTATCTTCCAATTAAAAACTATTTTGTTATGTGAAAACTTAGTGATTAAAGCCCTCATGAACTTGATGGCACATTTTATTCTTTGCCCCTAATAAACTTGAACCATTGAGGCAAATTTGTTGTATATGCTTGCACTTATAAGTTGGGATTAGCAGAAGCGTGCTGTCACGGGGAACGTTTTCAACATTGCACTTGTACTCTTTGTACTCCGTTGATATCATGCTCTTTTATCTATGGATGTTACCGGTGTTAAATGAAGTGGGATCTTATAAGTCCATGGAGTTTGTATTATGTGTTAGAGAAACGCCTGGGCCGCTAGCCTAAGCCATGCCTAATCATGGTGGAAACTTGCAGCATCACCATAGTGAGCTATCTATGAAGCATCCTCAATAAAAATATATGCATATGGTAAATAAAAAGATTGCTGAGATGCTCATTGTCTGCTTGCCTTGTCATTTTGGTTATGGGAAAGCTCCTGTACCATGTGCAAGGGGTACCCCATTGGCGGTTCTCAATGATATGCAAATACTTACAGTGACAAGAACTTACCTAGGCCCTAAGTTGAGTATCCATGAGGTGTAGCCCTCATAGTCAAGGGACTTGAGATTGCCAACTTATACTTTGTCAAGCATATACTCCAACTTTGCCACTTTAACCTTAACCACTTCAAGATGCTTATGATTGGGGCAATGAGGGATGAAAGATAATAAGTACCATAATTTTTGGAAGCTCTTTTTTAAGCTTGTAATCACTGCTTCCTTTACAAAAAGGCCTTTCTTTCACCATTATTTGAGTCTCCACCTTCTACCTTTAGGCAACATTAAGAGAGCATAGTTGTCATTCCGTGTGCAATGTTCCAAAGCTTATTAATTGATGCATCTTGTGTTATTACTTGTTCATGTGCTATCTGTTTCTAGTCACCCTTGTGAACTTTGCAGGTGTCCTATGCATTATATTGCTACTGTATGAGGGGCAAGCTGATTGCCACTATGCTATGTTTTCTGCATGTGAAACAAAAAAACGTTTTTCAATGCATATTATTCATGATCTTTGTTTATAGCTTGCCATGTTGCATGCATAGTTACTATGTCCTATTGTTAGAACTCCACATTTCATGCACATGTTTAGAGCTCTTTGATCCCATCTTTCAATGCTTGCAAATGGTTAGATCTTTATTGTGAGGGTGCATGTTCACCTCAAAAATTATTCTTTTATCACTTACCTACTCGAGGACGAGCAGGAGTTAAGCTTGGGGATGCTGATACGTTGGAAACGTATCTATAATTTTTGATGCTCCATGCTTGTTTTATATCTACTTTGCTTTACTTGTCCACACTTTGAGGTGATTTTTACATGTTTTCTGGTACTAACCTATTAACAAGTTGCAACAGTGCCAGATGCCTATTTTTTGATGTTTTTGGTTTCAGAAAAGTTAGTAAAGAAATATTCTCGGAATTGAACGGGACGAACGTCAAAGTCAATATCTTTTTGTGGGGAACAAGGAGTCTAGAGGGGAGACGAAGAAGTGGGCCAGGGAGGCCACCCCCCAGGCGCGGGGTCAGGTGGACCCACGCCTGGGTAGGGTTTACCTACCCTGGTCGCTTCCCGTACTCCCCCCTTCGCCTATAAGAAGCCCCTGATACAGAAACTCTCGGTACCCGATTAGAAATCCACGAAACCGTCTGTAGCCGCCGCCACCATCGTCCCTAGATCAGGGGGATCTGAAGCTCTTCCCGGCACCCTGTCGGAGGGGAGATCATCCCGGAGGACTTCTCTCCGGTATGATTCATGAGTAGTTCCACCTTGGACTATGGTTCCATGTAGTATCTAGATGGTTGTATCTCCTCCTTTGTGCTTTCATGTATATATCTTGTGAGCTCCGTTCATGATCAAGATCTAATCTATTTGTAATCATGCATGTTGTGTTTGCGGGGATCCGATGGATATTGAGATTATTATGTTGGTTTGATTAATGGTTCTATCTTTATGATTCTATCATGTCTGTGTTTTTTGTGATCTTGCATGCTCTCCGTTGCTAGTGGTTATCTTGGCCAAGTAGTTGCTAGTGACTCCAAGAGGGAGTATTTATGCTCGATAGTGGGTTCATGCCTCTAGTTTCCAAGGGAAGTGACCGAAATCTCTTCGGTTTTAGATGTGATGTTGCTACTAGGGAAAAAACAACGGTCCCTTGTTCATGGAACATGTGGGTTGTTTACCTTACACACTTTGCTTAAAGCAGATGTCTGTTGCTTGCAACTTAATACTGGAGGGGGTTCGGATGATAACCTGAAGGTGGACTTCTAGTCATAGATGCAGTTGGATTATGGTCTATGTATAATGTTGTATTGCCCAATCAACTTCATAGGATCTTGCTAGCTAGTAATTGCATTGTTATGCCTTGCTTAGTTCCTGTCAATTGCCCCGCTGTAATTTGTTTACCCTTCATGCCATGTTGTTTATCTAAGGAGAGCACCTCTAGTGAACTATGGACCCCGGTCCAATCTTTACCATTGATACATCTTCCACTGTTACTTGTTTACTTGCTGCAGACCATTACCTTCCACACCATACGTTTAATCCTTTGTTACAGCAAATCGGTGAGCTTGACAACCTCACTGATTCATTTGGACAAAGTCTTGAGTTTGTGTTGTGCAGGTCTCCACGTTGCCAGCAACACCTGTGTGACGTTTCCTTTCTCCTTTTGGTTCGATAACCTCGGTCTCTGCTGAGGGAAACTTGCTGTTGTGCTCCATCACACCTTGCTCTTGGGGTTCCAACGAAGTGCTCCACATCAACAGTTGGCGCACGCATCAGTCCACGGGTTTATGGAGTGAAGTGTCGATAAAAGAATATGAACAAGAAGCATCACACTTACCATTGCACAAGTCAAAGAAGAAAGCAACTCACCATTATATAACTTAGCTTGCAATCAAGTACAACATCCACAATAGAGATGCATAAAGATAAATCATAATTGTAATTTGCAAACTTGTTCTTGGTCAGAGAACTCCTGGTAAACAGTTTCACAAAAGCTTTTTGTAGAATTTTCAAAATAGGAGCACACTTTGCTCAAAAAGGTTTTTCACAAGTGAAGGCTTTCAAAGTAATACTCAATAGATAAGAGTTTTGTGCAAACAAGGAAGAGAGAGAACATGATTGAATAAATCACCATATGAATGCTTGAAACACAACAACTCAAATGCTTGCTGGATATGGAGAGGAAGTAGGTTTACTGACTCAAACTGGTAACTAGGAGAAAGGTCCCTTCTTAGAGTTAGCAGGGATTACAAGTCATAAAGAGCTTCCAAAAGATTATGGTACTTACTATCTTTGAGCCCTCATTGCCCCTATCATAAGCATCTTGAGATGATTAAGGTTAAAGTGAACAAAGATGGAGCATATGCTTGACGAAATATAAGTTGTCAATCTCATGTCCCTTGAATATGAGGGCCACTCCTCATGCATACTCAACTTTGGGCCTAGGTAAGTTCTTGTCATTGTAATTATTTGCATATCATTGAGAACCGCCAATGGGGTACCCCTTGCCTATGGTACAAGAGCTTTCCCATAACCAAAATGACAAGGCAAGCAGACAATGAGCATCCCAGTGATCTTTCTATTTACTATGTGTATAGCTTTTTATTGAGGATGCTTCATAGATGACTCACTATGGTGATGCTGCAAGTTTCCACCATGATTAAGCATGGCTTAGGCTAGCGGCCCAGGCGTTTCTCTAACACAGAATACAAACTCCATGGACTTACAAGTTCCCTCTTTATTTCACACCGTTGACATCCATAGAAAAAAGAACACGATATCAACTGTGTACAGAGTACAAGTGCAATGTTGAAAACATTCCCCGTGACAGCACGGTTCTGCTAATTCCAATGTATAGATGCAAGCATATACAACTTCGATGTTCACAATGGTTCAAGTCTATTAGGGGCAAGGAAATAAGTGTAGGGTTTCGTAGCATGGAAAACAAAAAAATTCTACCGCATACAAACAAACAAGCCAAGATCTATCTACTAGATTGTAGCAACGAGTCGATGGAATAACTCACCCTCGAAGATTCCAAAGTGTTTAACGAGAGCGGATTCTCGAGGGTGATGTAGTCGTACTCTTCCCGATCTCAAGATCGCGTAGACGATCCTTCTGGCGCTGGGTTCCGGCAGCGCTCCCGTAGTCAGTCACACGTTCGGTACTCGACGAAGACCTTCCTCTCCCTTGTTCCAGCAGGCAGCGGAGGTTGTAGCACTCTCCTCGCGATTCTGGCAGCACAACGGCGTGGTACCGGAAGTAGAGGGGAGATCTCGCAGGGCTTCGCCTTAAGCCGGAGCGAGTATGGTGGAGTATGAGAGAGTCCCTCGATGATCTAGGGTTTAGACACGCCGAGGAGGAAGCTTGGCCGGCGGCTAGGGTTGCTAGGCGGCGGCGGCTTAACCTAGGGCGGCGGTGGCGGAAGTAGGTGGCGGCGCCGGCGGCTTAGGGTTTGGAGGCGGAGATCTTGTGTGTCTAGGAGGGAGCCCTGCCCCTCCTTATATAGGTGGAGGGGCCGGCCGGCCAAGGGGAGAGGAGTCCCTCCCCAACTCGGCTTGGAGGTGGGCCGGCGGTGGAGGAGGGACTCCTCCCCAACTCGGTTTCCTCCTCTTTCTCCACTTCCCAAAAATAGCCGTTTGACTTTTCAAATTGGCGTTTGACTTTTGAAACTAGGATTTGATTAAACCCTTTATTTTGTACAGCGATGACACCTAGTACATGATGTAATCATTCCAACTTGCAATGACACATTCATGTACCCTTCCCCTCCGGAGTGCCGGACATTCCGGAACCTTCTAGAACATTCCTGATGAAAACACCGGAACCATTCTCCAACTCCGAAACAGGACTTTTCTTATATGAATCTTATTCTCCGGACCATGCCGGATCTCCTCGTGATATCCCGGATCCCATCCGAGACTCCGAACAACATTCGGTCTCTTTCTCATCAATCCATAACTACTCAAACAACGTCGAATCCTTAAGTGTGTCTCCCTACGGTTCGTGAATTATGCGGACATGACCGAGACACTTCTCCGATCAATAACCAATAGAGGAATCTGGAAATTCATATGGCTCCCACATATTTCAACGATTACTTTGTGATCAAATGAACCACTTACATATGATACCAATTTCCCTTTGTCTCACGATAGTTTACTTATCCGAGGTTATGATTGTCGGTATCTCTGCATACCTAGTTCAACCTCGTTACTGATAAGTACTCTTTTCTTGTTCCCGTGATATGTGATCCCTTGTGAGCCCAGTCACATGCTTGCAAGCTAATTGGATGACATTCCACCGAGAGGGCCTAGAGTATATCTATCCGTCATATGGATGGACAAATCCCACTCTTGATCCATGTGTCTCAACCAATACTTTCTGAACACTCAATGCCACCTTTATAGCCACCCAGTTACGGTGTGGTGTTTGATGTCATCAAAGCATCCTTCTGGTAAAGGTGATATGCATGATCTCATGGTCGAAGGAATTAGGTTACTATGTATCAGAAAGCTTATAGCAAATGAACTATATTAAATGACTTGATCTTTATGCTATGCTTAACTGTAGGAGTATGTCCATCACATCATTCTCCTAATGATATGACCCTGTTGTTAATAACATCTCTATGTTCATGATCAGGAAACCATGATCATATATTAACCAACAAGCTAGTTTAACAAGAGGCTTTACTAGGGACTCTTTTATGTTTACAAATCACACAAGTATTAATGTTTCCGGTTAATACAATTATAGCATGGTATGTAAACATTTATCATAAGTATGAAGATATGATAATAACCACTTTATTATTGCCTCTTGGGCATATCTCCAACAGTCTCCTACTTGCACTAGAGTCAATAATCTAGTTTCAAACCTTTGTGTATTCAACACCTATGGCTTTCCGGTGTTGTATGTACACGATTGCTAGTGGTCAACTGATCTCTGGATCTGACACTTCCAGGTCCGTGTGTAATTGCATGTCTTTGCGTTTCTACGCATCACTCATTCTCTAAATAGATGGCTTTGTATAATTTTGGTCCTTTGGTGAGACCTTTAGTTCTTTGGGGTTACAACATGTTGATAATATTGTCGTACAATATATCTTCATAGTATTATCCCGCTGTGAACTACACCTAGTTTGGTAACAAACTACTTGATACAAATGCCCTCTTTAGCTGCTATTATAGCAGTCATATACTTAGCCTTTTGTTGTAGTATCTGTCACAATGTCTTAACTTTGGAACTCATCCAAATCCATTATGGAACTTACTTTCCATTATATTGTGCCACCCTTAGTTTAGATTGAGATAAACTTAATTTGTACTTTGTGACAAAAACTAGTATCAATGTAATACTTTTACAATGAACTAACCATCTATTTGCCACTTCTACAAAATAATATACTCTTAGTTCTTCCAAAAGATCATAAGAATATCCTTACTATCGTCCAATGATCATATTATGAATCATTCTGGTATATGCTCATAACATTTAAAGCATAGGACATATCTGGATTTGTACACATCACAGCATGATTGATAAAATACTTATTTTGTGATTTTATACATCAAGTATCAATCTATACTTGAATCTTTGTTTCACTTACCAAGTGTCAATACACTTGAATATATCATCAATATTGAACTCATTCAATCCTTTCTGTGCGACAAGAACCTTTCTTGTAGTTTCTATATTGAACTCATTCAATATATCATCTATGTACTTTCGGCACAACCATATTAGCGTCTATTGATGCCAAATATTTGGGTTTTTGCCTAAGTCTTTCATCAGGATGAAATTCTTAATATGTGTTAATAAAAGATACATCTTTTCCAATCAACAATATGTCCTCCACATAATGTATTAGAAATATGTCTTAGCGCTCCCACTTAATTTCTTGCAAATGCAAGCATCTTCATTGTCTCTGATGAAATTAAAATCTTTTAACATTTTCATCATAGTGAAGATTCCAACTCCATTATGCTTACTTCAACCATTGAAGTTTGCATATGCATTTAGCATCCTTTGAATTAACAAACCCCTTTGAACCGTGTCATGCACACATCCTAGGTAACCCTTCTATTAAAAGAACTTGTTTTGTTTATCCAACACACAACAAAATTATATGTCGTGGTTGCTACATTAATCCGTCTAGACTAAATATCACTTATGAAAGATCAAATCTTGTCATAGTCAACCTTTGAACATTGTTGTGAAATCTTTCCCAACATGTCGACCATTTCATAGATGCGAAACATCCATGTCTATTTCTTTATAGATCCAAACACAACTGTAAGGTCTTACACCTTTCTTGAGGGTCCTTCAAGTTCAAAACTTGATTTCTCGTGTATGGAACTATCATGGATTTTATGGCTTCAAGCCATTTTATGGAGTCAGGGCCCATCATCGCTTCTTTGCATGTAGTACGTTCATTATTCTCAAATAATGATTCAACCCTCAAATCTTGGTATTTGATTGCTTACTCGACCTACTTGGTTCAATAGAAACTTTGACCTTCATAACCACAACCTTTGAGGCACATGAGCCATGAGCATTGTTGCTGCCTCCGGAACACTTTTCGGCGCTGCGCAACTTTGCACATATAGCTAAGGTTCCTTTAACCTTATCAAAGTTCTATTGTCCTCCCACTTATCTTTTCACGAAAAATTCCTTCTCAAAGAAACTTGACGTTCTAAGCGACAAACACTTTTGTCTCCGGTGTTATGGAGGAATACTTAACAAAGACAGGTTCATCCGACTTTGGTTGCAAACATCTTTCTTATGCATAGCATACCAATGTTTAAGAAAGGACTACTTGGGTTTTATCCCAAACCATAACTTTATATGGTGTCATTTCAGCGGATTATGATGGAGCTCTTTTTCAGTGGAAAAACGGTAGTCTCTAAAGCTTTTAATCTTTAAAATATAATGGAAGTTTTATGAATTACACCTTTGATCTTACCATGTCAAACAAGGTTTTAATTACATATCTCGAACACTCCATACTCTTATGGTGTTTCAGGAAATGCAAATCCACGGAACGATTTAAATCTTAGGTATTATGCTGAACTTGTAACTCAAATATCTTCCTTTATGATCTTATCATAAACTATTTATATTCTTGTTACAATAATTTTGCACTTCATCTTGAAAGTCTTTGAACTTTTCAAATGTTTCATACTTCATCCTTATTAAGTAAATATTCATATATTCACTCAAATTTTCGGAGAAAGCATATGAAGTTGAAATCCATCGCTCTTGACTATACATAATGGACTTCGTACAACAATATATACAAGTTCCAATAAGATAGTCATTCGTTCCTTTTTGGCCTATGAATGAAGTTTTAATTATCTCTAGGAAAGTTTCACAAGCGTCATGTGATCAAAAATCAAAAGACTCCAAAATTCCATCCACATGGAGTTTCTTCATGTTTTCTTTCCAATATAATTTAAACAGCGATGTCACTTCCTAAGCGATCTTTCAATCAATTTGTATTTCGACATTTTTAGAACTATTTTTATGGATGTGATTTCTCCAACGAGATTTGTGAATCATCCATCTTTTATGGATTACGGCAATTGTTTGAACAACCCTTTTGTTCTCATAATACCTGATAAAACAAATCTTGAAGGCAAGCTTTGATGTTTAACAAGCAACACAATAACCCTTTATTTGTTCTCGATGAACATCATCACATATTCTTTTGCTAGTTACTTAGGCCATTGTAGTTCATGAATTGTGTTGTTTCGTATGACGATTCACACCAACAAATTCAGTATCAAATACTTAAGAACCACATTGTTTAATAAGCAAAGAATATAGCCATAACATGTATATCATCTATATACTTAAACTGAACAATTCTAGTCTTTTCTTTCCTGCCATATATTTATGAGATTCTCTTTCAGTATTTCCTTTTCTGTTTGAAAGAATCTTTCAACATCAATAGTGGAGTCATACATATGACACATAGTCCAAAGCGTGTATAATTAAATACCAATGTCTTTGGACTTGCACTTTGAAGTAGATCACCATCATCAAATGTTTGGTGTGCTTTCAAATTCCATTCTTTAGTAATCTCTTGGTGTGGTAAATATTTTACCTACATCAAATATTCACCCTTATCATGGAATTATTCATGATCAAGCTACTTTTAGCCTATAAAGATGAATCGCGAGTATAATGTTGCTCTCCAAAACCTTTTGGTGGTTTAGGACAACTAGTGTGTCCAACCTTTTGCAATTTCTCATCAAATATGAGAACATGTCTTTTGCCATATTATACTCTATCATGTTGCAACCAATACTTCATTTCAGATATCACAATATCTTCCACACATCATGGTTTCTGAAACAACTCTTTCAGATCCTAGATAACCTTGATATTAATACAATCCTTTGAATATCAAGAATCATGGAGACAAACATGATACTCATACACTAACACTTGGAATTATCACTCTTGATTTAATACCAATTATTAAACTTCATGGAGTAACCGGAACTTACTGAAAGTTTGCAATAGGACTTTTAAACTTTAGATTAACACTTCAAAACAATACGATACCAGTTCGTAAAGTAATTAACCAGAATTCTATAGTTCTATCATCTCAATTATAACTAAGTGCAAGGTGGTAAACGGATGCCAATGACTACAACAACTATGCAAATTCACTTTGATTTAATTTATGATAAATAGTGTTCAACTTTTAATTACATTGCCATTGAACTCCCACTCAAAACAATATCCCTCACATTGTTTTAGTGATCACACGAACCAAATCCACCACATCAAAACCGATCATCACGAGAGTTGATGTAGCTTCAATGGCGAACAATCAACATGTTCATCATATCTACTATATGACTCATGCTTTACCTTTCGGTGATCCGTGTTCCGAGACCATGTCTGTACATGCTAGGCTCGTCAAGATCAAACCTTAGCTTCTGCATGAGCAAATATGGCTTGCTCACGTTGCATACACTCGCAGAATCTAACACACCCAATCATCACGTGGTGCTTCGAAACAACGAGCTTTAGCAACGGTGCTTACTAAGGATGAACACTTTAAAACTTGAAATTGATGTGCATGAGGGATCATCTTATAATGCTACCGTCGTCTACTAAGCAATACAACATGCATAAAGGATTAACATCACATGCAATTCATAATATGTGATATGATATGGCCTTTCTTCTTTGTGATTCCGATCTCCATCTTCAAGCACGAACATGATCTCCATCATCACCGGCATTGCATCAAGGTCAATGACGCTTCTCCATGGTTGTCGTCCACCGGCTTCAACTATTACAACTACTTTGAATAGACACGCTGGTCTTATTAGAAATTAAAGACAACCATATGGCTCCTGCCGGTTGCCAACTTACAATAAGGAACATTGCATACATCAAATATAATCACAATCATGGCCATATCACATCACAACACACCCCTGCGAAACAAAGTTAGACGCCTCTACTTTCTTTGCATGTTTTACGTGGTTTGGGGCTTTCAATAAGTGTCGTTCTAACTTACGAACATGAACCACAACATTGATACTAGTATTGTTAATCACCCATTGTAAATTGAATCTTAACTATGCTAGGAGAAACAGGCACCCGCAAAGCCACTTATGCAATACAAGTTCCATGTCAAGAGTGGAGCAAGTCTCATGAACGATGTCATGTAAGGTTAGCCCGGGCCGCTTCATCCTACTTCCCGCAAGATGCAAAGTACACAAGAAGCAATCAACAATAAAAGCATCAACGCCCACAATGACCATTGTGTTCTACTCGTGCAACAGATCTACATATAGACACGACTCTAATACCACTGTAGGGTTTCGTAGCTTGGAAAACAAAAAATTTCTACCGCATACAAACAAACAAGCCAAGATCTATCTACTAGATTGTAGCAACGAGTCGATGGAATAACTCACCCTCGAAGATTCCAAAGTGTTTAACGAGAGCGGATTCTCGTGGGTGATGTAGTCGTACTCTTCCCGATCTCAAGATCGCGTAGACGATCCTTCCGGCGCTGCGTTCCGGCAGCGCCTCCCGCAGTCGGTCACACGTTCGGTACTCGACGAAGACCTTCCTCTCCCTTGTTCTAGCAGGCAGCGGAGGTTGTAGCACTCTCCTCGCGATTCTGGCAGCACAACGGCGTGGTACCGGAAGTAGAGGGGAGATCTCGCAGGGCTTCGCCTTAAGCCGGAGCGAGTATGGTGGAGTATGAGAGAGTCCCTCGATGATCTAGGGTTTAGACACGCCGAGGAGGAAGCTTGGCCGGCGGCTAGGGTTGCTAGGCGGCGGCGGCTTAACCTAGGGCGGCGGTGGCGGAAGTAGGTGGCGGCGCCGGCGGCTTAGGGTTTGGAGGCGGAGATCTTGTGTGTCTAGGAGGGAGCCCTGCCCCTCCTTATATAGGTGGAGGGGCCGGCCGGCCAAGGGGAGAGGAGTCCCTCCCCAACTCGGCTTGGAGGTGGGCCGGCGGTGGAGGAGGGACTCCTCCCCAACTCGGTTTCCTCCTCTTTCTCCACTTCCCAAAAATAGCCGTTTGACTTTTCAAATTGGCGTTTGACTTTTCAAACTAGGATTTGATTAAACCCTTTATTTTGTACAGCGATGACACCTAGTACATGATGTAATCATTCCAACTTGCAATGACACATTCATGTACCCTTCCCCTCCGGAGTGCCGGACATTCTGGAACCTTCTAGAACATTCCCGATGAAAACACCGGAACCATTCTCCAACTCCGAAACAGGACTTTCCTTATATGAATCTTATTCTCCGGACCATTCCGGATCTCCTCGTGATATCCCGGATCCCATCTGAGACTCCGAACAACATTCGGTCTCTTTCTCATCAATCCATAACTACTCAAACAACATCGAATCCTTAAGTGTGTCTCCCTACGGTTCGTGAATTATGCGGACATGACCGAGACACTTCTCCGATCAATAACCAATAGAGGAATCTGGAAATTCATATGGCTCCCACATATTGCAAATACTTTGTGATCGAATGAACCACTTACATATGATACCAATTTCCCTTTGTCTCATGATAGTTTACTTATCCGAGGTTATGATCGTCGGTATCTCTGCATACCTTGTTCAACCTTGTTACTGATAAGTACTCTTTTCTCGTTCCCGTGATATGTGATCCCTTGTGAGCCAGTCACATGCTTGCAAGCTAATTGGATGACATTCCACCGAGAGGGCCCAGAGTATATCTATCCGTCATATGGATGGACAAATCCCACTCTTGATCCATGTGTCTCAACCAATACTTTCTGAACACTCAATGCCACCTTTATAGACACCCAGTTACGGTGTGGTGTTTGATGTCATCAAAGCATCCTTCCGGTAAAGGTGATATGCATGATCTCATGGTCGAAGGAATTAGATTACTATGTATCAGAAAGCTTATAGCAAATGAACTATATTAAATGACTTGATCTTTATGCTACGCTTAACTGTAGGAGTATGTCCATCACATCATTCTCCTAATGATATGACCCTGTTGTTAATAACATCTCTATGTTCATGATCAGGAAACCATGATCATATATTAACCAACAAGCTAGTTTAACAAGAGGCTTTACTAGGGACTCTTTTATGTTTACAAATCACACAAGTATTAATGTTTCCGGTTAATACAATTATAGCATGGTATGTAAACATTTATCATAAGTATGAAGATATGATAATAACCACTTTATTATTGCCTCTTGGGCATATCTCCAACAATAAGGTGTGCCATCAAGTTCGTGAGAGATTTACTAACTAGTTTTCACATAACAAAATACTTTTTAATTTGAAAGGTCGATTGTCACATCCCAAGATTTTCCAAATCTTGTAATGTGAAAAATAAATAAACAAAATAAATAATTGTTGAAATTCTGGGTGAAAAGAAACTTTTGTTTCTAAATGGAAACTTAAAATCCCATCTTGAACAAACTTTGGTTAACATTTGAATCCAACTAAATTCAAATCAAGTGGCATGCATTCTTCATAAATGCATCTGGAAATTTAAACACTTGAGAAATAAACCAAAACCCCAAAACCCTAATGGAAGAAAGTCATTTTCAAGTTATCTCTAAGACTATGGATTTGACCCATATAAAAATTGGCCAAACAAACATTACAAATTGATCAAGAATGATTATTAGAAATATTATAAAACCATAGGAATTGGATTCACTTACTTTGGAGCCATGAATAAAATCTTATGAATTTAATAAAGGAAAAGTAATTTCCAGAGCTAATAAAGCACTTATCTAAAATCCATACCAAATGGTGAACAAATAATCCTAAAAGGATTTAAAAAGATAAACAAATAATAAATAAGGTTATAATAGTTGGAATCACTATTTTTGGGTCTTTAAATAAAAAGATATGGTTTTCAAAAGAAAAGGTAGAAATATAAATAAAGACTGTTTTAAGAAAGTCAAATTTAATCTTGGCCAAGCTTTTGAAATAAAATATTTCTATTTGATAAAATAGAGTAAAGGTTTATTTAAATAAAACAATGAGGATTTATTATTATCCAATTTTGTTTAAGTCGAGACTTTTCCCTTTCAAATAAGCATTAAAATTTATTAAAGTTTTTAAAATAAGAATTCCAAGTGTTTTAGTTTTTCAAATGAAACCTACTGAAAAGATTTTGATATTATTTAGATTTCAAAAAGAGTTTTAAAATAAATTAAAACCTATTTGAATTAAAGACTATGGACTTTTTATTTAATTATTAATAGGTCCTAAAAGAATAAAAGAATTATTTTATTTTGGACTTTGAAATATGTTGATAAACAGAATTAAAATTCACCAAAAGTTTGGTGGTGATTTGAATTCAAATGGAGATTAAAAAATATTATTAAATCTTATTTAATTAAAACTAGAGCCTATTTTAAATAATTAAAAGACCCTAAAAAGAATAAATATATTATTCTAAATTGACTTTGGAATGTGTTATTAATCAGTATATGAATCTACACAAATTTTGGTTGAGGTTTGAAATCAAATTGAGGTTTGAAATAATTAAACAAAATCAAAACAGAAATTAGAAATAGAAAAGGAAAAGGAAAAAACAATCACAAAAAAAATATAAAGGACTCAGCCCAGCCAGCAAGCCCAACTAAGCCCAGTCCAGCCCACTCCTTCTCTCCCGCATGAATCGTTTTTCACTCGCGAACGAACCCGCTAAGTCGCTGACCATTGGACCCCACCCCCACACTCACTCTCTCGCTGCCAAGCGACCCCACTGCCACCTCACCGTCGTCCTCACCCGCCGCTGACCGCGCCCCCTCTCTGGCCATTACTGCCGTTTGAATGCCAGCGTGAATTCGCGTTACTGGCCGAGTAACCCCCATCGGCGACTGATCCCTCTTAACCGCCTCTCCTTCCTATCCGTTTCCCCCAGGAACCACCCACTCTCTGCCCCTAGGCCGCTCCCATTTTTGCTCGCACCACCGCGGACTCCGACGAGCCTCTTCTCCAATTCCAGCAGATCCTCGTTGCTCCTTGCCCCCCTCGACCACTCGATCTTGCTCGCCATCACCATACGCGTCTCCCATTACCCCCAACCTGCCCGCGCTTGTTCCAGAACGTCGGCAAGGACGACCACTTCACATCGCCATCGTCTGCCTCCGCTCCGACGAGCACTACTGGTGAGACCAGACCTTCCCTTCCTCTCTCTGTGATGCTCACATACTCACCACTTTCCTACGAGTCTAACTGCGCCATTCGTTTGACCCAGCACGCTCTGTAACGACGTCCCCGACAACGGCCGAGCAAACCCGTCGCCAGGAGCAACTCCGGCGAGCGATTCCCGTCGACCCCGAGCGCCCCTTCGCCAGCAAGGACCACCTCGAGCATCACCATGACCACGCGAACCAGGTGAGCCATTCCCCTTCCTCCCTTGCTTCCTATAATCACCGCGACGCCGTTGCCAGAGCCAGTGCCGCCACCTGCTGCCGCCAGCGCCGCCACTCGATGGCAAGCGTGTTATGCGCCGTTCGATTTCGATCTAATGGCTAGGATAGAAATTAACTCGAAGGGGTACGCTTGCTTCTGAGCCACTGGATCTGTTTAAAATCCAACGCCTCTCGTTGCACGATCCGCACGAAGCGGTACAGACGAATAGGATCAAGCTACGTGGCCCTGCCTGTTTATAAAAATCAGGATTTGATCTATTAGTTGCTCAATTTTGTAAAATCCATTACTTTCAAACCACACATCCAAATTTTGCAAATTTTATATCAATGGAATCAGCAAGACAAGTACTTTCTGACTATACACTTTGTTTAGTAAAATGCTTCTGTTAAATTGATTGTTTTTGAAGAAACTTGTGTATGCATGTTTAGAATATAAAAATTGTTCTAAAATGATTTTTGAGATAAAACCTTTGGCAAATGGATTGTTTTGAATCTACTGACCTTAGAAACCAACTCATGGATTTGAAAATGTATTTGGTAAAGCTAAAGAGTAAATCCTTGATTTAAAGCATTTCTAGTCAAATAAAAATAATGTTTATTTACCAAAAATGCTTTTGGAGAAAAACCTTTGGGAAATGTTTTGATTTAAACTCTCTGACCCTAAACACAAGATTTTATGATTTGAAAACATATTTTGTGAACCCTATAGATTGTTGCCTTATTAAAAGCATTTCTCCACCACATAAAATAATGATTTGTTTAAAAATAGCTTATAAGTAAAATGTTTTTGCAAATGGTTTTGCCACTTTTATAAAGTGACCAATAGGTGTTTTTAGAATGTTTATAACCTGTTAGAAACCACCTTTCCAAATAAAACAATCTTTAACATGCTTGCATGCATTGTTTTGTTTCTATTATTTTATGTGATGTTTGCTTGAATGGTAGTTTGTAATATTGCTTGCTTGATTGAATTGTAGTGATTTGAAGAGTGTGAATATTGCAAAGATCAAGGAGTGAACTTATACTCTCTACCAAAAAGGCAAGTGATGCTTCATACTTTTGTCCCATTATTTTCACTATGCGTTAGTGATATTTCTAAGTAGGACTTGCATGGAATTTTTGCTAAGTGTAAACTAAGCCAGGGGAAATCCTAGTAGATGAAACCTTAGTAGAATTCTCCTAAATTAAGATTCCTATTACTATCATGCTTAGTTTAGCTAGTAGAAAACAAGGGTGGATCATATTCATACTATGGAATATTTCTAAGTCAATGACTTGTGTTTTGTTTAATAAAACAACTAAGTGAATGAATCACCTGGGTGGAATGGAAAGAATGGTTTGTGTTGAGTGGTTATGCAAGTCCAGTATGCTGGGGAAAACTTGGGCATCACCAAGTCCAGTATACTGGGGAAAACTTGGTATCTCACTTGTGGATGGCCACCCAGGAACAAAGAGATTTGAGATGTCAAATGTTGAGAAGCTTCAAGTGCAGCCACTTGGCATTATGGGCTCTGCCTGGATCAAATAGGTTGCAATAACTTAGCCAAATGGATAGTTGGTTGTAGGGGTTTGATAGGTTGGAACGCGTCCATTCTGGTCTAAGGGAAGACTTCTGAAAGATCTTGTCTTGGTGAAACCAAGTCTTGTGGGGAAAGTGCACCACCTCTGCAGAGTGAAAAATCTAAGTACTTAGCCATGTCCCTGGTAAAGGACAATTTGAGCATCAAGACATGGAAGCTATCAAGAATCTCCTCATCCCAATTTCTAAGTTAAAAACTTGTGGTTGTACAAGGGTTGAAGGATCACCAATTTCTATTGGGAGATGCCTTGGGTGATTTTTGACAAACAAAAACTTTGTGTTTTCAAATATAAGGAAAATCTATTTTGAGCAAAGCAAGCCTAAGCTCCACTTAGCCAAATGCATATAGATGATAGACTCCACAATATTACCATAGTATCACTTGCCAATACAATTCAAGTGTATTGACCCTTGTGGCTGTAACCTATTATGTTGCAGGTTTGTATGATGTTAGTGAGATGTGTTGATTAGGATTACAAGTCTACAACCAACATGTTTGCCTGTGGCACTTTGAAGATGAAGGACCCCATGCTATTGTTATATTCTGCTGCATTGTAATGAGATAGCCAAATGAGCTATGTAAGATGTAATAAATTATTTTATTCTTGGTTATAAAGTTGTATTATGACCTTTGTTTCTTGATATTACATCTTAACTGTGGATGCTAGCTATTGATCCAAGGACTAGCATTGTAAACACAGGGATACTTACCTTATTAAAGGTTGGGAACCTTTCAGATGGTATCAGAGCATTGTGTTGCCTGTAGGATTTGTAACCCTAGGATTGGACAAAAACCCCTTAGAAAAATAGGAGTTGTATTTGTTCCAAAACTTATTTACAAACAATCTTGTAAACTCTTTCCTCAACCATTTTTGCTTTTTATTCTACATCTCTTCTATGTCAACTTGATGGATAAAGCCTTCTCCATGGCCAAAGACTTCACCATGTGCAAAGGACTTCATCAACTCAAATGACTTCAACATCTTCAAGTGATTTCAACTTTATTTTCACCAAGGACTTCAACTTAGATATCACTAAGGACTACAAGTGAGACAATAAATATTGCTCAAGACTTGAAGACTAAGGAAACACAACTTAGAGGGAATCATCATCACCTTTGGAGTTTTGTGACCAAGACACAAGAATTTTCCCAAGGAAACCATGATCTCATGCAAGAAGAATCAACCAATAAGGAGGGAAAGATCTCAAGTGAACCATATAGTTGGACCACCATATTTAGTATAGATCAAACACACCAAATTATGTGGTGTAACAAAATATTTTGTTGCCTATAGGTGTGCTTGAAACTTGTTGTTTGAATGGAGTGTTTGTTTGAGATTGCTTGCACATTGCTTGAGTGAAATTGTGATGTGTGTGATTAGAATTGGTTCCTTAGAAATCTTTTGCCTATTCTAATCCCAATCCAACCCAAACAGATGACTACTCCAAGAAACTCCAACATCAAGGATGGTGACAACAACAACAATCAAGAGATAAACATGAGGGAACTCATAGTAACCCAAACCCAGTTGAACCAAGTGACAGCTCAATTTTTAGCCAACACCTGTGAGTTAGATCCAACCATGCAAAGGTTTTTGGAAACCCAAACCCAATTGTTGCACAAGGTGACAAATCAAATGATTAACATGGGAAATAACTCTTCCCAAGAAGTTTGTGACAACAAGGATGTCAAGGATGATATTCTAGAAGGAACCCAAGCTTGCAATATTTGTGGAGACAAGGATCACACTTCCAAAGAGCATGAAGATCAATGCCCCAATTGTGAAGAGAAACATCCAACTAATCAATGCCCCACATCTCAAGCTACTTGTTACCTATGTGAAGGAAATAATCATGTCCCTATCCAATGCCCCATCTATTCCATAGTACAACAAATGAAACAAGGTGGAGTGCAACAACTGATTGCAAACTACCATAAGGGAACAACTTCTACCAAGAAGGATGAAGACAAAGGAAAATCTCAGCTTGCACCTCCATGCAATATGACTCAATTTAAAGGACCCCATGCTATTGTTATATTCTGCTGCATTGTAATGAGATAGCCAAATGAGCTATGTAAGATGTAATAAATTATTTTATTCCTGGTTATAAAGTTGTATTATGACCTTTGTTTCTTGATATTACATCTTAACTGTGGATGCTAGCTATTGATCCAGGGACTAGCATTGTAAACACAGGGATCCTTACCTTATTAAAGGTTGGGAACCTTTCATAGATGAAGCTTGAGAATTTGCTAGGAATAGCAAAAGCTACTAGGTAGATATGGTGGACACAAGTGGCAAAAGTTTTGGGTTTAAAGGATTTTGGAAACATGAGAAGTATGCCTTCTCAAAACAGGTTTTTTGGCTAGCAAGGCTGGGTAGCAAGCAAGAGAGTTGAAAGAAACAAGCAAACATACAAGTAATAAATCCAAACATGCAATATTCCTTGAAGACACAAAAGAATCTTAAATAAAGAATACTAAGCTTATGATCCAACAAGAAAGAAAACAAATGATACCAAATACCTGTAAGCTTTTTCTTTCTTTCTTTTTCTTTCAAACTAAAGCCATTGACCAGAACTCGGTTTGCCAAACCAATTTAGATCCACTTGATGATCCCAAAGTGGTGCCAATACTGAACAACAAGATCCATCATATAATAAAGATTGCAAACTAAAATAAGAAGTGCAAAAATTAAAAGATGAGACTTCTCATTAATATTCCAATAAAGGCACTCACACCAAGGGATACATAGATAATCAACTAGAGGAGAGATACTTCCACATGCAAACCAAACTCTAAGATAACCTCTCTACCACAGATATGAATCCACTAAAAAGGTAAAAGACAGAAGATAATGGTGGTGATACCGTGGCACTCCCCCAAGCTTGGAACAAGCTAAGGGGATGCCAAACCTGATGACAAATTAATCCTTCGGTGGTGGTGGTGTTCTCTTGTCATGGGTCAGGAAATCTTCCAGCATCTTACAAAGCCTATTATTCTCCTCATGAATCATATCCACCTTCATCCTCAAAGCATGGTGCTTATCACAAAACTCGTTGGTGGTCCGAAGGGCTTCTGCTGCCTCAGGGCAGTATATGAGTTCTAGACCGAAGGCTACGATTCCCTTCATGTGACAAGAAAAAGCATCTGCAGTGTTAATTGCTCCTACAAAAGTAGGTTTTCTTCCCCTTATTCATGCGGCGGTTTGTTCTTCCAACTCTTTCTCCACAGGCTTCTTGCCTTTGTCGTTGGCGGAGGCCATGGTGCTCTAAACTTGAGAAGATTTCTTGATAGAAACAGATCGAAATGAAAACACGATGAGAACACGATTCACGAACCTTGGGGAATCCAGGGGTTATATATTACGAAGATTCAATGCATAAGGAAGGTTTTGACATGGAAACGAGGCGGAGATGGAGTTCGAGGGTGGAACACCCCCTCCAGGCATGGCCAGGCTGGGCCCGCGCCTAGGGTGGGTTTGTCCACACGGGCTCCATTTCCTCTCCAGTTTCATCTCGTAACTTCCCTTATGTATTAAAAACATAAAAAATATAAAAGGATTGGGGTTTCACGAACCTTCTATTTTCACCACTTTTACCTATTCAAAGACGAACTCTGCAGATTCCTTCTCTCTTTCTCTTGAGAATTTCCTTCATATAAAACTTTTGCACAAACTCAATGACAACATTAGTGTAAGCAAAAACACTAAACCTTTTGTACACACTTCAACTGAAAACCCATCAAAACAAAAGCTTCTGTAAGAGGCAAATGCAAATGATGGCAGAAATCTATAAAAACAGACCAGCAGGTAAAGATTGATTTTTCCGAAGACCTTCTGTTGCTCAAATAAAAAAGTTCAGAATTGATGAAAGTAGGGTAAAAACTTGGAGAACAGGCTCAGAAAAATGCAGATCCATCCGAAGTACTGAGCTTCCTCATGAATTTTTACAATGCAGCACAAAAATCTGTCCCAGGACAACCACTTTTCACAACTCCTCTACTTCACAAAAGTAGTTGAACTTGACACAAAAAAACAAAACAAAAAGGATAAGGAGCGGTTATTACAGAGGTAATAACTTCCAAGACTCGACAAAAGTCTTGGGTTATCTCCCAACAAGTACTTTTCTTTAATGCCTTTAAGTTAGGCTTGAAACTTCCAAAGATGCTCACAAAGGATATATATATTTGAAGTGAAAGAGAGCATCAAGAAGCAAATAACCAAGACACTTGAGCCTAACCCACTTCCTATGCATGGGGGTATCATGAGAAAACAAATTGTTTAAACAAAAGGCCACAAGCATAGGACGACAAAACAGATGCAACTTCAAAGCTTTCAACATAAAACGGGGAAACTTAACATCATTGAGATGGATAAAACCATGTGCCCCTCTCTCAAAATAACTTTCAGTAGCACTCTGAATAAAGCTAACAATATATCTGTCACAGAAACAACTTTATCATCAAAATAAGCATACTTACAGTCATCAAAAAGAGGTCCAAGGTCATAGACTGGATCAATAGAAGCAAGTTGTTCCATCCTGAAATATTTATTAGGCAAGCTATTTTCACAAGGAGCTTTAGAAAATTTGGAAAAGTTGAACTCATAAGAATCTCCATCAAACTTAGTTAAAACTTTTTCCTTCTTACAATCAATAATAGCTCCACCAGTGTTCAAGAAAGGTCTAGCAAAAATTATGGGACAAGTTTTGCTAGCTGCTGAATTAAGCACTAGAAAATCAGCAGGATACTTAATCTTACCACAGAGAACCTCCACATCTCTTACAATACCAATAGGGAAAATGGTCTCCTTGTTATCAAGGTGAATAACCACATCAATGTCCTCAAGCTCACAAGGACCAATCTCATGCATAATTTCCCTGTAAAGCTCATAAGGAATAACACTAGAACTAGCACCAATATCACATAAACCATAGTAGCAATGATCACCAATTTTAACAGAAAGCATAGGAACACTAGCTTTTCTAGCCTTACCAGGATGAGAGATAATACTAGAAGCGTCTTCACAGAAGACAATGTGCTCATCCTCTATATTTCTAGTGACATTGTCTTTCACAATAGCTACCATAGGTTCATCACTCAAATGCTTACCAGGCTCCATAGTTTTCATTGTACCTTTGTTATTTGCACTAATAATCATAGAATACTCCTTTACCTGAGCTGGGAAAGGCACAATATGATTAGTAGTATAAACTTGAGTACTTCTAACGGGAGCATGATTAACAACATATTTATAAGGAGCAAGGTACTTATTCCACTTCTTCTTGGGAATTTCTATGTAAGAGGCAAAGGCCTTAAAACAGCTGGTAATACTTTGGGAATCAAGACCAAACTCATTGCTAATATCACGGAAGCTATCAGTTCCCATAAAAGATTTGATGCATTCATAATCGTAGTTTATACCTGACTTTCTTCCTTTGTCATTCTCCCAAGCTTCAGTGTTCTCTTGAATACGGTCTAGTAGATCCCATTTAGCTTCTTCCTTCATACGTGTGAATGATCCAACACAAGAAGCATCTAGTAAATCTTTATCATGAAGAGAAAGCTAGCATAAAAGTTCTTGAGAATAATATTGTTAGGGAGTTCATGAATAGGAAATTTAAGCATTAGTAACTTCAATCTCCCCCAAGCTTGAGATGTACTCTCTCCATCAAGAGGCCAAAAGTTATATATAAGATTTCTATCCTTATGGATTTCACTGGGAGGATAAAATTTAGAGTAAAAGAGAGATGAAATCTCCTCCCATTCCATGTATTGTCCATTCTTCAGTAGCTTATACCATTCTTCAGCCCTCCCTTTCAAGGATATGGAGAGTAACTTCTTCTTCACATGTTCAGTTGTGATACCTGCACACTTAAACAACTTGCATAATTCATGGATAAAATCAAGTGATCACCAGGATGGACAGTTCCATCCCCAAAATAATAATTATCCATAACACGATTAACAATACTTGTAGGTATCTTAAAAGGATGTATCTCAACAGGAGGTGGTTCATCTACTACCCTAGCAGTGGTAGTAGTTTTCCCAAACAGAAAACCAAGTGGGTTATCCATATTGGAAACAAAGTAACAAGAAGTAACAAAAGCAATACTCACAGTGAAAGTTTCCCTTACCAGTTCCACTCTTCAATAGCGCTTCACTCCCCGGCAATGGCGCCAGAAAATAGTCTTGATGACCCACAAGTATAGGGGGTGTATCGTAGTACTTTCGATAAATAGGAGTATCGATCCCAACGAGGAGCAGAAGGTGCTGAACAGTGGTATGGAGCAGGAAATCCCTATGAATACTTAGCAAATGGATTTTTAGTGGTTTTCTGACAAGGCAACAAAACAAAGATCAAGTAACAGAAGTAACGAACAAATGGAGCAAGTGGCCCAATCCTTTCTTAGCAAACGACAAGCCGGTGGAAATACTTATAAGGACCAAACGTTCTCGAGGACACATGGGAATTCTGTCAAGTGCTTTCGCTTCAAATAGCTGAGTATTCTTCTCTGGTGTTTGTAAGTGTTGTGTGGGTGAACCTGTGCTAACATACCGCCCTTCCTAGGACTAATACATACTTGTGATTAAACTCCCTGTAAACATCCGTAACTACAGGAAAGTAATTAAGATATAAATCTAACCACAGCCTTAAACTCTGAGATCCTACGCTCCCTTGTGCAAAGGTGTCCTAACAGGGGTTCAGGTTTCTGTCACTCCGGCAACCCCGCAATTAGTAGCCAAATACACAATGCATTCCCCTAGGCCCATAAATGGTGAAGTATCATGTAGTCGACGTTCACATGACACCACTAGAAGAATATCACCACAACTTAAATACTAAACCATTGAATAATAAATCATCACAGATTCACTACTAACAACATGACTTCTCCCATGTACTCAAGAACTAAACGAACTACTCACAAGACATCATATGGATCAAGATCAAAGATGATATGATAATGGATAACAATCTGAACATAAACAATAATCCAATGGTTCCACTCACAAGCTTCAACTACAATAGTAATCAACACCGGGAAAGTTTCCCCTAAGAACTAAAGCAATATCCAACACAATTGTTACAACGGGACGGAGTGGTGGTGATGGTCCTGGTGAAGATGATGGTGTGGATGATGATGATGATAATCCTGATGAAACATAGCTTGATGACGGTGTTGATGGCGATGGTCTCCCCTCTCCGGGAAGGAATTCCCCTGGCAGAAATCTATCTGCCAGAGAGATCTTTCTCTCTCGGTGTTCCGCCCCCAGAGGCGACAGAAATCTATCTGTGGTCGCTCCCTGAGCCTTAGGGTTTCGAAGTGAGATATAGGCGAAGGGGCGGAGTCGGAGGCCGGGCAGGTGGGCCAGACCTGCCCTAGGCGCGGGGTCATGTGGGCCCGCGCCTAGGGATGTGGGCCCCCTGAGGCCCCACTTCGTCCCTCCTTCTGGATTCCTTCGTCTTCTAGTAAAATAATATGTTTCCATATTTTTCTGGTATTTTTCTGATCTTCGCGAAATTGCACCGAAACGCCTTCTTTTCCATCAGAATCCAGACTCTGGTAGTCCATCCTCCAAGAATCATCCATCATGCATAAACAGATGAAAAGCCATAAGTAATACCTCATAATAAGACAAATATCAATGAATAGAGGTAAATTATGATATAGAATGGTGATGCAAATTGGGCGTATCATGACTAAAGTTGAGTAGCATGAGGTGTGGCCCTCGTATTCAAGGGACTTGAGATTGCCAACCTATACTTCATCAAGCATATACTCCATCTTTGTTCACTTTAACCTTAATCACTTCAAGATGCTTATGATAGGGGCAATGAGGGATGAAAGCTAACAAGTACCATAATTTTTGGAAGCTCTTTTTGAAACTTGAAATCCCTTCTTCCTTTACAAAAAAGGCTTTTCTTCCACCATTACTTGAGTCTCCACCTTCTACCTTTAGGCACCATTAAGAGAGCATAGTTGTCATTCCGTGTGCACTATTCCAAAGCTTATTGATTGATTCATATTGTGATATTACTTGTTCTTGTGCTATTTGTTTCTAGTCACCCTTGTGAACTTTGAAGGTGTCTTATGCATCTCTTTGCTACTCTATGAGGGACAAGCTTAATGCCACTATGCCACGTTTTCTGTATGTGAAACAAACAAACATTTTTCAATGCATGTTATTCATGATCTTTGTTTGTAGCCTTTCATGTTGCATGCATAGTTACTTTGTCTTACTGTTAGAATTCCATCTTTCATGCTCATGCTTAGAGTTCTTTGATCCCAGCTTTCAATGCTTGCAAATGGTTTGATCTTGATTTTGCTGGTGCATGTCACCTCAAAAATTATTCTTTTTATCACTTACCTACTCAAGGATGAGCAGGAGTTAAGCTTGGGGATGCTTGATACGTCGTAAACGTATCTATAATTTTTGATGCTCCATGCTTGTTTTGTATCAACTCTGCTATGTTTTGTCTACACTTTGAGATATTTTTATACACTTTCTGGGACTAACCTATTAATAAGATGCCACAGTTCTAGTTGCCTATTTTCTTATGTTTTTGGTTTCAGAAAGCTAAAAAATGAATATTCTCGGAATTGGACGGGACAAAATCCAAAGTTCATATTTCCCCCGAACGATACGGAAAATCGAAGATGAGACGGAGGAGGACACCAGGGTGGCCACACCCTAGGTGGGCACGTGCCCACCCTGGCCGCACCCACAGGGGGTGGGGCCCCCTGGACCTCCACCTACCTTGCCTCCTTCGCCTATAAGAAGCCCCCGACTCAGAAACCCTAAATCATCAACCAGAAAGCCACGAAAAGTTCCACAGTGCCGCCGCCATCGAAGGGGAGATTCGGGGGACAGAAAGTCTCTGTTCCAACACCCTGCCGGGACGGGGAAGTACCCCCAGAGCCATCTCCTTCGATCTCCACCACCATCTTCATCGATCTCCATCGCCATCTTAATCACTGCTGCTAATTCCCATGATGAGGAGGGAGTAGTTCTTCCTCGAGGCTAAGGGCTCTACCGGTAGCTATGTGTTCATCTCTCTCTATATGCATGGACATATTATGATCATGAGCTTTGTAATCAGGTAGATCTACTTTTCTACTCAAGTGCTTTAATAGATTTCTGGCTCTCCCCATGTGTGTGAAAGTGACAGCGTGCACGCCATGGTGGCACTTACGCTAGAGTTTACATAAATACTCAAGTGCTTCAATAGATCACTGATCTCCCCACGTGTGTGAAAGTGACAGCGTGGACACCGTGGTGGCACTTAGGCTAGAGTTCATAAATCCTTATCATGAGTATATTTTGAGTTTGTTGTCTTTATGAAATTGTGGTGTTTGTTGGAACCTTCTAGCGTTCAAGGTGACAGTGTGGGGTTATCTAGATTGGGAAAGACGGACTTTGAGGAGTGCTGTTATAGCCCTACCCTGGATTAGAGTTCACCAACCGGAGAGTAGTTCAGGGTAGTATCATGAAGAGGATATATTTATGAGTGTTCACTAGTGAAAGTATGATCCCTAGGCCTTGTTTCTAAACATTGAAACATCATTTACAACTAGATCTGTTGCATGTTTGCTTGCTTCCATCTTTATTTTAGTTTTCTTTTAGTCTCTCCCACGTCCATAACAAGTCAGAAGCTCTTTTCTGACACCGTTACCACTTGTGTTTCACTATCTCTTCGCCGAACTAGTGCACCTATACACCTGACAAGTGTATTGGGTGTGTTGGGGACACAAGAGACTTCGTGTATCTTGATTGCAGGGTTGCTTGAGAGGGATACCTTTGACCACTTCCTCCCTGAGTTCGATAAACCATGGGTAATCCACTTAAGAGAAACTTGTTGTTGTTCTACAAACCTCTACACTTGGAGGCCCAACAAATGTCTACAAGAATAGAAGTGCTTAGACATCACCCGTTGTATGCACACGTAGAATCTATCAGACCCAATCATCACGTCATGCTTCGAAACGATGAGTCTTAGCAACGGTGCCTACTAAGGATAAACACTTTATTACTTGATATTTAGTGAGTGGGATCATCTTATAATGCTACCATCACAATCTAAGCAATACAAGATGCATAAAAGGATTAACATCACATGCAATTCATAATATGTGATATGACATGGCCTTTCTTGTTATGCCTTTGATCTTCATCTCCAAATCACGAACATGGTCTCCATCATCACCGGCGTGGTGTCAAGGTCAATGGTGCCTCTTCATGGTTGTCCTCCAGCAACAACAACCTATTACAACTACTTGAATAATAGGCACACATGTCTTAACGAAATTTAAAGACAACAATAACGCTCCTGCCGGATGCCAACTTAAAATAAGGATCATTGCATACATCATATATAATCACAATCACATCATGGCCATATCACATCACAACATATGTGATGCGTGCAGCAGCACTTCGTTGGGAGACCCCAAGCGGAAGGTATGATGCAGTACAGCAGGAAGTTTTCCCTCAGTAAGAAACCAAGGTTATCGAACCAGTAGGAGGAAGGAAACGTCCCAGAGGTGTTGCAAGCAACATGGAAACCTGCACAATACAAACTCAAGACTTTGCCCCAACTAACAATGAGGTTGTCAATCTCGCCGGTTGTTGTAACAAAATATTAATTGTATGGTGTGAAAGGTGATGATGGTTTGAAGCAAGTAAACAGTAACAGTGAAAGATGTATCAATGGTAAAGATTGGACAGGGGTCCATAGTGCACTAGAGGTGTTCTCCTTAGTTAAACAAACATGGCATGCTAGGTAAACAAATTATAGCAGGGCAATTGACAGGACTGAGCAAGGCATAACAATGCAATACTAGACACAAAGATCCTATGAGATTCGATTGGGCAATACAACAATATACATAGACCGCCATCCAACTACATCTATGACTAGAAGTCCACCTTTGGGTTATCATTCGAACCCCCTCCAGTATTAAGTTGCAAGAAACAGACAACTGCTTTAAGCAAAGTGTGTAAGGTAAACAATCCACTTGTTCCATGAACAAGAGACCATTGTTTTCTCCCTAGTGGCAACAACACATCTACAACCGTAGAGATTTCTATCACTTCCCTTGATTAAGTAGAGGCATGAACCCACTATCGAGCATAAATACCCCCTCTTGGAGTCACTAGCAACTACTTGGCCAAGATAGCTACTAACAACAGAGAGCATGCAAGATCACAAACAACACGGTCATGATAGAATCAATAAGACAAAACCATTAATCAATCTGACATAGTAATCTCAATATCCATCAGATCCCCGCAAACACAACATGCATGATTACAAATAGATGAGATCTTGATCATGAACGGAGCTCACAAGATCTAGACATGAAAGCACAGGGAGGAGATACAACCATCTAGCTACTACATGGACCCGTAGTCCAAGGTGGAACTACTCACGCTTCATACCGGAGGCTGGCATGATGAAGAAGAAGGCCTCCAGGGTGATCTCCCCTCCGGCAGGGTGCCAGGAAGAGCTTCAGATCCCCCTAATCTAGGGACGATGGTGGCGGCGGCTACAGACGGTTTCGTGGAATACTGATCGGATACTTAGGGTTTGGGCATCAGGGGCTTCTTATAGGCGAAGAGGCAAGGCTGGTAGGCGACCAGGGGCCCACACCATGCCTAGGCGCGGGCCCGCCCTAGGCCGCTCCTGGGGGGTGTGGCCACCCTCTGGCTCCCCTACGTCTCTCTTCTGGACTCCGTGTTCTCCTCGGTGAAATATTAACTTTGGAATTTGTCACATCCAATTCCAAGAATATTTCCTTACTAGCTTTTCTGGAACCAAAAACAGCAGAAAACAGGCAACTGGCACTGTGGCAACTTGTTAATAGGTTAGTACCAGAAAACATATGAAAAGCACCTCAAAGTGTGGACAAAGCAAAGCAAAGTAGATACTAAACAAGCATGGAACATCAAAAATTGTAGATACGTTTCCGACATATCAAGCATCCCCAAGCTTAACTCTTGCTCGTCCTCGAGTAGGTAAGTGATAAAAGAATAATTTTTGAGGTGACATGCACCATCAAAACCAAGATCAAACCATTTTCAAGCATTGAAAGCTGGGAACAAAGAACACTAAACATGTGCATGAAAGATGGAGCTCTAACAATAAGAAAAATTAACTATGCATGCAACATGAAAGGCTACAAACAAAGATCATGAATAACATGCACTTAAATTTTTTTGTTTGTTTCACATACAGAAAATATGGCATAGTGGCATTCAGCTTGTCCCTCATAGAGTAGCAAATAGATGCATAGGACACCTTCAAAGTTCATGATGATGCTCGAGGTGGAACTTCGTTGGTAACCCCAAGCGTAGGGTGTGAAGAGCAAGTAGCAAGTTTTCCCTCAGTTGAGACCGAGGTTATCGAACCAGAAAGAGGAAGGAAACGTCACACAGGTGTTGCAAGCAACGCGGAGACCTGCACAACACAAACTCAAGACTTTTCCCCAATGAATCAGTGAGGTTGTCAAGCTCACCGATTTGCTGTAACAAAGGATTAAACATATGGTGTGGAAGGTAATGGTTTGCAGCAAGTAAACAAGTAACAGTGGAAGATGTATCAATGATAAAGATTGGACCGGGGTCCATAGTTCACTAGAGGTGCTCTCCTTAGATAAACAACATGGCATGAAGGGTAAACAAATTACAGCAGGGCAATTGACAGGAACCGAGCAAGGCATAACAATGCAATTACTAGTCAGAAAGATCCTATGAGATTCGATTGGGAAATACAACAAGATACATAGACCGCCATCCAACTGCATCTATGACTAGAAGTCCACCTTCAGGTTATCATCCGACCCCCTCCAGTATTAAGTTGCAAGCAACATACAACTGCTTTAAGCAAAGTGTGTAAGGTAAACAGTCCACATGTTCCATGAACAAGAGACCGTTGTTTTCTCCCTAGTAGCAACAGCACATCTACAACCGAAGAGATTATTGTCACTTCCCTTGGAAACTAGTGGCATGTCAAGTGCTAGAGGATTATTCTAATTGTTGTTGTTGTTTTTGTTGTTGTTGTTGTTGTTGTTCTGATTCTGTATAAATGTGGTCATATCCTGCATCAACAGTGTCTGAACTGCCAACATCTGCTGCATCTCAGGAGTGATGTTGTTGTTTTGGGATGAGTAATGATGGATAGGTTTTTAAGAAGTCATAACACACAACTCAAAACAATCAAGTTCAATCAAACAATCAATCAACCAACAAGCAACTATCTACTTAACAACTTATGAGCTTAACTCATGAGTTGAAGGAGACAACAAGTTTTCTTGAAATAATCAACCTAGTATAGTCATACCTCATAGGTCAATATGATCCATACTCTAACTTGATATCAATGTCTTTGGTGGGCAATCTAATGTCTCTTGGTTTTTCACTTGTAGTCCTTAGTGATGTCTAAGTTCAAGTTCTTGGTGAAACCATAGTTGAAAACATTTGAAGATGTTGAAGTCATTAGAGTTGGTAAAGTCCTTTGCACATGGTGAAGTCTTTGGCCATGGGGTAGGCTTTGTCCATCAAATTTGAAATAGAAGAGATGTAGAATCAAAACCAAAAAGGTTGAGGAAAGAGTTTACAAGATTGTTTGTAAATAAGTTTTTGGAACAAATTCAACTCCTATTTTTCTAAGGGGTTTTGTCCAATCCTAGGGTTACAATCCTACAGGCAACACAGTGCTCTGATACCATCTGTAAGGTTCCCAACCTTTAATAAGGTAGAGATCCCTGTGTTTACAATGCTAGTCCCTGGATCAATAGCTAGCATCCACAGTTAAGATGTAATATCAAGAAACAAAGGTCATAATACAACTTTATAACCAGGAATAAAATAATTCATTACATCTTACATAGATCATTTGGCTATCTCATTACATTGCAGCAGAATATCTATAAAGCATGGAGTCCTTCATCTTCAAAGTGCCACAGGCAGTCATGTTGGTTGTAGACTTGTAATCCTAATCCATAAACTTCACTAACATCAAACATAATAAGTTGCAGCCACAAGGGTCAATACATTTGAATTGTATTGGCAAGTTTCACTACTATGTAGAAATAAGTGGATCCTATCATTTACATGCATATTTGGATAAGTGGGGTTAGGCTCATTCGCAGAAAGCAATATAGTTTTATCCTATCTTTGAAAATGGTTTTGATCTTTTGTCAAATCTTTCTGAACTTCTTGGAAAACTCCAAGTGCTTCAAATCCCTTGTTGTTACCATCAAGTTTTACTCTGAGAAATTGGAATGTCGAGATCTTCCATAGCTTCAGGCCTTAGTTGCTCAGTATTGTCCATAACCGGGGACACGGCTAAGTACTTAGAATTTGATCTTCTGCAGAAGTTGTACACTTTACCCACATGACACAATCTCATCTTGATGCCACTAGTGGACACTGGATAAGTACTCACCAAGATGGAGTACTGGCAGATTGAGAATGTGACAAAGTCTTTCCATAGGAGTCCTCCCAATACACAATGCTAGCTTGTCATCCAGGCACCAATGTAGGGTTTGAAGTTCCCTTACACAATTCTAGTTAACCTGAAGATGCCAATGCATGGGTCTTCCACTATGTAGTTGACTAAGCCAGAGCCCATTTAGCATGTGGCTGTACACGGAAGCCACTGTACGAGAAACGTGTTCAATCTCTAAGTCCCTGGGTGGATTTCTTCTAGTGCACATACAAAACAATATAGCCATATAAACATGGTTCCTTTTGTTGCCACCTTGTCCAAAACTTGAGTATCTTTGTCCACCCAGGTGGTTCATTGAGTACTTGTTTTATTATATAAAACATATATCTTTTCAACTCTTCATATAATCATAACATGTATCCCATCCCAATATATAGCAGGGCTAAGCATACTACAACTACAATGTTTCCACTAAGAGAGATATAAGGGTACCCTATTAGGATTTAGCATAGCATAAAATATAGTAGTCATTGTCATGCATGTTTCAAAAATCCACTAAGTGTAATGAAAATAGTAGGACTTGGATGATAGTGTCACTTGCCTTTTTAGTAGAGAATGTTGGTTCACTTCTTGATCTTGCAAATATCACACTCTTCTAACTTCACTACAATTCAATCAAACAAACACAAATTCAACTAGCATTCCAACCAATTTATCACACATAAAATAATCGAAACTAGGTCATGCATGCAAGCATGCAAAAGATAGTTTTAGTTGCAAAAGTGGTTTCTACTAGGCTCTAAACATTATAAAGTTCAAAAGTGGTCATTTACTAAAGTGGTAAAACCATTTGCAAAAGGTTTTATCTATAAACCATTTTTAAATCAATTCATTATTTTATGTGGTTGAAAATGCTTTTAGCAAAGCAATATTCTTTAAAGAGTTCACCAAATATATTTTAATTCTCAAAACTTGGTGTTTTAGGGTAAGAAGGTTTGAATCAAATCACTTCCTAAAGGTTTTACTCAAAAATCATTTCTAAATCATAATCAATATTTTCATTTGACTAGAAATGATCTAATTCAATTATTTATTCCCTAACTTCACAAAATACATTTTTAAGTCCATAAGTTGGTTCCTAGGGTCAGTAGGTTCAAAACAAACCATTTTGCAAAGATTTCACATTAAAATTATATCTAGAACAATTTTTATATTCATAATAAGCCTACACATGTTTCTGCAATTTCAACCAATTTTCCAGAAGCAAATCATTAAACAAATTGCATGGTTGCAAAGTACTTGTTCTACGGATTCCATTGATATAAAATTTTCAATATTTGGACGTGTAGAACTAAAGTTATGAATTTTACAAGTTTGCATATCAATCAGATTCTAATTCTGTTTTTAAACAAAACCCTGTCCACGTGGCGCAATCTAATTGGCCGGTACCGCTTCGGGTGGATCGAGCTCTCTGGACCGCAGGATTTAACTAAGATCGAGCGGCACAGATGCACACATACCCCTTCGCCTAATTCTAATCTCAGCCAAAGGATCAAGATCTAACGGACACGGTTCCTCTGACCATGGTTGGGCGGCGCTAGCGGCGGCTGGCGGCGGCGCGCGGTCAGACGGTGTGCTTGCCGACGTTGCAGGAAGCATGGGAGAGGGGGAAATGGCTTACAGCATTTGCGTGGTCGAGGTGAAGCTCGAGGTGGCGTTGGCTTGGCGAGGGGCGCACAGGAACGACGACGATTGCTCGCCGGAGTAGCTCCTGGCGACGGGCGGCTCTGTTTGCTGTCGGAGGTGAGGTTGCAGATCATGCCGAGGCAAAACAAAGGTGTGGTTAGATGCGTATGAGTGTGGGGAGTATGAGAGCATCACTGAGAGGGCTCGGGCGGTCTGGTCTTACCAGGGGGAGTCGCCGGAGAAGGAACAGACGCGGCGGTGCTCAGGTGATGACGAAGTCGACGTTTTGGAGCGCGCGCGAGTGAATGGAGCACACGGGCAGATGCGCCAGGAGGTGGTGAACAAGCTCGTGCACAGTGGGAGGCGAGAGGCGGCGGGGTGTGGCCGGAATTGCTCGGAGAAGGTCGCCGGAGCAGAAGGTTTCGAGCTTGCGATTTGAGCAGCCCGGTGGCAGAGAGGAGGCGGTGTTTGGGGGAGAGGTAGAGGAGAGAGGGGCGCTTATGTGTGCGTGATCACTGCGAGGTTTTACTCAGCCAATTACGCGTATTGACGCCGGCAATAACTCGACAGCAACAGCAGGGCGACGTGGTCGCGAGATTGAAGACGACTGCGTGGCAGTGGGGTTCGTCTGGCAGTGAGGGAGAGAGAGGGCACGGGGTCCACCTGTCTGTGTCTCTGCGGGTTCCTTTCCGGGTGAAAAACGTTCCACTGAGAGGGGAAGATGGTGGGCTGCGAGTTGGGCTGTTGGGCCTGTTTGCTGGGCTGCTGTTTGTTCCACTTTTTTTTACAGGAAGCTTTTTCTTTTTCCATTTGGAATTTCTATTTTGATTTTATTCAAACAATTCAAACACCCAAATGAATTCAAACCTTTGCCAAACTTTGTGTAGATTTAATTCTGTTTAACAACACAAATCAAAGTCCAAAACAAAACAATTTTTATTCTTTTTAGGATCCATTAATAATTAAATAAATAGACCTTAGTCATTAATTCAAATAGGATTTTATTTATTTAAAAACTCCATTTGAAATCTAAATAATACCAAAATCATTTCAGTAGGTTTTATTTGAAAATATAAAACACTTGGAAAACTTATTTAAAATAAATTAACAAGTTTTAGTGTTTATTTCAAATGGAAAAGCCTTTACTTAAATAAAATTGGGTATTAATAAATCCTCATTATTTTATTTAAATAAACCTTTACTCTTTTTATCAAATAGAAATATTTTATTTCAAAAGCTTGGCCAAGATTTAATTTGGCTCTATAAAATAATCCTTATTTATAATTCTACCTTTTCTTTTGAAAACCAAATCTTTTTGTTAAAAGATCCAATAATAGTGATTCCAAATATTTTAACTTTATTGTTTATTTATCTTTTTAAATCCCTTTAGGATTTTATTTGATCAAAATAGGTTTTGATATTTCCAATTGGAATCAAAAAGTTTCTTCTCACTCTGAATTTCAACAAAGTTTTATTTTGTTTATTTATTTTTCACATTTGAAAATTTGGAAAATTTTGGGATGTGACACCCCTCTTGGAGTCACTAGCAACTACTTGGCCAAGATAGCTACTAACAACAGAGAGCATGCAAGATCACAAACAACACAGACATGATAGAATCATAAAGACAAAACCATTAATCAAACCAACATAATAATCTCAATATCCATCGGATCCCCGCAAACACAACATGCATGATTACAAATAGATTAGATCTTGATCATGAACGGAGCTCACAAGATCTATACATGAAAGCACAAAGGAGGAGATACAACCATCTAGCTACTACATGGACCCATAGTCCAAGGTGGAACTACTCACGCATCATACCGGAGAGAAGGCCTCCCGGATGATCTCCCCTCTGGCAGGGTGCCGGGAAGAACTTCAGATCCCCCCCGATATAGGGACGATGGTGGTGGCGGCTACAGACGGTTTCGTGGATATTTGATCGGGGTATTTAGGGTTTCTGCATCGGGGGCTTCTTATAGGCGAAGGGGAAGGACGAGGCGGCCAAGGGCCCCACATCCCTCCCAGGCGCGGGGCAGGGCCCACCCGCGCCTTGGGTGGGTCTGGCCGGCCTCTCAGGCTCCCCTTTGGACTTCTTGTTCCCCACGGAAAGTAATTGACTTTGAAGTTTGTCTCGTCCAATTCCGAGAATATTTCTTTACTAACTTTTCTGAAACCAAAAACAGCAGAAAACAGGCATCTGGCACTGTTGCAACTTGTTAATAGGTTAGTACCAGAAAACATGTAAAAATCACCTCAAAGTGTAGACAAGTAAAGAAAAGTAGATACTAAACAAACATGGAGCATCAAAAATTATAGATACGTTTCCGACGTATCAACATCCCCAAGCTTAACTCCTGCTCATCCTCGAGTAGGTAAGTGATAAAAGAATAATTTTTGAGGTGACATGCACCCTCACAATAAAGATCCAACCATTTGCAAGCATTGAAAGTTGGGATCAAAGAACTCTAAACATGTGCATTAATGGTTGAGTTCTAATAATAGGACATAGCAACTATGCATGCAACATGAAAGTGTACAAACAAAGATCATGAATAACATGCATTGAAAAACATTTGTTTGTTTCACATACAGAAAACATAGCATAGTGGCAATCAGCTTGGCCCTCATAGAGTAGCAATATAGATGCATAGGACACCTTCAAAGTTCACAAGGACGACTAGAAAAAAATAGCACAAGAACAAGTAATATCACAATATGCATTAATTAATAAGCTTTGGAACACTTCACACAGAATGGCAACTATGCTCTCTTAATGGTGCCTAAAGGTAGAAGGTGAAGACTCAATAATGGTGGAAGAAAGGCCTTTTTGTAAAGGAATCAGGGATTACAAGTTTCAAGAAGAGCTTCCAAAAATTATGGTACTTGTTAGCTTTCAGCCCTCATTGCCCTATCATAAGCATGTTGAAGTGGTTAAGGTTAAAGTGGCAAAGATGGAGTATATGCTTGACAAAGTATAAGTTGGCAATCTCAAGTCCCTTGAATACGAGGGCCACACCTCATGCATACTCAACTTTGGGTCCAGGTAAGTTCTTGTCATTGTAAGTATTTGCATATCATTGAGAACAGCCAAACGGGTACCCCTTCCACATGGTACAGGAGCTTTCCCATAACAAAAACGACAAGGCAAGCAGACAATGAGCATCTCAACAATCTTTTTATTTACCATCTGCATAGCTTTTTATTGAGGATGCTTCATAGATAGCTCATTATGGTGATGCTGCAAGTTTCCACCATGATTAGGCATGGCTTAGGCTACCGTCCCAGGCGTTTCTCTAACACAGGATACAAACTCTATGGACTTACAAGTTCCCTCTTTATTTCACACCGGTGATATCCATAGACAAAAGAGCATGATATCAACTGAGTACAAAGTACAAGTGCAATGTTGAAAATGTTCCCCATGACAGCACGGTTCTGCTAATTCCAACTTATAAGTGCAAGCATATACAACAAAGTTGTCACAATAGTTCAAGTTTATTAGGGGCAAAGAACATAAAGAGTGCCATCAAGTTCGTGAGGGCTTTAATAACTAAGTTTTCACATAACAAAATAGTTTTTAATTGGAAGATAGCTGAAAACAAGAATATACTTGGAATGTTGTAACACACCATGCATAGGAGTTTATAGTGGACACTTTGAAATAACTTGGTTTTTTGGGAGTTGGAGGCATGAGTAGAACTTACGCACACAAGTGGATGCTAGCAAAAGACTGGGAGCAACCAACTAAGAGAGCATAATGGCCATAATCATGCAGAGCAACAAAGCATACTAATCAAAGCAAAGGGTGGTACTACAAGTCAAGTACTAAATGATCATAGAGGCTAATGGTGACTTGTCATAGTCATAACATGGTGTGATCATGTGCCAAGTCAACCCAAGCAAAGCATCAAAGGAGAATACCACAATACTATGCTTTTGCATGCTAAAACAACGCATAATTTCTTCAAGGCACACTAAGCAATCCCAATTGCTTGGAACAAGACATGCTACAGCAATAATCACTAATCATAAGGTCAAAACAACACCTAGCATGTCATGCTAAAGTCTAAGTCACAGTCAATGCAAGCTCCTCTTGCACTTACAAGAAAGAACTTACTACTCCTTTCCAACACCAAGCAACTTATTTGTAAAACAACACAGTGAGAATGGGGGTCCAAACTACTTTATTCAAGCAAACTAAACAAACTAAGCAAAGAAAACGAAAGCTAAGACGCTCCAAGAACAACACAATTGTGCATGAAACAATAAAAACGAAGTGTCTAGACAGACCTAAGCTATTTATTGATGAAGAAGGGGATGCCTTGGGCATCCCCAAGCTTTGACGCTTGTACCTCTTGGATATTTACTGGGGTGACACTGGGGTGGCATCCCCAAGCTTGAGATTTTGTCCATTCTTCATCTCATTGCATCATTCTCTCTTTGCACCTGAAATTTTTCCCTCATACAAAACTTTACACAATCTTCATTAGCAACATTAGTGTATTCAAAAGATATTAGACCCCTGGCAAAGCTTTGGAACAGCAAGGATTTTCAATAAAAACACAAGCTACTGTAGTAACTCCTTCAAAAAGCTCAATTCACCTAAAGAGAACCCCAAAAGGAATCAATAAGAAGCAAATGCAAATAATGGCAGAAATCTATCAAAATAGACCAGCAGGTAGAAACCGATTTTTTCGAAGACATTCGGTTGCTCAAATCAAAAAGTGTTCAACTAACAAAAGTTATCTAACATACTGGGAGATTTATTAGTAAATTTTCAGATCAATCCGACTTACAGAGACTCCTCACAATTTTTTATGGTGGAGGACAGAAATCTGTTTCGGGACAGCAACTCCCCAAATCTTACTTCCCTCTCATTAGAGGTCATTCTTGGCACAAAAAGCAAACAAAAAAGGATAAGGAGAGTTCATTGCTGAAGTAATAACTTCCAAGACTCAAGGAAACACTTGGGTTATCTCCCAACAAGTACTTTTTTAACGCCTTTAAGTTAGGCACAAGAAGCAAGAAATCAAGTATTTTCAAATGAGGAAGCATTAACATCAAACCTTGCTTTAAAAGGAGGAGCAAAAAGCAAATTCTATATCCTCATAGGGAAGTGTTCAATACCTTTCTTGAATGGAAATTGATATTTAATGGTGCCTTCTTTCATATCAATGATGGCACCAACAGTTCTAAGAAAAGGTCTTCCCAAAGTAATAGGACAAGAAGCATTGTATTCAACATCCAAAACATAGAAGTCAATGGGGACATAAGCATTGTTAACCATAATGAGAACATCATTAATACTCCCCATGAGTTTCTTCTTAGCATTATCATTAAGTGGGACATCCAAATAACAATCTTCCAAAGGTGGCAAATCAAGCATTTCATAAATCTTCCTAGGCATAATAGAGACACTAGAACCAAGATCACATGAAGCTTTCAGATCAATGTCATTCACTTGCATATTACTAATGGGTTCCCAACTATCTTCTACTTTCCTAGGAATAGAAGCTTTGTGTTTTAACTTCTCTTCCTTAATCTTAACAAGAGCATGTGTAATGTGTTTGGTGAAAGCAACATGCATATCACTAGCATCAGGACTTCTAGCAAGCTTTTGCAGGAACATAATCACTTTAGAAATATTGCAACCATCAAGATCAAAATCAAACTTAGCATCACCAGTAGTAGACTCATTAGGCTTAGGCATTGTAGGAGGAGGAATAGGGACTTCTTGTGGTTTAGTGGTGATGATGCACACACACTATTCTTTCTATCAATCTCAGCTTCCCTTTCCCAATTAGCATGAAGTTTGGCTAACAGTATAACATTTTCATCAATAGTAACTTGTATGGCATGATTAGCAGCAAAGGTACTTTCCATGGTTTCAGGTTTAGTAGCCATTTTATTAATCAAGGAGGACTGTGCTTCAGAAAAAAAGGAAATATTTTTCTCAACATTTAAAAACTTTTCCTCCATAGTCTTGTTGAAAATGGTTTGTTTACTAATAAAGTCTTTGAGCATGTGTCACATCCCAAGATTTTCCAAATCTTGTAATGTGAAAAATAAATAAACAAAATAAATTATTGTTGAAAATCAGGGTGAAAAGAAACTTTTGTTCTAAAAGGAAACTTAAAATCCCATCTTGAACAAACCTTAATTAAAGTTTGAATTCAACAAAATCCAAATCAAGAGAAATGCATTCCTCAATGAATGTATCTGGAAATTTAAACACTTGGAAAATAAATCCAAACCCTAAAATCTAATGGAATAAAAATCATTTCCAAGTTATCTCCAAGCCTATGGATTTGATCCATATGAAATCTTGTCAACAAACATTTACAAATGATCAAGGAAGACAAATAGAAATGTTATAAGACCATATAAATTGGATTCACTTAATTTGGAACCATAAATAAAATATTATGAATTTAATAAGATGAGGAAAAGTAATTTCCAAAGCTAATAAAGAACCTATCTGCAAATCCATACCAAATGGTGAGCAAATAATCCTAAAGATATTTAAAAGGATAAACAAATATTAAATAAGATTTTACAAATTAGAATCACCAAGTATTGATCTTTAAATAAAAAGATATGGATTTTATAAGATGAAGAAATAATTATTAAATAAAGAGTATTTAAAGACCAAATCAAATCTTGGCCAAATCCATAAGCAAATGGAATGAATTGTAATCCCAATCCAAATAAAATAAAATGATAAAGAATATCCAAAATAAAATAAAATGGCATTAAACCATACTATCCCTATTTTAATAAAGACAAATCTCTAATGAATAAATATATAAGTCATGAGAAATTATTATTTTGAAATTTACCCAAGTGGAACAAAAGTTGTTTAATCAACTTAGATATAATAAATCTTCCAAATAAACTTTAGGGAACTAAAACTATATTTAATCCCATTGGAATTAAAACAAATACCCAATCTTAGATGATTAATGAATCATATTAAATATTCTCCGAATAATTCAAGATGAATTATTTTGACACCCTATTAATCAAATAAAAACCTACTGAAAAGATTTGGAAGGTTTTGGAAAAATCAAATGGAGATTTAAAAATATTATTAAATCTTATCTAATTAAAACTAGAGCCTTTTGAATAAATAAAAAGACCCAAAAAGGAATAGAATTTTATTCTAAAATTGATATCAGAATGTTCTACTCAACAATATTTAAACCTACACAAAATTTGACAAAGTTTTGAATTCAAATGAGTGTTTGAATTAACTGAACAAAACCAAAACAGAATAAAGGAAAAGGAAAAACAAAAACAAACAGAACAAAAAAAAATGCTAAAAGACTCAGCTCAGCCGGCCAGCCCACCTGGCCCTGTCCAGCCTAGTTCCTCTTTTCCCCGCAGAAAAACGCTTCGCACCGCGAAAGAAACCCGCTCAGTCGCCGACGCATGGACCCCACCCTCACTCTCTCTCACTCACAGATAACCGGGTCCCACTCCCTAGCTTTCTTCCTCACCCGCCGTGACTTCTTCTCCCCTCACCTCGCCGACTGTTTCCGCCGTGAATGCGCGCTGTCAATTCGCGTTAATGACTGATTAAATCCCGCGCTACAACGACGCCTCTTAAACGCCCTAGTCTCCTCTCCCTTCTCCCCCAGACCACACCTCACAGGAAAGCCACCAGGCTGCGACAATTCCGCCTCGCATTGCCACTGTCTCCAGCGAGTTCCACAAGCAATTCCGGCCAGTAGACACCGCCCCTTGCCCCCTCGACCACCCTCACCTGATCCCCACATCCTGGCGAACCTTCCTGTATTGCCAGCTCACCCGCGCATGCCCTGCAAGCTCGACAACGTCACCGCCAGTGCAGCGCCACCGTCTGCCTCCGCTTCGACGAACCCTACCGGTGAGACCAGACCCCCCTTGCCCTCCTTTTGATACACGCATGTCCGCGACTTGCGTACGAAGCTAACCGTGTCCTCCGTTTGTTTCTTCATGACCCATAGCTCCGCCCTCGACGACGACAGAGCGTGGCCGTCGTCAGACGCAACTCCGACGTGGAATTCCTGCAACCCCAGTGCGCCCCTTGACCAACCGCGAGTACTTTGAGCTTCCCCACGCCACGGCGATCACGGTGAGCCATCTCTTCTTCTTCCTTGCTTCCTCTATCGCCAGCTCCACCGCTAGCAGAGTGCCGCCGTCGCGCGCCACCGTCGTCGCGCCGCCAGTTCTTGGCAAGATAATAGGAGTCGTCCGATCCAGATTGTAGTGACGCAATAGAGTCACTTAAGCGCCGAAGGGGTACGCAATCTGTGTCGCACGATCTAACTTAGATCCAACGCCTCTCAGTGCTTGATCCAACCGAAACGGTACCCGCGAATGAGAAACAGCCATGTGTCCCAGTCGGTTTGATTTAAACAGAATTTGATCTATTAGTTGCTCAAGTTTGTAAAATCTATAACTTTTGATCCACACGTCCAAATTTTGCAAATTTTATATCAATGGAATCAGCAAGACAAGCCCTAGCCAACCATGTACTTTGTTTAGTAAAAAGCTTCTGGTAAAATGTTTGTTTTTGCAGAAACTTGTGTATGCATGTTTAGGATATAAAAATTGTTTTAAAATGATTTTGAGGATAAAATCTCTTGCAAATGGAGTGTTTTGAAACTACTAACCATAGGAAACAAATTATGGTTTCAAAAATGTACTTGGTGAAACAAAAGAACAAATCTTTGATTTAAACCATTTCTAGTCAAATAAAAATATGGTTTAATGCTTAAAAATGGTTTTTGAAGAAAACCTTTGAGAAATGTTTTGGAAATATACTCTCTGACCCTAAACACAAGGTTATATGGTTTGAAAACATATTTTGTGAAACCTATAGAATTTTGCCTTATTAAAAGCATTTCTTCACCACATAAAATAATGATTTGATCCAAAAATGGTTTATGAAAGTAAAACCTTATACAAATGATTTTCCCACTTTATAAAATGACCATTAGGTGTTTTCAAATGTTTATGAACCATTAGAAACCACTTTTACAAATAAAACAATCTTTAGCATGCTTGCATGCATTGTTTTGTTATTATTATTTTATGTGATGAATTGCTTGAATGGTAGATTGAAATGTTGTTTGCTTGATTGAATTGTAGTGACTTGAAGTGTGTGAACATTGCAAAGATCAAGGAGTGGACTTATACCTTCTACCAAAAAGGCAAGTGATGCTTCATACTTTTGTCCCATTATTTTTACTATGCATTAGTGATTTCTAAGTAGGACTTGCATGGAATTTTACTAAGTGTAAACTATGCCATGGGAAATCCTAGTAGATGAAACCTTAGTAAAATTTCCTAAGTTAAGATTCCTACTACTATCATTGCTTAGCTTAGCTAGTAGAAAACAAGGGAGGAATATATATTCATGCTATGGAAAATTTCTAAGTCTGAGGACTTTAGTTTTGTTTAATAAAACAACTAAGTGAATGAATCACCTGGGTGGAATGGAAGGAATGGTTTGTGTTGAGTGGTTCACAAGGCCCATTTCTATGGTTTACCTTGTGTATCTCACTTGTGGATGGCCACCCAGGAACAAAGAGATTTGAGATGTCAAATGTTGAGAAGCTTCAAGTGCAGCCACTTGGCATAATGTGTAGGGTTTCGTAGCATGGAAAACAAAAAAATTCTACCACATACAAACAAACAAGCCAAGATCTATCTACTAGATTGTAGCAACGAGTCGATGGAATAACTCACCCTCGAAGATTCCAAAGTGTTTAACGAGAGCGGATTCTCGTGGGTGATGTAGTTGTACTCTTCCCGATCTCAAGATCGCGTAGACGATCCTTCCGGTGCTGCGTTCCGACAGCGCTCCCGCAGTCGGTCACACGTTCGGTACTCGACAAAGACCTTCCTCTCCCTTGTTCCAGCAGGCAGCGGAGGTCGTAGCACTCTCCTCGCGATTCTGGGAGCACAACGGCGTGGTACCGGAAGTAGAGGGAGATCTCGCAGGGCTTCGCCTTAAGCCGAAGCGAGTATGGTAGAGTATGAGAGAGTCCTCGGTGTTCTAGGGTTTAGACACACCAAGGAGGGGGCTAGGCCGGCGGCTAGGGTTTCACCTAGGCGGCGGCGAGTGCCCTAGGGCCGGCGGCGGCTATGGAGGCGGCGGCGGCTTGGGGCTAGGGTTTAGAGGTGTAGGAACTTGTGTCTAGGAGGGGAGCCCTGCCCCTCCTTTTATAGGTGGGGGGCGACCAAGGGGAGGGGAGTCCCTCCCCAACTCGGATTGGTGGTGCGCCGGCGGTGGGAGGAGGAACGCCTCCCCCAAGTCGGTTTCCACCTCCCTCTCCACTTCCCAAAAATAGCCGTTTGACTCTCAAACTTGGCGTTTGACTTTTCAAACAAGGATTTGATTAATCCCTCTATTTTGTTCAGCGATGACACTTAGTACATGATGCAATCATACCAACTTGATACAACACATCAATGTACCCTTCCCCTCCGGAGTGCCGGACATTCCGGAACCTTCTAGAACATTCCCGATGAAAACACCGGAACCATTCCCCAACTCTGAAACGGGACTTTCCTTATATGAATCTTATTCTCCGGACCATTCCGGATCTCCTCGTGATATCCCGGATCCCATCCGAGACTCCGAACAACATTCGGTCTCTTTCTCATCATTCCATAACTACTCAAACAACGTCGAATCCTTAAGTGTGTCTCCCTACAGTTCGTGAATTATGCGGACATGATCGAGACACTTCTCCGAACAATAACCAATAGAGGAATCTGGAAATTCATATGGCTCCCACATATTTCTATGATTACTTTGCGATCGAATGAACCACTTACATACGATATCAATTTCCCTTTGTCTCACGATAGTTTACTTATCCAAGGTTATGATCGTCGGTATCTCTGCATACCTAGTTCAACCTTGTTACTGATAAGTACTCTTTTCTCATTACCGTGATATGTGATCCCTTGTGAGCCAGTCACATGCTTGCAAGCTAATTGGATGACATTCCACCGAGAGGGCCCAGAGTATATCTATCCGTCATATGGATGGACAAATCCCATTCTTGATCCATGTGTTTCAACCAATACTTTCTGAACACTCAATGCCACCTTTATAGCCACCCAGTTACGGTGTGGTGTTTGATGTCATCAAAGCATCCATCCGGTAAAGGTGATATGCATGATATCATGGTCGAAGGAATTAGATTACTATGTATCAGAAAGCATATAGCAATTGAACTATTAAAATGACTTGATCTTTGTGCTACGCTTATCTATAGGAGTATGTCCACCATATCATTCTCCTAATGATATGATCTTGTTGTTAATAACATCTCAATGTTCATGATAGGGAAACCACAATCATCTATTAACCAACAAGCTAGTATTATATAGAGGCTTTACTAGGGACTCTTATTTTAGTCTACAAATCACACAAGTATTAATGTTTCCTTGTTAATACTATTATAGCATGAATGTAAACATTTATCATAAACACAAAGATATAATAATAACTATATTTATTATTGCCTCTAGGGCATATCTCCAACAGTCTCCCACTTGCACTAGAGTCATCTAATCTTGATTACATGGTAATATACCGAACACCCATGGCAGTTTGGTGTTGGTCATGTTTTGCCCTCGGGAGAGGTTTAGTCAACGGATCCGCCACATTCAGATTTGTGTGTACTTTGCACATCTTTATATCCCCATCTTGGATATGTTCTCGAATAGCGTGAAAACGTAGCTTGATATGCTTCAACTTCTTGTGTGACCTTGGTTCTTGCGCATTGGCTATGGCGCCCATGTTATCACAGTAGATAGACATTGGGTCCAGCGCACTAGGAACCACACCCAGCTCTATAATGAACTCTTTCATCCATATCGCTTCTTGTGAAGCCTCCGAAGCAGCCATGTATTCCGATTCAGTTGAAGATCTCGCCACAACGCTTTGCTTTGCACTCCTCCAGCTAACTGCTGCACCATTCAAAATAAATACGTATCCAGATTGTGATTTAGAATCATCCGGATCGGTGTTCCAACTAGCATCGGTGTAACCATTTACAACAAGCTGTTCATCACCTCCATAAGAAAGAACCATATCCTTAGTTCTTCTCAAGTACTTAAGGATGTTTTTGACCACTGTCCAATGATCCACTCCTGGATCACTTTGATATCTGCTAGTTAAACTAACAGCATATGCAATGTCGGGTCTAGTACATAGCATGGCATACATTAGAGATCCTATGGCTGAGGCATAGGGAGTCTTACTCATCCTTTCTCTATCTTCTGTCGATGTCGGACTTTGAGTTTTACTCAAGGTCGTATTGGGCAACATGGGCAAGAACCCTTTCTTGCTATCTTCCATTCCAAACCTCTTTAGAACTTTTTCCAAATATGTACTTTGTGACAATGATATTTGGTGTTTTGATCTATCTCTATAAATCTTTATGCCTAATATGTAAGCTGCTTCGCCAAGATCCTTCATTGAAAAACTATTATTCAAATATTCCTTGACACTATTTAGAAGGTCTACATCATTCCCAATCAACAATATGTCATCTACATATAGTATTAAGAATGCTACAGAGCTCCCACTCACTTTCTTGTAAATACAAGCTTCTCCATAAGTTTGTATAAAACCAAAACTTTTGATCACCTTATCAAAACGTTGATTCCAACTTCGGGATGCTTGCTTCAATCCATAGATGGACCGTTGAAGTTTGCATACCTTGTTAGCATCTTTAGGATCGACAAAACCTTTGGGTTGCATCATATACAACTCTTCATCAATGTCTCCATTGAGGAATGCTGTTTTGACATCCATCTACCATATCTCATAATCATAATATGCAGCCATTGCTAACATAATCCTCACAGACTTTAGCTTCTCTACTGGTGAGAAAGTCTCATCGTAGTCAACTCCTTGAATTTGTCGAAACCCTTTTGCGACAAGTCGAGCTTTATAGACAGTAACATTACCATCAGCATCTGTTTTCTTCTTGAAGATCCATTTGTTCTCGACGGCCTTCCGGCCATCCGGTAAGTCCACCAAAGTCCATACTTGGTTTTCGTACATGGATCCAATCTCGGATTTCATGGCTTCTTGCCATTTATTGGAATATGGGCTCATCATTGCTTCCTCATATGTCGCAGGGTCATCGGTGTTGTCCACCAACATGACACTCATAACGGGATCATACCAATCAGGAGTGGTACGAGTTCTCGTTGACCTGCGAGGCTCTGTAGCAACTACAACCGAAGTTTCATGATCATCATCATTAGCTTCCTCTCTTATTGGTGTAGGCGCCACAGGAACCACTTCTGGTGCTACGCTACTCGCAAGTTCGAGAGAAGGTTCATCAACCTCGTCGAGTTCTACTTTCCTTCCAGTCACTTCTTTCGAGAGAAATTCCTTCTCTAGAAAGGATCCATTCTTGGCAACGAAGATTTTGCCTTCGGATCTATGATAGAAAGTATACCCAATAGTTTCCTTCGGCCTATGAAGACGCATTTTTCCGCTTTGGGTTCAAGCTTGTCCGGATGTAACTTCTTTACATAGGCTTCGCAACCCCAAACTTTAAGGAACGACAATCTAGGTTTCTTCCCAAACCATAATTCATACGGTGTCGTTTCAACGGATTTAGATGGTGCCCTATTTAAAGTGAATGCGGCTATTTCTAATGCATAACCCCAAAATGATAGCGGTAAATCTGTAAGTGACATCATAGAACGAACCATATCTAAGAGAGTTCGATTACGACGTTCGGACACACCATTACGCTGTGGTGTTCCTGGCGGTGTCAATTGTGAAAGTATTCCGCATTTCTTTAAATGCTCGCCAAACTCGTAACTTAGATATTCACCTCCACGATCAGAACGCAGAAATTTAATCTTCTTGTTACGTTGATTCTCTACCTCACTTTGAAATTCCTTAAACTTCTCGAAAGTTTCGGACTTATGTTTCATGAAATAGATATACCCATATCTACTCAAGTCATCCGTGAAGGTAAGAACATAACGATAACCACCGCGCAATGCTACACTCATTGGACCACACACATCGGTATGTATGATTTCCAATAAGTCCGTAGCTCGCTCCATCATACCAGAAAATGGAGTCTTAGTCATTTTACCCATCAGACATGCTTCGCATCTTTCAAGTGATTCGAAATCAAGTGATTCAAGAAGTCCATCGGAATGGAGTTTCTTCATGCGCTTCACTCCAATGTGACCAAGACGACAGTGCCACATATAGGTCGAGTTATCGCTCGATTTCAAACGTTTAGCCTCAATGTTATTAATATGTGTATTTCCACTATCGAGATTCAACAAGAATAGACCATCTATCAAAGGTGCATGTGCGTAAAACATATTACTCATATAAATCAAACAACCATTATTCTCGGACTTAAACAAGTAACCGTCTCGCAATAAACAAGATCCCGATATAATGTTCATGCTTAACGCAGGCACCAAATAACAATTATTTAAGTATAAAACTAATCCCGATGGTAGATGAAGGGGTAGCGTGCCGACCGCGATCACATCAACCTTTAATCCATTTCCAACGCGCATCGTCACCTCGTTCTTCGCTAGCTTCCGTTTATTCTGTAGCACCTGTTTCGAGTTACAAATATGAGCAACCGAACCAGTATCAAATACCCAGGCAGTACTATGAGTACTAGTGAGATACACATCAATAACATGTATATCAGATATACCTTTTTTCTTGATGTTGCCATTCTTCAAATCCGCCAAGTACTTTGGGCAATTCCGCTTCCAGTGACCTTCTCCCTTGCAGTAAAAGCACTCAGTATCAGGCTTAGGTCTAGCCTTGGTCTTCTTCGTCGGCGTGGTAACTTTCTTACCACCCTTCTTGAAGTGTCCTTTCTGCTTAGACTTGCCTTTCTTGAATTTGGTGGTCTTATTGACCAACAACACTTGGTGCTCTTTCTTGATCTCCACTTCTGCAGATTTCAACATGGCAAAGAGTTCTGGCAACGTCTTGTTCATGTTTTGCATGTTGTAGTTCATCACAAAGTTCTTATAACTTGGTGGTAGTGATTGGAGGACGCGGTAAATCCCCAAAGCATTAGGAATCACTATACCCAAGCTTTGAAGTTTGTTCGCGTGCCCAGACATCTTAAGCACATGCTCACTGACGGAGCTGCCCTCTTCCATCTTGTAGTTAAAGAACTTTTCAGAAGCCTCATATCTTTCAATTGCCGCATGAGTCTCAAAGATCAATTTGAGATCCTCGACAATATCATATGGGTCTGAATTCTCAAACCTTTTCTGAAGCTCCGATTCTAAACCATACAAGATAGCACACTGAACTGTGGAGTACTGAGTCTTCCGAGTGAGGTAAACATTCTTTACTTCATCGGCAGCAGCATCTGCAGGTGGGTCACCCAGCGGTGCATCCAGCATATAGGTCAAATTACCAGCTGTGAGGACAATCCTCAAATTGCGGAACCAATCCGCGAAGTTGCTTCCATTGTTTTTCAACTTTTCTTTCTCTAGGAACGCATTAAAATTGATGGTAGGGGCTGCCATTGATCTACAACATATTTGCAATAGTTTAGACTAAGTTTATGACAAATTGAGTTCAAATTAATAATAAAATTAATCTAGGTGAACTCCCACTCAAAACAATATCCCTCACATTGTTTTAGTGATCACACGAACCAAATCCACCACATCAACACCGATCATCACGAGAGTTGATATAGTTTCAATGGCGAACAATCGACATGTTCATCATATCTACTATATGATTCATGCTTTACCTTTCGGTGATCCGTGTTCCGAGACCATGTTTGTACATGCTAGGCTCGTCAAGATCAAACCTTAGTTTCCGCATGAGCAAATCTGGCTTGCTCACGTTGTATGCACTTGCAGAATCTAACACACCTGATCATCACGTGGTGCTTCGAAACAACAAGCTTTAGCAACGGTGCTAACTAAGGTGAACACTTTATGACTTGAAATTCATGTGCATGAGGGATCATCTTATAATGCTACCGTCGTCTACTAAGCAATACAATATGCATAAAGGATTAACATCACATGCAATTCATAATATGTGATATGATATGGCCTTTCTTCTTTGTGCTTCCGATCTCCATCTTCAAGCACGAACATGATCTCCATCATCACCAGCATTGCATCAAGGTCAATGACGCTTCTCCATGGTTGTCGTCCACCGACTTCAACTATTACAACTACTTTGAATAGACACGCAGATCTTAACATAAATTAAAGACAACCATATGGATCCTGCCGGTTGCCAACTTACAATAAGGATCATTGCATACATCAAATATAATCACAATCATGGCCATATCACATCACTTCACACCCCTGCAAAACAAAGTTAGACGCCTCTACTTTCTTTGCATGTTTTACGTGGTTTGGGGCTTTCAATAAGTGTCGTTCTAACTTACGAACATAAACCACAACATTGATACTAGTATTGCTAATCACCCGTTGTAAATTGGATCTTAACTATGCTAGGAGAAACAGGCACCCGCAAAGCCACTTATGCAATACAAGTTGCATGTCAAGCGTGGAGCAAGTCTCATGAACGATGTCATGTAAGGTTAGCCCGGGCCGCTTCATCCCAACATCCCGCAAGATGCAAAGTACACAAGAAGCAATCGACAATAAAAGCATCAACGCCCACAATGACCATTGTGTTCTACTCGTGCAACAGATCTACATATAGACACGGCTCTGATACCACTGTAGGGTATCGTAGCATGGAAAACAAAAATTTTCTACCGCATACAAACAAACAAGCCAAGATCTATCTACTAGATTGTAGCAACAGTCGATGGAATAACTCACCCTCGAAGATTCCAAAGTGTTTAACGACAGAGGATTCTCGTGGGTGATGTAGTCGTACTCTTCCCGATCTCAACATCGCGTAGACGATCCTTCCGGCGCTGCGTTCCGGCAGCGCTCCTGCAGTCGGTCACACATTCGGTACTCGACAAAGACCTTCCTCTCCCTTGTTCCAGCAGGCAGCGGAGGTTGTAGCACTCTCCTCGTGATTCCGGCAGCACAACGGCGTGGTACCGGAAGTAGAGGGGAGATCTCGCAGGGCTTCGCCTTAAGCCGGAGCGAGTATGGTGGAGTATGAGAGAGTCCTCGGTGTTCTAGGTTTTAGACACACCAAGGAGGGGGCTAGGCCGGCGGCTAGGGTTTCACCTAGGCGGCGGCGGCGAGTGCCCTAGGGCCGGCGGCGGCTATGGAGGCGGCGGCGGCTTGGGGCTAGGGTTTAGAGGTGTAGGAACTTGTGTCTAGGAGGGGAGCCCTGCCCCTCCTTTTATAGGTGGGGGGCCGGACAAGGGGAGGGGAGTCCCTCCCCAACTCGGCTTGGTGGTGCGCCAGCGGTGGGAGGAGGAACTCCTCCCCCAAGTCGGTTTCCACCTCCCTCTCCACTTCCCAAAAATAGCCGTTTGACTTTCAAACTTGGCGTTTGACTTTTCAAACAAGGATTTGATTAATCCCTCTATTTTTTTCAGCGATGACACTTAGTACATGATGCAATCATACCAACTTGATACAACACATCAATGTACCCTTCCCCTCCGGAGTGTCGGACATTTCGGAACCTTCTAGAACATTCCCGATGAAAACACCGGAACCATTCCCCAACTCCGAAACGGGACTTTCCTTATATGAATCTTATTCTCCGGACCATTCCGGATCTCCTCGTGATATCCCGGATCCCATCCGAGACTCCGAACAACATTCGGTCTCTTTCTCATCATTCCATAACTACTCAAACAACGTCGAATCCTTAAGTGTGTCTCCCTACGGTTCGTGAATTATGCGGACATGATCGAGACACTTCTCCGAACAATAACCAATAGAGGAATCTGGAAATTCATATGGCTCCCACATATTTCTACGATTACTTTGCGATCGAATGAACCACTTACATACGATATCAATTTCCCTTTGTCTCACGATAGTTTACTTATCCAAGGTTATGATCGTCGGTATCTTTGCATACCTAGTTCAACCTTGTTACTGATAAGTACTCTTTTCTCGTTACCGTAATATGTGATCCCTTGTGAGCCAGTCACATGCTTGCAAGCTAATTGGATGACATTCCACCGAGAGGGCCCAGAGTATATCTATCCGTCATATGGATGGACAAATCCCATTCTTGATCCATGTGTTTCAACCAATACTTTCCGAACACTCAATGCCACCTTTCTAGCCACCCAGTTACGGTGTGGTGTTTGATGTCATCAAAGCATCCATCTGGTAAAGGTGATATGCATGATCTCATGGTCGAAGGAATTAGATTACTATGTATCAGAAAGCATATAGCAATTGAACTATTAAAATGACTTGATCTTTGTGCTACGCTTATCTATAGGAGTATGTCCACCATATCATTCTCCTAATGATATGATCTTGTTGTTAATAACATATCAATGTTCATGATAGGGAAACCACAATCATCTATTAACCAACAAGCTAGTATTATATAGAGGCGTTACTAGGGACTCTTATTTTAGTCTACAAATCACACAAGTATTAATATTTCCTTGTTAATACTATTATAGCATGAATGTAAACATTTATCATAAACACAAAGATATAATAATAACTATATTATTATTGCCTCTAGGGCATATCTCCAACATTATGGGCTCTGCCTGGATCATATAGGTTGCAAGAACTTAGCCAAATGGACAGTTGGTGGTAGGGGTTTGATAGGTTGGAACGCGTCCATTCTGGTCTAAGGGAAGGCTTCTGAAAGATCTTGTCTTGGTGAAACCAAGTCTTGTGGGGAAAGTGCACCACCTCTGCAGAGTGTAAAATCTAAGTACGTAGCCATGTCCCAGGCGAAGGACAATTTGAGCATCAAGACATGGAAGCTATCAAGAATCTCATCATCCAAATTTCTAAATTAAAAATCTTGTGGGTGAACAAGGGTTTAAGGTTCACCAATTTCTATTGGTGGTTCCTTGGGTGATTTTTGTCAAGCAAAAACTTAGTGGTTTCAAATGATAAGAAAAATCTATTTTGAGCAAAGCAAGCCTAAGCTCCACTTAGCCAAATGCATATAGATGATAGACTCCACTATACTTCCATAGTATCACTTGCCAATACAATTCAAGTGTATTGACCCTTGTGGCTATAACTTGTTATGTTGCAGGTTTGTTTGATATTAGTGAAGTGTAATGATTAGGATTACAAGTCTACAACCAACATGTCTGTCTGTGGCACTTTGAAGATGAAGGACCCCATGCTTATAGATATTCTGCTGCAATGTAATGTAATAGCCAAATGAGCTATGTAATATGTAATAAATTATGTTATTCCTGGTTATAAAGTTGTATTATGACCTTTGTTTCTTGATATTACATCTTAACTGTGGATGCTAGCTATTGATCCAGGGACTAACATTGTAAACACAGGGATCTCTACCTTATTAAAGGTTGGGAACCTTACAACATGACTTCAAGTTCAGAGGGGGCACCTCTAGCATTGTTGTAGGAGTTTCCATAGGTATTTCCATTATTAGGAGGATGAGGCCTATAACTTTTGCTACTACCAAAATTATTCCTATAGGCATTGTTGTTGAAGTTGTTGTTTCTAATGAAGTTCACATCAACTTGCTCTTCTTGAGCAACCAAAGAGGCTAAGGGAACATTATTTGGATCTAAAGGAGCCTTCCCATTAACAAGCATAGCCATAATAACATATATCTTATCACTCAAAGAGGAGGATTCTTCAACAGAATTTACCTTCTTACCATGTGGAGCTCTCTCAGTGTGCCATTCAAAGTAATTAACCATCATATTATCAAGGAGTTTTGTTGCAGCACCCAAGGTGATGGTCATAAAGGTACCTCCAGCAGCTGAATCCAACAGGTTTCTTGAAGAGAAGTTCAAACCTGCATAAAAAGTCTAGATAATCATCCAAGTAGTAAGTCCATGAGTGGGAAAATTCTTAACCAAAGATTTCATTCTTTCCCAAGCTTGAGCAACATGTTCATTATCAAGTTGTTTAAATTTCATAATATCACTTCTCATAGATATAATATTAGCAGGAGGGTAGTACTTTCCAATAAAAGCATCCTTGCACTTAATCCAAGAATCAATACTATTTCTAGGCAAGGATAGCAACCATTCTTTAGCTTTTCCTCTCAAGGAGAAAGGAAAAAAGCTTGATCTTTATAATATCTCTATCTACATCCTTATACTTTTGCATCTCACAAAGTTCAACAAAGCTATTGAGATGGGCAGCAACAGCATCAGAACTAGCACCAGAAAATTGATCTCTCATCACAAGATTGGATGACATTCCACCGAGAGGGCCCAGAGTATATCTATCCGTCATATGGATGGACAAATCCCATTCTTGATCCATGTGTTTCAACCAATACTTTCCGAACACTCAATGCCACCTTTATAGCCACCCAGTTACGGTGTGGTGTTTGATGTCATCAAAGCATCCATCTGGTAAAGGTGATATGCATGATCTCATGGTCGAAGGAATTAGATTACTATGTATCAGAAAGCATATAGCAATTGAACTATTAAAATGACTTGATCTTTGTGCTACGCTTATCTATAGGAGTATGTCCACCATATCATTCTCCTAATGATATGATCTTGTTGTTAATAACATCTCAATGTTCATGATAGGGAAACCACAATCATCTATTAACCAACAAGCTAGTATTATATAGAGGCGTTACTAGGGACTCTTATTTTAGTCTACAAATCACACAAGTATTAATGTTTCCTTGTTAATACTATTATAGCATGAATGTAAACATTTATCATAAACACAAAGATATAATAATAACTATATTTATTATTGCCTCTAGGGCATATCTCCAACATTATGGGCTCTGCCTGGATCATATAGGTTGCAAGAACTTAGCCAAATGGACAGTTGGTGGTAGGGGTTTGATAGGTTGGAACGCGTCCATTCTGGTCTAAGGGAAGGCTTCTGAAAGATCTTGTCTTGGTGAAACCAAGTCTTGTGGGGAAAGTGCACCACCTCTGCAGAGTGTAAAATCTAAGTACTTAGCCATGTCCCTGGCAAAGGACAATTTGAGAATCAAGACATGGAAGCTATCAAGAATCTCATCATCCAAATTTCTAAATTAAAAATCTTGTGGGTGAACAAGGGTTTAAGGTTCACCAATTTCTATTGGTGGTTCCTTGGGTGATTTTTGTCAAGCAAAAACTTAGTGGTTTCAAATGATAAGGAAAATCTATTTTGAGCAAAGCAAGCCTAAGCTCCACTTAGCCAAATGCATATAGATGATAGACTCCACTATACTTCCATAGTATCACTTGCCAATACAATTCAAGTGTATTGACCCTTGTGGCTATAACTTGTTATGTTGCAGGTTTGTTTGATATTAGTGAAGTGTAATGATTAGGATACAAGTCTACAACCAACATGTCTGTCTGTGGCACTTTGAAGATGAAGGACCCCATGCTTATAGATATTCTGCTGCAATGTAATGTAATAGCCAAATGAGCTATGTAATATGTAATAAATTATGTTATTCCTGGTTATAAAGTTGTATTATGACCTTTGTTTCTTGATATTACATCTTAACTGTGGATGCTAGCTATTGATCCAGGGACTAGCATGTAAACACAGGGGTCTCTACCTTATTAAAGGTTGGGAACCTTACAGATGGTATCAGAGCATTGTGTTGCCTGTAGGATTTGTAAACCTAGGATTGGACAAAACCCCTTAGAAAATAGGAGTTGTATTTGTTCCAAAACTTATTTACAAACAATCTTGTAAACTCTTTCCTCAACCATTTTGGTTTTGATTCTACACCTTTTCTATTTTAACTTGATGGACAAAACCTACCCCATGGCCAAAGACTTCACCATGAGCAAAGGACTTTATCAACTCTAATGACTTCAACATCTTCAACTCTAATGACTTCAACATCTTCAAGATTTTCACCAAGGACTTCAACCTTAGATATTACTAAGGACTACAATTGAGACAAGAAATGTTGCTCAAGACTTGAAGACTAAGGAAACACAACTTAGAAGGAACCATCATCTCCTTGAAGTTTTGAGACCAAGATGCAAGAAATTCTCCAAGGGTACAAAGATCTTGTTCAAGAAGAATCAACCAAGAAGGATGGAAAGATCACAAGTGAACCACATAGATGGACCACCATACTAAGTATAGATCAAAACACACCAACTTATGTGGTGTAGCAAAAATACTTTTGGTTGCCTAAAAATATGCTTGAAACTTGTTGTTTGAGTGGAATGTTTGCTTGTGATTGCTTGCACATTGCTTGTGTGAATTGTGATGTGTATGATTAGAATTATTCCCTTAGGAATATTTTGCCTATTCTAATCCCAAACCAACCCAAACAGATGACTTCTCCAAGAGACTCCAACATCAAGGATGATGACAACAACAAAAACAACAACAACGACAACCAAGAGATGCACATGAGAGAACAACTACTAGCAAACCAAACCCAGTTGAGCCAAGTGACAACTCAGCTTTTAGCCAACAACAATGGATTAGACCCAGCCATACAAAGGATTATGAAACTTCAATCCCAATTGTTGCAAGGGATGGCTACTCAAATGACCAACATGGGAGAAAGCTCTTCCCAAGGAGCTAATGACAACAAGGATGACAAAGATGTTAATCTAGAAGGAACCCAAGCTTGCAATATTTGTGGAGACAAGGATCACATTTCCAAAGAGCATGAAGATCAATGCCCCAACTATGAAGAGAAACATCCAATTGACCAATGCCCCACATCCCAAGCTACTTGTTACCTATGTGAAGGAAACAATCATGTCCCTATCCAATGCCCCATCTATTCCATAGTTGAACAAAGGAAACAAGGTGGAGTGCAACAATTGATTGCAGACTACCATGAGAGAGCCAAGTCTACCAAGAAGGATAAAGACAAAGGAAAATCTCAGCTTGTACCTCCCAGCAATATGACCCAATTTAAAGGACCAAAAAGGAGACATATGAATTATCCAAAGAATAATAAAAGGTCAAGGAGACCAGTAGACATTCCTACCTATGAGATAACATATGAAGAACATGAACTAGAAGCACTCCTAGCTTTGGAGAAACCCAAGAAAAAGAAGGACAAAAGCCATGTGCAATGTGGTCATTGCAAAGAAATGGGACACTATGCCAGTGAATGTCCAGAAAAGCAAAAGTATAAGGAGATTAGCCAAGTGTGGTGCAACAACTGCAAAGAGCTAGGACATTATGTAGCAACTTGCCCACAGAAGATACATGATGAACTCAATCTTATCACATGTTACAATTGTGGTAACCAAGGACATTATGCAAGCAACTATCCAGAAAAGATGAAACACAAGATAAACAAGCCTATGAAGGATCTCAGCCTTGTCATATGTTTCGAGTGTGGAAACAAAGGACACTATGCAGATGTTTGCCCAGAAAGATTTCAATAAGATCCCAAGCAAACCAAGATGTAATCTAGTTGGAAAATTTTTAAGGGTGGTAGTACCCTAGTTGTTTTGAGCCAACTTGTAACCCCTAGCCTCCCCAAATCTCGGGACGAGATTTATTTTAAGGGTGTTAGCCTGTCACATCCCAAGATTTTCCAAATCTTGTAATGTGAAAAATAAATAAACAAAATAAATTATTGTTGAAAATCAGGGTGAAAAGAAACTTTTGTTCTAAAAGGAAACTTAAAATCCCATCTTGAACAAACCTTAATTAAAGTTTGAATTCAACAAAATCCAAATCAAGAGAAATGCATTCCTCAATGAATGTATCTGGAAATATAAACACTTGGAAAATAAATCCAAACCCTAAACTCTTATGGAATAAAAATCATTTCCAAGTTATCTCCAAGCCTATGGATTTGATCCATATAAAATATTGTCAACAAACATTTACAAATGATCAAGGAAGACAAATAGAAATGTTATAAGACCATATAAATTGGATTCACTTAATTTGGAACCATAAATAAAATATTATGAATTTAATAAGATAACGAAAAGTAATTTCCAAAGCTAATAAAGAACCTATCTGCAAATCCATACCAAATGGTGAGCAAATAATCCTAAAGATTTTTAAAAGGATAAACAAATATTAAATAAGATTTTACAAATTAGAATCACCAAGTCTTGATCTTTAAATAAAAAGATATGGATTTTATAAGATGAAGAAAGAATTATTAAATAAAGAGTATTTAAAGACCAAATCAAATCTTGGCCAAATCCATAAGCAAATGGAATGAATTGTAATCCCAATCCAAATAAAATAAAATGATAAAGAATATCCAAAATAAAATAAAATGGCATTAAACCATACTATCCCTATTTTAATAAAGACAAATCTCTAATGAATAAATATATAAGTCATGAGAAATTAATATTTTGAAATTTACCCAAGTGGAACAAAAGTTGTTTAATCAACTTAAATAAAATAAATCTTCCAAATAAACTTTAGGGAATTAAAACTATATTTAATCCCATTGGAATTAAAACAAATACCCAATCTTAGATGATTAATGAATCATATTAAATATTCTCCAAATAATTCAAGATGAATTATTTTGACACCCTATTAATCAAATAAAAACCTACTGAAAAGATTTGGAAGGTTTTGGAAAAATCAAATGGAGATTTAAAAATATTATTAAATCTTATCTAATTAAAACTAGAGCCTTTTGAATAAATAAAAAGACCCAAAAAGGAAAAGAATTTTATTCTAAAATTGATATCAGAATGTTCTACTCAACAATATTTAAACCTACACAAAATTTGACAAAGTTTTGAATTCAAATGAGTGTTTGAATTAACTAAACAAAACCAAAACAGAATAAAGGAAAAGGAAAAACGAAAAACAAACAGAACAAAAAAATGCTAAAGGACTCAGCCCAGCCGGCCAGCCCACCTGGCCCAGTCCAGCCCAGTTCCTCTTTTCCCCGCAGAAAAACGCTTCGCACCACGAAAGAAACCCGCTCAGTCGCCGACGCATGGACCCCACCCTCACTCTCTCTCACTCACAGACAACCGGGTCCCACTCCCTAGCTTTCTTCCTCACCCGCCGCGACTTCTTCTCCCCTCACCTCGCCGACTGTTTCCGCCGTGAATGCGCGCTGTCAATTCGCGTTAATGACTGATTAAATCCCGCGCTGCAATGACGCCTCTTAAACGCCCTACTCTCCTCTCCCTTCTCCCCCAGACCACACCTCATAGGAGCCACCAGGCTGCGACAATTCCGCCTCGCATTGCCACTGTATCCGGCGAGTTCCGCAAGCAATTCTAGCTAGTAGACACTGCCCCTTGCCCCCTCGACCACCCTCACCTGATCCCCACATCCTGGCGAACCTTCCCGTATCGCCATCTCACCCGCGCGTGCCCTGCAAGCTCGATAACGTCACCGCCAGTGCAGGGCCACCGTCTGCCTCCGCTCCGACGAACCCTACCGGTGAGACCAGACCCCCCCCCCTTGCCCTCCTTTTGATACACGCATGTCCACGACTTGCGTATGAAGCTAACCGTGTCCTCCGTTTGTTTCTTCGTGACCCGTAGCACCGCCCTCGACGACGACAGAGCGTGGCCGTCATCAGACGCAACTCCGACGAGGAATTCCTGCAACCCCAGTGCGCCCCTTGACCAACCGCGAGTACTTTGAGCTTCCCCACGCCACGGCGATCACGGTGAGCCATCTCTTCTTCTTCCTTGATTCCTCTATCGCCAGCTCCGCCGCTAGCAGAGCGCCGCTGCCGCGCGCCACCGTCATCGCGCCGCCAGTTCTTGGCAAGATGATAGGAGCCGTCCGATCCAGATCGTAGTGACGCGATAGAGTCACTTAAACGCCGAAGGGGTACGCAAAGCCGCACGATCTAACTTAGATCCAACGCCTCTCAGTGCTTGATCCAACCGAAACGGTACCCTCGAATGAGAAACAACCACGTGTCCCAGTCGGTTTGATTTAAACAGAATTTGATCTATTAGTTGCTCAAGTTTGTAAAATCTATAACTTTTGATCCACACGTCCAAATTTTGCAAATTTTATATCAATGGAATCAGCAAGACAAGCCCTAGCCAACCATGTACTTTGTTTAGTAAAAAGCTTCTGGTAAATTGTTTGTTTTTGCAGAAACTTGTGTATGCATGTTTAGGATATAAAAATTGTTTTAAAATGATTTTGAGGATAAAATCTCTTGAAAATGGAGTGTTTTGAACCTACTGACCACAGAAAACAAATTATGGTTTCAAAAATGTACTTGGTGAAACAAAAGAACAAATCTTTGATTTAAACCATTTCTAGTCAAATAAAAATATGGTTTAATGATTAAAAATGGTTTTTGAAGAAAACCTTTGAGAACTATTTTGGAAATATACTCTCTGACCCTAAACACAAGGTTATATGGTTTGAAACATATTTTGTGAAACCTATAGAATTTTGCCTTATTAAAAGCATTTCTTCACCACATAAAATAATGATTTGATCCAAAAATGGTTTATGAAAGTAAAACCTTATACAAATGATTTTCCCACTTTATAAAATGACCATTAGGTGTTTTCAAATGTTTATGAACCATTAGAAACCACTTTTACAAATAAAATAATCTTTAGCATGCTTGCATGCATTGTTTTGTTATTATTATTTTATGTGATGAATTGCTTGAATGGTAGATTGAAATGTTGTTTGCTTGATTGAATTGTAGTGACTTGAAGTGTGTGAACATTGCAAAGATCAAGGAGTGAACTTATACCCTCTACCAAAAAGGCAAGTGATGCTTCATACTTTTGTCCCATTATTTTTACTATGCATTAGTTATTTCTAAGTAGGAATTGCATGGAATTTTGCTAAGTGTAAACTATGCCATGGGAAATCCTAGTAGATGAAACCTTAGTAAAATTTCCTAAGTTAAGATTCCTACTACTATCAGTGCTTAGCTTAGCTAGTAGAAAACAAGGGTGGAATATATATTCATGCTATGGAAAATTTCTAAGTCTGAGGACTTGAGTTTTGTTTAATAAAACAACTAAGTGAATGAATCACCTGGGTGGAATGGAAGGAATGGTTTGTGTTGAGTGGTTCACAAGGCCCATTTATATGGTTTACCTTGTGTATCTCACTTGTGGATGGCCACCCATGAACAAAGAGATTTGAGATGTCAAATGTTGAGAAGCTTCAAGTGCATCCACTTGGCATTATGGGCTCTGCCTGGATCATATAGGTTGCAAGAACTTAGCCAAATGGACAGTTGGTGGTAGGGGTTTGATAGGTTGGAACACGTCCATTCTGGTCTAAGGGAAGGCTTCTGAAAGATCTTGTCTTGGTGAAACCAAGTCTTGTGGGGAAAGTGCACCACCTCTGCAGAGTGTAAAATCTAAGTACTTAGCCATGTCCCTGGCAAAGGACAATTTGAGCATCAAGACATGGAAGCTATCAAGAATCTCATCATCCAAATTTCCAAGTTAAAAATCTTGTGGATGAACAAGGGTTTAAGGTTAACCAATTTCTATTGGTGGTTCCTTGGGTGATTTTTGTCAAGCAAAAACTTAGTGTTTTCAAATGATAAGGAAAATCTATTTTGAGCAAAGCAAGCCTAAGCTCCACTTAGCCAAATGCATATAGATGATAGACTCCACTATACTTCCATAGTATCACTTGCCAATACAATTCAAGTGTATTGACCCTTGTGGTTGTAACTTGTTATGTTGCAGGTTTGTTTGATATTAGTGAAGTGTAATGATTAGGATTACAAGTCTACAACCAACATGTCTGCCTATGGCACTTTGAAGATGAAGGACCCCATGCTTATAGATATTCTGCTGCAATGTAATGTAATAGCCAAATGAGCTATGTAAGATGTAATAAATTATGTTATTCCTGGTTATAAAGTTGTATTATGACCTTTGTTTCTTGATATTACATCTTAACTGTGGATGCTAGCTATTGATCCAGGGACTAACATTGTAAACACAGGGATCTCTACCTTATTAAAGGTTGGGAACCTTACAACATGACTTCAAGTTCAGAGGGGGCACCTCTAGCATTGTTGTAGGAGTTTCCATAGGTATTTCCATTATTAGGAGGATGAGGCCTATAACTTTTGCTACTACCAAAATTATTCCTATAGGCATTGTTGTTGAAGTTGTTGTTTCTAATGAAGTTCACATCAACTTGCTCTTCTTGAGCAACCAAAGAGGCTAAGGGAACATTATTTGGATCTAAAGGAGCCTTCCCATTAACAAGCATAGCCATAATAACATATATCTTATCACTCAAAGAGGAGGATTCTTCAACAGAATTTACCTTCTTACCATGTGGAGCTCTCTTAGTGTGCCATTCAAAGTAATTAACCATCATATTATCAAGGAGTTTTGTTGCAGCACCCAAGGTGATGGTCATAAAGGTACCTCCAGCAGTTGAATCCAACAGGTTTCTTGAAGAGAAGTTCAAACCTGCATAAAAAGTCTAGATAATCATCCAAGTAGTAAGTCCATGAGTGGGAAAATTCTTAACCAAAGATTTCATTCTTTCCCAAGCTTGAGCAACATGTTCATTATCAAGTTGTTTAAATTTCATAATATCACTTCTCATAGATATAATATTAGCAGGAGGGTAGTACTTTCCAATAAAAGCATCCTTGCACTTAATCCAAGAATCAATACTATTTCTAGGCAAGGATAGCAACCATTCTTTAGCTTTTCCTCTCAAGGAGAAAGGAAAAAAGCTTGATCTTTATAATATGTCTATCTACATCCTTATACTTTTGCATCTCACAAAGTTCAACAAAGCTATTGAGATGGGCAGCAACAGCATCAGAACTAGCACCAGAAAATTGCTCTCTCATCACAAGATTCAACAAAGCAGGCTTAATTTCATAAAAGGTAGCATCAGGAGCAGGTGGAGCAATAGGAGTGCTAAGGAAATCATTGTTGTTTATGATAGTGAAGTCGCACAACTTGGTGTTCCTAGCAGAGTTCATTTTGGCAAAAATGGAGCAAGCCAAAAACAGCAGCAGCAGCTAGAGCAAGAACTAATTTTTTTGTGTTTTTGATAGGAGAAAGCAAACCAAAGTAAACTATTTTTTTGGAATTTTTGATAAAAAATAGGCCAAAAAAACCAAGGAAAAGGAACTAAGCAAACTAAAAACAAAGTAAAGAGAAAGGTTGAGGACTCCCCTTGTGAAGACGTCCTTAGCCTCCTCGGCAACGGCGCCCGAAAAAGCCTTGATGCGTGCAGCAGCACTTCGTTGGTAGACCCCAAGCGGAAGGTATGATGCAGTACATCAGGAAGTTTTCCCTCAGTAAGAAACCAAGGTTATCGAACCAGTAGGAGGAAGGAAACGTCCCAAAGGTGTTGCAAGCAACATGGAAACCTGCACAACACAAACTCAAGACTTTGCCCCAACTAACAGTGAGGTTGTCAATCTCACCGGTTGCTGTAACAAAAGATTAACTGTATGATGTGGAAGGTGATGATGGTTTGCAGCAAGTAAACAGTAACAGTGGAAGATGTATCAATGGTAAAGATTGGACCGAGGTCCATAGTTCACTAGAGGTGTTCTCCTTAGTTCAACAAACATGGCATCCTGGGTAAACAAATTACAGCAGGGCAATTGATAGGACTGATCAAGGCATAACAATGCAATACTAGACACAAAGATCCTATGAGATTCGATTGGGCAATACAATAATATACATAGACCATCATCCAACTGCATCTATGACTAGAAGTCCATCTTTGGGTTATCATCCGAACCCCGTCAAGTATTAAGTTGCAAGCAACAGACAACTTCTTTAAGCAAAGTGTGTAAGGTAAACAATCCACTTGTTCCATGAACAAGAGACCGTTGTTTTCTCCCTACTGGCAACAACACATCTACAACCGTAGAGATTTCTGTCACTTCCCTTGATTAAGTAGAGGCATGAACCCACTATCGAGCATAAATACCCCCTCTTGGAGTCACTAGCAACTACTTGGCCAAGATAGCTACTAACAACGGAGAGCATGCAAGATCACAAACAACACATACATGATATAATCAATAAGACCAAACCATTAATCAATATGACATAGTAATCTCAATATCCATCAGATCCCTGCAAACACAACATGCATGATTACAAATAGATGAGATCTTGATCATGAACGGAGCTCACAAGATCTAGACATGAAAGCACAAGGAGGAGATACAACCATCTAGCTACTACATGGACCTGTAGTCCAAGGTGGAACTACTCACGCTTCATACCGGAGGCTGGCATGATGAAGAAGAAGGCCTCCGGGATGATCTCCCCTCCGGCAGGGTGCCGGGAAGAGCTTCAGATCCCCCCCCCCGATCTAGGGACGATGGTGGCGGCGGCTACAAACTGTTTCGTGGAATATTGATCGGGTACTTATGGTTTGGGCTTCTTATAGGCGAAGAGGCGAGGCTGGGAGGCGGCCAGGGGGCCCACACCCTGTCTAGGAGCGGGCCCACCCTAGGCCGCGACTGGGGGGTGTGGCCACCTTGTGGCGCCCCTTCATCTCTCTTCTGGACTCCGTGTTCTCCTCGGTGAAATATTGACTTTGGCTTTTGTCCCGTCCAATTCCGGGAATATTTCCTTACTAGCTTTTCTGGAACCAAAAAAGCAGAAAATAGGCAACTGACACTGTGGCAACTTGTTAATAGGTTAGTACCAGAAAACATATGAAAAGCACCTCAAAGTGTGGACAAAGAAAAGCAAAGTAGATACTAAACAAGCATGGAACATCAAAAATTATAGCTACGTTTCCGACGTATCAACATGTCCTGGAAAAACAAGTTAGACGCCTCTAATTTTCTTTGCATGTTTTACGTGGTTGGGGATTTTGAATAAGAACCGGTCTTACCTACAAACATGAACCAAAACATTGATACAAGTATTGTCAAGTGTCCGTTATAAATTGAATCTTCATTATGGTGGGCGAGACAGACACCCGCAAAGCCACTTGTGCAATGCAAGTTGCACGTTGAGCGTGGAGCAAGTCTCATGTATGATGACATGTAAGGTTAGCCCGGGCCGCTTTATCCCACCATCCCGCAAGATGCGAAGTACACAAAAAGCAAATGACAACAAAAGCATCAAAGCCCATAAAACAATTGTGTTCTACTCATGCAACAAATCTACGCATAGAGTCAACTCTAATACCACTGTAGGGTTCACAGCATGGAAAAGAAAAAAAATCTATCGCGAGAACACACAAAACCAAGATATAATATATGAGATCGGTGCAACGATATTGTAGAGAACTAACCCTCAAAGATCCAAAGCATTTAACGAGATTCAGATCTCGTGGTTAATGTAGTCGATCTCAAGATCGCGTAGACGATCCTTTCGATGCCACGTTTCGGCAGTGCTTTGATACGTTATAAACATATCTATAATTTTTTATGCTCCATGCTTGTTTTGTACCAACTATCTTATGTTTTGTCTACACTTTGAGGCATTTGTATGAATTTTCTGGAATTAACCTATTAACAAGATGCCACAGTGCTAGTTCCTGTTTTCTGTTGTTTTTTGTTTCAGAAAATCTAGTAAGGAAATATTCTCGGAATTGGAGAACAAAAGCCGAACTTCCTATTTTTCAGAGGCGAAGACGGAGTCCATAGGCCAGAGGGAGGCGCACCCCAGGGTGGCCACACCTAGCCCAGGCGCAGCCAGGGGGCGTCACCCTATGGTGTGCCCCACTGGACCTCTACCGACCTTTCCCCTTTGCCAATATAAACCCCTCGAGGAAAAAACCCTAAGGACCCGATCAGAATTCCACGAAAAAGTCCATAGCCGCCACCATTGTACCTAGATCGGGAGGGATCCGAAGCTCTTCCTAGAACCCTCCCGGAGAGGGGAGATCATCCCGGAGGCCTTCTTCATCACCATGCCAGCCTCCGGAGTGATGTGTGAGTAGTTCATCCTTGGACTATGGGTCCATAACAGTAGCTAGATGGTTGTTTCTCCTCTTTGTGCTATCATGTTTAGGTCTTGTGAGCTGCTTATCATGATCAAGATCATCTATTTGTAATCCTACATGTTGTGTTTGTTGGGATCCGATGGATATTAAGTACTATGCCAAGATTGATTATTGATTCTATCATGTCTATGTTATTTATGATCTTGCATGCTCTCCATTGCTAGTGGTTACTTTGGACAAGTATTTGCTTGTGACTCCAAGAGAGAGTATTTATGCTCGATACTAGGTTCATGCCTCTAGTAATTTGGGGGAGTGACAGAAACCTCTAAGATTGTAGATGTGTTGTTGCTACTAGGGAGAAAACAACAATCCTTTGTCCAAGGGAAATTGTATTGTTTACTTTACACACCTTGCTTAATGCAATTATTTGTTTCTTGCAACTTAATACCCGAGGGTTATTCGGATGATATCCCGGAGGTGGATTATTAGTCATAGATGCAGTTGGATTACGGTCTATGTATCATGTTGTAATTCCCAAGTAAATCTCATAGTGATCATCATGTCATGTACATGCATTGTTATGCATTCTTTATCTGTCAATTTCCCACCTACAATTTGTTCATCCAGCATGTTATCTATCTTATGGAGAACACCTCTAGCGAAATGTGGACCATAGTCCATTCCTTCTCATTTATATACCATCTACTGTTTACTATTTACTTTCAAGCAATTACTATCTTCCACACTATACGTTTAATCCTTTGTTTTCAGCAAAACCAGTGAGCTTGACAACCACACTGTAAGTTGGGGCAAAGTATTTTGGTTGTGTTGTGCAGGTTCCACGTTGCTAGCAACACCTTCGAAATTTGTTTCTTTCTCTTACTGGTTCGATAACCTTGGTTTCACAACTGAGAGAAAACTTGCTGTTGTGCTTATTATACCTTGCTCTTGGGGTTCCCAACAAGTTTTATATCAATAGAGCCGTCATCACGCTTCCGCATGGTCATACGTATGGTAGTCAATGAAGACCTTCCTATCACTTGGTCCAGCAGGGCAGCGGAGGTTGTAGATCTCCTCGGAATCCCAACAGCACGATAGTGTGGTGGTGGAGGAGAGATTTCTGCAGGGCTTCGCCTAAGCCGGAGCAGTGCGGTGGAGGAGAGAGGGTTGCGGTGGCTAGGGTTCTAGATGCCAAGGGACAAGGTACCAAGGGGAGGCGCCCTACCCCTTCTTATATGGGAGAGGGAGCGGCGGCCAAGGCCCCCTTGACCTAGACGAGTTGCTCCCTAACTCGGCTAGGAAGGGGAGACTCCTTCCCCAACTCGGCTAGGAAGAAGGGGAGTTGTAAACTTGCCTTTCAAGTTTTCCTTTTTCTTCCCAAACTAGGATTTGACTTTTCAAACTAGGATTTGACTTTTCAAACTAGGGTTGACCCTACCTTTCTAGTGCTTGGCCGAGTTGGCCTAGGCTTTGGTGTGGCCATCCCCTTAGGGCATGGTGCATTCCAAGTGCCCCCTACCTAGGTGGTGGACCATCCAGAACATTCTAGAAGCTTTCGGTCAAAACACCGAAAACATTTCTGAACCCTGGAAATTGACTTTCCTTATATGAATATTATTCTCTGGACCATTCCGGATATCCTCGTGATGTCTTGTTTCCAATCCGAGACTCTGAACAACATTCGGTCGCCAACTCACATTCCATATCTACTCAAACAACATTGAATCCTTAAGTGTGTCTCCCTACGGTTCGTGAACTATGCAGACATGATCGAGACACCTCTCTGATCAATAACCAATAGAGGGATATGGAAATCCATATGGCTCCCACATATTTCTACGATGACTTCGTGATCGAATGAACCATTTACATATGATTCCCTTTGTTGCATGATACTTTACTTATCCGAGGTTTGATCGTCGGTATCTCTATACCTAGTTCAACTTTGTTACCGATAAGTACTCTTTACTCGTTCTGTGATATGACATCCCTTGTGACCTAGTCACATGCTTGCAAGCCAATTGGATGACATTCCACCGAGAGGGCCCAGAGTATATCTATATGTCATATGGATGGACAAATCCCACTATTGATCCATGTTCTTTAACACATACTTTTAGAATACCTAATGCCACCTTTATAACCACCTAGTTACGGAAGTGGTGTTTGATGTCATCAAAGTATCCATCTGGTGATGGTGATTAACATGATCTCATGGTCGAAGGATTAGGTTAATATGTATTTGAAAGCTTGTAGCAAACAAACTCTAAATGACTTGATCTTATGCTATGCTATATATTGGAGTGTGTCCATCACATCATTCTCCTAATGACATGATATTGTTATTAATAACATCTTACGTCCATGATAGAAAACCTTGATCATCTATTAATCAACAAGCTAGTTTAACAAGAGGCTTACTAGGGACTTTTTATGTTTACAAAACACACAAGTATTAATGTTTCCGGTTAATACAATTATAGCATGTTATGCAAACATTTATCATAAACACAAATATATACTAATAACCATTTTTATTATTGCCTCTTGGGCATATCTCCAACAACATACCCTATCTATAACATCGTCTCACGATCATGGCACGAAGTTCAGGTTATGATGTCTAGGAAACATAGTGACTCTTTCCTTAGACTGTGTGACCATATCAAATCACTGTTACCCGAGGATGCTTTGATGGCACACAATGTCACTCGGTAAAATGGTGATCATAAAGGTGACGTTGGGTATCCAGAGGAACATGTTGAGGAGACTGCGTCAACATCATGATTTGTCCATCCATGTGACGGAAGATACTCTAGGCCCACTCAGATAAGTTACATCCATAAGCTGCGCAGCGTGTGACTAGGTCACAGGGATATCACTTATCGGATCGAGTCAGAAGGTATTGTCAGTAACGAGGTTGAACACAGACATAGATATTTCACTTGATCAAAACCTCGGACAATATAGTATCACAAAGACAAAAGTAATAAGACACTACGTTTATAGTTCAACAACAAATATCGTTGAGTACACAGGTGGTCATTATGGATATCCAGATCCCGATGTTGATCATTGGTCATAGAGAAGTCTTGGCCATGTTTGTAATATTCTCAAACTATTGGGTAGTATGCTTAAGGGCTTGACGAAGCTTGGAGATCGTTAATGGCTAATTTAAATCACTAAAAAAAGTGAGAAGAGAGAAACTAGAAAAGTTCTGAGGAGATCCGAATTCATTCAGAGAAAGAATAAGAAAAAGGACCAGAAAAGAGTTTTCGAATAAATGATTATTTAAATATGATTATTATATATTAATTATGAATTAATATATTGTAAAATAATTTTTAAATAAGTATTTATAAAAGACGTTTAATAGTTAGGCAAAATCTGAAAAGAAACAGATGAAAAAGGCAAAAGGAATGCAGCAGAGGGGACGGTTTTTGAACTAGCCCAAATGGGCGACGGATAATATGTGACGCGCAGGGGGCAGCAACTACTGCTTGCCGCCGTCGCGGGCCGCCTTCCTCCCCCCTCCCTGGCCTCCCCCCCCCCTCCGAGCGCCGCTGCTTGCTGCCGCGCGCGCAAGCGCAGTGGGCCGCAAGGCCGGCCCACCTGGGCGACGCCCCGCCACGCAGTTGCTTGTTGCCTCCTCGCCTGCTGGGCTGCTGCCTGCCTGCCACCGCCTTGGTCATTTGGGCCAGGCGCGGGTGGGCAGGTGGCCCACCCAGCTGGCAACGGTTTTGCTTCCTTTTTCTTATTGTTTTTAGTTTCACATGGGACCTAAGCCTATATAAAGAGGTGTCCATGGGCGGATTAAAACACACCAATTTTCATGTGAAAATAAATGAAAATGCATGTTCTCTCTCTCTCTGGACCGTGGCCCCTTGTCAGGGTTGTGCAAGCAAGGAGTTCTTCACCGTGGAGCATCGTCGTTCTGCGGGATTCGGAGCCGGAGATCTACTTCTGCAATCTCGGCTAGATCAGGGAGAAGCGGGTGTCGTCGTCAAGAACCGTACGTGTGTGACTCCCTCTGGCGGCACCATGCTTTCGGTGCTAGGAGTTGTCGTGGAGCTGCAAGGACATCATGACCTCGGGGTCAGCATCGGGACGTCTTCTTCATCCACGATTCTCGCGGTACGTTAACCGCACTCAGTCTTCAAAGGTATGAATATTGTATCCCCTCTCGTTTCTGTATTACTAGTAGATTGATCTTGGGCTTCCGGGGTTACCGCGTAGTAAGTTTTTGAATTTCTGCACCGAACCCCAACACACTAGCCAAATACACAATTGCGAAAAGGAGATCCGAACATAGCTCCGCTATCTGTGGGTATTTGTACATGTAAAATTATGTTAAAAACCAATTGCAGATATGGGAAAAATCAGAGTAAATTTATTTGTGGTTTTTCGCAAAATATGGGTTAAACTACACAATAACATTTCGCGGAGTCACTAGCGGAATGATGAATACACAATAACAAAATATGGGGTAAGCTGCACCTGACTATAACACTTTTTAGGGTTTAAATAAATAAGCCAAGCCATTAGTCTAGGGCAGTAAACTAAATATACCTCATACAAGAGACAGGCAATAGACCAATAGTACTACTCCCTCCGGTCCAATTTATTAGGCACGCATATAGTTTAAAAACAACTTTGACTAATAATTTTAGTCAACAAATTTTACATAATATATGTCGTAAAAATTATACTATTGGATTCATCTTTAAAAGTAGTTTCCGATGGTATATTTTTGAAGACATATATTGCATATTCTATTGGTCAAAATTGATAGTCAAAGATTTTCTTAAACAAGTCTAATACTCCCATGACTCCATATTAAAGTGGACCGGAGGAAGTAGTTATTATTTGGATCATTAATTGAAAATTAACTACTAATCTCCCATGACTCCATATTAAAGTGGGGGTGTCTTCCTTCGTGTTTCGTCAGGTTATGAGCTTTGACAGACTCATGCAGAGAAGCAGTTCCCACTTTAAATTTATATTACTCACTCAGGCCCATATTAATTGATTTAAATTTGTCTAGATTTAGATAAATTTAGACACTATTTAGTATATAGGTTCATCCAAATTTTAACAAATCAAAGTTAATTAATATGGATAGGAGGGAATACTACTATCAAGACAGGTGATTGTGATGCGTTGCATGTCATGGTGCATTTGTCACAAGAAGCCAATTAACCTAGAAATGAATCATCGTTTCATCCACTTAATTAACCAATTCAACACAAACATAGTACTGAGCAAGTAGTACTAGAGCTTTCTTTTATGGGGATGAGTTGACAGCTTTAGCTTTTGGTTCTGCCAAAAAAAACTGTGCTTCCGAGCATAGTTTTACGATGCTAGTATCTATCCAAGTCAAATTTTTTTAGAACGTTCTCTCAGTGCTTGCCACTCAGGGTTGTCCCACTACTTACCAAACAATAAGATGACGCAAACGGGCGAGCTGATTAGTTGGCTGAAGTTAGTGATGTCTGAGCAAGCCTCAGGTTGGGGAACACATCTAAAGGTCTAAACTCAAATCCAAAGCTTAAACAAACAAAGTTAATCGACTACTAGGCAATCAGATAAGGACTAAGTGTGTTCCCATTGTGGATTCAACTAAGGAAAATAATGCAAGCATGCACCAAAAATGGTAGCAAATAGTTTTTCCTTTGTTTTTTGTCCATAAGAGAGAGCTCCCAATTCCTGTGTCATAATTTAGAGTGTGCATAAATCAAATCAGAAAATGATGTCACATAATTTCTTAGAAATCTAATTCATCGATTTATAAACGAACTAGCGATCACAAAGATACGACACCAAAAACACGACATTTGATGACCTAAGTTCAACCCAAACCTACATCTCGGAAAGCACTTGCCCAAGTGTTTCTCTTGTGTACTAAATCAACATAGTAAGACCTCGAAATTGATCACGAACTAAGTATCGTCCAAACTTTGGATATCCTACCAGTTACACGGGTTTGAGGGACATTTTCTACCTATGGATTCCAGCGGGAGGGTACCCATGAACTCAAGGGCCGGTCGGGCATGGGTAAAAGTTAGATACATGGATACTCGTTTGATATCCATGTGATAGGTATGATCCACATCCCCATGTCCCAAAACCCCAAAGTCCAATTTTTTCTACCATGGAATCTTTGTTGTTCATTTGTATTTCAGTTTGCTCGGTTTCCTTAATAAATGAATAAATAAGATCATTTTCTAAAATAGATCCATTGGATATACAATTTGTATTTTAAGGAGAAACCTGGATCTCTGCATCGACTCATGCACACTACCATTTTATTGCATAGTTTTAAAGTGAGTCTCATGTAATCATGGATATCCGGCGGATATGGACACAAGCAAAAAAAAGGTCCATGGATATCTCACCATTGCCATCCCTCTCGCCGATACTAAAACATTGTCTTCGACCAGCTATCGTGGCCGACCTAGCCATCTCGGCATACGTGGCAAGACCTTCCCTCTCGTGATCTCGTGTTTGTGTCAACATGTTTCCCTCTTTTCTTTGGTTATCCACGTGCACATTTACATCATAGGCTTGGGTTGTACATGTACTCGAGTCAAACACCTCACAAACCGTTCGAGCTATCCATTCTTCGAGCATGGACAAGATTTAAGTGTGAGCACTTTGATCAGAGTTTGCACAAAGAAACTCTTGGTTCCACTAACATTTTATACTATGGACCAAAGAGGATTCGCTGCTCGAGTCCGGCCACCTGAATTCACTGGCTTCATCTGTTTGCTGTTGAGCATAATTTCAACTCTAACTATACTTATACACATACCTGAAATATAACTCCTTTTTTTTTAAATATAACTCCACAACATAATTATGCAGGTTATGAAAAGTTCAGGTTACACTTTTACTTTGTTTTCGTCGTGGGAGGGGGTCCTGCTTAGCTTTTTAAAGCTGCGTGAATGCACCAAATACGTTGTGCATCTTTATAAAAGCTAGATGAAGATTGAATAAATACAGGGCAAAACAGATTTGTGTAGTCTCCCAAATAACTTTCTTTAAATACTGTCTAGCACTATCTATAATGCACAGAATTAGACCTAGTATATGAGCCAGAGGCACATACCTAAATGGATTATGAGCCTGCAATAATATGCATTTGCCCATGCCGGTCGTTGTTATCGATGCCTCGTCACAGTTAACTATATGTACTTGTTTGATTAAGATCACTACAGTTTGTTCCCTGATCAATGTCACGCCATACACGTCTGAATCCAATCCATGGATTTGTTTAACAGAAGTGCTGCCCGTGTGTCTGTCGATACGCGCAGCTACTAGTTGCATTTGAGCTATACTTTCATTAACATATAGACAGCGCAGATTGTGATGAGTAGGCAGTAGGTACATGCATATCCTCCTAAGTACAAAGGCAGAAGGAGCACTCAATCGACTCACCGCATATCTCGTCAGAAGGCACTTAAATTAGAGAATTGTAGGGATACATGATCTGAACTGCATCTGCCTACGCAAGTAAACTACTCCCTCCGTTTTAAAATATAAGATGTTTTAGGTTTATGAAGTGAATGTATCTAGACTTATTTTAGTATCTAGGTTCACTCAGGTTTAGAGTGAATCCACACACTAAAATAAGTCTAGATACATTTTCTTTACAAACCTAAAACATCTTATATTTTAAAACGGAGGGAGTACGGGTTTCAGTTCAACTCATGAAACCATGGTTCATTTTTATTTTATTTTTTGCGCTGTTTTTTTTTAACTAGCCCTACGTTTGCAATTGCATCATAGCAGTAGCAGTATAGCAATTAAAAACATGTCGAAATCGAACTGCATGCGGCGACAATGTCCTTTTAGGATGCATCGAAGGTGTAGATAGAACAAAACGTCATCGATCGGCATATCTTACGGTGTTTCGTCCAGGTTCTGTTTCATCCTTCCAGTCTTTCCAACGGCTTCTAGCTTCTTACGGTGTTTCGTCCAGGTTCATTGAACCGGCCAGAGTTTCGACGCACTTAGCTAAAATTAGACCACACTGTCTTCTAACCCTTTTTCTGCCTGTGAGCCCAGTTCTGATCGCACGGCTAACCCAAAACAGAAACTGTCCAGGTTCATGGGAGCACATCAGGTTGCTAGTAGTAATTGTAACTGCTTCCTTCTGTTCATTGGGAGGTTTCTTAATTACCAGGCGCTGAATGATCTCATAGCTAAGCTGCCTGTATTTCACTGCACTCCTCGATCTATTGCTTTCAAGAGAGCCACAGATGAATACCATGTCATTTTTCAATAGATAGTGTAGAACAATAGAGAAGTAGACGGCGGAATAAGTTGGATGTATTATTGAGTCTTATGGTCGAGTATACATAGACGTACATGAATTATCTTAAAGTACAAGTCAAGTTAGGCCAGAGTACAATACTCTAACATCCCCCGCGGTCGTAGCGGTAGTGTCGTGAACAACTGAAACATCGCGGACGGTCAGACTAGAGATAAAACGAAGTAGAACCGGTGGGCTGACATCCCCCACGGTAGGAGCGGGAACGTCGTGGACGGTGTCGCGTCGCGGTAGCTTGGACTGTAGAGGAAGCTGATGATGCTCAAGCGAGGTGATAGCTCTTGTGCCAATGTGGAGGGAGCCGAGAGCGTTGGGTAGTGCCGAGGTCGGGGTAGCCGTTTGCGAGGGGTCGCTGTGCTCGATGTCGTGGTCGGGGATGCCGGTGTCAAGTTAACCACACGTGAAGCCGCAAGCGCATAGTGCACGAGGAGGATGACGACGACGCGTCGAGACAGTCGTCGAGGGTGACGATGCCGTAGCCGATGCAGTCCGAGCCGTTGAGGACGAGGTGCGACCATAGTTTTGCCAGAACTAGGCGCACGTCGGGGACGAAGGCACTCCCGGTGTTGCCAGTACCAGGCGTGCGGGGGCAGGGACCATCATGAACTTGTCGCCATGTTGGAAAGACTAACAGAGGAAGCCTCTAGAGCGGTTGCGACGCGCAGAACGGCGAAGGGAGAGATGCCGGTGTTGTCGACAGTTGTCAGAGTAGAGTAGAAGGTGGTGTAGTCGGGGATGAGGCGATGACGATGACGACGAAGTTGTAGTGGACGAAGACGTAGAAGGCGGCGAAAACAGCAGCGACCTGGGGTAGTCATGCTGGATGCCTAGAGTGGCGATGGGGTAGTCGGCGGGACCTGCGACGACGTGAGATCGCACTGCAGGTTACCTTGTGAAGTGCGGCGGCGGTGCTCGAAGTAGGCGAGGAAGAACCCGGCGGCGTGACGAAGACCATGCGCAGACGGCGGTGACCCGCGCCGGAGGAGATGGCGCGGTGGAAACCGAGAACGTCGGTGCGTGAGTACAGCGAAGTAGACTGCGTGCAGGGACGCTACGACCCGAGGGGCGGCATAGCTGCAGGGCGTAAATCGGTGCAGGGCTAGGAGACCACCAGCGATGTACACGCCAAGGAAGGCGTGTTGGAAGCCGATAGCGTAGACCAAAGGCGACGGCGCTGCGGCCCGAAGGGGCGACGCAGCGGCAACCCGTAGCTCGATCGGTGGTAGACGCGTGCTCAGGGACGTGCTTGGCATAGACAGGCGCGGGATCGGTTCATCAGACCGACGGTGTGCCGTATGCACCATAGCATGAACAACGCGTAGATCGGAGTCGATGGCGGCGTTGTCGGTAAAGTCCCGGACGAAGACGATCCGAAAAAAATAAAAAATAAACCGATCACGAGATCGGAAAAAAAGACTTAAAGGACAGCAGATCACGGATCAGCGGACGAACCCTGCGTACGGATTGCGCGACCCCCAGCGGAGATCATGGAGATCCACCTCCTATGGGGCGGCACGACGGAAGCGTGTTGCTCGGCTAGCGTGGCGCCATGGCGGGCGGCGACGCTAGGGTTTAGGAAGTGGCGGCGGCTACGCTAGGTGGATGCGGCGGCGGCTAGGTCAAGGATCTTGCCGCTCTGATACCATGTAGAACGATAGAGAAGGAGATTGACAAAATATATTGGATGTATTATTGAGCCTTATAAACGAATATATATAGATGTACACGGATCATCTTGAAATACAAGTCAAGTTAGATTAGAGTTCTAACTATTCTAAACTATCATAACAATATAATAATCTAACAGATAGAAGCAAAATACTACCTCTTGCAGGTTGCGCCACGTTATAAACCCCTCCACGCCCCGTCTCCTGAATACTCCCACACCTGCCTCACCCTTCATCTCCTTCAGACGATGATATAGAGGAAGGAGGAAACATAAACTCTTTCTTTGTCTTGGATTATTCAGGTTAATTTACATTTGAGATAGAGGCACATATAGCAAGCGTTGAGAACGCATAGCTGTTGTTGGATTCCTTCAGGTGGGTACGTACTAAGAGATGCAAGGGGCTAGGATGGCTAGGCGATCATTGTCTAGGCTCGCCACGGCGGTCAGGGCGCCGGCGGACGTGCCGAGAATGCCGGCCTTCGACCAGGTGCCGCTGCCCTACGACGGGCCTAGCGCCGTCGAGATCGCCCGGAAGCGCGCCGAGTTCCTCAGCCCGTCCCTGTTCCATTTCTATTCCAACCCCGTCAGTGTTCTCCTTTCTCGATCTCTCAGTCGGCAGCAGAACAGCCATTATCTGACAAAAATACGGTAAAAATTCAGTTGAACAATTGATTAATATTTTTGCAGCTGAACATTGTGGAGGGTAAGAAGCAGTACCTGTACGACGAGCACGGTCGGCGCTACCTGGACGCGTTCGCCGGCATCGCCACGGTGTGCTGCGGCCACAGCCACCCGGACATCATCGACGCGATCACCGCGCAGGCCAGGCGCCTGCAGCACTCCACCGTGCTCTACCTCAACCACGCCATCGCCGACTTCGCCGAGGCGCTGGCCTCCAAGATGCCCGGCGATCTCAAGGCACGCACGTAAACAAGCTGCACGCATCACTCTTACTCGTTCACTGCTTGACGGAGTGTATTACTATTAATCATATATAGGTCGTCTTCTTCACCAACTCCGGCACGGAGGCGAACGAGCTGGCCATTATGATGGCGCGTCTGTACACCGGCTCCCACGACCTGATATCTCTCCGGAACTCCTACCACGGCAACGCCGCCGGCACCATGGGCGCCACCGCGCAGAAGAACTGGAAGTTCAACGTTGTTCAGAGTGGCGTGCACCATGCCGTGAACCCGGACCCCTACAGAGGCGCCTTCGGATCGGACGCCGAGAAGTACGCGCGAGACGTGAAGGAGATCATCGAGTTCGGCACCACTGGACACGTCGCTGGCTTCATATCAGAAGCTATCCAGGTACGTTCTCTCGTCAATCATGCGCGCCGGCAGTAGTAGTGCACAAGTGGAGATGATGACGTGAAGTTTCCTCTGTTGGCGAGTGCAGGGTGTTGGTGGGATCGTGGAGGTGGCGCCAGGCTACCTGCCCCTGGCGTACGACGCCGTGAGGAAGGCCGGCGGGCTCTGCATCGCCGACGAGGTCCAGGCGGGCTTCGCGCGCGTCGGCAGCCACTTCTGGGGCTTCCAGACCCACGGCGTGATCCCTGACATCGTGACCATGGCAAAGGTGCACAAAACAACAACGAGACGCGCGCGCGTGCGCACACATATAACACACGTGGCTTCATCGCTTCTCTTCCTTTTCTGATCACTCGTTTGCAATTTCGGCGCAGGGCATCGGCAACGGCATCCCTCTGGGCGCCGTGGTGACGACGCCGGAGATCGCGCAGGTCCTGACCCGGCGCTGCTACTTCAACACCTTCGGCGGCAACCCACTCTGCACCGCCGGCGGGCTCGCCGTCCTCAAGGTGCTGGAGAAGGAGAGGCTCCAGGAGAACGCCTTCATCGTCGGCTCCTACCTCAAAGACCGCCTTCGCGGCCTCCAGGAGAAGCACGAGAGTATGCGCGCGACTGATCCTCGCCACCAGGATCTGACGCAATAAACTTTTGAGAGATTCAGACCGTCGATTGACTTGAGTTCTTGCCCTTGCAGTCATCGGCGACGTGAGGGGAACAGGTTTCATGCTTGGCGTCGAGCTTGTCACTGATCGGCAGCTCAAGACCCCGGCCAAGGATGAGATTTGCCATGCCATGGAACACATGAAAGGTACTCTTCTGCTTCCACCCAAGAACTTACTACTGTACTATAAATTGTTAGCATCTGCAAAGAGGTTGCTGTTCTGATTTCTGACGATGGCTTTGGGTGAGCAGAGATGGGCGTTCTGGTCGGGAAAGGGGGCTTTTACGGGAACGTTTTCAGGATCACTCCCCCTCTTTGCTTCACCAAGGAAGACGCCGGTAGGATGTTTCACCCAGTTCGATCCCAGTGTTGTATATTACTACTCGGGAACATGTTGCACATGAAACTGAATCCTTCTGTTTGGTGATCGAATGCAGATTTCTTCGTGGATGTGATGGACATTGCGCTGTCAAAACTCTGAGCTTCTGAACCAGAACCTGCCATGGGGTGGCACTGTACATAGGGATAGGGACATTGCGCTGCCAAAACTCTAAGCGACTGAACTTCACTTGAATTCCAATGAAGTAACCGCAGTTTACTTCAGATCACTGTACTCATATTGTGTAATGATACAATACCAACCAGGCCGACGTCCTTCTTGTTGAAATATCAGGCAACAGCTACAATCACGTGAATCTTTAACATACTAGATGTATTGATCAACATGAACAGTACCAGAGTATACGCACTAACAGTCATCGTAAAGCAACAGATCTGATGACAGTATACGTACTAATAGGTTGCCGATGAAGTCGCCGTTGATGCAGTAGGCTATCGAAGAAGTCGGCGTGCGATAGGTTCAGCTTGACAATCGGGAAGACGCGCCGTGATGACGAACTTGAGCAGTCGCGGGAGCGCTTCCCAAAAACCTTATTCGCCCTCTCCCGTACAAGATTATAAAGGCGAGTGGTTCCGAAGACCTGCTCTCCCGACCGCTTACGGTGGCGGCGCAAACAGAGAGGATGGCAAAACCCTAGATTGATTTGGTGTTATTCGTTGTGGAAGCCGCACAGACGTTTATATAGAGCGGCTTGAAAATCCCGTATAGGACATGATGTGGACCAAGCCCACGTCGCGCACGTTCGGGTCGGTTACAGATAGCCCACGATCCGGGAGCGACCCGAATCCACTAACTGTTGACACGTCGGTCTCCTGAGCAGCAAAATAAAGCTTGGTTCGGCGAGATTCCCGCAACCCACGGCGCGCCTGACGACGCGTGCGTGCGTGCGAGCGGCGACATCAGAGGAGGAGCGCGCGTGTAGCTCTCTTATTGTCACTCACTTACAAAGTGGTACAACACTTCACCTTATAAGGTGGTGCAACTCTCATTCAACTTCCCATGCGGGACTAAACTTTAGCTCTCACTGCTTTTACCACAAACATGTGAGCTGCCACCAACTTGGGCCAAATCACATATGGGCTTCCACATACATGGGCTTTGAGATTTAGGAAAAATCTAAAATCACACATGGGTCTAATGATTTAGCCAATTATTTTTAACAATTCTCCACCAGATCTCAAATGCCCATTTTGAAGATTTGCCAATCCTTGCTACTTGTTTATATACCAGTGTTTCAGCAGAGACTGTTAAGTTGAACTTCCACCTAGAATCTTGAACTACATCTATCAACAACTTGAACAATGGACGAACCTTGAATTGCAAGTTTGGTGCCAATAGATTTCACTCAAAATCATAACTAGTACCTGGCTGCGAGTAGCCTACCCTGCGGGTTGGAGCATATGCGTCATACTCCCTGGTCTCTTCATGAGTTTACTAGAGATCACCCAAGACTCATAGACCGCGACGTTTACAGTCGAGCTCATATAGGTATGTTCTTTTAAGGATGCCCTATAGAACGGCATCTTTGCTAGTTAAAGCCAACAGAAAGACATTAAGGCATGTTGTCAACCTGCCTTACAGATTATGAGAGTTATGCATCTTCACATAGAGAGGGTTACAAAATACTCTCCTCAGTCAAACCACTAGCTTGTTCTTTCCAGGTCCTAATTCACGGGATCTCCGATCACATAGGTTGGGTTGCCACTAGGTGTGACATCCATGGGTCTCAACCCCATCTCCCTTGATGCACTTTCTATCACATTTCGTGATAGTCAATTTGTAAAGGAATCTGCCAGGTTTTTGTCTGTTTGAATATACGTAACAGTTATTACTCCGGAGTTTCTCAATTTCCTGACAGATTTCAAACATCTCTTCACATGTCTTGATGACTTCGTGTTATTCTTAGAATTGTTCACTTTGACAATAACAGTTTGATTGTCACAATTCAAAAGGATTGTCGGCACATATTTTTCAACCACATGCAAGTCCATCAAGAGCTCACGCAGCCATTATAACTCAATAGTGGTTGTGTCTAAAGCAGTAAGCTCTTCTTCCATAGTTGACCTCGTCAATATGGTCTGTCTACGGGATCTCCATGACACTGCGCCACCTCCAAGGGTAAACACATACCCGCTCGTGGCATAGAGTTCATCAATGTCAGAGATCCAGTTCGAATCACTACATCCTTCAAACACAACAGGGTGCCCCGAATAGTGAATCCCATAGCTCATTGTACCACATAGATAGCGCATGACCCTTTCAAGTGCATGCCAATGATCAATACCCGGGTTAGATATGAACCTACTCAACTTGCTCACAACAAAAGAGATATCGGGTCTTGTACCGTTTGCTAAGTACATGAGAGAACCAACAACTTGTGAATATTTTAGCTGGTTTGTTGGTTCCTTCTTATTCTTTCGTAATGTCAAACTGGGATCATAAGGTATTGGAGAAGTCTTGCCATCAATAAAGCCCAATCGGCTCAAGACCTTCTCAACATAATGAGATTGTGTTAAAGTAATCCCATTCTCGTTCTTAATAAGCTTGATGTTCAGAATCACATCAGCCTCTTCCAGATCTTTCATATCAAAACTCTTTGATAGGAAAGACTTGACTTCATTTATCACTTTCATGTTTGTACCAAAGATCAAAATGCCATCCACGTACAAACATAATATAACACTATCGCCCCCACCATGGAGATAGTAAACACACCTATCAGCCTCATTAATGGCAAAGCCAGCAGAAAGTAGAGTTATATTAAACTTCTCATACCATTGCTTAGGTGCTTGTTTCAGGCCATATAAATATTTTAATAACTTGCACACCTTTGTCTCCTCACTTTTTACCACAACCCATTCGGCTGATCCATATAGATCTCCTCTTCCAACTCTCCATTAAGGAAAGTTGTCTTCACATCCATTTGATGAACAAGAAGACCATAAGAGGCAGCCAGGGATAGTAGTACTCGAATGGTGGCCAGTCTAGCGGCATGTGAATAGGTATCAAAGTAATCTTCACCTTCTTTCTGTGTGTAGCCCTTAGCTACAAGTCGCGCTTTGTACTTCTCAATAGTACCATCAGGCCTTAGCTTCTTCTTGAACACCCACTTATAGCCGACAGGTTTACAACCATAGGTTTGTTCTGATAATTCCCAAGTTCCATTAGAAAGAATCGAGTCCATCTCGCTTTGGAAAGCTTCTTTCCAATCATCTACATCAGGAGATGCATATGCCTGAGCAATGGATCTGGGAGTATCATCCACAAGGTACACGATAAAATCATTACCAAAAGATTTTGCAATCCTCTTTCTCTTACTACTCGTGAGAATTTCATCGTCATCCTTCTCAAGGACTTCCTCATGTGGTTGTTCAGAATTCTCAATAGATGCACTAGATTCAGGAAGTATTTCAGAAGAAATCCTACCAATGCTATGCATATCTTTCATAGGAAACATATTCTTAAAGAATCTTGCATCATGAGATTCTATTATAGTATCAACATGCATATCAGGTACCTCAGATTTAACCACTAAAAATTTATAGCCTACACTTCGTGGAGCATATCCTAGAAAGATACAATCCACTTTCTTAGGTCTGAGCTTGCGTTTCTTAGGTATCGGTATGTTGACCTTCGCCAAACACCCCCAAGTGCGCAAGTACGAAAGTGATGGTTTTCTCCCAGACCACTCCTCATACGTGGTCTTTTCTTTATTATTATTAGGAACTCTATTCAGGACATGACATAAAGTCAACAAAGCCTCCCCCCACCATGCCTTTGATATACCAGGAGTGGCTAACATGGAATTCACCAAGTCAGTCAGCGTGCGGTTTTTCCTCTCGGCAATCCCGTTTAATTAGGACGAGTAGGGAGGTGTCCTCTCATGAATAATTCCATGTTCCTCATAGAATTCGTCAAATATTTTGGGAAAATAGTCACCACCACGATCCGACCTAAGACGCTTGATCTTTCTCTCTAGTTGATTTTCAACTTTGGCCTTATATATTTTAAAGTAGTCTAAAGCCTCATCTTTAATTTGCAACAAGTAAACATAGCAGAATTTAGTAGCATCATCTATCAATGTCATGAAATGTCTCTTTCCACCTTTTTTCAACACACCATTCATCTCACATAGATCAGAATGTATGAGTTCTAGAGGTGCCAAGTTTCTCTCCTTGGCAGCCTTGTGAGGCTTTCGAGGTTGCTTTGATTGCACACAACTATGACACTTAGAACCTTTGGCAATAGTGAAATTCAGAATTAAACTCATACTGGACATCCGAGACATCAAGCCAAAATTAATATGACATAAACGAGAATTCCAAACACTGGTATCATCATTAACACCACCACAAATATGATTCACGGATTTATTACAAAACTCTGAAAGTGAAAAAGGAACAAGCCTCCGAACTCATAACCTTTACCAATAAATTTTCCATATTTCGAAACAACGACTTTATTACTCTAAAACAACCTTAAAACCATCTCTGCATAGAAGGGAGCCACTAACGAGATTCTTGTTCATAGTAGGGACATGTTGCACATTTCTCAGCTGCACGATCTTTCCGAAAGTAAACTTTAGATCCACCGTGCCAACATCACGAACAGAAGCATGTGGTCCATTCCCCATTAGGACGGATGAATCCCGAGCGACCTGATAAGAAGTGAACATAGAGATGTCAGCACACACGTGAACATTAGCACCCGTATCAATCCACCAACATGGTAATTGAAATACTAAAAGGACTTTAAATAAATTATCATACCCATTAGTGTTGCTAGTGGTCATGACGTTGACAGTCTTCCCACCTTTACCTCTGTGATCTGCATGTTTTGGGCAGTCTTTGGAAAAGTGGTCGAGCTCTCCACATGAATAACAACATAGCTCGGCCTTGTTCAGCTTCTTCTTCTTCTTCTTGAAGGTTGTAGTCTTTTTAGGCTTGTTGAACGAGGGCTTATAGTTCCCTTTGTTCTTGTCGAAGGTCTACACCATGTTGGCGCTAGACCGACCCTCGCCTCCTCTCTCAGCAGTGTCTTCGCCTGAGCCTTCTCCTCAACATCAAGAGATGTTATCAGGTTTTCAACCGATATCTCCTGTCTCTTGTGTTTGAGAGTTATGGCAAAGTTCCTCCATGAAGGAGGCAACTTAGCAATAATGCAACCCGCCACAAATTTGCCGGGTAAGGCACACTTATGGAGTTCGAGCTCTTTGGTAATGCACTGTATCTCATGAGCTTGTTGAACCATAGGAAGGTCCTTTGTCATCTTAAAATCATGAAAGCTCTCCATGATCTACAGTTCACTGCCAGCATCTGCAGCACCAAACTTTGCATCCAGGGCGTCCCAAATATCCTTCATGTCTTTTATGTGCATAAACACATCACACATATGGTCGGCAAGAATGCTCAGTATGCATCCCACAAAGACAGTATTGGCTTCCTCGAACTTCTTCTGATCCTCGTTAGATATAGTTCCTTCAGGTTTGCCTTTACTAATCTAGAACACTTTCATCATGGTCAGCCAAAGCTCAGCCTTGTACTGCCACCTCTTAAAGTGCACACCGGTAAACTTATCCGGCCTCAGTGCATCGGTAAAACCAACCATTGTTAATTCAGGAAATTGCCTATAATAAGGTTTTTGGATTGTTGGAATATTAGGCATAATTTCCACGATTAATTAAAGAATATAAATCATGACAGCAACAACTACAATCACGTGAACCTCTAACATACTAGATGTATTGATCAACATGAACAGTAGCAGAGTATACACACTAACAATCATAGTAAAGCAACAGATCTGATGACAGTATACGTACTGATCGGTTACCGATGAAGTCGCCGTTGGTGCAGTAGCACGTCGAAGAAGTCTGTGTGCAGTAGGTCTGGCTTGACGACCGAGAAGACGCGTCGTGATGATGAACTTGAGCAGTCGCACTGAGCGCTTCCCAAAAACCTTATTCTCCCTCTCCTGTATAGGATCACAAAGGCGAGTGGTTCCGGAGACTTTCTCTCCCGACTGTCGGTGCACGCTGGCAAGCGGGATGGAGTAGACTATGGTGGCAGCGCAAGCAGAGAGGATGGCAAAACCCTAGATTGGTTTGGTGTTATTCATCATGAAAGCCGCACAGACGTTTATATAGAGCGGCTCGGAAATCCCGTACAGGACACAGTGTGGACCAAGAGCAGCAAAATAAAACTCGGCTCGGCGAGATTCCTGCAACCCGCAACCCGCGGCACGCGCGCGCGTCAGGACAGGACGGGACGGGCGTGCGAGCGGCGGCGGAGGAGGAGGATTGCGCGTGTAGCTCTCATTATCACTCACTTAAAAAGTGGTGCGACAATCCACCTTATAAGGTGGTGCAACTCTCCTTCAACTTCCCATATAGGACTAAACTTTAGCTCTCACTACTGCTGCCACACACATGTGAGCTGCCATCAACTTGGGTAAAATCACATATGCGCTTCCGCATACATGAGCTTTGAGATTTAGGGAAAATCTAAAATCACACATGGGTCTAATGATTTAGCCCATTATTTCTAACACTTCTTTCTTTTGGTCAAATATTTAATCCTAGGGCATGCCCAAACAAAGTTGGCCTGATGCAAACTTGTGTGAACATCTCCTTGCTTTTGAAATTGTAGAGATCCTAAATTGATCCGCCTCTACTTATCGCATAGTGAATCCCCTCTCAATCAGCATTGTTGCTTTGAATGAACAAAACTACCGTTATAAGCACACCATACATCATATGACCGATATATCCACGCAAGATCACGACACCAGTAGCCAGAAGAACCATTTTTATTACTAACTAGGACTAGTCAAAGCCTACTACATCATGGTCCATGGCAATGACTATTGGTATTTCTTCCTATCACCGGTCACCCGAATGCTCGCACATTTTGGCTGCCTTCTCATGCATGTATATTGCTATTGTATCGTGGTGGTTGCAATAGTGCATTGTCTTCCATGATTATATACACTGGTACCGAAAATGTCGACTATGATGATTCAGAAAACTTTTATGTGTCGGTTTTACAATCACTTGGATCTGATGGGTCTCTGAATCTAGCCCATCCTTAGATAAGGCTCACCTCTTGCCTCTTGGGGATTATTTTCCATGCCTCCATATGCATATATAGTGGTTTTGTGCAATTACTCGGTTCGATAAAGTCGGTATCCATTAGAAACAGTTGATGAGTGCATTTTGCATAATGTTTTGTTTGCATTAGTAGTGTTAGGATTTTTTTATTTTATCGCGCTCGTGTGCAACTATTCTTCCGATTTCACCAGGATCCCAAAATTAAAGAGGTTGATGGTCAAATCAATTAAAGCAATTATTTTTTGGCGCACATATGTTGATTGGAAGTCATTTGAAGCCATAAACAACCTCCATACAAATATACACACATCTTGGGGTCAAGACAAGGAGATAAGGGCTCTTGAAGGTAACGATCAATGGTACGGTTGTAGGTCACGGTATTGGCTATCATACCATACTCCCTCGGGACCGCATCGTAAAATAGTTTCACCACATGAGATCAGATCAGAAGTTAGATGCACAGAGAAGCCACATAACACTGAAATCTCACCCCCGAAAGTGATTTGGAGGAGGATATCACAGTAGGGCATGCATCTGCATCAAAACTCAGATCTTGGTGGCTCTAGCATCGGTCTTCATCATCTCCAGCACCATAAACAATCCGTTCATCCATCTTGTTGTAATTTTAAACCATAGCGTGGATTTGCATTTGTATTTGTTTAATCTTTCATACTCCATTTGTATTGTTGTGGTGTTGTTTGTCTCCATGCGTGAGTAGTTCCTTTATTGTTGTCACATCCCAAAAAATTCCAAATTTTGAAATGTGAAAAATAAATAATTGTTGAAATTTAGGGTGAAAAGAAACTTTTTGTTTCTAAATGGAAACATCAAAACCCTACTTGAACAAAATTTGAGTAAAAGGGAATCCAATAAAATTTCAATCAAGTGAAATGCATTCATCAATAAATGTATCTTGAAATTTAAACTTGGGAAAATAAACCAAAACCCTAAAACCCTAATGGAAGAAAATCATCTCCAAGATATCTCTAAGACTATGGATTTTATCCACATAAAAATTCAGCAATAAACCTCTATAAATAATCAAAATGATAAATAAAAATATTATAAAACCGTAGAAATTTGGTTTCACTTAATTTGGAGTCATGGATAAAAGTTTATGAATTTAATAAGGTAAAAGGAAATAATTTTCAAAGCTAATAAATCTCCTAGATAAAATCCATATTAATTTATGAGCAAAAAATCCTAAAAGGATTTAAAAAGATAAAAAAAATATTAAATATAATTATACAAATTAGAATCACCAATTTTGGATCTATAAATAAAAAGATATGGATTTTATAAGATAAATAAATAAATAAGGAATATTTAAAAGCCAAATTAAATCTTGGCTAAGTCCTTAAACAAATGAAAGGTTATTGAATGATAAGAAGGAGAAAAGGTTTATTTAAATAAAATCATAAGGATTAAACAATATTTAATTTTATTTATATAAAGAAAACTTGCCTAAACTAAATAAATAATAAATCTCAATAAAATTATTTGGAAGACAATTTAAAACCTTTAATTAAATCCATACGAAAATGAAATAAAGATAATCCAAATCCAAATAAAATAAAGGGATAAAGAATATTCAAATAAAATTATATGGGATTAAACCATGTTCAAATTATTTCAATGAAGACAAAATCCCTAATATAAATGATTAATTAAATCATGAGAAAAAATAAATTGGAATTTGCCAAAGAGGATTAAAAATTATCTAATTAACTTAAAATAGAATTAATTGAATAAAATTTATATGGGTTTAAAACCATATATGATTTTATTTGAATAAAGACAAATGCCCATTTTAAATGATTAATAAATCATTTTAAAAATATTTCAAATAATTCAAAGTGAATTATTGCACTAATAAATAAATAAAACCTACTGAAAAGGATTTGGTAAAATTTGGATTTCAAATAGAAGTTTGAAAACATATTTGAAATCTCTATTAAATAAAGACAAGTGTCTAAATTAATTAATAATAACCCATAAAAGAATTAAAATGGACTTTAAATACATATTTAAAACAGTATAGAAACATACTGAATATTTGGAAAAGATTTGAAAAAGAAATCTGAATTCAAATGGTACTTTGAATTCAAAATAGAAAAACAAAATGGAAAAAAGAAAAAGAAAACAGAAGAAGAAAAAATAAAAAGAAGCAGCCCAGCCCATCTAGCCCAGCAGAAGCCCACCTCTCTCTCTCTCTCCCCCGAAACGTTTTCTTTCACTCAAACCCACACCCGTGCTACCACTGACGAGACGACCCCACCTAAACCCCCTCTCTCTCGCTGACGATGCAATCCCACTGCCCCGTCATCATCTTCCTCACCGTGACCCTCGCCCCTCACCTCGCTGTCGTTCTCAGACATGAATGCCTAGCGTTAATTTGCTTCAATGCATGAGTAAATCTCGGCCGCGACCGTGCTCTCTTAAGCGCCTAGTCCCCCTCTCCATTTCCCCTCAAACCTCACACCACCGGAGCCACCAGGCTGCCCTGATTTTTCCTTGCACCACCACTGCTCCGACGACACTCCGACCACAATTCCGGCCAAGCCTCACCTCCCCTCTGCCTCTAACCTCCACGAGCATGATCCCCATCTCCTTGTGCACCTTTCCGTAGCACCAGCTCACTCGCGTGCGTTCCAAAAAGTAGGCAAGCACACCATCTGAGCGCCGTCGTCATTTTCATCCGCTCTGGCGATGCCCCCTGGTAATGTATGACTTCCCCTCTCCCTCTCGTTGATACGTGTATGATCCTCGACCTCGTCTGCATCTAACGCCGCCGTTTTCTTGTCCTAGCTCGCACCGTAGCGTCGCCTCTGTCATTGACAGTGCACGCCCGTCGCCAGAAGGAACTACGGCGAGCAATCGACGACACATCTGATCGCCCCTGCCTCCCCACGAGCATGTTGAGTATCAGCGCTCCACGGCGAATCTGGTGAGCGTCTTCCCCTTCTCCCTTGCTTCCTGTTGCGTCGGAACCACCACGGATAGAGCGCTCCGCCGCTCACCGTCGCGCCAGCGCTGCCCATCTAGGGTTAGCATGATCTGATCAGTTGGATGAAGATCTGATGGACACGTTAGATCCACTTAAGCAAACCGGTATGCTAGATCTGGACGGTGCAATTTCAGTTAGATCCAACGCACCACAGTGATCGATCCGTGTGAACCGGTATTAACCAGTAGGAACGCTCCATGTGGCCAGCTTTTGTTTTAAATAGACAGAAACATTTCTATTAGATGTTTAGATTTGAAAAATTCATAACTTTAAATCCACATGTCCAAATTTTGCAAATTTTATATCACTAGATTCAGAAAAATGAAACCTTTGCAACCATGCCATTTGTTTAGTATTTTTCTTCTGTAAAATTGTTTTTTTGCAGAAACATATGTAGGCATATTTTGAGTATAAAATTTATTCTAAAATGTTTTTAGGGTAAAATCTTTGGCAAATGGTTTTTTTGAACCTACTGACCATAAAAACCAACATTTGGATATAAAAGTATATTTTATGATACTAAGGAATTAATTCTTGAATAAAAGCATTTCTAGTTAAATAAAAATATTGATTATGGTTTAAAAATGCTTTTTGAGTAAAACCTTTGGAAAATGATTTGATTTAAACTCTCTGACCCTAAACACCAAGTTTTGGATTTAAAAATGTATTTTCTTAAACCCTAGAAAATTATTACTTTGTTTAAAAGCATTTCTACCAAAATAAATGTTGCTTTGATTTAAAAATGGTTTTTAGGCGAAACCTTTTGCAAATGGTTTAATATTAAACACTTGACCTTAAAACACTAACATTTGTGTTTTAAAATACAATTGTCAAACACTAGAAATTATTACTTTGATTTAAATCATTTCTAGCAAAACAAAAATGATTTAAATGGCCATTTTCACTAACTTGATTTAAAATGGTTTTGCCACTTTTATAAATGACCAATAGGTGTTTTGAAATGCTTATAACCTAATAGAAACCACCTTTTCAAATAAAACAATCTTTTGCATGCTTGCATGCATTGTTTTGTTTTCATTATTTTATGAGGTGAAATTGTTTGAATGTTAGTTTTGAAATTGTGCCTTGCTTGATTGAATTGTAGTGATCTTTGAAGAGTGTGACCATTTCAAGATCAAGGAGTGAATCTATATTCTCTACTAAAAAGGCAAGTGGTGCTTCATACTTTTGTTCCATTATTTTCACTATGTTAGTGATATTTTGAGTAGGACTTGCATGGAATTTTACTAAGTATGCTATGCCTTGGGAAATCCTAGTAGATGATGCCTTAGTAGAATTTTCATAAGTTAAGATCCCTACTACTATCATGCTTAGCTTAGCTAGTAGAAAATAAGGGTGGATTATATTCATGCTATGAAATATTTCTAAGTCAATGACTTGTGTTTTGTTTAATAAAACAACTATGTGAATGAATCACCTGGGTGGAATGGAAAGGATGGATTATGTTGCGTGGTTACTCAGGGCCCCATATTCATGGCCTACCCTGGTGTATCTCACTTGTGGAAAGCCACCCAGGAACAAAGAGATTTGAGATGTCAAATGTTGAGAAGCTTCTAGTGGAGCCACTTGGCAATATGGGCTCTGCCTGGATCATATAGGTTGCAATAACTTAGCCATATGGATAGTTGGTGGTAGGGGGTGATAGGTTTGGAGCGCTTCCATTTTGGTCTAAGGGAAGGCTTCTGAAAGATCTTGTCTCGATGCATGTCGAGTCTTGTGGGGAAAGTGCACCACCTCTCGAGAGAGTAAAATCTAAGTACTTAGCCGTGTCCCCAACAATGGACAATTTGAGCATCAAGACATGGAAGCTATCAAGGATCTCCTCATCCTAGTTTCTAAGTTAAAACTTGTGGTTGAACAAGGGAAAAGGTTAACCAATATTCATTGGTTGTTCCTTGGGTGATTTTGACAAATAAAAACTTAGTGTTTTCAAATGATAAGGAAAATCTATTTTGAGCAAAGCAAGCCTAAGCTCCACTTAGCCAAATGCATATAGATGATAGATGCCACTACTATACCATAGTATCACTTGCCAATACAATTCAAATGTATTGACCCTTGTGGCTATAACTTATTATGTTGCAGGTTTGTTTGATGTTAGTGAAGTGTGTTGAATAGGATTACAAGTCTACAACCAACATGATTGCCTGTGGCACTTTGAAGATGAAGGACTCCATGCTATATAGTATTTCTGCTTCATTGTAATAAGATAGCCAAATGAGATATGTAAGATGTAATGTATTATTTTATTCCTGGTTATAAAGTTGTATTATGACCTTTGTTTCTTGACATTACATCTTAAACTATGGATGCTAGCTATTGATCCAGGGACTAGCATTGTAAACACAGGGATCTTTACGTTTATAAAGGTGGGGTCTTACAGATGGTATCAGAGCACTGTGTTGCCTGTAGGATTGTAACCCTAGGATTGGACAAAACCCCTTAGAAAAATAGGAGTTGTATTTGTTTCAAAACTTATTTACAAACAATCTCTAAACTCTTTCCTCAACCTTTTTGGTTTTGATTCTACATCTCTTCCTTTTCAAACTTGATGGACAAAGCCTCAACATGAGCACAGACTTCAACAATAACAAAGACATCAACTTGATCAAAGACTTCGCCAACACCAATGACTTCAACTTTAGTTTCATCAAGGACTTCAACTTGGACATCACTAAGTACTACAAGTGAGACAAGAAATATTACTCAAGACTTGAAGACTAAAGAAACACAACTTAGAAGGAACCATCATCACCTTTGAAATTTTGTGACCAAGATGCAAGAATTTTTCCAAGGAAACCATGATCTCATTCATGAAGAAACAACTAAGAAGAATGGAATAATCTCAAGTGAATCCTATAGTTGGGCCACCATACTAGTGTTTAATTTAGATCAAACACACCAACTTATGTGTTGTAGCAAAAATATTTTGTTGTCTAAAAATGTGCTTGAACTTGTTGTTTGAGTGGAATGTTTGATTGTGATTGCTTGCACATTGCTTGTGTGAAATGTTGTGTGTGATTAGAATTCTTCCTATAGAAATCTTTTACCTACTCTAATCCCAATCCAACCCAAACAGATGACTTCTCCAAGAAACTCCAACATCAAGAATGGTGAAAACATCAACCAAGAGATGCACATGAGAGAACAACTTCTAGCAACCCAAACCCAGTTGAATCAAGTGACAACTCAGTTTTTAGCCAAGAACAATGAGTTAGACCCAACCATGCAAAAGTTTTTGGAAATCTAATCCCAATTGTTTCAAAGGATGGCCAATCAAATGATCAACATGATAAGCAACTCTTCCCAAGGAGATTGTGACAACAATGATGTCAAGGATGATATTATGGAAGGAACTCAAGCTTGCAATATTTGTGGAGACATGGAACACACTTCTAAGGAGCATGTGGACCAATGCCCTAATTGTGAAGAGAAACATCCAACTAATCAATGCCCCACATCCCAAGTTACTTGTTTCCTATGTGAAGGAAATGATCATGTCCCTATCCAATGCCCATCTATCCTATAGTTCAACAAATGAAACAAGATGGAATGCATCAAATGTTTGGAAACCTCCATAAGGGAATAGCTTCTACCAAGAAGGATGAAGGCAAAGTCAGAACCATGCCTCATAGAGACATACCCAAAGTGACCACAAAGTGTTGCTACTCTTGTGGAGAAGAAGGTCATATCTCTAGTAACTACCCCAAGAAGAGAGAAAGATTTCCCACCTTTGAGGTGAGATATGAAGAGCATGAACTATAAGAACTCCTAGCTTTGGAGAGACCCAAGAAGAAGAAGAAGAAGAAGAAATGCCCTAATTCCAACACGAAGGACAATAGCCAAGTGCAATGTTACAATTGCAAAGAGATGGGACACTATGCATCACGTTGTCCAGAAAAGAAGAAAGATATTAGCCAACAGATGTGTTTCAAATGCAAAGAGCTAGGACATTATGCAAACAAGTGTCCAGAGAAGATACATCAAGATCCCAAGTAAGCCAAGATGTAACCTAGTCAAAAACCTTTTTAAGGGTGGTAGTACCCTAGTTGCCTTATACCCAACTTGTAACCTCTAACCTTCCCAAATCTCGTGACGAGATTTCTTTTAAGGGTGGTAGCCTGTCACATCCCAAAATTTTCCAAATTTTGAAATGTGAAAAATAAATAAACAAAATAAATAATTGTTGAAATTTAGGGTGAAAAGAAACTTTTTGTTTCTAAATGGAAACATCAAAACCCTACTTGAACAAAATTTGAGTAAAATCTAATCCAATAAAATTTCAATCAAGTGAAATGCATTCATCAATAAATGTATCTTAAAATTTAAACTTGGGAAAATAAACCAAAACCCTAAAACCCTAATGGAAGAAAATCATCTCCAATATATCTCTAAGACTATGGATTTTATCCACATAAAAATTCAAAAATAAACCTTTATAAATAATCAAAATGATAAATAAAAATATTATAAAACCATAGAAATTGGTTTCACTTAATTTGGAGTAATGGATAAAAGTTTATGAATTTAATAAGGTAAAAGGAAATAATTTTCAAAGCTAATAAATCTCCTAGCTAAAATCCATATTAATTTATTAGCAAAATAATCCTAAAAGGATTTTAAAAGATAAACAAATATTAAATAAAATTATACAAATTGGAATCACCAATTTTGGATCTATAAATAAAAAGATATGGATTCTATAAGACAAAGAAATAAATAAATAAATAAATAAATAAATAAGGGATATTTAAAAGCCAAATTAAATCTTGGCTGAGTCCTTAAACAAATGAATGGTTATTGAATGATAAGAAGGAGAAAAGGTTTATTTAAATAAAATCATAAGGATTAAACAATATCTAATTTTATTTAAATAAAGACAACTTGCCTAAACTAAATAAATAATAAATCCCAATAAAATTATTTGGAAGACAATTTAAAACCTTGAATTAAATCCATAAGCAAATGAAATAAAGATAATCCAAATCTAAATAAAATAAAGGGATAAAGAATATTCAAATAAAATTATATGGGATTAAACCATATTCAAATTATTTCAATGAAGACAAAATCCCTAATATAAATGATTAATTAAATCATGAGAAATAATAAATTGGAATTTGCCAAAGAGGATTAAAAATTTATCTAATTAACTTAAAATAGAATTAATTGAATAAAATTTATATGGGTTTAAAACCATATATGATTTTATTTGAATAAAGACAAATGCCAAATTTAAATGATTAATAAATCATATTAAAAATATTTCAAATAATTCAAAGTGAATTATTGCACTAATAAATAAATAAAACCTACTGAAAAGGATTTGGTAAAATTTGGATTTCAAATAGAAGTTTGAAAACATATTTGAAATCTCAATTAAATAAAGACAAGTGTCTAAATTAATTAATTAATAAACCATAAAAGAATAATGGGAAATTATTTTAAAATGGACTTTAAATACATATTTAAAACAGTATAGAAACATACTGAATATTTGGAAAAGATTTGAAAAAGAAATCTGAATTCAAATGGTAGTTTGAATTCAAAACAGTAAATCAAAATGGAAAAAAAGAAAAAGAAAATAGAAGAAAAAAATAAAAAGAAGCAGCCCACCCATCTAGCCCAGCAGAAGCCCACCTCTCTCTCTCCCTGAAACATTTTATTTCACTCAAACCCACACCCGCGCTGCCACTGACGAGACGACCCCACCTAAACACCCTCTCTCTCTCTCGCTAACAATGCAACCCCACTGCCCCGTCATCATCTTCCTCACCGCGACAACCTTGCCCCTCACCTCGCTGCCGTTCTGAGACATGAATGCCTCGCGTTAATTCGCTTCAATGCATGAGTAAATCTCGCCCGTGACCGTGCTCTCTTAAGCGCCTAGTCCCCCTCTCCCTTTCCCCTCAAACCTCACATCACTGGAGCCACCAGGCTGCCCTGATTTTCCTTGCACCGCCACTACTCCGATGACACTCCGGCCACAATTCCGGCCAAGCCTCCCCTCCCCTCTGCCTCTAACCTCCACGAGCATGATCCCCGTCTCCTTGCACACCTTTCCATAGCACCACCTCACTCGCGCGCATTCCAAAACATCAGCAAGCACACCATCTGAGCGCCGCCGTCGTTTGCATCCGCTACGACGACGCCCCTGGTAATGTATGGCTTCCCCTCTCCCTCTCATTGATACGTGTATGATCCCCGACCCCGTCCGCATCTAACGCCGTCGTTTTCGTGTCCTAGATCACACCGTAGGGTCGCCTCCGTCATCGACAGTGAGCGCCCGTCACCAGAAAGAACTATGGCGAGCAATCGACGACACATCCTAGCGCCCCTGCCTCCCCACGAGCACGTTGAGTATCAGCGCTCCACGACGAATCTAGTGAGCGTATTCCCCTTCTCCCTTGCTTCCTGTTGCATCGGAACCACCGCGGACAGAGCTCTCTGCCGCTCGCCGTCGTGCCAGCGCCGCCCATCTAGGGTTGGCATGTTGTGAGCCGTTGGATGAAGATCTGATGGACACGTTAGATCCTCTTAAGCAAACCGGTATGCTAGATCTGGACCGTGCAATTTTAGTTAGATCCAACGCACCACAGTGATCGATCCGTGCAAACCGGTATTAACCAGTAGGAACGCTCCATGTGGCCAGCTTTTGTTTTAAATAGACAGAAACATTTCTATTAGATGTTTAGATTTGAAAAATTCATAACTTTAAATCCACACGTCTAAATTTTGCAAATTTTATATCACTGGATTCAGAAAAATGAAACCTTTGCAACCATTCCCTTTATTTAGTATTTTTCTTCTGTAAAATTGGTTGTTTTTGCACAAACATGTGTAGGCATATTTTGAGTATAAAATTTATTCTAAAAATGTTTTTAGGGTAAAATCTTTGGCAAATGGTTTGTTTTGAACCTACTGACCATAAACACCAACATTTGGATATAAAAGTATATTTTATGAGACTAAGGAATTAATCCTTGAATAAAAGCATTTATAGTTAAATAAAAATATTGATTATAGTTTAAAAATGCTTTTTGAGTAAAACCTTTGGAAAATGATTTGATTTAAACTCTCTGATCTCTGACCCTAAACACCAAGTTTTGGATTTAAAAATGTATTTGATTAAACCCTAGAAAATTATTACTTTGTCTAAAAGCATTTCTAACAAAATAAATGTTGCTTTGATTTAAAATTGGTTTTTAGGTGAAACCTTTTGCAAATGGTTTAATATTAAACACTTGACCTTAAAACACTAACATTTGTGTTTAAAAATACAACTGTCAAACATTAGAAATTATTACTTTGATTTAAATCATTTCTAGCAAAACAAAAATGATTTAAATGGCCATTTTCACTAACTTGATTTAAAATGGTTTTGCCACTTTTATAAATGACCAATAGGTGTTTTGAAATGCTTATAACCTAATAGAAACCACCTTTTCAAATAAAACAATCTTTTGCATGCTTGCATGCATTGTTTTGTTTTCATTATTTTATGAGGTGAAATTGTTTGAATGTTAGTTTTGAAATTGTGCCTTGCTTGATTGAATTGTAGTGATCTTTGAAGAGTGTGACCATTTCAAGATCAAGGAGTGAATCTATATTCTCTACTAAAAAGGCAAGTGGTGCTTCATACTTTTGTCCCATTATTTTCACTATGCATTAGTGATATTTTGAGTAGGACTTGCATGGAATTTTAATAAGTATGATATGCCTTGGGAAATCCTAGTAGATGATGCCTTAGTAGAATTTTCATAAGTTAAGATCCCTACTACTATCATGCTTAGCTTAGCTAGTAGAAAACAAGGGTGGATTATATTCATGCTATGAAATATTTCTAAGTCAATGACTTGTGTTTTGTTTAATAAAACAACTATGTGAATGAATCACCTGGGTGGAATGGAAAGGATGGATTATGTTGAGTGATTACTCAGGGCCCCATATTCATGGCCTACCCTGGTGTATCTCACTTGTGGAAATCCACCCAGGAACAAAGAGATTTGAGATGTCAAGTGTTGAGAAGCTTCTAGTGCAGCCACTTGGCAATATGGGCTCTGCCTGGATCATATAGGTTGCAATAAATTAGCCATATGGACAGTTGGTGGTAGGGGGTGATAGGTTTGGAGCGCGCCCATTTTGGTCTAAGGGAAGGCTTTTGAAAGATCTTGTCTCGATGCATGTCGAGTCTTGTGGGGAAAGTGCACCACCTCTCGAGAGAGTAAAATCTAAGTACTTAGCCGTGTCCCCGGCAATGGACAATTTGAGCATCAAGACATGGAAGCTACCAAGGATCTCCTCATCCCAATTTCTAAGTTAAAACTTGTGGTTGAACAAGGGAAAAGGTTAACCAATATTCATTGGTTGTTCCTTGGGTGATTTTGACAAATAAAAACTTAGTGTTTTCAAATGATAAGGAAAATCTATTTTGAGAAAAGCAAGCCTAAGCTCCACTTAGACAAATGCATATAGATGATAGATACCACTACTATACCATAGTATCACTTTCCAATACAATTCAAATGTATTGACCCTTGTGGCTGTAACTTATTATGTTGCAGGTTTGTTTGATGTTAGTGAAGTGTGTTGAATAGGATTACAAGTCTACAACCAACATGATTGCCTGTGGCACTTTGAAGATGAAGGACTCCATGCTATATAGTTATTTCTGCTGCATTATAATAAGATAGCCAGATGAGCTATGTAAGATGTAATGTATTATTTTATTCCTGGTTATAAAGTTGTATTATGACCTTTGTTTCTTGATATTACATCTTAAACTGTGGATGCTAGCTATTGATCCAGGAACTAGCATTGTAAACACAGGGATCTTTACCTTTATAATGGTGGGGTCTTACAATTGTCTTTGGGAAGATGGAGAAACCCTAGCACAACCATGAATTGAAATAAAGACTATGTTTGCTTTTACTTGTGTAAGTGTGTAGTAGTGTTCATATTTTCCTTTTGAGTAAATGAAGGATGTTATCATTGGTGTATGATGGATGTTGGATAGCATAATTGTGATATAATATTTCACCTTCCTAAGCCATGCATCAACGAGAAAGCCTAGAGATCCAAGTGTTGATATCCACAGCCACGTGGTGACCCTTAATTGTTAGTGTACTCCAACTATTTGCTATTGAAGGACTAGTCGTGGTTGCGAGGGGCGTGATGACCAAGATTTTTAGGCACACCTTTAATGTGGGAGTAAGCCACTATTGCATTTCCATAATTTTTCCCATATGTTGTGCTCTCTACTTGCTTTTTTTATGTTGTTTTGCTCTCAAACACAGACACATACAAACACATCAGTGACTCTCTTGTTAAGAATCAAAGAGAAATTACGGGTACATTTTAGTAAAATCATAACAAGAGGCATAAAGGCCATTACCAAAAGCTCACCATGGTTCGATATTCTTACCTCGAAAGTACCTATATTTAACACGTGCACTTCCAGTCATAAATGACTCATCTCGCTCATTTGGCTATGGTAGTGTCTAACCTTAGAGATCTCCCTAAGAGGCAACACAATGCACAATTAACCTGTTTTCTATGTACTAGCGCGTTGCGCAAATATCAAATTTTAGATTAAGCTAATTAATGGCACATCTAATGACTAGGGAAAATGTGTAGGTGATAATATGGCATTGCTTGTCCACATGTCATTACTTGAAAATGTACACTAATTAATATTTGAAAGCTTGAATTTTTTGGATCAACTATTTGAAAGTTTTGTCACCTTCTATGAGATTTGGTCAAAATTTCGCGAAATATTTTTTTTGAAAAATCTAGCAATTAAAATAATATGGACTAATTAATTTTAAAAGTTTGAAGCAATATATACCAACTAAAAGGGCATGCATACCCCATGTGTAGTTTTGGTAATTAATGGCAATCTTTATGAACTAATGTTTGAATTGAGTTTCACTTATAGGAATTGTCCATTGGCATCGCTTGGGCCATGTGTTGGTTTGAAGGTTAAAAGATGAAAAAATAAGAAGAATGAAGAAAACAAGATTAAGAGTGTCTTGAATAAGAAGATGGAGTTCCTCGTGTGTATCTTCAAGACATCATCCTAATGGAGTTAGAAGAAATTAAGAGCAAGCTCAAGATGCTCCATCTCTAGAAGATCACATGCTTGAATCTGCCCATCCTCGGTGATCATGGATTGATAAAGACAAGTTCAAAAATTAGTTTTCCCCATGGTGTTTGGGGGAGCAATTCATAAGTGTTCATCAAGCAAGCGCAAGGAAGAGCATCAAAAAGGTGTTCCATCTTGAGGAGGACAAGATCGTCTATATCAAGCTCAAGTGGAATGCTCAAGGCAAAGGTATGATCTTGATAGGTTTTCTCTTTTTCCGGTCTCATGTTGTTAGTTGGAAGACCGGGTTTATGATAGATAGTCATACTATCAAGAGGGGCTCTCGAGTGAGTAGCTCAATCGTTTCTTTCGAGAGAGCTTAAACCTTTGCGTTCTTGCATCATCTTTCTTGCTTTTTGTTTGGATATTATCCATGTGAGGTTCTAAATCTTGTGGTTATCTTAATAACAAGATTTACTTCATAAAAACGGATTTCGAATGAATATCTTATTGCATTACTGTTGTTGGAGGTTTTACTGGCTCTTCACCTTGGGAGGTACTCACCTATTCCTACTTGATTTTTCTCCCTTTGTAGTATCAATTTTTTTCACCTTTTTTGTATTCTAATTGGTTTTATCTTTCCAACAGAATTGGTTTCATCCCAATCAGAGTTTTCAAGCTCAACTTATTGCATTTTGGGTTTTGGAGGTTTTACTAGTTCATCGCTTCTAGATAGGTCATACCTTTCTCCATTTTGTTTTTATACTCCGATGTTGGACTATGATGTTTCTATGCATGAAGTTTTAGATCTCTTCATTGTGATTCCAATGAGCCCAAGATCATCGAAATCGTAGTTCGGAGTCAAAAGTTATCGATCTTTTCGTACCATGATGTCCAACGTTTTTGGGTTGAGCAAAAGTTCTAGCCAAAGTTGCGGCCAAGTTCTGGTGGATCTGTGCCACCTTGCATTAGTTCTTGTTCCACTTAACCAGTACTTCCTGTGAACCATAGTTCCGGTGGAGCTGTGCCACCTTGCAGCAATTATTGTTCCACTTAACGGGTACTTCCGGTGGTTCACCCGAAGTTCCAGTTGAAAGGGCATTTCCCTCCCTAAGTGGTTTTGATGTTTGATGATAACACATGTGTCGGACTAATCATTTTCTAAGTGCTTTACAGTCTCTCTATGTTTGCAAGGCATTCGATAACCCTCAAAAAGGTCAATAACAAGACACAGTGTTTCCTAGATCTTTTATTTGAGTCATAGGAAAACCGTACTATCAAGAGGGGGGTCTGCGTTGGAAAGTTTGGGTGGAATCAACTCGACATTTTATGGACCATCCAACTTTTCCTCAATGGTAGAGAACTGAGTGTATTTTTATCCCTGTTAACTATTGCCCTTACTGCCAGTACCAACCGGTAGTACCAAACCTTTCATCTGGTACTACCGCTTGGAACCGGTAGTGTCGCTCCGTGATACTGGACGCATCTAAAAGCAGAAGCGAGTCGTGGATTCTCCTTAGGCTCGCCTAGTACTAACTTCTGGCACTACCGCTGCAGGCGGTAGTAACGCTACACCTTCGGTAGTATCGGATTGTGTGATCATACTAGCAGAGGTATCTGAGGCTTCTCTACCTCGAGCTGTTACGTCTGGTACCACCAAGCGGTACCAACTCGGCAGTACTGGTGAATTACGGTACTACTGCTTGGGTGTCCGGTAGTAGCGGCTGTGACAGGTAGCAACATGCAGATTGGTTCTCATAGTATAAATAGGCCCTTCTTCCTCAACGAAAAGGGTGCCTATTTTATCTCTCTCCCCCATTGTTCTTGAGCTACAATTTCCCTAGATCTCCCCCATAGTGCTCCAATCTCCTTGATACTTTGGGATTTGGTGGAGGAGGTCTAGATCTAGGGTTTCACCAAAGCAAAGTTGATTCCCCCTTGTTTAATTTGAGGATCTTGTTACTCTTGGGTTCTTTGAACCCTAGAAGGAAGAGGTCGGTCTCGGAGCTCATACATTGGTTGTAAAGCTTTGGGGTCGTGTTGATATACTCCAAGTGTTGTGGAGGTCTACTCAACAAGTTTGTAAAGGTTTCGGTCACCGCCTTCAAGGCCATCACATAGTGAATCATGTGCTTGCCTTGCGATGGGTGCGCGGGAGAATAGGATGAGGCCTTTTGTGGCGCTGGTGGTCTTAGTATCTGATGTCTATGCACTTCTATTCTTGTAGACAGTTGTTGGGCCTCCAAGTGCAGACGTTTGTAGAACAGCAGCAAGTTTACCTTAAGTGGATTACCCAAGGTTTATCTAACTCAAGGAGGAAGTGGTCAAAGGTATCCCTCTCAAGCAACCCTGCAATCAAGATACAAGAAGTCTCTTGTGTCCCCAACACACTCAAAACACTTGTCAGGTGTATAGGTGCACTAGTTCGGCGAAGAGATAGTGAAATTACAAGTAGTATGGATGATTATAAGTGGTAACAGTGCCAGAAAAGAGCTTCTGACGGGGAGGAAAAGACTAAAGGAAAAAATATGGAAGCAAGAAAACATGCAACATATCTAGTTGTAAACGGTGTTTCAATGCTTAGAAACAAGTCCTAAGGATCATACTTTCACTAGTGAACACTCTCAATAAATATATTTTCTTCATGATACTACCCTGAACTACTCTCCGGTTGGACACTCTAATCCATGGTAGGGCTATAACAACACAACTCAAAGTCCGCCTTCCCCATCTAGATAACCCCACACTGTCACCTTGAGCACTATATGGATCCAACAAACACCATAATTTCATAGAGACAACCAACTCAAAATATACTCATGATAAATATTTATGAACTCTAGCCTAAGTGCCACCACGGTGTGCACGCTGTAACTTTCACACATGTGGGGAGAGCAAAGATCTATTGAAGCACTTGAGTATTTATGTAAACTCTAGCCTAAGTGCCACCACGGTATGCATGTTGTCACGTGGGGAGAGCCAGGGATCTATTAAAGCACTTGAGTAGCGGAGTAGATCTACTTGATTACAAAGCTCATGATCACAATAAGATCACACATAGAGAGAGAGATGAACACATAGCTGCCGGTAGATTCCTTAGCCTCGAGGAAGAACTACTCCCTCCTCATCATGGGAATCAGCAACGGCGATGGAGATGGTGGTGGAGATCGATGGAGATGGCTCCGTGGGCACCTCCCCATCCCGGTAGGGTGCTAGAACAGAGACTTCTGTCCCCCGAATCTCCCCTTTGGTGATGGCGAGGCTACGGAACTTTTCGTGGATGTATGATTGAATCTCTAGGGTTTTCTCCCCGGGGGCTTCTTATAGGCGAAGGGGCAAGGCGAGGAGGCAACCAGGGGGGCCACACCCCCTGGTGGCGCGGCCTAGGTGGGACCGCGCCACCCTAGGGTGTGCCCACCTTGGTGCCCTACTCCGTCTCTGCTTCGATTTTCCGTATCGTTTCGGGGAAATATTAACTTTGCCTTTTGTCCCGTCCAATTCCGAGAATATTCATTTTCTAGCTTTTCTTAAACCAAAAACAGCATAAAATAGGCAACTGGCAGTATGGCATCTTGTCAATAGGTTAGTTCCAGAAAGTGTATAAAAATACCTCAAAGTGTAGACAAAACATAAGACAAATGATACTAAACAAGCATGGAACATAAAAAATTATAGATACGTTTACGACATATCGAGCATCCCCAAGCTTAAATCCTGCTCGTCCTCGAGTAGGTAAGTGATAAAAAAGAATAATTATTGAGGTGACATGTACCATCACAATCTTGATCAAACCATTTGCAAAGCATTGATAGTTGGGATCAAAGTACTCTAAACATGAGCATGAAAGATAAAGTTCTAACAATAAGACAAAGTAACTATGCTACAACATGAAAGGATACAAACAAATATTCATGAATAACAATACATTGAAAGACGTTTGTTTGTTTCACATATAGAAAACATAGCATAGTGGCATTCAGCTTGTCCCTCGTGGAGTAGCAAAACATAAATGCATAGGACACCTTCAAAGTTCATAAGGGTGACTAAATACAAATAGTTCATGAACAAGCAATATCAACATTATGAATCAATCAATAAGTTTTGGGACAATGCACATAGAACTAAGAATGGCAACTATGCTATCTTAATTGGTGCCTAAGGATAGAAGGTGGAGACTCAATATAAAGGTGGAAGAAAGGCCCTTCATAAAGGGAAGCAGGGATTTCAAGTCTTATAAAGAGCTTCCAAAAAATATGGTACTTGTTAGCTTTCAGCTTTCATTGCCCCTATCATAAGCATATTGAAGTGATTAAGGTTAAAGTGAACAAAATATGGAGTATATGTTTGACAAAGTATAAGTTGACAATCTCATGTCCCTTGAGTACGAGGGCCGCTCCTCATGCTACTCAACTTTAGTCACCAGTAAGTTCTTGTCGTAGTAAGTATATGTGTTTCATAGAGAACCGCCAACGGGGTACCCCTTACCCCATGATACAGGAGCTATCCCATATCAAAATGACAAGGCAAGCAGACAATGAGCATCTCAGAAATCTTCTTATTTACCATGGGAAAATGGTGCTTTATTCTCTCTTTCCTCTGTTCTCATCTCTTTTTTTATTTTTCTCAATCTTTTTTTTCTCAATATCTTTTTTCTATGTCTCTTTTTTATAAGAAGAATGCTTCATAGATTGCTCACTATGGTGATGCTGCAAGTTTCCACAATGATTAGGCATGGCTTAGGCTAGCGGCCCAGGCGTTTCTCTAACACACATGCATAACTCCATGGACTTATAAGCTCCCCTTTTATTTCACACCGACGACATCCGCAAACAAAAGATCATGATATCAACTGGGTAACAAGTATAGGTGCAATGTTGAAAGCGTTCCCCATGACAGCACGGTTCTGCTAATTCCCAACTTATAAGTGTGAGCATATACAACATAGATGACACAATGGTTCAAGTTTATTAGGGGCAAGAAAAATAAAGTGTGCCATCAAGTTTGTGAGAGCTTTAATCACTAACTTTCTCATAACAAGTTTAATTTGGAAGATAGATAAAACAAGAATATACTTGGAATGGTGTAACACACAATGCATAGGAATTTATAGTGGACTCTTTGGAATAACTTGGTTTCTTGGGATTTTGATGCACGAGTAGATCTTACTCAATACAAGTGGAGGCTAGCAAAATACTGAGAGCGACCAACTAAGAGAGCAATAATGGCCATAACAAAGCAACAAAACATTATTAACTAAAGCATAAAGTGGTATGATGACTCCTTGATGGCGCCAGAGAACTTGGTGCTTGATGTGGAGTCTGTTGGGAACCCCAAGACCAAGGTGTGAAGCAGTACATCAGCAAGTTTTCCCTTAGTAAGAAACCGAGGTTATCGAACCAGTAGGAGGAAGGAAACGTCACACAGGTGTTGCTAGCAACGCAGAGACCTGCATAACACAAACTCAAGACTTTGCCCCAACGAATTAGTGAGGTTGTCAAGCTCACCGGTTTGCTGTAACAAAGGATTAAACATATGGTGTGGAAGGTAATGGTTTGCAGCAAGTAAACAAGTAACAATGGAGGATGTATCAATGGTAAAGATTGGACCGGGGTGCATAGTTCACTAGAGGTGCTCTCCTTAGATAAACAACATGGCATGAAGGGTAAACAAATTACAGCAGGGCAATTGACAGGAACTGAGCAAGGCATAACAATGCAATTACTAGTCAGAAAGATCCTATGAGATTGGATTGGGCAATACAACAATATACATAGACCGCCATCCAACTGCATCTATGACTAGAAGTCCACCTTCGGTTATCATCTGAACCCTCTCCAGTATTAAGTTGCAAGCAACAGACAACTTCTTTAAGCAAAGTGTGTAAGGTAAACAGTCCACATGTTCCATGAACAAGAGACCATTGTTTTCTCCCTAGTAGCAACAGCACATCTACAACCGAAGAGATTATTGTCACTTCCCTTGGAAACTAGAGACATGAACCCACTATCAAGCATAAATACCCCCTCTTGGAGTCACTAGCAACTACTTGGCCAAGATAGCTACTAACAACGGAGAGCATGCAAGATCACAAACAACACAGACATGATAGAATCATAAAGACAGAACCATTAATCAAACCAACATAATAACCTCAATATCCATCGGATCCCCGCAAACACAACATGCATGATTACAAATAGATTAGATCTTGATCATGAACGGATCTCACAAGATCTATACATGAAAGCACAAAGGACGAGATACAACCATCTAGCTACTACATGGACCCATAGTCCAAGGTGGAACTACTCACGCATCATACCGGAGAGAAGGCCTCCAGGATGATCTCCCCTCCAGCGGGGTTGTCACATCCCAAGATTTTCCAAATCTTGTAATGTGAAAAATAAATGAATAAAATAAAACTTTATTGATTTTCAGGGTGAGAAGAAACTTTTTGAATTTATTTGAAAAACCTTCAAACCTATTGTGAGAAAGATAAAATCCTAAAGGGGTTTAAAAAGATAAACATTTAATAAAGGAAAATAAAAATATTTAAAATTACTATTTTTGATCTTCTAATAAAAGGTTTTGGTTTTCAAAAGAAAAGGTGGATTTATAAATAAAGATTATTTTATAGAGCCAAATTAAACCTTGGCCAAGCTTTTGAAATAAAATGCTTTGTTTTGATAAAAATAGTAAAGGTTTATTAAATAAAATAATAAGGATTTAATATCCAAGTTTATTAAAAATAAAAAGGTTTTACTATTTAAAGAAACACTAAAACTTATTTATTTTAAATAAGTTTTCTAAGTCTTTTATATTTTCAAATAAAACCTACTGATTTGGTTTTGAAAATATTTAGTTTCAAATGGAGCTTTTTATTAAAATAAAACCCATTTGATTTATTAACTAATGTCCATTTTATTTAATTATAAATGGACTCTAAAATAAAAACATTATTTTATTTTGGAATTGGTTTATGTTGCTAAACAGAACCAGATTCAAATGCATTGTTGGTGATTGTTTGAATCAATTTGAATGCTTGAGTGTTGTTTGAATTTCAAAACAGAAATTAGAATTGGAAAAAGAAAAACATTCAGGAAGGAAAAAAATAGAAACAGGCAACAGCCCAGTCGACAAAGCCCACTAAGCCCAGTACCAGCCCACTCCCACTCTCCCTCTGCGAAACGTTTTCCACATGTCAACTGACCCACTGAGTGACTGACCGGTGGCCCCTCTTCTCCCTCTCACTCTCTCGCTGACAGCCAGGCCCCACAGCACGGTCATCGTTTCCACCCGCCACGACCCCTTCTCCCCAAACCTCGCTGCCGTTCTCTGTCATTCAATCCGCGCGTAAATTCGCAGTAATGTTGCAGTGATTCCGCTCAGCAATCTCGCCCTCTTAAGCGCCCACTCTCTCGCTCCATTTCCCCTCGGTCACCCCACCTCGACACGCCCCCAGGCTGCCGAATTTCGCTCAACACCACCCTCTGCTCTGACGAGGTCCGGTGCCGATTCCGGCGACTCAGCGCCGCCCCTTGTCCCATTGACCACGCACACATACTCCCCACCTCCTGGCGCATCTGTCCGTGCCTTTCGTTCGACCGCGGGCACCCCAGAACGTCACCTTCGACAAGCTCTGAGCGCCGCCGCGTCTGTCTTCCACTCCGGCGAACCCCACAGGTAAACTCCGTTCGCCCCAGCACTCCTCGATGATGCTTCCACACTCGTCACGTCCTACTGCATCTGACCATGCCCTTGTCCTGTCTTAGGGTGATCTGCAGCCTCGCCTCGACAACAACCAGAACCGCCTGACGACGTTCCCCACTCCGGCGAGCGATTACTCCTACGACCGAGCGCCCCTTGACCCAAGAAGACCATGTTGAGCTTCCCCAATCTTCCGCGATCTCGGTGAGCATCTTCCCATCCTCCCTCGCTTCCTGTTTCACCAGTGCCGCCACCGTCTGGCCGCTCCGCCGCCAGTAGCCACCGCAGCGCTGCCCATCTATGGCTGGCACGCTGTACATCGTAGGATTTTGATCCGACGCTCACGATAGATCTTTAGTCGAAGGGGTACGATTAGTTCTGTGCCGCACGATTCACTTTAGATCCTGCGGTCCACGTTGCTGATCCGCACGAAGCGGTACCGCCCAATTAAAACGCGCCACGTGGCCAGGCTTCGTTTTAAAAACAGATTTGAATCTGTTAGAGATTCAATTTTGAAACCTTTGTAACTTTTGATCCACATGTTCAAAAATTACAAACTTTATATCGTTGAAATCAGTGGAACAAGCCCTAGCCAACCATGCAATTTGTTTAGTAAATAGTATCTGTTAGATTGTTGGTTTTTGCAGAAACATTTGTATGCTTGTTTAGATTAGAAAAATTGTTCAAAAATGTTTTTAGAGTTAAAATCTTTGCAAATTGGTTTGTGGTGAACTTACTGACCCTAGGAACCAACCCATGGATTTAAAATGGTTTTTGTGAAAGTTTAGGAATAAAAACTTGATTTAGCCATTTCTAGCCAAATGAAAATATTGATTTTGCTATGGAAATGATCATGGAGTAAAAACCTTGGGAAAATGATTTAGAGCAAACCTACTGACCCAAAACACCAAGTTTTGTGAATTAGCAACTTATTTGGTAAAAGACATAAAGTTTTTGATTTGATAAAAACAATTTCCACCACATGAAATGTTGAATGGATTTAAAAATGGTTTATGGACAAAACCCTTTTGCAAATGACTTTGCCACTTTGGAAAATGACCACCTTGAACCTTACAAAGTTTAGAAGCCTAGTGGAGACCAGCTTTGCAAAAAAACCTATCTCTCGCATGCTTACATGCATGACTTAGATCCCATTGTTTTATGTGTGTGAATTGTTTGATTGGTTATTGGTTTGGAATGCTAGTTGATATTGTGTTTGCTTGATTGATTGTAGTGAAGTTAGAAAAGTGTGAGACTAGCAAGATCAAGGAGTGAACCAACATTCCTACCAAAAGAAAGGCAAGTGACACTATCATCTAAATCCCTATTATTTTCATTATACTTAGTGGATTTTGAAAACATGCATGAAAAGAAATTTCTATACTTATGCTATGCTAAATCCTAATAGGATACCCTATACATTCCTTAGTGAAAACAATGTAGTTGTTACATGCTTAGCCATGCTATATTTTGAAAAGAGATACATGTTGAGATTTTATGAAGTTGAGAAAAGGACTTGTGATTTTACATAATAAAACAAGGACTCAATGAACCACCTGGGTGGACAAGGATACTTTGATTTTTGGAGAAGGTGGCAACAAAAGGAACCATGTCTATGGCAATCTCTTTGTGTTGTGCTCCAAAGGAAACCACCCAGGAAACTTAGAGATTGAACATGTTTCTCCAATTGTGGCTTTCGTGTGCAACCACATGCTATTTATGGCTCTGGCTTAGTCAACTACATTGGGAAGACCCATGCATTGTCTTCAAGTTACTGGACATGAGGACCTGGAATCCTACATGGGTACTGAAGACAAGCTAGCAATGGTGTATGGGAGGACCCTCTGGAAAGACTTCGTCACATTCTCAATCTGCCGGTACTCCATCTTGGTGAGCACTAATCCAGTGGCCACTGGTGGCAACAAGATGGGATTGTGACATGTGGGTAAAGTGTACTACTTCTGCAGAAGATAATAAAATCTAAGTACTTAGCCGTGTCCCCGGTTATGGACAATACTGAGCAACTAAAGTTTGAAGCTATGGGAAATCTCGACATTCTAATTTCTAAAAGAAAACTTTTAAAGACTTGATGCACTTGGGGGTACCAAGGAGCTCAAGAGATTTTGATAAAACTTGATGCACTTGGGGTTACCAAGGAGCTCAAGAGATTTTGATAAAACTTGATGCACTTGGGGTTACCAAGGTGCTCAAGGGATTTTTGACAAGGACTTGAACACTTGGGAATTTTACCAAGGAGTTCAAGGGATTTTTGAAAAGGAGATTTGACAAAGGACCAAAACCATTTTGAAAAGATAGGATAAATTTTGCTTCTGCAAATGAGCCTTAAACCCTACTTAGCCAAATGTGCATGTAATGATAGGATCCACTTATATTCAACATAGTAGTGAAACTTGCCAATACAATTCAAATGTATTGACCCTTGTGGCTGTAACTTGTAATGTTGCAGGTTTGATTGATTTTGGTGAAGATTGATTGATTAGGATTACAAAGTCTACAACCAACATGTCTGCCTGTGGCACTTTGAAGATGAAGGACCCCATGCTCATAGTTATTCCGCTGCAATGTAATGTAATAGCCAATGAGCTATGTAAGATGTAATAAAATTTATTTTTTTTCCTGGTTATAAAGTTATACTATGACCTTTGTTTCTTGATATTACATCTTAACTGTGGATGCTAGCTATTGATCCAGGGACTAGCATTGTAAACACAGGGGACTCCACCTTATATTAAATAAAGGTTGGGACACTCCCTCTACAGATGGTATCAGAGCATTGTGTTGTCTGTCGGATTTGTAAACCCTAGGATTGGACAAAAACCCATAGAAAAATAGGAGTTGTACTTATTCCAAAAACTTATTTACAAAACACTTGTAAACTCTCTCCTCAACCATTTTGGTTTCAACTCTACATCTCTTCTACTTCAACTTGATGGAAAAACCTACCCATGACCAAAGACTACACCATGTGCAAAGGACTTCTTCAACTCTAATGACTTCAACATTTTCAACTCTAATGACTTCAACATCTTCAACTCTAATGACTTCAACATCTTCAGCATATTCACTAAGGACTTCCAACTTGGATATCACCAAGGACTACAAGTGAGACAAGGAAATCTTGCTCAAGATTTGGAGACTAAGGGAATGCAAAATTAGAAGGAGTTCACCTCACTTGAAGTTTTGTAACCAAGAGTTTTTCTCAAGGAAACCATGACTTCATGCAAGAAGAATCATGAAGAAAGGAAAGATCACAAGTGAACCATATAGATTGACCACCATATTTTAGTTAAGTCAAACACACCAACTTATGTGGTGTAACAAAAATATTTTGTTGCCTAAGTATATGCTTGAACTTTGTTGTTTGAGTGAAAAGTTGTTTGTGAATGTTTGCACATTGTTTGAGTGAATTGTGATGTGTGTGATTAGGATTGATTCCTTAGAACTATCTTGCCTATTCTAATCTTCATTCAACCCAAACAGATGACTACTCTAGGAGACTCCAACATCAAGGTTGATGACACCAACACCAACCAAGAGGACAGCATGAAAGAGCTCATAGCAACCCAGAACCAGTTGAACCAAGTGACAGCTCAATTCATAGCCAACACTAGTGGAGAAGATCCAGCCCTGCAAGGATTTTTGGAAACTCAAGGCCAACTGATGCTTAAAGTGACTGATCAAATGATCAATATGGAAGAAAACTATTCCAAGAGAGTTTGTGACAACAAGGATGACAGAAATGTTATTCTAGATGGAGCCCCAGCTTGCATTATTTGTGGAGACAAGGATCATACTTCCAAAGAGCATGGAGATCAATGCCCCAACTGTGAAGAGAAACATCCTGTTGGAAAATGTCCCACCTCTCAAGCTACTTGCTACCTATGTGAAGGGAACAACCATGTTCCTATCCAATGCCCCATCTATTCCATTGTTGAACAAAGGAAACAAAGTGGAGTGCAACAAATGATTGCAAACCATCAAGAAGGATCCAAGTCTACCAAGAAGGTTGATGACAAAGGAAAAGGACCACTTATACCTCCAAGCAAAACAACCCAATTCAAGGGATCAAATAAGAGGAATGTGAATTTTCTAAAGAGCAATAAAAGGGCCAAGAAATATGTAGACATTCCTACCTACCAGATAACATATGAACAACATGAACTGGATGCACTCCTAGCTTTGGAGAAACCCAAAAAGCAAAAGAAGGACAAAAGCCATGTGCAATGTCATAAGTGTAAAGAAATGGGACACTATTCCAGTGAATGCCCAGAGAACCAGAAGAATAAGGAGATTGGCCAAGTGATGTGCAACAACTGCAAAGAGCTAGGCCATTATGTGGCAACTTGTCCACAAGAGCCACGTAAAGAACTCAAAGACATCAACTATTTCAATTGCAAGAACCCAGGACATTATGCAAGCAACTGTCCAGAAAAGATGAAGAACAAGTTGAACAAGCCTATGGAGAAACTCAACCTTGGCCCATGAGTCAAGCATGGGAACAAAGGACACAATGCAGATGTTTGCCCAGAGAAGTTTCCCCAAGATTCCAAACAAGCCAATATGTAATTTTGTTTGAAATTTTAAGGGTGGTAGTACCCTAGTTGTTTTGAGCCTACTTGTAACCCTAGCCTTCCCAAATATTGGGACGAGATTTATTTTAAGGGTGGTAGCCTGTCACATCCCAAGATTTTCCAAATCTTGTAATGTGAAAAATAAATGAATGAAATAAAACTTTGTTGATTTTCAGGGTGAGAAGAAACTTTTTGAATTTATTTGAAAAACCTTCAAACCTATTGTGATAAAGATAAAATCCTAAAGGGGTTTAAAAAGATAAACATTTAATAAAGGAAAATAAAAATATTTAAAATTACTATTTTTGATCTTCTAATAAAAGGTTTTGGTTTTCAAAAGAAAAGGTGGATTTATAAATAAAGATTATTTTATAGAGCCAAATTAAACCTTGGCCAAGCTTTTGAAATAAAATGCTTTGTTTTGATAAAAATAGTAAAGGTTTATTAAATAAAATAATAAGGATTTAATATCCAAGTTTATTAAAAATAAAAAGGTTTTACTATTTAAAGAAACGATAAAACTTATTTATTTTAAATAAGTTTTCTAAGTCTTTTATATTTTCAAATAAAACCTACTGATTTGGTTTTGAAAATATTTAGTTTCAAATGGAGCTTTTTATTAAAATAAAACCCATTTGATTTATTAACTAATGTCCATTTTATTTAATTATAAATGGACTCTAAAATAAAACATTATTTTATTTTGGAATTGGTTTATGTTGCTAAACAGAACCAGATTCAATTGCATTGTTGGTGATTGTTTGAATCAATTTGAATGCTTGAGTGTTGTTTGAATTTCAAAACAGAAATTAGAATTGGAAAAAGAAAAACATTCAGGAAGGAAAAAAATAGAAACAGGCAACAGCCCAGTCGACAAAGCCCACTAAGCCCAGTACCAGCCCACTCCCACTCTCCCTCTGCGAAACGTTTTCCACATGTCAACTGACCCACTGAGTGACTGACCGGTGGCCCCTCTTCTCCCTCTCACTCTCTCGCTGACAGCCAGGCCCCACAGCACGGTCATCGTTTCCACCCGCCACGACCCCTTCTCCCCAAACCTCGCTGCCGTTCTCTGTCATTCAATCCGCGCGTAAATTCGCAGTAATGCTGCAGTGATTCCGCTCAGCAATCTCGCCCTCTTAAGCGCCCACTCTCTCGCTCCATTTCCCCTCGGTCACCCCACCTCGACACGCCCCCAGGCTGCCGAATTTCGCTCAACACCACCCTCTGCTCCGACGAGGTCCGGTGCCGATTCCGGCGACTCAGCACCGCCCCTTGTCCCATTGACCACGCACACATACTCCCCACCTCCTGGCGCATCTGTCCGTGCCTTTCGTTCGACCGCGGGCACCCCAGAACGTCACCTTCGACAAGCTCTAAGCGCCGCCGCGTCTGTCTTCCACTCCGGCGAACCCCACAGGTAAACTCCGTTCGCCCCAGCACTCCTCGATGATGCTTCCACACTCGTCACGTCCTACTGCATCTGACCATGCCCTTGTCCTGTCTTAGGGCGATCAGCAGCCTCGCCTCGACAACAACCAGAACCGCCTGACGACGTTCCCCACTCCGGCGAGCGATTACTCCTACGACCGAGCGCCCCTTGACCCAAGAAGACCATGTTGAGCTTCCCCAATCTTCCGCGATCTCGGTGAGCATCTTCCCATCCTCCCTCGCTTCCTGTTTCACTAGTGCCGCCACCGTCTGGCCGCTCCGCCGCCAGTAGCCACCGCAGCGCTGCCCATCTATGGCTGGCACGCTGTACATCGTAGGATTTTGATCCGACGCTCACGATAGATCTTTAGTCGAAGGGGTACGATTAGTTCTGTGCCGCACGATTCACTTTAGATCCTGCGGTCCACGTTGCTGATCCGCACGAAGCGGTACCGCCCAATCAAAACGCGCCACGTGGCCAGGCTTCGTTTTAAAAACAGATTTGAATCTGTTAGAGATTCAATTTTGAAACCTTTGTAACTTTTGATCCACACGTTCAAAAATTACAAACTTTATATCGTTGGAATCAGTGGAACAAGCCCTATCCAACCATGCAATTTGTTTAGTAAATAGTATTTGTTAGATTGTCGGTTTTTGCAGAAACATTTGTATGCTTGTTTAGATTAGAAAAATTGTTCAAAAATGTTTTTAGAGTTAAAATCTTTGCAAATTGGTTTGTGGTGAACTTACTGACCCTAGGAACCAACCCATGGATTTAAAATGGTTTTTGTGAAAGTTTAGGAATAAAAACTTGATTTAGCCATTTCTAGCCAAATGAAAATATTGATTTTGCTATGGAAATGACCATGGAGTAAAAACCTTGGGAAAATGATTTAGAGCAAACCTACTGACCCAAAACACCAAGTTTTGTGAATTAGCAACTTATTTGGTAAAAGACATAAAGTTTTTGATTTGATAAAAACAATTTCCACCACATGAAATGTTGAATGGATTTAAAAATGGTTTATGGACAAAACCCTTTTGCAAATGACTTTGCCACTTTGGAAAATGACCACCTTGAACCTTACAAAGTTTAGAAGCCTAGTGGAGACCAGCTTTGCAAAAAAACCTATCTCTTGCATGCTTACATGCATGACTTAGATCCCATTGTTTTATGTGTGTGAATTGTTTGATTGGTTATTGGTTTGGAATGCTAGTTGATATTGTGTTTGCTTGATTGATTGTAGTGAAGTTAGAAAAGTGTGAGACTAGCAAGATCAAGGAGTGAACCAACATTCCTACCAAAAGAAAGGCAAGTGACACTATCATCTAAATCCCTATTATTTTCATTATACTTAGTGGATTTTGAAAACATGCATGAAAAGAAATTTCTATACTTATGCTATGCTAAATCCTAATAGGATACCCTATACATTCCTTAGTGAAAACAATGTAGTTGTTACATGCTTAGCCATGCTATATTTTGAAAAGAGATACATGTTGAGATTTTATGAAGTTGAGAAAAGGACTTGTGATTTTACATAATAAAACAAGGACTCAATGAACCACCTGGGTGGACAAGGATACTTTGATTTTTGGAGAAGGTGGCAACAAAAGGAACCATGTCTATGGCAATCTCTTTGTGTTGTGCTCCAAAGGAAACCACCCAGGAAACTTAGAGATTGAACATGTTTCTCCAATTGTGGCTTTCGTGTGCAACCACATGCTATTTATGGCTCTGGCTTAGTCAACTACATTGGGAAGACCCATGCATTGTCTTCAAGTTACTGGACATGAGGACCTGGAATCCTACATGGGTACTGAAGACAAGCTAGCAATGGTGTATGGGAGGACCCTCTGGAAAGACTTCGTCACATTCTCAATCTGCCGGTACTCCATCTTGGTGAGCACTAATCCAGTGGCCACTGGTGGCAACAAGATGGGATTGTGACATGTGGGTAAAGTGTACTACTTCTGCAGAAGATAATAAAATCTAATTACTTAGCCGTGTCCCCGGTTATGGACAATACTGAGCAACTAAAGTTTGAAGCTATGGGAAATCTCGACATTCTAATTTCTAAAAGAAAACTTTTAAAGACTTGATGCACTTGGGGGTACCAAGGAGCTCAAGAGATTTTGATAAAACTTGATGCACTTGGGGTTACCAAGGAGCTCAAGAGATTTTGATAAAACTTGATGCACTTGGGGTTACCAAGGTGCTCAAGGGATTTTTGACAAGGACTTGAACACTTGGGAATTTTACCAAGGAGTTCAAGGGATTTTTGAAAAGGATATTTGACAAAGGACCAAAACCATTTTGAAAAGATAGGATAAATTTTGCTTCTGCAAATGAGCCTTAAACCCTACTTAGCCAAATGTGCATGTAATGATAGGATCCACTTATATTCAACATAGTAGTGAAACTTTCCAATACAATTCAAATGTATTGACCCTTGTGGTTGTAACTTGTAATGTTGCAGGTTTGATTGATTTTGGTGAAGATTGATTGATTAGGATTACAAAGTCTACAACCAACATGTCTGCCTGTGGCACTTTGAAGATGAAGGACCCCATGCTCATAGTTATTCCGCTGCAATGTAATGTAATAGCCAATGAGCTATGTAAGATGTAATAAAATTTATGTTTTTTCCTGGTTATAAAGTTATACTATGACCTTTGTTTCTTGATATTACATCTTAACTGTGGATGCTAGCTATTGATCCAGGGACTAGCATTGTAAACACAGGGGACTCCACCTTATATTAAATAAAGGTTGGGACACTCCCTCTACAGATGGTATCAGAGCATTGTGTTGTCTGTCGGATTTGTAAACCCTAGGATTGGACAAAAACCCATAGAAAAATAGGAGTTGTACTTATTCCAAAAACTTATTTACAAAACACTTGTAAACTCTCTCCTCAACCATTTTGGTTTCAACTCTACATCTCTTCTACTTCAACTTGATGGAAAAACCTACCCATGACCAAAGACTACACCATGTGCAAAGGACTTCTTCAACTCTAATGACTTCAACATTTTCAACTCTAATGACTTCAACATCTTCAACTCTAATGACTTCAACATCTTCAGCATATTCACTAAGGACTTCCAACTTGGATATCACCAAGGACTACAAGTGAGACAAGGAAATCTTGCTCAAGATTTGGAGACTAAGGGAATGCAAAATTAGAAGGAGTTCACCTCACTTGAAGTTTTGTAACCAAGAGTTTTTCTCAAGGAAACCATGACTTCATGCAAGAAGAATCATGAAGAAAGGAAAGATCACAAGTGAACCATATAGATTGACCACCATATTTTAGTTAAGTCAAACACACCAACTTATGTGGTGTAACAAAAATATTTAGTTGCCTAAGTATATGCTTGAACTTTGTTGTTTGAGTGAAAAGTTGTTTGTGAATGTTTGCACATTGTTTGAGTGAATTGTGATGTGTGTGATTAGGATTGATTCCTTAGAACTATCTTGCCTATTCTAATCTTCATTCAACCCAAACAGATGACTACTCTAGGAGACTCCAACATCAAGGTTGATGACACCAACACCAACCAAGAGGACAGCATGAAAGAGCTCATAGCAACCCAGAACCAGTTGAACCAAGTGACAGCTCAATTCATAGCCAACACTAGTGGAGAAGATCCAGCCCTGCAAGGATTTTTGGAAACTCAAGGCCAACTGATGCTTAAAGTGACTGATCAAATGATCAATATGGAAGAAAACTATTCCAAGAGAGTTTGTGACAACAAGGATGACAGAAATGTTATTCTAGATGGAGCCCCAGCTTGCATTATTTGTGGAGACAAGGATCATACTTCCAAAGAGCATGGAGATCAATGCCCCAACTGTGAAGAGAAACATCCTGTTGGACAATGTCTCACCTCTCAAGCTACTTGCTACCTATGTGAAGGGAACAACCATGTTCCTATCCAATGCCCCATCTATTCCATTGTTGAACAAAGGAAACAAAGTGGAGTGCAACAAATGATTGCAAACCATCAAGAAGGATCCAAGTCTACCAAGAAGGTTGATGACAAAGGAAAAGGACCACTTATACCTCCAAGCAAAACAACCCAATTCAAGGGATCAAATAAGAGGAATGTGAATTTTCTAAAGAGCAATAAAAGGGCCAAGAAACATGTAGACATTCCTACCTACCAGATAACATATGAACAACATGAACTGGATGCCCTCCTAGCTTTGGAGAAACCCAAAAAGCAAAAGAAGGACAAAAGCCATGTGCAATGTCATAAGTGTAAAGAAATGGGACACTATTCCAGTGAATGCCCAGAGAACCAGAAGAATAAGGAGATTGGCCAAGTGATGTGCAACAACTGCAAAGAGCTAGGCCATTATGTGGAAACTTGTCCACAAGAGCCACGTAAAGAACTCAAAGACATCAACTGTTTCAATTGCAAGAACCCAGGACATTATGCAAGCAACTGTCCAGAAAAGATGAAGAACAAGTTGAACAAGCCTATGGAGAAACTCAACCTTGGCCCATGAGTCAAGCATGGGAACAAAGGACACAATGCAGATGTTTGCCCAGAGAAGTTTCCCCACGATTCCAAACAAGCCAATATGTAATTTTGTTTGAAATTTTAAGGGTGGTAGTACCCTAGTTGTTTTGAGCCTACTTGTAACCCTAGCCTTCCCAAATCTCGGGACGAGATTTATTTTAAGGGTGGTAGCCTGTCACATCCCAAGATTTTCCAAATCTTGTAATGTGAAAAATAAATGAATAAAATAAAACTTTGTTGATTTTCAGGGTGAGAAGAAACTTTTTGAATTTATTTGAAAAACCTTCAAACCTATTGTGATAAAGATAAAATCCTAAAGGGGTTTAAAAAGATAAACATTTAATAAAGGAAAATAAAAATATTTAAAATTACTATTTTTGATCTTATAATAAAAGGTTTTGGTTTTCAAAAGAAAAGGTGGATTTATAAATAAAGATTATTTTATAGAGCCAAATTAAACCTTGGCCAAGCTTTTGAAATAAAATGCTTTGTTTTGATAAAAATAGTAAAGGTTTATTAAATAAAATAATAAGGATTTAATATCCAAGTTTATTAAAAATAAAAAGGTTTTACTATTTAAAGAAACACTAAAACTTATTTATTTTAAATAAGTTTTCTAAGTCTTTTATATTTTCAAATAAAACCTACTGATTTGGTTTTGAAAATATTTAGTTTCAAATGGAGCTTTTTATTAAAATAAAACCCATTTGATTTATTAACTAATGTCCATTTTATTTAATTATAAATGGACTCTAAAATAAAAACATTATTTTATTTTGGAATTGGTTTATGTTGCGAAACAGAACCAGATTCAATTGCATTGTTGGTGATTGTTTGAATCAATTTGAATGCTTGAGTGTTGTTTGAATTTCAAAACAGAAATTAGAATTGGAAAAAGAAAAACATTCAGGAAGGAAAAAAATAGAAACAGGCAACAGCCCAGTCGACAAAGCCCACTAAGCCCAGTACCAGCCCACTCCCACTCTCCCTCTGCGAAACGTTTTCCACATGTCAACTGACCCACTGAGTGACTGACCGGTGGCCCCTCTTCTCCCTCTCACTCTCTCGCTGACAGCCAGGCCCCACAGCACGGTCATCGTTTCCACCCGCCACGACCCCTTCTCCCCAAACCTCGCTGCCGTTCTCTGTCATTCAATCCGCGCGTAAATTCGCAGTAATGCTGCAGTGATTCCGCTCAGCAATCTCGCCCTCTTAAGCGCCCACTCTCTCGCTCCATTTCCCCTCTGTCGTCCCACCTCGACACGCCCCCAGGCTGCCGAATTTCGCTCAACACCACCCTCTGCTCCGACGAGGTCCGGTGCCGATTCCGGCGACTCAGCGCCGCCCCTTGTCACATTGACCACGCACACATACTACCCACCTCCTGGCGCATCTGTCCGTGCCTTTTGTTCGACCGCGGGCACCCCAGAACGTCACCTTCGACAAGCTCTGAGCGCCGTCGCGTCTGTCTTCCACTCCGGCGAACCCCACAGGTAAACTTCGTTCGCCCCAGCACTCCTCGATAATGCTTCCACACTCGTCACGTCCTACTGCATCTAACCATGCCCTTGTCCTGCCTTAGGGCGATCTGCAGCGTCGCCTCGACAACAACCAGAACCGCCTGACGACGTTCCCCACTCCGGCGAGCGATTACTCCTACGACCGAGCGCCCCTTGACCCAAGAAGACCACGTTGAGCTTCCCCAATCTTCCGCAATCTCGGTGAGCATCTTCCCATCCTCCCTCGCTTCCTGTTTTACCAGCGCCGCCACCGTCTGGCCGCTCCGCCGCCAGTAGCCACCGCAGCGCCGCCCATCTATGGCTGGCACGCTGTACACCGTAGGATTTTGATCCGACGCTCACGATAGATCTTTAGTCGAAGGGGTACGATTAGTTCTGTGCCGCACGATTCACTTTAGATCCTGCAGTCCATGTTGCTGATCCGCACGAAGCGGTACCGCCCAATCAAAACGCGCCACGTGGCCAGGCTTCGTTTTAAAAACAGATTTGAATCTGTTAGAGATTCAATTTTGAAACCTTTGTAACTTTTGATCCACACGTTCAAAAATTACAAACTTTATATCGTTGGAATCAGTGGAACAAGCCCTAGCCAACCATGCAATTTGTTTAGTAAATAGTATCTGTTAGATTGTTGGTTTTTGCAGAAACATTTGTATACTTGTTTAGATTAGAAAAATTGTTCAAAAATGTTTTTAGAGTTAAAATCTTTGCAAATTTGTTTGTGGTGAACTTACTGACCCTAGGAACCAACCCATGGATTTAAAATGGTTTTTGTGAAAGTTTAGGAATAAAAACTTGATTTAGCCATTTCTAGCCAAATGAAAATATTGATTTTGCTATGGAAATGACCATGGAGTAAAAACCTTGGGAAAATGATTTAGAGCAAACCTACTGACCCAAAACACCAAGTTTTGTGAATTAGCAACTTATTTGGTAAAAGACATAAAGTTTTTGATTTGATAAAACAATTTCCACCACATGAAATGTTGAATGGATTTAAAAATGGTTTATGGACAAAACCCTTTTGCAAATGACTTTGCCACTTTGGAAAATGACCACCTTGAACCTTACAAAGTTTAGAAGCCTAGTGGAGACCAGCTTTGCAAAAAAACCTATCTCTTGCATGCTTACATGCATGACTTAGATCCCATTGTTTTATGTGTGTGAATTGTTTGATTGGTTATTGGTTTGGAATGCTAGTTGATATTGTGTTTGCTTGATTGATTGTAGTGAAGTTAGAAAAGTGTGAGACTAGCAAGATCAAGGAGTGAACCAACATTCCTACCAAAAGAAAGGCAAGTGACACTATCATCTAAATCCCTATTATTTTCATTATACTTAGTGGATTTTGAAAACATGCATGAAAAGAAATTTCTATACTTATGCTATGCTAAATCCTAATAGGATACCCTATACATTCCTTAGTGAAAACAATGTAGTTGTTACATGCTTAGCCATGCTATATTTTGAAAAGAGATACATGTTGAGATTTTATGAAGTTGAGAAAAGGACTTGTGATTTTACATAATAAAACAAGGACTCAATGAACCACCTGGGTGGACAAGGATACTTTGAGTTTTGGAGAAGGTGGCAACAAAAGGAACCATGTCTATGGCAATCTCTTTGTGTTGTGCTCCAAAGGAAACCACCCAGGAAACTTAGAGATTGAACATGTTTCTCCAATTGTGGCTTTCGTGTGCAACCACATGCTATTTATGGCTCTGGCTTAGTCAACTACATTGGGAAGACCCATGCATTGTCTTCAAGTTACTGGACATGAGGACCTGGAATCCTACATGGGTACTGAAGACAAGCTAGCAATGGTGTATGGGAGGACCCTCTGGAAAGACTTCGTCACATTCTCAATCTGCCGGTACTCCATCTTGGTGAGCACTAATCCAGTGGCCACTGGTGGCAACAAGATGGGATTGTGACATGTGGGTAAAGTGTACTACTTCTGCAGAAGATAATAAAATCTAATTACTTAGCCGTGTCCCCGGTTATGGACAATACTGAGCAACTAAAGTTTGAAGCTATGGGAAATCTCGACATTCTAATTTCTAAAAGAAAACTTTTAAAGACTTGATGCACTTGGGGGTACCAAGGAGCTCAAGAGATTTTGATAAAACTTGATGCACTTGGGGTTACCAAGGAGCTCAAGAGATTTTGATAAAACTTGATGCACTTGGGGTTACCAAGGTGCTCAAGGGATTTTTGACAAGGACTTGAACACTTGGGAATTTTACCAAGGAGTTCAAGGGATTTTTGAAAAGGATATTTGACAAAGGACCAAAACCATTTTGAAAAGATAGGATAAATTTTGCTTCTGCAAATGAGCCTTAAACCCTACTTAGCCAAATGTGCATGTAATGATAGGATCCACTTATATTCAACATAGTAGTGAAACTTTCCAATACAATTCAAATGTATTGACCCTTGTGGTTGTAACTTGTAATGTTGCAGGTTTGATTGATTTTGGTGAAGATTGATTGATTAGGATTACAAAGTCTACAACCAACATGTCTGCCTGTGGCACTTTGAAGATGAAGGACCCCATGCTCATAGTTATTCCGCTGCAATGTAATGTAATAGCCAATGAGCTATGTAAGATGTAATAAAATTTATGTTTTTTCCTGGTTATAAAGTTATACTATGACCTTTGTTTCTTGATATTACATCTTAACTGTGGATGCTAGCTATTGATCCAGGGACTAGCATTGTAAACACAGGGGACTCCACCTTATATTAAATAAAGGTTGGGACACTCCCTCTACAAGGGTGCCGGGAAGAACTTCAGATCCCCCGATCTAGGGACGATGGTGGCGGCGGCTACAGACGGTTTCGTGGAGATTTGATCGGGTGCTTGGGGTTTCTGCATCGGGGGCTTCTTATAGGCGAAGGGGGAAGCCGAGGAGGCGACCAGGGGGGTCAAACCCTACCCAGGCGCGGCCCCCCTGGCCACGCCTGGGGGGGTTTGCCGCCCTGGCACGCTTCCTCGTCTCCCCTCTGGACTTCTTGTTCCCCGCGAAAAGTAATTGACTTTGGCGTTTGTCCCGTCCAATTCCGAGAATATTTCTTTACTAACTTTTATGAAACCAAAAACAGCAGAAAACAGGCATCTGGCATTGTGACAATTTGTTAATAGGTTAGTACCAGAAAACATGTAAAAGGCACCTCAAAGTGTAGACAAAGCAAAGTAGATACTAACAAGCATGGAACATCAAAAATTATAGATACGTTTCCGACATATCAAGCATCCCCAAGCTTAACTTCTGCTTGTCCTCGAGTAGGTAAGTGATAAAAGAATAATTTTTGAGGTGACATGCACCCTCACAATAAAGATCCAACCATTTGCAAGCATTGAAAGCTGGGATCAAAGAACTCTAAACATGTGCATGAAAGATGGAGTCCTAACAATAGGACAAAGTAACTATGCATGCAACATGACAAGCTACAAACAAAGATCATGAATAACATGCATTGAAAAATGTTTGTTTGTTTCACATACAGAAAACATAGCATAGTGGCAATCAGCTTGTCCCTCATAGAGTAGCAATATAGATGCATAGGAAACTTTCAAAGTTCACAAGGGTGACTAGAAACAAATAGTACAAGAACAAGTAATATCATAATATGCATCAATCAGTAAGCTTTGGAACACTGCACACAGAATGACAACTATGCTCTCTTAATGGTGCCTAAAGGTAGAAGGTGGAGACTCAATAGTGGTGGAAGAAAGGCCTTTTTGTAAAGGAAGCAGGGATTACAAGTTTCAAAAAGAGCTTCCAAAAATTATGGTACTTGTTAACTTTCAGCCCTCATTGCCCCTATCATAAGCATCTTGAAGTGGTTAAGGTTAAAGTGACAAAGGTGGAGTATATGCTTGACGAAGTATAAGTTGGCAATCTCAAGTCCCTTGAATACGAGGGCCACACCTCATGCATACTCAACTTCGGTCATAGGTAAGTTCTTGTCATTGTAAGTATTTGCATATCATTGAGAACCGCCAACGGGGTACCCCTTGCACATGGTACAGGGGCTTTCCGATAACCAAAATGACAAGGCAAGCAGACAATGAGCATCTCAGCAATCCTTTTATTTACTATATGCATAGTTTTTTATTGAGGATGCTTCATAGATAGCTCAGTATGGTGATGCTGCAAGTTTCCACCATGATTAGGCATGGCTTAGGCTAGCGGCCCAGGCGTTTCTCTAACACAGGATACAAACTCCATGGACTTACAAGTTCCCTCTTTATTTCACACCGGTGACATCCATAGACAAAAGAGCATGATATCAACTGAGTACAAAGTACAAGTGCAACATTGAAAACGTTCCTCGTGACAGCATAGTTCTGTTAGTTCCAACGTATAAGTGCAAGCATATACAACAAAGATGTCACAATGGTTCAAGTTTATTAGGGGCAAAGAATATAAAGTGTGCCATCAAGTTCGTGAGGGCTTTAATCACTAAGTTTTCACATAATAAAATAGTTTTAAATTGGAAGATAGTTGAAAACAAGAATATACTTGGAATGGTGTAACACACCATGCATAGGGGTTTATAGTGGACACTTTGGAATAACTTGGTTTCTTGGGAGTTTGAAGCATGATTAGAGCTTACTCATACAAGTGGAGGCTAGCAAAAGACTGGGAGCAACCAACTAAGAGAGCATAATGGCCATAATCATGCAGAGCAACAAAGCATTACTAATCAAAGCATAGAGTCGTACTACAAGCCAAGGACTAAATGATCATAGAGTCTAATGGTGACTTGTCATAGTCATAACATGGTGTGAGCATGTGCTAAGTCAAAACAAGCAAAGCATCAAAGGAGAATACCACAATACTATGCTTTTGCATGCTAAAACAACGCATAATTTCTTCAAGGCACACTAAGCAATCCCAATTGTTTGGAATAATACATGCTACAACAATAATCACTAAGCATAAGGTTAAAACAACTCCTAGCATGTCATGCCAAAGTCTAAGTCACAGTCAATGCAAGCTCCTCTTGCACTTCAAGCAAGAACTTACTACTCCTTTCCAACACTAAGCAACTTATTTGCAAAACAACACAGCGAGAACGAGGGTCCAAACTACTTTATTCAAGCAAATTAAACAACCTAAGCAAAGCAAAAAAATACTAAGACGCTCCGAGAACAACACAACTGTGCATGAGACAATAAAAAACGAAGTGTCTAGACAGACCTGAGCTTTCTATTGATGAAGAAGGGGATGCCTTGGGCATCCCCAAGCTTTGACGCTTATACCTCTTGGATATTTCTTGGGGTGACACCATGGTGGCATCCACAAGCTTGATATTTTTTCCATTCTTCATCTCATTGCATCATCTTCTCTCTACACCTAAATTTTTTCCTTCATACAAAACTTCACACAATCTTCATTAGCAACATTAGTGTATTCAAAAGATATTAGACCCATGGCAAAACTTTGGAACAGCAAGGATTTTCACTAAAAAACACAAGCTACTATAGCAACTCCTTCAAAAAGCTCAATTCGCCTAAAGAGAACTCAAAAAGGAATCAATAAGAAACAAATGCAAATAATGGCAGAAATCTGTCAAAACAGACCAGCAGGTACAAACCGTTTTTTCGAACATCTTCTGTTGCTCAAATCAAAAAGTGTTGAACTAACGAAAGTTATCTAACATACTGGGGGATTTATTCGTAAATTTTGAGATCAATCCGAGTTACAGAGACTCCTCATGATTTTTTTGGTGGAGGACAGAAATCTGTTTCGGGACAGCAACTCCCCAAATCTTACTTCCCTCTCATTAGAGATTATTCTTGGCACAAAAAGCAAACAAAAAGATAAGGAGAGGTAATTACTGAAGTAATAACTTCCAAGACTCAAGGAAACTCTTGGGTTATCTTCCAACAAGTATTTTTCTTTAACGCCTTTAAGTTAGGCACAAGAAGCAATAAGAATCAAGTAGTTTCAAATGAAGAAGCACTACCCCTCTTGTTCTTTCCTTTCTTACCTTTCTTATTCTCTTTAGGGAATATATGATTTCTTACCGGAGGAGCAAAATGCATAATGCCTTTTCCCACATCTATTACTGCCCCAAGGTGTTTCAGTAGGGATCTTCCAAGTGTAATCTGTCCCTTGCCTACACATTCAATAACAAGATAATCGGTAGACACCATTTTCCCTGAGATTTTTGTAAACACACCTTCAGTTATTCCAATGGGCAATATAGTGGCATTGTTGGTAAGAGAGATTTCCTCTCCTCCTTCAGTAAGCCCCCAAAGACTCAAGGAATCATAAATATCTTTAGGAATGAGGCAAAAATCAGACATGATATCACAACGAGCATCAAAAAGTGTAGTGTTTATTGAGACTTTGATTGTGGGAAACCACTTTGAAGGCTCAGAATTTATGGGACCATAATCATGGTAAGCCCTAAGCGTGTGATAGCAACTATTCATAGCAGCAATACTAGTCTCAAGAGTGTTTAACCTGGCAAAAATATTTGTGAAAGAGGAATCAGACTTGCCAGGTGTATTATAAATTGCAATCAACTTTTTTATGGCATCAAAAGCTTCATCCTCAGTACATAGCAAAATATCTTTCTCAGCCACAGCATCCAAAGCATATCTATAACAGAGAGCAATACCGCGGTAGAAACTATAATAACCAAGCTAAGACTCATATCAGGCTCAGTTTCCCTTTGTAAAGCAGAAATTCTAGACCAAGCTTCTTTAAAACTCTCTTCACTTTTTTGCTTAAAAGTGGGGATCTCTTCCATAGGTGAAATAAAGATTGGTCCAAAACCAGACATGGTGGCAACTAGAGCAGGAACTATTTTTTTGTGTTTTTTAATAAAGCAAGCAAACTAAAGTAGACTATTTTTTTGGGGGGTTTTGAAAAGAGGCAAACAAAACCAAGCAAAAGAAACAAAGCCAACTAAAAACAACGTAAAGGGAAAGGAAGTGAAGGACTCCCCTAGTGAAGACGTCCTTAGCCTCCCCGGAAACGGCGCCAGAAAATTTGTTGATGACTCCTTGATGGCGCCAGAGAACTTGGTGCTTGATGTGGAGTCTGTTGGAAACCCCAAGAGCAAGGTGTGAAGAAGCACAGCAGCAAGTCTTCCCTCAGTAAGAAACCGAGGTTATCGAACCAGTAGGAGGAAGGAAACATCACACAGGTGTTGCTAGCAACGCGGAGACCTGCACAACACAAACTCAAGACTTTGCCCCAACGAATCAGTGAGGTTGTCAAGCTCACCTATTTGCTATAACAAAGGATTAAACATATGGTGTGGAAGGTAATGGTTTGCAGCAAGTAAACAAGTAACAGTGGAGGATGTATCAATGGTAAAGATTGGACCGGGGTCCATAGTTCACTAGAGGTGCTCTCCTTAGATAAACAACATGGCATGAAGGGTAAACAAATTACAGTAGGGCAATTGACAGGAACTGAGCAAGGCATAACAATGCAATTATTAGTCAGAAAGATCCTATGAGATTCGATTGGGCAATACAACAATATACAAAACCGCCATCCAACTACATCTATGACTAGAAGTCCACCTTTAGGTTATCATCCGAACCCCCTCCAGTATTAAGTTGCAAGCAACAGACAACTGCTTTAAGCAAAGTGTATAAGGTAAATAGTCCACGTGTTCCATGAACAAGAGACCATTTTTTCTCCCTAGTAGCAACAACACATCTACAACCAAAGAGATTATTGTCACTTCCCTTGGAAACTAGAGGCATGAATCCACTATCAAGCATAAATACCCCCTCTTGGAGTCACTAGCAACTACTTGGCCAAGATAGCTACTAGCAATGGAGAGCATGCAAGATCACAAACAACACATACATGATAGAATCATAAAGACAAAACCATTAATCAAACCAACATAATAATCTCAATATCCATCGGATCCCCTCAAACACAACATGCATGATTACAAATAGATTATATCTTGATCATGAACGGATCTCACAAGATCTATACATGAAAGAATGTAACATCCCAAAAATATTAAACATGGATCATTAAATGCTAATCATCAAAATTAGGGTTAACAAAAACTTTCCTATCTAAAAATATGAGAGCATTCATATGTATGTGTATTTAAAATTAGGATTCTTTTGAATTGCCATGGTTCTGTGTTTCTTTGCTTGAAAAATGATTCTTAGGTGAAATAAACATCATCTAAAGCATTCCCAAAATTTTCCCAAGGACAAACAACTCAAAATTAACAAATTAAGTGAATGGTCACTTTGGCCAAATTAATTCCCATGCCTACTTTGGCTATTCCAAGCACTCAAAACTTAACAGAAACATTTGTGGATCTTTGCACCCCTTGTTAGTACTCATAATGAGGTACCAAGGCCCACTTTGTGATCTTCCAAAAACATTCAAATGCTAAGTTTAAATGACAGTTTAAAATTGAATCTATCTCATATGGGAAGATCCCACTATTTCAAAAACCACTCAAACAAGCTCAATTTTCAAAACCCAAGCAACCACAGAGTCTCCAGCACATGCCTAGCACATCCACCAAAAATCTTTTCAAAATTCAAAAAGAAGTTTCTTGCGGCCATTTCATCAAACACTTGGCAGGCAAATTTAAACCAAATCAAAATCACTGTTTTAAATAGTGTTTTGGCCTAACTTGTTCCCTCTCTAGCTCACAGCAACCATCTAGTAGATCATCTAACTTAGTTGGAAACCTTTAGCCTCACTGTAAACTGGCCATTGTCATCAATGTTGAACAAGCCGAGCCACCTCTCCGGCCAACTTGGACGCCGCCGTAGCAGACCACCTCCTCCTCTATCGCCATGTCTGGGAGATAGCCGACACTTCACCGCCACCCACTGTCCCCTCACCGATCCAAGGCAAGCCGTGGACCACCGAGCACGCCTCGCGCCCAGTTCCACTGCGACATGCCGAGCATGCCCCAGAGCACCGCACCCGGCACGCGCGCACACGCCGCCCTCGACCGCAGCCCGTGCCCACAGCTTCGCCATGACCCAAGGAACACGCCAGACATCCCCGTTCGCCGCCCACTGCCTCACAACCATGGCTCGCCGTCGAAGACGCCGCCTCTGCCGCTCAGAGCGCCAGCCTCGCCCGACCGTTTACCACCGCCCCTAAGCCCACATTTAAGTTCTAGAGCATCGCCAGGAGACCGCTCGTCGATCGCCACCCTCAGCCATGCTGCTAGCAGCCCGTAGCCATGTCGCCACCGTCGCCTGCCCATCCCTCTCGGTCTCACCGTCGAGCCTATAAAAGGAGGCCACCCCCAGCCGTTTGAAGCATACCATTCCACTCCCCTCACCTCACTGATCGTTACACACTCTAGCCGGAGCACGAGGAGCAGCAGCTCGCCGAAATTGCACCGGAGCAGGCCGCCTCTGGAGGATAAGGGGGCCGCTGATTGCGACCACCCCCGGAGCTGCCTCGACCGTCCCTGAGATCGTCGTCGACCACTCGTTCTTTTGCCCGCCTTGCCGTCGTCGCTGGAGCCCTAGTATGCCTCCTATGCACCCCCACTGAGCCGCTAGGGTTCGAGCTCGCCGGTGAAAGGTTCGTCGTCGATGACGATCCCCAGCCGTAGATCTCCATTCTAATCCAATGACCCACATAGCCCCGTATCGCTTCACACGTTATGAGCCGCTGACTGGTAGACCCCCCTGTCAGCTGAGCCCCGCGCTGCGGAGTGACACTGGGCCGGCCCATTAACCTCTCCCGCGTGACCCAACCGTTTGAATTTAGATTTTTCTATTTTAATTCAAACACGGTTATGTAAAGAGATTCAAAAAGCAACCCATCTCTCAAAATTGCATGAAACCAATTTTGTTAGAAAGGTACTGAAATGCTTAATCCAAGCCCGTTGGATTCAAATCATTTGGATTTGTAGATCAACCTTGGTAAAAATAACAAGTCAGAAGCTTTTCTGCATTTAAACATTTTTCAAAATTTAACCATAATAGCTTTTGAGTTGATTCCAACTCTCAAAAATCACATTTGATCATACCTTTCAGAATATATAAAAACATATGGGTTTACTTACATAAATAATGTTCAAGTAATAAAAGAAGGCCACATAGGCATTTCTAGTCACTTTATTTATTTAAAATAAAAAGGTTAAACCTTATTAAATTGTGACACCACTCTAAATCACATTCCAATGTACTGAAATATGTGGTGATGACATGTGTCAACATGATCCCATGTTTGAGTTGGAGAATATTAAAACTTAAGTAGTTTTCAATGAGTAGAAATTACTTTTCTCACATTAAAATAAATACAAATGCTTTAATCTTGTAATGATAGGTGATGATGCTAGATCATCTATAGTACACCTCTGTGTGATGATTGAAAATAGTTAAGTATTGTTTGGTGATTGTGTACCTCGTATTTATTTATAGACGCTAGTACCGACCAAGGATACGAGGAGGAAGGAGGATACTACGAGGAAGAAGCCGAGGAGAACTTCAACCACTGCTCTGCACAAGGCAAGCTAACACTTGCAACCTAGGAAGTTAATACCACTATCTTAGCAAGCCAACCCATGCAAGTTTTACTTGCAAGCTTATACCACTTGATAAACCATCCTAGTTTTACTTACAAGCATTATACTTTATTTCTTTATCAAAGCTTTTCTTAGAGTTTACTTAAGTGACTTGTAGATTCTAGAAAGATAATTGAAGGTTGTATAAAGAGCATTAAATTTGGCCTAAGTAGATAATCTTGATGTCATCCTAAGGCATGAGATTGAACTTAATTAATCTCCACTTGTTTACCACCCCTCATTAGTACTTACCCCCACTTGTAGATGCTAGTGCTAAGCATAAAACTTGATCAACTTTAGATGGGAATACTTGGTGAAACTGGTTATGAAAACCTTAGAATGATGAGTCATTCTACTGAAATGTTTTGACATGTGTTCTCGAACACCAGATGATTTTGATGATGAAAATGTTGAGGCATGAGCCTTAGCCCTTGATAAAACCGATGGTTGTCTGGATGCGATACCATTCCAATTTTACCGTACAACCACAATACCCAAAAATTGGGTAGGGCTTGACTGGAAACTTATATACCTTAGTATGGGTTCCCTCACGACCAAGGTCTGAGCTGAGGCTACCTTGTGAAGATTGTCCACCTGTGCAGTACCCAAGATGACAGTTGGTCATGGTTGGGAGGCCAAACTCACTGGAGAGGTGCCTATACTAGGGCGTGTAATTGAAAGGTTAGGATTGATTATCCGCATACTGAGTATGGTGAATTCAGGATTTGTTCCTGGCGGATGTATCGAATGTTGTGGTGAAAGTGTACAATCTCTGCAGAGTGTCAAACTATTCGAATAGCCGCGTCCGCGGTTAGGGGCAGTTGGAGTGGCCATACCGTTCCCCCGTCAGATGTTTTCAAAATGACTTGTGAAATGAATTGAGACTTTGACTTGACCACAACAGGGTTGTGATATGAAATTCAAGTTCCCACTTAGGTGTTATCAAACTTTCAACTAGTTTTCTTTGCTTCTGACCTTAGTAAAGGTAAATCTGGCTTTTTACAAAACAACCCTAGAGCCTAGTGTCCTAACTACAAAAACCCCCTTAACTTGTTAGTATTAGTTTGCGAGTACTTAAAGAGTACTCATGGCTTTATCCCTGGCTATTCCCGTGGCCAGACTATGAAGAGGAGTATCAGGATGATGGACCACAGGAAGGTTACGACACTAGGATCATCTCCCATCGTCGGTATTGCCTGTGACCCCGAAGAAGGAGCTTCGCCTACGCTATCTTTATTATTACGTTATTCCGCTGCTCGAGTCGTATTAAGAACTGGATCATGAGATCCTTATTTGTGTAAGACCTTATGTATGGTTTGTAATGGATGATGTACTGTGATATCCAAATCTGTTATGTCTCGCAAAAATGGTAATCCTGGGATTGCGATGTATGGCATAACAGGCATCTGGGATTAAAAATCTGGGTGTTCACAAAGCACAACGGAGGAGATACAACCATCTAGCTACTACATGGACCCATAGTCCAAGGTGGAACTACTCACGCATCATACCGGAGAGAAGGCCTCCGGGATGATCTTCCCTCCGGCAGGGTGCCGGGAAGAACTTTAGATCCCCCGATCTAGGGACAATAGTGGCGGCGGCTATAGATGGTTTCATGGAGATTTGGTCGGGTGCTTAGGGTTTCTGCATCGAGGGCTTCTTATAGGCGAAGGGGGAGGCGGAGGAGGCGACCAGGGGGGTCAAACCCTACCCAGGCGCGGGCCCACCCCTAGCACGCTTCCTCGTCTCCCCTCTATACTTCTTGTTCCTCGCGGAAAGTAATTGACTTTGGCGTTTGTCCTGTCCAATTCTGAGAATATTTCTTTACTAACTTTTCTGAAACCAAAAACAGCAGAAAACAGGCATCTAGCATTGTGGCAACTTGTTAATATGTTAGTACCAGAAAACATGTAAAAAGCACCTCAAAGTGTAGACAAAGCAAAGCAAAGTAGATACTAACAAGCATGGAACATCAAAAATTATAGATACGTTTCCGACGTATCATGGTACTACAAGTCAAAAACTAAATAATCATAGAGGCTAAGGTGACTGGTTCATGGTCATAACATGGTGTGAGCATGTGCCAAGTCAACCCAAACAAAGCATTAAAGGATAATACCACAATATTATGCTTTTGTATGCTAAAACAACGCATGATTCTTTCAAGGCACATTAAGCAATCTCAATTGTTTAGAACAAGTCATGCTACAACAATAATCACTAAGCATAAGGTCAAATCAACATCTAGCATGACATGATAATGTCTAAGTCAGAGTCAAAACAAGCTCCCTTTTGTACCACTTAAGCATGAAGCTTCCTACTCTTTTCCAACACCAATCGACTTATTTGAAACAACTCACAAGGATAATAATCAATAAAGATCAGTGATCTTGTCTCACAAATCCACAAATAAGAACTAAAAAGTTCTAAGCTGAAAGCACAAGAAAACTAAGGCTAAACACAGTGCTAGCAAAAAGAGAACACTCACAAGACAATAAGAATGAAAACTAGAGTGTTCTAGGCAATGAAAACATAGTGTGTATCTCTCCAATAGAAGTGTGTTGGGATCCAACCAACTTATTGCAGCAAACCAAGCAAAATAAAAGTAAAAACAAAAACTAAGACGCTCCAAGAACAACACAATAGTGCATGCAGCAATAAAAATAAAGTGTCTAGAAAGAAAACCTAAGATTTTTATTGATGAAGAAGGGGATGCCTTGGGCATCCCCAAGCTTTGACGCTTGTACCTCTTGAATATTTATTGGGGTGACACGGGGTGGCATCCCCAAGCTTGAGCTTTTGTCCATTCTTCATCTGATTACATCATTCTTCTCTTACACCTGAAAATTTTCCTTCATACAAAATTTTACACAATCTTCATTAGCAACATTAGTGCATTCAAAAGATAATAAAACTTTGGGGTTTAGTTTTAAAACATCAAAACTTTCATTAAATACAAAAGCTACTGTAGCAATTCTCTTAAAAAGCTCAATTTACCAAAGAGAACTCAAAAGGAAATCAATAAAGAGGCAAATGCAAATAATGACAGAAATCTGTCAAAACAGACCGACATGTAAAAACCGATTTTTTTGAAGACCTTATGTTGCTCAAATAAAAAAGTGTTGAACTAACGAAAGTTAGATAATAACCTGGGGGATTTATTCAAGAAATTACAGCTCAATCCGACATACAGAGATTTTTCAAGAATTTTTACAGTAAAGCACAAAAATATGTTTTGGGACAGCAACTCCCCAAATCTTACTTCCCTCTTACTAGAGGTTATTCTTGGCACAAAAATCAAACAAAAAGGATAATAATATGTTATTATAGAAGTAATAACTTCCAAGACTCAAGAAAATTATTAGGTTATCTCTCAGGAAGTACTTTTCTTTAACGCCTTTAAGTTAGGCTTGATAGTTTGAGAAGATGCTCACATAAGAAATATGAATTGAAGTAAAAGAGAGCATCAAGAAGAAAATCAAAACACATTTAAATCTAACCCACTTCCCATGCATAGGAATCTTGTAAAGAAACAAGTCATGAAAGCACAAAGAAGCAAGCATAGGAAATCAAAACAAGTGCAACTTTAAGACTTTCAACATAAAGAGGGGAGACTTAATATTGTTGAGACACATAAGACCATGTTTCCCTCTCTCATAATAAATTTCAATAGCATCATGAATAAAATTAACAATATAACTATCACATAAAACATTTTTATCATGAGCCACGTGCATAAAATAATTATTACTCTCCACATAAGTATAGTCGTTCTTATTAATTGTAGTGGGAGCAAATTCAACAAAATAGCTATCATTATTATTCTCATCACCATAATCATCAAATATAGGAAGCATATTGTAATCAAAATTGATTTTCTCCTCAATAGTAGGTGGACTAAAAATATCATATTCATCATTGTAATAATCATATATTGGAGGCATAGTATCATCAAAGTAAAATTTCTCCTCCATGCTTGGGGGACTAAAAATATCATTTTCATAAAAACTAGCTTCCCCAAGCTTAGACTTTTCCATAGCATTAGCAATAATGGTGTCCAAAGAATTCATACTAATAACATTGCTATTGGCATGCAAATAAAGTTCCATAGGTTTTTTAATTTTCTCTTCAAACACTTCATGTCCTAACTCAAGATAAATACTATAAAGCTCTTTAATTTTGTTGTTGTTTTCCATTAAGCCTAACTAGTGAAAACAAGAAACAAAAAGACAAAATTGCAGAATCTAAAGGAAATAACTTCGAGCACTTACACGGGGGATATGAGTACCTTTTACCTTACCTCCCCGGCAACGGCGCTAGAAAAGAGCTTGATGTCTACGCACTTCTATTCTTGTAGACAATTGTTGGGCCTCCAAGTGCAGAGGTTTATAGAACAACAACAAGTTTCTATTTAGTGGATTACCCAAGGTTTATCGAACTCAGGGAGGAAGTGGTCAAAGGTATCCCTCTCAAGCAACCCTGCAATCAAGATACAAGAAGTCTCTTGTGTCCCCAACACACCCAATACACTTGTCAGGTGTATAGGTGCACTAGTTCGGCTAAGATATAGTGAAATACAAGTAGTATGGATGATTATAAGTGGTAATGGTGCCAGAAAATAGCTTCTGACAGGGAGGAAAAGACTAAAGGCAAAAAGATGGAAGCAAGCAAACATGCAACCGACCTAGTTGTAAACGGTGTTTTAATGCTTAGAAACAAGGCCTAGGGATCATACTTTCACCAGTGAACACTCACAATAAATATATTCTCTTCATGATACTACCCTGAACTACTCTCCTGTTGGACACTCTAATGCATGGTAGGGCTATAACAACACATCTCAAAGTCCGCCTTCCCCATCTAGATGACGCCACACTGTCACCTTGAGCACTAGATGGTTCCAACAAATACCACAATTTCATAGAGACAACCAACTTAAAATATAATCATGATAAATATTTATGAAATCTAGCCTAAGTGCCACCACGGCGTGCACGCTGTCACTTTCACACACGTGGGAAGAGCAGAGATCTATTGAAGCACTTAAGTATTTATGTAAACTCTAGCCTAAGTGCCACCGCGGTATGCACGTTGTCACGTGGGGAGAGCCAGATATCTATTAAAACACTTGAGTAGCAGAGTAGCTCTTCTTGATTACAAAGCTCATGATCACAATAAGATCACGCATATATATAGAGAGATAAACACATAGCTATCAGTAGAGCCCCTAGCCTCGAGGAAGAACTACTCCCTCCTCATCATGGGAATCAGCAACAGCGATGGATATGGTAGTGGAGATTGATGGATATGGTTTCAGGCGCACCTCCCCATCTCGGTAGGGTGCTAGAACAGAGACTTCTGTCCCCCGAATCTCCCCTTTGGTGGCAGTGGCGCTGCGGAACTTTTCGTGGATGTATGATTGACTCTCTAGGGTTTTCTCCCGGGGGGCTTCTTATAGGTGAAGGGGCAAGTGGAGGTGGCAGCCAGGGGGGCCACACCCCCTGGTGGCGCGGCCTAGGTGGGCCCGCACCACCCTAGGATGTGCCCACCCTCGTGCCCTACTCCGTCTCTGCTTCGATTTTCCGTATCGTTCTGGGAAAATATTAACTTTGGCTTTTGTCTCGTCCAATTCCGAGAATATTCATTTTTTAGCTTTTCTGAAACAAAAAACAGCAGAAAACAAGCAACTGGCACCGTGACATCTTGTCAATAAGTTAGTTTCAGAAAGTGTATAAAAATATCTCAAAGTATAGACAAAACATAAGACAAATGATACTAAACAAGCATGGAACATCAAAAAATTATAGATACGTTTACGACGTATCAGTATCGCCCAACCCTCCAACAGAGACGTACTTCCCCTTAAAAGGAAGAAACTTCGGAAAAACATCCTTGTGTCTACTTTCGGTCTTTACTCTCTATCATTGTTGCTTGCTTGCTTATCATATAGGTTCTCTCACCTAGTTGCATATCTAGAGAACTTTCTTTGTATTAAGCCTTAATTTAAAAAGGAGTTAAAAATTAAGTAGCGCCTATTCACCCCCATCTAGTCGCTTATATCGATCTTTCACCGGTAGTGCGCGAAACTGATCCAAACGGGCATATTCCTCTTGCCCTATTTAAGTGTCCCTTCTTCCCCAAAGTTTTCCTAACTTTGGAGGTCATGTTTGCTAGCTCTTCCACTCTCTCTCCTCCATTGTTGACCTTCAAAAGCTTGACCTCTTTCCTTCTTCCTCACATGATTCTTGCATCTTTTTGATGGAATAGAAGATCTAGATCTACAATCCTACCAACTCAAATTACCTTTTTGAGCTTGAGATCAAGATCTTGGAAAATTTGGTGTTCTCTTCTTATGTTTTTCCTCTCTTATTCCCCCAATATCTTTTTGTAGCTTTGGTGGAATTTAAGAGTGAGGCACTTTCCATTCCATTTGGTGCATCGGTTTGTGTTCTCTACGGAGATTCGGTTGGTGAAATTTCTTGAGCTTGTTTCTCTTGGGTTCTTGGAACCCTATATGGTTGTGGCCTTAGTGGTGATACTTGGGGGCTCCAATTAATTTGTGGAGCTTCCTCAACCTAGTGGCCTTTTATGGTGATTCTTGGGATCCTCCAATTGAGTTGTAGAGATTGCCCCAAGCTTGTACGGGTTCGGTGACCGCCCTCAAGTGTTTCATAGTGGATCGTGAGTCGGCATTTGTGGTGAGCTCACGAGAGAACAAGGTGAGGCTTTTGTGGTGTCGGTGTGTAGTATGCCTCCGCAACTTTGGGGTGAGGCCTTGTGTGGCGTTGAGTGAGCATCAAGCCAGCACATCTTAAGTTGAGCCATTTTTGGTGTTCGAAGAGCATTATGCAATCGCACCTCTCCAACGAAGACTAGTTTTTTTGAAAGTGAACTTCGGGATAAAATCATCGTCTCCGCGTCCATCGATTATCTTTATACCCGATCTCTTTACTTATGCAATTTACCTTGTGATAGGCATCGTGTTTAAAGTAATCTATCTTGATATCACTTTGTTGCCTATCTTGCTCAGCATAGGTTGTTGGTGCACTTAATTGAACTTAGTGAATTTAGGTTTTGTTCTTGATAAATTAAATGCTAGTTTTATTTTGTATTTATTAGAGCCTAAACTGCAATTATTTTTAAACGACTATTCACCCCATCTACGCTACATCTTTGTCTTTTCACCAACCGCATCTTTGTCCTTTCACCAACCGTTCGTCAATGTTTGTCAGATTCAATCAAATTTGGTGAAATTCAAACATTTGCCATGGTGTAACGTAACACTCCATCATTCACTTACTCATGTTCGCTATAGTCAGATCTACTACTACCTCCGATTTATAACAAGTGTCGCCAATTTAGTATTATTATCAATTAGGTTAATTAAAATTTCATAGTTGGTGTTTTTTTTAAGAAAAAGTAAAGTGCGTAGTTTGCGCAACGACGGTTCCGGTCCAAATAACAGGCAAACATTCGGAAAGCATTTTATATTTTTTCAAAAGGAAAGAAGATTCAGCAAGCAAAACCAATCAGAACCTTTACGGTCAAAAAATAAATAAATCAGAACCAACTTTTCCACCAAGGCAAATCTGGCAACAACCCGGCACCACCCGATGAAGAATGCACGTGCAAGATCAGCCCATCGAACCCCTCCATCCCTTCTTCTACATCTCCTTCCTCACTTCCACCACCCGCCCACCTTCCCCGGCTCTCCACCCCGTTCACCAGCCGCCGCTTCCCTCCGCTCGGCTCCACGCGGCGCAAAACCATACTAGAGGGCCCGAGATGGCGATGGTTCTTCGCCGCCTCGCGGGCGCTTCGGGTTCGCCGTCGGCGGCCGCGCTGCTGCTACGGCCTGCGCTGACCCGCCCGATCTCCACCGGCTTCCGCGAGGAGCGCGACACATTCGGCCCCATCCGCGTCCCCAACGACAAGTACGTGGTCTCCTCTTGATTTCCTAGGGGCTTGTTTCATTGATCTATGGGATTCGTAGCCCCTACTAGTTCCCGTGTTTTGACCTTTGATCTGTTTCGTGTTACGGATGGCGTGGTTGATCTGGATGTGTCTGCTGTTGCGATTTTTTGTTAGGCTGTGGGGCGCGCAGACGCAGAGATCGCTGCAGAATTTTGACATTGGTGGCGAGCGCGAGCGGATGCCGGTGCCTATCATCCGCGCCTTTGGCGTGCTAAAAAAGTGCGCCGCTAAGGTATATAATAACTCGAGTCCTTTTTGCTCTAGTCCCTGTGTGTATGTGGGTGGGTGGAGGGTTATATGCATTTGACTGATTGCTTGTCTTTGCGGAGCACATCAAACCCAGAAAGTGATTTTTACATCATGTAGGAAGGGTTGCACGCCCAATTTTGTTTTCTGTAACAATTAGGTAGTTAGCATTTTACAGTAGGAAACCCCTATTCTAAAATCATTAGATCATTCTGACTGAGAATGAATTAGACTAGTTTTATTGCAACTTAATACTTTGTTTCATGGTCTACATGACCATGGGAATAGTTTTAACTTCCACTTTCAGTATGCTTATATTTTTTGCAAAAGTTAACTGAATACTATGTAGGCAAATGTTTGCATGTTGTTTTAGAAAATAACAAATTGCCATCTTGATAAATTTTAGAAATCTTATTTGGTCTGCAGAGTGCAGATAGAAGATTCTGTGTAATTCAACATCTTGTTTAGGTAGTTTGTAGGATGCTTAGCTTAAGTATCATATGCCTGGAAGCCTTACAACTTGATGATTTGACTTCTCAAGGTGAATATGGAATATGGCCTTGATCCAACAATTGGGAAGGCAATAATGCAGGCAGCTGAGGAGGTTGCAGAGGGAAAGTTGGATGATCACTTTCCTCTTGTTATCTGGCAAACTGGCAGTGGCACACAAAGTAACATGAATGCCAATGAGGTTAATGTCCTACACATGCAGATTCTTGAATGTAACATGTATTCATTTGATATTTTATCATCTATAACTATTGCTGTTACAAAAAGATGAGGTCATAATCCCTGTCAAATAAGTAGTTCGTCTTCTGCCCAAATAGTGGGGGTTTAACTTTCCTCTTTTATGTACTTTATCTGTTGGTATATGGAGACAAAAACTTGTTAATACAGTAATTTATCTCTCATGTCAACTTCCTGTGAGCTTATATTGGTGTTTATATGTTGAGCCATTATCATTTATATGATCTGTTTCTCCAGGTAATTGCAAATAGGGCTGCTGAGATACTTGGACATAAGCGTGGTGATAAATTTGTACACCCTAATGACCATGTGAACAGGTCGCAGTCCTCAAATGATACTTTTCCCACTGTAAGCATTCACTACTTTCTTGTCTTTATTTTGCCGTTTCTTTCTGCAGATGTATGAATCTTGTTGATGATGTTTTCAGGTTATGCACATAGCAGCAGCTGTAGAGATCAATTCAAAGTTTATACCAAGTTTGGAGCAGTTGCATAAGTCACTTCATTCAAAGGTAAAATTCTATGATTTCCTTTTGTGAGAATATTAGCTACTTATTTGTCTACTGCCTTGTATAGCTACTGTGCCTATGTTTTCACCTATTGACTGGGTTCCAGTTTGTAGAAGCCGTGTCCTAATCACAGTTACCTTCGACAGTCTCCTGTAATCTTATATCTCAGCTCTTTTACTGCGTATTCTAACAAAGAGATATATGCATTAGAAATTCAAGATATGTAGGTTTAAATCTGCCCAACCTTTTATGTTATTAATTGAGTAGTGCCCCACAGACCTTTCTTTTAAATTATGAATAAGGATTTAATGTGGTTTCCACAGACAATGTACCATTCAGTGAGTTTTCTGTATTCTAATGGATATAAGCTAATAAGCAGCTGATATAAGATAAGAAGCAGCTCTTTAATATTTCCACGCTGCATTCTAGGCCTGCTATTATTTGATTTTATTATTGTATCATGTGTTTATCTGGGGGATGGCCTTTTCCTTTCTGTGTTTTTGACTGGTAACAATAATGTGTGGCTGGAAGGAACATCTGTTATCAGTTTTTCACTTGAGATATAACCTTTTTACATTGAGATCCAGGCACTTAGATACAAGTTTCTTTCTGCTGTGTTGAAAGTGAATCACAAACTGAAGTACATAAGCTGATAAGCAACATAAGCACTGATGTGTAAATTAAACGGCAAGCTTGAACGGTTTACTTGCTTGCCAATTATTAGTCAATGTGTCAAGCGTGTTTTCACCATTATGTGATCAACCATTTACCATGCTTTTTCATAAGCCCTATTCTGGTTTGGTCTTTGGATGACATGCTATCGTGTTTGGTATCAGTAGCTAGATGGCATATGGTTTGGTTGTCCATATGGCATGCTGTAAATATGGTAATCTGATAAGTTTGCTAACTTGGTGGTACAGTCTGATGAGTTCAAAGACATCATTAAAATTGGGCGTACGCATACCCAAGATGCCACCCCATTGACTCTTGGTCAAGAATTCAGTGGTTATGCTACACAGGTAGGAATTCTCTCAGCATCTATCATCGCCTTATCTTCACTATCCACTTCAGATTGTCAGAGAGACTTATGTTTGTGTTGTACTGTATTTGCAGGTGAAGTATGGAATTGATCGAGTTGCATGTACCTTACCAAGAATGTATCAGGTACTGCACTAATGTTCTTTCCCTTCTCAAATGATAGGCGTAAATGAGTATCTGCTGATCATTTGCTTCGTGTGCAGCTTGCTCAAGGTGGGACTGCAGTTGGCACTGGCTTGAACACCAAGAAAGGGTAATTGTAGTTCTGTTTGTTCTACATAAATTGTTTTATTATATCAATATTGTTTTATCTGGTATTTTATTGAGGATGCAAGTGGGTAACCTTTAGGGTACTCTTTAGCACAAAAAAATGAACTAAATTTTCACAAATCATAATTTTTTGAGAAAACTAGTTCATTTGTTTGAACTAAACTAAAATAGAGGGTATCCTAAAGGTTCCAAACTTGCATCTCTATCTTTTATGAGCATCCATGTAGCCATCTATCCAGGGTTGTATGACCATAACATTCTAGATGAACCAAACTGTTAGTTTAAAGTATTTCAGCTGCTTTCAGATGACAGGTATATCTGTCCGAACTAATGAGATATGTAGAGTGTTCAAAATAAGTACTACCCCAATTTGTAATGATTATCACATATATTTGTTAACCATAAGTTCATAATTGTATGTTTTGATTACTTTTTAACATTGACTTTTGAATAGGTTATTCATTCCTTGCATTTTATAAGTTCTCTATGCATGCCATTTCTTCTGCTTGGTTAAAATTCCATCTCTTCTTCCAGATTTGATGTCAAAATTGCTGCTGCAGTGGCCGAGGAAACAGATCTACCTTTTGTGACAGCAGAGAACAAGTTTGAAGCTTTGGTTAGTGGTTATGTGCATACGTAACCTTAAATTGTCAATAGGGTTTGTTGGAGGTTCCATGCAAATTTATTTGAGATGAATTGTGTAACTGAAATGTGGGACATATGTTCCCACCAAATATTTGCAGAAGAAACTGTCGATTTATGTCCCACCAAATATTTGCTGAGAAACTAACACAGAAACATGATTAAGGCATTTGTCGGCAAAAGACGATTTGTTGATGATCCTTAGTACTCCCTCCATTTCAAAATATAAGATGTTTTAGCTTTGTGAAGGCAATGTATCTAGACACCTTTTAGTGTGTAGATTCGGAGTGAATCTCTCTGAACCTATATATTAAAAGGTGGCTAGATACATTACATTCACAAAGCTAAAACATCTTATATTATGAAACGGAGGGAGTAGCTATTAACCCAGGGCAGTTAAGAAACCAATTTCCTTAAATGCTATATTTATGGTAACCTTCGAGCTTTTTGTTCTCTGTTAGCAAATCCCTTTTCTAATTTTCTTGCTAGGATTGTACCGGTAGTGACTTTCTATTGCTTTGCACCCCACCCCATCCCAACTATTTAATGACTTCCTATTGCTTTGCCCCCAATCCCCCCCCACCCCACCCCACCCCGACTATTTAATTGGTATACTACAATTGTTCTGTTTGGTCCATTATTTCATAATTATGTGGTAATCCTTTCTTTTTTCCTATAATAATAGGCAGCGCATGATGCTTTTGTTGAGAGCAGTGGTGCCGTGAACACAATTTCGGCATCTCTTATGAAGGTTGCAAATGACATACGCTTGCTGGGAAGGTCAGTACTCCAATCTTCTGGTCTTGTTTTCGTAACCAATTTTAATCTTTTTTTTGGGGAGCTGTACTTAAAATTTGCAATATGATCACAGTGGCCCTCGTTGTGGACTTGGTGAACTTATTCTACCAGAAAATGAGCCAGGGAGCAGCATTATGCCTGTAAGTAGTATATCACTATTCATTTGGTTGCTTCGACATGTTAACCGAGTAGAGCTTTGTTGTCTAGATCGGTTTGTGACTACTTTCTTCTTTCAGGGGAAGGTTAATCCTACTCAGTGTGAGGCTTTGACCATGGTTTGTGCTCAGGTATGCTACTTGTACCTCTCCGATTTGAATATATTGAATCTACTTTTTTGTTTTTAGTCTAAATAATTTTCTGCAATTTGCTCTATGCTTTATTCCTTTGATGGACAAGTGCTGCTAACCTGAAATATCGTTTAGCCATCAGTTGTTAAATCGGTTCCATGGCCACTATGCTATTCAGATCTGTTAAGTTTAATCTTATACTCATTATCTGTATATGTTTTACCTAATACCTTGTTGTTTTACTGTCCAGAGGATTAGTTAGGTGTGCAGGAAGGCTTTTTTAGGCATGGGCAGTCCTGAGTGTTTGCACGAAGTAATGGAGAGACTTTAATTGTTTCAGCAATGGCTTTACGCTGCTTAAATTAAACGGTTCACACAAAACCTGAGCATCTAAATAGGAATTTATGGCAAGCAATAACAAGTTACTCCCTCTGTTCCATAAAACTTGACTCATATTTGTGTAGATTCGTATGTATCTTGACGTGTTTTAGTAGTAGACACATACGGATCTAGACAAATCCGAGTCAAGTTTTATGCAACAGAGGGAGTACATACAGATGAAAGATACTGCCGTATTATAGCGTGTTCCATCTACCTTTTATTCTGTAATACCTACATTATTTTCTGAGGTAAAACATGCATTTGATACCTGACTGGACCTATGACGCAACCACATTATGTACTCTCACTCTTTTATTTACACCATTCTTTCTAAAATATTAGGGTTATATGGCAAATCATGTGGTGGTACATAAGAAATTCTCCTTGGCCTGCTGTTCATCTGAATATTATATTGAACATTGTAAACAATTTTTGTTTGGATTCATGATATCACAGGTTATGGGTAATCATGTTGGTGTTACAATTGGTGGTTCAAATGGGCATTTTGAACTGAACGTTTATAAGCCAATGATTGCTGCTGGATTGCTTCGAGTATGATCCCTATTCTCTATCGATGTTACTATATGTTTAGTAATGTCTGGACTTTATAAAATACACTATACCCTCTTATAATTTTAAAAAATCTGTGTACCTCCTGTTACTGTGAGTTGCCAAATTATCTCATTATAAACAGTTATTGCTGGCACAAAGTTTAATTGATGCGCCATCATTTTCTTTCGGCAGTCGTTGAGATTATTAGGGGACGCATCTGTATCCTTCGAGAAAAATTGTGTCAGGGGAATAGAAGCAAACCACAAGAGAATTTCTCAATTGTTGCACGAGGTAACTATGTTGATTATTTTTACTGATGCACTTTCTTTTGCATTCAGATTATTCTGTTAATTGATTAATTTATCTGTCCTTTTTCCCAGTCTTTGATGTTGGTGACATCCTTGAACCCCGTAAGTAAAATGCATTATTTGCATTGTCTTAACCTCATTTTTGTTGTAAAACTTGTGAGAATTTAATCAATTTATGCCTAACTCTCGAATGTATGCAGAAAATTGGCTATGACAATGCTGCAGCCGTTGCTAAGAAAGCTCACAAGGAAGGAACAACACTGAAGGTGATTATTGCATTTGTTCAATTTGCTTTGTTCCCTGTAGTGCGTATACTTAACATTAGTTTTGAGGTCATGTCTGGACAACATACTTTCATATCTTGGTTGGAATGCGAGAACTATCTAATTTTTTGTAAGGCATCAAATCTCATGATCATGTTATTTGGATTAGAATGCTAACAACATCTAGATTTATTACATTGCGTCATTGCTTGCTATTGGGCACTTGATCACCTGTTTTTATGCTAGTATAATGTACTGCATGCTGGCACTGTCTACTTGAAACTTTTTCCATGGTACAGAACAACGTAATGGATTATTTATAATTATATTAATATAATTCTTTGCTCTTTATTCCTTTTTACCAGGAATCTGCTTTAAGCCTTGGAGTTTTGACGGAAAAAGAATTCCATGAACTAGTTGTTCCAGAGAAAATGATTGGCCCTTCTGATTAGTAGCATCCTGTTAGTTTCTCTCGAAGTGTTCAGGTTGCCACTTTGTGGTTCCTAGCCTGTGGTTGCTAGCTCATCCGTAAATAAAGCAAGCCATATTTCACATCTTCAGTTCCTCGCCCCACTGGAGAATTAATTTTGCACTACTAATGGTGCCGGAGAAGAACATTATTTGCCTTTTATCCACACAGGAACAATGTGGTTCGATTAATTGGAATAGGTGCATTTTTTTTCTTGGATATTGTCATCACGCCAACTTTTTCCCTTGGTGGCGAATGTTCATGTAATAAGTGATATGGTGTGAAAATTAGTTACCATTCCTCCTGAGCAGAAGTGAAAGGAAAAAGAGAGTTCTAGATTCTTTATTATTCTGCTGCTTTCTGCTATTCTCATCATTCCTGTGTTGTCTCTTCCTAGTTGCTACCACAGTTCCTGAATACACTTTCTGGAAAGTATTAATCAAACTTGTCTGTGTCCTTGTATTGATAATCATATTCTTCCAATCTATGTATAATCATCAACTGTAGTATGGGCTAGAATTGGTCCATGACATGGCGCAATGCTGTACATGCCCCCCCCCTGACGAACTTAACAATGTAAATCTGTCTCTCCGCTGTCAAAACCAGCCATGAAAAATTCATTGAGGTGATAGTGGGTTCCCAGGGTATCTCGTCACCACCCAACAAGCTTCTGTGTACAAGGGCCAAGGGGCTATGTGGAATTGTGGAGTGGATGTGAAGGATCTCAACTCTCAAGCGAAGGCGCCATCTCGAGGAGCGGTGGTCAGCCCCCCCCCCCCCCCCCCCCCCCCCGGCCACCCCCATGAATTCGTAGCATGGACCACCACTATACCAGTAATAAGATAATCAGCATGGACCAGCACTATACCAGTAATAAGATAATCAGCCCGCACCACATTGGTCTATCTCCAAGAAGAGTTGATGAGACGAGGCCATCAATTGACAATACACAATTCGTCGAGGGCTTGACGTTGGGTCTCTATTTCCATATGTTTTCGTTCGACTCAACAATCCTAGAGAGTAGGCGCACAACAGATAATCAGGCGTCCTCGAGCGCCATCGGAGATCAGTGACGTACGGCTGCCTCGCGATCGCCAGTCGACGATGGCTAGTTGGTCTCTGACTTCACCTCATGTGTCTCACGTCTAACATAAGTCTCGTTATGTCTTATTAATGTTGAATTTGTATTATACAAACTACCAACTAGATTTTTTGTTAGATGAAATACAAGTTACATGCTTGTCTAGGATTCTGTTGGAATTGCACATGCCCAGAAATTAAGTGAAAGCCTAATTTATTTACATAAAAAATGAAGAGAAAAACATAACCAGTAAAACGATAATTACTTGATGGGCTAATGAGCATGGAGCTACACTCTAACTAGCAAGAAAAATTGGGTTCATTTGAGTCACAGAACATAAATTCTTACAATGGTATTGATGCCATATTCAAGACTTGATATCTTTTCTCCTACATCTGTAGTGTGGTCATAAGTCATTTCTCGTTGTCTATGACAAAAAGAGGACACCGATAGGTCTGGCTACCACATCTCTTACCTATGGTATAAGCTTTTGTTGCTTGAAAGTTGTCAAACAAAATTTGAAATTTTATTAAGTTTTTTATGCAAACTAGCATCAAAACCAATACTTTTCTAGGACAAAAAAATATTATTGTCTCGGCCCCCTCATGCTCAAATCTTGGATCTGTCCCTGGGTAGACGGCATGGTCCATCTGTCAGGTCCAGTGAACCGGACAATCGGGTCAGTTATACTCTAGGTGCATCCATGAAACAAGTCGATCTCTATGTACTCCACAAGCTATTAACGAGATCTCTCCAGCCTAACCCTGATGTCACGGCTGATGGAGGAACCTGCAACCACCACGACCATGTCACCTCTGCAGTAGCAGGTGTTGAGATACAGCAGCTGCAGCTTCGTGGACCATAAAATATATTTTTATAGTGTACTATTCAATATTGTAAATGTTTATATTTCTATCTATAAAACTGGTTAAGCTTATAAGACTTGACTTTGACTAATACTCCTTGTTTTTTGGCACAGATATAGTATTGAAAAACAGAAGTTATAGCATTTGGTGTCATAATAGGCAAGGCAGTTCCGGGTCTGAGCCTAGGATCGAACATGGGCAAACGGTGTGCATCATTTCTCCCAATGCCTATCCCTAGTAATACATAATCGAAACACTAGTTCTCAAATTTGAGTGCCGCAGTCCACATGCCAACAATACTGTGCGGATGTTAACCATCGTGCGTATCCAAAGCTGCCAACTGCTCCCTTCAGAGGATCAGTTTACTAGTCACACATGTAGTTTAAGAAAAGCTTTCACCACAAATTACTAAAAGACACATTTTTGGCCAAAAAAGAAAAAGAGAGTCATGTCAATTACTCACTGACAGTGACAATATCCTCTTAAATACCACATACATTCTAGATTTTTCTATCTAACTACACATAATCATAGACTAGTTCCCACCAAGATATCCTTGAGTATACGATTTAGAAATCTCTACCAAGATAGGTAAGAATACACACATACATATGCACTATATTCATGCAAGTGACACATATTAATACGAGACGTGTAATGTTTAGTTTGTGAGGATTTGATTTACTCCCTCTGTCCAAAAATGGGTGTAAGAGATTTGTCTAGTTTGCCATGTATCTATACACTAAAACCCGTGTAGAACATGCAAATCTAGATAAATGTTCGACATTCTTTTTTGGACGCATAGAGTACATCTTTCTAATGGTCAATGTATTAAAAAGCTAATGTCATTTTATTACATGATACGATTTAAATGTAACACAAAATACTTATTAATTGACAAAACAGGTTAAAAACAAATATAAGAGTTTAGTATAAATAGTTATATATTTTGACGTCCGTTGTCTAAAATTTGCATTGATAATCACCCGTACTGACATCTTCTAGAATGGAGAAACTCTGCAAAGTTCACCTTGAATTTCGAGTATATTCTGGGTTTTTTAGGTCTGATGTCAGTGGAGAGAACTAGACCAGCATGTTGTAGATCATACCAACTACATGATTTTGCTTTTGGATCGGAATGACGGAGCCGGTACAAATCACGAAATTTGGCGTGGTGCGCACATTCTTGAGGGATAAAATGGTGAATTTGTGGCCCATCTTTTTAAACATTTTCTACTGTAGGGGAGTCCTCCACAACTTTTTATTAAAAAAATTAGCGGAACCCAATGAACAAGTCCAGAGTTTTTATGTACAAGTATTACAAGCAAAACCAAAAGAACTAACTAATGTGAGCTAGAAAAGTTTGTCAAGCCATGATGACAAAATATCTCTGATCTTCTTTTTCGCCTGAGCTTAAGCAAAGACATGTCATAAACAAAGCCTTCCCTCCAGTTTTTGAAGGTTGGTACTTGGTTTTTGAAAATGCATGCATTCCTTTGCTTCCATATACTCGAGCATGCCAAGGTAACAACCTCTACGAAGCAAGGTCCAACAAAACCCTTCTGAGCTTGTTTCATCGAATCAGATATATCCAAGTCCCTCCATTCCACTTGCAGATAATTTCATATCCTAGCACTATACATACATTAAAAGAATAAATGCTTCCAATCTTCTCTGACTTTGGCCTGGCATAGCACACAATCATGACCTTATGTGACCTTCCACTTTCTACAAATGAGCATATCTTTTGTGTTTAATCTATCGTGAAGGAGTAACTAAGCGAAAAAATGATGCTTCAACATGCACCTACTCTCCTATATCTAATTAGAAACCTTATATCAGGTACCCCTATGAAGTTGTGTTGATAATATGCCTGTGCCCTATATGTCTCCTTGCTTAGCTGACAGACTCATTTATCATCATGTAGCGAAATGCTTGTGTTAGCAATAACATTCTGGAGTTGCAGAAACTCCAAATATGCTTCATTTGAGAGTGGCAACAAGAAAGCTTCATGTAAACTATTTAGGGTACAGATATCATTAACCGAAGGCATCTCATCTCTCGCATATGAATACAATCTTGGAAATTTTGCAGATAGTATTGAGTCAGTTCACAAGTCATTATAGAAAAGGATAGTAAAACTTGTTCCAACTGTGCATTTTGAAATAGCCAGTCGTCTGCAAGACATAAAATACCTCTCCACCAAAAAGATCCACACATAGTAGCAACATGTGTCCTCATGTGTCCCATATTCTATCCCCAAACCTCATGTGTTCTCTTTTGAAAAAACCCAAATTATTCGTTCCCATTCTCTCCTCAACCATACGTCATTGGCATCTTGATGTCGATGAACCACCACAAATGACACCTTGGCTCCACTACAACACCAATGATGATCCATCCTACACTGGAATTTCCTGGACCGCCACCTCCCTAGGCTCCATAACAAGCCATGGTGGTCCTTTCGATTTCGACATGGGAGATGAGCACCCATTGCGCCACTACCAAAGCCAAATGTTCTACCTTATGTGCTTGATATGGTGGCCTCAATTCTAGCAGGCGGCCTCGACTCTAGCGAGCACTTTGTATGCAACGACTTTATTTACATTTGTTATCCTTCAAAATATGCCAATGATAGGGAGAGTGAGGGAATTCGAGATCAAGACATTTCAGATGGGTTATTAAGGCTGATTTTTTCCTGTACATGTCATAACTAACGGGATTGTACAACTAAACGTATGAATTTTGCCCGGTTGATTTACTTAGATAGTGGTCTAGAGCTTTCTGCACTGCAAACCAAAGACGGCATACATAAGAAAAAAATCATGCGGCCCTCGCCCATGGAGACTCGAGGGATACCTGCTCCCGAACCCTAGCTCCGCCCCGGCACTGCCGCCGGAGGAAGCCGTTGGACTTCCTCGCGTTCCTCTCGAGTGAGGTTCGCGGCAGGATTCGGTGGTGCACCGGCGTGCGCTTGGGCTGCCTCTGACGTGGCAGTGTCGGAGTTGGCGTGCTGTGATGCGATCTGGCGAGTAGTGGCGGGGTGGAGGTGGAGGGGTTTGGCGACAATGAGCAGGGGATGTGGGGTGCTCGCATCGGGGCTTCGGGATGAAGGTCGTGGCGGATGGTGGTGGTTCCGACCGCGTTGGTGGCCGTGTTGCGGTGCTCTGATGGGCAGGCCCGTGATGGTGAGGACGTGGGGAGGTGGCCAATTTGGTCGGCAGTGAAGCCTAGATGCGGGCTAGTGGGTCTAAATCTGGGAAGTTTGGTGGGCCCGACGGGGCTCCCTGGTATTACATGGTGGCTTGTGGGTGGAGCAGATTCGTTTCTGCCATGCTCGTTGCCCTCTGTTGCTTCCTCCCCTCTGCTGCTTGCGTGTGGGATAGATATGGCCATGCGAGCCTTGATTTGGTGCAATCACCATTGTTTGCTTCGTGCGGTGGTTGTCATGCTAGTGTGAGACCATGGAAGCCGAGGCGGCGACCCCGGTAAAGTGGACCACGTGGTTGGATGTTGTTCCTTCGTTTGGCTACAGGGGTAGCGAGGGGTGAGATTGCGGGCGATCCTGATGCACTTAGGGCAGTTGAGGTTTGAATCATGCTTGGTGGTGGCGACACGATGACGTTCTGCAGATGGTGGTGGTGGTGTAGCATGTGCAGGGGAGAAGCGGCGATGGCAGTCGGCTTTTTGCAGCATGGCAGTGATCTTTACATGCCCATTTTTGTCCTGGGCGGATCCTCTTAGGACTGGTGTGCCTCCCCGAGGGCTTTACGGGACTATCGGGCCTGGCTAGGCCCAAATGGGACAAGTGTGTCTTGCATCCGCGTCCGGTCGACTGCTGCTGAGGCGGTGGAAGCAGTTCCCTCACGCGCGGGCGCGGTACTGGTGGCCCCTATTCAAGCTACTATTCGCCTCCGTCTTGCATCCCTCGTGTTGGTAGCTTCGATGAAACGACGATGGCTGCTTCGTGACTATAGTGGCGCATGTTGGTGGACAACGAGTTTGGTGGTGTCGAGGCCTTGACCTCGCGGGGATCCTGTGGAGCGGATTGTCCAGGGTTGTGGATAGGGTTTTTTCGGGAGAGCCCGACACCATTCCTTCCTTGGGGCGCCGTGGCTACTCGATGTCCACTTTCCTCTGTGTTCCGGGGAAAACCCTAGGACCAGCTGGTCCGGGCAGCAGTGTTTGTTGTCCTTCTTGAAGGTGTTGCTTGCCACTTGACAATTCGATGCTAGGAGCATGTGGAATTTCTTCGAAGGACACAACGATTGCAGGCCACTTTCACTTATCCGTCTCTGCCTCCATTTTATTTCTTTTTTTTCTATATTTGTTTTTGTTGTTGCCCTAGCTTTTTTATGTTGAGACGATCGTTGGTTGTATGGGATGGTTGCTATATAGCCTGTTTCGAGTAAGCTTTGCTTAGATAGTTGTTCGATATGCAATGAAGTCATGTTTTTATATCTTGTAGCCACTTCAGTCCACGTGACATTGTAGACAATTAACAATGGGATAACTTAATATTACATACTACAGATGTGCAGTATGCTTGTACTAGTACAACATTTCTGTTTTTTTCTTTTGAGAAAGTTTACTGCATGTTCAATTTCTGGACAAGTTGCGATTGTCGGGATGAAATGAGAACCGGGATAGGGATTGGGTAGAAAATTGAATCAAGGGTTAAAGCATCTCCACTTGGCTATTCAGGACGTCAATTCGGACGCCGAATTTCTGTCTGGATACCGAAAATTGGCCCAGTCGCATATCCACGAACCTGTTTTCGGCCAGATTTAAGCCAATTTTGATCCGGACTATCCAGGTCGAACACAGGTTTCCGGGTACACCTTAGAAACACCGGACGCAGCGAACTCGGCGAAAAAAACTGCGCGTGGACCCACCGAGTCAACAACGAAAGCCGAGTCATCGTCATCCTTGGAACCACGCGGCGACCGTCGGACATTAACTGTTTGTCGCTTCGGCCACACGTCGCTGAATTGCGGCGCCACCACCGTCGCCTCGGCTCCCGCGACGGACCGACGGGCACTAACTTCCCGCTGTTTCCCCTTTTCCCACCCTCGGCTCTCGCCCTCGCCGCCAACCTCGGCATATATAAGATGTACCTCTCGCCGGAGAACCTCACACTCTCTCACAGCTTCCCCCAGCCCACCAACCCAAACTTCGGCGAACTCTTTCTCGCAGCTCACCTCCCCCAGCCATGGCCGAGCGGTACCCAGGCTACGGTACGACGGCGAACGCGCGCACCCTCCAGGCGTGGGAGGCGCGCCTGCTCTACGAGGCCGGGTATATGGCGCCGCCGGACACGCGGAACCCTCCGGGGTGGAAGCTAAGAGCCGGCGACATCCCTATCCCGCCGGCACCGACTCCGGAGGAGCTCCCGTACGAGATCCAGGAGTTCATTGGCGCCATGGAAGACCCCTCCGCCGCCGAGTCGCCCGACAACCTCCTCTACTGGGAGGAGTTCTTCGCCGAACGCCGCGTCCAGGAGCTCGCCCGCCACGAAGGGCCGCCCAACGAGTCGCCGCCGAAGCGCAACAACTCGGCGAGTCGCCGGCGTTGGTGGAGTGCGCCAGGCCGCACGCCGAAGGCGGTGCTGGAGCACATCAACGCCGGGAACACGCCGCGTCAAGGCTTCCCGTGAACTCCCACGCCGGCGTCGAGGTCAGGGCGGCGTCCTCCGGCAAACTGGATGCCGAGGAGGATGGCCAACATGAGCTCCTCCTCCTCTGCCTCGGCATCCCACTCCTCGGGGCTCCGCGCTACTGCGCATGCCCACTGCGCCTTCGTCGGGGTTGCACCCAGTCAAGCGCGCGGCGGGCTCGCCTGTGCGCTCGCCGCCGCGCTCCCGCGGCATCGTCATCGGCGAGTCACACGCGACTGCGTCACCAACCGGCCACCTCCGTCTTCGGCGCCCGAAGATTGAAGGCTCGGTGCCGCCCGACGACAACGCCTTGAGGATGGCGTTGGAGTAGTCGCTCGGCGACGCAGCCGCCGTTGGTGGAGCCGTCATCGCCGGACATCCTGGAGTGGTCCAGGAAGGACTGGGAGGAGCATGAGCGACAACGCGTCCACTACCTACAGTAGCAGGCCAAGGATCAGGCGGCCCGGAGACGGGCGTTGTCCGGGCGCGAGCTCGCCTACCAGGACACCCCGCTCTACGTCCTCGACAACGACGAGGATGAAGGCTCATCCTACCAGCCGTGGAGGTGCGGCGACCCAGGCCAGGGGAGCTCCCGCCAGCACCAACCGCCGAACGACGACGACGACGACGGCGAGGATGATGGCCGCGCCGATCCCGGCTACACGGCGTTCTACTGCAACTTCGGCACGTAGAACGGCGAACGCCACGGTGGCGGCCTTTTTTAGTTTATTATGTACTAATTTAGTTTAAATTCGATATAATTCGTCTATATTCGTCCATCTTAATAAAATCGCCCCATTTTTAATAAAGTTTGGCCGAATTTGAAAACTCGGTCTGAGTATGAGAGTGAGAAACTAGAGTACCAGACATAAAATTTATTTCGTCCGACTGGATTGGCCCTAACGAGTGGAGATGCTGAATAAGACAAATCGAACACGAAGAGCAGCACAGTTCGTGATAGGAAGAAAAACGAAGTGTGAACGCTACAGTTTTATCAATTGTTCATACACCAATTCTTTACTGTTGTGTGCATTAAATCGCTCCGGCGGATCAGGCAAGCACACTCCGTCGACCGGCACAGGTATGAGATCCACGGCTGCGCCGCTGATTTCGCTCGCCGTGCTCCTGCTGTTGCTTTCACTGCAGCACGCCGTGGCAGCCAGTAGCACAGGCCTGCCCAACTGCACAACCAGCTGCGGCGACGTGAGCAGCGTGCCGTACCCGTTCGGCATCGGCGCCGGCTGCTACCACTCGCCGGGGTTCAACCTCACCTGCGACAGGACCCACGACCCGCCGCGCCTGCTCATCGGCGACGACGGTGCCTTCCACGTGGTGAACATCTCCCTCGCCAACGCCACCGTGCGCGCCGCCCGCATCGGCGGCATCAACATCACCTCCCTCGACGGCCTCGGCGGCGCCGCCGACGGGCGCGCCGCGTGGCGAGGCCTCGGCGGCGGCGGCGACGGCGGGCCGTACGCGCTGTCGGACGGCAGCAACGAGCTGGTGATCGTCAGGGGCTGCGACGTGCTCGCGCAGCTGACCGCGGGGGAAAGCGGAAGCGGCAACGTCACCATCAGCGGCTGCGCCTCCTTCTGCCCCGGGCTGGGCTCGGCGGGGCGTGACACGCTGTCCCTCAGCGACGGGCGGTGCACGGGCGTGGGCTGCTGCCAGATGCCCATCAGCATCGGCCGCTCCTCCTACGACGTGCAGTACAGGCGGCTGGACGTGAGCCGGCCGCCGGAGCATGACCCCCTCGGCCTGCCCCTTGTGCTCATCGCAATCATGAACATGAATTTTCCATGTATTCCAATTTCTTGTTCGATCTGTAGGCAATCATGAACATGATTAAAAAAATTATGCGGATAGTTCTTGTTCAGTCCGTAGTTCATACCGTCTCTTCAGGTTGTATACAATCAAAGAAATCTTAATTGGTAGTGGGAATCATATTTCTGAACTTTGGCTTGTCAGTTCTCCTCTGTGATTTGCACAACTGGTTTCTCATCTTGTGACTTGTCTGCTATGTGTTGCCCGTCAGTTAAGTGGATTACATGATTGTTGTATTTTTGCTTCTTGTGCTAATCATTCTGCAGGTGTGACGTCAAATGCTCTTTTTTTGAGAAATAAAATCCAGAGATTCTGGAACTGACCGATCAGCAGTGAAACATCAAATGAAAAAACATACTAGTACTAGTAGCAAAGATTGTTCACTTTTTGAGTGATGAACTCTCTTTTCTGAACTCAACAATCAGTTTTTTCAACCTACTACTACTCTCTTGTTAGCTCTCAGTATGCTGTTAAATCTCACCTTGGCTGCTACGTTTTGTTAGCCCAGCGGTATCATTATCTTTTGTACCTATGTCATTTTGTTTGCCCAACTATATATGCTCACCAAGAAACAAAATGTGTGCGTTGCAAATAGGGAAAACAAGAGTACATTCGAAATGGTATTTCTAATTTCTCCATACACAGAGGTTCACCATAAAGTATTTTCTGGATGCTTTTCCCTTAAGTGGTGCTATATTTGATTTTGAGAGAAAATCCCTTTTCTTGTTCCAATGGAGTTCATAAACCTTTTAGCAATTCAGTTGAAACAAATACAAATTTTGCTAGCTTCCTAGTTACAAATACTAAATAAAAATGTTGGCCTAGGCCCTAGAACTTTAAGAACAAAAGCAATTGTTAAGGGCGCTTACAGTGAACATGCAATATTAATAAGAAGCATTTAGAATATTCAGTCGATGTGTTTATATATTTAAAAAGATACTCCCTCCGTTGTACTAAATCAGTGACACTTATTATGGATCGGAGGGAGTACTAATTTCCTATTTTGGATCGGACTTGCATTTGGCTCTGGTTCCATTCATTCCTATTTTTTTTTTCAGTCGGACAACTTAAGGATTCTATTCCTTTTCTACATCGTAATACTTGGAATTTTACAATACTCAGACTAAATGTGAAATATCCACCATGCTTTATAACTTATTTGCAAGATTACTGTTCTTTCGACTTATTGCTACATTAAATCTTAGCAATATGTTAACTTTTTCATTAAGTTAAAGTATAGTTTGCTGCATTTGACTTCAGGTTTAAGCGTTGGTATAGGGGTTAGTAGTGGCGTGGGCCTTATACTTCTGTCTATCCTCATATTCCTCCTCGCTCGCAAGCATAAGCATCGTAAGGCTAAGAAGTTGAGAAAACGGTTCTTTCAACTGAATCGTGGACAGCTATTACAACAACTGGTAGCTCAAAGGGCAGACATCGCTGAGAGGATGATCATACCCCTAGAGGAGCTCGAGAAAGCAACGAACAACTTTGATAAAGCTTGTGAGCTTGGTGGTGGAGGGCATGACACCGTGTACAAAGGGATTTTGTCCGACCTCCACGTTGTAGCCATCAAGAGGTCAAATATTGCAGTGAAAAGAGAAATTGATGAATTCATAAATGAGGTCGCTATACTTTCTCAAATAAATCACAGAAATGTGGTGAAGCTTTTTGGTTGTTGCCTTGAGACAGAAGTTCCACTGCTCGTCTACGAGTTTATTCCAAATGGAACACTTTACGACCATCTTCATGTCACAGGACCAAGATCATTGCCATGGCAGGATAGGTTGAGGATCGCAATTGAGATGGCCAGAGCTATTGCCTATCTTCACTCAGCTGTGTCAGTCCCCATAATCCATAGAGATATCAAGTCCACCAATGTACTTCTTGATGACACTCTAACATCGAAGGTTGCAGACTTTGGAGCTTCAAGGCACATTCCAGTTGACCGATCAGCTGGCATAACCACAAAAGTGCAAGGAACTATTGGATACATGGATCCTACCTACTATTACACAAGGCGACTTACAGAAAAGAGCGATGTCTATAGTTTTGGGGTTATTCTTGTAGAACTGCTTACTAGAAAGAAACCATTTTCGTATATATCCTCGGAAGATGAAGGCTTGGTAGCACATTTTGCCACTTTGCTTGTAAAAGGAAGTTTGACAGACATATTAGACCCACAACTTATTGAGGAGGGGGCAAAGATATTGAAGAAGTGGCTGCATTAGCTGCGACATGCATAACACTAACAGAAGAAGATCGGCCTACAATGAGACAAGTAGAGATGGCGCTTGAGAGCATTCAAGCATCTGAAGGCCATGTTGCTGCGATTCAGAAATCTGAGAAGAATATTATTGGACAGAATCTGCCAATGACCCAAGGAGCAAGAAAGAAGCAAGAGGTTACTCGGATATATAGTTTGGAGGAAGAGTTCATGTTATCTGCAAGGTACCCTCGATAGTTTTGGTTACCTTTTGCAGGCTTAACATAACTATCTTCTTGGTATTTATTCTTGTACTAACCAAAACCTCAGTTTTGTCCTTGAAATGTAATAGTGTATTTCGACTTTGTGCAGTCTAAGTGACATAGCATTGTTGTTTAAGAATATTGAGAACTCAGAACACATTCTTCAGAAATGAGTATTAGATCATTGCACTTTCATTTGTTATCTATTTTTGTTGTGCATGTGGCAAAAATCATTTGATGACATAGTACATTTGATGCGCAAGTAAAGCGTTATGGGAGAAGACCTAGTTCATCCACGGTAAACAGGAAGATATTCCCATTTTTTAATAAATTGTACACATACGGCCATATGGCAAAGAAAGACCTTCCGAATCTGATTAGTCGAACCAAGGATAACATGCAATAAATATTTATTTGTCTCTAGGGCGCAGTCCCAACACATGCAACTTCACACACTCCGCAATGTATGAGAACAACTGTTCCCATCCTAAACTAGCGTCGAAAGTATCGCTTAAGATACGCTAGATTCTCAATAAAGTAATTGAACATCAACTGGATTCGGTCGTTTGTTCTTGTGCAATGCTAAAATCATAGCATTGTATTCATCTTCCTCCATATCAAAATCCACCAAACAAATCCATCTACAAGACAATCTAATATTTGTTGCAAACTACTACTACATCGCAACAAAAAAATTCATAAAACATATGCTAGAGAACAATAGCAAAATACCCGCGGTGATCCAGCATACCACTGCATGTGTAGTATACTATAGTCGTTGACATGACATCCACAGAACACCGTTCCGTAAATATCACATCCCTGAGAGTGGTACAACAGAAACATTGTGGGTCCATATTACAAACATACACACTTCATTATTATTACATTACCAGAAGTTTGGAACTTTAAGTGAATCAAACTTACAAACCACACTTAAACAGTTTGAGCGGAAGATTTAAAGTTTCAAACTCATACTCCAAATTAAGCTCAACAACTTATTATATAAGGTTTATGCTGCTCGGCTCAATTGGACTACTAATAACTAAGGCAACTACTCGGACTCGTTGCCCTCCACTCCATAGCGTATCTCATAATCCACCCCTTCCACTCCTCCAGATAGATCTGTCTCCTCGTAGTAGACATCCTCTTGCCCTTCGGCTGCATACATTGAAGTGTCTTCTGACTCCTCAGAGTCTAAGCAGGGGATCAAAGGAAAGAGTGAGTAACAGCGTTACCCAACAAGTTCATTATATGCAAGGTAGAAATTTTTATGCGCTATCTACCACCTCGTACTATTAGTCCGTGGGACTATGCAGCTTCCATAAACATTTCTTCAAAGATTGATTTTATTATCAAAAACTATGCCCATCAGCCTTCACAAGTTGACCAGAACTTCATGGAGTTCCTTTCCTGCCGTGTTCGCAGTTCCTTTCCGAAACAGGGAGTAACAAGTTATAGTTCTTACATTCTGCAGAGGTGCATTGCTTTACACATGAGAGATAAACTCCTTGTTGCACAACCAGACGTACTTTCCCGTCCATAATTCCGTGATGTGGGCCTAGTAGGTAATCCAAGCCAATCACTGTTTCTCTCCGCGACCCCATATGGCTGCACGATCCTTCGGGCCAAGCTACTTCTCCGTTAAGCCCCCTATCGGGCAAACTACAACCCTGATGAGTTTTCGAAGATTCTATGAGCCGGTTATGCCCTGTCAAGCTCCATAAAGGTCTGACTATACCTCCGGCAGCCGCTCATAGATAATCTAGACACCAAAATCGTGGGGCCTAAGGGTACCCATCCATATGTTGGATCCGCACAAGGAATCACAGCGTCACGTTAAGATTATCTTGCCTACATATGAAAGGAATAAGATCCAGCTGACTTTTTCGTCCCATTCCAAATCTCATGATTAACGCATAATATATGGCGCTAGAATCACTGATGTCATGGGTTATTAATTCTTTTGTGATGAATCCCATTGCAATTGGAAACCTAAGTTCCACTGCTCATATCAACTTTACCATCACTTAGGATGATAAATTCATCTTATTTGTTTGGAAAAATAATATTTTCTTTCTTTAGAACATAGATGATAACACATAATTTTGCAATTACTTTGATAAAGACTCCTCAAAGGACATGAGCAAGTGATGAACTTGCCTTGTGATTGCAAGGTAGTGAAGTCGGATGCTTGCACTCGACCTTGAGCTTCTATTTTTACAAAACACCATTATTGCCTGGTAAGGACAATATTTAAAGAAGAAAAATGAATATGCATAGTAAAGCAATGCATCATTTATTATTTATCTTCTTTGTGTGTTTTACCTATTACATTAATTTCTTAAATTTCTTTATGCAATAAAGCAATTTGTTTAAAGGATAATTCTTATTATTTTGGAAATATTATATTTAATATTTTTGTAATACAATATATTAGTAGAAGACTTTCAAACTGATTTTTATTTTTTTAACTCCTATTATTATTTTCTTAATATTTATTTAAGAATAAGTGTTTTAATTTATAAGATATTATTTTGCTACCTTAAATAGCAATCTAGTATTTTTATAAAATACTACACTAATTAAGAATGATAGAAGTAAATTTTTATTTATTTTTAGGTATTTTATTTATTTTTTAAAACTCCATAAGGAATACATATAATAAAATCTTTAACCTAAATTTATTCTATTAAAAATATAATTCTTAATTTTATTGGTTAGTTTATATTTTTAAGAACCGATAAATATATTATTTTTATTTTTAGGAATTTTATTTTATTTCCTAGGACTTATTAAGTCCTAGGGGCATTTTGGACATTTATTAAATTATTTTAGATTTTCTATTTGAAATATGGACCTAGCCCATTGCGTTGGAGATATGCCCAAGAGGCAATAATAAAGTGGTTATTATTATATCTTCATGTTTATGATAAATGTTTACATCCCATGCTATAATTGTATTAACCGGAAACATTAGTACTTGTGTGTTTTGTAAACATAAAAGAGTCACTAGTAAAGCATCTTGTTAGACTAGCTTGTTGATTAATATATGATCATGGTTTCCTGATCATGAACATTAGATGTTATTAATAACAAGGTCATATCATTAGAATAATGATGTGATGGACACACTCCTATAGTTAAGCGTAGCATAATATCAAGTCATTCAATAGTTTGTTTGCTATAATCTTTCAAATACATAGTAACCTAAATCCTTCGACCATGATATCATGTTAATCACCATCACCTGATGGATGCTTTGATGATATAAAACACCAGTTCGTAACTGGGTGGTTATAAAGGTGGCATTGAGTATTCTGAAAGTATGCGTTGAGGCACATGGATCCAGAGTGGGATTTGTCCATCCATATGACATATAGATATACTTGTTGGAGATATGCCCTAGAGGAAATAATAAAAGTAGTTATTATTATATCTTTGTGTTTATGATAAATGTTTACATTCATGCTATAATTGTATTAATCGGAAACATTAATACTTGTGTGATTTGTAAACTTATTAGAGTCCCTAGTAAAGCCTCTTTATAATACTACCTTGTTGGTTGATAGATGATCATGGTTTCCTGATCATGAACATTGAGATGTTGTTAACAACAAGATCATATCATTAGGAGAACTGTGTGATGGACATACTCCTATAGATAAGCGTAGCATAAAGATCAAGTCATTTCAATAGTTCGTTTGCTATAATCTTTCAGATACATAGTAACCTAATTCCTTCGACAATGAGATCATGCTAATCACCATCACCATATGGATTCTTTGATGACATCAAACACCACTTCGTAACATGGTGGTTATAAAGGTGGCATTGAGTGTTTGGAAAGTATGTGTTGAGGCACATGGATCAAGAGTGGGATTTGTCCATCCATATGACAGATATATATACTCTGGGCCCTCTTGGTGGAATGTCCTCCAATTAGCTTGCAAGCATTTGACTAGCTCACGAGGGATCACATATCAGAGGAACAAGTAAAGAGTACTTATCGGTAATGAGGTTGAACTAGGTATGCAGAGATACAGGCGATCAAACCTCGGATAAGTAAAATATCATGAGACAAAGGGAAATTGGTATCGTATGTAAATGGTTCATTTGATCGCAAAGTAATCGTAGAAATATGTGGGATCCATATGAATTTCCAGATTCCTCTATTGGTTATTGACCGGAGAAGAGTCTTGGTCATGTCTGCATAATTCACGAACCGTAGGGAGACACACTTAAGGATTTGATGTTGTTTAGTAGATATGGAATGTGAGTAAGAAGAATGAATGTTGTTCGGAGTCTCGGATGGTATCCGGGATATCACGAGGAGACCCGTAATGGTCCAAAGAATAAGATTCATATAAGGGAAGTCCAATTCCAGAGTTCGGGAATGATTCCGGTATTTTCACCGGAATGATCTAGAAGGGTCTAGAAGGTTCACCGAACCGGAAGGGGAAGGGTACATGAATCTGTCATGACTAAGTGGAATGATTGCATCATGTCCTAGGTCACTTGGCTGTGCATTTTTAAAAAAATTAAATTCCAAAACTGAAAGTCAAAAGGCAAGTTTGAATAGTCAAACTGGGACAATGGTTCCTGGTGGAGGGAGGAGAGGAAACCTCCTCTCCCTCCACCGTGCACGCCAAGGAGAGGGAGTTGGGGGAGGATACGTCCTCCCTCTCCCCTAGCTGCCCCTCCCTCTCATAAATAGAGGGGAGGGGCTGCCCCAAAGATCTACACCACAACGACCCCAACCCCACTAGCCGCCGCCGTGCCACCGTCGCCGCCCTAGCCACCACCGGCCCACCTACTCCTCTCCGGCCTCTTAACCCTAGTCATCGGGGAACCCCTCTACTCCATTCTACCTGCTCCGTCTTAAGGCAAAGCCCCGCGGGATCTCCCCTCTAATCTCCGACACCACGCCGTTGTGCTGCCAGAATCGCGAGGAGAGAGATACCACCTCCGCTGCCTGCTGGAACAATGGAGAGTAAGGTCTTCATCGAGTACTAAACGTGTGACCGACTGTGGGGGTGCTGCGGGAACACAGCGCCAGAAGGATCGTCTACACAATCTTGAGATCGCAAGTGAACGACTACATCACCCACGAGAAATTGCTCTTGTTAACCGCTTTGGAATCTTCGAGGGTGAGTACTCTATCGACTCGTTGCTACAATCTAGTAGATAGATCTTGGATTGTGTGTGTGTTCATGTGGTAGAGTTTTTTTATTTTCAATGCTACGAACCCCTACAATACTCTAGGCCCTCTCGCTGGAATGGTATCCAATTGGCTTGCAAGCATGTGACTAGATCACAAGGTATCACATATCACGGAACGAGTAAAGAGTACTTATCGGTAACGAGGCTGAACTAGGTATGCAGAGATATCAACGATCAAACCTCAGATAAGTAAAGTATCACGAGACAAAGGGAAATTGGTATCATATGTAAATGGTTCATTCGATCATGAATTCATCATAGAAATATGTGGGAACCATATGGTTATTGATCGAAGAAGTGTCTCGGTCATGTCTGCATAATTCACGAACTGTAGGGAGACACACTTAAGGATTCAATGTTGTTTAGTAAATATGGAATGTGAGTAGGAGACTGAATATTGTTCGAAGTCTCACATTGGATCCGGGACATAACGAGGAGATCCAGAACGGTCTGTAGAATAAGGTTCATATAAGGAAATTCATTTTCCGGGGTTCGGAAATGTTTTCGGTGTTTTCATTGAAAGCTTCTAGAAGGGTCTAGAAGGTCCACAACCCCGAAGAGGGAAGGGTACATGAATGTGTCGTACCAATGTGGAATGGTTGCATCATGTCCTATGTCACTTGGCTAGGCAAAGGGAAGTGAAATAATCAAATTCTAGTTTAATAGTCAAACTCCAATTTGAAAAGTCAAATCCCAACATGAAAGTCAAACCAAGTGGAGGGAGAGGAGGAAACCTAGTGGAGGAAGGTTTCACCTCCCTCCCTTGCCGCCGTCCAAGGAAGAGGAGTTGGGGGAGGACTCCCCTCCCCCTTGCCGTCTCTCCCTCCCATAAAATGAGGGGTAGGGGCACCCCCTTGCCCTTCACCCAAACCCTAGGCCGATGCCCCCTCTAAACCGCCGTCGCCCTAGAGGTCCTCTAAACCGCCGCCGCCTAGACCTGCCCTAGCCTCCGGCCACCTCCACCCCTTGGCCTTTAAACCCTAGTTGCCAAGGCCTCTCTACTCCACCATGCCGCTCCGGCTTAGGCAAAGCCCCGTGGGATCTACTCCTCCGTTTCACCACCACACCGTCGTGCTGCTAGAATCGAGAGGATATATACAACCTATGCTGCCTGCTAGAACAAGGGAGAGGAAGGTCTTCATCGAGTACCGAACGTGTGACCGGTTGTGGGAGAGATGCCGGAATGTGGCACCGGAAGGATTGTCTACACGATCTTGAGATCGGCAAGTGATCGACTACATCAACAACGAGAATCTGATCTTGTTAAACGCTTTGGATCTACGAGGGTTAGTACTCTATCAACTCATTGCACCGATCTCGTAGATTACATCTTGGCTTGTGTTCATGAGATAGAATTTTTTTGTTTTCCATGCTATGAACCCCTACAGTGGTATCAGAGCCGTGTCTATGCGTAGATCTGTTGCACGAGTAGAACACAATGGTTATTATGGGCATTGATGCTTTTGTTGTTGATTACTTTTTGTATACTTTGCATCTTGCGGGATGGTAGAATGAAGCGGACTGGGCTAACCTTACATGACATCGTTCATGAGACTTGCTCCACTCTCAACATGCAACTTGTATTGCATAAGTGGATTTGCAGGTGTCTATCTCTCCCACCATAGTGAAGATTCAATTTACGACGGGCACTTGATAAGACTTGTATGAAAGTTTTGGTTCATGTTTGTAAGTTAGAACAGTTCTTATGCGAAATCCCCAGCCACGTAAAACATGCAAGGAAAAATTAGAGGCATTTAACTTGTTTTCGCAAGGCTTGTGTTTTGATGTGATATGGCCATGATTGTGATTATATATGATGTATGCAATGATCCTTATTGTAAGTTGGCAACCGGCAGGAGCCTTATCGTTGTCTTTGAATTTCGTTTAAGACCTGCGTGCCTATTATTCAAAGTAGTTGTAATAGTTGATGCTGGTGGACGAAAACCATGGAGCAGCGCCATTGACCTTGACGCCACGCCGGTGATGATGGAGATCATGTTCGTGCTTGGAGATGGAGATCAAAGGCATAAGAAGAAAGGTCATATCATATCACATATTATGAATTGCATGTGATGTTAATCCTTTTTATGCATCTTGTATTGCTTAGATCACGACAGTAGCATTATAATATGATCCCTCTCTCTAAAATATCAAGTAATAAAGTGTTCGTCCTTAGTAGCCACTGTTTCTAAGACTCGTCGTTTCGAAGCATCACAGGATGATCGGGTGTGATAGATTCTACGTGTGCATACAACGGGTGCAAGCCAGATTTGCACATGTGGATATTGAGGTTAACCTTGATGAGCCTAGCATGTACAAACATGTTATCGGAACACGGAATACCGAAAGGTAAATCATGAGTCATATAGATGATATGATGAACATGTTGATTATTCGCCTTTGAAGCTACATCATCTCTCGTGATGATCGGACTTGGTATTGTGGATTTGGTTCGTGTAATCACCAAAGCAACTCGAGGGATGTGATACGTCGGAAACGTATCTATAATTTTTTATGCTCCATGCTTATTTTGTATCTACTTTGTTTTGCTTTGTCTACACTTTGAGGTGTTTTTATATATTTTATGGAAATAACCTATTAACAAGTTGCCACAGTGCCAGTTGCCTGTTTTCTTCTGTTTTTGGTTCCAGAAAGACAGAAAATCAATATTCTCGGAATTGGACGGGACAAAAGCCAAAGTCATTATTTTTCCTGGAGCAACACGGAACCACGAAGCAGAGTCGGAGGGGGGCCACAAGGTGGTTGCACCGCCTAGGTGCGGGCAAGCCCTGGAGGCGCCTGGAGGGGGTGTGGCCCCCCTGGACCCCACCGACCTTGATTCCTGTGCCTATAAGAAGCCTACGACCCAAAAACCCTAGGGAATCCAGAAGAATTCCATGAAAACCTCTGTAGCGCCGCCGCCACCGAAAGGGAGATTCGGGGGACAGAAAGTCTCTGTTCCGGCACCCTGCCGGGACAGGGAAGTGCCCCCGAAGCCATCTCCATCAATCTCCGTAATCAAGTAGATCTATCTTGCTACTCAAGTGCTTCAATAGATCTCTGATCTCCCCATGTGTGTGAAAGTGACAGCGTGCACACCATGGTGGCACTTAGGTTTGAGTCTACATAAATACTCTTTGTGCTTTAATAGATCTATGCTTTTCCCCACGTGTGTGAAAGTGACAATGTGCATACCGTGTGTGGCACTTTGGCTAGATTGAATATTTGTTATGAGTTATATTTGGAGTTGGATGTCTCTATGAAATTGTGGTGTTTGTTGGAACCATCTAGCACTCAAGGTGACAGTGTGGGGTTATCTAGATTGGGGAAGGCCCTACCATGGATTAGAGTGTTCAACCGGAGAGTAGTTAAGAGTAGTATCATAAAGAGAAGATATTTATATGAGAGAGTGTTCACTAGTGAAGGTATGATCCCTAGGCCTTGTTTCTAAACATTGAAACACCGTTCACAACTAGATCTGTTACATGTTTGCTTGATTTAGTCTTTACCTCACTCACACACGTTACCCCATGTCAACAACAAGTCAGAAGCTATTTTCTGGCACCGTTACCACTTGTATTTCACTATCTCTTTGCCGAACTAGTGCACCTATACACCTGACAAGTGTATTGGGTGTGTTGGGGAGAGAAGACACTTATTGTATCTTGATTGCAGGATTACTTGAGAGGGAATACCTTTGACCACTTCCTCCCTGAGTTCGATAAATCTTAGGTAATCCACTTAAGGGAAACTTTCTGCTGTTCTACAAACCGTTGCACTTGGAGGCCCAACAACTGTCTACAAGAATAGAAGTGCATAGACATCAAGATCTTTTATGGCGCCGTTGCCGGGGAGGTAAGGTAAAAGTTAATCACACCCTCCGGTGTGAGTGCTCGAAGTTATTTCCTTTAGATTCTGCAATTGTGTCTTTTTGTTTATTGTTTTCACTAGTAAGGCTTAATGGAAAACAACAAAAAAATTAGAGAGCTTTATAGCATTTATCTTGAGCTAGGACATGAAGTGTTTGAAGAGAAAATTAAAAAACCTATGGAACTTTATTTGCATGCTAATAGCAATGCTATTAGTGGACACCATTGTTGCTAATGCTATGGAAAAGTCTAAGCTTGGGGAAGCTAGTTTTTATGAAAATGATCTTTTTAGTTCCCCAGCTTTGGAAGATAGCTATTCTATTGCTTATGATGATACCAAACCTCCAATATTTGATGATTACAATGATGAATATGATATTTTCAGCCCACCTACTATTGAGGAGAAAGTTAATTATGATTACAATATGCCTCCTATATTTTATGATTATGGTGATGAGAATAATAATGATAGCTATTTTGTTGAATTTGCTCCCACTACAAAGAATGACAATGCTTATGTGGAGAGTAATAATTATTTTATGCATGTGGCTCATGAGAAGAATGTTTTATGTGATAGTTATTGTTAATTTTGTTCATGATGCTACTGAAAGTTATTATGAGAGAGGGAAACATGGTCTTATGTATCTCAACAATATTAAGTTTCCCCTCTTTATGTTGAAAGTCTTGAAGTTGCACTTGTCTTGCTTCCCTATGCTTGTTGCTTTGTGCTTTCATGACTTGTTTCTTTACAAGATTCCTATGCATAGGAAGTGGGTTAGACTTAAATGTGTTTTGAATTTGCTTCTTGATGCTCTCTTTTAAATCAATTCATATTTTTTATGTGAGCATCTTTGAAACTATCATGCCTAACTTAAAGGCATTAAAGAAAAGTACTTGTTGGGAGATAACCCAAGAGTTTTCTTGAGTCTTGGAAGTTATTACTTATGTAATGACCTCTCCTTATCCTTTTTGTTTGCTTTTTGTGCCAAGAATGACCTCTAATGATAGGGAAGTAAGATTTGGGGAGTTGCTGTCCCGAAATAGATTTCTATCCTCCACCATAAAAATTCATGAGGAGTCTCTGTAAGTCCGATTGAGCTGAAAATTTAAGAATAAATCCCCCAGTATGTTAGCTAACTTTCATTAGTTCAACACTTTTTGATTTGAGGAACATAAGATCTTCGAAAAAAATCGGTTTCTACCTGCTGGTCTGTTTTGACAGATTTCTGCCATTATTTGCATTTGCTTCTTATTGATTCCTTTTTGAGTTATCTTTAGGTGAATTGAGATTTTTGAAGGAGTTACTACAGTAGCTTGTGTTTTTATTGAAAAGCCTGGCTGTTCCAAAGCTTTGCGAGAGGTCTAATATCTTTTGAATACACTGATGTTGCTAATGAAGATTGTGTGAAGTTTTGTATGAAGAAAATTTTTTAGGTGTAGAGAGAGAATGATGTAATGAGATAAAGAATGGACAAAAGCTCAAGCTTGGGGATGCCACCCTGGTGTATCCCCAAGAAATATCCAAGAGGTACAAGCGTCAAAGCTTGGGGATGCCTAAGGCATCCCCTTCTTCATCAATAAAAATCTCAGGTCTTTCTAGATACTTCGTTTTTATTGTTTCATGCATAGTTGTGTTGTTCTTGGAGCGTCTTAGTTTTGGTTTTTGGTTTTTGTTTGCTTAGTTTTCTTGAATAAAGTTGGTTGGTTACACCACACTTCTTTTGGAGAGAGACACACTCTGTTTTCATTGCCTAGAACACTCTAGTTTTCACTCTTATTGTTCTGTGAGTGTTCTCTTTTGCTAGCATTGTGTTTAGCCGTAGTTTTCTTATGCTTTCAGCTTAGAACTTTTTAGTTCTTCTTTGTGGATTTGTGAGACAAGATCACTGATCTTTAATGATTATTATCTTTGTGAGTTCTTTCAAATAAGTCGATTGGTGTTGGAAATGAGTAGGAAGCTTCATGCTTAAGTGGTACAAAAGGGAGCTTGCATTGACTGTGACTTAGACTTTAGCATGACATGCTAGGTGTTGTTTTGACCTTATGCTTAGTGATTATTGTTGTAGCATGTCTTGTTCCAAACAATTGGGATTTCTTAGTGTGCCTTGAAATAATTATGCGTTGTTTTAGCATGCAAAAGCATAGTATTGTGGTATTCTCCTTTGATGCTTTGCTTGGGTTGACTTGGCACATGCTCACACCATGTTATGACTATGACAAGTCACCATTAGACTCTATGATCATTTAGTCCTTGACTTGTAGTACCACTCTTTACTTTGATTAGTATGCTTTCTTGCACTGCATGATTATGGCCATTATGCTCTCTTATTTGGTTGCTCCCAGTCTTTTGCTAGCCTCCACTTGTATGAGTAAGGTCTACTCATGCTTCCAACTCCCAAGAAACCAAGTTATTCCAAAGTGTCTACTATAAACTCCTATGCATGGTGTGTTACACCATTCCAAGTATATTCTTGTTTTCACCTATCTTCCAATTAAAAACTATTTTCTTATGTGAAAACTTAGTGATTAAAGCCCTCACAAACTTGATGGCACACTTTATGTTATTTGACCCTAATAAACTTGAAACATAGTGTCTTCTATGTTGTATATGCTTGCACTTATACGTTGGAATTAGCAGAACCATGCTGTCATGGGTAACGTTTTCAACATTGCACTTGTACTTTGTACTCAGTTGATATCATGCTCTTTTGTCTATGGATGTCACCGGTGTGAAATAAAAAGGGAACTTGTAAGTCCATGGAGTTTGTATTCTGTGTTAGAGAAATGCCTGGGCCACTAGCCTAAGCCATGCCTAATCATGGTGGAAACTTGCAGCATCACCATAGTGACATCTATGAAGCATTCTTCTTATAAAAAAAGAGACACATTGAGAAAAGAGGAAAGAGATAAAAAAGCACCATCTTCCTATGGTAAATAAGAAGATTGCTGAGATGCTCATTGTCTGCTTGCCTTGTCATTTTGGTTATGGGATAGATCCTGTACCATGTGCAAGGGGTACCCCGTTGGCGGTTCTCTATGATATGCAAATACTTACAATGATAAGAACTTGCAGGTGACTGAAGTTGAGTAGCATGAGGTGTGGCCCTCATATTAAAGGGACTTGAGATTGCCAACTTATACTTCGTCAAACATATACTCCATCTTTGTTCACTTTAACCTTAATCACTTCAAGATGCTTATGATAGGGGCAATGAGGGCTGAAAGCTAACAAGTACCATAATTTTTGGAAGCTATTTTTGAAACTTGAAATCCTTGCTTCCTTTATAAAAGGCTTTTCTTCCACCATTATTTGAGTCTCCACCTTCTACCTTTAGGCACCATTAAGAGAGCATAGTTGTCATTCTGTGTGCAGTGTTCCAAAGCTTATTGATTGATGCATATTGTGATATTACTGGCTCTTGTGCTACTTGTTTCTAGTCACCCTTGTGAACTTTGAAGGTGTCCTATGCATCTATTTGCTACTCTATGAGGGACAAGTTGATTGCCACTATGCCATGTTTCTATATGTGAAACAAACAAACATTTTTCAATGCATGTTATTCATGATCTTTGTTTGTAGCCTTTCATGTTGCATGCATAGTTACTTTATCTTATGTTAGAACTCCATCTTTCATGCTCATTTTTAGAGTTCTTTGATCACAACTTTCAATGCTTGCAAATGGTTTGATCTTGGTTTTGATGGTGCATGTCACCTCAAAAATTATTCTTTTATCACTTACCTACTCGAGGACGAGAAGGAGTTAAGCTTGGGGATGCTTGATACGTCGGAAACATATCTATAATTTTTTATGCTCCATGCTTGTTTTGTATCTACTTTGCTTTGTCTACACTTTGAGGTGTTTTTATATCTTTTCTGGAACTAACCTATTAACAAGTTGCCACAGTGCCAGTTGCCTGTTTTCTTATGTTTTTGGTTCCAGAAAGGCAGAAAATCAATATTCTCATAATTGGACGGGACAAAAGCCAAAGTCATTATTTTCCCGGAGCAACACGGAACCACGAACCAGAGCCGGAGGGGGGCCACAGCGTGGCTGCACCCCTAGGAGCGGGCAAGCCCTGGAGGCGCCTGGAGGGGGTGTGGGCCCCCTGGAACCCCACCTACCTTGATTCCTGCGCCTATAAGAAGCCTCCGACCCAAAAACCCTAGGGAATCCAGAAGAAATCCACGAAAACCTCCGTAGCGCCGCCGCCACCGAAAGGGAGATTCGGGGGACAAAAAGCCTCTATTCCAGCACCCTGTCGGGATGGGGAAGTGCCCCCGGATCCATATCCATCGATCTCCATAGCCATATTCATCATCGTTGCTGATTCCCATGATGAGGAGGGAGTAGTTCTTCCTCGAGGCTAAGGTCTCTACCGGTAGCTATGTGTTCATATCTCTCTCTATGCATGATCATGTTGTGGTCACGAGCTTTGTAATCAAGTAGATCTATCTTGCTACTCAAGTGCTTCAATAGATCTCTGCTCTCCCCATGTGTGTGAAAGTGACAGCGTGCACACCATGGTGGCACTTAGGTTTGAGTCTACATAAATACTCTTTGTGCTTTAATAGATCTATGCTTTTCCCCATGTGTGTGAAAGTGACAGCGTGCATACCGTGTGTGGCACTTTGGCTAGATTGAATATTTGTTATGAGTTATATTTGGAGTTGGATGTCTCTATGAAATTTTGGTGTTTGTTGGAACCATCTAGCGCTCAAGGTGACAGTGTGGGGTTATCTAGATTGGGGAAGGCCCTACCATGGATTAGAGTGTTCAACCGAAGAGTAGTTAAGAGTAGTATCATAAAGAGAAGATATTTATATGAGAGAGTGTTCACTAGTGAAAGTATGATCCCTAGTCCTTGTTTCTAAACATTGAAACACCGTTCACAACTAGATCTGTTACATGTTTGCTTGCTTTAGTCTTTACCTCACTCACACACGTTACCCCATGTCAACAGAAGCTATTTTCTAGCACCGTTACCACTTGTATTTCACTATCTCTTCGCCGAACTAGTGCACCTATACACTTGACAAGTGTATTGGGTGTGTTGAGGACACAAGAGACTTCTTGTATCTTGATTGTAGGATTGCTTGAGAGGGAATACCTTTGACCACTTCCTCCCTGAGTTCGATAAACCTTGGGTAATCCACTTAAGGTAAACTTGTTGCTGTTCTACAAACCTCTGCACTTGGAGGCCCAACAACTGTCTACAAGAATAGAAGTGCGTAGAAATCAGGATGCTGTTTTGAGTGAGAGTTCAAAAATTAATATGATTAAAGTTGAACACAATTTATCATAAATTAAATCAAAGTGAATTTGTATAGTTGTTGTAGTTATTGGCATCTGTTTACCACCTTACGCTTAGTTATAATTGAGATAATAGAACTATAGAATTCTGGATAGTAACTTTACGAACTGGTATTGTATTGTTTTAAGTGTTAATCTAAAGTTTAAAAGTCCTACTGTAAACTTTCAGTAGATTCTGTTTACTCCGTGAAGTTTAATAATTAGTATTAAATCAAGCTTAACAATTCCAGCGTTAGTATCTAAGTATCATGTTTGTATCCATGATTCTTGATATTCAAAAGATTGTTTTAATATCAAGATTATCTAGGAGCTGAAAAAATTGTTTCAGAAACCATCATGTGTGGAAGATATTGCGATATTTGAAACGATGCTTTGGTTGCAACATGATAGAGTATAATATTGTAAAATTTATGTTCTCATATTTGATGAGAATTTATAAAAGGTTGGAATTTTCCAGCATAAGTATATAGATGATATACATGTTATGGTTGTATTCTTTTCTTGTTAAACAATGTGGTTCTTGGATATTGAATATCGAATTTGTTGGTATGAAATGTCATTAAAAACAACACAATCCATGAACTACAGTGGCCTAAGTAACTAGCAAGAGAATATGTGATGATGTTAATAAAAAACAAATAAAGTGTTGTTATGTTTTTGTTGACATCAAAGTTTGCCTTCAAGATTTGTTTTAATCAGATATTATGAGAACAAAAGGTTGTTCAAATAATTTTTGTATTCCATAATAGATGGATGATATACAATTCTAGTTGGAAGAAATCACATCCATAAAACTAATGCTAAAAATGTCGAAAGACAAATGATTGAAAAATCACTAAGGAAGTGACATGGCCGTTTAAATTATAATGGAAATAAAACATGAAGAAACTTCATGTTGATGGAATTTTGGAGCCTTTTGATTTTGATAAAATGATGCTTGTGAGACTTTCCTAGAGATAATTAAAACTTTGTTCAAAGGCCAAGAAGACCGAACGACTAACTTATTGGAATTTATACATATTGTTGTATGTATACCATTATGTGAAGTCGTGAGCAACGGATTTCAACTTCATATGCTTTCTATGAAAATTTGGGTGAATATATGTGTATATTTACTTAATAAGGAAGAAGTGTGAAATATTTGAAAATTTTCAAAGACTTTCAAGATGAAGTGGAAAATCATTGTAACAAGAATATAAATAATTTATGATAGGATCATAAAGGAAGATATTTGAGTTACAAGTTTAGCAAAACACCTAAGATTTGAGGAATTGTTCCATAGATTTGTGTTTCCCGAAAACACCATAGTAGTATGGAGTGTTCGAGATATGTAATGAAAGCTTGTTTGACATGGTAAGATCAAAGGTGTAATTTATAGAACTACCATTATATTTTAAAGATTAAAAGCTTTAGTGACTACCGCTTTTACATTGAAAAGAGCATCATCATGATTCATTGACTGCATATAAAGTTATGGTCTGAGATAAAACCCAAATTGTCCTTTCTCAAACTTTGGTATGCTAGGCATAAGTAAGATGTTTACAACCAAAGTCGGATGAGCATGTCTTTGTAAGTTATTTGGAATAATCGTTGGGTATTCTTCCATAACACTGAAGATAAAAGTGTTTGTCTCTTAGAACGTCATGTTTCTTTAGAAGGAATTTTTCGTAAAAGGTTAAGTGGGAGGACAATAGAACTTTGATAAAGTTATTGAACTTTAGCTATATGTGCGGAGTTGCGAAGCGCTGGAAAGTGTACCAGAGGCGGCAACAATGCTCATGGCTCACGTACCTCAAAGGTTGTGATAATGAACGTCTAAGTTCCTATTGAACCAAGTAGGTCAGATAAACAATCAAATACTAAGGTTTGAGAGTAAATCATTATTATTTGACAATGATGAACTGACTACATACAAAGAAGCAATGATGGGACCTAACTCTATCAAATGGCTTGAATCCATAAAATCCGTGATAGTTCCATACACGAGAAATCAAGCTTTGAACTTGGAAGACCCTCTAAAAAGGTGTAAAACCTTATAGTCATGTTTGGATCTATAAAGAAATAGACATGGATGTTTCACATCTATGAAATAGTTGACATGTCGGGAAAAAGTTCACGACAATGTTCAAGGGGTTGACTATGACAATATTTGATCTTTCATAGTGATATTTGGTATGGACGAATTAATGTAGCAACCGCTGCATATTACTTTATTATATGATAGTTTAATAAACAAAATAAGGTTATTATAATAGAATGGTTATCTAGGACATGTACACGACACGATCCAAAGGATTTTCTTAGTTCAAAGGATGATAAAAGAGCATGCAAACTTCAATGGTTGAAGTAAGCATCGCGGAGTTAGAATCTTCACGGTAATGAAACTGTTAAAAGGTTTAATATCATCAAAGACAATGAAGATGCTTGCATTTGCAAGAAATTAAGTGGGAGCTCTAAGACATAGTTCTAATACATTATATGAAATACATATTGTTTATTGGAAATAATGTATCTTTTATTAACACGTGTTAAGAATTTCATCTCGGTGAAAGACTTAGGCAAAACCCGAATATTTGGCATCAATTTCTATATGAATACATTGAGACGCTAATATGGTTATGCTGAGAGTACATAGATGAGATATTGAAATATCTCAATAAAGAAACTATAAGAAAGGTTCTTGTTGCACAGGAAGGATTGGATCAAGATTAAAGTGTATTAACACTTAGTGAGTAAAATCACAAGAATATTTTGATTAATCATGCCATGATATGTACACATTCAGATAGGTCCTATGCTCTAAATGTTATGAGCATATACCAGAATGACTCATGAAATGATCATTGGACGATAATAAGGATATTCTTATGATCTTTAGAAGAACTAAGAATATGTTATTTATGTAGAGGTGACAAATAGATAGATAGTTCATTGTGAAGTGTTGCATTTATGCTGATTTTGTCACAAGATACAAATTAAGTTTATCTCAATTTAAACTATGGGTGGCACAATGTAATGGAAAGTAAGTTTCATAACAGATTTGGATGAGTTCCAAAGTTAAGACATTGTGACAGATATTACAACAAAAGGCTAAGTATATGACTACCATTGTAGCAACAAAAGAGGGCATTTGTGTCAAGTAGTTTGTTATCAAACTAGGTGTAGTTCACAGTGGGATAATACTATGAAGATATATTGTACGACAATTGTATCAACATGTTTTAAACCCAAGGAACTAAAGGTCTCGACAAAGGACCAAATTTATGCAATGCCATCTCATTGAAGAATGAGTGATGCATAGAGACGCAAAGACATACAATTACACACGGACCTGAATATGTCAGATCCGGAGATTATTTGACCACTAGCAATCCTGTATATACAACACCAGAAAGCCATAGGTGTTGAATGCACAAAGTTCTACAAACTAGATTATTGACTCTAGTGCAAGTGGGAGAAGGTTGGAGATATTCCCCAGAGGCAATAATAAAGTGGTTATTATCATATCTTCATGTTTATGATAAATGTTCACATCCCATGCTATAATTGTATTAACCATAAATATTAATACTTGTGTGTTTTGTAAACATAAAAGAGTCCCTAGTAAAACCTCTTGTTAGATTAGCTTGTTGATTAATAGATGATCATGGTTTCCTAATCATGAACATTAGATGTTATTAACAACAAGATCATATCATTAGGAGAATAATGTGATGGACACACTCCTATAGTTAAGCATAGCATAAGATCAAGTCATTCAATAGTTCGTTTGCCATAAGCTTTCAAATACATAGTAACCTAAATCCTTCGACCATGAGATCATGGTAATCACCATCACCGGATGGATGCTTTGATGAAATCAAACACCACTTCATAACTGGGTGGTTATAAAGGTGGCACTAAGTATTATGAAAGTATGTGTTGAGGCACATGGATCAAGAGTGGGATTTTTTCATCCATATGACATATAGATATACTCTGGGCCCTCTTGGTGGAATGTCATCCAATTGTCTTGCAAGCATGTGACTAGCTCACAAGGATCACATATCACGGAACGAGTAAATATTACTTATCGGCGACGAGGTTGAACTAGGTATGCAGAGATACCGACGATCAAACCTAAGTAAAGTATCACGAGACAAAGGGAAATTGGTATCGTCTGTAAATGGTTCATTCGATCATGTAGTCATCATATAAATATGTGGGAGACATATGAATTTCTAGATTCCTCGTTTGGTTATTGATCGGAGAAGTGTCTCGATAATGTCTGCATAATTCACGAACCGTAGGGAGACACACTTAAGGATTCAATGTTGTTTAGTAGATATGGAATGTCAGTAGGAGAACGAATGTTGTTCGAAGTCTCGGATTGGATCCCGGACATCACGAGGATATCTGGAATGGTCTGGAGAATAGGATTCATATAAGGAAAGTCATTTTCTGGGGTTCGAAAATGTTTTCGATGTTTTCACCGGAAGCTTCTAGAAGGGTATAGAAGGTCCACCACCCCAGAGAGGGAAGGGTACATGAATGTGTCGTACCAATGTGGAATGGTTGCATCATGTACTATGTCACTTGGTTGGGCAAAGGGAAGTGAAATAATCAAAAATCTAGTTTGAATAGTCAAACTCCAATTTGAAAAGTCAAATCCCAACATTGAAAGTCAAACCAAGTGGGGGGAGAGGAGGAAACCAAGTGGAGGAAGGTTTCCCCTCCCTCCTTTGCCGCCGACCAAGGAAGAGGAGTTGGGGGAGGACTTCCCTTCCCCTTGCCGCCTCTCCCTCCCATAAAAGGAGGGGTAGGGGCGCTCCCTTGCCCTTCACCCAAACCCTAGGCCGGCTGCCCCCTCTAAACCATTGTCGCCCTAGAGCTCCTCTAAACCGCCGCCTAGCCCTGCCCTAGCCGCCGGCCACCTCCACCTCTTGGCCTCTAAACCCTAGTTGCCAAGGCCTTGCTACTCCACCATACTCACTCCGGCTTAGGCGAAGCCCTGCGGGATCTACTCCTCCATTTGACCACCACACTGTCGTGCTGCTGGAATCGAGAGGAGATCTACAACCTCCGCTGCCTGCTAGAACAAGGGAGAGGAAGATCCTCATCGAGTACCGAACGTGTGACCGACTGCGGGAGCGTTGCTGGAACGCGGCGCCGGAAGGATTGTCTACACGATCTTGAGATCGGAAAGTGATCGACTACATCAACCACGAGAATCCGATCTCGTTAAACACTTCGGATCTACGAGGGTTATATCAACTCGTTGCACCAATCTTGTAGATTAAATCTTGGCTTGTGTGTGTTCATGCGATAGATATTTTTTTGTTCTCCATGCTACGAACCCCTACACATTGGGCTGGCCCAGCCCTGACCCGGCCCATCTGGGCTGGTCAACCCACTCACTAGAGTGGTATTGGACCATGCCATCCCAGTACGCACCCCCTTATCTTATGCTCACTCATGTTCTTTCCTCTCTCGTTCTTGTCCCGCTGCGGCGTGGTGCTGCCGCCGCCGTTGACACTCGATTTCTAGCGATCCAAGCCTCTTCGGCCACCGCGGTGGTGCGTGTCGAGGTAGCTAATGCCGCTCCATCGATTGGTCCTGCTCGATTCGTCTCTAGACCTCTCTCCTGGCCAGACTGTCACCAACCCGAACCCTAGGGTTTGATGCTCTGTCGGTGATGTGAACTCTGCCGCTCCTGGTGGTGTTGTGCTATGATCTTGGTGACTTTGTTGTGCTGCTATGTCGCTTGTGTGGCTGTGGTCGTCGTGCCATGGCTTGGCGCGGGTTGCAGCGCCCTCGGGTGCTCCCTGTGCTGCCGTGTGCGCTCGTCGGTCGTTCTGCTTCCTCTTCTAAACTCCAGCGAGGACCTCAGGTAAGTTCTTCTGCTCCCCCTTCTTATTCTCCTTCTGCCTCTCTTGCTAGCCTCTGTGTGTTTATAGTGAGAAATTCCCTAATTAGGGTTCATATGTGCTATTAGGGTTCTACCCCTTTTGTGTTGATTATTGAAGATAATAAACATTTTAGGATTGTTGTGGTGGTTATACTATGCTGAATTATTGTCTACTGATGGATTTGGAGTTGCTAGTGGCTCTATTAGACGAATTTTTATCTGATATTGGATACTATCATTGTAAAAATGGTGATGTTGTGGCTCTGGGCTAGTCTGATATCTTGTTATTGGTGATGGTTAGCTAGTTTCAATAGTAGAACATGTATCTGGCTTCCTGGATATTACTATTGACGCCTCTAGTGATAGTTCCTTTATGCAGAACAATATGATTCCTAATTACTATATTAGGAATATGATTGAATATCTTTCTGCAAGAGTTTGATGGTGAAATCTTTGTGTAGGATTTTCTTGGTTAGAATAAATCGTTGTGACACCTTCCTTGGAATGGTACACAAAAATTTATTCTGGTACTAGGATTTTTCTCTTTGTGTTCTAGAGTGGCTTGGTGTTATTAAAAGTTCAAAAGCTCTACTGATTATATTAGCCCATGATGCCTATGGTTTTCCTTTGGCCTTAGATGCTGGTTTGAGGCATGGCTAGGTAAAAACACTTGTTTTTATGTGCTGTCTCAATTGTTCAGTAATCTATGATGGATCATCCCAAGTATAATTACTATAGTGCTTGGGAATTAATTTGATAATCCCTTGGAATGACCATATAATAGATCCTTACTGTTTGAGATGTATTATTATGATGAAATAATTTTTGAGGTGCTACTATTCCAAAAGATGTGCCCAAAATTATTCCTTTAAGGCTGCTTGTATATTTGATTGGGAAAGTAGGGGTTATTGAAGGGTTTCGCAGCATAGTAAATCAAAATTTTCTACGGAAGCGAACAGAGGGAAAGCCAAGATCTAATCTAGGAGATGCAAACAACAAGAGAGATTGGATTAGATCTTCATACCCTTGAAGATTCGCACAGCGGAACGTTCGTCGGAATGTGGGTGATGTAGTCGTACTCGCTTCTCCTCCTCGCGATCCGATCCGATCTAGCACCACAAGTGGCGGTGCCTCCGTGAGATGCACACGTGAAGCACCTCGACGTCTCCTCCTTCCTCGGACCAGCAAGTAGGGTGGAGAGATAGATTGGATCTACAACGCGAAGGCGCGGTGTATATGGTGGAGAATTTCTGCAGCAGGGCTTCGCCTACAAACAGTCGGGAGGGAGAGAGGAGGGCAGCAGGGTAACTAGGGTTTGGAGGAAGGTGTGTTGGGTAGGGAGGGGGCGCACCAGCCCTCTATATATAGAGGGGGGGGGGTGCGGCCAGCCCTTGCCCATCCTCCAAGCCTATCTCTAGTTTAAACGATTTAAACTCTCCCTTCTAGAAACCCTATCTTATCTCTAGTTCAAACGATTTAAACTTATCTAGGATCGGCTGGGCCCTATGGGGCCTTGTGCCCCTGGCCCAATGCGGACAGGACACTCCCTCATAGGCCCATGCCCCCTCCCGGGAGGTGGGACCACGTTGGTCCCCTTCCGGAAGGTTCTAGAAGCTTCCGGTACAATACCGATTAATCCGGAACAATTCCGAACTCCAAAAAACTGCACTGCCTTATATGAATCTTATTCTCCGGACCATTCCGGAACCTCTCGTGATGTCCCGGATCCCATCCGAGACTCCGAACAAAAATTCATAAACCAAGTATCCAATCTATCCTAGCGTCAAGACACGTTAAGTGTGTGACCCTGCGGGTTCGAGAATATGCAGACATGATCTTCTATCAATAATCAACAGCGGGGTCTGGGCACCCATATTGACTCCCACACATTCATCGATGATCATATCGGATGAACCACGATGCCAGGATTCAATCAATCCCATATATATATTCCCTTCGTCTCGCGATATTTTACTTACCCGAGATTCGATCGTCGGTATCGTCATACCTAGTTCAATCTCGTTCACAGCAAGTACTTTACTCGTTCCGTAATCACCGGATATCACTTTGTGATTAACTACTTAACCACATGCTTGCAAGCGGTGTTGATATCGATTACCGAGTGGGCCCGAAGTATATCTCTCCGACTTGGGAGGGACAAATCCCATCTCGATACATACAACCCAACAGATACTTTCCGATCACCTGAGAGACACCTTTATGATCACCCTATCATAGGATGACGTTTGATGACCTCAAAGCTTTCTTCCGATACCAGGGAGTTGTATTATCTCATGGTCTAAGGAATACAATATTTGACATGAGAAAAGCTTCGCAAAGACGAACACGATGAAACGATCTAATAGCTTTGCTTAGTTTGGGTCTGTCCACCATATCATTCTCCCAATGATATGATCTCATTATCAATTGACAACTCATGTCTATGGTTAGGAAACCTTAACCATCATTGATCAATGAGCTAGTCCATAGAGGCGTACTAGGGACACGGTGTTGTTCACAAACCACACAAGTACTAATGTTTCCGCTTAATACAATTCTAGCATGGAATATAAACTTTATCATGAACAAGAATTATAATAATAACATCTTTATTATTGCCTCTAGGGCATAATTCCAACAGTCTCCCACTTGCACTAGAGTCAATAATCTAGTTTACATTTGGCAACAATCTCACACCCATGGCACTGAGGTGCTGATCATGTTTTACACGTGGAAGAGGTTTAGTCAATGGATCTGCAACATTCAGATCTGTATGTACTTTGCTAATCTTCAGATCTCCATCTGCTATATAATCTCGGATTATATGAAACTTGCGGTTGATATGCTTGGTCTTTGGATGATATCTTGGTTCCTTAGCGAGTGCTATGGCGCCAGTGTTGTCACACAATATCTCCAGTGGGTCCAATGCACTTGGAACCACGCCAAGCTCAGTGACGAAGTTTCTGATCCAAACTCCTTCACTTGACGCTTCTGCAGCAGCCATGTATTCCGCTTCTACTGTAGATCCCGCGATCACGCTTTGCTTGCAGCTTCTCCAGCTCACAGCTCCTCCATTCAAAATATACACGTATCCTGTCTGAGATTTACAATCATCCTTGTCGGTGTCGAAACTAGCATCGACGTAACATTTTACGACGAGTTGTTCATCACCCCCATAGACTAAGAACATTTCTTTAGTCCTATTTAGGTACCTTAGGATGTTCTTCACGGCTGTCCAGTGTTCCACTCCTGGATCACTTTGATATCTGCTCGTCAAGCTAAGAGCATTGGACACATCCGGTCTAGTACACAGCATGGCATACATGATGGAACCTATGGCCGAGGCATAAGGCACTTTGCTCATAGCTTCCCTATCATTTACCATAGCTGGACACTGAGCCTTGCTCAATATCTTACCTGACAACATAGGCACTGAACCTTTCAATGCCTTATCCATTCTGAACCTTTTCAGAACTTTGTCTAGGTATGTACTTTGGCTTAAAGCTATCAGGCGTCTTTGTCTATCTCTATAGATTTTGATGCCCAATATATAAGCAGCTTCACCTAGGTCTTTCATTGAAAAACACTTGTTCAAATAACTCTTCACATCGTTAAGCATGTTGATGTCATTTCCAATAATCAATATGTCATCCACATATAGTACCAGAAACGTCACCGAGCTCCCACTCACTTTCTTGTAGATGCAAGCTTCGTAGCAATTTGGAACAAATCCAAAGCTCTTGATCACTTGATCAAAATGAAGGTTCCAACTCCGAGATGCTTGCTTCAGTCCATAAATGGAACGCTGAAGTTTGCATACTTTATCAGCATCATTAGGATCGACAAAACCTTCGGGTTGCATCATATACAACTCTTCATCAATGTTGCCATTGAGGAAAGCAGTCTTGACATCCATCTGCCATATTTCATAATCATGAAACGCAGCAATTGCTAATAAAATCCGAATGGACTTAAACATCGCTACGGGAGAGAAAGTCTCATCGTAGTCAACACCTTGAACTTGTCGAAAACCTTTCGCAACAAGCCGTACTTTATAGACGGTAACATTACCATTCGCGTCCGTTTTCTTTTTGAAGATCCATTTGCACTCAACGGCCTTTCGGTCGCTAGGAGGGTCCACCAAAGTCCATACTTGGTTTTCGCTCATGGATCCCAATTCGGATTTCATGGCTTCTAGCCATTTCTCAGAGTCTGAGCTCATCATCGCTTCCTCATAGTTCGTAGGTTCGCTGTCTTCTACTAACAAGACAGTCAAGACAGGGTTGCCGTACCACTCAGGAGGGGCATGCGACCTTGTCGACCTGCGACGTTCAGTAGCAGCATCGTCCGAAGCTTCATGATCCTTGTCATTAGCTTCCTCTATTGTTGGTGCAGGCGGCACTAGAACAATTTCAGGTGCTGCGCTACTCTCCAATTCAAGAGAAGGTTCAATAACCTCGTCTAGCTCTACTTTCCTCCCACTCACTTCTTTCGAGAGAAACTCCTTCTCAAGAAAGGAACCGTTCTTTGTGACAAACACTTTGCCTTCGGTTCTGTGATAGAAGGTATACCCAATAGTTTCCTTAGGGTATCCTATGAAGACACATTTCTCCGCTTTGGGTTCGAGCTTGTCCGGCATCAACTTCTTGACGTAAGCTTCGCATCCCCAAACTTTAAGAAACGACAACTTGGGTTTAGCACCAAACCACAGTTCATACGGTGTCGTCTCAACGGATTTAGATGGAGCCCAATTTAAAGTGAATGCAGCGGTTTCTAATGCATAACCCCAAAATGATAACGGCAAATCAGTAAGAGACATCATCGATCGGACCATATCTAATAGGGTTCGATTCCGGCGTTCAGACACACCATTGCGCTGTGGTGTTCCGGGTGGCGTGAGTTGCGAAATGATTCCACTTGCTTTGAGATGCGTGAGAAAATCATAACTCAAATATTCGCCCCCACGATCGGATCGTAGAAACTTAATCTTTCTGTTACGATGGTTCTCCACTTCATTCTGAAATTCTTTGAACTTTTCAAACGTTTCAGATTTATGTTTCATTAAATAAATATACCCATATCTACTTAAGTCATCGGTAAAAGTGAGAAAATAGCGATATCCACCGCGCGTCGAAACACTCATCGGTCCGCATACATCGGTATGTATGATTTCCAACAAGTCCGTTGCTCGCTCCATCATACCGGAGAACGGGGTTTTGATCATCTTGCCCATGAGGCATGGTTCGCATGTGTCAAATGATTCAAAATCAAGAGACTCCAAAAGTCCACCAGAATGGAGTTTCTTCATGCGCTTTACACCAATATGACCTAGACGACAGTGCCACAAATAAGTAGTATTATCACTATCTACTTTGCATCTCTTAGCCTCAATGTTATGGATGTGTGTTTCATCCCTTTCGAGATTTAGAAGAAATAAACCATTCACAAGAGGTGCATGACCATAAAAGATGTTACTCATATAAATAGAACAACCATTATTCTCCGATTTAAATGAATAACCGTCTTGCAATAAACATGATCCAGAAACAATGTTCATGCTCAACGCAGGCACATAATAACATTTATTAAGGTTTAAAACTAATCCCGAAGGTAAAACTAAGGAGAGCGTGCCGACGGCCATCACATCAACTCTTGATCCGTTGCCAACGCGCATCGTCACCTCATCCCTCGCAAGCCGCCGTCTATTCCGTAGCTCCTGTTTCGAGTTACAAATATAAGCAACTGAACCAGTATCAAATACCCAGGCACTACAACGAGGGCTAGTAAGGAAAACATCAATAACATGTATATAAAATATACCTTTGATGGTGCCAGCCTTCTTGTCCGCTAAGTACTTCGGACAGTTGCGCTTCCAGTGACCCTTGTCCTTCAATAGAAGCACTCAGTGTCCGGCTTAGGACCAGACTTGAGCTTCTTCTCAGCAGGGGCAACGCGCTTGCCACCGCTTTTCTTGAAGGGCTTCTTTGCACCCTTACCTTTCTTAAAGGAGGGCTTGTTGACCATCAACACATGATTATCCTTCTTGATGTCCACCTCCGCAGCCTTCAGCTTTGCGAAGAGCTCGGTGATCGTATCAGTGGAACCAATCTGATTGTGAGTCACTACAAAACTTTTGTAGCTGGGAGGGAGTGATTGCAGAACCCTGTCAATCTTGAGCTCCTCTGGAATCTTGCAGTCCAATTGCTCAAGGCGTTGAGTGTAGCCCGACATCTTAATGGCGTGCTCACTAACGGAACTCCCTTCCTCCATCTTGCAGTTAAAGAACTTCTCAGAGATCTCATATCTCTCAGAACGGGCCTGAGTCTGAAACATGGTTTTCAACTCTTCGAGAATCTCAAAGGGCCCGGGATAGTTTTCAAAACGATTTTGAAGTTCCGGTTCCATAGCAAACAACATGGTGCTCTTAATCACACCATAATCATCTTTGCGCGACTGATAGACAGCTTTCTCATCAGCCGGCGCAGTTGCAGCAGGGGGGTCACCTAACGCTTTCCCAAGGACATAGTCCTTTTGACCGCCAGACAGAATGATTCTTAGATTGCGAAACCAGTTGGTGAAGTTAGACCCATTGTTCTTAAGTTTTTCTTTCTCAGCAAAAACGTTGAAGTTGAAGTTGGACTTGGCCATGTGATCTATAGTATTTGCAAGTACAATTTAGACTATGTTCATGATAAATAGTTCAACTTAATCAAATTACTAGATGAACTCCCACTAAATTCAACATCCCTCAAGTTGTTTAGTGAACACGATCCAAATTCACCACACCTAATCCGATCTTCACGAGAAGAGATGTGGTTTCAATGGTAGACAATGAAGTGTCGATCATATCATTCATATGACTCATGCTTAACCTTTCGGTTCTTGTGTTCCGAGGCCATGTCTGTACATGCTAGGCTCGTCATGTAAAACTCAAGTATTTCCGCGTGTGCAAAACTGGCTTGCACCCATTGTATGTGAGCGTAGAGTCTATAGCACCCGATCATCACGTGATGCTTGGACACGACGAACTTTCGCAACGGTGCATACTTGGGGAGAACACAGTTTTTATCTTGATCTTTAAGTGAGGAATCATCTTATAATGCTACCGTCGCGATCTAAGCATAATAAGATACATAAAAGGATAAACATCACATGCATATAACTTTATGTGACATGGTATAGCCAATCTTCGCGCAATGATCTCCATCTTGTGCGTTCCGGCATGATCTCCATCACTCCACCATGATTGCCTCCACCACGAATAGCAACTACAACTATTGCTAACTACTTAGCGATAAAGTAAAGCTATTACATGGCGTATAAGAAGTTGACTCGCAGGTCATACACAATTATAAAGACAACCATATGGCTCCTGCCGGTTGTGTACTCATCGACATGCAAGTCATGAAACATTACAAAACATGATCATCGCATACAATATACACATCACATCTTGGGCCATACCATATCACAGAAAACACTCCCTGCAAAAACAAGTTAGACGCCTCTACTTTGTTGTTGCATGTTTTACGTGGCTTATGGGAGTAGATGCTAAGAACGATTCTTACCTACGGAAAGCCACAACGGTGATATTATGGTTGCCAAACTCCGGTGTTAATCCCATGACAACTATAGTGAGAGAAACTGACATCCACCAGCCGCATGTATGGTACAAGCCACATGTCAAGTGCGGAGCCGGTCTCGCGAACGACGTCGCGTAAGGTTGGCCTGGACCGCTTCAATCTCACTATCCCGCGTCATAAGAAGAACACAAACAAGAGGCTTGCAACAGAAAACATCAACGCCCGCAACAACCATGTTGCGTTCTACTCGTGAATCACATCTACGCATAGATCTAGCTCTGATACCACTGAAGGGTTTCGCAGCATAGTAAATCAAAATTTTCTACGGAAGCGAACAGAGGGAAAGCCAAGATCTAATCTAGGAGATGCAAACAACGAGAGAGATTGGATTAGATCTTCATACCCTTGAATATTCGCACAGCGGAACGTTCGTCAGAACGTGGGTGATGTAGTCGTACTCGCTTCTCCTCCTCGCGATCCGATCCGATCTAGCACCACAAGTGGCGGTGCCTCCGTGAGATGCACACGTGCAGCACCTCGACGTCTCCTCCTTCCTCGGACCAGCAAGTAGGGTGGAGAGATAGATTGGATCTACAACGCGACGGCGCGGTGTATATGGTGGAGAATTTCTGCAGCAGGGCTTCGCCTACAAACAGTCGGGAGGGAGAGAGGAGGGCAGCAGGGTAACTAGGGTTTGGAGGAAGGTGTGTTGGGTAGGGAGGGGGCGCACCAGCCCTCTATATATAGAGGGGGGTGCGGCCAGCCCTTGCCCATCCTCCAAGCCTATCTCTAGTTTAAACGATTTAAACTCTCCCTTCTAGAAACCCTATCTTATCTCTAGTTCAAACGATTTAAACTTATCTAGGATCGGCTGGGCCCTATGGGGCCTTGTGCCCCTGGCCCAATGCGGCCAGGACACTCCCTCATAGGCCCATGCCCCCTCCCGGAAGGTGGGACCACGTTGGTCCCCTTCCGGAAGGTTCTAGAAGCTTCCGGTACAATACCGATTAATCCGGAACAATTCCGAACTCCAAAAAACTGCACTGCCTTATATGAATCTTATTCTCTGGACCATTCCGGAACCTCTCGTGATGTCCCGGATCCCATCCGAGACTCCGAACAAAAATTCATAAACCAAGTATCCAATCTATCCTAGCGTCAAGACACGTTAAGTGTGTGACCCTGCGGGTTCGAGAATATGCAGACATGATCTTCTATCAATAATCAACAGCGGGGTCTGGGCACCCATATTGACTCCCACACATTCATCTATGATCATATCGGATGAACCACGATGCCAGGATTCAATCAATCCCATATATATATATTCCCTTCGTCTCGCGATATTTTACTTACCCGAGATTCGATCGTCGGTATCGTCATACCTAGTTCAATCTCGTTCACAGCAAGTACTTTACTCGTTCCGTAATCCGATATCACTTTGTGATTAACTCCTTAACCACATGCTTGCAAGCGGTGTTGATATCGATTACCAAGTGGGCCCGAAGTATATCTCTCCGACTTGGGAGGGACAAATCCCATCTCGATACATACAACCCAACAGATACTTTCCGATCACCTGAGAGACACCTTTATGATCACCCTCTCATAGGATGACGTTTGATGACCTCAAAGCTTTCTTCCGATACCAGGGAGTTGTATTATCTCATGGTCTAAGGAATACAATATTTGACATGAGAAAAGCTTCGCAAAGACGAACACGATGAAACGATCTAATAGCTTTGCTTAGTTTGGGTCTATCCACCATATCATTCTCCCAATGATATGATCTCATTATCAATTGACAACTCATGTCTATGGTTAGGAAACCTTAACCATCATTGATCAATGAGCTAGTCCATAGAGGCGTACTAGGGACACGGTGTTGTTCACAAACCACACAAGTATTAATGTTTCCGCTTAATACAATTCTAGCATGGAATATAAACTTTATCATGAACAAGAATTATAATAATAACATCTTTATTATTGCCTCTAGGGCATAATTCCAACAGTTATTGTCTAAGATCAGTGGTGCACAAGCTGAGATCTTGGTATGGTTTACAAATATGGATTGCTTGATCGACTTATTTCCTTCTATGATGGATACATCCCACTTGGATGTTTTTTTGATAAATTCTATATGAAACAACACATGATATGATATTTTAAGATAAATTTATCATGTGATGGTTTTATATGGACTCACCACACAACTTGCTTGTTGGTGATGATGTGGTGTTGCTAATTGATCGTGATGGCTTGGTCTTGCTGGCTTGATCACCTCCAGGATCTTGTTCTGCACCCCCTGGTACTGATTCTACTCCTCCTAGCTCATGTGATCTTGTACTTGGCCTTGCTATCCTCCTACACCACCCCCTCCTTAAGTTACCATCTTGTGGATGATTGGATGATTTGTTGTGTATCTTGGCTGGTGGATTTTTTGGGAATTTGGCAGGATCAATGTGTTCTTGGCTATGTGCTTGAGAATGTGATGATAGAATGAGTTCACTAGCAGCTGTGCTACGACTGAGTGTTTACTTTTGACTGCTTGTGCTGCTGCTACTATGTTGACAACACATAGCATGTAGTTAGTTGACTAAGTTGCTTTACTGTTTGAGCTAGTTTGGATCGGATCAAGTGAATTGGTTTTCACTTCTTTTCCTTTTGCTAGTTACTGCCCTGGTGAAACTTGCCCCTTTTATTGTGCTAATGATGTGTATCTGAAGCTATTTGCTTGAAAAGAACAGATGCTATGCATTGGTGAAATTTTCCCCTTTAACTACTCAATGAGGTAATATGAACAATGCATTACACTGTTCTCCACTGAGAGTAAAATTAACCATCTAACATCTTATTTCTTTTTGAGTTGATTTACTTATTTTGCAGGAACAAGAATCTGGATGCTCAAGATTTAGTGTACAAGTAGTCTACGTTTTTTTATTGTAATTTTATTCTTATTCTTTTGTAAGAAATCTTGTAATAGTATTCTTATAATTTAATAAAGTTTCATTTCATTGTAATTCACTTCCTGTAATGTTTTCCTTTTATTTGTTATATCTATCTCACTTTGTAATATTGTTATGGAATAAATAAAATAAATAAGAATTCATTTCTTATTTAAATTTCCTTTTTAAAAATTCTTATTATTGTTTTAATATATCTTTAATAATCAAACAATATTACTAAATCATTTTGGAAAACAACTTAATATAACTAACTTCTAATTTTCAAATATTTTCCAAATGATTTAAATTTCAAATTTGACTTCAAATTATTTCCCCCCAAAACTCATTAATGTCAAAATTTATAGCAATCACTATAAAGAGCTATTCCTACCTCTAGATAATGAAAGAAACTCTGATCCCTTTAGGTTTTTGTTTGGCGAAAATTTTACCCAGATTTTTATAGATGAATGCATGCACAAGCTCAGATTCCTATTTCTACCCTTCGTTGGTTACTAAATGCTGGGGTGTTACAGACTTCCCCCCTAAATTAAACTTCGTCCCGAAGTTTGTTGATGTGTACCTGAATAGTTCTGGATATGCTTCCCTTAAATCATCTTCTTTTTCCCATGTAGCTTCTCATTTAGGGTGATGTTCCCATTTTACTTTGCAATATTTGATTGCCCTGTTTCTCAACCTCTTCCAGTTTTGTTCCAAAATTTTGCAGGGTTTCTCAACATAGGTCAAATCTGCTTGTAATTCAATCTCTTGATGTGTGATTGCATCATCGGGAACCTTAAGACACTTCAGAAGTTGTGACACATGGAAAACATTATGAACTTGAGTCAGTCTTTTTAGTAACTCTAAAGCATAAGCTATTGTTCTATTCTGACTCGGTATCTTGAATGGTCCGATATATCTTGCACTTAGTTTTCCTTTAACTCTGAATCTCTTAACTCCCTTCATTGGGCTTACCTTGAGATATCCCATATCCCCTACTTTTGGATGCCATGATCTTCGACTTTGATCAGCATAACTCTTCTGTCTACTTTGAGCTATCTTCAATCTATCTCTAATAGTATCTATGATATCTTGCTTCTCTTTGATATAATTATTAAGATAATGGTAGTTTAGTCTATTTCTGTATGTATAGGATACGCACTGATTTGTATTTATATCCTCATTATAGGCAGGATCGGTTGTGATCTGTTGTTGCCTTGTGTTGTAAGTTGTAACTCTATTTTATATAAGGAACGGACCCAGCCTGGGGGGTAACCCACAGCAACCAAATTAGCACGTTTGACTTGGTATCAGAGCACGCGTTCTTGATCTCGGATCTCCGCAGCGATGGCTACCTCCGCGCTGCTGGTCACCACTTCCACCGGCGTGCCGACAACCACTTCTGCCCTCACTCTGCCCATCCCTGCCGGCGTGCTCACCACTCTCCCCACTTCTGTTCCAAGCACCTATGACAATACCATCACAGTGCACCTCGATCGCACAAACTATCTACTTTAGAGGACCCAGGTCATCCCTCATGTCGTCGGCCATGGATGGCTCGGCTTCCTCGATGACATTTGCGCCGCTCCACCGGCAATGATCACCACCGGGGAAGGGGCGACCACGGTCACTCAGGCCAACCCGCAGTATGCCATCTGGTGGCATCTCGACTAACGCGTCCTCAGCAGTCTTCTCGGGTCAATGACCAAGGATATCCTCGGAAAGATGGTGGGGCGGACCACCTCCGCCGCAATATGGAGCACCATCACCACCATGTTCTCCGCCCAAAACAGGGCAGGGGTATGCTAGATCTGTCGTCAACTTACGACGACGAAGAAGACCAATCTCCCGCCACTGAGTTCTTCAACTGGATGTAGGGCTACGCCGATGCCCTCGCTATGGTCGGCCACCCGATCTTGGACGATGAGCTCATCGACTACATGGTCATGCGCCTTGGAGCGCAGTTCGAGGGGCTGCAGTCATCCCTCACCATCCTCAACAACACCGGCCATGCACCCTCCATCTTGGATTTTTATTCGATGCTTATGTCATGTGAATCTATCCATGCGCAGAATTCTCAGGTCGACGACTTCACCACATCTGCCAACACCGCGGCACAACGTGATGATCAAGGGTGTGGAGGTGGACGCTCGTTCAAGACTGGCTTCAACAACTCTTCTGGAGGTCGCCCAAGCGGCGGTCAGGGTGGCTCCAGCCCTCATGGTGGAGGAGGTGGCGGTGGTACCACCTACGGTGGTGGTGGACATCAAGGAAACCGTGGCAACTGCAATGGAGGCGGTGCCAACGGTTATGGCGGAGACAACGGTGGCGGACACGGTGGTGGGGGCAACAATGGTCGGTGAGGCCGCAATCTCCCTCAGTTCCAGATTTGCAAGTATTGGGGGCACGACGCCCTCTCCTGCAGGAACCGATTCAACCAGGTCTATCAACCCGACAATCAGCGGTCAGGCAACTCTGCAGCCACCTCCTCTCATGATGGGCGCTCATGGATCATGGATTCGGGCGCCACCGATCACTTCACCAATGACATGGACCGCATGAGCATCCAGGAGCAATATCACGGGAAGGATCAAGTCCAGGTCTCCAATGGTATAGGTTTATCTATTGCACATGTTGGACATTCTAGTTTAGCTGGTTCCTCTAAAAATCTTGCTTTGAAAAATATCCTTCATATCCCTAACATTAGCAAAAATTTACTCTCTGTATATCGTCTTGTTTCTGATAATGACATTATTGAGTTCCACAAACATTTTTTCTGTGTTAAGGACAAGGACACGAGGAATATCATTCTTCGCGGTAGAAGTCATGGCGGTATCTATCCTATCCTGTTCGACCGAGCTCTTCCTCATGGGCGGCATGCGCCATCCAGTGTCAAGCTCTCGTCATCCCAATGGCACCAGTGTCTTGGTCATCCCTCATAAACCGTAGTTCAATACATTGTTAGGTCCAATAATTTACCTTGTTTTGCGAACCTTGATTCATCCGTGTGTGATGCTTGTCAGCGTGCCAAGAGTCATCAATTACCTTATAATAATCCGTCTCGTGTTTCTCATACACTTCTTGAGCTCATTCACACTGATGTTTGGGGACCTACTTTACCTTCTTCCGGAGGTTTTAAATACTACGTCAGTTTTATTGATGATTTTAGTCGCAATTGTTGGATTTATTTGATCAAACACAAATCTGATGTTGAGGGCATCTTTTATGTTTTTCAGAATCATATTGAGCATATGTTGAACACCAAAATTCGTGCTATTCAATACGATTGGGGGGTGGGGGTGAATACCATCGTCTTCACTCCTATTTTCAACACATGGGCATATCTCCGTGTCTCTTGTCCTCACACGTCTCAGCAAAATTGCATTGCCAAACGCAAGCACCGACACCTTGTCGAAACTGGGTTAGCCCTTCTCGCTCATTCATCTCTCCCGATTCGCTATTGGGATGAAGATTTTATTACCGCTTGCTACCTTATCAATAGGATGCCCTCCCCCGTTCTCGCAAACTCCCCCTCCCCCCCCCATATACCACCTCATCCAAATAGCCCCTGACTATTCTTTCTTACGGACGTTTGGTTGTGCATGTTGGCCGAGCCTTCGGAAATATAACTCGCGCAAGCTGGAGTTCCGCTCTAAAATGTGCGCATTCCTAGGGTATAACCCTATGCATAAAGGCTACAAGTGCCTCGACCATAGCACGGATCGCATCTACATCTCTCATGACGTTATATTTGACAAGACAGTTTTTTCATATGCCACGCCCAGAGTCGTGGTTGATGTGTCCAAACTTCTTCCTGTAGCATTTCCCTCGGAAGAACCAGCTATTCAGAATTCCAATATACGTAATTATGACACATATCTGTTACCGATTGATGCACCTGGGTTGTCTTCTGTTGTTCCTATGATGGTTCCGATCGGTGACCCGGCTCCCGCGATCGACGTCCTGGCTCCCGCGATCGACGTGCATGCGTCGTCCGCAGTGCCTCCTCAACGCGCACCTAGCTCCAGCGCGTCTGATCCGCAAGGCGCGTACGATGACTCATCGACCGCTCCCTCGTCTCCTTGTGAACTAGTGGATGGGCCGGCCTCCCGAGCTTGTTCTGCTGGGCCAGACTCCCCTGCAGCTCCCGACGGACCGGCCTCCCCCGAGGCTGCTTCTAGGTCTTCGTCGTATGGAGTCTCCCCTGCTAGACCTACGTCTGCGTCTGGTCCACATGCGTATCGAGCCACTACACCGCATCAGATGGTCACTCGGCACCGCAACGATGTTCATCGCCCAAAAGTTTACAGAGACGGCACTGTCCGGTATGATCCATATCGTCGTAGTGTGTTTCTGGCTGTTCCGGCTTCTCATCGCTCTGCCCTCACTAAGCCTGCTTGGCAGACTGCTATGGAGGAAGAATTTGATGCACTCCAGCGTAATCAGACATGTACTCTTGTTCCGCGTCCCCTGGCACAAATATTGTTGGCAGTAAATGGATTTTTAAAATAAAATTTCGTCTTGATGGTTCAGTGGATAAACATAAGGCCCGTCTTGTTGCTCGCGGATTCACTCAACATCAGGGCATTGACTATCATGACACCTTCAGTCCAGTGGTCAAATCTGTTACACGTCGTCTGGTGCTCTCTCTTGCCGTTTCTCGTGGCTGGTGTCTTCGGCAGATTGATGTCAATAATGCATTTCTTCATGGCTTTCTTGAAGAAGATGTGTATATGCAGCAACCCCCTGGCTTTGAGGATACTCGCCAACCACACCATGTGTACAAACTTCAGCATGCGCTGTATGGACTTAAGCAGTCTCCTCGCGCTTGGTACGCTCACCTCAGTGATCGGTTGCTCCAGCTTGGTTTTGTATCAAGTAAGGCAGACACCTCCCTCTTTATCCTTGATCACCAGGGCATTCAGGTGTACATGCTTGTTTATGTCGACGACATTGTCATTGCTGGTTCATTTGCTTCTGTTGTGGATCGTCTTATTGCGACTCTTTCGAGAACTTTTCCTATCAAGGATCTTGGGAGGCTTGACTATTTCTTGGGTATTGAGGCCTCATATCAGTCTCATGGGATGGTTCTGACGCAGCACAAGTATGCACTGGACTTACTTCACCGCACCAACATGGAGCAGTGTCGTGCCGTTACGACTCCTATGTCTTCCACCGATAAGCTCTCTCGAGATGTTGGTGATCCTCTTGGTACCGACAATGCTTTCCAGTACCGGAGTCTTGTTGGCGGCTTGCAGTATCTCACGCTCACCAGACCGGATATTTCGTATGCTGTGAACAAAGTCTGTCAGTTTTTGTCTCAGCCAACGACTACTCACTATGAGGTAGTGAAACGGATTCTTCGATATGTCAAGGGTACTGCATCCACTGGCATTCATATTTGGCCTTCTTCCTCTGATCTCAGTATTTTTACTAATGCCGATTGGGCGGGCTACTCGGATTATCGCCGTTCTACCGGTGGTTTTGCTATTTTTCTCGGAGATAATCTTGTGTCCTGGAGTTCCCGCAAGCAGCCCACCGTGTCCCGTTCTAGTATAGAGGTTGAGTATAAGGCCCTTTCCAATGAAACTGCTGAAGTCGTTTGGATACAGTCGGTTCTCAAGGAACTTGGAGTTCATTAGTCTCGTTCGCCCGTTTTGTGGTGTGATAATCTCGGTGCCACATAAACCAGTCTCGTCTGCCAACCCAGTCTTCCATGCTCGCACCAAGCATATTGAGATTGATTTCCATTTTATTTGAGAGAAGGTCGCCATGGGCGCTCTTGATGTTTAGTTCATCGCTTCTGGAGATCAAGTTGCTGATGTTTTCACTAAACCAGTCACACATCTAGTACTTTGTCGTTTTTGGTCCAATCTCAACCCACATCGGTTTAGATTGAGGGGGAGTATTAAGATAATAGCGGTTTAGTCTATTTTTGTTTGTATAGGATACACACTGATTTGTATTTATATCCTCATTATAGGCATGATCGGTTGTGATGTGTTGTTGCCTTGTGTTGTAAGTTGTAACTCTATTTTATATAAGGAACGGACCCAGCCTGGGGGTAACCCACGGTAACCAAATTAGCGCGTTTGACTATACTCTGGTGCAAATTATTTGCTACTACTAGGTTCATTCCAACATATTGGTTATCTACACTTTCTTCCAAAAAGTACTTGGTATGGTGCTGTCTTTAGAATACTCTGATAGCTATTGTTGTAGGAAAATTCTGCCAAAGGTAGGTGATCTTCCCACGAACCTACAAAATCTAATGCACAAGCTCTAAGCATGTACTCCAAGATTTGATTAGTTTTTTCTGTCTAGCCTCCAGTTTCTAGATGATAGGCTATGCTGAAATCCAACTTTGAGCCAAGCGCTTCATGTAAGTGTTTCCAAAATGCTGAAGTAAACACATATCCTCTATCTAATACAATCTTCTTGGGTACTCCGTTCTTACTCACTATCTCTTTGACATAGATTTCCACTAACTTCTCGGCATTATCCTTTTGGTTTATCGGAATAAAATGTGCACTTTTTGTGAATCTGTCCACAATCACCCATATCATATGTTTTCGCTTCGGTGTCATGGGTAATCCTATGATGAAGTCCATACCAATTTCTTCCCACTTCCATTCTGGAATTTCCAAAGGTTGTAATGGTCCTGCTGGACTTTGATGTTCTGCTTTTACCCTTTGACAAGTATGGCATTCAGACACATATTTTGCAATATCTCTCTTCATGTTATTCCACCAGAATAATTCCTTCAAAGCCATGTACATGTTTGTACTTCTTGGATGTATGGAGTATGGTGTTTCATGTGATTCTCGGAGTATCACCTCTCGAATTTCTGGTACATATGGTACACAAAGATAGTTTTGAAACAATAAAGATCCATAATCTCCTAGGTGAAAGGCTGATGTTTGATCCTAAGAGATTCTCCGAAGTTCTTCAACAATAAAAGGATCTTTATCTTGCTGTCTGAAAATCTCATTTCGAAGATCACTACTCCGCTCCTCGATTACTCTCATGGTAGCTCATCCTCCAAGAACCTTTGTACTTATGTATTGTATTTCCAATCTTTCCAAATCCATTTACAACTATTTTGGCAGTTCTCTATTGATGGGTTGAGTATCTGTGCTCTTTCGGCTTAAAGTATCTGCCACAACATTTGCATTTCCAGGGGTATAATTGAATGTTAGATCATAATCTTTGATTAGCTCTAGCCAACACTCCTATCTCATATTCAATTACTTTTGAGTGAAGAAGTATTTGAAACTTTTGTGGCTAGTGTATAGATCACACCTTGCCCCATAAAGAAAATGTCTCCAACCTTTTAAAGCAAAGACTACTGCTGCTAACTCCAAATCATGAGTTGAATAGTTAACTTCATGTGGTTTTAGTTGTCTATATCCATAAGAAATTACCTTACGATCTTGAAGTAACACACATCCTAATCCTTCCTTGGATGCATCACAATATACTGTGTAATCCTTTCCTATTTCAGGAACTGCTAAGATTGGTGTGGTAGTTAATCTGGTTTTCAACTCCTGAAAACTTGCTTCGCACTTCTCATCCCATATGAATGGTATATTATTTCTTAGAAATTTGGTCATTGGTCCAGCTATGTTGGAAAAACCTTCAATGAATCTCCTATAATAGCCTGCCATGCCTAAGAAACCTCTGATTTGTTTCACATTAGTTGGTGCATTCCATTCCAACACTGATTGAACTTTGGACGAATTTGCAGTGATTCCATCTTTACTGATCACATGACTAAAGAATTCTACTTTGTCCAACCAGAACTCAGATTTGCTGAACTTAGCATATAGCTTGTGTTACCTTAAAATTTGCAATGCTATCCTCAAATGATCAGCATTCTCTTCTTTATCTTTGGTGTATATCAAAATATCATCAATGAACACTATGAAAAACTTGTCTAGATAAGGCATGAAGATTTTGTTCATCAAATTCATGAAGATTGTTGGTGCATTGGTCAATCCAAAGGGTACAACGAGATACTCATGATGACCATATCTTGACACAAATGCTGTTTTAGGAACATCTTCAGGTTTGATTTTTATCTGGTGGTATCCTGATCTTAGATCAATCTTGGAAAATGCTCCAGCTCCCTTGACTTGATCAAATAGATCTTGAATTCTCGGAAATGGGTACTTGTTCTTGATGGTGACGTTGTTGAGATTTCTGTAATCCCCACACATTCTTCGTCCTCCATCACGTTTATCGACGAAAATCACTGGAGTTCCCCATGGAGATACACTTTCCTGAATGAATACTTTCGTGGCTAGCTCATCAGTTTGCTCCTTAAGCTCTTTTAACTCTTTCGGACCCATTTTATATGGTGCTTGGGCTATTGGTGTTGTACCAGGTATTAGGTCAATGGTGAATTCTATTTCGATCAGGTGGCATTCCTGGTAACTCTGCTGGAAAAACATCTTGAAATTCCTTTACTACGGGAATATCTTCCAACTTGACCTCCTTCATTGAGTTCAATTGAAGATCTACCATGATATGACTATGTTTATCTGCCTAAAAAACTATCCTTGCTCCACTTGGAGTCTTGATTGAAACAGTTTTGTCCTCACAATTTATCTGGGCTCCATGTTTAGTCATCCAGTCCATACCCAACACTACTGCAATTCCCTTCAATGGAATCACATATAGGTCTGTGAAATATGTACAACCACAGATCAAGATAACTTGATCTTGTTTAATGTGGCGTACCACTACATTTCCCCCGGCCATCACTACGGTCATAAGGTTTGCTAATGTTGCCCTTCTAATCCAAAATTTATCACAGAATTCTTCAGATATGAAGGAAGTAGTTGTACCAGTATCAAAAAAATTCTGAGATTTGTAAGGATGTTGAGCGTACCTATCACTGTGTGCTCGGAGTTATCCACATCCTCCAAAGTTGCATACTTCAGCTTCCCAGTAGGCATGCCTCTTTTACCATTGTCATTCTTGCCAAAATTACCTCCCATGTTGGGATGTCCATTGCCTCCACTGACTTGTCCTCCACCCTTCGTGGGTCAACCACCCGGTGGTTTGCTTGGGCACTCTAGCTTGATATGATCCTTTTGTCCACAACCATAGCAAATAATCACTGGCTTCTTGCAATCCTTGCTAATATGTCCCGGAAGTTTGTAATTGTGACATATAACATTCCTTCCGGTTGGATTTGCACTTCGATTAGAGTTGTTGTTGCTATTAAAAGGTCTAGTTCTTGGTTTGAACTCTAAATTGCTTTTAGGCTTACTTGATTGGATCCTCTTGGTTTCCTTCTTTGCTCTCTTCCTACGGTCCTCTTGGACATTCTTTTTAACATCCCAAAAATCATGAATTATAAAGGTTGCATATCATTCATGCATTCATAAGCATTTGGATTATTTTCAAATAAGATTTCAAAACAGAAGCCAACTATTGCCTATTATTTTATGTAGGAAAGTCAATGGCATTATTTCCACTCTCAAATTATGAGAATACTTTGTTTCAACCAGAAAGGTTTGAATGATGATTTCAAAGCTTGCTCAAATTTTCAAAACAAGAATCTAAATTAAAACCAATTTCAATGCCTAATATAAATAAATAAATAAGGCATGGTTTTATTTTATTTTCAATGGGCCATTGTGTTTTTGAGTAAATATAAATGTTTTATACTCAAATATGTGCATGAATCACTTTACAAAAATCCAGAAATGATTTGAATTCAAAATCTTTTGAATATCATTTGAAAATGAGTTTAGAAAATTAAAAACAGAAAAAGAAAACGAGAAAAGAGAAAAAAATAAACCCAGCTAACCTATCTAGCCCAACCCACCCACGGCCCAGCAACCAGCCCACCTAACCCACCCGGGAAAACCCCCTCTCCTCTCTGTTTCTCACCCACACACGCACCCCGTCTCTCGCTGTCGAGTGGACCCAATGCCCAGTCAGCATCGTCGTCCCCAAATTTCCGCGCGACGACCCGCTCCGCCGTTTCTTCCTTGTAGTGACGCCGCGTTGATTTCTCGTTTAATTCCGATTGATACAGCGTGTAATTTCCGCCCTCGCTCTGGCTACATAACCACCTCGCCGCCCCGCATCTTTCCCCTCACTCACCACTGCCTAAGCGCCACCAGGCTGTTCGTATTAGAGCTCACACCGCCGCGACACCGAACGACTCCGACGACTGATTCCGGTGAGCCCCGACTGTCCCGTGCCCTCTACTTCTTGCTGACATGTTCCCCTTGCTCGTGTGCATCGCCTAATGCCTCTGGTTTGCCTGGTCGTGACCCAGCTCGTCGTCTTAGTCAAGCTCCTCAAACGGCAGAAGCGTCGCTCGACTCCGGTGAGGAATACTGGTAATCTCCGAGCACCCCTTGTCTTCTGCTTGACCCTGTCGTGTTCGTCGTGTCCTTGTGCACCTCCTGATGCTTTTGATTTGTGCTAGGACGATCCAGAACATCGTCAACGTCTTCGTCCGCACGAACCCGACGCCGCCCGCAACTCCGACGAGCGCTAGCCACTGCTACAGCACGCCCCCGCCCCAACCGCGACCACGTTGAGTTTCCTCGTGCACTCGCGAGTCTGGTAAGCCACACCACAACCCTTAGCCCTCTCTGGAATCATCGGAGCATCGTCGCCATTAGAGCCGCCGCCAGTGACCATTTGCACCGCCCGTTTAAGGTCGTTTGATCGTGTACCGTTAGATCTAGATCCAGCGCGTCAGATTAGATCACTTAACGAATCGTTATCAGTCAATCTGGCCCATGCGATTTCATTTAAATCCTGCGGCTCTCGTTGGTCGATCCAGCCGAATCGGTACGGGCCAATCAGATACGCCCACGTGTCTGGGTTTTTAATTTAAAATCTGTTTTTGAATCTATTAGTTATTCAAACTTGTAAATTCAATAACTTTTGTTCTGTTTATCCAAAAAATACAAATAATATACCATTGGAATCACAAAAATAAATCCTACACACCTATAGGCTTTATTTTATATTTTGACTCTGTTAAAATATAATTTTATGCAGAGACATTTGTAGGCCTATTTTGAGTATAAAAATTATTTGGAAAATATTTTAAAAGCCAAATTAAGTTTATTTAGTGTATAATTGTTTAGTTAAGTGTTTAAGTACTGTTTGACTTGTCTTGTTTAGTTTGGAAAAATCATCACATGGCATTTGCATGCATTCATATATTTTTGCTTGATTATTTGAAATATGAATTTGGTGCTATCATTTTATGTGTAGATTTTGGTGCTAGTGGTGATTGTGATTGTGAGGATTGTTGCTACTCCCCCAACTACCAAGGAAAGTGGTGCTTCATAATTTTGTCCCAATATTTTGACTATGCATTAGAGATATTTTATATAGGACTTGCATGATATTTTTGCTAAGTATCTATATGCTATGATTGGGAAATCCTAGTAGTTGCAGAATTGTTAGAATTTTCTCTAAGTTAAGATACTTGATATATTGCCATGCTTAGCCTAGCTTGTAGCAAACAAGGGTGGAATGTATATTCATGTTATGGAAATTTTGCTAAGTCTTTTGACTTATGTTTTTGCTTAATAAAACAACTAAGTGAATGAATCACCTGGGTGAAATGGTTTGTGTTGAGTGGTTACACAAGGCCCATATCTATGGTTTACCTTGTATATCACACTTGTGGAAAGCCACCCAGGAACAAAGGGATTTGAGATACTTAGTGTTTAGAAGCTTCTAGTGCAACCACATGGCATATGGGCTCTACCATGATCATATAGGTTGCAATAACTTAGCCATTTGGACAGTTGGTGGTAGGGTGAAAGGTTGGAACGCGTCCATTTGGTCTAAGGGAAGGCTTCTAAAAGGTCTCGTCTTGATGAATGCCAAGTATTGTGGGGAAAGTGCACCACCTCTCGAGAAGGAAAAATCTAAGTACTTAGCTGTGTTCCCGGCAATGGACAATTTGAGCATCAAGACACTGAAGCTATCAAGGATCTCCTCATCCCAATTTCTAAGTTAAAAACTTGTGGTTGAACAAGGGTTAAGGTTCACCAATGTCTATTGGTGGTTCCTTGGGAGTTTTTGTCAAACAAAAACTTAGTGTTTTAAACTGATAGGTAAAACCTATTTTAAGCAAAGCAAGCCTAAGCTACACTTAGCCAAATTCATATAGAAGTTAGATACTATTATTCTATTAAGGTATCACTTGCCAATACTATTCCAATGTATTGACCCACTGTGGCTGTAACTTGTGATGTTGCAGGTTACTCTGATGAGGATTAGGGGTTATGGGTCTACACTCAACATGTTTGCCTGTGGCACATGAAGATGAAGACTTTACTATATTTTGTTAAGTTAAATTATTGCTCTAGCCTTTGGCTATGGAGTTGTAAAAGACTATGTTATCTCTGGAATGACGATGTAATAATGACCTTTGTATCTGTGTACTTCATCTTAAACTGTGGATGCTAGCATTTGATCCAGGGACTAGCATTGCAATCACAGGGACCTTTACCTTTACAAAGGCGGGGTCTTACAGATGGTATTAGAGCCCTGTAGGATTATGACCCTAGGTTGGATTAGACTAAGAAACCACTAAGGAAAAATTTCAACACTTTGAAAATTCCACACTTGTGTTTTCTTCTCATAAAATTTTCTAATCTTCTTTCTCATCTCAATTTGTAGATGAACTCCATCAACGAATCCATCAGGAATGGACCACTCATGACCATGACTTTAGAATGTGAGACTAAATTTCCCAAGGCACTCAAGAACCTTATGGTTACCATGGGGATACATGGTGCAACTGTGTACAAAGGACTCCCTGTGATGGATGAAGGAGAAGAGTATTGGTGGGTGAAACTTCACTTGTACAAAAACAAGGAAGACAACCACAAAGGGTCAGGATTCTGCATGGTCACCAACTCTGAAATGCACACAACATTCTTTGACTCTACAAGAAATGCAACTTTGAATGCTATCAAGGAGCTTGGTGATAGACTCAAGTGCAGAATGCTCAACACTCAAAATGACCTTAGAGAAGAAAAGAAGCATACCCAAGACTTAGAGACTACCAATTAACAGCTAAGGGGAGACATCATAGACTTAATATGGGAGTCTTGTGAACAAGATAGACAAATGGCCACTAAGGATGTCCTGATAGCTATTTTGTCTAGAGAGTGAGAATTGTAACGTACTTCGTTAGTTGGACCACCACACTTGTCATTCTTAATTGTGTGTTTGTTGATAAAGATGTGCTTGTGTTATTTTGTCTTGTGATTTTCTCTACTTGTGTTGATTCTAACTTTTCTCTATCTTATAAAATAGATGCCTAACATTGTTATCAGCACTGCCGAGGAGTTCAAGGGAACTCGTTTTGGTACTCGTCTCATTGAGCTCACTAGTGTGCTCAACCTCCCACTTCCTAGCATGACGGCACTTCAGCTCACCAAGTTTGAGAGGAAGGATCTTTGGGGCTTCAGAGTCACCCAGCCGGGACGCCAGACGGAGCCACCTACGAAGGCTATCACTTTCAAGCTGATGCATGATGACAAGGAGAGAGGCTTAGATGTAGTCATGCAGGAGTTACTTGGACGCCTGGTAGGGAGGCACTCCACCGAGCTTAGAAGTCTCTACTTTCACCCATTCGGGAGACGCAACAAGGAGGGTGAGGCTATAGAGTATGATGATACTACTAGAGAGACGATGGAGTCGATTCGTCTGTACCTTCAGGACCTAGAGGGTCTTATTAGACACCTTGATACTGATAGGACCAACGTCATGCTTAGCAATGACGAGCTCCAGGTTCAGCTGCGGGAGAAGGACAAGCTCTTCGCGGATCAAGACGAGATCGTCAAAGAGATGGAGGCCAGATTTGAGAGCCAGGACAAGAAGTTCAAGAGCCAGGAGAAAAGAGTCCAAGATAGGAAAAATAAGATTAGAGAGATGAAGAAAGAGTTAGAGGCCAAGGACTTCAAGCTTGAGCACCAACAAGGAGTGATCGAGAGGCTTCGCTCACAAAAGAGGGCCCTCAGGGCCAAGATTGAGTCCTTGACCACTAGTGTTGAGGAATACAAGGCTGCCATGGAGAGTGCAGGTCTTGATCTTGTTGACGTGGAGGTTGACATGGAGGAGTAGGATAGACTACTCGATTATCTTTCATCCATCATACTTTGATTATTGAGTCGCAATGATCATCCAACATGTGGATGGCTTGCTATGGTGTGTTTGCATTTTTCAAAACTTGTTGTTTTGTCGTTCAAACTTTATGATATATTGAGCTTGGTTATTGTGATTGTTTATATGTGATGTATTGTGCATGTTAAGCATCTATGGGTATCTCATTCTTATCCTTATTGAAACCACAGATGCCTCCCGGTCGTGCCAACCCCAACCCAAACAACAACAATAACGTCACCCCTGAGATGCAGCAGTTGATGACAGCCCAAGCACAACTGATGCATATGGTGATGCAGTTTATGCAGAACCAGAACCAGAATAACAACAACAACAACAACAATCAGAATAATCCGCCAGGATTTGACATGCTCACCAGATTTCTGAGACTAAGGCCTGCAAAGTTCTCTAGAACCACTGATCCAATGGTAGCCAATGATTGTTTACGTGCAGTGAACAAGGACTTAGTGACTGTTGGCTGCACCAACAAGGAAAAAGTCATATTCGCAACACATTTGGTTTAAGGGCCAGCAGCAACCTGGTGGGATAACTTTCAGATCGCCACTCCCCTTGAGGATGTGACATGGGCTATCTTTGAGGATGGATTCCGTACAGCTCACATCTCATCTGGAGTGATGAATTTGAAGAAGAAAGAGTTCCACAATCTGAAGCAGCGTCACCGTAGCATGGCTGAGTACATTGAGGAATTCAACAATCTGGCGTGTTATGCACCGGATGAAGTTGATACTGATGCTAAGAGGAAGGAGAAATTCCTCGAAGGACTCAATGATGAGTTGAACCTACAGTTGTCTGTTGCCTATGTCCCCACCTACCAATCCCTTTGTGACAAGGCTACCATCTTGGAAAACAAGATGAAACAGGTTGATGGCAGAAAGAGGAAGCACAACTTTGATAAGCACATCTCGGCATCGTCTCACAAACGTTCCCATCATGATGATAGTGGAAGTTCTGGATTCCACAAACACGGGAAGTACAACAACCACCACAACCACAACCGTCACCATGACAACAAACATCATTGTATTCATGATAATGACAAGTACAAGAACCACAAGAGTGGGCACAAGAGCCACCATAGTGGAAGTGGAAGTGGAAGTCAGCCTGTAAAGAAAGATCTCAGCAGGTTGAATGCTTCAAGTGTAAGAAGATGGGGCACTATGCTAATGAGTGCCCAGAAAAGAAAGTTGAAGGTGCCAACAAGCCCAATCCCTTCCAAAAGGGACAAGTGAACCACATCAATGTGGAAGAAATATATGAGGAATCTGATGCTGTGGCTGGTAAGTTCAAACTAAATTCTGTTCCGGCACTTGTTCTTTTTGATACTGGCGCATCGCATTCATTCATATCAAGAGCATTTGTTGATAGAAATGGACTACCAGTGGAAACTATTGGGTGTCCTATAAAAGTAAGTTCTCCTGGTGGAGAAATGATAGTGAACTCACGATGTCATGATCTAGTGATAGAATTTGGGAAATATAAGTTTCTAGTTAGTTTGATAATCCTAGATTCCCAAGGATTTGATGTTATTCTAGGCATGTATTGGATGACGAAGTATGAAGGTGTAATAGATTGTGCCAATCGTACTGTCACACTCACAACCCCGGATAATAAAAGGATTAGATTCAAGTCTAACTTTGAATCAAAAGGGAGTAAGCTAAATTCTCTTAAGGGGGTTAGCATAGACAGTGTGCTAATTGTGAGAGAGTACCTGGATGTGTTTCCAGAGGAATTACCTAGAATGCCACCAGATAGAGATGTTGAGTTTTTGATAGACTTGCTGCAAGGATCAGGACTGATAGCAAAGAGACCTTACAAGATGTTAGTTGATGAGTTGAAGGAACTCAAGAAACAGCTTGGAGAACAGTTACAGAAAGGATTTATTCAACCAAGTTCTTCATCTTGGGGTGCATCAATTTTGTTTGTTGAGAAGAAAGATAGAAGTCAAAGGTTATGTATAGATTACCGTTCACTCAATGAAGTCACTATCAAGAACAAATATCCTTTGCCAAGAATCAATGATTTGTTTGATCAGTTAGAAGGAGCCCGTGTGTTCTCAAAAATTGATCTCTGGTCAGGCTACTTTTAGCTAAAGATAAGGGAACAAGACATACCTAAGACTTCCTTCACCACTAGGTATGGATTGTATGAGTACACCGTGATGCCATTTGGTTTGACAAATGCACCAGCCTACTTCATGAATATGATGAACAAGGTGTTCATGGAATTTCTTGACAAGTTTGTTGTTGTTTTCATCGACGACATGTTGATCTACTCCAAGAGCAAAGAGGAGCATGAAGAACATTTACGATTAATACTAGAGAAACTTAGAGAGCATAAGATGTATGCCAAGTTCAGCAAGTGTGAATTCTGGCTTAATGAAGTCAGATTTCTTGGACATATTGTGTTAGGAGATGGTGTAGCCGTTGATCCCGCAAAAGTGTCAGCTGTAACTGAGTGGGAATCTCCTAAGTCAGTGAAAGAAGTGCGTAGTTTCCTTGGCTTGGCATGATACTATAGAAGATTCATTGAGAATTTCTCAAAGGTAGCTAAGCCAATGACGGAATTACTTAAGAAAGACAAGAAGTTTGATTGGACTGAAGTATGTGAACTCAGTTTCCAAGAACTAAAGAAGAGACTAGTGCAGCACCAGTCTTATGTCTGCCAGATTTGGAGAAAGATTTCCAAGTATATTGTGATGCATCTCACCAAGGACTAGGTGCAGTTTTGATGCAAGAAGGTAAAGTTGTGGCTTATGCCTCGAGACAACTCAAAACTCATGAAGTGAATTATCCTACTCATGACCTAGAGTTAGCCTCTGTTGTCCATGCACTTAAAACATGGAGATATTATATTTTGGGAAAATGATGTGAAGTATTCACGGACCACAAAAGCTTGAAGTATATCTTCACACAGAAAAAAATCAACATGAGATAAAGAAGATGGCTAGAACTCATCAAGGACTATGACTTGAGTTTGCAATACCACCCCCGTAAAGCAAATGTTGTAGCAGATGCATTAAGCCGTAAAGTTTATGTGAATGGTCTCACTAAGGGAGAATTTCCAAATGATCTGTGTGCCCAATTCAAAAATCTCAGATTGGAGATAGTGCCCGAAGGACATCTCATGTCATTAGATGTTCAACCCACATTGTTGGATAGGATCAAGTAAGCCCAAAAGATGGACAAGGAAATTGAAGAGATTAAGGGAAAATTAGCAAAGGGAAATCCAAAGGATTCCATGAAGACGAACAGGGTACTTTATGGTATGGAAAACGTATCTGTATTCCGCAAGATCCGGAACTTCAGAAACTGATTCTACAAGAAGCACACATCTCACCATATTTCATTCATCCGGGTAATACCAAAATGTACATGGATATGAAGGAAAGATTTTGGTGGAACAATCTCAAGAAAGACATCGCCGAACGTATTGCTTTGTGTGATGTATGTAGTAGGGTGAAAGCGGAACATCAGAAACCAGCGGGACTGTTACAACCACTACCTATACCTGATTGGAAGTGGGCCAAGATTGGCATGGATTTCATCACCAGACTGCCAAGGACCAGATCAGGATATGATTCTATTTGGGTCGTGGTAGATCGCCTAACTAAAGTGGCTCATTTCATACCTGTGAAGACAACCTATACAAGTGATAAGTTAGCCAAGATATATATGAATAGGATTGTGTGTCTGCATGGAGTACCTAAGAGTATTGTGTATGATAGGGGAACTCAATTCACGTCACATTTTTGGAGGCAACTACATGAGTCATTGGGAACGAAACTAGAATTCAGCACTGCTTTTCATCCCTAGACTGATGGACAGACAGAAAGGACCAACCAGATTCTAGAGGATATGTTGAGGGCATGTGCCCTAGACTATGGTGCTAGTTGGGATGAAAGTCTGCCTTACGCAGAATTCTCTTATAACAACAGCTATCAAGCCAGTATTGAGATGGCACCGTTTGAATTTATCTATGGAAGAAAGTGTACTACACCATTGCTATGGAATGGTTTTGGGGAAAGAAATTTGTTCGGGCCAGAGCTAATCAAGGAAGCTGAAGAGAAAGTCAAGTTGGTAAAGGACCGATTGAAGATAGCATAGTCTCGATAGAAGGTCTACACAGATTCAAAGTGTAGGGAAGTCACCTATGAGGTGAGTGATAGAGCTTATCTTAGAGTATCACCACTTCGTGGAGTGAAAAGATTTGGAGTCAAAGGAAAATTGGCACCAAGATATGTTGGACCATTCAAGATTCTGAGTCGTAAAGGAGAAGTGGCATATGAGATTAAATTTCCTGAATCACTGTTTGCCGTTCACAATGTGTTTCACGTAAGTTAGCTAAAGAAATGCCATCCGGAGATGGAAGATACTTCTTTGAAGGATACTATACCTTTGGAAGAGGTCCAGCTGGAAAGTGATCTCACCTATGAGGAGAAACCTATCAAGATTCTTGAGACTGCAGAAAGAGTTACTCGGACTAAGACTATCAAATTATGCAAAGTTCAGTGGAACCACCATTCCGAAGAAGAGGCAACTTGGGAAAGAGAAGATGATTTTCGGAAATACCACCCTCACCTATTTTCTAGCCAATCCGAATCTCAAGGGCGAGATTCAGCTTAAGGGGGTTAGATTTGTAACATCCCAAAAATCATGAATTATAAAGGTTGCATATCATTCATGCATTCATAAGCATTTGGATTATTTTCAAATAAGATTTCAAAACAGAAGCCAATTGTTGCCTATTATTTTATGTAGGAAAGGCAATGGCATTATTTCCACTCTCAAATTATGAGAATACTTTGTTTCAACCATAAAGGTTTCAATGATGATTTCAATGCTTGCTCAAATTTTCAAAACAAGAATCTAAATTAAAACCAATTTCAATGCCTAATATAAATAAATAAATAAGGCATGGTTTTATTTTATTTTTAATGGGCCATTGTGTTTTTGAGTAAACAGAAATGTTTTATACTCAAATATGTGCATGAATCACTTTACAAAAATCCAGAAATGGTTTGAATTCAAAATCTTTTGAATATCATTTGAAAATGAGTTCAGAAAATTAAAAACAGAAAAAGAAAAGGAGAAAAGAGAAAAAATAAACCCAGCTAACCTATCTAGCCCAACCCACCCGCGGCCCAGCAACCAGCCCACCTAACCCACCTGGGAAAACCCCCTCTCCTCTCTATTTCTCACCCATGTGCGCACCCCCTCTCTCGCTGTCGAGTGGACCCAATGCCCAGTCAGCATCGTCGTCCCCAAATTTCCGCGCGATGACCCGCTCCGTCGTTTCTTCCTCGTAGTGACCCGCATTGATTTCTCGTTCAATTCCCATTGATACAGCACGTAATTGCCGCCCTCGCTCTGGATACATAACCACCTCGCCGCCCCGCATCTTTCCCCTCACTCACCACTGCCTAAGCGCCACCAGGCTATTCGTATTAGAGCTCACACCGCCGCGGCACCGAACAACTCCGGCGACTGATTCTGGTGAGCCCCGACCGCCTCATGCCCTCTACTGCTTGCTAACATGTTCTCCTTGCTCGTGTGCATCGCCTAATGCCTCTGGTTTGCCTGGTTGTGACCCAGGTCATCGTCTTAGTCATGCTCCTCGAACGGCAGAAGCGTCGCTCAACTCCGGTGAGGTATACTGGTAATCTCCGAGCGCCCCTTGTCTTCTGCTTGACCCTGTCGTATTCGCCGTGTCCTTGTGCACCTCCTGATGCTTTTGATTTGTTCTAGGGCGATCCAGAACATCTTCAACGTCTTCGTCCACACGAACCCGACGCCGCCCGCAACTCCGATGAGCGCTAGCCACTGCTACAGCATGCCCCCGCCCCAACCGCGACCACGTTGAGTTTCCTCGTGCACTCGCGAGTCTGGTAAGCCACACCGCAAACCTTAGCCCTCTCTGGAATCACCGGAGCATCGTCGCCAGTAGCGCCGCCGCCGCCAGTGACCATTTGCGCCGCCCGTTTAAGGTCGTTTGATCGTGCACCATTAGATCTAGATCCAGCGCGTCAGATTAGATCACTTGACGAATCGTTATCAGTCAATCTGGCCCGTGAGATTTCATTTAAATCCTGTGGCTCTCGTTGGTCGAACCAGCCGAACTGGTACGGGCCAATCAGATACGCCCACGTGTCTAGGTTTTTAATTTAAAATCTGTTTTTGAATCTATTAGTTATTCAAACTTGTAAATTCAATAACGTTTGTTCCTGTTTATCCAAAAAATATAAATAATATACCATTGGAATCACAAAAATAAATCCTACACACCTATAGGCTTGATTTTATATTTTGCCTTTGTTAAAATAGAATTTTATGCAGAGACATTTATAGGCCTATTTTGAGTATAAAAATTATTTGGAAAATATTTTAAAAGCCAAATTAAGTTTATTTAGTGTATAATTGTTTAGTTTAGTGTTTCAGTACTGTTTGAATTGTCTTGTTTAGTTTGTAAAAATCATCACATGGCATTTGCATGCATTCATATATTTTTGCTTGATTATTTGAAATATGAATTTGGTGCTATCATTTTATGTGTAGATTTTGGTGCTAGTGGTGATTGTGATTGTGAGGATTGTTGCTACTCCCCCAAATACCAAGGCAAGTGGTGCTTCATAATTTTGTCCCAATATTTTGACTATGCATTAGAGATATTTTATATAGGGCTTGCATGATATTTTTGCTAAGTATCTATATGCTATGCTTGGGAAATCCTAGTAGTTGCAGAATTGTTAGAGTTTTCTCTAAGTTAAGATACTTTATATATTGCCATGCTTAGCCTAGCTTGTAGCAAACAAGGGTGGAATGTATATTCATGTTATGGAAGTTTTGCTAAGTCTTTTGACTTATGTTTTTGCTTAATAAAACAACTAAGTGAATGAATCACCTAGGTGGAATGGTTTGATGGTTTTTTTTGAGTGGTTACACAAGGCCCATATCTATGGTTTACCTTGTATATCACACTTGTGGAAAGCCACCCAGGAACAAAGGGATTTGAGATACTTAGTGTTTAGAAGCTTCTAGTGCAACCACATGGCATATGGGCTCTACCTTGATCATATAGTTAGCCATTTGGACAGTTGGTGGTAGGGTGATAGGTTGGAACGCGTCCATTTGGTCTAAGGGAAGGCTTCTGAAAGGTCTCGTCTTGATGAATGTCAAGTCTTGTGGGGAAAGTGCACCACCTCTCGAGAAGGAAAAATCTAAGTACTTAGCCGTGTTCCCGGCAATGGACAATTTGAGCATCAAGACACTAAAGCTATAAAGGATCTCCTCATCCCAATTTCTAAGTTAAAAACTTGTGGTTGAACAAGGGTTAAGGTTCACCAATGTCTATTGGTGGTTCTTTGGGAGTTATTGTCAAACAAAATCTTAGTGTTTTCAACTGATAGGTAAAACCTATTTTAAGAAAAGCAAGCCTAAGCTACACTTAGCCAAATTCATATATGTAGAGGGAGTGTCCCAACCTTTATTAACATAAGGTGGTGTCCCCTGTGTTTACAATGCTAGTCCCTGGATCAATAGCTAGCATCCACAGTTTAGATGTAATATCAAGAAACAAAGGTCATAATATAACTTTATAACCAGGAATAACATAATTTTATTACATCAATACATAGCTCATTTGGCTATTACATTACATTGTAGCGGAATAACTATAAGCATGGGGTCCTTCATCTTCAAAGTGCCACAGGCAGATGTTGGTTGTAGACTTTGTAATCCTAATCAATCAATCTTCACTAAAATCAATCAAACCTGCAACATTACAAGTTACAGCCACAAAGGTCAATACATTTGAATTGTATTGGCAAGTGATACTATGGTAGTATAGTGGAGTCTATCATCTATATGCATTTGGCTAAGTGGAGTTGAGGCTTGCATTGCTCAAAATAGATTTTTCCTTAACATTTGAAAACCCTAAGTTTTTGTTTTGTCAAAATCTTTTTTCCAAGGCACCTCTCAATCAAAGATTGAAGATTTCAAAAACCCTTGTTCAATCCACAAGATTTTAACTTAGAAATTTGAATGATGAGATTCTTGATTGCTTCCATGTCTTGATGCTCAAATTGTCCTTTACCAGGGACATGGCTAAGTACTTAGATTTTCCATCTGCAGAGATTGTGCACTTTCCCCACAAGACTTGGTTTCCCAAGACAAGATCTTTCAGAAGCCTTCCCTTAGACCAAAATGGACGCATTCCAACCTAACAAAAACTACCACCCTCTGTCCATATGGCTAAGTTCGTGCAACCTATATGATCAAGGCAGAGCCCATAATGCCAAGTGGCTGCACTTGAAGCTTCTCAACATTTGACATCTCAAATCTCTTTGTTCCTGGGTGGCAATCCACAAGTGAGATACACAAGGTCAACCATAGACATGGGCCTTGTGAACCACTCAACCAAAAACCACCAAATCAAGTCCCATTCCACCCAGGTGATCCATTAACTTAGTTGTTTTATTAAACAAAAACACCAGTCCTCAGACTTAGTAATTTTTCCATAGTGTGAATATATAGTCCACCCATGTTTTCTATTTGCTAGGCTAAGCTTGATAGTAGTAGGAATCTTAACTTAGGAATTTCTACTAAGGTTCCATCTACTAGGTTTTCCTATAGCAAGGTTTATACCTAGCAAAATAAAATCCATGCAAGTTTTACTTAGAGAAATCACTAATGCATAGTGAAAGTAATGGGACAAAAGTATGAAGCATCACTTGCCTTTTTGGTAGAGTATGGGTTCACTCCTTGTCCTTGCAGCAATCACACTCTTCAAGTCACTACAAATCAATCAAGCAAGGCACAAACTTAATCTACCAATCAAGCAAAACATCACATAAAAACATAAAGTCTAGGAAATGCATGCAAGCATGCCAAGCTTTGTTTTATTTGAAAAAGTGGTTCCTAATGGGTCTTAAACATTTTAAAACACCTAATGGTCACTTTGTAAAGTGGCAAAGTCATTTGCTAAAGGTTTCACCTCAAGAACCATTTTCAAAACAAAGTATCATTTTATGTGGTGTACAAATATTTTTTTACTAGGGCATTAATCTATAGGGTTCACCAAATAAGTTTTCAAACCATAAAACTTGGTGTTTGGGGTCAGAGAGTTTAAAACAAAACATTTTACAAAGGTTTCCTTCCAAAACCATTTTTAATAAATAAACCACATTTCTATTTGACTAGAAATGGTTTTAAATCAAAGAATCATTTTATTGTTTCACCAAATACATTTTTGAATCCACAAAGTGTTTTCCAATGTTAGTAGGTTCAAATCACACCATTTTCCAAAGATTTTATCCCCAAATTCATTTTTAAACAATTTTTACATCCTTAGCAAGCATACAAATGTTTCTGCAAAAACAACGATTTTTCCAGAAGCTTTTTGCTAAACAAAAGGCATGGTTGGCTAGGGCTTGTCTTGCTGATTCCATTGGTATAAAATTTGTAATTTTTGGACATGTGGTTTGAAAGTTACAGGGTTTTCAAAACTGCATCAAATTCTGATTTCAAAATCTGTTTTAACAGAAACTGGCCACGCGACGCTCAACTACTGGTCGATACCGGTTCGTCTGGATCGCATAGCTGCAGCCGTTGGATCTAAACAGATCGCGTGGCCCAGAACGCGTACCCCTTCGCTGTTAAGTTATTCTGTCCTATCCATCAGATCGGGATCGGACGGCTGTGGGGGGCTCGACCCTAAACGAGCGGCGCTGCAGTGGTGGCTGGCGGCGGAGCGGCCAGACGGTGGCGGCGCCGGTGAAACAGGAAGCAAGAGGGGAAAAGGGAATGCTCACCGAGTTCGTGGAGTGACGCTGAAGCTCAACTCGCTTGCGGTTTGTTAGGGGGCGCACTGGATCAGTCGTGATTCCTCGCCGGAGTGGAGCTACGCCTCGGCCTTGCTCAGTCGTCGTCGAGGACGGCGCTAAGGATCACTCGGAGGCAAACGAAATGCACGGTCAGATGCGCCAAGACACGGCGAAGGTGTGTGCATGAACGAGAGGGGTCAGGGTAGTCTGGTTTACCAGAGGGAGGTCGTCGGAGAAGAGCCAGATGGCGGCGGTGCTGGAGGTTGTCGTTGCCGGGGCTCAGGGCGCCCGCGGGTGAATGGAAAGCGCCAGGAGAAGCGCCAGGGCTAGGGGAGTATGTGAGTGTGCTTAAGGAGGCGAGGGGTGGCAGGACATGGCCGGAATTCTCGTCGGAGCGTCGTCGGAACAGAGGGAGTGTAGGGCAAAATTCCGCGGCCTGGGGGCGTGTTGAGATGGGGGAACAGAGGGGAACCAGAGAGGAGTCACTGGCGTTTATCACTGCGTGGTCACGGCGAGGTTTAATCCATCCATCAACACGAATTCAAGGGAATTAACATGGCAGTAAACGGCGAGGAACGGTCGACGTGGTGGAGACGATGAACAGAAAAGGGTGGGGCATACCTGTCAGTGAGAAAGGAGGTGAGGGGGAGGGGTCCACTTGTCAGCGTCCTCGCGGGTTGCTTCTGTGGTGAAGAAAAACGGTTCGGGGGAGAAAGAGGAGCTGGGCTGCTGGGCTGTTGGGCTGGGCCAGACTGTTCTCACATTTTTTTCTGTCTGATTGTTTTATCCTTTTCTATTTTCTATTTACTGATTTGAATATCAAACAAACAATTCAATCAACCAAATCAATTCAAACAAACACCACACTTCACAACTTTGAACTTGGTTCTGTTCAGTAACATAATCCAAAATTCCAAAATAAAAATAATATTTTTATTCATTTTAGGATCCATTCATTAATTAAATAAAATGGACCTTTAGTTATTTAATCAAATAGGGTTTGATTTATTTAATAAAATCTTCATTTGAAATCCAAATACTTTCAAAACCAAATCAGTAGGTTTTATTTGAAAATATAAAATACTTGGAAAACTTATTTTAAACAAATAAACAAGTTTTGATGGTTTAGAAATATTAAAACCTTTATTAATAAAAACTTGGATATTAAATCCTTATTACTTTATTTAAATAAACCTTTACTATTTTTATCAAAACAAAATGTTTTATTTTCAAAAGTTTGGCCAAGGTTTAATTTGGCTCTATAAAATAATCTTTATTTAAATATTTCTTTTCCCTTTGAAAACCAAAGCCTTTATAAAAAGATTTCAAAGTAGTAGTAAAATATTTTTATTTTTCCTTTACTAAATATTTATCTTTTTAACCCCTTTAGGATTTCTTTGTTCAAAATAGGTTTGAAGATTTCCAATTGGATTCAAAAGTTTCTTCTGGCCCTAAAAATGAACAAAGTTTTATTTTATTCATTTATTTTTCACATTACAAGATTTGGAAAATCTTGGGATGTGACAGGCTACCACCCTTAAAATAAATCTCGTCCCGAGATTTGGGGAGGCTAGGGTTACAAGTTGGCTCAAAGCATCTAGGGTACTACCACCCTTAAATTTTTTTTAACTAAGTTACATCTTGGCTTGCTTGGGATCCTGGTGAAACTTCTCTGGGCAATATCTGCATAGTGTCCTTTGTTTCCACACTTGAATCATGGGCCAAGGTTGAGTTTCTCCATTGGCTTGTTCAACTTGTTCATCATCTTTTCTGGACAATTGTTTACATAGTGGCCTAGTTCCTTGCATTTGAAACACATCACTTGGCTGATATCTTTCTTTTCCTTTGGTATCATTGCCTCTTGTTTGTTTCTTTGGTTCTTCTTCTTTTCTTGGCATTCATTGGCATAGTGTTCCATCTCTTTGCAATTGTAAAATTGCACTTGAGTAATATCCTCCTTGTTAGGGTTGGGGCATTTCTTCTTCTTCTTCTTCTTCTTCTTCTTCTTCTTCTTCTTCTTCTTCTTCTTCTTCTTCTTTTTGGGTCTCTCCAAAGCTAGGAGTTCTTCTAGTTCCTGTTCTTCATAGGTGGAAGATCTTTCTCTCTTCTTGGGGCATTGATCTTCATGCTCCTTGGATGCATGATCTTTGTTTCCACAAGCATTTCTAGCTTGGGTTCCTTCTAGACTAGCATCTTTGTCATCCTTGTTGTCATTAGCTCTTTGGGAAAAGTTTTACCCCATGTTGATCATTTGAGTAACCAATCCTTGCAGCAATTGGGATTGAAGTTTCAAAATCCTTTGTATGGCTGGGTCTAGTCCATTGTTGTTGGCTAAAAGCTGAGTTGTCTCTTGGCTCAACTGGTTTTGGGTTTCTACAAGTTCTTTCATGTTGTCCTCTTGGTTGTTGTTGTTGTCATCAACCTTGATGTTGGAGTCTCTTGGAGAAGTCATCTGTTTGGACTGGATTGGGATTATAATAGGCAAGATATTTCTAAGGAAATAATTCTAATCACACACATCACAATTCACACAAGCAATGTGCAAGCAATCACTACCAAACATTTCACTCAAACAACAAGTTTCAAGCATATTTTTAGGCAAACAAAAATATTTTTGTTACACCACATAAGTTGGTGTGTTTGACTTAAACAAAATATGGTGGTCCATCTATATGGTTCACTTGTGATCTTTCCATTCTTCTTGGTTGATTCTTCTGGCATGAGATCATGGTTTCCTTGAAAAAAAACTCTTGGTCACAAAACTTCAAGTGAAGTGAACTCCTTCTAACTTGTTTTTCCTTAGTCTCCAAATCTTGAGCAAGATTTCCTTGTCTCACTTGTCCTTAGTGATATCCAAGTTGGAAGTCCTTGGTGAATATGCTGAAGATGTTGAAGTCATTAGAGCTGAAGAAGTTGAAGTCATTAGAGTTGAAAGTGTTGAGGAAGTCCTTTGCACATGGTGTAGTCTTTGGCCATGGGGTAGGTTTTTCCATCAAGTTTGAAATAGAAGAGATGTAGAGTTGAAACCAAAATGGTTGAGGAAAGGGTTTACAAGTTTGTTTTGTAAATAAGTTTTGGAACAAGTACAACTCCTATTTTCTAAGGGTTTTTGTCCAATCCTAGGTTTACAAATCCTACATGCAACACAATGCTCTGATACCATCTGTAGAGGGAGTGTCCCAACCTTTATTAACATAAGGTGGTGTCCCCTGTGTTTACAATGCTAGTCCCTGGATCAATAGCTAGCATCCACAGTTTAGATGTAATATCAAGAAAAAAGGTCATAATATAACTTTATAACCAGGAATAACATAATTTTATTACATCAATACATAGCTCATTTGGCTATTACATTACATTGCAGCGGAATAACTATAAGCATGGGGTCCTTCATCTTCAAAGTGCCACAGGCAGATGTTGGTTGTAGACTTTGTAATCCTAATCAATCAATCTTCACTAAAATCAATCAAACCTGCAACATTACAAGTTACAGCCACAAAGGTCAATACATTTGAATTGTATTGGCAAGTGATACTATGGTAGTATAGTGGAGTCTATCATCTATATGCATTTGGCTAAGTGGAGTTGAGGCTTGCATTGCTCAAAATAGATTTTTCCTTAACATTTGAAAACCCTAAGTTTTTGTTTTGTCAAAATCTTTTTTCCAAGGCACCTCTCAATCAAAGATTGAAGATTTCAAAAACCCTTGTTCAATACACATGATTTTAACTTAGAAATTTGAATGATGAGATTCTTGATTGCTTCCATGTCTTGATGCTCAAATTGTCCTTTACCAGGGACATGGCTAAGTACTTAGATTTTCCATCTGCAGAGATTGTGCACTTTCCCCACAAGACTTGGTTTCCCAAGACAAGATCTTTCAGAAGCCTTCCCTTAGACCAAAATGGACGCGTTCCAACCTAACAAAAAATACCACCCTCTGTCCATATGGCTAAGTTCTTGCAACCTATATGATCTAGGCAGAGCCCATAATGCCAAGTGGCTGCACTTGAAGCTTCTCAACATTTGACATCTCAAATCTCTTTGTTCCTGGGTGGAAATCCACAAGTGATATACACAAGGTCAACCATAGACATGGGCCTTGTGAACCACTCAACCAAAAACCACCAAATCAAGTCCCATTCCACCCAGGTGATTCATTAACTTAGTTGTTTTATTAAACAAAAACACCAGTCCTCAGACTTAGTAATTTTTCCATAGTGTGAATATATAGTCCACCCATGTTTTCTATTTGCTAGGCTAAGCTTGATAGTAGTAGGAATCTTAACTTAGGAATTTCTACTAAGGTTCCATCTACTAGGTTTTCCTATAGCAAGGTTTATACCTAGCAAAATAAAATCCATGCAAGTTTTACTTAGAGAAATCACTAATGCATAGTGAAAGTAATGGGACAAAAGTATGAAGCATCACTTGCCTTTTTGGTAGAGTATGGGTTCACTCCTTGTCCTTGCAGCAATCACACTCTTCAAGTCACTACAAATCAATCAAGCAAGGCACAAACTTAATCTACCAATCAAGCAAAACATCACATAAAAACATAAAGTCTAGGAAATGCATGCAAGCATGCCAAGCTTTGTTTTATTTGAAAAAGTGGTTCCTAATGGGTCTTAAACATTTGAAAACACCTAATGGTCACTTTGTAAAGTGGCAAAGTCATTTGCTAAAGGTTTCACCTCAAGAAAACAAAGTATCATTTTATGTGGTGTAGAAATATTTTTTTACTAGGGCATTAATCTATAGGGTTCACCAAATAAGTTTTCAAACCATAAAACTTGGTGTTTGGGGTCAGAGAGTTTAAAACAAAACATTTTCCAAAGGTTTCCTTCCAAAACCATTTTTAATAAATAAACCACATTTCTATTTGACTAGAAATGGTTTTAAATCAAAGAATCATTTTATTGTTTCACCAAATACATTTTTGAATCCACAAAGTGTTTCCCAATGTTAGTAGGTTCAAATCACACCATTTGCCAAAGATTTTATCCCCAAATTCATTTTTAAACAATTTTTACATACAAATGTTTCTGCAAAAACAACCATTTTTCCAGAAGCTTTTTGCTAAACAAAAGGCATGGTTGGCTAGGTCTTGTCTTGCTGATTCCATTGGTATAAAATTTGTAACTTTTGGACGTGTGGTTTGAAAGTTACAGGGTTTTCAAAACTGCATCAAATTCTGATTTCAAAATCTATTTTAACAGAAACTGGCCACGCGTCGCTCAACTACTGGTCGATACCGGTTCGTCTGGATCGCACAGCTGCAGCCATTGGATCTAAACAGATCGCGTGGCCCAGAACGCGTACCCCTTCGCTGTTAAGTTATTCTATCCTATCCATCAGATCGGGATCGGACGGCTGTGGGGGGGCTCGACCCTAAACGAGCGGCGCTGCAGCGGTGGCTGGCGGCGGAGCGGCCAGACGGTGGCGGCGCCGGCGAAACAGGAAGCGAGAGGGGAAAAGGGAATGCTCACCAAGTTCGTGGAGTGACGCTGAAGCTCAACTCGCTTGCGGTTTGTCAGGGGGTGCACTGGATCAGTCGTGATTCCTCGCCGGAGTGGAGCTGCGCCTCGGCCTTGCTCAGTCGTCGTCGAGGACGGCGCTAAGGATCACTCGGAGGCAAACGAAATGCACGGTCAGATGCGCCAAGACACGGCGAAGGTGTGTGCGTGAACGAGAGGGGTCGAGGTAGTCTGGTTTACCAGAGGGAGGTCGTCGGAGAAGAGCCAGATGGCGGCGGTGCTGGAGGTTGTCGTTGCCGGGGCTCAGGGGCGCCCGCGGGTGAATGGAAAGCGCCGGGAGAAGCGCCAGGGCTAGGGGAGTATGTGAGTGTGCTTAAGGAGGCGAGGGGTGGCAGGACATGGCCGGAATTATCGCCGGAGCGTCGTCGGAACAGAGGGAGTGTAGGGCAAAATTCCGCGGCCTAGGGGCGTGTTGAGATGGGGGAACAGAGGGGAACCAGAGAGGAGTCACTGGCGTTTATCACTGCGTGGTCACGGCGAGGTTTAATCCATCCATCAACGCGAATTCAAGGGATTTAACATGGCAGTAAACGGCGAGGAACGGTCGACGCGGTGGAGACGATGAACAGAAAAGGGTGGGGCATACCTGTCAGCGAGAAAGGAGGTGAGGGGGAGGGGTCCACTTGTCAGCGTCCTCGCGGGTTGCTTCTGTGGTGAAGAAAAACGGTTCGGGGGAGAAAGAGGAGCTGGGCTGCTGGGCTGTTGGGCTGGGCCAGACTGTTCTCACATTTTTTTCTGTCTGATTGTTTTATCCTTTTCTATTTTCTATTTACTGATTTGAAATTCAAACAAACAATTCAATCAACCAAATCAATTCAAACAAACACCACACTTCACAACTTTGAACTTGGTTCTGTTCAGTAACATAATCCAAAATTCCAAAATAAAAATAATATTTTTATTCATTTTAGGATCCATTCATTAATTAAATAAAATGGACCTTTAGTTATTTAATCAAATAGGGTTTGATTTATTTAATAAAATCTTCATTTGAAATCCAAATACTTTCAAAACCAAATCAGTAGGTTTTATTTGAAAATATAAAATACTTGGAAAACTTATTTTAAACAAATAAACAAGTTTTGATGGTTTAGAAATATTAAAACCTTTATTAATAAAAACTTGGATATTAAATCCTTATTACTTTATTTAAATAAACCTTTACTATTTTTATCAAAACAAAATGTTTTATTTTCAAAAGTTTGGCCAAGGTTTAATTTGGCTCTATAAAATAATCTTTATTTAAATATTTCTTTTCCCTTTGAAAACCAAAGCCTTTATAAAAAGATTTCAAAGTAGTAGTAAAATATTTTTATTTTTCCTTTACTAAATATTTATCTTTTTAATCCCTTTAGGATTTCTTTGTTCAAAATAGGTTTGAAGATTTCCAATTGGATTCAAAAGTTTCTTCTGGCCCTGAAAATGAACAAAGTTTTATTTTATTCATTTATTTTTCACATTACAAGATTTGGAAAATCTTGGGATGTGACAATATAGAAGTTAGATACTATTATTCTACTAAGGTATCACTTGCCAATACTATTCCAATGTATTGACCCACTGTGGCTGTAACTTGTGATGTTGCAGGTTACTCTGATGAGTATTAGGGGTTATGAGTCTACACTCAACATGTTTTCCTGTGGCACATGAAGATGAAGACTTTACTATATTTTGTTAAGTTAAATTCTTGCTCTAGCCTTTGGCTATGGAGTTGTAAAAGACTATGTTATCTCTAGAATGATGATGTAATAATGACCTTTGTATCTGTGTACTTCATCTTAAACTGTGGATGCTAGCATTTGATCCAGGGACTAGCATTGCAATCACAAGGACCTTTACCTTTACAAAGGTGGGGTCTTACATTCTTGTAATCATCTTCAAATGTGATGGCTGCATCAAGTAACTGTTAGAAAGTATGCTTATTAGTCAGCCTCAGCTGCATCTTTACAAATGGATTTAAACCACGAAGGAACCGTTTCTTCCTCTTTTCCTGAGTATTCACTTCATCCTCAGCATAACAAGATAGTTGACTAAACTCTCGGATGTACTTCATGACACTGGTATAACCTTGTTGAAGTTCCCTAAACTCTCTGCGCTTCAACTCCATCACACTTTCTGTTACATGATACTCACGAAATCTCTGCTTGAACTCCTCCCAGTTGTACTCCCTTCCTGGAAGTTGCATAGCTAATCGTTTCTTCCACCATGATGCCGCGGGTCCGATCAAGAGATGTGTTTCATACCTCAACTTCTCCTCATCATTACAACCGACAATCTTTAGCTTTCTCTCGGTATCTGCCAACCAATCATCCGCATCCATTGGTTCTAGAGCTGATGTAAAAGGTAACGGACTTGCATTCTGAAAGTCGGAAAGACTCACTAATCCACCTTCATGTGCTCTCTAGTGTTTCCAGCTCGTCCCAACAACTCTTCCATGAATTTGTTCTAGGATTCTTGCATCATTTGCATATATTGCATAAAGTTCTGCTCCATTAATGGCCTCATTGGTGGTGGTAATGCTCCTTCATTTTCGGCGTCTACATCTGCCTTCTCCTTAGCCTCGCGCTCCATGCACTGCTGTTTAGATTTAGTCTCTACATCTGATTCCATGACCCCTAGTCCTACATAATAAAGTGAATACTCATAATTACATCATGCATATGTGTTCTGAGCTCAACTTCATGCACATAATTAGTCACACAATGGAAAACAAAATCCAAATAAGAACCAAATATGCATTTCACATATTATATATTACAAACCATATAGTTGGTATAATGTTATTACAAGCCCATACCATATAGGTACTACAAACCATGTGTATGCTACCCCACTTATTTAAGTACAACATTCTCTCAAATACTACAATACACAATACTGGGTAAACTATGTCTTTAGTGTCCTCGATGCTCATAATACATGCTTGGGGTCCAACCGTTCCGACGTGACGTACGACGCATAGTCTATGGAACAACTGGCCTTCCATATGGAATATACTCAGTATCTGAAGTATTAGGACTTGAGTGATCACTCAGCCTGAGTATATTGACTCCATCAAGCTCAGCTAAAAATTCTACAGAAACTTGTTCATCACTATCACCCACTTGCATTTCTCGAGCCATATCCCTAGAGTAATCAACCGAATGCTCATATCCCGTTTATCCCCAGGTGATCTGCTGGGCAAGATAGTTATACACTAGATAATGTACATTCCCTAGGTTTTGATAATGTATTGGTGATTCAAACACCCTCTCCTCAGGATCTTCCTCTTCATCCTGACTTCCTACAAACATAGTGTTCCTTCTGCTATCATTATTATTGGTTCTTGCACCCATCCAGCTGGATTGTCCAACATCTCTGTCAGAACCATCCACTGACATTTGGTTGCCTTGAGATCCATTAGGTGATCCCATCCTCCATCCATCAGAATTCTCAATAGGAAGTTCTGAATCAGATCCTTCCTCGGAAGCTTGTGGTATAAGATATCTCGTATCTAAAGTAGGGTCATAGGTAGGTTCTGGTCTAGGTGAATAAGTATATGGTGTAAAAGATTCTGGATATATAGGAATATCCTCAAATATTGGATTAGCCTACTCACCGCTTCATTCTCCAACTGTGATGCTAACTTCTCCCTTCGTTCTGGATTAGTTAGATCCTCTAACATGTCATTCTTATCCTCCACTATGACCTGATGTTTCTTATACAAAAATCGAACTATCAATCGATATCAATCCATAAACTTGGAAAGCTAACTTAGGATGCTTCTTTAATAAAGTAAGATGATCCGGTACTGGCTCCGTGTCTATAGAATCATGAGGAATCACAGAAAATGTGCTTCCTTCTAGCTCTTGGGCTTTGTGCTCCCGAATATTGGCTAACGCCTCCAGAATAGCAACATGATATGCTGCTAAGTGACTTCTACCTTCACCCATGGGTAAATCATGATATAACCCAAGCTTCTCTGGAAGTTCGATACTTGGATATCATATGACCATCATAATAGGTTATGGTATTCAATGGAATAGTGGTTGAACACCCAAAAACCCTCAAAAGTTGACGAAGCTAATCAATGAATGATCCTTGATAAACATTGAGAGTCTCTTCTTTCCTTACCAAAGTCTGTTTTGGAAACTTTGGTGCCATTTTCTCTGTATACAAAATATTTTGATTAGTAATCAATCATAATATTGCATCATAACAAAGAATTATCGCACTAAAATATACAATGGAATATTCTCTTTTAAATACCCATTATACTCTTTTAGAGAATTATTTATCGTTGCTATAGACTCCTACAGGTAATAACCTTTCTTAGGTTTCCAACCTAAGGTCAAACAAATTGCGCTCATACCACCTATAGTGACCCAGCATCCCACTGCATGTGTAGTACACTATAGTCGTTGACATGACATCCACAGAACACCGTTCCGTAAATATCACATCCCTCAGAGTGGTACAACAGAAACATTGTGGGTCCATATTACAAACATACACACTTCATTATTATTACATTACCAGAAGTTTGGAACTTTAAGTGAATCAAACTTACAAACCACACTTAAACAGTTTGAGCGGAAGATTTAAAGTTTCAAACTCATACTCCAAATTAAGCTCAACAACTTATTATATAAGGTTTATGCTGCTCGGCTCAATTGGACTACTAATAACTAAGGCAACTACTCGGACTCGTTGCCCTCCACTCCATAGCGTATCTCATAATCCACCCCTTCCACTCCTCCAGATAGATCTGTCTCCTCGTAGTAGACATCCTCTTGCCCTTCGACTGCATACATTGAAGTGTCTTCTGACTCCTCAGAGTCTAAGCAGGGGATCAAAGGAAAGAGTGAGTAACAGCGTTACCCAACAAGTTCATTATATGCAAGGTAGAAATTTTTATGCGCTATCTACCACCTCGTACTATTAGTCCGTGGGACTATGCAGCTTCCATAAACATTTCTTCAAAGATTTATTTTATTATCAAAAACTATGCCCATCAGCCTTCACAGGTTTACCAGAACTTCATGGAGTTCCTTTCCTGATGTGTTCACAGTTACTTCCCAGAACATGGAGTAACAAGTTACAGTTCTTACACTCTGCAAAGGTGCGTTGCTTTACCCATGAGAGATCAACTCCTTGTTGCACAACAGGGCGTACTTTCCCGTCCACAATTCTGTGATGTGGGGCCCAGTAGGTGATCCATGTTGGAGATATGCCCAAGAGGCAATAATAAAGTGGTTATTATCATATCTTTATGTTTACGATCAATGTTTACATACCATGATATAATTGTATTAACAGGAAACATTAATACTTGTGTGATTTGTAAACATGTAAGAGTCCCTAGTAAAGCCTCTTGTTAAACTAGCTTGTTGGTTAATATATGATCATGGTTTCCTGATCATGAACATTGAGATGTTATTAACAACAAGGTCATATCATTAGGAGAATGATGTGATGGACATACTCCTGTAGTTAAGCGTAGCATAAGATCAAGTCATTTAAATAGTTCACTTGCTATAAGCTTTCAAATACATAGTAACCTAAATCCTTCGACATTGAGATCATGTTAATAACCATCACTGGATGGATGCTTTGATGACATCAAACACTACTTCATAACTGGGTGGTTATAAAGGTGGCATTGAGTGTTCAGAAAGTATGTGTTGAGGCACATGGATCAAGAGTGGGATTTGTCCATCCATATGAAGGATAGATATACTCTGGGCCCTCTCGGTGGAATGTCATCCAATTGGCTTGCAAGCATGTGACTGGCTCACAATAGATCACATATCACAGGAACAAGTAAAGAGTACTTACCGGTAATGAGGTTGAACTAGGTATGCAGAGATACCAACAATCAAACCTTGAATAAGTAAAGTATCGCGAGACAAAGGGAAATTGGTGTCATATGTAAATGGTTTATTCGATCATGAATAAATTGTAGAAATATGTGGGAGCCATATGAATTTCTAGATTCCTCTATTGGTTATTTATCAGAAAAGAGTCTTGATCATGTCTGCATAATTCATGAACCATAGGGAGACACACTTAAGGATTCGATGTTGTTTAGTAGATATGGAATGTGAGTAAAGAGACTGGATGTTATTTGGAGTCTCGGATGGGATTCAGGATATCACGAGGAGATCCAGAATGGTTTGGAGAATAAGATTCATATAAGGAAAGTCTAATTCCGGAGTTCGGGAATGGTTTCGGTGTTTTCACCGGAATGTTCTAGAAGGGTCTAGAAGGTCCATCACTCCGGAGTGGGAAGGATACATGGATGTGTCATAACAAAGTGGAATAGTTTCATCATGTCCTAGGTCACTTGGCTGGGCAATGGGAAGAGAGAAATCAAACTCTAGTTTGAAAAGTCAAACGCCAATTTGGAAAGTCAAATCCCAACATTGCCTAGTGGAGGGAGGGAAAGAATCCTTCCTTAGGTAGGATTCCTCCTCTCCCTTGCCGCCGACCCATGAGGTGGAGTTGGGGAAGGACTCCCCTCCCCAACCTCCTCTCCCCATCCATAAAAGAAGGGGGTGGGGCACCCCAAGCCACCAACCCACAAACCCTAGACGTTGTCCCTTGGTCTCTCCCAAGTCGATGCCTCTAGATCCTCCTCTAAACAGCTACCGACTAGCTAAACCCTAGTTGCTAGCCACCTCTAAACCTCAGCTCTCTAAACCCTAGATCTCCGGGACTCCCTCTACTCCACCATACTCGCACCAGCTTAGGAGAAGCCCTGCGGGATCTCCCCTCTACTTCTGACATCATGCTGTCGTGCTGCTGGAATCGCAAGGAGAGTGCTACAACCTTCGTTGCCTGCTGGAACAAGGGAGTGGAAGATATTCATCGAGTACCGTACGTGTGATTGACTACGGGAGAGCTGCCGGAACGCGGAGCCGGAAGTATCGTCTATGCGATCTTGAGATCGGCAAGTGAACGACTACATCACCCACGAGAATCCGATCTCGTTAACCTCTTTGGATCTTCGAGGGTTAGTACTCTATTGACTCGTTGCTACAATCTAGTTGATAGATCTTGGCTTGTGTGTCTTCTTGCGATAGAATTTTTTTTCCATGCTATGAACTCCTATAGTGGTATCAGAGCATTGTCTATGCATAGATCTGTTGCACGAGTAGAACATAATGATTATTGTGGGCGTTGATGCTTTTGTTGTCGATTGCTTCTTGTGTACTTTGCATCTTGCGGGATGGTGGGATGAAGCGGCCCAAGATAACCTTACATGACATCGTTCATGAGACTTGCTCCACGCTCAACATGCAACTTGTCGGGTGTCTGTCTCTCCCAACATAGTGAAGATTCAATTTACAATTGGAACTTGACAATACTAGTATCAATGTTGTGGTTCTTGTTTGTAAGTTAGAACGGTTCTTATTTGGAAGCCCCAGACCACATAAAACATGCAAAGAAAATTAGTGGCGTCTAACTTTGTTTCGCAGGGGTGTGCTATGATGTGATATGGCCGTGATTGTGATTATATATGATGTATGGAATGATCCTTATTGTAAGTTGGCAACCTGCAGGAGCCTTATGGTTGTCTTTAAATTTCGTTAAGACCTGCGTGTCTATTATTCAAATTAGTTATAATAGTTGATGCCGGTGGACGACAACCATGGAGCAGCTCCATTGACCTTGATGGAGATCATGTTCATGCTTTGAGATGGAGATAGAAGGCACAAGAAGAAAGGCCATATCATATCACATGTTATGAATTGCATGTGATGTTAATCCTTTTATGCATCTTGTATTGCTTAGATCGCGACGGTAGCATTATAAGATGATCCCTCTCCCAAAATATCAAGTAATAAAGTGTTCATCCTTAGTTAGCACCGTTGCCAAGACTCGTTATTTCGAAGCATTACGTGATGATCGGGTGCATTAGATTCTGCGTGTGCATACAATGGGAGCAAGCCAAATTTTCTCATGCGGAAACTAAGGTTGATCTTGACGAGCCTAGCATGTACAAACATGGTCTCAAAACACAGATCAACGAAAGGTAAAGCATGAGTCATATAGTAGATATGATGAACATGTTGATTGTTCGACTTTGAAACTACATCATCTCTCGTGATGATCGGACTTGATGTAGTGGATTTGGTTCATGTGATCACTAAAACAATGTGAGGAATATTGTTTTGAGTGGGAGTTCAACAGCAATATGATTAAAAGTTGAACACTATTTATCATAAATTAAATCAAAGTGAATTTGCATAGTTGTTGTAGTCATTGGCATTTGTTTACCACCTTTCGCTTAGTTATAAATGAGATTAAAGAACTATAGAATTCTGGTTAGTTGCTTTACGAACTGGTATCGTATTGTTTTGAAGTGTTAATCTAAAGTTTAAAAGTCCTATTGCAAACTTTCAGCAAGTTCCGTTTACTCCGTGAAGTTTAATAATTGGTATTAAATCAAGAGTAATAATTCCAGTGTTAGTATATAAGTATCATGTTTATCTCCATGATTCTTGATAGATTGTTTTAATATCAAGGTTATTGGGGAGCTGAAAGAATTGTTTCAAAAACCATCATGTGTGGAAGATATTGCGATATCTGAAACAAAAAAATTGGTTGCAACATGATGGAGTATAATATGGCAAGATTTATGTTCTCATATTTGATGAGAATTTACAAAAGTTTGGAGACACTAGTTGTCCTAATCCTCCCAAAAGTTTTGGAGAGCAACATTATACTCGCAATTAACCGTTATAAAGCTAAAGTAGCATGATCATGAATATTTCCATGATAAGGATGAATATTTGATGTAGGTAAAATGTTTACTGCACTAAAATATTACTAAAGAATGCAATTTGAAAGAACACCAAGCATTTGATGATGGTGATCTACTTCAAAGTGCAAGTCTAAATACATTGGTATTTAACTATACACGCTTTGGACTATGTGTCATGAGTATGACACCACTGTTGATGTTGATAGATTCTTTTGGAAGGATAAAGAAATGTTGAAAGAGAAATCTAAGAAATATTTGGCGGAGAAGAAAAGAATAGAATTGTTGAGCTCAGGTATATAGATGATATGCACGTTATGGCTATATTCTTTGCTTGTTAAACAATGTGGTTCTTAAGTATTGGATACTGAATTTTTTGGTGTGAATCGTCATATGAAACAACACAATTCATGAACTGCAATGGCCTAAGTAACTAGCAAGATAATATGTGATGATGTTCATCAAGAACAAATAAAGTGTTAATGTGTTTCTCGTTGACATCAAAGATTAACTTCAAGATTTGTTTTTATCAGGTATTATCAGAACAAAAGGTTGTTCAAATAATTTCCGTGTTCCATAAAAGATGGATGATACACAAGTCCAGTTGAAGAAATCACATCCATAAAACTAATGCTAAAAATATCGAAAGACAAATTATTGAAAGATCACTTAGGAAGTGAAATCGCCGTTTAAATTATAGTGGAAAGAAAACATGAAGAAAATCCATGTGGATGGAATTTTGGAGTCTTTTGATTTTGATCAAATGACGCTTGTGAAACTTTCCTAGAGATAATTAAAACTCCATTCATAAGCCAAAAGTGAACGAACGACTAGCTTATTGGAATTTGTACATATAGATGTATGAAGCCCATTATGTGTAGTCTATAGCGATGGATTTCAACTTCATATGCTTTCTCCAAAAATTTGAGTGAATATATGAATATTTACTTAATAAGGATGAAGTGTGAAACATTTGAAAAGTTCGAAGACTTTAAAGATGAAGTGCAAAATCAATGTAACAATAAAATAGAGAATTTATGATAGGATCATAAAGGAAGATTTTTTGAGTTAAAAGTTTAGCAAAACACCTAAGATTTGAGGAATCGTTCCATGGGTTTGCATTTCCCAAAACACCATATGAGTATGGAGTGTTCGAGATATGCAATGAAACCTTGTTTGACATGGTGAGATCAAAGGTGTTAGTAATAAAATTTCCATAGTATTTTAAAGATTAAAGGTTTAGAGACTACCGCTTTTTCACTGAAAAGATACCCATTATGATCCGTTGAAATGACACCATATAAAGTTATGGTCTGGGATAAAACCCAATTTTTTATTTCTTAAAATTTTGGTTTTCTAGGCATAAGTAAGATGTTTGCAACCAAAGTCGGATGAACATATCTTTGTAGGTTATTTCGGATAACCAATGAGTATTCCTCCATAACACCAAAGACAAAAGAGTTTGTCACTTAGAACGTCAAGTTTCTTAAGAAGGATTTTTTCATGAAAAGTTAAGTGGGAGGACAATAGAACTTTAATAAGGTTAAAAGAACCTTAGCTATATGTGCTGAGTTGCGCAACACCGGAAAGCATTTCGGAGGCATCAACAATGCTCATGGCTCACGTGTCTCAGAGGTCGTGGTCACGGAGGTCTAAAGTTCCTATTGAACCAAGTAGGTCGGGTAAACAATCAAATAGTAGGATTTGAAATTAAATCATTGTTGTTTCATAATGATGAACCGACTGTATGCAAATAAGCGATGATGGGCCCTGACTCCGTCAAAATGGCTTGAAGCCATAAAATCTATGATAGTTCCATACACGAGGAATCAAGCTTTGAACTTGAAAGACCCACTAGAAGGTGTAAAACCTTACAGTCGTATTTGGATCTATAAATAAATAGACATGGATGTTTCACATCTATGAAATAGTCGACATGTTGGGAAAGAGTTCACGACAATGTTCAAGCAGTTGATTATGCCAAGATTTGATCTTTCATAGCGATATTTAGTCTAGACGGATTAATGTAGCAACCACTACATATAATTTTGTTATGTGGTAGTTGAATTAACAAAACAAGTTCTTCTAATAGAATGGTTACCTAGGACGTGTACATGACACGATCCAAAGAGTTTTTTAATTCAAATGATGCTAAAAGCTTATACAAACCTCAATGGTTGAAGTAAGCATCGCAGAGTTGGAATCTTCATTGTGATGAAACTGTTAAAAGAGTTTAATTTCATCGGAGATGATGAATATGCTTGCATTAGCAAGAAATTAAGTGGGAGTGCTAAGAAATATTTCTAATACATTATGTGGAAGACATATTGTTGATTGGAAATGATGTATATTTTATTAACACATATTAAGAATTTCATCTCAATGAAAGACTTAGGCAAAACCCGAATGTTTGGCATCAATATCTATATAGATAGATTGAGATGCTAATATGGTCGTGCCAAATGTACATATATGAGATATTGAAAGAGTTCAATATGGAAATGACAAGAAAGGTTCTTGCCACACAGAAAGGATAGAATCTAAATTCAAGTGTATCGACACTTGGTAAGTGAAACAAAGATTCAAGTATTTTTACTTGATGAATGAAATCACAAAGAGTGTTTTTCAATCATACTGTGATATGTACACATACAGATATGTCCTATACTATAAATGTTATGAGCATATGCCAGAATGATTCATAAGATGATCATTAGACGATAGTAATGATATTCTTGTGATCTTTTGGAAGATCTAAGAATATATTATTTTTGTAGAGGTGACAAATAGATGGTTAGTTCATTGTAAAAGTACTACATTGATACTAGTTTTGCTACAAAGTACAAATTAAGTTTATCAAAATATAAACTAAGGGTGGCACAATATAATGGAAAGTAAGTTCCATAATGGATTTGGATGAGTTCCAAAGTTAAAACATTGTGACAGATACTATAGCAGAAGGCTAAGTATATGACTGCTATTGTAGAAGCAAAATAAGGCATTTGTGCCAAGTAGTTTGTTATCAAACTAGGTGTGGTTCACAGCGGGATAGTACTATGAAGATATATTGTATGACAATATTATCAACATGTTTTAACCCCAAGGAACTAAAGGTCTCACCAAAGGACCAAATTTATATAAAGCCATATCATTAAAGAATGAATGATGCATAGAGACACAAAGACATGCAGTTACACACGGACCTGAAAGTGTTGGATCCGAAGATCAGTTGACCACTAGAAATAGTGTACATACAACACAAGAAAGCCATAGGTGTTGAATGCACAAAAGTTTGAAACTGGATTATTGACTCTATTGCAAGTGGGAGACTGTTGGAGATATGCCCAAGAGGCAATAATAAAGTGGTTATTATCATATCTTTATGTTTATGATAAATGTTTACATACCATGCTCTAATTGTATTAACCGGAAACATTAATACTTGTGTGATTTGTAAACATGTAAGAGTCCCTAGTAAAGCCTCTTGTTAAACTAGCTTGTTCGTTAATATATGATCATGGTTTCCTGATCATGAACATTGAGATGTTATTAACAAAAAGGTCATATCATTAGGAGAACGATGTGATGGACATACTCCTATAGTTAAGCATAGCATAAAAATCAAGTCATTTCAACAGTTCGTTTACTATAAGCTTTCTGATACATAGTGACCTAATTCCTTCGACCATGAGATCATGTTAATCACCATCACCAGATGGATGCTTTGATGACATCAAACACCACTTTGTAACTGGGTGGTTATAAAGGTGGCATTGAGTGTTCGGAAAGTATGTGTTGAGGCACATGGATAAAGAGTGGGATTTGTCCATCCATATGATAGATAGATATAATTTGGGCCCTCTCGGTGGAATGTCATTGATGACCCACAAGTATAGGGGATCGCAACAGTCTTCGAGGGTAGTATAACCCAATTTATTGATTCGACACAAGGGGAGCCAAAGAATACTTATAAGACTTAACAATTGAGTTGTCAATTCAGCTGCACTTGGAAATAGTCTTACTCACAGTAGTTTATCAGTAGCAACAATTTTGTAGTACCAATAGCAAAGTAACAGCAGTAGTAAAACAATGGCAGTAGTAACAATAGTACCAAACAGTAGGATTTGAGTGCGGTCGGCATAGGGATGGATGGATAGGCGTTGCATGGACGAGACTATTCATGTAATTTCAAGATCTAGGGAATTTACAGATAAATAAGATAAAGCATCCAATTACTAAACAATCATAGGCATGTGTTCCATATAAATTCATAAGTGCTCGCAATGAGAACTTGCACAACATATTTTGTCCTGCCAGCCCGTTGCAGTGGAGACTAAAGGGAATCTACTGGAAATTAAGGTGCTCCTTTTAAAAGAGCGCCGGAGCAAAGCATTAACAATCTGTGAGCAGATGTGATCCTCATATCACAGCCATCCCCTCCGGTTATCCCAATTTCTATCACTTCGGGGCCTTTGGTTCCGAACAATGATATGTGTATACAACTTGTAGATAATATCACAAACAATACTATCATCATGAATCAATAACATGTTCAGATCTGAGATCATGGCACTCAGGCCCTAGTGACAAGCATTAAGCACAACAAATTGCAACAAAGTCAAATAGTACTAATAAAGATACTAGGCACCATGCCCTAACAATATTATTTGATTACATGATAGATCTCATCCAATCCCTACCATCCCCATAGCCTACAGCGGGGGATTACTCACTCATGGATGGGGGAAACATGGATGGTTGATGGAGAGGCATCGGTGATGATGATGGAGATGATCTCCTCCAATTCCCTGTCCCGGCAGGGTGCCAGAACGGAGTTTCTGGTTCCGAATGACGGTTTCTGGTGGTGGCGGCGCAACGGAACTCTATCTGGAAAAACATCAAACCCCCATCGTTTTTAGGTCAGAAGGCTTTTTGTAGGCGAAGAGGGAGGCCGAGGGGTTCCCGAGGTGGCCACACCCCTCCCAGGCGCGACCTAGGCTGGCATGTGCGGCCAGGGGGTGTGGGCCCCTCGTGGCCCTCCTCCGTCTCATATTCTAGCTCCGTGAATCTTCTAGTAAAATAGGAGTTTTGGCATATTTTCCGGGATTTTTCCTGAAAGTTGATTTTCTGCACAAAAACTAGACTCCAAATTAATTCTGCTGAAAACAGCGTCAGTCAGTGTTAGTTGTATCCAAATCACACAAGTTTAGAGGAGAAACAATAGCAAAAGTGTTCAGGAAAGTAGATATGTTTTAGATGTATCAGTCATCCAATTGGCTTGCAAGCATGTTACTGGCTCACAAGGGATCACATATCACAGGAACGAGTAAAGAGTACTTATCGGTAACGAGGTTGAACTAGGTATGCAGAGATACCGACGATCAAACCTCGGATAAGTAAAGTATTGCGAGATAAAGGGAAATTGGTATTGTATGTAAATGGTTCACTCGATCATGAAGTAATCATAGAAATATGTGGGAGCCATATGAATTTCCAGATTCCTCTGTTGGTTATTGATCGGAGAAGAGTCTCGATCATGTCTGCATAATTCACGAATCATAGGGAGACACACTTAAGGATTCGATGTTGTTTAGTAGATATGGAATGTGAGTAAAGAGACTGGATGTTATTCGGAGTCTCGGATGGGATTCAGGATATCACGAGGAGATCCAGAATGGTTCAGAGAATAAGATTCATATAAGGAAAGTCTAATTCCGGAGTTCGGGAATGGTTTCGGTGTTTTCACCGGAATGTTCTAGAAGGGTCTAGAAGGTCCATCACTCCGGAGTGGGAAGGGTACATGGATGTGTCATGACAAAGTGGAATAGTTGCATCATGTCCTAGGTCACTTGGCTGGGCAATGGGAAGAGAGAAATCAAACTCTAGTTTGAAAAGTCAAACACCAATTTGGAAAGTCAAATCCCAACATTGCCTAGTGGAGGGAGGGAAAGAATCCTTCCTTAGGTAGAATTCCTCCTCTCCCTTGTCGCTGACCCATGAGGTGGAGTTGGGGAAGGACTCCCCTCCCCAACCGCCTCTCCCCATCTATAAAATAAGGGGGTGGGGCGCCCCAAGCCACCAACCCACAAACCCTAGACGCCGTTCCTTGGTCTCTCCCAAGTCGCTGCCTCTAGATCCTCCTCTAAACAGCTACCGACTAGCTAAACCCTAGTTGCTAGCCACCTCTAAACCTCGGCTCTCTAAACCCTAGATCTTTGGGACTCCCTCTACTCCACCATACTCGCACCAGCTTAGGAGAAGCCCTGCGGGATCTCCCCTCTACTTCTGACATCATGCCGTTGTGCTGCTGGAATCGCAAGGAGAGTGCTACAACCTTCGTTGCCTGCTGGAACAAGGGAGTGGAAGGTATTCATCGAGTACCGTACGTGTGACCGACTACGGGAGAGCTGCCAGAACGCGGAGCCAAAAGTATCGTCTATGCGATCTTGAGATCGGCAAGTGAACGACTACATCACCCACGAGAATCCGATCTCGTTAACCTCTTTGGATCTTCGAGGGTTAGTACTCTATTGACTCGTTGCTACAATCTAGTTCATAGATCTTGGCTTGTGTGTCTTCTTGCGATAGAAATTTTTTGTTTTCCATGCTATGAACTCCTATAGTGGTATCAGAGCATTGTCTATGCGTAGATCTGTTGCACGAGTAGAACATAATGATTATTGTGGGAGTTGATGCTTTTGTTGTCAATTGCTTCTTGTGTACTTTGCATCTTGCGGGATGGTGGGATGAAGCGGCCCAAGATAACCTTACATGACATCGTTCATGAGACTTGCTCCACGCTCAACATGCAACTTGTCGGGTGTCTGTCTCTCCCAACATAGTGAAGATTCAATTTACAATTGGAACTTGATAATACTAGTATCAACGTTGTGGTTCTTGTTTGTAAGTTAGAACGGTTCTTATTTGAAAACCCCAGACCACATAAAACATGTAAAGAAAATTAGTGGCGTCTAACTTTGTTTCGCAGGGGTGTGCTATGATGTGATATGGCCGTGATTGTGATTATATATGATGTATGCAATGATCCTTATTGTAAGTTGGCAACCTGCAGGAGCCTTATGGTTGTCTTTAAATTTCGTTAAGACCTGCGTGTCTATTATTCAAATTAGTTGTAATAGTTGATGCCGGTGGACGACAACCATGGAGCAGCTCCATTGACCTTGATGGAGATCATGTTCATGCTTTGAGATGGAGATAGAAGGCACAATAAGAAAGGCCATATCATATCACATGTTATGAATTGCATGTGATGTTAATCCTTTTATGCATCTTGTATTGCTTAGATCGTGACGGTAGCATTATAAGATGATCCCTCTCCCAAAATATCAAGTAATAAAGTGTTCATCCTTAGTTAGCACCGTTTCCAAGACTCGTTATTTCGAAGCATTATGTGATGATCGGGTGCATTAGATTCTGCGTGTGCATACAATGGGAGCAAGCCAAATTTTCTCATGCGGAAACTAAGGTTGATCTTGACGAGCCTAGCATGTACAAACATGGTCTCAAAACACAGATCAACGAAAGGTAAAGCATGAGTCATATAGTAGATATGATGAACATGTTGATTGTTCGACTTTGAAACTACATCATCTCTCGTGATGATCGGACTTGATGTAGTGGATTTGGTTCATGTGATCACTAAAACAATGTGAGGAATATTGTTTTGAGTGGGAGTTCAACAGCAATATGATTAAAAGTTGAACACTATATATCATAAATTAAATCAAAGTGAATTTGCATAGTTGTTGTAGTCATTGGCATTTGTTTACCACCTTTCGCTTAGTTATAAATGAGATTAAAGAACTATAGAATTCTGGTTAGTTGCTTTACGAACTGGTATCGTATTGTTTTGAAGTGTTAATCTAAAGTTTAAAAGTCCTATTGCAAACTTTCAGCAAGTTCCGTTTACTCCGTGAAGTTTAATAATTGGTATTAAATCAAGAGTAACAATTCCAGTGTTTGTATATAAGTATCATGTTTATCTCCATGATTCTTGATAGATTGTTTTAATATCAAGGTTATTGGGGAGCTAAAAGAATTGTTTCAAAAACCATCATGTGTGGAAGATATTGCGATATCTGAAACAAAAAATTTGGTTGCAACATGATGGAGTATAATATGGCAAGATTTATGTTCTCATATTTGATGAGAATTTACAAAAGTTTGGAGACACTAGTTGTCCTAATCCTCCCAAAAGTTTTGGAGACACTAGTTGTCCTAATATGGCAAGAAGGGGATGGGCGCCCCAAGCCACCAATCCACAAACCCTAGCCGTCGGCCCTTGGTCCCACCCAAGTCGCCACCTCTAGATCCTCCTCTAAACAACTACCAACTAGCTAAACCCTAGTTTCTAGAAACCTCTAAACCTCGGCCCTCTAAACCCTAGATGGTCGGGACTCCCTCTACTCCACCATAATCGCACCGGCTTAGGCAAAGCCCTGTGGGATCTCCCCTCTACTTCCGACACCACACTGTCATGCTGCCGTAATTGCAAGGAGAGAGCTACAACCTCCGCTGCCTACTGGAACAAGGGAGAGGAAGGTCTTCATCGAATACCATACGTGTGACCAACTGCAGGAGCGCTGTCGGAACACGGCGCCGGAAGGATTGTCTACACGATCTTGAGATCGGCAAGTGAACAACTACATCACCCACGAGAATCCGATCTCGTTAACCGCTTTGGATCTTCGAGGGTTAGTAATCTATTGACTCATTTCTACAATCTAGTAGATAGATCTTGGCTTGTGTGTGTTCTTGCGGTAGAATTTTTTTGTTTTCCATGCTACGAACCCCTACAATCCAAGCCAATCATTGTTCCTCTCCGCGACCCCATATTGCTGCACGATCCTTCGGGCCGAGCTAAATCTTCGTTAAGCCCCTTTCCGGCAAGCTTCAACCCCGATGACTTCCCGAAGACTCTATGAGCCGGTTATGCCCCTGGCAAGCTCCATAAAGGTCTGACTATTGTAGGGGTTCATAGCATGGAAAACAAAAAAATTCTACTGCATGCACACAAACAAGCCAAGATCTATCTACTAGATTGTAGCAACGAGTGGATAGAATAACTCACCCTCGAAGATTCCAAAGCGGTTAACGAGAGCAGATTCTCGTGGGTGATGTAGTCATACACTTGCCGATCTCAAGATCGTGTAGACGATCCTTCCAGCGTTGCGTTCCGGCAGCACTTCCGCAGTCGGTCACACGTTCCGTACTCGATGAAGACCTTCCTCTCCCTTGTTCCAGCAGGCAGCGGAGGTTGTAGTTCTCCCTCGCGATTCCGGCAGCACGACGGCGTGGTGTCGAAAGTAGAGGGAAGGTCCCGCAGGGCTTCACCTAAGCCGGATGCGAGTTATGGTGGATTAGGATTTCCCGGAAAACTAGGGTTTAGAAATCCGAGAGGAGGAGGAGGTGTCGGTGGCGTCTAGGGCGGCGGCGACGGACCGGCGGCGGTGCGGCGGCACGGTGAGGCGGCGGTGCGGCGGTAGCGGCGAGCGGCGGCACTGGCGGCGGGCGGCGGCGGCTCGTGGAGAGGGCTTGGAACTTGTGTTGTTTGGGGCAGCCCTCCCCCTCTATTTATGAGAGGGAGGGGCAGCCTTCGGAGGGGTGGGTTTGAATCCAAACCCAAACCCAAGTTGGATTGAGAGAAGGACTTGTTTCTTCTCCCACTAGGAAACCATTGTTCCAGTTTGAGTTTCAATTTAGAGCTTTATTTTCTCTTGCATATGCCAACACCAAGTGACCTTGGACATGATCCAATCATTACACATACCCATGACACATTCATGGACCATTCTCCTTCCGGACCGGTGAACCTTCTAGACCCTTCTAGAACCTCTCTGATGAAATCATCGGAAACTTTCCCGAACTCCGAAATAGGACTTTCCTTATATGAATCTTATTCTCCGGACCATTCCGGATCTCCTAGTGATATCCCAGATCCCATCCGAGACTCCGAACAACATTCGGTATCCATACTAACATTCCAAATCTACTAAATAACATCGAATCCTTAAGTGTGTCTCTCTACGGTTCGTGAATTATGCACACATGACCGAGACACTTCTCCGATCAATAACTAATAGAGGAATCTGGAAATTCATATGGCTCCCACATATTTCTACGATTACTTTTGCGATCGAATGAACCACTTACATACGATACCAATTTCCCTTTGTCTCATGATAGTTTACTTATTCGAGGTTTTGATTGTCGGTATCTCTGCATACCTAGTTCAACCTCATTACAGATAAGTATTCTTTTCTCGTTCCCGTGTTATGTGATCCCTTGTGAGCCAGTCACATGCTTGCAAGCTAATTGGATGACATTCCACCGAGAGGACCCAGAGTATACCTAGCCATCATATGGATGGACAAATCCCACTCTTGATCCATGTGCCTCAACCCATACTTTCCGAACACTCAATGCCACTTTTATAGCCACCTAGTTACGGTGTGGTGTTTTATGTCATCAAAGCATCCTTCCGGTGATGGTGATTAACATGATCTCATGGTCGAAGGAATTAGATTACTATATATCAGAAAGCTTATAGCAATTGAACTATAAAAATGACTTGATCTTTATGCTACGCTTATCTATAGGAGTATGTCCATCATGTTGGAGATATGCCCAAGAGGCAAGAATAAAGTGGTTATTATCATATCTTCATGCTTATGATAAATGTTTACATACCATGCTATAATTGTATTAATCGGAAACATTAATACTTGTGTGATTTGTAAACATAAAAGAGTCCCTAGTAAAGCCTCTTGTTAAACTAGCTTGTTGGTTAATATATGATCATGGTTTCCTGATCATGAACATAGAGATGTTATTAACAACAGGGTCATATCATTAGGAGAATGATGTGATGGACATACTCCTATAGTTAAGAGTAGCATAAAGATCAAGTCATTTAATATAGTTCATTTGCTATAAGCTTTCTGATACATAGTAACCTAATTCCTTTGACCATGAGATCATGCGTATCACCATCACTGGAAGGATGCTTTGATGACATCAAACACCACACCGTAACTGGGTGGTTATAAAGGTGGCATTGAGTGTTCGGAAAGTATGTGTTGAGGCACATGGATCAAGAGTGGGATTTGTCCATCCATATGACGGATAGATATACTCTGGGCCCTCTCGGTGGAATGTCATCCAATTAGCCTGCAAGCATGTGACTAGCTCACAAGGGATCACATATCACAGGAACGAGAAAAGGGTACTTATCGGTAACGAGGTTGAACTAGGTATGCAGAGATACCGACGATCAAAACCTCGGATAAGTAAAATATCGTGAGACAAAGGGAAATTGGTATTGTATGTAAGTGGTTCATTCGATCGCAAAGTAATCGTAGAAATATGTGGGAGCCATATGAATTTCCAGATTCCTCTATTGGTTATTAATCGGAGAAGTGTCTCGATCATGTCCGCATAATTCACGAACCGTAGGGAGACACACTTAAGGATTCGATGTTGTTGAGTAGTTATGGAATGATGAGTAAGAGACCGAATGTTGTTCGGAGTCTTGGATGGGATCCGGGATATCACAAGGAGATCCGGAATGGTCCGGAGAATAAGATTCATATAAGGAAAGTCCTATTTTGGAGTTGGGGAATGATTCCGGTGTTTTCACCGGGAATGTTCTAGAAGGGTCCGGAAGGTCCGGCACTCCGGAGGGGAAGGGTACATGAATGTGTCATGACAATGTGGAATGGTTGCATCATGTACTAGGTCACTTGGCTGGGCAAAAATAAAGGGAGAAATCAAATCCTAGTTTGAAAGTCAAACGCCAATTTGAAAAAGTCAAACGGCAAGTTTGCTTGGTGGAGGGAGAGTAGGAAACCTACTTAGGGAGGAAGTCCCACTCCCTCCACCCGCCAGCCAAGGAGGAGGAGTTGGAGGAGGACCCCCTCCTCCTAGCCGCCTCCCTCCCACCTATAAAAGAAGGGGCAGGGGTGCCCCCTCTTCCCTACACCCAACTCACCTCAAACCCTAGCCCCAAGCCGCCGGCCTCCTCCCAAGTCGCTGCCTAGGGCCCTCCCAAGACGCCGACTAGGGTTTCCCCAAACCCTAGCCGCCGGCTACACCTCTCCCCTTGGTGCCTCTAAACCCTAGACCACCAAGGCCTCACTCATAGTCCACCATACTCGCTCCGGCTTAAGGCGAATCCCTGCGAGATCTCCCCTCTACTTCCGGTACCACGCCGTCGTGCTGCCAGAATCACGAGGAGAGTGCTACAACCTCTCCTCGTGTGACCGACTGTGGAAGCGCTGCCGGAACGCAGCGCCGGAAGGATCGTCTACGCGATCTTGAGATCGGCAAGAGTATAACTACATCACCCACGAGAATCTGCTCTCGTTAACCGCTTTGGAATCTTCGAGGGTGAGTTCCTCTATCGACTCGTTGCTACAATCTAGTAGATAGATCTTGGCTTGTTTGTTTGTATGCGGTAGAAAATTTTGTTTTCCATGCTACGAACTCCTACAGTGGTATCAGAGCCATGTCTATATGTAGATCTGTTGCACGAGTAGAACACAATGGTCATTGTGGGCATTGATGCTTTTGTTGTCGATTGCTTCTTGTGTACTTTGCATCTTGCGGGATGGTGGGATGAAGCGGCCCGGGCTAACCTTACATGACATCATTCATGAGACTTGCTCCACGCTTGACATGCAACTTGTATTGCATAAGTGGCTTTGCGGGTGCCTGTTTCTCCCAACATAATTAAGATTCAATTTACAATGGGTGATTGACAATACTAGTATCAATGTTGTGGTTCTTGTTCGTAAGTTAGAACGACACTTATTGAAAGCCCCAAACCACGTAAAACATGCAAAGAAAATTAGAGGCGTCTAACTTTGTTTTGCAGGGGGTGTGCTGTGATGTGATATGGCCATCATTGTGATTGTATATGATGTATGCAATGTTCCTTATTGTAAGTAGGCAACCGGCAGGAGCCATATGGTTGTGTTTTAAATTCCGTTAAGACCCACGTGTCTATTATTCAAAGTAGTTGTAATAGTTGATGCTGGTGGACGACAACCATGAAGCGGTGCTATTGACCTTGACGCCATGCCGGTGATGATGGAGATCATGTTCGTGCTTGAAGATGGAGATCGGAAGCACAAGGAGAAAGGCCATATCATATCACATATTATGAATTTTATGTGATGTTAATCCTTTTATGCTTCTTGTATTGCTTAGATCACGACGGTAGCATTATAAGATGATCCCTCTCCCAAAATATCAAGTAATAAAGTGTTCATCCTTAGTTAGCACCGTTGCCAAGACTCTTTGTTTCGAAGCATTACGTGATGATCGGGTGCATTAGATTCTGCGTGTGCATACAACGTGAGCAAGCCAGATTTGCTCATGCGGAAGCTAAGGTTTGATCTTGACGAGCCTAGCATGTACAGAAATGGCCTCGGAACATGGATCACCGAAAGGTAAAGCATGAGTCATATAGTAGATATGATGAACATGTTGATTGTTCGCCATTGAAGCTACATCAACTCTCGTGATGATCGGTTTTGATGTGGTGGATTTGGTTCGTGTGATCACTAAAACAATGTGAGGGATATTGTTTTGAGTGGGAGTTCAACGGCAATATGATTAAAAGTTGAAAACTATTTATCATAAATTAAATCAAAGTGAATTTGCATAATTGTTGTAGTCATTGGCATCCGTTTACCACCTTGCGCTTAGTTATAATTGAGATGATAGAACTATAGAATTCTGGTTAGTTACTTTACGAACTGGTATCGTATTGTTTTGAAGTGTTAATCTAAAGTTTAAAAGTCCTATTGCAAACTTTCAATAAGTTCCGGTTACTCCATGAAGTTTAATAATTGGTATTAAAATAAGAGTGACAATTCCAAGTGTTAGTGTATGAGTATCATGTTTGTCTCCATGATTCTTGATATTCAAAGGATTGTCTTAATATCAAGGTTATCTAGGATCTGAAAGAGTTGTTTCAGAAACCATGATGTGTGGAAGATATTGTGATATCTGAAACGAAGTTTTGGTTGTAACATGATAGAGTATAATATGGCAAAAGTCATGTTCTCATATTTGATGAGAATTTGCAAAAGGTTGGAGACACTGGTTGTCCTAATCCTCCAAAAGGATTTGGAGAGCAACATTATACTCGCGATTCACCGTTATAAGCTAAAAGTAGCTTGATCATGGATAATCCCATGATAAGGGTGAATATTTGATGTAGGTAAAATGTTTACTACACCAAGAGATTACTAAAGAAAGGAATTTGAAAGAACACCAAGCATTTGATGATGGTGATCTACTTCAAAGTGCAAGTCCAAAGACATTGGTATTTTACTATACATGCTTTGGACTATGTGTCATGTATATGGCTCCACTATTGATGTTGATAGATTCTTTCAAACAGAAAAGGAAATACTGAAAGAAAATCTCATAAATATATGGCAGAAAAGAAAAGACTAGAATTTTTCAGCTTAAGTATATAGATGATATACATGTTATGGCTATATTCTTTGCTTATTAAACAATGTGGTTCTTAAGTATTTGATACTGAATTTGTTGGTATGAATCGTCATACGAAACAACAGAATTCATGAACTACAATGGCCTAAGTAACTAGCAAAAGAATACGTGATGATGTTCATCGAGAACAAATAAAGGGTTATTGTGTTGCTCGTTAAACATCAAAGCTTGCCTTCAAGTTTTGTTTTATCAGGTATTATGAGAACAAAAGGGTTGTTCAAATAATTTCCGTAATCCATAAAATATGGATGATTCACAAATCTCGTTGGAGAAATCACATCCATAAAACTAGTGCTAAAAATGTCGAAAGACAAATTGATTGAAAGATCACTTAGGAAGTGACATCGCCGTTTAAAATTATATTGGAAAGAAAACATGAAGAAACCCCATGTGGATGTTATTTTGGAGTCTTTTTGATTTTTGATCAAATGACGCTTGTGAAACTTTCCTAGAGATAATTAAAATTTCGTTCTTAGGCCAAAAGGGAACGAATGACTAGCTTATTGGAACTTGTACATATTGTTGTATGAAGTCCATTATGTGTAGTCAAGAGTGATGGATTTCAACTTCATATGCTTCCTCCGAAAATTTGAGTGAATATATGAATATTTACTTAATAAGGATGAATTATGAAACATTTGAAAAGTTCAAAGGTTTTCAAGATGAAGTGCAAAATCATTGTAACAAGAATATAAATAGTTTATGATAAGATCATAAAGGAAGATATTTGAGTTACGAGTTTAGCATAATACCTAAGATTTAAGGAATCGTTCCGTGGATTTGCATTTCCCGAAACACCATAAGAGTATGGAGCGTTCGAGATATGTGATTAAACCTTGTTTGACATGGTAAGATCAAAGGTGCAATTCATAAAACTGCCATTATATTTTAAAGATTAAAAGCTTTAGAGACTACCGTTTTTCCACTGAAAAGAGCTCCATCATAATCCGTTGAATTGACACCATATAAAGTTATGGTTTGGGATAAAACCCAAGTTGTCCTTTCTTAAATATTGGTATGCTATGCATAAGAAAGATGTTTGCAACCAAAGTCGGATGACCATATCTTTGTATGTTATTTTGAATAATCGTTGAGTATTCCTCCATAACACCAAAGGCAAAAATGTTTGTCGCTTAGAATGTCAAGTTTCTTTGAGAAGGAATTTTCCATGAAAAGTTAAGTGGGAGGACAATAAAACTTTGATAAGGTTAAAGGAACCTTAGCTATATGTGCAAAGTTGCGCAGCACCGAAAAGTGTTCCGGAGGCAGCAACAATGCTCATGGCTCACGTGCCTCAAAGGTTATGGTCACGGAGATCTAAGTTTCTATTGAAACAAGTAGGTCGAGTAAACCATCAAATACCAAGATTTGAGAGTTAAATCATTATTTGATAATAATGATCCGACGACATGCAAAGAAGCGATGATGGGCCCTGACTCCATAAAATGGCTTGAAACCATAAAATCCGTGATAGTTCCATACATGAGAAATCAAGCTTTGAACTTGAAGGACCTTACAGTCGTGTTTGGATCTATAAAGAAATAGACATGGATGTTTCACATCTATGAAATTATCGACATGTCGGGAAAGAGTTCACGACAATGTTCAAAGAGTTGACTATGATAAGATCTGATCTTTCATTAAGCGATATTTAGTCTAGACAGATTAATGTAGCAACCACTACATATAATTTTGTTATGTGGTAGTTGAATAAACAAAACAAAGTTCTTCTAATAGAATTGTTACCTAGGACGTGTGCATAACACGGTCCAAAGGGTTTTGTTATTTCAAAGGATACTAAAAGCATATGCAAACTTCAATGGTTGAAGTGAGCATCGCGGAGTTGGAATCTTCACTATGATGAAACTGTTAAAAGCGTTTAATTTCATCGGAGACAATGAAGATGCTTGCATTTGCAAGAAATTAAGTGGGAGCGCTAAGACATATTTCTAATACATTATGTGGAATACATATTGTTGATTGGAAATGATGTATCTTTTATTAACACATATTAAGAATTTCATCCCGATGAAAGATTTAGGAAAAACCCAAATATTTGGCATCGATATCTATATAGATAGATTGATACGCTAATATGGTTGTGCCGAAAGTACATATATGATATATTGAATAAATTCAATATAGAAACTACAAGAAAGGTTCTTGTTGCACAGGAAGGATTGAATAAATATTTAAGTATTTTTGATACTTAATAGATAAAATCACAAAGAGTATTTTATCAATCATGTTGTGATGTGTACAAATCTAGATATGTCCTATGCTCTAAATGTTATGAGCGTATACCAGAATGATTCATAAGATGATTATTGGACGATAGTAAAGATATTCTTATGATCTTGTAAAAGAAATAAGAATATATTATTTTGAAGAAGTGACAAATAGATGGTTAGTTCATTGTAAAAGTACTACATTGATACTAGTTTTTGTCACAAAGTACAAATTAAGTTTATCTCAATCTAAACTAAGGGTGGCACAATATAATGGAAAGTAAGTTCCATAATGGATTTGGATGAGTTCCAAAGTTAAGACATTGTGACAGATACTACAACAAAAGGGCTAAGTATATAACTGCTATTATAGCAGCTAAAGAGGGCATTTGTGTCAAGTAGTTTGTTATCAAACTAGGTGTAGTTCACAGCGGGATAATACTATGAAGATATATTATACGACAATATTATCAACATGTTTTAACCCCAAAGAAGTAAAGGTCTCACCAAAAGGACCAAATTTATACAAAGCCATCTCATTAGAGAATGAGTGATGCATAGAGACGCAAAGACATGCAATTATACACGGACCTGGAAGTGTTAGATCCGGAGATCAGTTGACCACTAGCAATCATGTACATACAACACCGGAAAGCCATAGGTGTTGATTACACAAAGGTTTGAAACTAGATTGTTGACTCTAGTGCAAGTGGGAGACTGTTGGATATATGCCCAAGAGGCAATAAATAAAGTGGTTATTATCATATCTTCATGCTTATGATAAATGTTTACATACCATGCTATAATTGTATTAATCGGAAACATTAATACTTGTGTGATTTGTAAACATAAAAGAGTCCCTAGTAAAGCCTCTTGTTAAACTAGCTTGTTGGTTAATATATGATCATGGTTTCCTGATCATGAACATAGAGATGTTATTAACAACAGGGTCATATGACTCATATCATTAGGAGAATGATGTGATGAACATACTCCTATAGTTAAGCGTAGCATAAAGATCAAGTCATTTAATATAGTTCATTTGCTATAAGCTTTCTGATACATAGTAACCTAATTCCTTCGACCATGAGATCATGCTTATCACCATCACCGGAAGGATGCTTTGATGACATCAAACGCCACACCCTAATTGGGTGGCTATAAAGGTGGCATTGAGTGTTCGGAAAGTATGGGTTGAAACACATGGATCAAGAGTGGGATTTGTCCATCCATATGATGGATAGATATACTCTGGGCCCTCTCGGTGGAATGTCATCCAATTAGCTTGCAAGCATGTGACTAGCTCACAAGGGATCACATATCACGTGAACGAGAAAAGAGTACTTATCGGTAACGAGGTTGAACTAGGTATGCAGAGATACCGACGATCAAAACCTCGGATAAGTAAAATATCGTGAGACAAAGGGAAATTGGTATCGTATGTAAGTGGTTCATTCGATCGCAAAGTAATCGTAGAAATATGTGGGAGCCATATGAATTTCCAGATTCCTCTATTGGTTATTGATCGGAGAAGTGTCTCGGTCATGTCCGCATAATTCACGAACCGTAGGGAGACACACTTAAGGATTCGATGTTGTTGAGTAGTTATGGAATGATGAGTAAGAGACCGAATGTTGTTCGGAGTCTTGGATGGGATCCGGGATATCACAAGGAGATCCGGAATGGTCCGGAGAATAAGATTCATATAAGGAAAGTCCTATTTCGGAGTTGGGGAATGATTCCGGTGTTTTCACCGGGAATGTTCTAGAAGGGTCCGGAAGGTCCGGCACTCCGGAGGGGAAGGGTACATGAATGTGTCATGACAATGTGGAATGGTTGCATCATGTACTAGGTCACTTGGCTGGGCAAAAATAAAGGGAGAAATCAAATCCTAGTTTGAAAGTCAAACGCCAATTTGAAAAAGTCAAACGGCAAGTTTGCTTGGTGGAGGGAGAGTAGGAAACCTACTTAGGGAGGAAGTCCCACTCCCTCCACCCGCCGGCCAAGGAGGAGGAGTTGGAGGAGGACCCCCTCCTCCTAGCCGCCTCCCTCCCACCTATAAAAGAAGGGGCAGGGGTGCCCCCTCTTCCCTACACCCAACTCACCTCAAACCCTAGCCCCAAGCCGCCGGCCTCCTCCCAAGTCGCCGCCTAGGGCCCTCCCAAGACGCCGACTAGGGTTTCCCCAAACCCTAGCCGCCGGCTACACCTCTCCCCTTGGTGCCTCTAAACCCTAGACCACCAAGGCCTCACTCATAGTCCACCATACTCGCCCCGGCTTAAGGCGAAGCCCTGCAAGATCTCCCCTCTACTTCCGGTACCACGCCGTCGTGCTGCCAGAATCATGAGGAGAGTGCTACAACCTCTGCTGCCTGCTGGAACAATGGAGAGGAAGGTCTTCATCGAGTACCGAACGTGTGACCGACTGTGGAAGCGCTGCCGGAACGCAGCGCCGGAAGGATCGTCTACGCGATCTTGAGATCGGCAAGAGTACAACTACATCACCCACGAGAATCTGCTCTCGTTAACCGCTTTGGAATCTTCGAGGGTGAGTTTCTCTATCGACTCGTTGCTACAATCTAGTAGATAGATCTTGGCTTGTTTGTTTGTATGCGGTAGAAAATTTTTGTTTTCCATGCTACGAACTCCTACCATTCGCCTAATGATATGCCCTTGTTATTAACAACATCTCAATGTTCATGATCGAGAAACCACGATCATCTATTAATCAACAAGCTAGTATTATAAAGAGTCTTTACTAGGGGCTCTAATTTAGTTTACAAATCGTACAAGTATTAATATTTCCGGTTAATACTATTATAGCATGAATGTAAACATTTATCATAAACACAAAGATATAATAATAACCACTTTTATTATTGCCTCTATGGCATATCTCCAACAGTCTCCCACTTGCACTAGAGTCAACTATTCAAGATTACATGGTAATATACCGAACACCCATGGCGGTTTGGTGCTGGTCATGTTTTTCCCTCGGGAGAGGTTTAGTCAACGGATCCGCCACATTCAGATCTGTGTGTACTTTGCAAATCTTTATGTCACCATCTTGGACATGCTCTCGAATAGCGTGAAAACGTAGCTTAATGTGCTTCAGCTTCTTGTGTGACCTTGGTTCTTGCGCATTGGCTATGGCGCCCATGTTATCACAGTAGATAGACATTGGGTCCAACGCACTTGGAACCACACCGAGCTCTATAATGAACTCCTTCGTCCATATCGCCTCTTGTGAAGCCTCCAAAGCAGCTATGTATTCCGATTCAGTTGAAGATCTCGCCACAACGCTTTGCTTTTCACTCATCCAGCTAACTGCTGCACCATTCAAAGTAAATATGTATCCAGATTGAGATTTAGAATCATTCGGATCGGTGTTCCAACTAGCATCGGTGTAACCATTAACAACGAGTTGTTCATCACCTCCATAAGAAAGAACCATATCCTTAGTTCTTCTCAAGTACTTAAGGATGTTTTTGACCGCTGTCCAATGATCCACTCCTGGATCACTTTAATATCTGCTAGTCAAACTAACAACATATGCAATGTCGGGTCTAGTACATAGCATGGCATACATTAGAGATCCTATGGATGATGCATAGGGAGTCTTTCCCATCCTTTCTCTATCTTCTGCCGTTGCTGGACTCTGAGTTTTACTCAAGGTCGTATTGGGCAACATGGGCAAAAACCCTTTCTTGCTATCTTCCATTCCAAACCTCTTTAGAACTTTGTCCAAATATGTACTCTGTGACAATGATATTAGGCGCCTCGATCTATCTCTATAAATCTTTATGCCTAATATGTAAGCTGCTTTGCCAAGATCTTTCATTGAAAAACTATTATTCAAATAATCCTTGACACCATTAAGAAGGTCTACATCATTTCCAATCAACAATATGTCATATACATATAGTATTAAGAATGCTATAGAGCTCCCACTCACTTTCTTGTAAATACAAGCTTCTCCATAAGTTTGTATAAAACCAAAGCTTTTGATTACCTTATCAAAACGTTGATTCCAATTTTGGGATGCTTGCTTCAATCCATCTATGGACTGTTGAAGTTTGCATACCTTGTTAGCATCTTTAGGATCGACAAAACCTTTGGGTTGCATCATATACAACTCTTCATCAATATCTCCATTGAGGAACGTTGTTTTGACATCCATCTACCATATCTCATAATCATAATATGCAGCGATTGCTAACATAATCCTCACAGACTTTAGCTTCGCTATAGGTGAGAAAGTCTCATCGTAGTCAACTCCTTGAATTTGTCGAAACCCTTTTTGCGACAAGTCGAGCTTTATAGACAGTAACATTACCATCAGCATCTGTTTTCTTCTTGAAAATCCATTTGTTCTCGACAGCCTTCCGGCCATCCGGTAAGTCCACCAAAGTCCATACTTGGTTTTCGTACATGGATCCAATCTCGGATTTCATGGCTTCTTGCCATTTATTGGAATCTGGGCTCATCATTGCTTCCTCATATGTCGCAGGGTCATCGGTGTTGTCCACCAACATGACACTCATAACGGGATCATACCAATCAGGAGTGGTACGAGTTCTCGTTGACCTGCGAGGCTCTGTAGCAACTACAACCGAAGTTTCATGATCATCATCATTAGCTTCCTCTCTTATTGGTGTAGGCGCCACAGGAACCACTTCTGGTGCTACGCTACTCGCAAGTTCGAGAGAAGGTTCATCAACCTCGTCGAGTTCTACTTTCCTTCCAGTCACTTCTTTCGAGAGAAACTCCTCTAGAAAGGATCCATTCTTGGCAATGAAGATTTTGCCCTCGGATCTATGATAGAAGGTATACCCAATAGTTTCCTTCGGGTATCCTATGAAGGCGCATTTTTCTGCTTTGGGTTCAAGCTTGTCCGGCTGTAACTTCTTTACATAAGCTTCGCAACCCCAAACTTTAAGGAACGACAATTTAGGTTTCTTCCCAAACCATAATTCATATGGTGTCGTTTCAACGGATTTAGATGGTGCCCTATTTAAAGTGAATGCGGCTGTTTCTAATGCATAACCCCAAAATGATAGCGGTAAATCTGTAAGTGACATCATAGAACGAACCATATCTACGAGAGTTCGATTACGACGTTCGTACACACCATTAAGCTGTGGTGTTCCCGGCGGTGTCAATTGTGAAAGTATTCCGCATTTCTTTAAATGCTCTCCAAACTCGTAACTTAGATATTCACCTCCACGACCAGATCGTTGAAATTTAATCTTCTTGTTACGTTGATTCTCTACCTCACTTTGAAATTCCTTATACTTCTCGAAAGTTTCGGACTTATGTTTCATGAAATAGATATACCCATACCTACTCAAGTCATCCGTGAAGGTGAGAACATAACGATAACCACCGCGCGATGCTACACTCATTGGAGCACACACATCGGTATGTATAATTTCCAATAAGTCCGTAGCTCGCTCCATCATACCAGAAAATGGAGTCTTAGTCAGTTTACCCATCAGACATGCTTCGCATCTCTCAAGTGATTCGAAATCAAGTGATTCAAGAAGTCCATCGGAATGGAATTTCTTCATACGCTTCACTCCAATATGACCAATACGACAGTGCCACATATAGGTTGAGTTATCGCTCAATTTCAAACATTTAGCTTCAATGTTATTAATGTGTGTATTACTACAATCGAGATTCAATAAGAATAGACCATCTATCAAAGGTGCATGTGCATAAAATATATTACTCATATAAATCGAACAACCATTATTCTCGGACTTAAACAAGTAACCGTCTCGCAGTAAACAAGATCCAGATATAATGTTCATGCTCAACGTAGGCACCAAATAACAATTATTTAAGTATAAAACTAATCCCGATGGTAGATGAAGAGGTAGCGTGCCGACCGCGATCACATCAACCTTTGATCCATTTCCAACGCGCATCGTCACCTCGTTCTTCGCTAGCTTCCGTTTATTCTGCAGTACCTGTTTCAAGTTACAAATATGAGCAACCGAACCAGTATCAAATACCCAGGCACTACTACGAGTACTAGTGAGATACAAATCATGACATGTATATCGGATATACCTTTCTTCTTGATGTTTCCTTTCTTCAAATCCGCCAAGTACTTTGGGCAATTCCGCTTCCAGTGACCTTCTCCCTTGCAGTAAAAGCACTCAGTATCAGGCTTAGGCCCAGTCTTGGTCTTCTTCTCCGGTGCGGTAACTTTCTTACCGCCCTTCTTGAAGTTTCCCTTTTTCTTAGACTTGCCTTGCTTCTTGAATTTTGTGGTCTTATTGACCAACAACACTTGGTGCTCTTTCTTGATCTCCACTTCTGCAGATTTCAACATGGAGAAGAGTTCTGGCAATGACTTATCCATGTTTTGCATATTGTAGTTCATCACAAAGTTCTTGTAACTTGGTGGTAGTGATTGGAGGACACGGTGAATCCCCAAAGAATTAGGAATCACTATACCCAAGCTTTGGAGTTTGCTTGCGTGCCCAGACATCTTAAGCACGCGCTCACTGATGGAGCTGCCCTCTTCCATCTTGCAGTTAAAAAACTTTTCAGAAGCCTCATAACTCTCAACTACCGCGTGAGCCTCAAATATCATTTTGAGTTCACGGACAATATTATGTGGGTCATGGTTCTCAAACCTTTTCTGAAGCTCTGATTCCAAACCATATAAGATAGCACACTGAACTGTGGAGTAATGATTCTTCCGAGCGAGGTAAACATTCTTTACTTCATCGGTAGCAGTAGCTGTAGGCGGGTAACCCAGCGGTGCATCCAGCACATAGGTCAAATTACCAGCATTGAGGACAATCCTCAAATTGCGGAACCAATCCGCGAAGTTGCTTCCATTGTTTTTCAACTTTTCTTTCTCTAGGAACGCATTAAAATTGATGGTAGGGGCCGCCATTGATCCACAACATATTTGCAATAGTTTAGACTAAGTTTATGACAAATTGAGTTCTAATTAATAGTTAAATTAATCTAGGTGAACTCCCACTCAAAACAATATCCCTCACAATTTTTTAGTGATCACACGAACCAAATCCACCACATCAAAACCGATCATCACGAGAGTTGATGTAGCTTCAATGGCGAACAATCAACATGTTCATCATATCTACTATATGACTCATGCTTTACCTTTCAGTGATCCGTGTTTCGAGACCATGTCTGTACATGCTAGGCTCGTCAAGATCAAACCGTAGCTTCCGCATGAGAAAATCTGGCTTGCTCACGTTGTATACACTCGCAGAATCTAGCACACTCGATCATCACGTGGTGCTTCGAAACAACGAGCTTTAGCAACGGTGCTTACTAAGGATGAACACTTTAAAACTTGAAATTGTGTGCTTGAGGGATCATATTATAATGCTACTGTCGAAAACTAAGCAATACAAGATGCATAAAGGATTAACATCACATGCAATTCATAATATGTGATATGATATGGCCTTTCTTCTTGTGCTTCCGATCTCCATCTTCAAGCACGAACATGATCTCCATCATCACCGGTATGGCGTCAAGGTCAATGGCGCCATTTCATGGTTGTCGTCCACCAGTTTCAACTATTACAACTATTTTTAATAGACATGCAGGTCTTAACGGAATTTAAAAGACAACCATATGGCTCCTTCCGGTTGCCAACTTACAATAAGGAACATTGCATACATCATATATAATCACAATCATGGCCATATCACATCACAGCACAACCCTCAAAACAAAGTTAGACGCCTCTAATTTTCTTTGCATATTTTACGTGGTTTGGGGCTTTCAATAAGTGTCGTTCTAACTTACGAACAAGAACCACAACGTTGATGCTTGAACTTCAAGTGCCTGTTGTAAATTGAATCTATACTATGATGTGAGAGACAGACACCCGCAAAGCCACTTATGCAATACAAGTTGCATGTTGAGCGTGGAGCAAGTCTCATGAACGATGTCATGTAAAGTTAGCCCGGGCCGCTTCATCCCATCATACCACAAGATGCAAAGTACACAAAAAGCAATTGATAATAAAAGCACCACCGCCCATAATGACCGTTGTGTTCTACTCATGCAACAGATCTACATATAGACACGGCTCTGATACCACTGTGGGGGTTCGTAGCATGGAAAACAAAAAATTTCTACCGCATGCACACAAACAAGCCAAGATCTATCTACTAGATTGTAGCAACGAGTGGATAGAAGAACTCACCCTCGAAGATTCCAAAGCGGTTAATGAGAGCAGATTCTCGTGGGTGATGTAGTCGTACACTTGCCGATCTGAAGATCGCGTAGACGATCCTTCCGGCACTGCGTTCCGGCAGCGTTTCCGCAGTCGGTCACACGTTCGGTACTCGATGAAGACCTTCCTCTCCCTTGTTCCAGCAGGCAGCGGAGGTTGTAGTTCTCCCTCGCGATTCCGGCAGCACGACGTCGTGGTGTCGGAAGTAGAGGGAAGATCCTGCAGGGCTTCACCTAAGCCGGATGCGAGTTATGGTGGATTAGGGTTTCCCGGAAAACTAGGGTTTAGAAATCCGGGAGGAGGAGGAGGTGTCGGCGGCGGCTAGGGCGGCGGCGACAGACCGGCGGCGGCGCGGCGGCACGGTGAGGCGGCGCAGCGGCGGCAGCGGCGAGCGACGGCGCTGGCGGCGGGCGGCGGCGGCTCGTGGAGAGGGCTTGGAACTTGTGTTGTTTGGGGCAGCCCTCCCCCTCTATTTATGAGAGGGAGGGGCAGCCTTGGGAGGGGTGGGTTTGAATCCAAACCCAAACCCAAGTTGGATTGAGAGAAGGACTTGTTTCTTCTCCCACTAGGAAACCATTGTTCCAGTTTGACTTTTCAAACTTCCCGTTTGACTTTCAATTTAGAGCTTTATTTTCTCTTGCATATGCCAACACCAAGTGACCTTGGATATGATCCAATCATTCCACCTACCTATGACACATTCATGGACCATTCTCCTTCCGGACCAGTGAACCTTCTAGACCCTTCTAGAACCTCTCCGATGAAATCATCGAAAACTTTCCCGAACTTCAAAATAGGACTTTCCTTATATGAATCTTATTCTCCGAACCATTCCGGATCTCCTCGTGATATCCCGGATCCCATCTGAGACTCCGAACAACATTTGGTATCCCTACTAACATTCCATATCTACTAAACAACATCGAATCCTTAAGTGTGTCTCCCTACGGTTCGTGAATTATGCGGACATGACCGAGACACTTCTCCGATCAATAACCAATAGAGGAATATGGAAATTCATATGGCTCCCACATATTTCTACGATTACTTTTGCGATCGAATGAACCACTTACATACGATACCGATTTCCCTTTGTCTCATGATAGTTTACTTATCCGAGGTTTTGATCGTCGGTATCTCTGCATACCTAGTTCAACCTCGTTATCGATAATTACTCTTTTCTCGTTCCCGTGATATGTGATCCCTTGTGAGCCAGTCCCATGCTTGCAAGCTAATTGGATGATATTCCACCGAAAGAGCCCAGAGTATATCTATCCGTCATATGGATGGACAAATCCCACTCTTGATCCATGTGCCTCAACCCATACTTTCCGAACATTCAATGCCACTTTTATAGCCACCCGGTTACGGTGTGGTGTTTGATGTCATCAAAGCATCCTTCCGGTGATGGTGATTAACATGATTTCATGGTCGAAGGAATTAGATTACTATGTATCAGAAAGATTATAGCAATTGAACTATAAAAATGACTTAATCTTTATGCTACGCTTATCTATAGGAGTATGTCCATCATACCATTCGCCTAATGATATGACCTTGTTATTAACAACATCTCAATGTTCATGATCGAGAAATCACGATCATCTATTAATCAACAAGCTAGTATTATAAAGAGGCTTTACTAGTGACTCTAATTTAGTTTACAAATTATATAAGTATTAATGTTTCCGGTTAATACTATTATAGCATGAATGTAAACATTTATCATAAACACAAAGATATAATAATAACCACTTTTTATTATTGGCTCTAGGGCATATCTCCAACAACTATATTTCCGGCAGCCGCTCACAGATAATCTAGACACCAAAATCGTGGGGCCTAAGGGTGCCCACCCATATGTTGGATCCACACAAGGAATCACAGCGTCACATTAAGGTCGTCTTGCCTACATACAAAAGGAACAAGATCCAGCTGACTTCTCCGTCCTATTCCAAATCTAATGTTTAACACGTAATATACGGCGCTAGAATCATTAATATCATGGGTTATTAATTCCTATGTGATGAATCCCATTGCAACTAGAAACCTAAGTTCCACTGCTCATCTCAACTTTACCATCACTTAGGATGATAAATTCATCTTAATTTTTTGGGAAAATAATATTTTATTTCTTTAGAACATAGATGATAACACACAATTTTGCAATTACTTTGATAAAGACTCCTCAAAGGACATGAGCAAGTGATGAACTTGCCTTGTGATTGCAAGGTAGTGAAGTCGGATGCTTTCACTCGACCTTGAGCTTATATTTCTACAAAACACCATTATAGCCTGGTAAGGACAATATTTAAAGAAGCAAAATAAATATGCATAGTAATGTAATGCATCATTTATTATTTATATTCTTTGTGTGTTTTACCTATTATACTAATTTCTTAAATTTCTTTATGCAATAAAGAAATTTGTTTAAAGGATAATTCTTATTATTTTGGAAATATTATATTTAATATTTTTGTAATACAATATATTAGTAGAAGAGTATAAAATTGATTTTTATTTATTTTTAACTCCTATTATTATTTTCTAAATATTATTTTAAGATTAAGTGTTTTAATTTATAAGATCTTATTTTGCTACCTTAAATAGCAATCTAGTATTTTTTATAAAATACTATACTAATTAAGAATGATAAAAGTAAATTTTATTTATTTATAGGTATTTTTTATTTTTATAAAAGAGATAACCGCACCAGCGGTCCTAATTCTTTGCCGGTACCTTTAGTTTGGTCCCAATTCTTTGAAATTGCACATCTGAGTCCTAAATCTTTCCTAAATGATTCATCCAAGGTCTTATTTTGCGCTGACTGCTTTGACCTATCTACGTGGCACATTGACCACTTCCACGTCAGCAGTATAGGCCCAGCAGAGGTCCTAGTTGGACATAAAAATTTCTAAAAAGGCCCCTAGGTTCTATTTATGCTTTCTTTAGACGTAAATTTTGCAGCGTGTCGATTAAAGAGAGATTTGGAGCGAAAAACTTCCCAACTTGACCGGCATGCACGTAGTTAACTAGCATTTTAATCTCTATCGTTAGTGGTTATCGGCTTCTCGCTCCCATCCCCTAGCACGATATCTATAGGGCGTTGCCCACTAACTTCACACGGACGCCCATGCGGTTTTGGTCGGTTGTTACAGTAGTGAACTCGATCTGCGCCTTAACCCTCAGTTAGCAACATGTAATTGTGAACTAGTACCTACTAACTCAACGCCAAGGCAGCTCGATCCAAATCCCCTCAAAAGACAAAATCTTTCGAGTATCGATCTAAATTGATTATTAATTAACCTAGCTCCAAATTGGACATCGAGACAGAATATATCAGACAAGATAAGTATTTAGGGCATGTACATACAGTCCTCCTCTCGCTGCTGCATGCATATGTGAGATCGATTGGCCAATTACTCTCTTTCTTTTCTGCATGCGAGGAACGATGAATTTGTTAATTAATCTTGCGTGGATGAATTTGTGTTATGCTCTGGTACCATTTCGAAGCCAGTATTCAACAGCCAGTACACAATATATATACACTATCGATATGCACAGCCTCTGATCTGCCAGCAATTTCAAACGACAACCACAGTTAATTAGTTAAGAAAAATAGTTAGCTAATCGAGGACAACTGGACATGGTGCAAGTGCATGCGAGCAATACAGTATGGCCTCACCGGCGTGACATCGCGGTGGCGATGTCGACGCAGCTAGGGGCGATCTCCTTGGCAGCGGCGGTGCGCATCGGCCTGGTCCTCCTTCGCGCTACGCACGTGGATGGCGGCAGCAAAGTGGAGGTATCCCGCGAGACGGAGCACGAGTGCCGATCTCGGGTGGTCGATAGCTAGCACATCGGCCCGCACTACTGACATGGCAAAGGGCCATGTTTTAGAAGAAATACAAGCATAGGGTCTAACCATAAATATGTATGCTGACAGGTATGTCTCCTGACCCTTACTGCTGACATGGCAACGGTCAACACGGGTCAAACCAATTTAGGACCTCACGTGAATCATTTATCAAAGATTTAGGACCTACACATGCAATTTTAAAGAACTGGGACCAAAGTGAAGGTAAGGTGAAAGAATTAGGACCGTCCATTCCGTTTACTCTTTATAAAATTCCATAAGGAATACATATAATAAAATCTTTAACCTAAATTTATTCTATTAAAAATAGAATTCATAATGTTATTGGGTAGTTTATATTTTTATGAAACCTATAAATATATTATTAGTATTTTTAGGGTTTTTATTTTATTTCTTAGGACTTATTAAGTCCTAGAGGTATTTTGGTCTTTTATTAAATTATTTTAGATTTTCTATTTGAAATCTGGACCTAGCCCATTGGGTTGGCCCAACCCTGACCTAGCCCATCTGGGTTGGTCAACCCACTCACTAGAGTGGTACTGGACCATACCGACCCAGTATGCACCCCCTTCTTTTACGCTCACTCGCGTTCTTTCCTCTCTCGTTCTCGTCCCACTGCGGCATGGACCACCGTCGCCGCTCAATTTTGGCTGCTCCAGGCCTCTCCGTCCGCCGCCGTGGTGCGTGTCAAGGTAGCTGACACTGCTCCACCGATTGGTCCTGCTCGATTCGTCTCTAGACCTCTCTCTTGGCCAAACTGTCATCAACCTGAACCCTAGGGTTTGGTGCTCCGCCAGCGATGTGTACTCCGCTGCTCCTGGTGGTGCTGTGCTGTCCTCCTGGTGACTCTGTGGTGCTGCTATGTTGCTTGTGTGGTTGTGGCCGTCGTGCCATGGCTTGGAGCGGGTTGCGGCGCCCTCGGGTGCTCCCCGTGCTGTCGTGTGCGCTCGTCGGCCGTTCTGCTTCCTCTTCTAAAATCCAGCGAGGACCTCAGGTAAGTTCTTCTGCTCCCCTTCTTATTCTCCTTCTGCCTCTCTTTCTAGCCTCTATGTGTTTATAGTGAGAATTTTCCTAATTAGGGTTCATCTGTGCTATTAGGGTTCTACCCCTTTTGTGTTGATTACTGAAGATAATAAACGTTTTAGGATTGTTTGTGGTGGTTAAACTACGCTGAATTATTGTCTACTGGTGGATTTGGAGTTGCTAGTGGCTTTGTTAAACCATTTTTTATCTGATATTGGATACTATCATTGTACAAATGGAGATGTTGTGGCTCTGGTCTAGTCTGATATCTTGTTATTGGTGATGGCTAGCTAGTTTCAATATTGGAACATGTATCAGGCTTCTTGGCAATTGCTATTGATGCCTCTGGTGATAGTTCCTTTATGCAAAACAATATGATTCCTAATTACTATAGTATGAATATGATTGAATATCTTTCTACAAGAGTTTGATGGTGAAATCTCTGTGTATGATTTGGTTGGTTAGAATAAATCTTTGTGACACCTTTCTTGAAAGGGTACGCAAGAATTTATTCTCGTACTGGGTTTTTTCTCTATGTGTTCTAGAGTGTCTTGGTGTTATTAAAAGTTGAAAATCTCTACTAATTAGCCCATGATGCCTATGGTTTTCCTTTGGCCTGTGATGCTGGTCTAAGGCATGGCTAGGTAAAAACATTTGTTTTTATCTGCTGCCTCAATTGTTCAGTAATCTATGATGGATCATTCCAAGTATAATTACTATAGTTCTTGGAAATTAATTTGATAATCCCTTGGAATGACCATATAATAGATCCTTACTGTTTGAGATGTATTCTTATGATGAAATAATTTCCGAGGTGCTACTATTCCGAAAGATGTGCCCAAAATTATTCCTTTAAGGCTGCTTGTATATTTGATTGGGAAAATAGGGATTATTGTCCAAGATCAGTGATGCACAAGCTGAGATCTTGGTATGGTTTAAAAATATGGATTGTTGGCTCTATTTATTTCCTTCTATGATGGATACATCCCACTTGGATGTTTTTTTTGTTTGAGAAATTCTATATGAAACAACACATGATGTGATAGTTTAAGATAAATTTATCATGTGATGGTTTTATATGGACTCACCACACAACTTGCTTGTTGGTGATGATGTGGTGTTTCTAATTGATCTTGCTGGCTTGATCACCTCCAGGATCTTGTTCTGCACCCCCTGGTACTGATTCTGCTTCTCCTAGCTCTTGTGATCTTATACTTGGCCTTGTTATCCTCCTGCACCACCCCCTCCTTAAGTCACCATCTTGTGGATGATTAGATGATTTGTTGTGTATCTTGGCTGGTGGATTTGTTGGGAATTTGGCAGGCTCAATGTGTTCTTGGTTGTGTGCTTGAGAATATGGGGATAGAATGAGTTCACTAGCAGCTATGCTACGAATGAGTTTTTCCTTTTGACTGCTTGTGCTCTTATTCCTTTTGACTGCTTGTGCTCTTACTGCTATGTTGACAACACATAGCATGTAGTTAGTTGACTGAGTTGCTTTACTGTTTGAGCTAGTTTGGATCAGATCAAGTGAATTGCTCTTCACTTCTTATCATTTTGCTAATTACTGCCCTGGTGAAATTTGCCCCTTTTATTGTGTCAATGATGTGGATCTGAAGCTATTTTCTTGAAAAGAACAGATATTATGCATTGGTAAAATTTGCCCATTTAACTATTCAATGAGGTGATATGAATAGTACATTACACTGTTTTCCACTGGGAGTAAAAATAACCATCTAACATCTTATTTCTTTTTGATTTGATTTACATATTTTGCAGGAACAAGAATCTGGATGCTCAATATTTAGTGTAGAAGTAGATAGGTAGTCTAGGTTTTTTATTGTAATTTCCTTCTTATTATTTTGTAAGAAATCTTGTAATAGTATTCTTATAATTTAATAAAGTTTTCACTTCATGTAATATTTTCCTTTTATTTGTTGTATCTATCTCACTTTGTAATATTGTTATGGAATAAAGAAAAGAAATAAGAATTCATTTCTTATTTAAATTTCCTTTTTAAAATTCTTATTATTGTATTAATATATATTTAATAATCAAACAATATTACTAAATCATTTTGGAAAATAACTTAATATAACTAACTTCTAATTTTCAAATATTTTCTAAATGATTTAAATTTCTAATTTGAATTCAAATTATTCCCCCCCAAAACTCATTAATTACTAAAGGTCATGTCAAAATTTATAGAAATCAATATAAAGAGCTATTCCTACCTCTAGACAGTGAAAGAAACTCTGATCCTTTTAGGTTTTTGTTTGACGAAAATTTTACCCGGATTTTTATAAATGAATGCATGCACAAGGTCATATTCCTATTTCTACCCTTTGTTGGTTTCTAAATGCTGGGGTGTTACAATACCCTAGACAACATTTGTCAAACACCTTGTGTGCAAGGTAAAGCTTGTCAGCTGGTGGCGGTCGGTGGCTGCTCGACACACTAGCAGGAGAAAAGAAGGCAGTGGGATGGTCGGTCTCCGAATGTATTACGGAGCAGCGTCATCACGTGTTAGCTCACCGAGGTGGCCGGAGTGGCGTCATCGAGTGGGATGTGGGAGTGATCGTGCCAGTGGCGGGCAAGTCAATTTTTTGCCGCATGGCAGCTCTCGGCCAATAAATCGATGCGACGGGCCACCGAGCCAAATCGACCGTTGGAGGTGCGGCACCAACCAGAATCGGGCAAAGTCGGATCATCGGCTTGGAGGAATTCACCATAGGGCAGGGATGACCATCACTAGTCGGGGGAAAGAGCGGGTAGGCGAGCGTTAGCTTGGGAATGACTGGGGAGCGGCGACAGAGCGATTTCGTCTATGGAAACGGTTGGGGAGCCGGGCAAGGTGACGACGGTCACAAGCGGGAAGTTTCAGCGTAGTTGTCCTTCGAGCATGACGAGTTGGATGTGCAGCAGTAGCCAGAGCCAGTGGGTGCTGCAATTTGCAGCACGTGAGGCCAAACTATGAGGATGCTGCAAAAAAAAAAGTTGCATCACCATATAGGGATAGGACTAAGTCTGGGAATGGAAAACCCTGCCCGACTGGCCTGGCCCATAAAAAGGTTGACGGGTTGGTCCTGGACTCCAGATCTGTGGCCTAGTGGTTGCTCGGGCCGGACTGAGGCCAAGAGGAAGTCAATTTTAGGAGAAGGCCCGGTGTGTGGCCTGACGGTTCGGAAGATTTATTGCAGCGCGAGCTGGGTTAGGGGTAAGGAAAAGTCAATTTTTGAAAAAGGCCCAGTCCACGATCCAATGGCCCGGAAGATTTAGTGCAACGCGGGCCAGGCTCGCACTCAGATTCTAGGCCCGATAACCAGGCCGGGCCAGGCTTGGGCCTAGAAATTGTGTGGCGGGCTTTTTTTTGCCTGGCCCGAGAAATGCCGAGGTATAGATAGGACATATGTTGGATCTGGTTTTTTGTTCGTCGTGCCTTAAAACTTAGTTAAATGTGGTTGGCATCGTCGGTCGTAGATGCTCTAATATATTTCTTTCTCTTGTACAAGCATGGTATGGTGGCACTGGTACTGTAACACTTGTTTACCCAGGCCCAGGCCCCAGGGTTCACGCATGGTGAGCCGAGTACGTTGGCTGTGTAACAAAAGAAGGAAGGAAAAGATTCGGCGCACGGTGACAGTGACTCGCCTGGAACGTATACACAGGAGAAGCGGTCAGGTGGGTGATTGAGCCCACGACCAGGTCCTCCCCCCTAGCTGATCCAGCTCCTATTTATACGCCTCGGTCGTCGCCAACCCAGCCTCCTCTCCTTCTTCCTCCTCTGTTCTGTTTTGTTCTGCTCTGCTCTGTCCACACAGACCGGACAATATACCCAGGCTCAATTCAATTCTCGAGCAAGTGAGTGAGTGAGTCATGGGGAAGGGAGACGACGGCGACGATGTCAACAAGGAGGAGGAAAAGAACGGAACCGGCGGCGGTGGCGAGGGAGAAGACGATGAGGGGAACGGGAAGGCAAACAAGCAGGGCAAGCAGCAGCAGAAGAAGAAGAAAGAAGAAGATGGTGGTGGTGAGGGGAAGAAGAAAGCGTCAGCGGGCGTGTTGGTGCTGCGGGTGGACCTGCACTGCGACGGCTGCGCACGCAAGGTCGTGAAGGCCATCAGAGCAGCCCAAGGTATGTATCGTCGTCTCTCTCCACCGCACGGTATCGGTATCAGATCAGCGTGCCAATGTGCTCTCGCCCATCGTTGAATTCGTTAATGCTGGATGTAGGAGTGGAGGGCGTGGCGGCGGACGTGGCGGCGGCACGGTGACGGTGACCGGCAAGGGCGCCGACCCCTGGGACCTCAAGGACCGCATCGAGTCCAAGACGCACAGGCCCGTCGCCTTCGTCAACCCCCCGGCCCCCAAGAAGAAAGGCAATGACGACGGTGCTGCCGACGGCAAGAAGCTGCCGGCCGGCGACAACATGGCGAAGAGCAAGACCGGCGGCGATAAGAAGAAGGACAAGGAGGTAACGGGTGATCTCTTGTCACCGGCCGGTCATGCATTTGTGGAGTTTTTTTGGTGTGAATTTGTTGTGTTTTTGTTACAGGCCCCGCCGGAATCGACGGTGGTGGTGAAGATCGGGCTCCACTGCAACGGCTGCATTGACCGAATCAAGCGGACCGCCCATAAGATCAAAGGTAGTAACCCCGGCCCGATCGAGCATGCAACCGACAACTCTCTGTTTCTCTCTCTATCTGACATGCAGACATGCATGAATGCGGTAGTAGTACATTCATGGGGTAGTCATGCACTGCCATGACTGTTGGAAATTGATTGGAAGATAGATGACGTTTTTGCACCTGGGTGGTTGTAGGTGTGCAGCAGGTGACGGTGGACACGGCCAAGGAGCACGTGACGGTGAAGGGCACCATGGACGCCAAGGCCCTCCCCGACGTGCTCAGACGCAAGCTCAAAAGGGACGTCGCCCTCGTGGCGCCCCCGCCACCGGCCAAGCCCAAGGAAGGAGCTGGCGGCGGCGACAAAAGCAAAAAGAAGCAGCAGCAGGAAGGTGACGAGAGTGCTGCGAACAAAGTGGCCGGAGAGAAGCAGCAGCAGCAGGGGGGTGGAGGCGGCGGCAAGAACAAGAACAAGAACAAGAGCAAGAACAACAAGGAGGAGGACGGCGGTGCGGCGGGGCAGGAGGAGTTCCCGATGGCGGTGATGTACGGCGTCGGTGGAGGAGGGCCGTCGGCGTCGTACCGGGTGGAGATGCTGCACGCGCCGCAGCTGTTCAGCGACGAGAACCCGAACGCATGCGCCGTCATGTGAGTGTGACCCCCCGGCCGGACCCGGAGAGGGAGATGCATGTGTAATGTGTTGCACTGCTTGTACTGTACTGGCAGTACAAAGTACTACTGTACTAGCTTGTAGTTCGTACTGTACGTACTTGCACATCAAGCGCAATGTATTCAAGACTTCAAGTACTACGTAGCTAGACCAGTATTTACGTAGAAATGTACGTATGTATGTACTGGTATGCATGTACGCATGCATGATGGTTACAGTATCCTGTTGGTTGGTGCCACGATGATTCATTTCGATCGGCATTCAATGTGGCCTCGCCTGCTACCTGCAGATACTGCGGCCGGCCGCTGCTGCAGTGCCAGCAGCAGCCAAGTAGCCTCGATACGTGTGCTAGCCGGCCAACCGCGTTAGGTGAAAATTGGCAGTGATCTCGACTGTTGGCAGGTGAAAATTGGAGTATGTCGTTCAAGTTAGTATTTCAGTGATTACATTACAATTCAGCCATATATGCCTGCAACTGATGCGATGTATATGTCGAGTCATGTGTTTGATTGATCGATCATCTTGCTTTCAAATGTATGGAGATTGCTAATTGATTCAAAACCAGAGAGTCAATCTTCAACTTCAAGTACCTAGGGAGTGCGTTCAAATCTGAAGGCTTATATTGTTTTTTTCAAAAGTTGAACTACGTAAAGTTTTATCAAGTTTTAGAAAAAATATTAATATTTATAATAGGAAATCTATACATTCTATACATCACGAAATATATTTTCACATAATATCTACTACGTAATATCATAGTTCTTGATAGTTTTTTTTAAGTTTAGTCAAACTTTTTGTAACTTGTTTTTCTAAAAAAAACCTATAAGCCTTAAGCTTTAAAACGAAGGTAGTATTTGTTAAAACAATTTCTTCACCCGGTCTTACAGAACATTTCTCCATGGGTGATGCAACCCCTCGATCTCTTCATGAACCAACCACAAGGATCTATAAGAATGAGAAAATCTTAGGATAACCAATAAACCGTAAGCCCATCATCATGTTGTGATAGGATAGCCATCAAAATACATGTGAATACTTTGTTATATCATGCTTATGACTATGAACGAGATTGGAAAGACCTATCACTCTTATGTTCCTCCTGAGTGCTGGCAAATGGAGGCCAGGCTAGAGTGAGCCCTTGTTTTGTAAACTGTAAATCATGCTTCAAAATATTCTGGTAAAAGAACTTGGATGCGGTTAAGGATGTAACCTACATGCAGGCTTCTTTCTCCCTAGTGTTGTTGCTCCGTCGACTACCTCTTCGGCTTCTATTTCTTCGGCTCGGATGTCGTTGAAGCCTCCGCTCGGCCATGTCCTTCCGCTCAGTGGCTTGAAGTTCTTCTCACCACTCTAAGCCAAACAGAGAGATGACCCAAATCACTTGTAAGCACAAGGATGAGCCTAGATTTTATTAGTATTGGTTGAGATAAGCATATTATCTTGATCGAGGATGTGTAGTTTGTACCTAGAATAGAAATATTGTGTATGGTAAAAATATTATATGATCTGTGTTTGTAAAAAAATACGTGTAAAGTCTATGCTAGCATTGTTATGAAAGTATTTTTTTATCAGATGAAAGTATATATGTATATGTGCTTGCATGGTTCCCAGCCGTGGGATAGGACTGATTTTTTAATTCTTTAATTAGTATCGGAGCCGATTGTACTTATGAGCCGGTTGAGTCGGGTGGATTTTCTCAACCAGCTATGATAGAAGAGTATTGGAGATTATTTGTTTTTGTGACGACTGAGGCCATATATTTCGAGACGGCTCTAAAACTCATCATATTATTAGAGACTAGTATATGCTAGAGACTGATGGAAATGGTCTATATGTAATGTTATATGTTGATCCAAATTCTACAAAGTATAGGCCAACTTCTGACGAGTGGAGCGAGGCCCGTCGCCGGAGGCTTGGGTATGGTACGGATCGTCGAAGACCTAGGTTTCCACCGATATATAAACCCCTTGTAAGCCGCCGGTTAGGATGAGTTGCATCTGTGAAATCCTCGGCGTTTGTAAACACTCCTCGATATAGTGAAGTTTCGCTGGCTGGCGCCCGTGGTTTTTTCCTCTCTTTGTTGAAGAGGTTTTTCCACGTTAAATCTGTGTCCCCTTGCTGTGTTTTTCGTTTTCGTTCTTCGTTATCTTCTTGTCACGATTATAACAAGTAATCTGCTCTCTAATAATGAATTTTGTACTTGTGCCCATTTTCTAGATGAATTTTAGAGAACCAGGTTTATTTTAGACTATTCCATTATGTAAGTTTTCTCTACGCATTATACATCTCAAAGTCAAACAACCAACAACACAAATTTTGAAAATAATGACCATTTTTACATGCATTTTAATTTTGTGAAACATAGTAAAACATGGGGAAGAGAGTTTTCTCTTGATTCAAACATCTTGTTGGAACCTTGTCTTTTCTCTATTTCCAACACAAATTTTGTAGAAAGTTTCTTAACATCAATTAAGCTAGCCCTTCCAGAAGTGAGAATCCCAGGTTTGGCATAACGTGATTTTTTTTCAATATAGAAAGATCCCCACGTCCCTTTTCTGTTGAATAAGGGCATGTACAATACGGTGACGTCAGCCTTTCTTATGGTTGCCACATTAGATTTTTTGATTAGTTGGAGGTAAGAGAAATAAGAAAAAGAAGATTGTCTTCCCTTAGCTAAGGGATGATCTCTTAAAAATAAGAAAGGACTATTTTCACCATTGTACCACATGTCTTCCCTTAGAATAATAATTTCTTAATAAAAATAGTTAATTCTCATTAATTTTTTCTAGAGATAGCAATAAGAGAGAATGCATTATATAACTTATATATAGTGTCTTCTCTAGATGATATGTAGGGTTAAGAGAAGGCATACCTTCTCCAGCATTGTACATGTCCTAATAATTTCCAAAGCCACTTAGAGAGTATGGAGATATTCATTCATGATCTCAAGATATACAGTAGTATTTGTTTGTACTAACTCCGATCGAGACTATGTAATGTTGTACTACCTCAAAAGATCCGATCGATCATCCTGATGAATATGGACACGCGCAATTGTGGCATGAGATTTCACATTTTTACGGATGGAGAGGCCCGCTGGGGGAGATGCGGTTGAGATGGTCATTCGGTGGCTGGGCAGGCACCTGCATGATTGCGCAAGCACATCTGAGGACGATGATCGTACAAGGTAATGTTGGCTGGCGCCTGGCAGCGTGCGCCATCTGCGGCCGCCCATGCTTTTATAGGCAGAAGATGCTCCCGTACGTACACAGATCCGCCTGCACTGCACCGCTCGTACGCATGCAGTACCGCAACCTGAGCGAGGTAGATTGACCTTGACCATGCCCACGCCAAGGCCACGCCAGATTCTGCAACGCGATCGATCGATGTCCATCCATCCATCAAACACAACAAGACTGACACGTCATTAAATTCTATCGCCTGCGCCCGCATGTGATTCGCGACATGACCTGAACGACCTGAATTAGGGTGTCCTGTACCTCTAATTCATTTTAAGATTTTTAGTGCAGAATATTAGAAAATTTAAAATAAACTAGAATGGAATTTTGGTGGTATCCCATTTTTGACACCTTAACCCTAAATTGCGCATCCCAGCGTGCGTTTGTGCATGTGCATAAACATACAGCCAACGCACGTACATATACTTTAACGCATAGATCGACTGCTAGTACGTAGCTAGCATTAGGTCGAGTTCCAACCTACTACTACCAACAGATAAACTCATGGTCGCTGAGAAAGCTACGTACCTTGGCGGCAGAAAAAAAGGAGCTAGAGAATATATATATCCATGCACATCGAAGATGCTTTTCAATTCCCGGAGCAAAAAAATTCTTGTCATCATCAAACGCGCGCCCGCATGCATGCAGTACACACGCAAAGGTGTCTGGGACTGGCGAGTGGCCATTGGAGTGGTGGTGACTCTTTCCTTGCCTTGGGAGTCGACGCGTGGCCGGATTCCGTCTCACTTTCCCGTTTATTCCTGCGAAGAAGAGGGGAAAAAAGCTAGGGAGACGAGGAATGACTTGATCTTCTTCATGCATATGCTGGAACTGCAGTCTATGCAGCGTTTTCTGCTAGAAAGTAGATTCTACCATGCCATGCTAGAACTGCACTCCATGCAGCGTTTTCTGCTACAAAGTAGATTCTACCATGCACGTCGTATCACGTGCAATGTTTTAGTTCTCATTATTGCAATTTAATTTAACCCAGATTAACCAAATTTGATGGAATTGTGAAACACGAATCCTAAAGCAACAGATCAATGGTGCGCGCGCACACGCACACAAACACGTTTAACACAGTACTACCCTTCCGTTCAAAATTATAAGTTTTTTTTTAAATAGAGGGAGTACTTCCTCCGTTTCAAAATATAAGATGTTTTAGGTTTGTGAAGAAATGTATCTAGACTTATTTTAATGTGTAAATTTACTCTATACCTAAGTAAACCTACATACTAAAAAAATCATTTACTTTACAAAGCGAAAACATCTTATATTTTGAAACGGAAGGAGTATATGAGATTGCTGTGATCCACGGTGAAATTGCGTAGTAATTGCAGTTCATTTAATTAGCTGCATGCATGTGCCACCCAACTCTGTTATATGTTGATCCAAATTCTACAAAGTATAGGCCAACTTCTGACGAGTGGAGCGAGGCCCGTCGCCGGAGGCTTGGGCCGAGTGTAACGATCGTCGAAGACCTAGGTTTCCACCGATATATAAACCCCTTGTAAGCCGCCGGTTGGGATAAGTTGCATCTGTGAAATCCCCGGCGTTTGTAAACACTCCTCGATATAGTGAAGTTTCGCTGGCTGGCGCCCGTGGTTTTTTCCTCTCTTTGTTGGAGAGGTTTTCCACGTTAAATCGGTGTCCTCTTGCTGTGTTTTTCGTTTTCGTTCTTCGTTATCTTCTTGTCGCAATTGTAACAAGTGGTATCAGAGCCCCAGGTTCTAATCTAGGGTTTGCGACATGTCGTCATTGAAGTTCGATCTACCACAGCTGGACTACACCACAAGATTCTTCTTGTGGCAGGTGAAGATGCGGGCGATTCTCGCCCAAACTTCTGATCTGGATGAAGCGCTGGATGGATTCGGTGGAAAGGATGCTAAGACCTGGTCCGCCGAAGAGAAGCGGAAGGACCGTAAGGCCTTGTCTTTGATTCAACTTCATCTGTCCAATAATATTTTGCAGGAAGTACTGGAGATGAAATCTGCTGCTGCCCTATGGGAAAAACTGGAAATGATCTGTGTGTCAAAGGATCTAACCAGTAAGATGAACGTGAAGATGAAGTTGTTCTCGCACAGGCTGCAAGAAGGTGGATCGGTAATGAATCACATATCTATTTTTAAAGAGATTGTTTTAGACTTGCAGTCTATGGAGGTAAAATATGATGATGAGGATTTAGCTCTTCTACTCTTATGCTCGTTGCCTAGTTCCTATACACATTTTCGTGATACAATATTGCTGAGCCGTGATGCACTAACCCTTGCCGAAGTACATGACGCCCTCAAACAGAGGGAAAAGATGAAAACTATGGTAGGATCAGATGGGTCGTCATCCAAGGCTGAGGCTCTGCAGGTTCGTGGCAGGACCGAGCAGAGATACAATAACTATGGCAACAGAGATAAGAGCAAGGACGGTAGAAGTCGTTCAAAGTCCAAGGGAAAGGATAAATTCTGCAGGTATTGTAAGAAATCTAATCATGTTATTGATGATTGTTGAAAGTTGCAGAATAAGGAGAAAATAAACGGAACTTACCAACCGAAAGATAGGTCTGAAGGTTCTGGTAAGGCTGTTGTTGTTTCTGACAGTTCTGATGGTGCATGCTTAGCTATTTTTGCTGCTTGTGCTTCTCGTGATGATGAATGGATACTTGATACTGCATGTTCGTTTCATATTTGCTGTAATAAAGATTGGTTCAGTTCATATGAGTCTGTGTAGACTGGAGATTTTGTGCGTGTGGGGAATGACAACCCATGCCATATTGTTGGTGTTGGATCTGTTAAGATCAAGACACATGATGGCGTGACACGCACGTTGAGTGAGGTGAAGCACATACCAAGCATGGCCAGAAATTTGATCTCCCTGAGTACCATGGACGTTGATGGATACAAGTATGCCGGTGGGCATCGAGTTCTGAAGGTATCAAAAGGTTCTCTTATTCACATGATAGGTGATATGAATTCTGCTAAATTATATGTTCTTAGAGGTAGCACTTTGCCTGGTATTGCTGCTGCTATTACTTCTAATGATTCTGATGATTGTGGTAAAACACATCTATGGCATATGCGTCTTGGGCATATGAGCGAACAAGGCATGGCAGAGTTGGTCAAGAGAGAGCTGATTGATGGTTGCAACTTGAGTAAGTTTGAGTTCTGTGAGCACTGCATCTTTGGTAAGCATAAAAAAGTTAAATTCAATGCTTCTGTTCATACCACCAAAGGCATATTAGATTATGTGCATGCTGATGTATGGGGTCCGTCCCGTAAGACTTCTATTGGTGGTGCTAATTATATGCTTACTATTATTGATGATTACTCAAGAAAAGTGTGGCCTTATTTTCTGAAGCATAAATCTGATATTTTTGATGCTTTTAAGAAGTGGAAAGTTATGGTTGAAAATCAGACTGAGAAGAAGGTAAAGGTACTACGTACTGACAATGGTATGGAATTCTGTTCTAATGAGTTTGAGGAGTTTTGCAGTAACGATGGCATGATCAGGCATCACACCATCCCATATACTCCTCAGCAGAATGGCGTGGCAGAACGCATGAACAGAACCATCATCTCGAGGGCTCGTTGTATGTTGTCTAATGCAGGTATGCATAGGCGTTTCTGGGCTGAAGCAGCCAACACAGCGTGTTACCTCATCAACAGGTCACCTTCTATTCCACTTGAGAAGAAAACTCCCATTGAGGTATGGTCAGGTTCGCCTGCTGATTATTCACAGTTGAGAGTTTTTGGCTGCACTGCATATGCTCATGTTGATAATGGAAAGTTAGAGCCTAGGGCTGTTAAGTGCATATTCCTTGGTTATGGTTCGGGAGTTAAAGCATATAAACTATGGAATCCTGAAACTAAAAAGATTTTGCTAAGTAGAAACGTTGTTTTCAATGAGTCCGTTATGTATCATGATAGCTTGCCATCAGATACCTCTCCTGTTGCTGTTGGAGAGGAGAGAGTTAATGTGCAGGTGGAGAACCTGCAGAAAACTGTTGATAATGATGCTATCGTTGAAGATACACATGAGGAAAACATTGATGATATTGTTGTTCAGCACTCACCTACTGTTTTGCAGCAACCACATGAGTCCATTGCTGCTGATAGACCGAGGCGTAACTGTGGTCCTCGTCCTCGTTTAATTGAAGAGTGTAATCTTGTACATTATGCTTTGAGTTGTGCTGAACAGGTGGAGAACGATTCTGAACCTGCTACATATAATGAAGCCATTGCATCCGTTGACCGCGAGAAGTGGGTTTCTGCTATGCAAGAAGAGATGCAATCGCTTGAGAAAAATGGCACATGGGATATTGTGCGCTTGCCTAAACAAAAGAAGGCGGTCCGCTGCAAATGGATCTTCAAGAAAAAGGAAGGTTTGTCTCCCAAAGAGCCTTCAAGGTACAAGGCAAGGTTAGTCGCAAAAGGGTTCAGCCAGATTCCAGGTATTGATTACAATGATGTGTTCTCTCCAGTTGTGAAGCATAGTTCCATTCGTACTTTCTTTAGAATTGTGGCTATGCGTGATCTTGAGCTTGAGCAGTTAGATGTCAAGACTGATTTTCTGCATGGAGAGCTTGATGAGGAAATATACATGGACCAACCAGAAGGGTTCATAGTGCCTGGTAAAGAGGATTTTGTGTGCAAATTAAAGAAGTCTCTTTATGGCTTAAAGCAATCTCCAAGACAGTGGTATAAAAGGTTTGATTCATTTATGATCTCACATGGTTTTGAGAGGTCTAAATATGATAGTTGTGTTTATATCAAGTTTGTTGATGGGTCACCTATATACTTGCTGCTATATGTTGATGATATGTTAATTGCTGCCAAGGGCATGAAAGAAATCACTACTTTGAAGGCACACCTAAGTAGTGAGTTTGAGATGAAGGATCTTGGTGCTGCTAAGAAGATCTTAGGTATGGAGATTACCCGAGATAGAAAATCTGGTTTGTTATTTCTTAGTCAGCAAAGTTACATTAAGAAAGTTCTTCATCGTTTTAATATGGGTGGTGCCAACTCAGTTAGTACTCCTATTGCTCCTCATTTTAAATTGTCAGTTTCTCAATGTCCTACTACTGATGAAGAGTTTGAGTACATGTCAAAGGTGCCATATTCTAGTGCTGTTGGTTCTTTGATGTATGCCATGGTTTGTTCTCGTCCTGATTTATCATATGCTATGAGTTTGATAAGTAGATACATGGCTAATCCTGGTAAAGAACATTGGAAGGCTGTTCAGTGGGTTTTCAGGTACCTTCTTGGCACTTCCAATGCTTGTTTGAAGTTTGGCAGGACCGGTGAGGGACTCGTTGGCTATGTGGATTCAGATTTTGCTACCAATTTGGATAAGAGAAGATCCCTCACAGGTTATGTGTTTAATGTTGGAGGTTGTGCTGTTAGCTGGAAGGCTATATTGCAGGCTGTTGTTGCACAATCTACTACTGAAGCTGAATACATGGCTATTGCTGAAGCTTGCAAAGAATCTGTTTGGTTGAAAGGTTTGTTTGCTGAGCTTTGTGGAGATGATTCTTGCATTACTTTGTTTTGTGACAGTCAAAGTGCCATATACCTTACAAAAGATTAGATGTTCCATGAGAGAACTAAGCACATTGATGTCAAGTACCATTTTGTTAGAGACATTGTTGCTCAAGGTAAATTAAAGGTATGCAAGATCAGCATTCATGATAATCCTGCTGATATGATGACTAAACTTGTTCCTGTTGCTAAGTTTGAGCTTTGCTTGAACTTAGTTGGTTTAACTGATTAGCCCAAATGGCTATTGGCGCCGAAAGTATTTGCTTTGTTTGTTCAGGGAGATGGTTGTTGTTGATGCTACAAGGAGGAATTTGTCTCAAGGTGGAGTTTGTTATATGTTGATCCAAATTCTACAAAGTATAGGCCAACTTTTGACGAGTGGAGCGAGCCCCCCCGCGGTACGGTACGGATCGTCGAAGACCTAGGTTTCCACCGATATATAAACCCCTTGTAAGCCGCCGGTTGGGATAAGTTGCATCTGTGAAATCCCCGGCGTTTGTAAACACTCCTCGATATAGTGAAGTTTCGCTGGCTGGCGCCCGTGGTTTTTTCCTCTCTTTGTTGGAGAGGTTTTCCACGTTAAATCTGTGTCCCCTTGCTGTGTTTTTCGTTTTCGTTCTTCGTTATCTTTTTGTCGCAATTGTAACAAACTCTTCAGCTCATCAGACTCACGCGGTGTACGGTTTCCTCGGAGGTGATGATCAGATGAGCGCATGTATGTACTGATGAAAGCGACGATCGATCAGTGACAACAGATTTCTCATGAAAGTAGAATATGTACAGCCGGAAGAAAAGATGTTTTGGCCATTCATGCAGCTAGGGACGAGAGCGTAGTGACAATATCAGCTAGCTCTGGATCGTGTCAATTATATATCACTCACATAGTCATATGTCAAGTCATTTCACCTCCTCTGGACTGGAAATATACGGCCACCTTTATTACCTTCCCTGCTGCACGGCGGCCGCCGATCAATACACGTATCGACCCGTAATTCTATCTAGTACTGCTTTTACTTCTTACCCACCTAAATGCTCGTGTGTTTGTTGCTACGGACCGGTAAAAAAAATACATGTCTCATTGTGCGTAACTATGGAGAACAATTTAGAATACCGACAAATGCACTTGAAGACACTACCAACTTAGATCAGTACATGTAGTTTGTTTAAAGCCTTTGTCCAACAAATTATTAGATATCCGTCTCAAAATAGATGTCTTAAGATTAACAAAATTTGGATAAATCTATATGCTAAATAGTATTTAGATTTATTAAATTTTTGACAAATCTAAGACATCTATTTTAACGGAGGGTGTAGTACACAACTTTGTGTATCCATGCATTTCCTCAAACTAAAACATATATATTTATTTCAAATAAAACCGTGGTTTTTTCCACCCTCCTTGCCACACGAGACAGGGTGACCATTCTCTTTAATTTTCACACATCCCTCAGCTTTAGCTAGTGTTTCAGCGCATTCATACATCGTGTCTTAATCATTGTTAGAGATTTCTCGTGGTTTCTGTCTAAATTAACAATCACATGGCTCATAACTGATCCTCATAATTTAGCCCAATTAGACATTTTAACCCCGTTTTAATCGATCAATTGTAACAAGTACTCCTGCAAATATATACATTGTGTTGTTATTCCACAAACAACGTGTTCCCACGGCTCTCAAATCGAAAATCAAAAGCTACAACTACATTAGGTTCAGAGCTTATCCTTTCCTTCAGTTATTAGTTTGTAATCCAGTTAGCTAGCAAATAAAACCAATCAAAACCTGAATCTGCGAGCAAAGCACGAGATGACCTCAGTCAAAAAATCAAGAAAACAATAAAGAAAAAAATTATACTTTCTCTGTAAAAAAATAACTGATTTATATTTATTTATTTGGATGAATCTAAACGCTAAAATGAGTCTGGACATATATGAATTAGGCAAATCCAAGCCAATTATTTCTGGATGAAGGGGAATATGAACTCATCCACGCCTCAGCCATGAATCCAAGAGATTGACAAAAAAGAGAGAAAACCAAAGAGGATGTAAGCAGAAACCATAACATCAATTGCAGACGGTGAAAAGAAGCAGCTGATTTTGACACAAGGTTGACCCGTTTCCTTTCTCAATCTGTTCCAACGAACACATCATTACTCGTGAATGTCTTGAGGTCGTACTTCAGCAACGGGAGCTTTGCTACCACGAGCCCCCTCGCCGGCTGCCTCCTCTTCCCGAGGGCGACCACAACCTCGGCCAAACTCCAGTCTCGGTTGTCCAATCTGGACGCGCCCCCTGTGTCCTACCGCATCACTCCTCCTTCAAGGCACGGCGCCAGGACAATGCTATGGGGATTGAGTTGGTCTGTGGCTGCTAGATATGGAAGTTTGGAACCTTTAGATCAACTCTAACAGGCGATGTAAATCGTGGCGCACTAAATCATTTTTATAGCGTCGGATTTTGCAGTATTACGTGCGCGAGGCTGATTAGCTTTTCTAGCTGTCCTAAATTTTACAGTTATCTATCGCTTTCTGAGGCGCTGTAAAACACAACGCGCTGGTGCTTAAAAAAAGCAAACAACAACAAATATAGAACAATGAAGATCAAACCCAAACCAAAAGACATACATAAATAATTTTATTATTATTATAACACAAACAACAAATTGTGCCTTAAGAATACAACATATAGTTATCATCAACAATACAACAAATGGAATACGAACATAGAACAAATATTTTTTCAAGAATACAAATGATGAGATGAAACTATTGTTGCCCATTCTATGTCCATCACTCCTCGATGAGATCTTCTTGAAGCTGCAGATGCGCATCTTCCCATCGAATTGCTTTGTATGGGGCAATAAACTGGGCTACTCTCTGTTCTCTCCTACGGATCCGCACAAGGCGCCCCATCAACTCATAGTGCAAGTAGTCATTCTGTTGAGCAGGCTCATCCTCAATGATCATGTTAAGCATGATGACACAAGCTGCCGTGATATACCAAAGGATGTCTTGATCCCAAAACCTCACCAGTCCCCTGAAAATAGCAAATTGGGCATGTAAAATCTCAAATGCTCTCTCCGCATCTTTTCTAGCCGCATCGTACGAATCATACGATGAACTCATCTACACAATTTTGGTACTAAATTGGACAAACAAACTATAAATTGATAAAACGACAAACTCAACTACTCATCAGGGCGCGACATATCGTCGAGCACTTCGCGAGTGCAGATGACCACTTGTCAAAGCGGGAGCGGGTGAGGTGGCAACGGAGAAGAAGAGGCGCCAACTCCGGCATCGACGGCATGGCCTGTGGACGCTGCGGCAGAACAGCGATGGCGCGACACTATGGGCACATGTGAGGAAGCAACGACGAGGAAGAGGCGTTGTGTCGAGTCCCGACATCGATTTCGGGAATAGGCACGGCGACGGCGCCGGAGGAGACGAGGGGCGGTCGAATCGGCGGCGGAGGAAGGGCGCTCGGAAGTTTTAGGGTGGAGGTTAGTGTTCACGCGCAGTCATAAGATTTTACAGTGCGATGTGCCGCATGCGCCAAATATCCCGTGCGCTGAGCCGCAATATCCCGTGCACCCAAAAAAATTACCGCGCAGCAGGTCCGCTGGAGCACGCGTTTCCTACACCCACGTCAAAATAAAAATCAGTTTTTACAGCGCCTGCGCGATATTGCGCTTCTGTTGGGTACACTTTTCTTTAGTCTAGTTCGACCAAATGAACTAGTTTTATAAAAAGTGATGATTTGCAAAAACTTAGTTTATTTTTTATACTAAGTTACCCATTGCCATCCTTAATGGCTGCGACCTGGTAGATCGGGTTTCATGCATTTGCGCAGTTGCTATTTGCCTATTTGAAGGAAAGGAAGTGGATGGCCTGAGAGAGAGGGAGACGGGTAGGTGCCCGAACGAAGCGTTCAGTTTTTTGTTTGGCAGAAGTTCACGTAATTTGTCAGAATAGTAAGGAGCAAATTCGTCCAAAAAATCTGAACGAAAATTCTAGTGGACAAACCTACCCTAAAGAAAATTATAATATAAATTAGTGCAACTGTATATATGCAGGCACGTTCTTTAGTTAGTAGTCAAGTCAGTTTTGTATTTGATCTAATCAGACTGAGTAGTCATCAACTATGGATTCAAACGAGTTGTTTTCGTAGATCGTTCTCCGGTCTCCAATTCTACATTTTTTTTTCGAAAAGGTATAAAGCCTCTGAAACCAGTCCATAGAAGAACATTGTTACAAAAAGAAATAAAACATAAATTCTTAAAAAGCTGTGCGCTGTGAACAAAGCTCGATGCCACCTGGGCCTCCGCCGTAGCAAAGCTCGTATCGGAGAAAACTTGAAAAAACCCAGACACTAGTAGAAACAATAGACGGGAAGTCATCGACGCAGATTAGAAGATGCCAGTGACCATGATCTCGAAAGATCGTCATCTCGGAGAAGCTAATACCGAGAAGGGCCAGGAGATAATCCCAGCTCCATCCAAATGGAAAAAGTCACAAGTTCCTCGACAAAGACCTACCTGGCTAAGCTTCATCAGGCGGAGGCGGAACTTGAGGATACTAATACGCTACGACATCATCCCCTCCACTGAACGCCGTTGTTGTAGAAAAATCTTTAACACGTCAGACCTAATGCCCAACGATCGACTGTCAACTTCTGCTCGTCGACGCTCCTCCAAGAAAGAACACTGATTTGGATCAGGCTGATACGTCGTAAACGTAACTATAATTTTTATGCTTCATGCTTGTTTTGTACCAACTATCTTATATTTTGCTACACTTTGAGGTATTTTTATATATTTCTGAAACTAACCTATTAACAAGATGCCGCAGTGTCAGTTCCTGTTTTCTACTGTTTTTGGCTTCAGAAAAGCTAGTAAGGAAATATTCTCGAAATTGGACGGAACAAAAACCGAAATCAATATTTTACCGTAACAAAGACGGAATCCAGAAGGGGGACAAAGAGGCGCCACAGGGCGACCACACCACCCCATGGCGCGGGTCCACCCTAGGCTACGCCAGGGCATGGTGTGGGCCCTCTGGCCCTCAACCAACCTTGCCCTCTCGTCTATATAAACCCCCCGAGGCAGAAACCCCAAGTACCTAATCAGAAATCCACGAAAAAGTCCGTAGCCGCCGCCACCATCGTCCCTAGATCAGGAGGGATCTGAAGCTCTTCCTGGCACCCTGCCAGAGAGGGGAGATCACCCTGAAGGCCTTCTTCATCACCATGCCAGCCTCCGGAGTGATGCGTGAGTAGTTGTAACATCCCCAAAATACTAAACTTGGATCATCAAACTCTAATCATCAAAATTAGGGTTAACGAAAACTTTTCTAAATAAAAATATGAAAGCATGCATGGTGTATGCATTCCATTTGGAATTCTTTTGAACCACCTTGTTTGTGTGTTCCTTTGCTTGTAAATGGATTCTTGGGTGAAATAAACATCATCTAAACAATTCCCAAACTTTTCTCGAAGACAAATAAATCAAAACAAAGCTAAATGAGTGAATGGTCATTTTGACCAATTTAACTCCCATGCCTACTTTGGCTGTCTCAAACTTTCAGAACCTAACAAAAACTTTTCTAGACCTTTGCACCCCTTGATTGTACTCATAACAAAGTATTAAGACCCACTTTGTGATCATCCAAAAACATTTAAATGCATAGTTTAAATGACATCATATGGGAAGATCCCACTTTTTCAAAAAAAACCACTCAAACAAGCTCAACTTTCAAAACCCAAGCATCTGCAGACTCACCAGCACCAACCTAGCACACCCACCAAAAATCTTTTCAAAATTCAAAACTTGAATTCTTGTGGCCATTTCATCAAACACCTTGCAGATACAAATCAAACAAAATCCAAACACTATTGTGAGCAGTGGTTGAAGCCTAACTTGTTCCCTCTCTGGTTGCAACTAGGCTTTAGTAGATCATCTAGCTCAATTGCACACCCTTAGCATCACTGTAAGCTTGGCAATGCCATCAATGGTGAGCAGGCCGAGTGCACACTTGTCACCCCCATGTCGACAGCAAGCTAGGAGAAGAACCAAGCCTAGCCAACATGTCTGGTAGACAGCCCACTGTCCACCACCACTCCCTGTCCACCGCTCGAACCGTGCCAGCCACTGGACCACGTGCACGGACCATGCCAAGCTCGCCAGCAACCATGCCGAGAGCGCGCCCCGTGCGCCACGCTCGACCGACGCCCACAGACCGCGCGCCGCCCTCGCCGCGTGCATACGTGATCACCACCGTCCCAGCAACCCCGCAGACACGCTCATTCGCCACCGCGCAGACCACGCGCGCTGTGCGCCATTAAATCTTCCGTCGGGCACGCGTAGAGCACCGTCGTGTTCGACCAAACCACACCGCCCCACGTCTCGCCACCGTGTCATTGAGCATCGCCAGGGAGCATCGCACCGCCCCTACCATCGCCCACGCTGATAGTCGTCTGTACCGTCGACCACGACGAGCTCACCTTGCGCCCCGTCGGTCCCCTCGCTCCACTATAAATAGAGGCCACCCCCAGCCGAATTGAGCACACCATCTCACCCCCTCTCCTCACTGATCGTGCCACCCCGTTCCTGGAGCAAGGCGAGCAGCACTTCGCCGGAATTTCACCGGAGCCCGCCGCTACTGAAGAAGAAGGGAGACAACGATTGGAGCCGCCCCAGGAGAAGCTGCCGGTACCAGGAGGTTCGCCGTCGTCGACTTCGTCATTCGCCCGTATCGCCGACCCTCGCCTGAACCCCGGTGAGCCCCCAACGACCCCCACTGGCCGCGCTAGGTTTCTGTCTCGCCGGCGTTGCCCAACATCGACGATGACTCTCAGCCGTTGGATTAGAACCAGATCGAACGCACCACATCGCCCCATACCGCTTCGCAACCCCTCGTCTCACTGACGCGTGGGGACAACCACTTAACCAGCCCGCGGAAGCGCTGTGCTTAGCAGGCCGGCCCAGTATCGCTTCCCGTGCAGCCCCGCTATTTGAATTTAACCTTTTCCATTTTATTTCAAACACACTTCTGTACCCAGTTTCAAAAATCAACCCAGGTCGATTCAGTGCACCAAATCGAATAAAACTAATTTTGTTAGAAATTTCTGGAAGTGCTGAATCCAAGTCCGTTGGATTCAAGTCATTTGGATCTATATATCATCCATGGTAAAAATAACAAGGCAGAAGCTTTTCTGCATTCAAACATTTTTCAAATTTAAACCATAATAGATTTTGAGTTGATTCCAACTCTCAAAAATCACATTTAACCATACCTTTCATAATATATAAAAATATATAGGATTACTTATAGAAATAATGTTCAAGTAATAAAAGAATGCCCCATAGGCATTTCTAGTCACTTTATTTAATTAAAATAAAAGGGTAAAACCTTATTAAATTATGACACCATTTTAAATCACATTCCCATGGACTAAAATATGTGGTGATGACATGTGTCAACATGATCCCATGTTTGGTTTGGAGAATATTAAATCTTAAGTAGTTTTTCAATGAGTAGAAATTACTTTTCTAAAAATAAAAGGAATTAAACCAAGCCTTAATCTTGTAATGTTAGAGATGATGTTAGATCATCTATAGGACCCTTTTTGTGTGATGATTGCAAATAGTTAAGTATTGTTTGGTGATTATGTACCTCGTATTTATTCATAGATGCTAGTACCGACCAAGGATACGAGGAGGAAGGAGGATTTTACGAAGAAGCCGAGAACTTCAACCACTGCTCTGCACAAGGCAAGCTTTACTAATCAAGTTGACCAATGCAAGCTAACACTTGCAAGATACTCTACTAATGCAAGCTTATACTGATACTTATGCAAGCTAATACTTGCTTGTTACCATGACCACTATATGCCTTAAGCATATGTGATCATATACACTTGATAAACCAATCCTAGTTTTACTTACAAGATTTATACTTTATTTCTTTATCAAAGCTAGTAATTAGAGCTTACTTAAGTAAATTGTAGATATTAGAAAGATAATTGAAGGTTGCATAAAGAGCATAAAATTTGGCCTAAGCTAGATAATATTGATGTCATCCTAAGGCATAAGATTAAACTTAGTTAAACTCCACTAGCTTACCACCCCTCATTAGTGCTTACCCCCACTTGTAGGTGCTAGTGCTAAGCATAAAACTTGATCAACTTTAGATGGGAATACTTGGTGGAAAAATGGTTATGAAAACCTTGGAATGATGGATCATTCTATTGAAATGTTTTGGACATGTGTTTCCGAACACTTGATGGTTTTGGTGATGAAAATGATGAGGCATGAGCCTTAGCCCTTTATAAAACTGATGGTTGTCTGGATGCGATACCATTCCAATTTTATCGTACAACCACAATACCCGAAGATTTGGTAGGGCTTGACTGGAAACTTATATACCTTAGTATTAGTTCCCTCATGGCGAAGGTCTGAGCTGAGGCTACCTTGTGAAGATTTTCCACCTGTGCAGTACCCAAGATGACAGTTGGTCATGGTTGGGAGGCCAAACTCACAGGAGAGGTGCTTATACTAGGGAGTGTAATTGAAAGGTTAGGATTGATTATCCGCATACCGAGTATGGTGAATTCAGGATTTGTTCCTGACGGATGTATCGAATGTTGTGGTGAAAGTGTATAATCTCTGCAGAGTGTCAAACTATTCGAATAGCCGCGTCCGAGGTTATGGACAGTTGGAGTGGCCATACTGTTCCCCCGTCAGATGTTTTAAAAGAACTTGTGAAATGAATTGAGACTTTGACTTGACCACAACAGGGTTGTGATATGAGATACAAGTTCCCACTTAGGTGTTATAAAATTTCAACTAGCATTCGTTGCTTCTAAACTTAGTAGAGATAAATCTGGCTTTTGCAAAATAACCCTAGAGCCTAGTGTCCTATTACCAAAAAACCCCTTTCACTTGTTAGTATTAGTTTGCGAGTACTTAACGAGTACTCATGGCTTTGTCCCTGGCTATTCCCGTGGCCAGACTATGAAGAGGAGTACCTAGAGGATGGACCCCAGGAAGGTTACGCCAACTAGGATCATCTCCCATCGTCAGCATTGCATGTGACCCCGAAGATGGAGCTTCGCCTACGCCACCGTTATTATTACGTATTCCGCTGCTTGAAGTTGTATTAAGAACTGGATCATGAGATCCCTATTTGTGTAAGAACTTATGTACGGTTTGTAATGGATGATGTACTATGGTATCCAATTTTGTTATGTCTAGCAAAAATGGTAATCCTGGGATTGCGATGTATGGCATAACAGGCATCTGGGATTAAAAATCCAGGTGTTGACAGTAGGTCATCCTTGTACTATGGGTCAATAGCAGTAGCTAGATGGTTGTTTCTCCTCCTTTGTGCTATCATGTTTAGATCTTGTGAGCTGCCTATCATGATCAAGATCATCTATTTGTAATCCTACATGTTGTGTTTGTTGGGATCCGATAGATATTGAGCACTACGTCAAGACTGATTATTGATTCTATTATGTCTATTTATTTGTGATATTGCATGCTCTCCGTTGCTAGTGGTTACTCTGTCCAAGTAGTTGCTTGTGACTCCAAGCGGGAGTATTTATGCTCGATAGTAGGTTCATGTCTCTAGTAATCTGGGAGAGTGACAGGAACCTCTAAGATTATAGATGTGTTGTTGCTATTAGGGAGAAAACAATAATCCTTTGTCCAAGGGCAATTGTATTTTTTACTTTACACTCTTTGCTTAATGCAATTATCTGTTGCTTGCAACTTAATACTGGAAGGGGTTCGGATGATAACCTGAAGGTGGATTATTAGTCATAGATGCAGTTGGATTACGGTCTATGACATGGTTATACCCTACGGGTACACGATCTTAGCATACCTAGTCTAGCACAAGGAAGGCCCACGAGAAACATGCGTCAGCCCATGAAGACTTTCGGGTGGCCTGGGCCCATGACGCCTTCGGATCCTTGGAGAACAAGACTAGAGTAGATAGAATATTCAAAGGGACAAACCCTAAAACCTGTAACCGACTCGATATGTGCCTGTGACCTGCCTATGTCTATATAAAGGCTAGGAGGGCACGACGAGGAGGGAACTTCGCATACCACCGCATACACACCTCCACGCCACATTGCATCTGCGCACCCCTGTACTTTTCGGTTCCGCTGTAATCAAGAGCAGACAAGCAGGAGTAGGGTTTTCCCTCCGGGGGCCTAAACCTAGGTAAACCTCATGTCTCTGTGTTGCTTGTTTGCTAACCATTCCTTGAACTCCAGCATCCCCATCTTGAACCTAGGTAAACCTCGTGTCTCTGTGTTGCTTGTTTGCTAACCTCGTAAGCACGCGAAGCCGTAGCAGGCATCAAGATCCTGCCCGTGGGTGCCTCACGGGACCTGCTAATGGCGTACCACCTGCTCCTAGTCGAAGAGCACAAGAATCGGGTGAAGATGCAAGAAGTGCTTGACAAGCGCAAGCAAGCGGCCTCGGAGTCCAGTGCGCAGCGAGCTACGCTCTCCGCCATGGGCCGCTCCATCTCGCACGGCAACCATGGCAACAAGCACCGTTCTCGCACGGAGAACATGGACCCCAAGGCATGTCGCGAGGTGACTGAGACCCTCAACACGTCCTTCATGGAGATGGATGCCGACGACAACGTCATCCCGAAGACACCGCAAGCTGCGATCATGGCAGCCACCACATACCTCGCGTCCCATCCACCTCCGGTTGGGGACCCGAAAAGGGCCATGCACAAGTCCGCACTTGTCGGACTCGGACTCATTGGAGCTGCGCTCCACGAAAAAGCTCATGCGGAGCCAAAGAAGAAGGTTGCGGTCAGGTTCAACCGCAACCCCACGCCTTCATCCGACGAGGAAGAACACGATCTACCCCGAAGGCACAAGAGCTCGCGCCATCGCAGCCGCGATTACGACGCTCGAAGCGAGCTCACCCAGTGCAAGATCGACAAAGCGTGCGCCAAGCGCGTAAGCTCATACGAATCCGAGGAGGATGACGACAAAGGAGAACTCTATGGAGCCCGATGCTTCAGCAGATCCGTTCGGCAGACACGGATGCCGTGGAACTTCAAGCTTCCTTCGGACACTCCGAAGTTCGACGACACACATGACCCCAAGGCGTGGCTCAGCGACCACCTGTCGTCTGTCAAGCTACACGGCGGAAACAAGGACACCGCCTTGTAATGCCTTCAGCTGCAGCTGATAGGCGCAGCCCGGATCTGGCTCAGCAGCCTATCCTCGGGATCCATCCAAAGCTGGGAGGAACTGACATACAGTTTCATCCGAAACTTCAAAGGCACCAGCAAGAGGCCAGCCTCGATCGCGGAGCTGCGGGCCTGCACCCAACGAACGGGCAAATCCATTCGCTCGTACATATTATGCTGGTCCAACACCAAGAACTCCACGGCGCACATCTCTGAGGAGAGAGCGATCGACGCCTTCAAGGATGGCGTCAAGCGCCCGACTTCAAGGAAGAACTTGGGCGCGTCAAGCCCAAGACACTCGACCACCTCATCGACATCGCCAACAGGTGGGCAGATGGCGAGGACTCCGTCCGCCGAGCGCACTATGGAGGAGGAAGATGACTACGGCCGGCGACGTGAACGCCGTAGCAAGATAATATCGCGCGTCTATGATGATCGCGATGGACCCAACATGGTCGTGGCTGGCTATGCCGATCGCCGCAGCAACGGCAACCGCAGCAGTGGCGGATACCGCAGAAGCAACTTCCGCGATGGAGGACGCCCAACACAGTCATGGCAACGTCGCGGCCACGACGACGGACCCTCAGCATACGACAAACTGTCGGGTCCATGCACCATCCACTTCTACATTGACAAGCAGGATGGTAAAAAGAAGGCAAGCCACATGCTCAAGGACTGCCGCGAGTTCTAGAAACTCAGCGAGAGCATGGCTCAGATGAGGCAACAAGCCCCGAACCCTGGGTACGGGAACGCACCCGCACCAGGTGAGATCGCACACGGAGCTCCTCCACCACAACCTATGGGACCTCCGAATCATCCAATCGCACATGCTCAGAAAAACAGCGGAAACGGGTACCCCGTGCCAAAAGGATCGCTCATGATCCAAAAAGGGCGCCCAACAAATAGGGTGCGAAAGAAAATCACCCGCCAGATCAATCTGGCTGTGACGGCTCCACCCGCAATCCCTGAGTACCTCAGCGGTTCGGAGTCCTACATCACGTTCAGCCGATCGGATCACCCCTGTCAGGTCCCTCGCCTAGGTCTTTCTGCCCTGGTGCTCGAGGCGCAGATCGAAGGGTTCGATATGAGCCGCGTCTTCATGGACGGCGGAAACGACATCAATCTGATGTTCGCCAGCACCTTAGCAGCAATGCGGATCCCGCTGTGCATCCTGGAACAATCCGATACAACGTTTCACGGCATCGTCCTAGGGAAGGGTATTTTCCCCCTGGGAAAGATATGGCTCGACGTCATCTTTGGCAAGCCCGACAACTTCCGGTGCGAGCGACTCGAGTTCGAAGTGGTGGACTGGCCATCACAATACCACGCCATCCTCGGGCGTGTAGCATTCTCACGGTTCTTGGCAGTACCGCACTACGCATACTTGCTACTCAAGATGCCAGGACCAAAGAGCGTCATCACAGTCCACGGGAGCTTCACCCGATCGGACCACTACGACAGGGACTTCAACAGAATCTCCCAGTCATTTGGCATGCAGGAGGAGCTCATAAGTCTCCGCGAGGTGACAGACAACGGGGCACCCCCAGTCGCAAGACAGAACGCACCAGACATGTCTTTCGACTCCACCGTCAACACAAAAAAGGTGCAGGTCCACCCGACGGACGCCTCCAAGACGGCGCTGATCGCCAACAAAGTTTTTTTTAGTTGTATCGACCCAGTCGCTCACTAATTGATACCTCAGCCCCGCATAGGAAAGCGCGCTCATCGAATTCCTCCGTGAGCGCTAGGAAATCTTCGCCTGGTGTCCTGCGGACATGCCAGGAGTTCCCAGGGAATTCTCCGAGCACGCCCTTAACGTCTTTCTAGACGCCAAGCCCGTCAAACAATCCATCAAACGACTGTCCGAGCCGCGGGCCAAAGCTATCGGAGTCGAAGTCAATAGACTACTCGACGCCAACTTCATCAAGGAGATCAAGGAGAGCGAGTGGCTCGCCAACACCGTGATGGTCCCCAAAAAGGACATGGATATCCTGCGGATGTGCGTGGACTTCACATCGCTGAACAAGCACTGCCCGAAGGATCACTTTCCTCTCCCTCGGATCGATCAGATCATTGATTCGACTGCAGGATGCGAGAAGCTCTCCTTCCTCGACGCCTACTCAGGCTATAACCAGATTCGACTGAAGGTCAAAGATCAGGAGAAAACGACGTTCATCACGCCGTTCAGAGTGTTCTACTAAAACACAATGCCCTTCGGGCTGAAGAACGCAGGCGCCACGTACCAACGGTGCATGCAGGCATGCCTGAAGGACCAGATCGGCCGTAACATCCAAGTCTATGTCGACGACATAGTAATCAAAACAAGGGAGGCCAAGACACTCATCGACGATCTCCGCGAGACGTTCGACAACCTTGATCATTACAAGATCAAGCTAAACCCAGAAAAGTGTGCCTTTGGCGTCCCATCTGGTCAGCTGCTAGGCTACTTCATCTCCCAGCGAGGAATCGAAGCGAACCCGAAGAAAATCCGGGCCATAATGGCCATGGAGAAGCCGAAGAACCTCAAGGGCATCCAGTAGCTTGACGGGCGAATCGCGGCGTTGAGCAGGTTCATTAGCCGCATGGGCGAAAAGGCCCTGCCCTTCTATCAGCTGCTACGCAAAGCAGACAAATTCGAATGGACGCCTGAAGCGGACGACGCATTCGAAGATCTAAAGCGACTGCTCTCTACCTCGCCCGTCTTGGTCACGCCAAAAGAGCGCAAACCTCTACTGCTATACATAGCAGCTACACACCAGGTGGTAAGCACCATGCTTGTGGTCGAAAGACCCAAAGATGGCAAGACCCACGGGGTCCAACGCCCGATCTACTACCTCAGCGAGGTATTGACGCCGACAAAGTAGAGGTACCCTCACTACTAGAAAATCGCCTACGGCATGTTCATGATGGCTCGTCGGCTGATCCACTACTTCTAGGAGCATCAGGTGATGGTCGTCAACGAAGCGCCCCTAAATAGCATCCTGAACAACCCGGAGGCCACAGGACGCGTGGCCCTGTGGGGCATCGAGCTGTCACCTCTAGACATCATCTATGAGAAGCGCCACGCGATCAAGTCTTAGGTCCTTCCGGACTTCCTCGTCCACTGGATGGACCTGCAGCTGCCAGATACCCCGGACATGACGCAGTCGTGGACGATGCACTTCGACGACTCCAAGCGCGAGGCCAGAGCAGGATTCGGGGTCATACTGACCTCCCTGCAGGGCGACAAGATGAAGTACGTCCTCCGGATGAAATTTTGAGCTTCCAACAACGAGGCCGAGTATGAGTCCCTCATCCACGGCATGAGGATGGCCAAGATCTGCAGCGCGACGCGCCTGGTCATCTACGGAGACTCGAACCTCGTCGTCCAGCAGACGATGAACGAGTGCGACGGACACGCCGCCAACATGATTGCGTACTGTGCACTCTACAACGCACTTGAAGGAGACTTCAACGGCTGGGAGCTTTGACATGTTGGGAGAGAAAGAAACAAAGAGGCCGACAGACTCGCCAACATCGGCTCCACCTGCGCACGGGTGCCACTAGGTGTGTTCCTCGAACAGATCTGCGTGCCATCCATCAAAAGGAAATTCCCCAAGGGATCACCCAAAGAAGTAGAACACTCGGGGGCTGCGCTACCCGAAGGACAGGAAGGACCAGAAAAACTCGACACAGAGGTCGCAGTGGTCAACCTGATGCAGGTCATGGCAGTGGAAGAAACATGGACACAGCCATACCTCCGATATCTGATAGACGGGGAGCTGCCTGACAGCCCGACAGATGCCCGACGCATATCTCGCCGGTCCAAGGCCTTCACCATCATCAATGGCGAGTTGTACAAGCGCAGCATTTTGGGTGTACTCCAAAGGTGCATCACCATCGGTGATGGCAAAACCATCCTCCAAGACATCCACGAGGGCATCTGCGGCCATCACGCGGGCAGCCGCGCCCTTGTCGCCAAAGCTCTACGAGCTGGGTTCTACTGGCCAACGGCCATGAACGACGCCAAGGACATCGTCCGAAGGTGCAACGGGTGCCAGAGGTTCGCAGATAAACCACACGCACCAGGATCGGAGCTCAGGCCCATACCCCTGGCCTGGCCCTTCGCCCAATGGGGCCTCGACATGATCGTCAAACTGCCCAAGTCCTCGAAAGGAGGCCATGTCTACCTCCTGGTCGCAGTCGACAAATTCACCTAGTGGATCGAGGCCATGCCCGGTACTAACCAAAAGGGCAAAACGGCCGTCAAGTTCTTTGAATCCATTGTTTACAGGTTTGGCGTGCCGCACAGCATCATCACCGACAATGGGTCAAACTTCATCTCCAAGGAATTCCAGGACTTCTGCGAAGACCTTGGAATCAACATCACATACGCCTCCGTGGCGCACCCGCAAACAAACGGGCAGGTCGAAAAGGCCAACGGCCTCGTCGGTGGCGGCATCAAGAAGCGCCTAATGAGCCCACTCCAGCGACTCACAGAAGCATGGATGCAAGAGCTACCCTCTGTCCTTTGGAGGTTGTGCACGACGCCAAACATCTCAACTGGCTACACGCCCTTCTTCCTGGTGCACGGAGCCGAAGCCGTGCTGCCTGCAGAGGTACGCCACAAGGCCTCGCGGGTCGTTGCCTACAGCGAAGCCGAATCGACGGCCGCACTCGAAGACGCCGTCGACACACTCGACGAGGCACGCGACATCGCTGCGGCTCGATCAACGGTCTACCAACAGAGCCTCCGCAACTACCACAGCCGTCGGCTGTGCCCAAGGTCCTTCGTCGAAGGAGACCTGGTCCTGCGACTCAAGCAAGAGAGACCAAAGAAGCTCGAGTCGCCCTGGGAAGGACCCTACATCGTCACTGAAGTCATCCCAGGTGGCGCCTATCGCCTCAAGCACGTGGAGTCTGGAGTCGCATACTCCAACCCATGGAACGTTGCGCAACTGCGACGCTTCTACCCCTAGCTACCCCCCTCCTTTTACCTTTAATAAGGCTATTCAGCCAAGGCTACTCAGCCGAACAATGTACCTCCTCCTTACGATATGAATAAAGCTAAGTGTCTCACCCCAAAAATTTGTCTATTATTCGCATTTTCTTCATGTTACAACACACTCGGGGGCTCCCCTCACCTCACGACTTCGTCGACTGAGGATAACGCGTGTACACCTGAGTAGTTGACCATGTCAGGCTAACGAAAAGGGCACGCATACAAACAAAGCACCACGTGATAACAACAATTAACCTTTACAGCAAAGGGCATAACATGCCCAGTCGAATACATACAAATTTTACATCTATCTTTTTACTGGTCCTACCTATTCCGAAGAATCACCTGCGCACGCTGCTCAAAGAGATTTACAATTTGTTCGGCATACTGCCTTACAGTCGCATAATGTGGACGCATATCCCACACACCACCATCCGGCCGAAGAGGCGGCCCAGCTGCCACAGCAGCAAGATCTACATTAGGACGATGTAGCCGCACAAGGGAAAGCGCAACCTTCACCCCCGCAACCAGCTGATGCCGCACCAGCTCCCTAACATGATGCACATCTCGAAACTTTGCCAGCAGGCCCTAGAGAGTCGATGGTGCCTCATCCAAGGGAAACATCACGTGCAGAACCGACGGCAACGAGGCCTTCACTTGACGCAGCACCCGTGACACCTGGTGAACACGATCCTGCACAGTCGCAAGGACCATGGCACGATCATGGTCCATCCAGAAAAAACCGCCGGCCTCCATGTCCTGTTGGGTCAGGCAGTTGATCCGAACAGCAACACGCTCATTTTCCTCCTTAGGAACAAGGGTAGCACCTGCAACACCAGCAAAGTAAGATGACAGGCCAGCAGGCGCATCCGAACAAATGAGCAGCAGCTCAAAAAACTCAGATCAAAGTTGTTCGGCTAGACGACGCAACTCCCCCATCAAATACTCCTCTCTGGCAGCGCCTCGCTCTATTTTCGATTTCCAGACATCGGCGTGGCTGCGCACTCCAAGCAATTCTTTCTCAAGACTACGGATGCGGTCACGAAGAAACACAAGCTGTGACGCATCATCCAAGGATGGCCGCAGCTGCAGCGCAGGCGAAGTATCGACGGGATCATCACCCGAAGGTCCCTAGAGGAAAAGAAGGCAAGGGTATGAACAAACGCACGAATAAGAAAACAGCTCGGAGATTCATTATATACAGCAAAAGCCACTACATGGAACAAGGAATGTTCATAGATACATCACACCAAAAGAAACAAAAGCTATCCTACAACTACAAGGCCTAAGAAGCTACATCCTGAGTAGCCTCGGAGCCGGACTGCCTACTCTTGGCCTCTCCCTACTGCCTCGCCGCGTACTCAGCCAGCAAGTTAATCAACTTCGGCCCATAATGTTTACAATGGGCAGCGTAGAGGGCAAAGGCTACCTCGGATCCGTCAGCAGTCATTGGCATCTGGGAGGTGACCTGATGAAGATCCAGCTCCGCTCCAGATGCCAGGGCCATCGCCAGCCTCACGGACGCGCCGATACCCTTCTGCTTGCGCTTGTACGCCACGGGTCCATCGGCTGACAGCGCATCCGCCAACAAGTCAACATCCTCGAGGGCGACGCCCTTTTGGACGAGCTCCTTGTAGAAGCGCCCGAAAACCTCCTTGGCCTTGGCAAGTGAGCTGACCACGGTACTGCAGCGGTCTTCGACCGCTGCAATGGCATCATCCGGAGCACTTCCGTGCTCCAGGGCACCGTGGTCAAACTCGATGCCTGCGGCGTCTAAACAAACGAAAGAAGCAACATGAAAATCAAGCAAAACAAGAAAGACAAGGAAGCCAAAAAGGAACAGACGAAACCACTCACCCGAAATAGCCTTGGCAGCCCATCAGCTTGCCGGCTACCTCCTTCTCGCGCGAGGCCGCAACAGTGGCGAGTTGCTCCTCGTGGTCCATAGCCTCCTACTGTCGGTGCTCCTTGGCCGCAGCTGTGTTGGCTAGCTCCCGCTCGAGGCGCTCCTTCTCACCAACGGCGTCCTCGGCTTTCTTCTCCACTCGCCCAAGGCTCTTTTTGAGAGCATCAAGCTCGCGGAGGGCGGTATTGTTTTCGTCTGCAAACAATATAACGCTCATCAGATCGAAGGAAAAGGAAGCAGCAAAAGACGAAAAAGACCAACTCATGAACGTACCCTGAAGCCGCTTGAAGCTGGCCTCCAACACCAGGTGCTGCTGCACCAGCTGGTTGGCACCTTGAACAAAAGGCTGCGAGAAGATGAAACTTGTCAGGACAAAGGTTCGGGGGCTGCGCCCAAGAAAATGAGCAAAGCAAATCACGCATGCGAAAACGCTCGGGGGCTCCCCCCGAGACACAAATCAAAAATGATCAGCAGATCATTCGAAACGGCCGGGGCTTCCCCCGAGGCACAAAACAAAAAGATCAGCGGATCATCCGAAAAATGCTCGGGGGCTCTCCCCGCAGCAAGAACGAAAAACTTACGTGGTCAGACAACGACTCCGAAGGTTCGCCTGTAGTCTTCTGGGGGACAACCACCCGAGCCTCCTGCGGAGAAGGGTTCGGAGCAGCGCCCCCAGAGGTGGCCACCGTCTGAGGAGGAGGAGGAGCAACTTTCGATTCCCCCACCATCTCCCGAGCGCCATCGCTGAAGGAGCCATCAGAAGAGTGGCTACAAAAGGAAAAATCAGACAAGTAGAAGCAAAAAGACGAAAGAGAGACAAAGCAATGGCAGATGCTTACAAGTCGAAATCGCTCAAGTCAAAGACAGGAGGGGCCCTCCTGCCTTTCTTCTCTTCCTTCTTCTCTTCTTTCTTCTCTTCCTTCTTCCGCTTCGCCGACGGCTGCGGCGCCACGTCCCGCACAGGTACGGCTGGAATAGGAGAGGAAGAGCCACCATGACCCCCACTGTGACGCTCAAGGAATAACGGGTTCCTAGGGGTCGGCGGAGTCGAAGCATCCGATGTTTCGCTCGAGCTCTGTGTCCGCTTTTGAGTCTGTTCCTCGCTAGACTCAAAAGTTTCTTCCGCCGGTGATCGCGCCGAGGGAAGCTCAGACATGGAATCCACTACCTCATTGTCCGGGGCATCCAGAAACAGTTCGGGTAGTGGAGGCGACATGCCCGGTACCTTGAACTCCTGCGCAAAAGAAACAAACTTTCAGAACACAAGCAAGTGCAAGAAAAACGTAGTCGAAACAAAAAGCGCTACGCGCACGCCCCAGATCTACACCTGCAGAACCGGACGATAGGCGACGAACGGAGGAGTCAACAACTTCCTCGGGAGATCCTCTCCAGCCTTGAACTTCAGCAGCGGCCGAAGAATCCTGTCGAGATCCCCCTGGAGAACTCCTCAGCCGAAACCCTAGTCGGATCGTGGCAACCAGAATAAAGGAACATCAGGTGCGCCCTAGCCTGGAGCGGTTGCACCCGACATTTGAGGAAGGTGCGGATGATATCCACACCATTCACCTCTTTATCCGGAATCAACTGAAGATCCTCCACCCGACGATAGAGCCCTTCTATCTCTGCCACCTCACCATCCAAGATGTGGTTCTTCCAGGACCTCTTCGGCTCGATTTTCTGGGAGGGGTCGAAAGGAGCAATACCAAAGTCCTGCCCAGCAACTGTGGAGTCGCGGATGTGAACCATCACCTCCGCCAGTACTGGACAGATTCAGACATAGAAAAGGAGAAGAAGAGAAAGTTGGATTTAAGGGAAATGATACAGCCGCCGATGGGGTAAATGCCATCGGAGCCAGACTGCCTCTTCACGGAATAGAGCTTCCGAAAGAGGCCAAAGTGCGGCTCGACGCCGAGCCAGCACTCGCAGAATGTGATGAAGCAGGCGATATGAAGAAGAGAGTTCGATGAAATATGATGGAGCTGGATGCCATAAAGAAAAAGCAATCCACGGAGAAAATCGTGGATCGGGAAAGAAAGGCCCCGAACGACAAAAGCGATGAACATGACCCGAAACCCAGCGGGAGGACGGGGAATTACCTCGTCGCCGGGAAATCTGATAGCCTCCCTATCCTGCGGGATCAGACTTCGCTCACGGAGCTTGCGAAGGTCACCCTTGCGCGTTTCCGATCACCGCCAGCCACCATCGGTGACGCGAGTAGCAGCGGAACCCTTCTTGCCGCCGCCGGCAGCACTAGTTGAAGGGAATATGCCCTGAGAGGCAATAATAAAATGTTTATTATGTGTATTCCAAGTATATGATAGATGTTTGTTTTGCATGCTATAATTGTATTAATACGGAAACGTTAATACATGTGTGTTTAATAAACAAACAGAAAGTTCCTAGTTATGCCTCTCTCATAAACTAGTTCGTTGATTAACAATATGATCACGGTTTCCTGATCATAGACATTGGATGTTGTTAATAACGAGATCACAACATTAGTGTAATGGTGTGATGAACATTCATCCGAAGTATAGCATTATGATCAAAGTCATTGACTTTATATTGCTATAAACAAACTACGAAGTAATCCTAATCCTTAGACCATGAGATCATGCCAATCACTAACACCGGAAGAGTTTCTTGTTGACATCAAACGTCACTCCGTAACTGGGTGATTATAAAGATGGCTTCAAAGCTTCTAAAGTGTTATATTGAGAATCATGGATCAAGAGTGGAATTTGTTCATCCCGATGACGGATAGATATGCTCTGGGCCCTCTCGGTGATATCACATTGGTTAGCTTGCAAGCAAGTGATTTGATCACTAGAATGTTATATCACGGGAACAAGAAAAGAGTGCATGTCAGTAACGAGATCAAACTAGGTATGGAGATACCGATGATCGAATCTCGGACATGTAATATATCGTGAAACAAAGGGATTAAGATTCAAGCATAAAAGGTTCCGACGATCACAGGAAAAGTCATCGTTGAATGTGTGGGAGTCAGTATGGATCTCCAGGTCCCGCTACTGATTATTGATCGGAGAAGGGTCTCGATCATGTCTGCATTATTCGCGAACCGTAGGGTGACACACTTAAGGGACACTGGCATCCAGTTGGAGCAAATGTTTCATGCCGAAAGAATAAACAAGCGCAGGAATTTATTCCACTAGATACCAAAACAGGTTTTCGGGTGAAATTGCATAAAGTGGTTATGCATGTGAAATGGAATTATAGCAAGGGGTTATTTGTGAATGTTTGTCATTAAAGTAACTGACAAAATTCTGAATAAAATAAAAGAGTTTTATTTAATGAGAGTTTACATTAAATTTGGTGGAAATTTAATGGGAATTTGAGTGGACTTTTGAGTGGAGAAAATTGAAGGGCCATTTTGTGAGTGGAGTGTCCACCCACATGAATGAAGGAGGGGAGGGGGCAGCCCCCATGGCCGGCGGCCACCCCCTTGGGGTTCCCCCCTCCTCCTATAAAAGGAGCCCCCCTCCTCACTTGTCTCTCACACCTCCTCGTGAAGGATCTCTCTCCCTCTCTAGAATTTATCCCCCATGGTCTCGGACTAGCGAGATACATGTTCCCGGTGGCTATTCGGCAAGAAAGGGTTGTGCTTCCGCTGTATCGCTGGAGCGAGGAGGCGGAGGTTGCCCGGTGTCTTGTACGTGTGTGCGAGCACGGATGCGCTGTTACTTTGCGGCGCTAGGACTTCCTCTCGATCTTGAGATCGGCAAGAGATCGTCTACATCAACCACGAGTTGAACTCGTTAAGCTTTGTCGGTCTTCAAGGGTATGTTCTCTACGGATATACATCCGTCCGTTGTTTGTATCTAGTAGATAGATCTTGGTATATAGTTCCTATCGTAGGAAAATTTTTGTTTTCTATGCTGCGAACCCTACAGTGGTATCAGAGCCGGATCTATGCGTAGATACTTTACACGGGTAGTACACATATGAGTATGTGGGCGATGATGATCATGTTGTTGCTCCTTTGTTGTAATTTTGGATATTGGTGGCATAGTGGGATGAAGCGGCCCGGACAAACTTTACATGTCCTCGCACATGAGACATGTTCCACGCTTGACATGCAACTAGTTTGCATAAGTGGCTAGCGGGTGTCTGTCTCTCCTACTATAGTCAATATCTATTTTGCAAGCGAGTTGTCAACAATTTGGTTATCCTCGTTGTGGTTCATGTTCGTAGGTAAGAACGGTTCTATCTCGAAAGCCCTAAGCCACGTAAAACTTGCAATGGATAAATTAGAGGCGTCTAGTTTAGATTGTTGCTGGGCTAGTGTTATGATATGGTAATGCTGTAAGTAGAAGTATGAGATGATACTCTTACAACATACATAATGTGTAATCTCCATAGACCTTGGACTTACACATATAGGTATGATAGTGATCATACCACGGTGCACATGATAGAGATCATATGCGGGAACCATATCATTTCACTAATAAACATGTGATGTTTGATTGCATCTTATATTGCTTGTTTAGTGCTTTGTTAGCATAATAAGATGATCCCTCTTTTAAATATCAAGATAAGAATGTGTTCTTCCTTTAGTATGCACCAATTATGTTCTCGTCGCTCCAAAACATCACGTGATGATCGGGTGTTCTTGGATCCACGACCATATTTCGGGTGTAAAACAGTTACACACGCAAATACTAAGGTTCTAACTTGGCGAGCCTAGCATGTACAGACATGGCCTCAGAACACGGACCGAAAGGTTAAGCATGAGTCATATAGTTGATATGATGCCCATTTGATGCTCGCCTTTGAAGCTACACTGACTCACGTGATGATCGGACTTGGTGTAGTGGATTTGGTTCATGTAATCACCAAAAAGGCACGAGGGATGTCGCTTTTGAGTGGAAGTTCATTCGTAATATGGATTACTTGAACTCAATCTATCATACACTTAGTCTAAACTTTACAAATTCTGTTGTAGATGGCACCACCTGCTTTTAATTTCAATGTGTTCATGGAGAAAGAGAAACTAGCAACGAATGGTAGCAACTTTACCGAATGGGCCATGAATTTGAGGATTCTCCTCTCTGCTGCACAAAAGCAATATGTGCTAGAAGCGCCGTTAGGCCCCCCACCTTTAGATGATGCCCCTGACAAGGAGAAGAATGTCTATCAGACTCGTCAGGAGGAGCACAACTTAGTACATTGCAGCATATTGTATGGGCTAGAGCCGGAACTTCGAAAGCGTTTCGAAAACGGCAATGCTTTTGATACAATGGGTGAGTTGAAAATGATTTTCGACACACATGCTGCTGTAGAGAGCTACAACGCTTTAGAAAAGTTCTTTAGCTGCATGATGGAAGAGCACAGCTCCGTTAGTTAGCATGTACTCAAGATGCCGGGTTACGCCGATAAGCTTGTGTCCTTGGGAATATCGATTCCCATTGACTTAGGCATCCATCGTGTTCTGCAGTCTCTGCCACCTAGCTATAAGAGCTTCGTGATGAACTATAATATGCAAGGCATGAAGAAGTCTCTCCCCGAGCTTCTGTCAATGCTTAAAACTGTAGAAGTGGAGATCAAAAAGGAACATCAAGTGTTGATGATTAGTAGGAACATTGGTTTCAAGAAAGACAAGAAGGGAAAACGGAAGGGAAGTAAGGGCGGCAAGCCGGTTGCCACGCCTGAAAAGAAACCCCGAGTTGGACCTAAGTCTGACACCGAGTGCTACTATTGTAAGGGGACTGGCCACTCGAAGCGCAATTGCCCCAAGTATTTGGCAGACAAGAAAGCCGGCAAGGCAAACAAAGGTATATATGATATACATGTTATTGATGTGTACTTAACTAGTGCTCGCAGTAGCAACTGGGTATTTGATACCGGTTCAGTTGCTAATATTTGTAACTCGAATCAGGGGCTGCGGAACAAGCGACCGCTAGCAAGGGGTGAGGTCAAGATGCGTGTCGGCAATGGATCAAGCGTTGATGTGATCGCCGTCGGAATGCTGCCTCTCCACTTGTCGTCGGGATTAGTAATAAACTTGAATAATTGTTATCTGGTGCCTACACTGAGCATGAACATTGTATCTGGATCGTGTTTGATGCGAAGTGGTTATTCATTTAAATCCGAGAACAATGGTTGTTCCATTTATATGAATGAAATCTTTTATGGTCATGCACCGATGATGAATGGTTTATTTCTTTTAGATCTCGATAATAATGTTACACATATTCATAATGTTGATGCTAAAAGGATTAAACTAAATGATGATATATCCGCATATATGTGGCACTGCTGTCTAGGTCATATTGGCGTTAAACACATGAAGAAGCTCCATTCGGATGGACTTTTGGAATCACTTGATTATGAATCATTTGATACATGTGAGCCATGCCTTATGGGCAAGATGACTAGAACGCCGTTTTCTGGTTCAATGGAACGGGCGACAGATTTATTGGAAATCATACATTCTGATGTATGTGGTCCAATGAGTATGTTGGCGCGGGGTGGATATCGTTATTTTGTTACTTTCACGGATGATTTGAGTAGATACGGTTATATCTACTTGATGAAACACAAGTTTGAAACCTTTGAAAAGTTCAAGGAATTTCAGAATGAAGTGGAAAATCATCGTAATAGAAAGATCAAATTTCTACGGTCCGACCGTGGAGGTGAGTATCTAAGTTATGAGTTTAGCACTCACATGAAAGAGTGTGGAATTGTTTCACAACTCACACCTGCCGGAACACCACAGCGAAATGGTGTGTCGGACCGTCGTAATCGTATTTTATTAGATATGGTTCGATCTATGATGTCTCTGACGGACTTGCCGTTGTCATTTTGGGGCTATGCACTAGAAACTGCTGCATTCACTTTAAATCAGGCACCATCTAAATCTGTTTAAAAGACACCGTATGAATTGTGGTTTGGAAACAAACCTAAGCTGTCATTTCTTAAAGTTTGGGGATGCGATGTTTATGTGAAGAAACTTCAACCGGATAAACTCGAACCAAAAGCAGAAAAATGTGTCTTCATAGGATACCCTAAGGAAACTATTGGGTATTCCTTCTATCACGGATCCGAGGGCAAGGTTTTTGTTGCCAAGAATGGATCCTTTCTAGAGAAAGAGTTTCTCGCGAAAGGTGTGAGTATTCGGAAGGTAGAACTCGAAGAGGTTATTGAACCTACTCTTCAAAGTATGGCGAGTAGCGCAACGCCGGAAGTTGTTCCGGAGTTGGCTCCACCTGTTGAAGAGGGAACTAATGATAATGATCATGAAACTCCAAAAGAGAGTACTACCAAACCTCGCAGGTCTAGCAGGACGCGTGCAGCTCCCGAGCTGTACGGAAATCCTGTCATGAATTTCATGGTTGATGAAAATGATGACCCTGCGACGTATAAAGAAGCGATGATGAGCCCAGATTCCAACAAATGGTTAGAAGCCATGAAATCCGAGATGGAATCCATGTATGAAAATCAAGTTTGGAACTTGGTGGACTTACCTCACGACCGAAAGGCCGTGGAGAACAAATGGATTTTCAAAAGGAAAACTGATGCTGATGGTAATGTGACCGTCTATAAAGCTCGACTTGTCGCAAAGGGGTTTCGACAAATTCAAGGAGTTGACTACGATGAGACATTCTCTCCCGTAGCGATGCTAAAGTCAGTTAGGATTATGTTAGCAATTGCTGCATATTTCGATTATGAGATATGGCAGATGGATGTAAAAACCGCGTTTCTCAATGGTAATATTGAGGAAGAGTTGTATATGATACAACCAAAGGGTTTTGTCGATCCTAAGGATGCTAACAAGGTGTGCAAGCTTCAGCGATCCATCTATGGATTGAAGCAAGCATCATGAAGTTGGAATCTCCGCTTTGATGAGGTGATCAAAGAGTTTGGATTTGTCCAAACTTATGGAGAAGCTTGTATTTACAAGAAAGTGAGTGGGAGCAATGTGGCATTTCTGATATTATATGTGGATGACATATTATTAATCGGAAATGATATAGATCTTTTAAACAGTGTTAAAAGTTATCTAAACAGCAAATTTTCAATGAAGGACCTAGGTGAAGCGTCATACATATTAGGCATAAAGATCTATAGAGATAGATCTAGGCGCCTAATAGGGCTATCGCAAAGTACATACCTTGATAAGATTTTAAAGAAGTTTAAATTGGAGGATAGTAAGAAGGGGTTCTTACCTATGACACAAGGCACGACATTGAGTAAGACTCAAAGTCCGGCTTCGGCGGAAGAAAGAGAGATAATGGACAGGGTCCCCTATGCTTCAGCCATAGGCTCTATAATGTACGCCATGCTATGTACAAGACCGGATGTGTCACATGCTATTAGTGTGACTAGTAGGTACCAATCGGATCCAGGTTCAGAACACTGGAAAGCGGTCAAGAATATCCTTAAGTACTTGCGAAGAACTAAGGACATGTTTCTTGTATACGGAGGTGAAGAAGAGCTCGTCGCTAAGTGTTATGTCGACGCTAGCTTTGACACCAATCCGGATGACTCTAAGTCTCAATCCGGATACGTATTTCTCATGAATGGCGGAGCGGTTAGTTGGAGGAGCTCCAAACAACCTATGGTGGCGGGATCAACAACGGAGGCCGAATATGTTGCTGCTTCAGAAGCGGCTCAGGAAGCAGTTTGGATGAAGGAGTTCATATCCGAACTAGGTGTGGTTGCAAACGCGTTGGACCCAATGGTGATCTATTGTGACAACAATGGTGCCATTGACAATGCCAAAGAGCCATGGTCTCACAAGCATTCCAAGCATATTAAGCGCCGGTTTCACTCCATCCGCGAGCATGTCAAGGATGGAGATATAAATATTTGTAAAGTACATACGGATCTCAATGTAGCAGATCCGTTGACTAAAACTCTCCCTAGAGCAAAACATGATCAACACCAGAACTCCATGGGTGTTAGATACATCACAATGTAACCAGAACTCTAGTGCAAGTGGGAGACTGAAGGGAATATGCCCTGAGAGGCAATAATAAAATGTTTATTATGTGTATTCCAAGTATATGATAGATGTTTATTTTGCATGCTATAATTGTATTAATACGGAAACGTTAATACATGTGTGTTTAATAAACAAACAGAAAGTTCCTAGTTATGCCTCTCTCATAAACTAGTTCGTTGATTAACAAGATGATCACGGTTTCCTGATCATAGAAATTGGATGTTGTTAATAATGAGATCACAACATTAGGATAATGGTGTGATGAACATTCATCCGAAGTATAGCATTACGATCAAAGTCATTGAGTTTATATTGCTATAAACAAACTACGAAGTAATCCTAATCCTTAGACCATGAGATCATGCCAATCACTAACACCGGAAGAGTTTCTTGTTGACGTCAAACGTCACTCCGTAACTGGGTGATTATAAAGATGGCTTCAAAGCTTCTAAAGTGTTATGTTGAGAATCATGGATCAAGAGTGGAATTTGTTCATCCCGATGACGGATAGATATGCTCTGGGCCCTCTCGGTGATATCACATTGGTTAGCTTGCAAGCAAGTGATTTGATCACTAGAATGTTATATCACGGGAACGAGAAAAGAGTGCATGTCAGTAACGAGATCAAACTAGGTATGGAGATACCGATGATCGAATCTCGGACATGTAATATATCGTGAAACAAAGGGATTAAGATTCAAGCGTAAAAGGTTCCGACGATCACAGGAAAAGTCATCGTTGAGTGTGTGGGAGTCAGTATGGATCTCCAGGTCCCGCTACTGATTACTGATCAGAGAAGGGTCTCGATCATGTCCGCATTATTCGCAAACCGTAGGGTGACACACTTAAGGGACACTGGCATCCAGTTGGAGCAAATGTTTCATGCCGAAAGAATAAACAAGCGCAGGAATTTATTTCACTAGATACCGAAACAGGTTTTCGGGTGAAATTGCATAAAGTGGTTATGCATGTGAAATGGAATTATAGCAAGGGGTTATTTGTGAATGTTTGTCATTAAAGTAATTGACAAAATTCTGAATAAAATAAAAGAGTTTGATTTAATGAGAGTTTACATTAAATTTGGTGGAAATTTAATGGGAATTTGAGTGGACTTTTGAGTGGAGAAAATTGAAGGGCCATTTTGTGAGTGGAGTGTCCACCCACATGAATGAAGGAGGGGAGGGGGCAGCCCCCATGGCCGGCGGCCACCCCCTTGGGGTCCCCCCTCCTCCTATAAAAGGAGCCCCCCTCCTCACTTGTCTCTCACACCTCCTCGTGAAGGATCTCTCTTCCCCTCTAGAATTTATCCCCCATGGTCTCGGACTAGCGAGATACATGTTCCCGGTGGCTATTCGGCAAGAAAGGGTTGTGCTTCCGCTGCATCGCTGGAGCGAGGAGGCGGAGGTTGCCTGGTGTCTTGTACGTGTGTGCGAGCACGGATGCGCTACTGCTTTGCGGCGCTAGGACTTCCTCTCGATCTTGAGATCGGCAAGAGATTGTCTACATCAACCACGAGTTGAACTCGTTAAGCTTTGTCGGTCTTCAAGGGTATGTTCTCTACGGATTTACATTTGCCCGTTGTTTGTATCTAGTAGATAGATCTTGGTATATAGTTCCCATCGTAGGAAAAATTTTGTTTTCTATGCTGCGAACCCTACACTAGTACCAACTGCGGTGGAGGCCTTCCTGGACTTCCCCATCGCAGTGCGGTGATGACGATGATGAGATCGCAAAAACAAGGATGGAAAAGTTCGAAGAAACTCTAGCGCGCAGCGAGAAAAGCTCAAAGAATATGGGAGCAGTGAAACAAGAATGGATGTGGTGAAAAACAAACTAAGTTTTCCCCAATGATTATAAGGACGAGGACGATGCACGACGACCGTTCATCGGGAAGACCTAAAGCCAACATACAAATCCAACCGTCCACGTGTAGGCATAGCAGCAAACCGTCGCTCACACACTGTCCACTACGCATAGAAATCGAGGCGACGCCGTAATTATCTCCACGCCACGCGTGACCAGTCAACTCAAAGTCAGAAGGTGGGACCCATGTTCGTCCAGTCACGTCATCTCTGGCGCCGGAGACGCTTGAGGTCACCGATCGTTAGAACTGACGTCATCAAAGCTATACTAGCAACGGTTACAATTCTTCGGCTACACAGCTAAAAGTACTCACTGGAATCTACGATTCGACTAACTACTCGGGGGCTACTCCTATCAGGAGCGCTGGCCGCGCACCCGAAAAACAATCAACATACTAAACCATTGAACTATTCTTCGAGTCCTACGTCGAGTCTACGACTCCACTACGGACTCGGGGGCTACTCCCATAGGGAGGGCGGATTCAAGCATCCGAAAAATTTGTGTCCTACGAACCTAAAAGTCAACAAAGACTGAATTAAAGTCTCTGCTCGAGTCTACGACTCGAACAGACACTCGGGGGGCTACTCCCATAGGGAGCACTAGCCGTGCACCCTATGAATCTTTGACTGCGATCCTGCGGATCAGTATGCATAAACTTTTTCGGCAACTCTGCCCCAACTAACGCTAACTGAGCAACGTCCTCCTTGGCCACCCGAAACACCTCCACGGTGATAAACATTCGGATGCTGCGTCTGCGATGCAAAGATAAGACCTACAGATACCATCTGATGGCCTGGTAACGCACACGACTGCGCTCTGCTAGTAAAAATCCGTGCCAACATGCGCGAAGGAAAATCCCGACGGACGCGTTGGGTACATCATTTAAAATTCACTGGAATTCCACTCTTGTAAGTCCTCCGCGGCCTGAGTCGAATTACGCCAGCATATGTTCCGGGTTTGAGTCGAGGGACTCGAATCTGAAGAAGATCGTGTTGTTTTGTCCTAAGACAGTTAACTGACCCTGATCTGTCGGGAGAGTCAGGCACACGCATCAACAATCCCAACACACTAAAATCATTCTCTGATAAATAGAAACAGCTGCACCCAAAAGATTGAAGAGTCCTCAGCCGAATCTACGATTCGACTGAACACTCGGGGGCTACTGACATGGTTATACCCTACGGGTACACGATCTTAGCATACCTAGTCCAGCCCAAGGAAGGCCCAGGAGAAACATGCGCCATCCCATGAAGACTTTCGAGTGGCCAGGGCCCATGACGCCTTCGGATCCTTGGAGAACAAGACTAGAGTAGATAGAATATTCAAAGGGACAAACCCTAAAACTTGTAACCGACTCGATCTGTGCCTAGGACCTGCCTATCTCTATATAAAGGCTAGGAGGGCACGACGAGGAGGGCACTTCACATACCACCGCATACAAACCTCCATGCCAGATTGCATATGCGCACCCCTGTACTTTTCGGTTCCGCCGTAATCAAGAGCAGGCAAGCAGGAGTAGGGTTTTCCCTCTGGGGGCCTGAACCTGGGTAAACCTCGTGTCCCCGTGTTGCTTGTTTGCTAACCGTTCCGTGATCTCTAGCATCCCCATCTTCTCCAAAACCCAAGCTCATAACAATGGGCATTGACGAGATTAAACCTCGTCAGTCTATGTATTATGCTGTAATGCCCAAACGTATCTCATAGAAATCATCATGACATGTACATGCTTTATTTTGCATTTTCAATCTGTCAAATGCCCAACTTTAATTTGTTCACCCAACATGATATTTATCTTATGGAGAGACACCTCTAGTGAACTGTGGACCCCGGTACATTCCTTCCCACTGATATTCAATCTACTGCCTACTGTTTACTTTCTGCAATTACTTTGGTCCACGCTATACGTTTAATCCTTTGTTTTCAGCAAACCGGTGAGCTTGACAACCTCACTGTAAGTTGGGGCAAAGTATTGTGGTTGTGTTGTGCAGGTTCCACGTTGCTAGCAACACCTTGGGAGCTGTTTCCTTCCTCCTACTGGTTCGAGAACCTTGGTTTCATAACTGAGGGAAAACTTACTGCTCTGCTCATCATACCTTCCTCTTGGGGTTTCCCAACAGGCTCTACAGTAACTGAGCACATCAAGACTTTTTCTGGTGGCGTTGCTGGGGAGACACGGGACAGTTCCTACAAGGGGAGTCTCTCACAACCAATCTCTTTACTTTGTTTTTGTTTTGCTTAGTTTATTTTGCTTTGTTGGTTTGTTTCTTTTTATCAAAAACACAAAAAAAATTAGTTCCTACTTCAAGTTTCTTTTATGTCTAGTTGTGTTTTGTTTATACTTTTCTTTAGTTTATTTTTTCCTTGTTTTATTTTTCTTATACACTCAAAAATCCATAAAATCTTGAAAAAACAAAAATCTAAATTTTTTTTGTTATGGAAGAACATGCTAGAACCTCTATGGAATATTTTATAAAATATATAGAATCATATAAGGGTAAAGTCATGAGAGGCGTGTTAAAAAGGTTGGATCTAATTGCTAAATTTTTGCTTAAACGCCATGATATAAATTGTTGCTCTGAACAGGATACTAAACATCTTAAATTCCAATGTGGCTTTAGTAAAGAAGTTTTAATTATGAACTATCATTGGAATAACTATATTCATCTCGGATTTGAAGAAGTAGAACAATTTGTTTTGTTTATGGGAGCTTCTGAAATAGAATCCTTCATGTATAATTTTTTTGAAACATGTGTTGCTTGTAAAGACCTTAAAGATATGGTCTCTTTATCATTGATTATTGCATAGAAAATTTCAGCAATAATTGTTATATCATTGATTATAAAGAGAGACTCAGTCATGCACAAGAATGTGTCCACAATTTGCAGGAACCTGTGGAAGAAGAAATTGATGAATCTAAAAGCTCATTAGATGAAAAAGAGGAGTAGAGTGATGAACAAAAGGAGGGATAATGGATTAGATACCCATGTCTACCTTCTAATGAGAGTAACTCTTTATCCCTTACATTATTTGATTGTCCCACATGCTTACCAAAGGAGGATGAATGTTATGTTCCTGTGGATTCTTTTGAAATATCTACTATGGGTAAAACTTATGATAATAATTATGCTCCTGTTATCTATGATAATCCATGCTATTTTTATAAATCTTATGATAATCCTTTATTTGTGCCTAACTTCGAAATGCATGGTACTAAAGAGTTTTGCTTAGAAAATGTTTATGATAAAGCTCTAGATGATGGTCCTATATTGGTTGATAATATTAATTGTACTACTATTGAAAATGAGATTGGAGGGGTCTTGACTTTATCTTGGAACCCCATACCTCTTGAGAATGATCAGTCATCTTGTTATAAAATTCTTAAAAGTGGGTTTGAAGGTTTTAATCCCACTATTTTTGAGCTTGATAAAGATTATGTGTTTGTAGATCATGAAAAGTGTACTTTATGTGATAGAGGCTACTGAAAATTATTATGAAATAGGAAAATATGGTTGTAGAAGTTTTCATGGTACTGAAACACCTCTCTATGTGATGAAAGTTTTGAAGTTGCTCTTGTTTTATCTATCCATTCTTGTTACTATGTGCTTCTTTGATATATTTTCTTACAAGAATCCTTTGCACAGGAAGTGGGTTAGACTTAAATGTGTTTTGAATTTGCTTCTTGATGCTCTCTTTTACACAATTCATATTTCTCATGTAAGCATCATCAAAACTATCATGCATATCTTAATGGCTATAAAGAAAAAGAACTCTTGGGAGATAACCCAATTTTTTTTATTTTGGTAAGTTTTTCTTTTGTTGAGTCTTGCAAGTTAGTGCCTCTGTAATAACCTCTCCTTATCCTTTTTGTTTGGTTTTTGTGCCAATAATAACCTGTAATGAGAGGGAAGTAAGATTTGGGAAGTTGTTGTCCCGAAACCGATTTCTGTGCTTCACTATAAAAAATCGTGAAACATCCCACTACGTCGGATTGAGCTGTAATTTTTTGTGTGCATGCCCCTGGTATTTACACAACTTTTTTTAGTTTTGCACTTTTCGATTTGAGCAACAGAAGATTTTCGAAAAAATCAGTCTTTACCTGCTGGTCTGTTTTGACAGATTTCTGCCATTATGTGCATTTGACTCTTAATTGGTTTCTTTTTGAGTTTTCTTTGATCACTTGAGCTTTTAAAAGGAGTTGCTACAGTATATTGTGTTTTAATGTAAGTTTTACTTGAGTTGAAACTCAACCCAAAGGCTTATTATCTTGAATACACTAAGATTGCTAATGCAGATTGTGTTAAGTTTTGTATGAAGGAAATTTTCAAGTGTAGGGAGAGAATGGTATGACGAGATGAAGTATGGAAAAAAGCTCAAGCTCAGGGATGCCACCCGTGTCACCACAAGAAACATTCAAGAGGTACAAGCGTCAAAGCTTGGGGATGCCCAAGGCATCCCCATCTTCATCAACAAAAATCTCAAGTCTTCTTTCAAGACACTTTATTTTTATTGCTTCATGCACTATTGTGTTGTTCTTGGAGTGTCTTTGTTTTTGTTTTTAGTTTAAAGTTTTATTTTGTTATGTTTTCTGTACTAAGTTGGTCGGACCCCAACATACCTATTCTGGAGAAGTCACACCTAGTTGTTCATTGCCTAGAACACTCTGTTTTTCACTCTTATTGTTCTGTGAGTGTTCACTTTTGCTAGTAGTGTATTTAGCTTTAGTTTTCTTATGCTTTTTGCTTAGAACTTTTTAGTTATTATTTGTAGTTAGGTGAGACAAGCTCTCTGATCTTTATTGATTATTATCTTTGCCAGTTATTTCAAATGTTGATTGGTGTTGGAAAAGAGTAGAAAGTTTTATGCTTATAGTGGTACAAAAATGAGCTTGTTTTGACTGGGGCTTAGACTTTATCATGTCATGTTAGATGTTTATTTTACCATATGCTTAGTAATTATTGTTGTAGCATGACTTGTTGCAAACAATTGAGATTGCTTAATGTGCCTTGAAAGAATCATGCATTGTTTTAGCATATAAAAGCATAATATTGTGGTATTATCCTTTGATGCTTTATTTGAGTTGACTTGGCACATCCTTACATCATGTTAAGACTACGAACCAGTCACCTTATCCTCTATAAATCATTTAGTTTTTGACTTGTGATATCACTTTATGCTTTAATTAATAATATTTTGTTGCTTTGCATGATTATGGCCATTATTTGTCTCTTAGTTGGTCGCTCCTAGTCTTTTGCTAGCCTCCACCTGTGCTGAGTTTTAGCTCTACTCGTACATCTAACTCCCAATAAACCAAGTTATTCCAAAGAGTCCACTATAAATTCCTATGCATGGTGTGTTACACCATTTCAAGTATATTCATGTTTTTATCTATCTTCCAAATTAAACTTTTATTATGTGAAAATTAGTGATTAAATCTCTCACGAACTTGATGACACACTTTATTTTCTTGCACTTAATAAACTTGAACCATTGTTACCATCTATGTGCTTATATGCTTGCAAGTTATAAATTGAGAGTTAGCAGAACCATGCTATCATGGGGAACGCTTTCAACACTTGTACATATCTATTCAGTTGATATCATGTTCTTTTGTTTATGGTTGTCGGCAGTGTGAAATAAAAGGGGATCTTGTAAGTCCATAGAGTATTGTATATGTGTTAGAGAAATTCCTAGGAGGCTAGCCTAAGCCATGCCTACTCATGGTGGAAACTTGCAGCATAACCATAGTGAGCAATCTATGAAGCATCTTCAGAAAAAAAAATAGAAAAAAAACACCATGCTCATGGTAAATAAAAATATCGATGGGATGCTCATTGTATGTTTTGTTGTCATTTTTATATGGGATAGCTCCTGTGTCATGCGGCAAGGGGTACCCCATTGGCGGTTCTCTATGATACACATATACTTACAATGACAAGAACTTGCTTCTGACTAAAGTTGAGTAGCATGAGGAACGGCCCTCGTACTCAAGGGGCATGAGATTTTCAACTTATGATTTGTCAAGCATATAACTCATATTTGTCTCACTTTAATCTTAATCACCTCAATATGCTTATGATTAGGGCAATGAGAGCTCAAAGCTAGTAAGTACCATAATTTTTGGAAGCTCTTTATGAAACTTGAAATCCCTGCTTCCCTATGTGAAGGGCCTTTATTTTTACTTTTTGTTGAGTCTCCATATTCTATCTTTATGCACCAATTAAGAAAGCATAGTTGTCATTCTTAGTTCAATATGCATTGTCCCAAAACTTGTTGATTGATTCATAATTATGGTATTGCTTGTTCTTAAATTATTTGTATCTAGTCACCCTTATGAACTTTGAAGGTGTCCTATGCATTTATGTTTTGTTATTCCATGAAGGACAAGCTGATTGCCACCCTTGTTATGTTTTCTATATGTGAAACAAACAAATGCCTTTCAATGCATTGCTATTCATTATCTTTTGTTTATGTTACCTTTCATGTTGCAACATAGTTGCTTTGTCTTATTGTTAGAACTATATCTTTCATGCTTATGTTAGATTACTTTGATCCCAGCTATCAATGCTTTACAAATACCTTGATCAAGATTGTTGTAACATCCCAAAAATATTGAACAGTGATTATCAATTCCAATCACCAAAATTAGGGTTAACAAAAACTTTTGTTAAATAAAATCATATGAATGCATGTGTGTATGTGATGATTGTATGAATGCATGAATGGACTTGTGTGATTGATCTAAATAGAAAGGAATGGTTTAAAGATGAAAACAACATCATCTAAAACATTTCCAAGCAGAAACAAATCAAGAGAAAATCAAAAACAAATCAAATAAAGCAAATGGTCATTTTTGCCAATCTTTCTCACTAGACCACTTTGAGTGTTTCTAGTCCAAGATTTCAAACAGAAACAATTCCATTTCTTTTCGCCCCTTGCTAGACCAAGTAAAAGTGAACCAAAGCCCATCCTATAAACTTACAGAAACATTTGGCAACTTGATTCAAATGAAAATTCAAAATGGAATCTTTAACATACGGGAAGATCACCCATTTTCAAAAAACCACCAAACCAGTACACAAGGGGCCTTTCCAACTAACCACCAAACTAGCACACCCACAATGTTTGAATCAAAAATTCAAATTTGAATCTCTTTCGGCCATTTCATCAAACACCTTGCAAACACCAAACCAACAAACATCAAACATTATTAGGAGCGGTGATTTTGGCCTAACTTGTTCCCTCTCTGGTTCACATCAAGCTATTAGTAGATCATCTAGCCCATTTAACAAGCTTTAGCACCACTGTGAGCTTGCCATAGCCATCAATGGTGACCATGTCGAGCTCACCTTGCCACCCCTCAGTCGACAGCAAGCTAGCAGCTTCTCTAGCCTCGCCAACCTTGTCTGGTACACTCTCCATCGTCCACCGCCACCCCCTGTCTAAGCCTTGAGCACTACCCGCCCCTGGACCACCCAGCCCAAGCGTGCCCAGCCTCTCTGCGAGTGTGCCGAGAGTGCGCCAGAGCACCACCCGTGACACACGCCCACAGACTGCGCGCCGCCCTCGCCGCGTGCAAGCAGGATCGCCACCACCACAGGAACACCCCAGACACGCCTGTTCGCCGCCGTGCGACCCGTATCACCTGTGCGCCACTAAAACTTCTGTCGAACCCGTCTAGAGCGTCGACGTGTTCCGACCATCTCGCACCGCCCCACGCCGTGTAACCATGCCGTTGAGCTTCGCCAGGGAACACAACACCGTCCCCAACCTTTGCCCATGCCCATAGCTCACTGTAACAACGACACCGACGAGCTTCGCCCGCACCCTTCGGTCCCCTTCTGGCACTATAAATAGAGGCCACCCCCGCTCGATTTCTTCACACCATCTCACTCCCCTCTCTCTTAGAAGCACCCCACCTCACCCCCGGAGCAAGGCGAGCAGCACATCGCCGGAATTTGGCCAGAGCCTGCCGCGGAGAAGAAAGAAAGAAGCCAGAGATTGGAGCCACCCTAGGAGAAGCCGCCGATACCAGGAGGTTCACCGTCATTGACATTGTCATTCGCCCCCACCGCTGGCCCTCGCCTGAGCCCCGGTGAGCCCCCGTAGGCCCCCACTAGCCGCACTAGGGTTCTGTCACGCCGGCGTTGCCCGACGTGACGATGAACCACAAGCATTGGATTAGACTTTCATCGTGCGATCCACATCACCCCATACCGCTTCGCACCCTCCTGTCTCGCTGACTGGTGGGGTCATTCACTTAAACCCACTCGTGCGTGCGCTGTGCACCGTGGGCCGGCCCAGTTAGCATCCCGCACAACCCAGTTAGTTTGAATTTGTATTTTCCAATTTAGTTCAAACCCAGTTTTGTACCTAGATTCTAAAATCAACCCAGCTCGATTCACTGAACCAAATTGCATGAAACCAATTTTGTTAGAAAGGTACTGGAATTCTTAATCCAAGCCCGTTGGATTCAAACCGATTGGATTTGTATATCACCATGGTAAAAATAACAAGGCAGAAGTTTTTCTGTATTCAAACATTTTTCAAAATTCAACCAGGAAAGCTTTTGAGTTGATTCCAACTCTCAAAAATCACATTTGATAAGACCTTTCAGAATATATAAAAATATACAGGTTTACTTGAATAAATAATGATCAAGTAATAAAATAATTCCTCATAGGCCATTCTAGTCACTTTAATTAATTAAAATAAAAAGATTAAACCTTATTAAATTGTGACACCACTTTAAATCACATTTCCATGTACTGAAATATGTGGTGATGACATGTGTCAACATGATCCCATGTTTTAGTTGGAGATATTCAATCTTAAATAGTTTTCAATGAGTAGAAATTACTTTTCCAAAATAAAATAAATAAGACAAGTGCTTTGATGATTGTAATGCTTGTGATGATACTAGATCATCTAGTGAAAACCTTGGTGTGATAAATAGAAGTAGTAAGTATTGTTTGGTGATTGTGTACCTCGTATTTATTTATAGACGCTAGTACCGACCAAGGATACGAGGAGGAAGAAGAATACTACGAGGAAGAAGACGAGGAGAACTTCAACCACTGCTCTGCACAAGGCAAGCTTATAATAATATCCTAGCAAGCTACCAACTAATCAAGTTTCACTATGTAGGCCTATACTTGCAACATTGCAAGCCTAATACTACCAGTTGACTTGGCAAGCTAAAACTTGCATGTTACTATGCAAACTAGATGCCTTAAGCATATGTGATTATACCCATTTGATGATACTAAATCCCAGTTTTACTTGCAAGCTTAGTTATTTTATTTCTTTATCAAAGCTTTTATTTGAGTTTACTTACTGACTTGTAGATATTAGAAATATATATGAAGATAGCATAAAGAGCATAAAACTTGGCCTAAGTTAGATAATCTTGATGTAATCCTGAGGCATGAGATTGAACTTAGATAAGATACACTTGTTTACCACCCCTCATTAGTGTTATCCCCCACTTGTAGATGCTAGTGCTAAGCATAAAACTTGATCACTTTAGATGGGAATACTTGGTGAAAATGGTTATGAAAACCTTAGAATGATGAGTTATTCTACTGAAATGTTTTGACATGTGTTCTTGAACACCAGATGATTTTGATGATGAAAATGTTAAGGCATGAGCCTTATCCCTTTATAAAACTGATGGTTGTCTGGATGCGATACCATTCCAATTTTACCGACAACCACAATACCCGAAAATTGGGTAGGGCTTGACTGGAAATTTAGTATGGGTTCCCTTGCGGCCAAGGTTTGAGATGAGGCTACCTTGTGAAGATTGTCCACCTGTGTAGTTCCCAAGATGACGGTTGGTCATGGTTGGGAGGCCAAACTCACAGGAGAGGTGCCTATACTAGGGCGTGTAATTGAAAGGTTAGGATTAATTATCTGCATACTGAGTATGGTGAATTCAAGATTTGTTCCTGATGGATGTATCGAATATTGTGGTGAAAGTGTACCACCTCTGCAGAGTGTCAAACTATTCGAATAGTCGTGTCCGTGATTATGGACAGTTGGAGTGGCCATACTATTCCGTTGCTAGATGTTTTCAAAATGACTTTTAAAATGATTTATGACTTTGACGTGACCACAACAGAGTTGTGATATGAAATTCAAGTTCCCACTTAGGTGTTATAAAATTTTGAACTAGATTCCTTTGCTTCTGAACTCAGTAGAGGTAAATCTGGCTTTTTGGCAAAACAACCTAGAGATTAGTACTTCCTATTCCAAAACCAATTCACTTGTTAGTATTAGTTTGCGAGTACTTAAAGAGTACTCATGGCTTTGTCCCTGTCTATTCCTATGGCCAGACTATGAAGAAGACTATCAGGAGGATGGACCGCAGGAAGGTTACGACAACTAGGATCATCTCCCATCGTCAGCATTTCCTGTGACCATGAAGATGGAGCTTTGCCCATGCTATCGTTATTATTACGTTATTTCCGCGACTTGAATTGTATTAAGACTAGATCATGTGATCCTTTATTTGTTGTAAGACCTTATGTATGGTTTGTAATGGATGATGTACTATGATATCCAATTTGTTATGTCTCGCAAAAATGGTAATCCTGGGATTGCGATGTATGAAATAACAGGCATCTGGGATTAAAAATCCGGGTGTTGACAAGTTGGTATCAGAGCCATCCTGCCATAGGATACCCTAGTTTAGAATGGACGTTTGAATCAAAAATTTAGTTTCAAAACAAAAGGAAGTGAGTATTTATGAAAACTTATTCTCATTCTTACCACTTAGACTCTTTCATGAAAATTCATGTTCCTCAAAAATTCTTGCAAACTTATATAAAATTTGACACACTTGATCACTCTACTAACTTACTCATCCTATATTCTTATAGATGGACGTGAAGTACGGCAAATTTTATCAGTTCAGGAATGGAGGAGACCTCATATTTGAGCATGACTTGGACCAACTATCAGAAATGCTAGAGCGTCCGCACCCTGAGTTCTTCGGAGCTCAGCTCAACGATCAGGAAGGAGAGGAGTTGCAATGGCTGGTTGTTGCAAGTCTCCGTGGAAAGATTGAAGCCCACACCTCAGAGGGAATTCAGTTCACCTTGAGAGAGAACAACTGGCTTGATGGACTTGCCAAGGCCATGCAAGAAGCTCTTGCCCGTCTGTGTGGGCAGAGTATCAATCAGATCAAGGGTACCCTCTTTGAGTTCAATCCAAGGCGTGATGTTATGGGATAGCCACTGGAGGCCCCATATCACCATGAGCTGAAGACTCAGTTGGACCACCTCAGCTTCATGATGTATGACCGGCAGAAGGAGTTAGACAATGCCCGCTCCTACGCCAACCACAAGTACGCCATCGCCGCAAAGTAGGATCAGACCATTGCCATGCTAGTGAAGGATCGCCATTCTCGTCACCGTCAGCTCGACAAGAAGGAGCGCATCATTTCCGGTCTTCGCCACAGGATCACAGAGTTGGAGGAGACTGTCCACGAGAGGGATATGCGGCTAGAGGAGAGGGAGAATGTAGGGGAAGACCTTTGTGGAGACCCCTACTCTTATCTTAGTGACGATGATGACTTTCTGGAGAATCAGGCCATGGACTTCTTCACCGATGAGGATGACTTCGCCTTCATTGATGATGATGATGATGAGGATGATGAGGACACCGACTCCGAGGAGTAGTAGCACTTGAGCACTAGCGTTAGTGAGTTGTATTCGGTCCCACTGTATCATAGTTTCCCAAAATGATTCTCAAAACCATCTGTTTTCCTTTGTTGTGGTGTGTGTTTGTATTGTGTGTTATGAATGAATGAATGAATAGCAAGTTGCTAGAAAAATCTGAGTCAAACTTCAAAAACTTCACAAAACCATGAACCTTAGAAATTTCCCTCTTTTCTCATGATCTATCTCAATCTTCAGATGCCTCGCGGAGGAAGCACTTCATCCCCGGACCCGTTACTGCAAATCTTTCAAATATTGGTTTCGGACCACGAAGCTGAAAGAGCCGAACATCAAGCCAACTTATCCACCCTTCAGCATATCGCTCAGATGGCCAACAACAATCAAGGCCATGGAAATCAGGACAACCATGGATCCAAGCTCAAGAATTTCTGGAACACCAATCCACCCATTTTCACTAAGTCTGAAGAGCCCCTAGATGCCGATGATTGGCTGCAAACCATGGAAAACAACCTAGAAGTTGCAGGAGTGGAAGCCAACGAGAGGCATTGTTTGCCACCCACTACCTGGACGGAGATGCAAGAGCATGGTGGAACAACGTTCGTGCCATGAATGGAGGTCAAATGATGACTTGGGAGGAATTCAAAGTCAAGTTTAGCAGAACCCATGTGCCACCCTGTTTGATCAAGCGGATGAGAGATGAATTCAGGAAACTAAAGCAAGGCGGGATGACCGTAGTGGAGTACCGTGATAAATTTTTGTCATTGGCTAGGTATGCACCTGATGAGATAGACACTGAAGCCAAGAAGAAGGAAAGATTCCTGAATGGTATGCATGATGAGATGCAGACAATGTTAGTCAATATCCCATTTGCTGATATTGAAGCCTTAGTGGACTCTGCCATTCATATGGAAGGCAAAATCAACCAAGCTAATGAGAACCGCAAGCGTCGCATGATGCATCAACCAGGAACCCACCATACACCAAAGTATCGCCCCAACCCGTCTCCAGGATTTGCCCCAAGAACCAATAGACCCCCGATGAACCGTCCAACTTATCCCAACCGTGGAAACCCAAGGCCGGAGGAAATCACAACACCCCCGGCAACCCCACCAATTTCAACCGTGCACCGCCCAAGTTCAACAACAACAATGCTGCCACCAACACCAACACTACCCCAAGGACTGGAAGCAATGTTGTGCCTGTTGCAGCAAAGGACAAGTCTCAGGTGACTTGTTATGAATGTGGAACCAAGGGTCACTATTCCAATGAGTGCCCCAAGAAGATTGCCGCAGCCCCCAATGCAAATGCCCCAGCTCAGCAGCAACGTCGTATTCAGCCTGGAAGAAGGTTTGCCCTAGGGAATTCGCTCAACCGCAACAGCCGTCTCTTTCTTATGCATGCTAAAGAAGCCCAAGAAGCGCCAGATGTCGTGCTGGGTATGTTTTATGTTAACTCAGTACTTGCAAGAGTGTTGTTTGATTCTGGAGCATCGCAATCATTTGTTACTGAAGAATTTGCATGCACTAGTAAGATTCAACCCACCAAATTGAAGCATGTTATGATAGTTCAAATACCTGGTTCAACCACCAAAGCTAGACAAATTTGCAAGGTCGTGCCTATCTGAATCCATGTCATAGATTTTTATGCTAATCTAGTAGTACTCGGAACTAAAGGTTTGGAAGTAGTACTAGGAATGGATTGGATGTCCAAACATAAAGGATTAATCGACTGTGCCAAGAAAGCCATAACCATGACCAGTACAGCTGGAATATCGGTCGAGCATGTATCTGAAACCTTGCCCCGTCAGTTCAAATGCAACAAGATTATAGCCTAGCCAACCATTGACCAAGTCAGAGTAGTCTGTGAATACCCCGATGTATTTCCAGATGTTTTGCCTGGTATGCCCCTAGATCGGGATATCGAGTTTATCATTGAACTAATCCCTGGAACCGGACCCATAGCTCAGAGACCATATAGTATGAACCCGTCTGAATTAGTGGAGCTGAAGAAGCAACTTGATGCTATGTTGGAGATAGGATTGATCCAACCAAGTGCGTCACCATGGAGATCACCTGTTTTGTTTGTGGATAAGAAATATGGAGGTAACTGTTTGTGTACGGATTATCGGAAGTTGAATGATGTCACCATTAATAACAAGTACCCACTGCCAAAAATAGAAGACCTGTTTGACCAGTTGACTGGTTCCAAAGTGTTTTCGAAGATTGATCTTAGAACTGGTAATCATCAACTCAAGATTCGCGCAGAGGATATTCCAAAGACTACCTTCACCACCAGATATGGATTATACAAGTATATTGTCATGTCTTTTGGATTAACCAATGCCCCCGCTTATTTCATGAACCTCATTTATAAGATTTTTATGGACTTCCTGGATAAGTTTGTTGTTGTTTTCATTGATGACATTCTGATCTATTCCAAGTCAGAAGAAGAACATGAGCTACACCTAAGGACCATCCCTGGAACCCTTAGGGAGCATCAGTTGTATGCCAATTTTAGCAAATGTGAATTCTGGTTGCAGGAGGTAGGATTCCTCGGACATATCGTATCAGCCAGGGGAATTTCCATTGACCCTGCAAAGGTGAAGGATGTGGAAGATTGGCAAGCCCAACCACTCAAACCCAAGTTCGTGCATTTCTCGGATTAACGGGATACTATCGCAAGTTCGTAGAAGGATTCTCGAGCATCGCCAGACCCATGACCCAATTGTTGAAGAAGGATAAGAAGTTCAAATGGATGGACAAGTGTGAAGCGAGTTTTCAAGAACTCAAGAGGAGATTGATTTCAGCCCCAATCTTGATCATGCCAGATATCACGAAGCCCTTTGATGTGTATTGTGACGCATCCAAGATCGGTCTCGGATGTGTGTTAATGCAAGAAGGCAAAGTTATATCTTATCTATCTCGACAACTGAAGTAGCATGAATAAAATTATCCAACCCATGACCTTGAACTAGCAGCCGTAGTTCTAGCCCTGAAGACATGGAGGCATTATCTTATGGGAAACCATTGTGAGATTTATTCGGATCACAAGAGCCTGAAGTATATATTCACTCAGAAAGATCTGAATATGAGGCAAAGAAGATGGATAGAGCTAATCAAGGACTATGATCTGGACATTCACTATCACCCCGGTAAAGCCAATGTGGTAGCAGATTGTCGTGTCGCTTGAACTCCATGATTCTGAAGGAGCAACCAAGTTTGCATAAGGAGATGGAAGATTTTAGAATGGAATTAGTAAGTGAAGGATTTTTGGCTAGCATAGAACTTCAACCCACTTTGATCAGTCAGATCAAGGAGGCGCAGAAAGGAAATGCTAGTATCGACAGAATCAAACGTCATATCGGTACAAGCAAGGTACCCGGATTCACCAAGGATGAAGAAGGAGTTCTGTGGTACAAAGGACGCCTCTGTGTACCAGCAGATTTGGAGTTGAAGGAGACTATTTTGAAGGAAGCCCATGATACTCTTTATTCTATCCACCCCGGAGGAACAAAGATGTATCGGGATTTGAAGGAGCAATTTTGGTGGCATAAGATGAAGAGAGAAATCGGAAGCTATATCGCAAGTGTGATATATGTCAGAGAGTCAAGGTGGGACATCAGAGACCTGCAGGACTATTGCAACCACTGCAGATTCCGGAATGGAAATGGGATTTAGTTGGAATGGACTTTATCACCGGATTGCCTACTTCTAGTAGGGGAAATGACTCTATTTGGGTCATAGTTGATAGACTGTCTAAGGTAGCCCATTTCTTACCAGTCAAGACCACTTACCAAAGCTCGAAGCTAGCGGAGTTGTACATCGCTAGAATCGTTAGTTTGCACTGAGTTTCCAAGAACATCGTGTTAGATCGAGGAACTCAGTTTACCTCGAGATTTGGAAGAAAGTCCAAGAAGGTTTAGGAACCCGACTAGATTTCAGCACATCGTATCACCCTCAAACCGATGGACAAACAGAGCGAGTAAATCAAATACTCAAAGATATGTTGAGAGCCTGTGTGCTAGAGTATGGATTTAAATGGGAAGACTGTTTGCCGTTCGTAGAATTTTTTTTACAACAACAGTTACCAAGCTAGTTTGCAAATGGCCCCATTTGAGTTCATGTATGGAAGGAAGTGTCGTACCCCTTTGAATTGGTCGAAAGTAGGAGAGAGTCAAATTTTCAGACCCGACATCCTACGAGAAGCAGAAGATAAAGTTCACAAGATCTGTGAGCACCTCAAGACCGCCCAGTAAAGACAGAAGAGTTATGCTGACAAAGACGTCGAGACCTAGCTTTCAATATCAGAGATTTTGTGTATCTCAAAGTGTCGCCTTTGAAGGGAATGCAACGTTTCCAGCTCAAAGGAAAGTTAGCCCACAGATATATCAGACCTTTCAAGATTCTGAATCGTCGAGGAGAAGTATCGTATCAACTGGAACTGCCAGAGGAGATGTCAGCAGTGCACAATGTGTTCCATATATCGTTACTTCGCAAATGCCTAGAAGTCCAGAGAATACTGAAGTTTTCAAGAACATTGATCACCACACCATAGAGATCAACAATGACCTGACGTATCCCGAAGTACCCATCCATATTTTTGAGGAAGCTTTCAGGACTACCAGAACCCGAAGCATCAAGTTTCTCAAGACTCAGTGGAGTAACCACAATGAAGAAGAAGCTACCTGGGAGCGAGAAGATCACATCAAGAAGGAGTTTCCCGATCTTTTTAAATCCTAGTTTTCTTATTTCTTCTTTCTCAAATCTCAGGACAATATTTTGTTTAAGGAGGGAAGGTTTGTAACATCCCAAAAATATTGAACAATGATTATCAATTCCAATCACCAAAATTAGGGTCAACAAAAACTTTTGTTAAATAAAATCATATGAATGCATGTGTGTATGTGATGATTGTATGAATGCATGAATGGACTTATGTGATTGATCTAAATAGCAAGGAATGGTTTAAAGATGAAAACAACATCATCTAAAACATTTCCAAGGAGAAACAAATCAAGAGAAAATCAAAAACAAATCAAATAAAGCAAATGGTCATTTTTGCCAATCTTGCTCATTAGACCACTTTTAGTGTTTCTAGTCCAAGATTTCAAATAGAAACAATTCCATTTATTTTCACCCCTTGCTAGACCAACTAAAAGAGAACCAAAGCCCACCCTTCAAACTTACAAAAACATATGGCAACTTAATTCAAATGACAATTCAAAATGGAATCTTTAACATATGGGAAGATCACCCATTTTCAAAAACCCACCAAACCAGTACCCCTTGACCTTTCCAACTAACTAGAGACTCCCTAGTATGTAACTAGCACACCCACAAAGTTTGAATCAAAAATTCAAATTTGAATCTCTTTTGGCCATTTCATCAAACACCAAACCAACAAACATCAAACACTATTAGGAGCGATGATTTTGGCCTAACTTATTCCCTCTCTGGTTCACAGCAAGCTATTAGTAGATCATCTAGCCCATTTAACAAGCTTTAGCACCACTGTGAGCTTGACATAGCCATCAATGGTGACCATGTCGAGCTCACCTTGCCACCCCTCAGTCGACAGCAAGCTAGCAGCTTCTCTAGCCTTGCCAACCTTATCTGGGACACTCTCCACCGTCCACCGCCACCCCATGTCCAAGCCTCAAGCACTGCCAGCCCCCGGACCACCTAGCCCAAGCGTGCCCAGCCTCTCTGCGAGTGTGCCGAGAGCGCGCAAGAGCGCCACCCCCGACACACGCCCACAGACCGCGTTCCGCCCTGTAACATCCCAAAACTTTAATCCAAGTTAATCAAGATCCAAATCATCAAAATTAGGGTTAACAAAAACTTTTCCATCTCAAATATGAAAGCATCCATGTGTATGTGTATTAAATTAGGAATCCATTTGAATTGCCATGGTTCTGTGATTCATTGCTTGTAAAATGATTCTTAGGTGAAATAAACATCATCTAAATCATTCCCAATTTCCAAATAAAAACAACTCAAAATAAATAATTGAAGTGAATGGTCATTTTTGCCAAATTAACTATCATGACTACTTTGGCTATTCCTAGCACTCAAATCTTAACAGAAACATTTGTGGATCTTTGCACCCCTTGCTAGTACACATAATAAGGTACCAAGGCCCACTTTGTGATCTACCAAAAACATTCAAATACTAAGTTTAAATGACAGTTTAAAATTGAATCTATTTCATATGGGAAGATCCCACTATTTCAAAAACCACTCAAACAAACTCATTTTTCAAAACCCAAGTAACCACAGAGTCTCAAGCTCATGCCTAGCACACCCACCAAAGATCTTTTCAAAATTCCAAAGGAAGTTTCTTGCGGCCATTTCATTAAACACTTGGCAGTCAGAATTTAAACCAAATCAATTTCACTATTTTGAATAGTGTTCTGGCCAAACTTGTCTCCCATTTGCCCTTCATTTGATCACATTGTCCTCCTTGGATCAAACCAGGGCCTAACTACCCCATCCCCTACCTCCTAGCAGCATGGCCATGCCAAGCCGAGCCCACCTCACCGGCCAACTTGGTCGCCGCAGGAGCAGACCGCCTCCCCCTCTCTCGCCATGTCTAGGAGACAGCCAGCACCTCACCGCTGCCTACTGTCCCCTCCCCGAGCTAGGCCCAGCCGTGGACCACCGAGAAAACCCTGCGCCCAGTGCCACCGTGCCATGCCGAGCACGCACCAAAGCGCCGCACCCGGCATGCGTGCACAGGCCGCCACTCGACCGCAGCCCGCGCCCACCGCGTTGCCACGGCCTAGGGAGCACGCCAAACACCCCCATTCGCCGTCCAACGCCTCACAGCCACCGCTCGTCGTCGAAGACGCCGCCTCTGCCGCTCAGAGCGCCAGCTCCGCCCGACCGCTTACCTCCGCCCCTAAGCCCGCATTAACATCCTAGAGCACCGCCAGGAGACCTCCCGTCGATCGCCACCCTCAGCCATGCCGCTAGCAGCCCGTAGCCATGTCGCCACCGTCGCCTGCCCATCCCTCTTGGTCTCACCGTCGAGCCTATAAAAGGAGGGCACCCCAGCCATTTGCAGCACACCACTTCACTTCCCTCACCTCACTGATCGTCCCACACATCTAGCCAGAGCATGGGGAGCAGCAGCTCGCCGGAATTGTACCGGAGCAGGCCGCCTCTGGAGGAGAAGGGCGCCGCTGATTGCGACCACCCCCGGAGTTGCCTCGACCGTCCCTGAGCTTGCCGTCGACCACCAGTTTGTTTGCCCGCCTCGCCGTTGTTGCTGGAGCCCTGGTACGCCCCCTATGCACCCCCACCGAGCCGCTAGGGTTAGAGCTCGCCGGCAACAGGTCCGTCGTCGACGACGATCCACAGCCGTTGATTCCCACTCTAATCCAACGTCCCACACCGCCCTGTACCGCTTCGCGTGTTATGAGCCACTGACTGGTGGATCCCCCTGTCAGCTGAGCACCGCGCTGCGGAGTGACACTGGGCCGGCCGATTAACGTCTCCAGCACGACCCAAAATTTTAAATTTAGATTTTTCCATTTAATTTCAAATACAGTTCTGTACATAGATTCAAAAATCAAACCAGCTTGATACAATGAACCAAAATGCATGAAACCAAATTTGTTATAAAGGTATTGAAATGCTTAATCCAAGCCCGTTGGATTCAAACCCTTTGGAGTTATAGATCAACCTTGGTAAAAATAACAAGGCAGAAGCTTTTCTGCATTCAAACATTTTTCAAAATTCAACCATAAGAGCTTTTGAGTTGATTCCAACTCTCAAAAATCATATTTAACCATACCTTTCAGGATATATAAAAACATATGGGTTTACTTACAGAAATAATGGTCAAGTAATAAAAGAATGCCACATAGGCATTTCTAGTCACTTTATTGATTTAAAATAAAAAAGTTAAACCTTATTAAATTGTGACACCACTTTAAATCACATTCCCATGTACTGAAATATGTGGTGATGACATGTGTCAACATGATCCCATGTTTGAGTTGGAGAATATTAAATCTTAATTAGTTTTTCAATGAGTAGAAATTACTTTTCTCAAATTAAAATAAATGAGACAAATGCTTTAATCTTGTAATGTTAAGTGGTGATGCTAGATCATCTATAGTGCACCTTTGTGTGATGATTGAAAATAGTTAAGTATTGTTTGGTGATTGTGTACCTCGTATTTATTTATAGACGCTAGTACCGACCAAGGATACGAGGAGGAAGGAGGAACTACGAGGAAGAAGCTGAGGAGAACTTCAACCACTGCTCTGCACAAGGCAAGCTAACACTTGCAAGATACCCTACTTAAGCAAGCTTATACTTGCAATTATGCAAGCTACTCCTTGCTTGTTACTATGCCAACTATATGCCTTAAGCATATGTGATCATACCCACTTGATAACCCCATCCTAGTTTTACTTGCAAGTTTAATACTTTATTTTCTTTATCAAAGCTTTCTCTTAAAGTTTACATACTGAAATGTAGATTCTAGAAAGATAACTAAAGGTAGCATAAAGAGCATAAAACTTGGCCTGGGTTAGATAATCTTGATGTCATCCTAAGGCATGAGAATTGATCTTATCAAATCCCCACTTAATTACCACCCCTCATTAGTAGTTACCACCCCTTGTAGATGCTAGTGCTAAGCATAAAACTTGATCAACTTTCGATGGGAATACTTGGTGAAAATGGTTATGAAAACCTTAGGATGATGAGTCATTCTACTGAAATGTTTTGACACGTGTTTCCGAACATCAGATGATTTTGATGATGAAAATGTTGAGGCATGAGCCTTAACCCTTTATAAAATTGATGGTTGTTTGGATGCGATACCATTCCAATTTTACCGTACAACCATAATACCCGAAATTTGGGTAGGGCTTGACTGGAAATTTATATACCTTAGTATGGGTTCCCTCACGGCCAAGGTCTGAGCTGAGGCTACCTTGTGAAGATTGTCCACCTGTGCAGTACCCAAGATGACAGTTGGTCATGGTTGGAGGCCAAACTCACAGGAGAGGTGCCTATACTAGGGCGTGTAATTGAAAGGTTAGGATTGATTATCCGCATACTGAGTATGGTGAATTCAGGATTTGTTCCTAACGGATGTATCGAATGTTGTGGTGAAAGTGTACAATCTCTGCAGAGTGTCAAACTATTCGAATAGCCGCATCTGCGGTTATGGACAGTTGGAGTGGCCATACTGTTCCCCCGTCAGATGTTTTCAAAATGACTTATGAAATGAATTGTGACTTTGACTGGACCACAACAGAGTTGTGACATGAAATTCAAGTTCCCACTTAGGTGTTATAAAACTTTCAACTAGTTTTTCTTTGCTTTTGAACTTATTAGAGGTAAATCTGGCTTTTTGCAAAACAACCCTAGAGCTTAGTATCCTACTACAAAACCCCCTTAACTTATTAGTATTAGTTTGCGAGTACTTAAAGAGTACTCATGGCTTTGTCTCTAGCTATTCCCTTGGCCAGACTATGAAGAGGAGTACCAAGATGAAGGACCATAGGAAGGTTACGACAACTAGGATCATCTCCCATCGTCAGCATTGCCTGTGACCCCGGAGATGGAGCTTCACCTACGCTATCGTTACTATTACGTTATTCCTTATTTGTGTAAGACCTTATGTATGGATTGTAATGGATGATGTATTGTGATATCCAAATCTGTTATGTCTCGCAAAAATGGTAATCCTGGGATTGCGATGTATGGCATAACAGGCATCTGGGATTAAAAATCCGGGTGTTGACAAGTTGGTATCAGAGCCATCCTGACCATAGGAGACCCTAGTTTAAATGGACATTTGAATCAAAAACTTAGTTTCAAAACCAAAGGAAGTGAGTATTTACAAAAAAACTTATTCTCATTCTTATCACTTGGATTCTTTCATGAAAATTCATGTTCCTCAAAAATTCTTGCAAAATACATAAAATTTGACACACTTAATCCCTCTACTAACTTACTCATCCTATATTCTTATAAATGGACATGAAGTATAGCAAGTTTTATCAGTTGGGGAATGGAGGAGACCTCATCTTTGAGCGTGACTTGGACCAGCTTTCGGAACTTCTGGAGCGTCCGCACCCCGAGTTCTTCGGAGCTTAGCTCCATGATCAGGAAGGAGAGGATCTGCAGTGGCTAGTGGTTGCGAGTCTCCGAGGAAAGATTGAACCTCCCACTGCCAAGGGAATTCAGTTCACCTTAAGAGAAAACAACTGGCTCGATGGACTGGCCAGAGCAATACAGGAAGCTCTTGCCCGTCTATGTGGGCAGTGTATCAATTAGATCAAGGGTACCCGCTTTGAGTTTTACCCAAGGAGTGATGTTATGGAACAGCCATTGGAGGCCCCACACCATCCTGAACTGAAGATTCAAGTGGACCATCTCAGTTTCATGATGTACGATCGTAAGCAGGAGTTGGACAATGCTCGTGCCTACGCCAACCACAAGTACACCATCGCCAAGAAGAAGGATCAGACCCTCGCCATGCTAGTGAAGGATCGCAAGTCTCGTCGTCGTCAGCTCGACAAGAAGGAGCGCATCATTGCCCGTCTTCACCACCGTATCACGGATTTGGAGGAGACCATCCACGAGAGAGACATGCAGTTGGAGGAAAGCGAGAATGCCGGAGAAGACCTTCGTGGAGATCCCTACTCCTATCTCAGCGATGATGATGACTTTCTGGAGGATCAGGCCATGGACTTCTTCACCGATGAGGAGGATTTCACCTTCATCGATGACGATGATGATGATGAAGATGATGAGTACACTGACTCCGAGGAGTAGTAGCACCTGAGCACTAGCGTTAGTGAATTGTATTCGGTCCCCCTGTATCGTAGTTTCCAGAATGGTTCTTAAAACCATCTGTTTCCCTTTGTTGTGGTGTGTGTTTGTATCGTGTGCTATGAATGAATGAATGAAAAGCACGTTGCTAGAAAATCTAAGTCAAACTTTAAAAACTTTTCAACAACCTCTGAACCTTAGAAATTTCCCTCTTTTCTCATGATCTACCTCAATATTCAGATGCCTCGCGGAGGAAGCGGATCATCCCCGGACCCAATGTTGCAGATCTTGCAAATGTTGGTTTCTGACCGCGAAGCTGAAAGAGCCGAACATCAAGCCAACCTAGCCACCCTTCAACACATAGCTCAGATGGCCAACAACAATCAAGGCCAAGGAAATCAGGACAACCATGGATCTAAGCTCAAGAATTTCCAGAACACCAATCCACCTGTTTTCACTAAGTCAGAGGAACCCCTGGATGCAGATGATTGGCTACAAACAATGGAGAACAATCTGGAAGTTGCCAGAGTGGAAGCTAACAAGAAAGTTCTGTTTGCCACCCACTATCTAGCCAGAGATGCAAGGGCATGGTGGAACAGTGTTCGTGCAATGACCGGAGGAGAAATGATAAATTCAAGGTCAAGTTTAGCAGAACCCATGTGCCACCGGGTTTGATCAAGAGGATGAGAGATGCATTTAGAGAACTGAAGCAAGGAAGGATGACCGTAGTGGAATACCGTGACAAATTCTTGTCATTAGCTAGGTATGCCCCGGATGAGATCGACACTGAAGCCAAGAAGAAAGAGAGATTCCTGAATGGTCTGCACGATGAGATACAGACTGTGTTGGTCAATATCCCCTTTGCTGATATTGAAGCCCTAGTCGACTCCGCCATTCAGATGGAAGTAAAGATCAAACAAGCCAATGAGAACCGCAAGCGCCGCATGATGCATCAACCAGGAACCCACCAGACACCAAAGTATCGCCCCAACCCATCTCCAGGATTTGCCCCAAGAACCAACAGACCACCTATGAACCATCCGACCTATACCAACTGTGGAAACCCAAGGCCCGGAGGAAACCACAACAACCCCGGCAACTCTAGAAATTTCAACTGTGCACCACCCAAGTCCAACAATAACAATGCCGTCACCAACACCAACACTGCCCCAAGGACTGGAAGCAATGTTGTGCCTGTTGCAGCAAAGGACAAGTCACAAGTGACTTGTTATGAATGCGGAACCAAGGGTCACTACTCCAATGAGTTCCCCAAGAAGAATGCCGCAGCCCCCAATGCAAATGCCCCAGCTCAGCAGCAGCGTCGTGTTCAGCCCGGAAGAAGATTTGCCACAGGGAATTCGCTCAACCGCAACGGCCGTCTTTTTCTCATGCATGCTGAAGAAGCCCAGGAAGCGCCAGACGCCGTGTTGGGTATGTTTTCTGTTAACTCAGTACTTTCAAGAGTGTTGTTTGATTCTGGAGCATCACACTCATTTGTCACTGAAGAATTTGCATGTACTAGTAAGATTCAACCAACCAAATTGAAGCATGTTATGATTGTTCAAATCCCCTGTTCAACCACCAAAGCTAGGAAAATTTGCAAAGCCATCCCTATCCGAATCCATGGCATAGATTTTTATGCTAATCTAATAGTACTCGGAACTAAAGGTTTGGAAGTAGTACTAGGAATGGATTGGATGTACAAACATAAAGGATGAATTGACTGTGCCAAGAAAGCCATAACCATGACTAGTACAGCCGGAGTATCAGTCGAGCATGTATCTGAAAACTTACCTCGTCAATTCAAGTGCAACAAGAGTATAGCCCAACCTACCATTGACCAAGTTTGGATAGTCTGTGAATACCCCGATGTATTTCTAGATGTTTTGCCCGGTATGCCCCCAGATCGGGATATCGAGTTTATCATTGAACTAATCCCTGGAACCGGACCCATAACCCAGAGACCATATAGCATGAACCCGTCAGAACTAGCAGAACTGAAGAAGCAACTGGATGCCATGCTAGAAATTGGATTGATTCAACCCAGTGCGTCACCATGGAGATCACCTGTCTTGTTCGTGTACAAGAAATATGGAGGTAACCGTTTGTGTACAGATTATCGGAAGTTGAATGATGTCACTATCAAGAACAAGTACCCGTTGCCGAAGATTGAAGATTTGTTTGACCAGTTTACTGGTGACAAGGTGTTTTCTAAGATTGTTCTTAGAACTGGCTATCATCAACTCAAGATTCGCGCAGAGGATATTCCAAAGACTGCCTTTACCACCAGATATGGATTATACGAGTATACTGTCATGTCTTTTGGATTAACCAATGCCCCCGCTTATTTCATGAATCTCATGAATAAGATTTCTATGGACTTCCTGGATAAGTTTGTCGTTGTTTTCATCGATGACATCCTGATTTATTCCAAATCATAAGAAGAACATGAGCTACACCTAAGGACCATTCTTGGAACCCTTAGAGAGCATCAGTTGTATGCCAAGTTTAGAAAATGTGAATTCTGGTTACAGGAGGTAGGATTCCTCGGCCACATTGTATCAGTCGGAGGAATTGCCGTTGACCCTGCAAAGGTGAAAGATGTCGAAGACTGGCAATCCCCAACCACTCAAACCCAAGTTCGTGGATTTCTCGGATTAGCGGGATACTACCGCAAGTTCGTAGAAGGATTCTCGAGTATCGCCAGACCCATGACCCAATTGCTGAAGAAGGACAAGAAGTTTGAATGGACAAACAAATGTGAAGTGAGTTTTCAAGAACTCAAGAGAAGATTAATTTCAGCCCCAATCTTGATCATGCCGGATATCAAGAAGCCATTCGATGTGTATTGTGACGCATCCAAGATTGGTCTCGGATGTGTGCTAATGCAATAAGGAAAGGTTATATCTTATCTATCTCGATAACTGAAACAGCATGAATAGAACTACCCAACTCATGACCTCGAGCTCGCAGCCGTAGTTCTAGCCCTGAAGACATGGAGGCATTACCTGATGGGAAACCGTTGTGAGATTTATTTGGATCACAAGAGCCTGAAGTATATATTCACTCAGAAGGAGCTGAATATGAGACAGAGAAGATGGATTGAGCTAATCAAGAATTACGATCTGGACATTCACTATCACCCCGGTAAAGCCAATGTGGTAGAAGATGCCCTTAGCAGATTGCCGTGCCCCTTGAACTCCATGATTATAAAGGAGCAACCAAGTTTGCACAAAGAGATGGAAGATTTTAGAATGGAATTAGTGAGTGAAGGATTTTTGGCTAGCATAGAACTTCAACCCACTTTGATCAGCCAGATTAAAGAGGCGCAGAAAGGAAATGCTAGTATCGACAGAATCAAGCATCGTATCGGTATAGGCAAAGTACCCGGATTTATCGAAGACGAAGAAGGAGTTCTATGGTACAAAGGACGCCTTTGTGTACCAGCAGATTCAGAATTGAAAGAAGTTATTCTGAAGGAAGCTCATGATACTCTTTATTCTATCCACCCCGGAGGAACAAAGATGTATCAGGATTTAAAGGAACAATTCTGGTGGCATAAGATGATGAGAAAAATTGGAAGCTATATCGCCAAGTGTGATATATGTCAGAAATTCAAGGCGGGACATCAAAGACCCGCTGGATTGTTGCAACCTCTACAGATACTGGAATGGAAGTGGGATTCAGTAGGAATGGACTTTATCACCGGATTGCCTACTTCTAGTAGGGGAAATGACTCTATATGGGTCATAGTCGACAGATTGTCCAAAGTAGCCCATTTCTTACCAGTCAAGACCACATACCAGAGTTCGAAGCTAGCAGAGTTATACATCGCTAGAATCGTCAGTTTGCACGGAGTACCCAAGAACATTGTATTGGATCGAGGAACTCAGTTTACCTCGAGATTCTGGAAGAAAGTCCAAGAAGGTTTAAGAACCCGACTAGATTTCAGCACAGCGTATCACCCTCAGACCGATGGACAAACGGAGCGAGTAAATCAAATACTCGAAGATATGTTGAGAGCATGTGTGTTAGAGTATGGATCTAAATGGGAAGACTGCCTACCGTTCGCAGAATTTTCTTACAACAACAATTATCAAGCTAGTTTGCAAATGGCCCTATTTGAATTCATGTACAGAAGGAAGTGTCGCACCCCTTTGAATTGGTCGGAAGTAGGAGAGAGTCAGATTTTCAGACCCAGCATCCTACGAGAAGCAGAAGAGAAAGTTCACAAGATTCGTGAACACCTCAAGACCGTCCAGTCAAGACAGAAGAGTTACACCGACAAGAGACGTCGAGACCTCGCTTTCAATATTGGAGATTTCGTGTATCTTAAAGTGTCGCCATTGAAAGGAATGCAGCGTTTCCAGCTGAAGGGAAAGTTAGCCCCCAGATATATCAGACCCTTCAAGATTTTGAATCGTTGAGGAGAAGTATCATATCAATTGGAACTGCCAAAAGAAATGTCAGCCGTGCACAATGTGTTCCATATCTCGTTACTTCGTAAATGCCTCGAAGTTCCGGAGAAGACTAAAGTCTTCAAGAATATTGATCACCGGACCATAGAAATCAATGATGACCTGACCTATCCCGAAGTACCCATCCGTATTTTGGAAGAAGCTTTTAGAACTACCAGAACCCGAAGCATCAAGTTTCTCAAGATTTAGTGGAGCAACCACACTAAAGAAGAAGCTACCTGGGAGCGAGAAGAGCACATCAGGACGGAGTTCCCCGATCTCTTTAAATCCTAGGTAATATTTTTCGTCCTTTCTCAAATCTCGGGACGAGATTTTGTTTAAGGGGGGAAGGTTTGTAACATCCCAAAACTTTAATCCAAGTTAATCAAGATCCAAATCATCAAAATTAGGGTTAACAAAAACTTTTCCATCTCAAATATGAAAGCATCCATGTGTATGTGTATTAAATTAGGAATCCATTTGAATTGCCATGGTTCTGTGATTCATTGCTTGTAAAATGATTCTTAGGTGAAATAAACATCATCTAAATCATTACCAAACTTTTCCCAAAGAAAAACAACTCAAAATAAATAAATGAAGTGAATGGTCATTTTTGCCAAATTTACTATCATGCCTACTTTGGCTATTCCTAGCACTCAAATCTTAACAGAAACATTTGTGGATATTTGCACCCCTTGCTAGTACACATAATAAGGTACCAAGGCCCACTTTGTGATCTGCCAAAAACATTCAAATACTAAGTTTAAATGACAGTTTAAAATTGAATCTATTTCATATGGGAAGATCCCACTATTTCAAAAACCACTCAAACAAACTCAATTTTCAAAACCCAAGTAACCACAGAGTCTCAAGCTCATGCCTAGCACACCCACCAAAAATCTTTTCAAAATTCCAAAGGAAGTTTCTTGCGGCCATTTCATCAAACACTTGGCAGGCAGAATTTAAACCAAATCAATTTCACTATTTTGAATAGTGTCATGGCCAAACTTGTCTCCCATTTGCCCTTCATTTGATCACATTGTCCCCCTTGGATCAAACCAGGGCCTAACTACCCCATCCCCTACCTCCTAGCAGCATGGCCATGCCAAGCCGAGCCCACCTCGCCGGCCAACTTGGTCGCCACCGCAGCAGACCGCCTCCCCCTCTCTCGCCATGTCCAGGAGATAGCCAGCACCTCACCGCCGCCCACTGTCCCCTCCCCGAGCCAGGCCCAGCCGTGGACCACCGATAAAACCCCGTGCCCAGTGCCACCGCGCCATGCCGAGCACGCACCAGAGCGTCGCACCCGGCACGCGTGCACAGGCCGCCAATCGACCGCAGCCCGCGCCCACCGCGTCGCCATGACCCAGGGAGCATTCCAGACACCCCCATTCATCGTCCAACGCCTCACAGCCACTGCTCGCCGTCGAAGACGCCGCCTCTGCCGCTCAGAGCGCCAGCTCCGCCCGACCGCTTACCACCGCCCCTAAGCCCGCATTAACATCCTAGAGCACCGCCAGGAGACCACGCGTCGATCGCCACCCTCATCCATGCCGCTAGCAACCCGTAGCCATGTCACCACCGTTGCCTGCCCATCCCTCTCGGTCTCACCGTCGAGCCTATAAAAGGAGGGCACCCCCAGCCATTTGCAGCACACCACTTCACTCCCCTCACCTCACTGATCGTCCCACACCTCTAGCCGGAGCACGGGGTGCAGCAGCTCACCGGAATTGTACCGGAGCAGGCCGCCTCTAGAGGAGAAGGGCGCCGCTGATTGTGACCACCCCCGGAGTTGCCTCGACCGTCCTTGAGCTCGCCGTCGACCACCAGTTCATTTGCGCGCCTCGCCGTCGTCGCTGCAGCCCTGGTACACCCCCTATGCACCCCCACCGAGCCGCTAGGGTTAGAGATCGCCGGTGACAGGTTCGTCGTCGACGACGATCCACAACCATTGATTCCCACTCTAATCCAATGTCCCACACCGCCCTATACCGCTTCGCGTGTTATGAGCCACTTACTGGTGGATCCCCCTGTCAGCTGAGCCCCGCGCTGCGTAGTGACACTGGGCCAGCCCATTAACGTCTCCCGCGCGACCCAGCAGTTTAAATTTAGATTTTCCATTTAATTTCAAATACAGTTTTGTACATAGATTCAAAAATCAAACCATCTCGATTCAATGAACCAAAATGCATGAAACCAAATTTGTTAGAAAGGTATTGAAATGCTTAATCCAAGCCTGTTGGATTCAAACCCTTTGGAGTTATAGATCAACCTTGGTAAAAATAACAAGGCAGAAGCTTTTCTGCGTTCAAACATTTTTCAAATTCAACCATAAGAGCTTTTGAGTTGATTCCAACTCTCAAAAATCATATTTAACCATACCTTTGAGAATATATGAAAACATATGGGTTTACTTACAGAAATAATGTTCAAGTAATAAAAGAATGCCACATAGGCATTTCTAGTCACTTTATTGATTTAAAATAAAAAAAGATAAACCTTATTAAATTGTGACACCACTTTAAATAACATTCCCGTGTACTGAAATATGTGGTGATGACATGTGTCAACATGATCCCATGTTTGACATGGAGAATATTAAATCTTAAGTAGTTTTTCAATGAGTAGAAATTAATTTTCTCAAATTAAAATAGATGAGACAAATGCTTTAATCTTGTAATGTTAAGTGGTGACGCTAGATCATCTATAGTGCACCTTAGTGTGATGATTGAAAATAGTTAAGTATTGTTTGGTGATTGTGTACCTTGTATTTATTTATAGACGCTAGTACAGACCAAGGATACGAGGAGGAAGGAGGATACTACGAGGAAGAAGCTGAGGAGAACTTCAACCACTGCTCTGCACAAGGCAAGCTAACACTTGCAAGATACCCTACTTAAGCAAGCTTATACTTGCAATTATGCAAGCTACTCCTTGCTTGTTACTATGCCAACTATATGCCTTAAGCATATGTGATCATACCCACTTGATAACCCCATCCTAGTTTTACTTGCAAGTTTAATACTTTGTTTTGTTTATCAAAGCTTTCTCTTAAAGTTTACATACTGAATTGTAGATTCTAGAAAGATAACTAAAGGTAGCATAAAGAGCATAAAACTTGGCCTGGGTTAGATAATCTTGATGTCATCCTAAGGCATGAGAATTGAACTTATCAAATCCCCACTTAATTACCACCCCTCATTAGTAGTTACCACCCCTTGTAGATGCTAGTGCTAAGCATAAAACTTGATCAACTTTCGATGGGAATACTTGGTGAAAATGGTTATGAAAACCTTAGGATGATGAGTCATTCTACTAAAATGTTTTGACACGTGTTTCCGAACATCAGATGATTTTGATGATGAAAATGTTGAGGCATGAGCCTTAACCCTTTATAAAATTGATGGTTGTTTGGATGCGATACCATTCCAATTTTACCGTACAACCATAATACTCGAAATTTGGGTAGGGCTTGACTGGAAATTTATATACCTTAGTATGGGTTCCCTCACGGCCAAGGTCTGAGCTGAGGCTACCTTGTGAAGATTGTCCACCTGTGCAGTACCCAAGATGACAGTTGGTCATGGTTGGAGGCCAAACTCACAGGAGAGGTGCCTATACTAGGGCGTGTAATTGAAAGGTTAGGATTGATTATCCGCATACTGAGTATGGTGAATTCAGGATTTGTTCTTAACGGATGTATCGAATGTTGTGGTGAAAGTGTACAATCTCTGCAGAGTGTCAAACTATTCGAATAGCCGCATCCGCGGTTATGGACAGTTGGAGTGGCCATACTGTTCCCCCGTCAGATGTTTTCAAAATGACTTATTAAATGAATTGTGACTTTGACTGGACCACAACAGAGTTGTGACATGAAATTCAAGTTCCCACTTAGGTGTTATAAAACTTTCCACTAGTTTTATTTGCTTTTGAACTTAGTAGAGGTAAATCTGGCTTTTTGAAAAACAACCCTAGAGCTTAGTATCCTACTACAAAACCCCCCTTAACTTATTAGTATTAGTTTGTGAGTACTTAAAGAGTACTCATGGCTTTGTCCCTGGCTATTCCCGTGGCCATACTATGAAGAGGAGTACCAAGATGAAGGACCACAGGAAGGTTACGACAACTAGGATCATCTCCCATCGTCAGCATTGCCTGTGACCCTGAAGATGGAGCTTCGCCTACGCTATCATTACTATTACGTTATTCCGCTGTTTGAATTGTATTAAGAACTGGATCATGAGATCCTTATTTGTGTAAGACCTTATGTATGGAATGTAGTGGATGATGTACTATGATATCCAAATCTGTTATGTCTCGCAAAAATGGTAATCCTGGGATTGCGGTGTATGGCATAACAGGCATCTGGGATTAAAAATCCGGGTGTTGACACGCCCTCACCGCATGCAAGCAGGATGGCCACCACCCCAGACACGCGCGTTCATCGCCGTGCGACCCGTATCACCTGTGTGCCATTAAAACTTCCGTCGGACCCGCCTAGAGCGTACACTTGTTCCTACCATCTCGCACCGCCCCACGCCGTGTAACCATGTCGTTGAGCTTCGCCAGGAAACACATCACCGTCCCCTACCTTTGCCCATGACTGTAGCTCGCTATAACGACGACACCGACGAGCTCCGCCCGCGCCCTTCGGTCCCCTTCTGGCACTATAAATAGAGGCCACCCCCGCTCGATTTATTCACACCATCATAATCCCCTCTCTCTCAGAAGCACTCCACCTCACCCCCGGAGCAAGGCGAGTAGCACATCGCCAGAATTTGGTCGGAGTCTGCGGCGGAGAAGGAAGAAAGGAGCCAAAAATTGGAGCCGCCCCTAGGAGAAGCCACCGGTACCAGGAGGTTCGCCGTCGTCGACTTCGTCATTCGCCCCTATCGCCGACCCTCGCCTGAGCCCCGGTGAGCCCCCTGTAGACCCCCACTAGCCGCGCTAGGGTTCTGTCTCACCGGCTTTGCCCGACATGGACGATGAACCACAGCCCTTGGATTAGAGTTTGATCGTGATGTCCACATCATCCCATACCGCTTCGCACCCCCTGTATCGCTGACTGCTGCGGTCATTCACTTAAACCCATCCGCGCGTGCGCTGTGCACCGTGGGCTGGCCCAGTTAGCATCCCGCGCAACCCAGTTAGTTTGAATTTGTATTTTCCAATTTAGTTCAAAACCAGTTATGTACCTAGATTCAAAAATCATCCCAGCTCGATTCACTAAACCAAACTGCATGAAACCAATTTTGTTAGAAAGGTACTGGAATTCTTAATCCAAGCCCATTGGATTCAAACCAATTGGATTTGTAGATCACCCATGGTAAAAATAACAAGGCAGAAGTTTTTTCTGCATTCAAACATTTTTCAAAATTCAACCAGGAGCTTTTGAGTTCATTCCAACTCTCAAAAATCACATTTAACAAGACCTTTCAGAATATATAAAAATATATAGGTTTACTTGAAGAAATAATGATCAAGTAATAAAAGAATGCCTCATAGGCCATTCTAGTCACTTTAATTAATTAAAATAAAAAGATTAAACCTTATTAAATTGTGACACCACTTTAAATCACATTCCCATGTACTGAAATATGTGGTGATGACATGTGTCAACATGATCCCATGTTTTAGTTGGAGAATATTCAATCTTAAATAGTTTTCACTTCTGTAGACAGCCTTAAATAGTTTTTGGACTGGTTTGGCAGCATTGATATGCCTGATGATGTGGATTGGCTTATTATGGGAGATTTTAACTTCTGTAGACAGCCTTCAGATAGAAATAAATTGGGTGGAGATGTAAATGGTATGCTTCTCTTCAATGAAGCCATTAATAATTTGGGTCTCATTGAATTACCACTTAAGGGTAGAAAGTTCACTTGGAGTAACATGCAGAAGGATCCACTCTTGGAAAGATTGGATTGGTTTTTTACTTCTGCTACCTGGACTCAGAGTTTTCCCTCAACTTTTGTTGCTCCTCTTTCAAAGCCCACTTCTGATCACACTCCCTGTGTCATTTCCATTGGTACAATGATTCCCAAAGCTCAGGTGTTCAGATTTGAAAATCATTGGTTACATCATAAGGAGTTTAAAGCTATTGTTCAAAATGCTTGGAACATTCCTGTGGGTTTTATGGATTCTGCAAAAAAAATCAATGCTAAATTCAAAAATGTGAGAAGAGGGCTGAAGCTTTGGGCCAAACAGCTCCCTTGCCTAAAGGCACAAATCTGTAATGTCAATGCCACCATTGACTTGCTTGATATCATGGAGGAAATGAGAACTCTTACTGTTCAAGAATGGAATCTTAGGGATATCCTGAAAAATCTTATTATTTCTCTTTTACAAGACTAGAATACTTATTGGAAATAGAGAGGAAAAATCAAATGGGTTAAGCTGGGGGATGAGAACACCAAGTTCTTTCACTCCAGAGCTACCATAAGTTTTAGGCACAATTACATTTCCATGCTCAAGGATGATTCTGATCTTGAGGTCTATGATCATGATGGCAAAGCAAATCTTCTATGGAATGCCTTTAAAAATAGAATGGGCTCTTCTGATAAGCCTGAAATGCATTTCAATCTTAATGACTTGGCTGGTGATTGCTTAAGCCAGGAAGAAAGGGATGCTTTGGAAAAGACTTTCTCGGATGAGGAGATTGAGGAAGTCATCACAAATTTGCCTAATGATAAGTCCCCAGGCCCTGATGGCTTTAATAATGAATTCATGAAGCTTTGCTGGCCTATTATTAAGGATGATGTGAAGAGTCTTCTTGTGGAATTCTATGAAGGGAATGCCTCTTTGGAAAGCATCAATTCTTCCTTTATCACCCTAATTCCAAAAATTGCTGCTCCTTTGACCCCTGCTGATTTTAGGCCTATTTCTTTGCTAAATAGTGTCCTTAAGATTATCACCAAGATTCTGGCCAACAGACTGCAAAAAGTCATTCTTAAACTTGTTCATAAGAATCAATATGGTTTCCTCAAGCAAAGATCTATCCAAGACTGTTTAGGTTGGGCATTTGAATTTCTTGATCAATGCCACAAGTCAAAAGAGGAAATTTTAATTCTTAAGTTGGATTTTGAGAAGGCTTTTGACAGAATTGAGCATTCTACTATCATCAAATCCTTAAAGCCAAAGGTTTTGGAGCTAAATGGATTTCTTGGATTCAGATGATCTTTGGATCTGCTTCTTCTTCTGTGCTTTTAAATGGTGTGCCTGGGAAATTTTTTTACTGTAGAAGGGGTGTCAGACAAGGAGATCCTTTGTCTCCTTTATTGTTTGTTCTGGCTACTGATCTTCTTCAAAGTATCCTCAATAAAGCAATGAACCTGGGTCTTCTTTCTTTGCCCACTGAGAATGTTTTCTGTCCTGACTTCCCTGTGATTCAGTATGCAGATGACACTTTAATAATCCTTAAGGCTGATTCTGAGCAACTCCTATGTCTTAAGGCAATTTTACATACTTTTGCTCTCTCCTCTGGACTCAAAGTCAATTATTCCAAGTCCAGCATGATGCCTATTAACATGGACTCTGAGAGGCTTGGGCATTTTGCTAATACCCTTTCTTGCCTCACTGGTTCCTTGCCTTTTACATACCTTGGTTTGCCCTTGAGCTTGAATAAACCTGCTGTGGAACATTTCCTGCCTATTGTTCAGAGAATTGAAAGAAGGTTGTGTGGAATTGCTGACTTTCTTAATTATGGGGGGAAATTGCAGTTAGTCAAATCTGTGTTATCTTCCCTTCCCATATATTACATGAGCTGTTTTGAGCTTCCTGTCACTATCAAGGAGCAGTTGGTTAAATATATGAGGCAATGCTTGTGGAGAAAGAAAACTACTGATGTTCAAGCTAGAGGTACTGCTCTTGTAGCATGGGAGAAAGTTTGTAAACCCAAGAATCAGGGAGGTTTGGGTGTTCTTGATCTTAATGTTCAAAATTCTGCTCTTCTTTTGAAGAATTTGGATAAATTTTATAATCATAAGGATATTCCTTGGGTTCATCTGGTTTGGAACACTTACTATTGTAATGATAAGCTCCCTGGAAGAAGTCTTGAGGGATCCTTTTGGTGGAAAGCTCACCTCAAACTGATTGACATTTTTAAAGGACTTGCAAAGTGCTTGGTTGGAAATGGGAAAACCACACTTTTCTGGTCTGATATGTGGAATGATAGCTGCCTCCAACATAAGCTTCCTCACCTCCTCTCTTATGCAAAAAAAAACTCACATCTCTGTCAGTGAGTTCCTGCATACCCCAAATACTCAGGACCTTTTTTACCTTCCTTTGTCATAGCAAGCTTATCAGGAATATCAAAGTCTTGAACAAATTCTCAATTCTGGCAGGGAAGGGGATTCTGATTGTTGGTCTTACATTTGGGGCAGTAATTATTCGGTGAAGAAGGCTTACTGCTCCTTAGCTGGTTACCAGCCGGTTCGGCCACATTTCTCTTGGTTATGGAAATCTTCTTGTCATCAAAAACACAAATTCTTCTTCTGGCTCTTACTGCTTGATAGACTCAACACTAGAAACCTTCTGAAAAGGAAATGTTTCTCGCTGGCATCTTATGACTGTGTCTTCCAGGGCTGCAATAGTGAAGAAACCAGCCTACATTTGTTTTGGGAATGTTCTTTTGCAAGAGCCTGCTGGGCTGAAATTTCTCAGGTCAATTTGGCTGATCCAACTATCTTTGAAGTGTTAGTCAATATTAAAAAAGACCTCAATGTCCCTTTTGCAATGGAAATTCTGCTACTTGGAACTTGGGGCATTTGGATTTGCAGGAATAATGAAATTTTCAATAATCAGCATGCATCGATTGAGACCTAGAAGGTTATTGTAGCCCAGGAATTAAGATGGGTCCTTTTTAGAATTAAGAAGAAGTATTATCAGAGCCTTAAGGTTTGGATTGAAACTAATTTAGACAGGAGATAGCTGATTAGAATTTATCCCTCTTCTTTGAGGTGGTATGAGTCTTGTAAATATTCTTTTGTAACTCTCTACAATATATAAAAATTGCAGTGGGGTCTTTTTGCCCTACTGTTTTACCCTCAAAAAAATAGTTTTCAATGAGTAGAAATTAATTTTCCAAAATAAAATAAATAAGACAAGTGCTTTGATGATCGTAATGCTTGTGATGATACTAGATCATCTAGTGAAAACCTTGGTGTGATAAATAGAAATAGTTAAGTATTGTTTGGTGATTGTGTACCTCGTATTTATTTATAGACGCTAGTACCGACCAAGGATATGAGGAAGAAGGAGAATACTATGAGGAAGAAGCCGAGGAGAACTTCAACCATTGCTCTACACAAGGCAATCTTATACTAATATCCTAGCAAGCTACCAACTAATCAAGTTTCACTATGCAAGCCTATACTTGCAACATTGCAAGCCTAATACTACCAGTTGACCTGGCAAGCTAAAACTTGCATGTTACTATGCAAACTAGATGCCTTAAGCATATGTGATTATACCCATTTGATGATACTAAATCCTAATTTTACTTGCAAGCTTAGTTATTTTATTACTTTATCAAAGCTTTTATTCTAGTTTACTTAGTAAATTGTAGATATTAGAAAGATATATGAAGATAGCATAAAGAGAATAAAAGTTGGCCTAAGTTAGATAATCTTGATGTCATTGTGAGGCATGAGATTGAACTTAGATAAGATACACTTATTTACGACCCCTCATTAGTGTTATCCCCCACTTGTAGATGCTAGTGCTAAGCATAAAACTTGATCACTTTAGATGGGAATACTTGGTGAAAATGGTTATAAAAACCTTAGAATGATGAGTTATTCTACTGAAATGTTTTGACATGTGTTCTTGAACACCAGATTATTTTGATAATGAAAATGTTAAGGCATGAGCCTTAGCCCTTTATAAAACTGATGGTTGTCTGGATGCGATACCATTCCAATTTTACCGTACAACCACAATACTCGAAAATTGGGTAGGGCTTGATTGGAAATTTATATACCTTAGTATGGGTTCCCTTGCGGCCAAGGTTTGAGATGAGGCTACCTTGTGAAGATTGTCCACCTGTGCAATTCCCAAGATCATAGTTGGTCATGGTTGGGAGGCCAAACTCACAAGAGATATGCCTATACTAGGACGTGTAATTGAAATGTTAGGATTGATTATCCGCATACTGAGTATGGTGAATTCAAGATTTGTTCCTGACGGATGTATCGAATATTGTGGTGAAAGTGTACCACCTCTACAGAGTGTCAAACTATTCGAATAGCCGTGTCCGCAGTTATGGACAGTTGGAGTGGCCATACTATTCTGTCGTCAGATGTTTTCAAAATGAATTATGAAATGATTTATGACTTTGACTTGACCACAACAGAGTTGTGATATGAAATTCAAGTTCCCACTTAGTTGTTATATAATTTTCAACTAGCTTTCTTTGCTTCTGAACTTAGTAGAGGTAAATCTGGCTTTTTGGCAAAACAACCTAGAGCTTAGTACTTCTTATTCCAAAACCACTTCACTTGTTAGTATTAGTTTGCGAGTACTTAAAGAGTACTCATGGCTTTGTCCCTGGCTATTCCCGTGGCCAGACTATGAAGAAGACTATCAGGAGGACGGGCCGCAGGAAGGTTACGACAACTAGGATCATCTCCCATCGTTAGCATTGCATGTGACCATGAAGATGGAGCTTCACCCACGCTATCGTTATTATTACGTTATTTCCGCTGCTTGAATTGTATTAAGACTGGATCATGTGATCCTTTATTTGTTGTAAGACCTTATGTATGGTTTGTAATGGATGATGTACTATGATATCCAATCTGTCATGTCTCGCAAAAATGGTAATCCTGGGATTGCGATGTATGACATAACAGGCATCTGGGATTAAAAATCTGGGTGTTGACAATTGTGATGGTGCATGTCACCTCAAAAGTTATTCTTTTTATCACTTACCTACTCAAGGACGAGCAAGAGTTAAGCTTGGGGATGCTTGATACGTCGTAAATGTATCTATAATTTTTGATGCACCCCCCAGGCGCGGCTAGGCCCAGCGCGCGCGGCCAGGTGGTGTGCCCCCTTGGTGGCTCCCCTCTGTCTCGTATTCTGGCTCTGTGTTCCCCACGGTAAAATATTGACTTTGGCTTTTGTCCCGTCCAATTCCGAGAATATTGATTTTCTGCCTTTTCTAGAACCGAAAATAGAAGAAAACAGGCAACTAGCACTGTGGCATCTTGTTAATAGGTTAGTCTAGAAAAACATATAAAAACACCTCAAAGTGTAGACAAAGCAAAGCAAAGTAGATACTAAACAAGCATGGAACATCAAAAATTATAGATACGTTTTCGACGTATCACCCTCTCGCTTATATAAACCCCCCGAGGCAGAAACCCTAAGTACCCGATCAGAAATCCACAAAAAATTCCATAACCGACGCCACCATCGTCCCTAGATCGGGAGGGATCTAAAGCTCTTCCCGGCACCCTGCCGGAGAGGGGAGATCACCCTAGAGGCCTTCTTCATCACCATGCCAGCCTCTGGAGTGATGCGTGAGTAGTTCATCCTTGGACTATGGGTCCATAGCAGTAGCTAGACGGTTATTTCTTCTCCTTTGTGCTATCATGTTTAGATCTTGTGAGTTGCATATCATGATCAAGATCATCTGTTTATAATCCTACATGTTGTGTCTGTTGGGATCCGATGGATATTGAGTACTACGTCAAGATTGATTATTGATTCTATCATGTCTATGTTATTTGTGATCTTGCATGCTCTCCGTTGCTAGTGGTTACTCTGGCCAAGTAGTTGCTTGTGACTCCAAGAGGGAGTATTTATGCTCGATAATAGGTTCATATCTCTACTAATATGGGGGAGTGACAGGAACCTCTAAGATTGTAGATGTTCTTTTGCTATTAGGGAGAAAACAACAATCCTTTGTCCAAGGACAATTGTATTGTTTACTTTACACATTTTGCTTAATGCAATTATCCGTTGCTTGCATAATAGGTTCGGATGATAACCTGAAGGTGGATTATTAGTCATAGATGCAGTTGGATTATGATCTATGTATTATGTTGTAATGCCCAAACGAATCTCATAGATATCATCATGACATATACATGCATTATTATGCATTTTCAATCTGTCAATTGTCCAACTGTAATTTATTCACCCAACATGATATTTATCTTATGGAGAGACACCTCTAGTAAACTGTGGACCCCGGTCCATTCCTTCCCACTGATATTCAATCTACTACCTATTATTTACTTTCTGTAATTACTACAAGCAATTACTTTTTTTCATACTATACATTTAATCTTTTGTTTTTAGCAAACGGTGAGCTTGACAACCTCACTGTAAGTTGGGGCAAAGTATTGTGGTTGTGTTATGCAGGTTCCACGTTGCTAGCAACACCTTGAGAGCTGTTTCCTTTCTCCTACTGGTTCGATTACATTGGTTTCCTAACTGAAGGAGAACTTACTGATATGCTCATCATACATTCCTCTTGGGGTTTCCCAACGGGATCTATAATAACTTAGCACATCACGGGCCAAAGGACCTCTATTCTTGTCACCACCGATGCCCCTACACCAGAGACGAAGAACTCAAACACCCTACAAGACCGCTCATCCGATCTGAGGTTCCCCCATCCTCTGGCCGCCACAGCAGCCGGCGTAGGGCGGAGGAACTAGTAGAGGTGGCTCCGGCTACCGAGGGTTTACCTAGATCACCTATGTATCTCCGCGTGCGCCAACTCCTGGAGTAAAACCGGTTCCACTTACGGCGTTTCTCCAATTCCATATCCGTTGCACATTCTAACATTTTGATGAGATGCAACTAATGTGCAACGTGCAACATGGCTCTCTTTTTTAGACTATTGATTTAGTAATTTATTTTGGTTTTAAAAACATTATTTGGTGGGTTGCACTTTAACAAACATTAGTGGCATATTTCCCAAATGCTCAACTTATTTTATTATTCGTAAATGATTTTTTTAGCATTAGGTATGCCTATATTTTTTTCTTGTATTTTATTACTCCTTTTGATTTTGACAGACTCAAATTGTGTGTTTTATTTATTTTTATATTATTACAAATGGGAGCTGGGTTGGTACATCACTTTCAACACCAAACATCAGAGAAATCCTGATCGTGAAATCGCCCACTAAAACTCGGAGAATCATCATGGACTAATTGCGTGGAAGTATACTAATAAAACAACACTTAAGGATGTATATTATGTACCATCGGTCTAGGAAGATCCACAATAATGTGAATTCAAGAAAAAACATGGAAAGCAAATAAATGAACCAAACATTGACATTTAAAATCTTAAAAAGCAAACACGATTAAACACCAATCACTAGAATTTAACATCCTCTTTGTTAACATTTGTTCGGTTAGTGTTCTTCGAGTATATCCATTTTTAGAGAATATAAGACAATTTACAAGTAGATGCTAGACAAGACATTGTATTTCTCGTGCAGACCACAAAAGTTGAAAATAAAATAATACAATTTCAACACATGAATACATGCTCATGACACCATAAAATGGCGTGGATATCACATGTCGCCCAAATCAAAATTTTCATTTATTATTCTTTCCTTTGTGTTGTTTACTATTTTTTTGGTACCAGAGTTTGAGAAATTTCAATTCTTATTATCGTCCCTTTTTTAAGGGAATGCAGTAGGGGAAGCCGCTACATTGATTTTTATTTTTTCCAATAATAGTAACTCGAATTTGCATCCATAAGGATTTGAACCTGGATGGTTGGTTGTTGATAACCATAAGTATATGGATCGCTAAAAGCTTCGATGAAAGTATTACCCAAGTTTATAGTTCAACATAAGGGAATTAGAAGAATACCAATAATACATTCGTAATTGGTACATCACTCTCAACCACACCTCTATATTAATATTCTCAAGAAACAAGTGGTGATTGTGGCATTTGAAATAAAAGAGTAAAACAAAACAGTAAACAGTAGTAACAGATTCCTAGTTTTCACCGGAAGTACTGAACTTATAACTTCCAGTGGCTAAAAGCGTATGCATGATGTGATAGCGGGGTGTTGCATGAATAAGACTGATCATATAATAAAAATACAAATAACATGGTGTTCATATCTAATTCCGTTGTGTGTAGGTGTGTGTTCCAAATATAATTATACGGACTAACCAAGAGAATTTGCATGACATCTATTGTCCTATATGTCCATTTCACTGGTGCCAACTTAGAACTACAGGTAATTAAGGTCTATCCTTTCGAATAGCCTGAAACAATGCATTAACATTGCATGAACACACATAATCATCAGACTATCACATTCCCCTTTGTTTTTTCCAACTGTCACTTTAGGTTTTGCAGGATCAACATAACAACAAGTATTGCACTTTGTAGATAAACAACAAACTCATATATATGATGGGGCAATAAAAGTCCAGTACTGAAATCATGTCACTTGGACCCTGGTAACAAGCACTAAGCATAGCAAAAGTGCATCAACACTCATACAAGAACATCCTAAAGATAAACCCCTTAAATCTCGACATATATGCATGATTACATGATCAATCTCATTCAATCCCATCAACCTCATATGCCTACAGAGGATTACTCGCTCATGAAAAGGGAGAAGGAGCACATGGTCGATGGATATGATGTTGGTGAAGACGGTGTCAAAATCCCCCTGTTCGATGTGGAGACCGGGATCAATGTGACCTTGAAAATGAAGATCATGATGGCAGCGCCACTCTGTATTGTGAAATGCTCTGTGCTTCTGGATAGATATTGACATGGTTATACCCTACGGGTACACGATATTAGTATACTTGGTCTAGTCTAAGGAAGGCCCACAAGAACATACGCGACCAGCGGAGACTTTCGAGTGTCCCAAGCCCATGAGACCTTCGGATCCTTGGAGAACAAGACTAGAGTAGATAGAATTTCAAAGGGGCAAACCCTAAACTATAACCGACTCGACCTATGCCCGGGACCTGCCTATCTATATAAAGGCTAGGAGGGCACGACGAGGAGGGCACAACGAGGAGGGCACCTCAACTCACCGCATACACACCTCACGCCAGATTGCATCTACGCACCCCCTGTAATCTTCGGTTCCGCCGTAATAAAGAGCAGACAAGAAGGAGTAGGGTTTTCCCTCCGGGGGGCCTGAACCTGGGTAATCTTCGTGTCCCCGCGTTGCTTATCTGTTAACCGTTCCGTGATCTCCAGCATCCCCATCTTCTCCAAAACCCAAGTCCATAACAATGGGCATTGACGAGATCGAACATCGTCAATTGGCGCCGTCTGTGGGAATTGGGGGTGTTGATTGTGCGATCGTGATGGTCCCAACCAAAGCGATCTACAACTCCACGTCGACAGATAACCACCTCCTCTTCGGCGTTTTCAACTTCACCGTCCACTCGCTAGCCACCATGAGGGATTTCGAGCCCGTAGGCGACGAACTCAAAATTCTGTCTGGGAGCTTATGCTTCCAGGTGGGGCAGACCGGCACTCTCCGCCTCCCAGAGCGGGTGACGCCACCATCCATCAGGACCGCTTCGTGCGCCTCACACCCTAGAGTGTTACGCACAACGACTCTGATAGACGAGTCATACGACAACAGCAGCTGCAAGTCAGATCTGTGTGATTCTCCATCAGATGAAGGAACCTACGGTTCCTGATCCGAAAGCTGCGGCAGCAGCGATCCAATCCACGAGCGCTATCGGTGCGTCATGGTCATCCAAAGCGAGGTGGAACAACCACCAGGTTCGGGTGCCCACGTACTGCCACCCAATCTACCGCCCAACCCACAGGATGGTAACGGAGGAAACAGAGGGAAACCGCCCCTCCAGCCAAACGAAGGCGGCGCTAACGCCTACCAGAAGATCAACCTCAACGAGGACAAATGGCGCCAGGCATGCGAAGCCGTGGCGGGCAATAGGATCCTACATGTGAATGCTTCACGGGATCTGCTGATGGCATACCACCTGTTCCTCATCGGCGAGCATAACCGGCAGGTAAAGATGCAGGAGGACCTCGACAAACGCAAGCAGGCGGCCTCGGAGTCCAACGCGCGGCGAGCTGCGCTCTCCGTCGTTGGTGGCTCCAGCTCGCACGGCAACCATGCCAACAAGCATCACTCTTGCACAGAGCACATGGACCCTGCCGCACGTTGCGAGGTCACCGGAACCCTCAACACGTCCTTCATGGCGATGGACGCCAATGGCATTGTTACGCCGAAAACACCACAGGCTGCGATCATGGCAGCCACCACTTATCTCGCATCCCATCTGCCTCTGGCGAATGACCCGAATAAGGCCATGCACAAGTCCGCATTCGCCGAACTTGGGCTCATCGGAGCTGCGCCCCATGATGAGGCTCCCGCGGAGCCAAAAAAGAAAGCTGCAGTCAGATTCAACCGCAGTCCCACACCCTCATCCGATGAGGACGAGCACGATCTGCCTTGACGTCACAAAAGCCCAAGGCGTCGCAGCAGTGACTACGACGCTCGAAACGACCTCGCCCAGCGCAAGGTCGACAAGGCGCGCGCCAAGCGCGCGTGCTCAACCAAATCAGAGGAAGAAGACGAAAGAGAGCTATGTGGATCCAGATGCTTCAGCAGATCCGTTCGGCGAACACGTATGCCGAAAAATTTCAAGCTCCCTTCGGAGACTCCGAAATTCGACGGGACATAGGACTGGAAAGCCTGGCTCAGCGACCACCTGTCATCCATCAAGCTGCACGGTGGTAACAGGAACATCGCCCTGTAATGCCTTCAGCTGCAGCTGACAGGCGCAGCTTGAATCTGGCTCAGCAGCCTATCCTCGGGCTCCATCCGAAGTTGGGAGGAGCTGGCATACAGTTTCATCCGAAACTTCAAAGGCACCAGCAAGAGGCCAGCCTCGATCGAACAACTACGAGCCTACACCCAACAAACGGGCGAATCCATTCGCTCGTACATACTACGATGGTCCAACATCAAGAACTCCGCTACACACATCTCTGAGGAGAGGACGATCGACGCCTTCAAGGATGGTGTCAAACGCCCGGACTTCAAGGAGGAACTTGGGCACATCAAACCCAAGACGCTCGACCACCTCATGGACATCGCCAATAGGTGGGCAGATGGCGAGGACTCCCTCCATCGAACACATTCGGATGACGAGGATGACTACAGCCACAGGCACGAATGTCGTAGCAAGCAAAGGTCGCGTGTCTACGACGGCCGTGACGGACCCGACATGGTTGTGGCTGGCTACACCGACCGTCGCAACGACAACAACCGCAGAAGCGGAGGATACCGTGGAGGCAACTTCCGCGACGGAGGGCTCCCCACACAAACGTGGCAACGTCACAACCACGACGACAAGCCATCGGCATACGACAAATTGTCGGGCCCTTGCACCATTCACTTCTACATCGAAAAGCAGGATGGCGAAAAGAAGGCCAGCCACATGCTGAAGGATTGCCACGAGGTCCAGAAACTCAGCGAGGGACTCACCCAGATGCGACGCCAGATCGTGAACCCTGGGTTTGGGCCCGCACCTCCACCAGGTGACATCGCCCACGGAGCTCCTCCACCACCACCCGTAGGACCGTCGAATCCAGCAATCGCAGCTGCACAAAACAATGGTGCAGGAGGATACCCACAACCAAAGGGAGCCCTGATGATCCAGAAGGGACGCCCAACAAACAGGGTGCAAAATAAGATCACCCGCCAAGTTAGCCTGGCAGTAACCGCTCTGCCTGCCATCCCTGAGTACCTCAGTGGCTCGGAGTCTTGCATCACATTCGACCGTTTGGATCACCCCCGCCAGATCCATCGCCCAGGTCATGCTGTCCTGGTGCTCGAGGCGCAGATCGGAGGGTTCGACATGAGCCGCGTCTTCATGGACGGCGGCAGCGGCATCAACCTGATGTTCGCAAGCACCTTAGCAGCAATGCGGATCCCGCTGTGCAGCCTGGAACAATCCGACACGACATTCCACGGCATAGTCCCAGGGAAGGGCATATATCCCTTGGGTAAGATATGGCTCGACGTCATCTTCGGCAAGCCCGAAAACTTCAGGTGCGAGCGGCTAGAGTTCAAAGTGGTAGACTGGCCAACACAGTACCACGCCATACTCGGGCGTGTGGCATTCGCAAGATTCATGGCATTATCGCACTACGCGTACCTGCTACTCAAGATGCCTAGACCCAGGGGCGTCATCACCGTCCAAGGCAGCTTCAGCCGCTCTGACCACTGTGATAGAGACTTCAACAGAATCTCCCAGTCGTTCGGCATACAGGAGGAGCTCACGAGGCTCCGAGAGGTGACACACAACGGGGCACTCCCAGTCTCCAGGCAAAACGCACCTGACATGTTGTTCGACTCCATAGTAAACACGAAAAAGGTGCAGGTCCACCCAGCGGATTCCTCCAAGACGGCGCTGATCGCCAACGACCTCAGCCCCGCATAGGAAAGTGCGCTCATCGAATTTCTCCGTGAGCACTGGGAAATCGTCGCCTGGTGTCCTGCGGACATGCCAGGAGTTTCCAGGGAATTCACCGAGCATGCACTCAACGTGTTCTCGGACGCAAAGCCTGTCAAGCAGTCAATCCGACGATTGTCCAAACCAAGAGCTGAAGCAATTGGAATCAAAGTCAACAGACTGGTCGATGCTGACTTCATCCAAGAAATAAAGGAGAGCGAGTGGCTAGCCAACACTGTGATGGTCCCCAAAAAGGACACGGACATCCTACGGATGTGCGTGGACTTCATGTCGCTCAACAAGCAATGTCCCAAGGATCACTTCCCTCTACCGCGGATCGATCAGATCATCGATTCGACTGCAGGATGCAAGAAGCTCTCCTTCCTCGACACCTACTCAGGCTACAACCAGATTCGGTTGAAGGTCGAAGATCAGGAAAAAACAGCATTCATCACGCTGTTCGGAGTGTTCTGCTACAACACCATGCCCTTTGGGCTGAATAATGCAGGTGCCACGTACTAGCGGTGCATGCAGGCATGTCTGAAAAACCAGATCGGTCGAAACATACAAGTCTATGTCGACGACATAGTCACCAAGACCAGGGAGGCTAAGACACTGATCGACATCTCCGCGAGACATTCGATAAGCTTGATCACTACAAGATCGAGTTGAATCCAGAAAAGTGCGCCTTCGGCGTTCCATCTGGACAATTACTTGGCTACTTCATCTCCCAGCGAGGGATCGAGGCGAACCCGAAGAAAATCCGGGCCATACTGACCATGGAGAAGCCGAAGAACCTCAAAGGAGTCCAGCAACTCGTTGGGCGCATCACGGCGCTGAGCAGATTCATCAGTCGCATGGGTGAGAAGACCCTGCCTTTCTACCAGCTGCTATGCAAAGCAGACAAATTCGAATGGACACCCGAAGCAGACGACGCATTCGAAGACCTGAAGCGGCTGCTCTCCATCTCGCCTGTTCTGGTCATGCCAAAGGAGCACGAGCCTCTGCTTCTATACATTGCAGCCACACACCAGGTGGTAAGCACCATACTCGTGGTCGAGCGACCCGAAGAAGGCAAGACCCATGGGGTACAACGCCCAATCTACTACCTCAGCGAGGTATTGACCCCAACAAAGCAGAGGTACCCTCACTACCAAAAGCTCGCCTACAACATATTCATGATGGCTCGTCAGCCGAGCCACTACTTCCAGGAGCACCAGATAATGGTTGTTAAACAAGGCGCCATTGTCCAACATCCTAAACAACCCTGAAGCCACGGGACGGGTAGCCCTGTGGGGCATCGAGCTATCCCCTCTAGACATAGTCTATGAGTGGCGCAAGGCAATCAAATCTCAGGTCCTCCCTGAATTCCTCGTCCACTGGATGGAGCTCCAGCTGCCGGACACCCCGAACATGACATAGTCATGGACGATGCACTTCGAAGGCTCCAAGCGCGAGGCTGGAGCAGGAGCTGGCGTCATACTGACATCCCCGCAAGGCGGTAAGATGAAATACGTGTAGGGTTTCGTAGCATGGAAAACAAAAAATTTCTACCGCATACAAACAAACAAGCCAAGATCTATCTACTAGATTGTAGCAACGAGTCGATGGAATAACTCACCCTCGAAGATTCCAAAGTGTTTCACGAGAGCGGATTCTCGTGGGTGATGTAGTCGTACTCTTCCCGATCTTAAGATCGCGTAGACGATCCTTCCGGCGCTGCGTTCCGGCAGCGCTCCCGCAGTCGGTCACATGTTCGGTACTCGACGAAGACCTTCCTCTCCCTTGTTCCAGCAGGCAGCGGAGGTTGTAGCACTCTCCTCGCGATTCCGGCAGCACAACGGCGTGGTACCGGAAGTAGAGGGGAGATCTCGTAGGGCTTCGCCTTAAGCCGGAGCGAGTATGGTGGAGTATGAGAGAGTCCCTCGGTGTTCTAGGGTTTAGACACACCAAGGAGGGGGCAAGCCGGCGGCTAGGGTTTAGCTAGGCGGCGGCGGTTTTCCCTAGGGCCGGCGGCGGCTATGGAGGCGGCGGCGGCTTGGGGGTAGGGTTTGGAGGAGAGGGTCTTGTGTGTCTCTAGGAGGGAGCCCTGCCCCTCCTTATATAGGTGGAGGGGCCGGCCGGCCAAGGGGAGGGAGAGGAGTCCCTCCCCAACTCGGCTTGGAGGTGGGTCGTCGGTTGGAGGAGGGAACTCCTCCCCAACTCGGTTTCCCCCTTCCTCCTCTTTTCCTCTTTCCAAATTTAACCGTTTGACTTTTCAAACTAGCTATTTGACTTTTCAAACTAGGATTTGAATTAATCCTTTATTTGGTACAGCGATGACACTTAGTACATGATGCAATCATACCAACTTGATACAACACATCATGTACCCTTCCCCTCCGAAGTGCCGGACATTCCGGAACATTCTAGAACATTCCCGATGAAAACACCGGAACCATTCCCCAACTCCGAAACGGGACTTTCCTTATATGAATCTTATTCTCCGGACCATTCCGGATCTCCTCGTGATATCCCGGATCCCATCCGGGACTCCGAACAACATTCGGTCTCTTTCTCATCATTCCATAACTACTCAAAACAACGTCGAATCCTTAAGTGTGTCTCCCTACGGTTCGTGAATTATGCGGACATGATCGAGACACTTCTCCGAACAATAACCAATAGAGGAATCTGGAAATTCATATGGCTCCCACATATTTCTATGATTACTTCGCGATCGAATGAACCACTTACATACGATATCAATTTCCCTTTGTCTCACGATAGTTTACTTATCCGAGGTTATGATCGTCGGTATCTCTGCATACCTAGTTCAACCTCGTTACCGATAAGTACTCTTTTCTCGTTCCCGTGATATGTGATCCCTTGTGAGCCAGTCACATGCTTGCAAGCTAATTGGATGACATTTCACCGAGAGGGCCCAGAGTATATCTATCCGTCATATGGATGGACAAATCCCACTCTTGATCCATGTGTTTCAACCAATACTTTCCGAACACTCAATGCCACCTTTATAACCACCCAGTTACGGTGTGGTGTTTGATGTCACCAAAGCATCCATCCGGTAAAGGTGATATGCATGATCTCATGGTCGAAGGAATCAGATTACTATGTATCAGAAAGCATATAGCAATTGAACTATTAAAATGACTTGATCTTTATGCTACGCTTATCTATAGGAGTATGTACATCATATCATTCTCCTAACAATATGATCTTGTTGTTAATAACATCTCAATGTTCATGATAGGGAAACCACAATCATCTATTAACCAACAAGCTAGTATTATATAGAGGCTTTACTAGGGACTTCAAATTAAGTTTACAAATCACACAAGTATTAATGTTTCCTTGTTAATACTATTATAGCATGAATGTAAACATTTATCATAAACACAAAGATATAATAATAACTACATTTATTATTGCCTCTAGGGCATATCTCCAACAGTCTCCCACTTGCACTAGTGTCATCTAATCTAGATTACATGGTAATATACCGAACACCCATGGCAGTTTGGTGCTGGTCATGTTTTGCCCTCGGGAGAGGTTTAGTCAACGGATCCGCCACATTCAGATCTGTGTGTACTTTGCAAATCTTTATATCCCCATCTTGGATATGTTCTCGAATAGCGTGAAAACGTAGCTTGATATGCTTCAGCTTCTTGTGTGACCTTGGTTCTTGTGCATTGGCTATGGCGCCCATGTTATCACAGTAGATAGACATTGGGTCCAGCGCACTAGGAACCACACCCAGCTCTATAATGAACTCTTTCATCCATATCGCTTCTTGTGAAGCCTCCGAAGCAGCCATGTATTCCGATTCAGTTGAAGATCTCGCCACAACGCTTTGCTTTGCACTCCTCCAGCTAACTGCTGCACCATTCAAAATAAATACGTATCCAGATTGTGATTTAGAATCATCCGGATTGGTGTTCCAACTAGCATCGGTGTAACCATTAACAACGAGCTGTTCATCACCTCCATAAGAAAGAACCATATTTTAGTTCTTCTCAAGTACTTAAGGATGTTTTTGACCGCTGTCCAATGATCCACTCCTGGATCACTTTGATATATGCTAGTTAAACTAACAGCATATGCAATGTCGGGTCTAGTACATAGCATGGCATACATTAGAGATCCTATGGCTGAGGCATAGGGAGTCTTACTCGTCCTTTCTCTATCTTCTGCCGATGTCGGACTTTGAGTTTTACTCAAGGTCGTATTGGGCAACATGGGCAAGAACCCTTTCTTGCTATCTTCCATTCCAAACCTCTTTAGAACTTTGTCCAAATATGTACTCTGTGACAATGATATTTGGCGTTTCGATCTATCTCTATAAATCTTTATGCCTAATATGTAAGCTGCTTCGCCAAGATCCTTCATTGAAAAACTATTATTCAAATATTCCTTGACACTATTAAGAAGGTCTACATCATTCCCAATCAATAATATGTCATCCACATATAGTATTAAGAATGCTACAGAGCTCCCACTCACTTTCTTGTAAATACAAGCTTCTCCATAAGTTTGTATAAAACCAAAACTTTTGATCACCTTATCAAAACGTTGATTCCAACTTCGGGATGCTTGCTTCAATCCATAGATGGACCGTTGAAGTTTGCATAACTTGTTAGCATCTTTAGGATCAACAAAACCTTTGGGTTGCATCATATACAACTCTTCATCAATGTCTCCATTGAGGAATGCTGTTTTGACATCCATCTGCCATATCTCATAATCGTAATATGCAGCGATTGCTAACATAATACTCACAGACTTTAGCTTCGCTACTGGTGAGAAAGTCTCATCGTAGTCAACTCCTTGAATTTGTCGAAACCCTTTTGCGACAAGTCGAGCTTTATAGACAGTAACATTACCATCAGCATCTGTTTTCTTCTTGAAGATCCATTTGTTCTCGATAGCCTTCCGGCCATCCGGTAAGTCCACCAAAGTCCATACTTGGTTTTCGTACATGGATCCAATCTCGGATTTCATGGCTTCTTGCCATTTATTGGAATCTGGGCTCATCATCGCTTCCTCATATGTCTCAGGGTCATCGGTGTTGTCCACCAACATGACACTCATAACAGGATCATACCAATCTGGAGTGGTACGAGTTCTCGTTGATCTGCGAGGCTCTGTAGCAACTTCAACCGAAGTTTCATGATCATCATCATTAGCTTCCTCTCTTATTGGTGCAGGCACCACAGGAACTTCTACCGGTGCTGCGCTACTCGCAATTTCGAGAGAAGGTTCGACAACCTCCTCGAGTTCTACTTTCCTTCCAGTCACTTCTTTCGAGAGAAATTCCTTCTCTAGAAAGGATCCATTCTTGGCAACGAAGATTTTGCCTTCGGGTCTATGATAGAAGGTATACCCAATAGTTTCCTTCGGGTATCCTATGAAGACGCATTTTTCCGCTTTGGGTTCAAGCTTGTCCGGCTGTAACTTCTTTACATAGGCTTCGCACCCCCCAACTTTAAGGAACGACAATCTAGGTTTCTTCCCAAACCATAATTCATACGGTGTCGTTTCTACGGATTTAGATGGTGCCCTATTTAAAGTGAATGCGGCTGTTTCTAATGCATAACCCCAAAATGATAGCGGTAAATCTGTAAGTGACATCATAGAACGAACCATATCTAAGAGAGTTCGATTACGACGTTCGGACACACCATTACGTTGTGGTGTTCCCGGCGGTGTCAATTGTGAAAGTATTCCACATTTCTTCAAATGCTCGCCAAACTCGTAACTTAGATATTCACCTCCACAATCAGAACGTAGAAATTTAATCTTCTTGTTACGTTGATTCTCTACCTCACTTTGAAATTCCTTAAACTTCTCAAAAGTTTCGTACTTATGTTTCATGAAATAGATATACCCATATCTACTCAAGTCATCCGTGAAGGTAAGAATATAACGATAACCACCGCGCGATGCTACACTCATTGGACCACACACATCGGTATGTATGATTTCCAATAAGTCCGTAGCTCGCTCCATCATACCAGAAAATGGAGTCTTAGTCATTTTACCCATCAGACATGCTTCGCATCTATCAAGTGATTCGAAATCAAGTGATTCAAGAAGTCCATCGGAATGGAGTTTCTTCATACGCTTCACTCCAATGTGACCAAGACGATAGTGCCACATATAGGTCGAGTTATCGCTCGATTTCAAACGTTTAGCCTCAATGTTATTAATATGTGTATTTCCACTATCGAGATTCAATAAGAATAGACCATCTATCAAAGGTGCATGTGCATAAAACATATCACTCATATAAATCGAACAACCATTATTCTCGGATTTAAACAAGTAACCGTCTCGCAATAAACAAGATCCCGATATAATGTTCATGCTTAACGCAGGCACCAAATAACAATTATTTAAGTATAAAACTAATCCCGATGGTAGATGAAGGGGTAGCGTGCCGACCGCGATCACATCAACCTTTGATCCGTTTCCAACGCGCATCGTCACCTCGTTCTTCGCTAGCTTCCGTTTATTCTGCAGCACCTGTTTCGAGTTACAAATATGAGCAACCGAACCAGTATCAAATACCCAAGCACTACTACGAGTACTAGTGAGATACACATCAATAACATGTATATCAGATATACCTTTCTTCTTGATGTTGCCGTTCTTCAAATCCGCCAAGTACTTTGGGCAATTCCGCTTCTAGTGACCTTCTCCCTTGCAGTAAAAGCACTCAGTATCAGGATTAGGTCCAGCCTTGGTCTTCTTCGTCGGCGTGGTAACTTTCTTACCACCCTTCTTGAAGTGTCCCTTCTGCTTAGACTTGCCTTTCTTGAATTTGGTGGTCTTATTGACCAACAACACTTGGTGCTCTTTCTTGATCTCCACTTCTGCAGACTTCAACATGGCAAAGAGTTCTGGCAACGTCTTGTTCATGTTTTGCATGTTGTAGTTCATCACAAAGTTCTTGTAACTTGGTGGTAGTGATTGGAGGACACGGTAAATCCCCAAAGCATTAGGAATCACAATACCCAAGCTTTGAAGTTTGTTTGCGTGCCCAGACATCTTAAGCACATGCTCGCTGACGGAGCTGCCCTCTTCCATCTTGCAGTTAAAGAACTTTTCAGAAGCCTCATAGCTTTCAATTGCCGCATGAGTCTCAAAGATCAATTTGAGATCCTCGACAATATCATATGGGTCTGAATTCTCAAACCTTTTCTGAAGCTCCGATTCTAAACCATACAAGATAGCACACTGAACTGTGGAGTACTGAGTTTTCCGAGTGAGGTAAACATTCTTTACTTCATCGGAAGCATCAGCTGCAGGTGGGTCACCCAGCGGTGCATCCAGCACATAGGTCAAATTACCAGCTGTGAGGACAATCCTCAAATTGCGAAACCAATCCACGAAGTTGCTTCCATTGTTTTTCAACTTTTCTTTCTCTAGGAACGCATTAAAATTGATGGTAGGGGCTGCCATTGATCTACAACATATTTGCAATAGTTTAGACTAAGTTTATGACAAATTGAGTTCAAATTAATAAATTTAATCTAGGTGAACTCCCACTCAAAATAATATCCCTCACATTGTTTTAGTGATCACACGAACCAAATTCACCACATCAACACCGATCATCACGAGAGTTGATGTAGCTTCAATGGCGAACAATCGACATGTTCATCATATCTACTATATGATTCATGCTTTACCTTTCGGTGATCCGTGTTTCGAGACCATGTCTGTACATGCTAGGCTCGTCAAGATCAAACCTTAGTTTCCGCATGAGCAAATCTGGCTTGCTCACGTTGTATACACTTGCGGAATCTAACACACCTGATCATCACGTGGTGCTTCGAAACAACAAGCTTTAGCAACGGTGCTAACTAAGGGTGAACACTTTATGACTTGAAATTCATGTGCATGAGGGATCATCTTATAATGCTACCGTTGTCTACTAAGCAATACAAGATGCATAAAGGATTAACATCACATGCAATTCATATATGTGATATGATATGGCCTTTCTTCTTTGTGCTTCCGATCTCCATCTTCTAGCACGAACATGATCTCCATCATCACCGGCATTGCATCAAGGTCAATGACGCTTCTCCATGGTTGTCGTCCACCGGCTTCAACTATTACAACTACTTTGAATAGACATGCGGGTCTTAACATAAATTAAAGACAACCATATGGCTCCTGCCGGTTGCCAACTTACAATAAGGAACATTGCATACATCAAATATAATCACAATCATGGCCATATCACATCACAGCACACCCCTGCAAAACAAAGTTAGACGCCTCTATTTTATTTGCATGTTTTACGTGGTTTGGGGCTTTCAATAAGTGTCGTTCTAACTTACGAACAAGAACCACAACATTGATACTAGTATTGTTAATCACCTGTTGTAAATTGGATCTTAACTATGCTAGGAGAAACAGGCACCCGCAAAGCCACTTATGCAATACAAGTTGCATGTCAAGCGTGGAGCAAGTCTCATGAACGATGTCATGTAAGGTTAGCCCGGGCCGCTTCATCCCAACATCCCGCAAGATGCAAAGTACACAAGAAGCAATCGACAATAAAAGCATCAACACCCACAATGACCATTGTGTTCTACTCGTGCAACAGATCTACATATAGACACGGCTCTGATACCACTGTAGGGTTTCGTAGCATGGAAAACAAAAAATTTCTACCGCATACAAACAAACAAGCCAAGATCTATCTACTAGATTGTAGCAACGAGTCGATGGAATAACTCACCCTCGAAGATTCCAAAGTGTTTAACGAGAGCGGATTCTCGTGGGTGATGTAGTCGTACTCTTCCCGATCTTAAGATCGCGTAGACGATCCTTCCGGCGCTGCATTCCGGCAGCGCTCCCGCAGTCGGTCACACGTTCGGTACTCGACGAAGACCTTCCTCTCCCTTGTTCCAGCAGGCAGTGGAGGTTGTAGCACTCTCCTCGCGATTCCGGCAACACAACGACGTGGTACCGGAAGTAGAGGGGAGATCTCGCAGGGCTTCGCCTTAAGCCGGAGCGAGTATGGTGGAGTATGAGAGAGTCCCTCGGTGTTCTAGTGTTTAGACACACCAAGGAGGGGGCAAGCTGGCGGCTAGGGTTTAGCTAGGCAGCGGCAGCAGTTTGCCCTAGGGCCGGCGGCGGCTATGGAGGCGGCGGCGGCTTGGGGCTAGGGTTTGGAGGAGAGGGTCTTGTGTGTCTCTAGGAGGGAGCCCTGCCCCTCCTTATATAGGTGGAGGGGCCGGCCGGCCAAGGGGAGGGAGAGGAGTCCCTCCCCAACTCGGCTTGGAGGTGGGCCACCGGTTGGAGGAGGGAACTCCTCCCCAACTCGGTTTCCCCCTTCCTCCTCTTTTCCTCTTTCCAAATTTAGCCGTTTGACTTTTCAAACTAGCTATTTGACTTTTCAAACTAGGATTTGAATTAATCCTTTATTTGGTACAGCGATGACACTTAGTACATGATGCAATAATACCAACTTGATACAACACATTCATGTACCCTTCCCCTCCGGAGTGCCAGACATTCCGGAACATTCTAGAACATTCCCGATGAAAACACTGGAACCATTCCCCAACTCCGAAACGGGACTTTCCTTATATGAATCTTATTCTCCGGACCATTCCGGATCTCCTCGTGATATCCCGGATCCCATCCGGGACTCCGAACAACATTCGGTCTCTTTCTCATCATTCCATAATTACTCAAAACAACGTCGAATCCTTAAGTGTGTCTCCCTACGGTTCGTGAATTATGCGGACATGATCGAGACACTTCTCCGAACAATAACCAATAGAGGAATCTGGAAATTCATATGGCTCCCACATATTTCTACGATTACTTCATGATCGAATGAACCACTTACATACGATATCAATTTCCCTTTGTCTCACGATAGTTTACTTATCCGAGGTTATGATCGTCGGTATCTCTGCATACCTAGTTCAACCTCGTTACCGATAAGTACTCTTTTCTCATTCCCGTGATATGTGATCCCTTGTGAGCCAGTCACATGCTTGCAAGCTAATTGGATGACATTTCACCGAGAGGGCCCAGAGTATATCTATCCGTCATATGGATGGACAAATCCCACTCTTGATCCATGTATTTCAACCAATACTTTCCGAACACTCAATGCCACCTTTATAACCACCCAGTTACGGTGTGGTGTTTGATGTCACCAAAGCATCCATCCGGTAAAGGTGATATGCATGATCTCATGGTCGAAGGAATCAGATTACTATGTATCAGAAAGCATATAGCAATTGAACTATTAAAATGACTTGATCTTTATGCTACGCTTATCTATAGGAGTATGTCCATCATATCATTCTCCTAACAATATGATCTTGTTGTTAATAACATCTCAATGTTCATGATAGGGAAACCATAATCATCTATTAACCAACAAGCTAGTATTATATAGAGGCTTTACTAGGGACTTCAAGTTAAGTTTACAAATCACACAAGTATTAATGTTTCCTTGTTAATACTATTATAGCATGAATGTAAACATTTATCATAAACACAAAGATATAATAATAACTACATTTATTATTGCCTCTAGGGCATATCTCCAACAATACGTCCTTCGGATGAAATTTCGCGCCTCCAACAACGAGGCCGAATACGAGGCCCTCATCCACGACATGAGGATGGCCAAGATCTGTGGCGCAACGCGCCTAGTCATCTACGGTGACTCGAACCTCGCCGTCCAGCAGACGATGAACGAGTGCGACACCCACGCCGCCAACATGATCGCATACCGCGTGCTCTACAACTCACTCTAAGGATACTTCGACGGCTGCGAGCTTCGGCATGTTGGAAGGGAAAGCAATGAGGAGGCCGATAGACTCGCCAACATCGGCTCAATCTGCGCACGGCTACCACCAGGTGTGTTCCTCGAACAAATCTGCGTACCCTCTATCAAAAGGAAATTCCCCAAGGGATCACCCAAAGAAGCAGAGCACTCGGGGGCTGCGCTACCCGAAGGACGGGAAGGACCCGAAAAGCTCGACACGGAGGTCGAGTTGGTCAGCCTGATGCAGGTCATGGCTTTCGAAGAAACATGGACACAGCCATACCTTCGGTACCTGACAAACAGAGAACTGCCTGATGACCCGATGGACGCCCGGCGTATATCTTGCCGGTCCAAGGTCTTCACCATAATCGATGGCGAGCTGTACAAGCGCAGTATTTCGGGTGTACTCCAAAGGTACATCACCATCGGTGACGGCAAAACCATCCTCCAAGACATCCACGAGGGCATCTGCGGTCATCATGTAGGCAGCTGCGCCCTCGTCGCCAAAGATTTACGAGCTGGATTCTATTGGCCAACAGCCATGAACGATGCTAAGGACATCGTCCAAAGGTGCAACGGTTGCCAAAGGTTCGCGGACAAGCCACACGCACCAGGATCGGAGCTCAGGCCCATACCACTAGCCTGGCCCTTCGCCCAATGGGGCCTTGACATGATTGGCAAACTGCCCAAATCCTCGAAAGGAGGCCACGTCTACCTCCTGGTCGCAGTAGACAGGTTCACCAAGTGGATCGAGGCCATGCCAGTCACCAACCAAAAGGACGAAACAGCCGTCAAGTTCATCGAGTCCATAGTCTACAGGTTTGGCGTGCCACACAGCATCATCACAGACAACGACTCAAACTTCATCTCAAAGGAATTCCAGGACTTCTGCGAAGACCTTGGCATCAACATATCATACGCATCTGTGGCGCACCCACAGACCAACGGGCAGGTCGAAAAGGCCAACAACCTCGTAGACTTGCGGGAGCTTGGACAGAGGAGCTACTCTCCGTCCTCTGGAGCCTGCGTACAACACCAAACAGCTCAACTGGCTACACGCCATTCTTTATGGTGCATGGAGCCAAAGATGTGCTACGTGCAGAAGTACGCCATAAGGCCCCACGGGTCGTTTCCTATAGCAAAGCTGAATCATCGGCCGCACAAAAAGACGCCATCGACACACTCGACGAAGCATGCGACATCACCGCAGCTCGCTCAGCGGTCTACCAGTAGAGCCTCCACAATTACCACAGTTGCCGACTGCGCACAAGGTCCTTCGTGGAAGGAGACCTCTTCCTACGACTCAAGCAAGAGCGGCCGAAGAAGCTCGAGTCACCCTGGGAGGGACCCTATATTGTCACTGAAGTCATCCCAGGTGGCGCCTACCGCCTCAAGGACGTCAAGTCAGGAGTCGAATACTCCAACCCATGGAACGTTGCATAACTGCGATGCTTCTACCCCTAGCTATCTCTTTACTTTCAATAAGGCTACTCAGACGAATAATTTATCCCCTCACTATGATATGAATAAAAGCTAAGTCCCCATCCGAAATTTCTTTTACCTTGCATTACTTTTCTCTATAACACGCTCGGGGGCTATGCCTCACCTCACGACCTCGTCGACTGAGAATAACGCATGCAACCCGAGTAGCTAACCACGTCAGGCTAACGAAAAGGACATGCACACAACAAGATCACTACGTGCTAACACAAATAAACTTTACAAACAAAGGGCATAACAAGCCCACTCGAACATATACAAGTTTTACATCTATCTTTTTACAGGGTCTATCTATTCTGAAGAATCACACACGCCCGATGCTCAAAGAGATCCACGATCTCTTCGGCATACTGCCTAACAGCCGCATAGTGCGGGCGCATGTCCCAGAGGCTACCGTCTGGCCGAAGGGGCAGCCCAGTCGCCACCGTCGCGAGATCGACATCAGAGCGATGCAGTCGAATAAGCGAAAGGGTAGCTTTCACCCCTGCAACCAGCTGGTGCCGCACTAACTCCCTCACGCGACCCACGTCCCGAAACTTCGACAATAAACCCCAAAGAGTGGAGGATGCCTTGTCTAGGGGGAACATGGCGAATAGAATCAATGCCAGGGAAGGCCTCGCCTGCTTCAGCACCCGCGAAACCTGATGCACGCGATCCTGCATCGTCGCAAGGACAGTGGCCCGGTCACGATCCATCCAGAAGAATCTGCCAGCCTCTAAGTCCTGTTGGGTCAAACAATTGACCCGAAATGCAACGCGCTCCTTCTCCTTCCTCGGAACAAGGTTGACACCTGCATCCAACTCATGATAAGGTGACAAGCAAACAAGGTGCATTCGAAAACGAGCAGCAGCTCAAGAAGACTCACATTGCAGTTGCTCTCTCAACTGCCGCAACTCCCCCATCAGAAACTCCTCCCTGCCGGTAGCTCGCTCAGCCTTTGACTTCCACACGTCCATGTGGCCTCGAACACCAAGGATCTCCTTCTCCAAGCTGCGGACGCGGTCACAAAGGAAAACAAGTTGTGACGCATCATCCAAAGATGGTCGCGGCTGAGGGACAGTCAAAGTATCCACGGGAACCTCACCCGAAGGTCCCTAAAGAAAGGCAAGTAAGGATATGAACATCACACACATCTTTGGTGACAACTCGAAATATAACTTATATACATCAAAAGCAACTATGTGGCATAAGGAGAAATTGTTCATCAGCAAAAGCTTAGAACAAAAGGAATAAGATAAACTATCCTAAACTACAGCACCGGAGCCTAGGCATCAGCATCCGGAGTGGCCTCAGAACCAGAGTGCCTGCTCTTGGCCTCTCCCTGCTGCTTCGCCGCATAGTCCGCTAGCAGGTCAATGAGCCTTGACCCATACCACTTAAAGCGAGAGGCAAAGAGAGCGAAGGATAGTCTGAGCCGTCGGGCGATGTTGGCATCTGGGAGGTGACATGCGGAAGATCCAGCTCCGCTCCGGATGCCATGGCCATGGACATCCCCATGGAGGCGCCAATGCCTTTCTGCTTGCGCTTGTAGGACACAGGGGCGTCCTCCGACAAGGCATCTGCCAGAGCATCAACATCTTCCAGAGCAGCTCCCTTGGGAACAATCTCCTTGTACAAGCGCCAGAGTGAAGGGAATATGCCCTGAGAGGCAATAATAAAGTGTTTATTATGTGTATTCCAAGTATATGATAGATGTTTATTTTGCATGCTATAATTGTATTAATACGGAAACGTTAATACATGTGTGTTTAATAAACAAACAGAAAGTTCCTAGTTATGCCTCTCTCATAAACTAGCTCGTTGATTAACAAGATGATCAAGGTTTCCTGATCATGGACATTGGATGTTGTTAATAACGGGATCACAACATTAGTGTAATGATGTGATGAACATTCATCCGAAGTATAGCATTACGATCAAAGTCATTGAGTTTATATTGCTATAACAACTTACGAAGTGATCCTAATCCTTAGACCATGAGATCATGTCAATCACTAACACCGGAAGAGTTTCTTGATAACATCAAACGTCACATCGTAACAGGGTGATTATAAAGATGGATTCAGAACTAATAAAGTGTTATGTTGAGGCTCATGGATCGAGAGTGGAATTTGTTCATCCCGATGACAGATAGATATACTCTGGGCCCTCTCGGTGATATCACATTGATTAGCTTGCAAGCAAGTGATTTGATCACTAGAATGTTATATCACGGGAATGAGAAAAGAGTGCATGTCGGTAACGAGATCAAACTAGGTATGGAGATACCGATGATCGAATCTCGGACATGTAATATATCGTGAAACAAAGGGATTAAGATACTAGCATAAAAGGTTCCGACGATCACAAGAAAGTCATCGTTGAATGTGTGGGAGTCAGTATGGGTCTCCAGATCCTGCTTCTGATTATTGATCCGAGAGGGGTCTCGATCATGTCCGCATTATTTACGAACCGTAGGGTGACACACTTAAGAGACACCGACATCCAATTGGAGCAAAAGTTTCATGCCGAAAGAATGAACAAGCGCAGGAATTTATTTCACTAGATACCGAAACAGGTTTTCGGGTGAAATTGCATAAAGTGGTTATGCATGTGAAATGGAATTCTAGCAAGGGGTTATTTGTGAATGTTTGTCATTAAAGTAATTGACAAAATTCTGAATAAAATAAAAGAGTTTTATTTAATGAGAGTTTGCATTAAATTTGGTGGAAATTTAATGGGAATTTGAGTGGACTTTTGAGTGGAGGAAATTTAAAGGGCATTTTGTGAGTGGAGTGTCCACCCACATGAATGAAGGAGGGAAGGGGGCAGCCACCATGGCCGGCGGCCACCCCCTTGGGTGCCCCCCTCCTCCTATAAAAGGAGCCCCCTCCTCACTTGTCTCTCACACCTCCTCGTGAAGGATCTCTCTCCCCCTCTAGAATTTATCCCCCATGGTCTCGGACTAGCGAGATACATGTTCCCGGTGGCTATTCGGCAAGAAAGAGTTGTGCTTCTGCTGCATCGCTGGAGCGAGGAGGCGGAGGTTGCTCGGTGCCTCGAACATGTGTGCGAGCACGGATGCGCTGCTGATTTGCGGCGCTAGGACTTCCTCTTGATCTTGAGATCGGCAAGAGATCGTCTACATCAACCACAAGTTAAACTCGTTAAGCTTTGTCGGTCTTCAAGGGTATGTTCTCTACGGATATACATCCGCCCGTTGTTTGTATCTAGTAGATAGATCTTGGTACGTAGTTCCCATCGTAGGAAAATTTTTGTTTTCTATGTTGCGAACCCTACAGTGGTATCAGAGCCGGATCTATGCGTAGATACTTTACACGGGTAGTACACATATGAGTATGTGGGCGATGATGATCATGTTGTTGCTCCTTTGTTGTAATTTTGGATATTGGTGGCATAGTGGGATGAAGCGGCTCGGACAAACTTTACATGTCCTCGCACATGAGACCTGTTCCACGCTTGACATGCAACTAGTTTGCATAAGTGGCTAGCGGGTGTCTCTCTCTCCTACTATAGTCAATATCTATTTTGCAAGCGAGTTGTCAAAAATTTGATTATCCTCGTTGTGGTTCATGTTCGTAGGTAAGAACGGTTCTATCTCGAAAGCCCTAAGCCACGTAAAACTTGCAATGGATAAATTAGAGGCGTCTAGTTTAGATTGTTGCTGGGCTAGTGTTATGATATGGTAGTGTTGTAAGTAGAAGTATGAGATGATACTCTTACAACACACATAGCGTGTAAACTCCATAGACCTTGGATTTACACATATAGGTATGATAGTGATCATACCACGGTGCACATGATAGAGATCATCTGCGGGAACCATATCATTTCACTAATAAACATATGATGTTTGATAGCATCTTATATTGCTTGTTTAGCGCTTTGTTAGCATAATAAGATGATCCCTCTTTTAAATATCAAGATAAGAATGTGTTCTTCCTTTAGTATGCACCGATTATGTTTCGTCGCTCCAAGACATCACGTGATGATCGGGTGTTCTTGGATCCACGACCATATTTCGGGTGTAAAACAGTTACACACGCGAATACTAAGGTTCTAACTTGGCGAGCCTAGCATGTACAGACATGGCCTTGGAACACGGACCGAAAGGTTAAGCATGAGTCATATAGTTGATATGATGCCCATTTGATGCTCGCCTTTGAAGCTATACCGACTCACGTGATGATCGGACTTGGTATAGTGGATTTGGTTCATGTAATCACCAAAAAGGCACGAGGGATGTCGTTTTTGAGTGGGAGTTCATTCATAATATGGATTAGTTGAACTCAATCTATCATACACTTAGTCTAAACTTTACAAATTCTGTTGTAGATGGCACCACCTGCTTTTAATTTCAATGTGTTCATGGAGAAAGAGAAACTAGCAACGAACGGTAGCAACTTTACCGAATGGGCCATGAATTTGAGGATTCTCCTCTCTGCTGTACAAAAGCAATATGTGCTAGAAGCGCCGTTAGGCCCCCCACCTTTAGATGATGCCCATGACAAGGAGAAGAATGTCTATCAGACTCGTCAGGAGGACCACAACTTAGTTCATTGTGGCATATTGTATGGGCTAGAGCCAGAACTTCGAAAGCATTTCGAAAACGGCAATGCATTTGATACAATGGGTGAGTTGAAAATGATTTTCGAGACACATGCTGCTGTAGAGAGCTACAACGCTTCAGAAAAGTTCTTTAGCTGCATGATGGAAGAGCACAGCTCCGTTAGTGAGCATGTACTCAAGATGTCGGGTTACGCCGATAAGCTTGTGTCCTTGGGAATATCGATTCCCATTGACTTAGGCATCCATCGTGTTCTGCAGTCTCTGCCACCTAGCTATAAGAGCTTCGTGATGAACTATAACATGCAAGGCATGAAGAAGTCTCTCCCCGAGCTTCTGTCAATGCTTAAAACTGCAGAAGTGGAGATAAAAAAGGAACATCAAGTGTTGATGATCAATAGGAACACTGGTTTCAAGAAAGACAAGAAGGGAAAACAGAAGGGAAGTAAGGGCGGCAAGCCTGTTGCCGTGCCTGAAAAGAAACCCCGAGTTGGACCTAAGTCTGATTCCGAGTGCTACTATTGTAAGGGGACTGGCCACTGGAAGCGCAACTGCCCCAAGTATCTGGCAGACAAGAAGGCCGGCAAGGCAAACAAAGGTATATATGATATACATGTTATTGACGTGTACTTGACTAGTGCTCGCAGTAGCACCTGGGTATTTGATACCGGTTCAGTTGCTAATATTTGTGACTCGAATCAGGGGCTGCGGAACAAGTGACCGCTAGCAAGGGGTGAGGTCAAGATGCGTGTCGGCAATGGATCAAGCATTGATGTGATCGCCGTCGGAACGCTGCCTCTCCACTTGCCGTCGGGATTAGTTATAAACTTGAATAAATGTTATCTGGTGCCTGCACTGAGCATGAACATTGTATCTGGATCGTGTTTGATGCGAAGTGGTTATTCATTTAAATCCGAGAACAATGGTTGTTCCATTTATATGAATGAAATCTTTTATGGTCATGCACCGATGATGAATGGTTTATTTCTATTAGATCTCGATGATAATGTTACACATATTCATAATGTTGATGCTAAAAGGATTAAACTAAATGATGATATATCCGCATATATGTGGCACTGCCGTCTAGGTCATATTGGCGTTAAACGCATGAAGAAGCTCCATTCGGATGGACTTTTGGAATCACTTGATTATGAATCATTTGATACATGTGAGCCATGCCTTATGGGCAAGATGACTAGAACACCGTTTTCCGGTTCAATGGAACGGGCGACAGATTTATTGGAAATCATACATTCTGATGTATGTGGTCCAATGAGTGTGTTGGCGCGAGGTGGATATCGTTATTTTATTACTTTCACGGATGATTTGAGTAGATACGGTTATATCTACTTGATGAAACACAAGTCTGAAACCTTTGAAAAGTTCAAGGAATTTTATAATGAAGTGGAAAATCATCGTAATAGAAAGATCAAATTTCTACGGTTCGACCGTGGAGGTGAGTATCTAAGTTACGAGTTTAGCACTCACATGAAAGAGTGTGGAATTGTTTCACAACTCACACCTGCCGGAACACCACAGCGAAATGGTGTGTCAGAACGTCGTAATCGTACTTTATTAGATATGGTTCGATCTAGACGGACTTGCCGTTGTCATTTTGGGGTTATGCACTAGAAACTGCTGCATTCACTTTAAATCGGGCACCATCTAAATCCGTTGAAAAGACACCGTATGAATTGTGGTTTGGAAACAAACCTAAGCTGTCATTTCTTAAAGTTTGGGGATGCGATGTTTATGTGAAGAAACTTCAACCAGATAAAATCGAACCCAAAGCGGAAAAATGCGTCTTCATAGGATACCCTAAGGAAACTATTGGGTATTCCTTCTATCACAGATCCGAGGGCAAGGTTTTTGCTGCCAAGAATGGATCCTTTCTAGAGAAAGAGTTTCTCGTGAAAGGTGTGAGTAGTAGGAAGGTAGAACTCGAAGAGGTTATTGAACCTTCTCTTCAAAGTATGGCGAGTAGCGCAACGCCGGAAGTTGTTCTGTAGTTGGCTCCACCTGTTGAAGAGGGAACTAATGATAATGATCATGAAACTCCAAAAGAGAGTACTACCGAACCTTGCAGGTCAAACAGGACGCGTGCAGCTCCCGAGCTGTACGGAAATCCTGTCATGAATTTCATGGTTGATGAAAATGATGACCCTGCGACGTATGAAGAAGCGATGATGAGCCCGGATTCCAACAAATGGTTAGAAGCCATGAAATCCGAGATGGAATCCATGTATGAAAATCAAGTTTGGAACTTGGTGGAATTACCTCACGACCGAAAGGCCATGGAGAACAAATGGATTTTAAAAAGGAAAATTGATGCTGATGGTAATGTGACCGTCTATAAATCTTGACTTGTCGCAAAGGGGTTTCGACAAATTCAAGGAGTTGACTATGATGAGACTTTCTCTCCTATAGCGCTGCTAAAGTCAGTTAGGATTATGTTAGCAATTGCTGCATATTTCGATTATGAGATATGGCAGATGGATGTAAAAACCGCGTTTCTCAATGGTAATATTGAGGAAGAGTTGTATATGATACAACCAAAGGGTTTTGTCGATCCTAAGGATGCTAACAAGGTGTGCAAGCTTCAGCGATCCATCTATGGATTGAAGCAAGCATCACGAAGTTGGAATCTCCGCTTTGATGAGGTGATCAAAGAGTTTGGATTTGTCCAAACTTATGGAGAAGCTTGTATTTACAAGAAAGTGAGTGGGAGCAATGTGGCATTTCTGATATTATATGTGGATGACATATTATTGATCGAAAATGATATAGATCTTTTAAATAGTGTTAAAAGTTATCTAACAACAAATTTTCAATGAAGGACCTAGGTGAAGCGTCATACATATTAGGCATAAAGATCTATAGAGATAGATCTAGGCGCCTAATAGGGCTATCGCAAAGTACATACCTTGATAAGATTTTAAAGAAGTTTAAAATGGACGGAAGTAAGAAGGGGTTCTTACCTATGTTGCAAGGCAAGACATTGAGTAAGACTCAAAGTCCGGCTTCGGCGGAAGAAAGAGAGATAATGGACAAAGTCCCCTATGCTTCGGCCATAGGCTCTATAATGTACGCCATGCTATGTACAAGACCGGATGTGGCACATGCTATTAGTTTGACTAGTAGGTACCAATCGGATCCAGGTTCGGAACACTGGATAGCGGTCAAGAATATCCTTAAGTACTTACGAAGAACTAAGGATATGTTTCTTGTATACGGAGGTGAAGAAGAGCTCGTCGCTAAGTGTTATGTTGACGCTAGATTTGACACCGATCTGGATGACTCTAAGTCTTAATCCGGATATGTTTTTCTCATGAATGGCGGAGCGGTTAGTTGGAGGAGCTCCAAACAACCTGTGGTAGCGGGATCAACAACGGAGGCCGAATATGTTGCTGCTTCAGAAGCGGCTCAGGAAGCAGTTTGGATGAAGGAGTTCATATCCGAACTAGGAGTGGTGGCAAACGCGTTGGACCCAATGGTGATCTATTGTGACAACAATGGTGCCATTGCCAATGCCAAAGAGCCAAGGTCTCACAAGCATTCCAAGCATATTAAGCGCCGGTTTCGCTCCATCCGCGAGCATGTCAAGGATGGAGATATAAAGATTTGTAAAGTACATACGGATCTCAATGTAGCAGATCCGTTGACTAAAACTCTCCCTAGAGCAAAACATGATCAACACCAGAACTCAATGGGTGTAAGATTTATCACTATGTAACTAGATTATTGTCTCTAGTGCAAGTGGGAGACTGAAGGGAATATGCCCTGAGAGGCAATAATAAAGTGTTTATTATGTGTATTCCAAGTATATGATAGATGTTTATTTTGCATGCTATAATTGTATTAATACGGAAACGTTAATACATGTGTGTTTAATAAACAAACAGAAAGTTCCTAGTTATGCCTCTCTCATAAACTAGCTCGTTGATTAACAAGATGATCAAGGTTTCCTGATCATGGACATTGGATGTTGTTAATAACGGGATCACAACATTAGTGTAATGATGTGATGAACATTCATCCGAAGTATAGCATTACGATCAAAGTCATTGAGTTTATATTGCTATAACAACTTACGAAGTGATCCTAATCCTTAGACCATGATCATGTCAATCACTAACACCGGAAGAGTTTCTTGATAACATCAAACGTCACACCGTAACAGGGTGATTATAAAGATGGATTTAGAACTAATAAAGTGTTATGTTGAGGCTCATGGATCGAGAGTGGAATTTGTTCATCCCGATGACGGATAGATATACTCTGGGCCCTCTCGGTGATATCACATTGATTAGCTTGCAAGCAAGTGATTTGATCACTAGAATGTTATATCACGGGAACGAGAAAAGAGTGCATGTCGATAACGAGATCAAACTAGGTATGGAGATACCGATGATCGAATCTCGGACACGTAATATATCGTGAAACAAAGGGATTAAGATACTAGCGTAAAAGGTTCCGACGATCACAAGAAAGTCATCGTTGAATGTGTGGGAGTCAGTATGGGTCTCCAGATCCCGCTTCTGATTATTTATCCGAGAGGGGTCTCGATCATGTCCGCATTATTCACGAAACATAGGGTGACACACTTAAGAGACACCGACATCCAATTGGAGCAAAAGTTTCATGCCGAAAGAATGAACAAGCGCAGGAATTTATTTCACTAGATACCGAAACAGGTTTTCGGGTGAAATTGCATAAAGTGGTTATGCATGTGAAATGGAATTCTAGCAAGGGGTTATTTGTGAATGTTTGTCATTAAAGTAATTGACAAAATTCTGAATAAAATAAAAGAGTTTTATTTAATGAGAGTTTACATTAAATTTGGTGGAAATTTAATGGGAATTTGAGTGGACTTTTGAGTGGAGAAAATTGAAGGGCCATTTTGTGAGTGGAGTGTCCACCCACATGAATGAAGGAGGGGAGGGGGCAGCCCCCATGGCCGGCGGCCACCCCCTTGGGGTTCCCCCCTCCTCCTATAAAAGGAGCCCCCTCCTCACTTGTCTCTCACACCTCCTCGTGAAGGATCTCTCTCCCCCTCTAGAATTTATCCCCCATGGTCTCGGACTAGCGAGATACATGTTGTCGGTGGCTATTCGGCAAGAAAGAGTTGTGCTTCCACTGCATCGCTGGAGCGAGGAGGCAGAGGTTGCTCGGTGCCTCGAACGTGTGTGCGAGCACGGATGCGCTGCTGATTTGCGGTGCTAGGACTTCCTCTCGATCTTGAGACCGACAAGAGATCGTCTACATCAACCACAAGTTGAACTCGTTAAGCTTTGTCGGTCTTCAAGGGTATGTTCTCTATGGATATACATCCGCCCGTTGTTTGTATCTAGTAGATAGATCTTGGTACGTAGTTCCCATCGTAAGAAATTTTTTGTTTTCTATGCTGCGAACCGTACACAGAGCACTCCCTTGGCCTTCGCCAGAGAACTAGCAGCAGTGCCGCAACGATCTTCGACCGCTGCGGTGGCATCATCCAGAGCACTCCCATGCTCCAGGGCACCGCGATCAAACACGATGCCTGAAGCATCTGAGGAAAAGAAGAAACAAAAGAGCGAATAAGAATGTGACAAGGAGCGGCCAAAAATTCCATGACGAAATCAAGCACGGGCCACTCACCGGAGAAAGCCTTGGCCGCCGCCATTATCCTATCGACCATCTCCTTCTCGCGCGCAGCCGCAACATTCTTGAGCTACTCCTCACGATCAGAAGCCTCCTGTTGCAGGCGCTCCTTAGCCTTGGTAGCATTAGCCACCTCCTTTTGCAGGCGCTCCTTCGCTTCCGTAGCATCTGCAACCTTCTTCTCCACATGACCGAGGCTATTTTTGAAAGCATCCAGCTGGCGAAGGGCACACATGAGCAACACAAGCATTATTCTCATCTGCAAAGCACCAAAAGCACACATGAGCAGCACAAGCATTATTCAAGCGACAGACAAAACAAACAAGAGTAGGACACACACCTCGAAGCGGCCGCATGCTGGCCTCTAGTGCCAGATGCTGCTGAATGAGAAGGTTCACGCTGTGCACAAAGAGCTGCACGAAGAAATAGAAGCAAACGATCAAAGAAAGCGTCAGAAAATGGGCTCGGGGGCTACACCCCAAACAGAGCAGAAACATTCAACAAAGCACCCCGAAAAGGGCTCGGGGGATTCCCCCAGGACGATCAAAGAGAACAACTTACATGCTCAGATGGAGACTCCGAAGGTCCACAAGGGGTCTTGTGAGTAACGACCACTCGAGCCTCTCACGGAGAGGGATTCAGAGCATCATCCTCAGAGTCGGCCACCATATGAGAGGGAGGCGCCGTCGGCTTCGACTCCCCTACGGCCTCCTGAGTGCCCTCAGCAAGAGAACCCTTCGAGGAGTGGCTGAAAGGAAAATATTGATCAAGATAAGAAGCAACATTGCACACACAAAATACAGAACAAAAAGCATCCGAAGATACTTACAAGTCAATGTCACTCAAATTGAAGACGGATGGTGCCTTCTCCTTCTTATTCTTCTTGGCCGACGGCTGCGGCGCCATCGCCCGAACGGGCATAGCCAGGAATGGTGTGGATGAAGCACCGTCGTCCTAGCCGTGGCGCTCGAGGAAGGATGGACCCCTAGGCGTCGGCGGGGTAGAGGCATCCGAAGACTCGCTCAGACTCCATGCACACTTGCGGGTCTGCCCCTCGCTCGCCTTGGGGGCTTCATGGGTTGGAGACTGCGCCGACAGAAGCTCGGACTCAGAGTCCACAACCTCGTTGTCCGGCGCAACCGGAAAGTTTTCAGGCAGCAGCGACATCATGCCAGCTACCTTCAGCTCCTGCACACAAATACAAAATTCGTGATTAGCAACAATATTACAGCATTCGAACAATAATAAGGCACAACACGCATAACGCAATTCTACACCTGAGGGACTCGCTTCGAAGCGCTGAAGAGGGCGACCAGTGACTTCCCCGGGAAATCTTCATCACCCTTGTACTTCAGCAGCGGCCGAATAACTCTATCAAGGTTGCCCTTGGAGAGCTCATCATCCAAACCCTCGTTGGGTCGTGGCGGCCAGCGTAAAGCAACATCGGATGCGCCCTCGCTTGGAGCGGCTGAACCCTATGTTGGAGGAAGGTGCGGATAATATCCACACCATTTACCTCCTTCTCCGCAACCATCTGGAGCACCTCCACCCGACGGTAGAGCTCATCCACCTCCGCTTCCTCGCCCTCCAGGACGTGGTTCTTCCAGGACCTCTTCGGAACAATTTCCTGGGAGGAGTCGAAAGGAGTGAGGCCAAATTCTTGCCCGTCCACTGTGGAGTCGCGGTTATAAAACCACTTCTTCTGCCAGTATTGTACGGACTCACACATGAAAAAGGAAAAGAAGAAAACAGAAGATCAGATGGAAATAATGCAGCCGCCGAGCGGGTAGACCCCGCCGGTGCCGGACTGCCTCTTCACGGAATAGAGCTTCCGGAAGAGGCCAAATTGCGGCTTGATACCAAGCCAACACTCGCAAAAAGTGATGAAACAGGCGATGTGGAGAAGAGAGTTGGGCGAAAGATGATGAAGTTGGATGCCATAGAAAAAAGGAGTCCACGAAGAAAATCGTGGACATGGAGCGACAAGCCGCGGAGAACAAAAGCGATAAACATCACCCGAAACCGTGCGGGTGGACGGGGAATTACCTCATCGCCTGGAAGATTTACAGCAGGATCAGCCCCGCCTCGCGCAGTTTGCGCAGGTCACCTTCACGCGCCTCCGTGCGCTTCCAGTTGTCGTCCATGATGCGCGGGACACTGGCAACCTTCTTGCCGCCAACAGCGGCGCTCGAGCCCGCTCCAGCGGAGGTCTTCTTCGACTTGCCCATTGTGGAGCATCGACAATGGTGGTGCGCACGCAGAAACGAAGAGGGAAAAGATCGGAGAACGTCCAGTGCGCGCGAGGCAGTGCTCGTGAAAATGGAGGCAGTGGTGAAAGCAAATGGCAAGTGGTGAAAACAAATATTTCCCTACGGTTATAAGGATGAAGACGATGAACACGAACCGTCCATCTAGAAGCCCTAACGCGCAAGGTAAATCCAGCCCTACATGTGTCAACATCAGAGCGAACCGTCACCCGCACGCCGTCCACTACACACGGAAACCGAGGAGACGCCGCAATTCTCGCCACGTCGCGCATGACTAGTCAAGTCCAAGTCAGGAAGTGAGACCCATGTTCGTCCTATTGCGTTACCTCTGGCGCCGCAGACGGTTGAGGTCACTGGTCGTCAGCAATGACGTCATCAAAAAGCAAGCTAGCAACAACTGGAAAACTTCGGATAAAAAATCAAGTACTTATTCGAATCTACGATTCAAACTACTCGGGGGCTACTCCTATCAGGAGCGCTGGCCGCACAGCGAAAGATGATTGAAGAACAACAACTCTCGACTATATTCGAGTCCTACGTCGAGTTTATGACTCCACCAAGGACTCAGGGGCTACTCCCATAGGCAGGACTGATCAAGTATCCAAAAAAATTGTGTCCTACGGACTAGAAACTCAACCAACTAACTTAAAGTCTCTGCTCGAGTCTACGACTCGAACATACACTCGGGGGCTACTCCCAGAGGGAGCGCTGGTCGCGTACCCTATGAATTCTTCGACTGTGATCCTTCGGATCAAAATGCAAAACTCTTTCTGGCAATTTTGCCCAAACAAACGCTAAGTGAAAAACATTTTCCTTAGCCACCCGAAACACCTCCGCGGTGATAAAATTTCGGATGCTGTGTCTATGACACAAAGATAAGACCTATATATATATCATCTGATGGCCTGGTAACGCACATGACTGCGCTCTGCCAGTAAAATACCGTGTCAACAGACACGATGAAAAATCCCGACGAACGCGTTGGGTATATCATTCGAAAACTACTGGGATTCGACTCCTGTAAGACCTCAGCGGCCTGAGTCGAATTACGCCAGCATCCATTTCAGATTCGAGTCTAGGGACTCGAGTGTGAGGAAGATCGTGTTGTTTTGTCCTAAGACAATTAACTGGCCCTGATCCGTCAGGAGAGTCAGGTACACGCATCAACAATCCCTACAAACTAAAATCATTTTTTCTCTTATAAACAGGACCAACAGCACCCGAAAGATTGAAGATTCCTCAGCCGAATCTATGATTCGACTGAACACTCGGGGGCTACTGACATGGTTATGCCCTACGGATACACGATATTAGTATACCTGGTCCAGTCCAAGGAAGGCCCACAAGAACATACGCGGCCCGCGGAGACTTTCGAGTGGCCCAAGCCCATGACACCTTCGGATCCTTGGAGAACAACACTAGAATAGATAGAATTTCAAAGGGGCAAACCCTAAACTGTAACCGACTCGACCTATGCCCGGGACCTGCCTATCTATATAAAGGTTAGGAGGGAACGACGAGGAGGGCACCTCAACTCACCGCATACACACCTCACGCTGGATTGCATCTGCGCACCCCTGTAATCTTCGGTTCCGCCGTAATCAAGAGCAGACAAACATGAGTAGGGTTTTCCCTCCAGGGGCCTGAACCTGGGTAACTTCGTGTCTCCGTGTTGCTTGTCTGTTAACCGTTCCGCGATCTTCAGCATCCCCATCTTTTCTAAAACCCAAGTCCATAATAATAGGCATTGACGAGATCGAACCTCGTCAGATATGTTTTGGGGGTATACAAGAGAGTACGCCAAAAGAGGGGACGAGGCTACGCTCGAGGGCTGAATGCCCGTATGTGGCATGGGCCCCACTATGGGCAAGCAAGACATGGTTAGCCAAAAGTAAAAAAAAAAGTTTTTGGCCTCCCTCTTTGGGCCATTGTTGTTTTGATTAATATTGTAGTGATATCAATGATGAGACATTATCTATAAGGATGTGTATGGTTATTTTGTTATGTACATTATGCTATCATGAAATGGTAAAGAATTGGTTCATCCAATATGCACAATGGGTATTCTAGGTTGCACATTTTTATTTTTCCATATTAAATAGCTAATGACAAGTATTTTTTAATATGAACGTTTATGTTATGTGAATGATTTAAAACATTTATATTCTTTGAACAATTTTATGACATGATCATTTATGTTATTTGAACATTTTTTAAAATAATCTTATTTGATAAAAAACTATTACTAATAACAACATAAGAACGAATTCTCGAAATGAACAACTATCACATCTAAACGAATTTTTAGAATGAATATTTATATTGTTTGTACAAATTTTTAATATGAAAATTAGTACTATTTGAACAAAGAAAAAATTACTAGTATTTTCCAAAAAATATTTTTTTGTAATATAAAACAAAAAACTAGAAAAGAAAAGAAACAAAGAACAAAAGAAAAAGGTCGAAACCAATATAGAAAACAAAATAGAAAAAAGAAAAAGAATAAAAAATATAAAACAATAAAAACAGAAAGCCCTTTTTACAAACTGAAAACAGCAAAACCAACATAAAAATGTGAAGACCCAGACTAATAAAGAACCAAAAGCAAAAAAAACCCAGCATAACCCGCGAAATAACAGAAAACCGTCGTACATGCAGATGAAAAACACCTAAACTGGGCCGGCCCAACTGCCTGCTGCATGGGCGGGGCGCAATAGCGCCCGCGATAGGCGGGACATATAGGATCCCTGCCCCGAGCCACTGGGCTGTATATATGCAGTCTAGACTAATAGGCCTCTGTGGAGCCAGCTAGCCGAGCTAGAAAACAGAAGGCCCAGGAAGGCCTCGACGAAACCCTAGGCTACCGAGCTATAAAAGCCGCTTGCGCCGCCCCTCGCGCAAACCCTTGCACCCCTGCGCCTCCACCACAGCCACACACCACACAGGTAGGGAGGGGAGGAGAGAAGAGGAAGCCGTGAGGCGGCGGCGCGGCGATGGTTTCCCTCAAGCTGCAGAAGCGGCTCGCCTCGAGCGTGCTCAAGTGCGGCAAGGGCAAGGTCTGGCTCGACCCCAATGAGGTCAACGAGATCTCCATGGCCAACTCCCGTGAGAACCCCATTTCCCCTGCTTCTCTTATACCTGCGTCCTATCTGGATTGCCTTGTGGTTCTCGGTGGCTCTAGATCTGAAGCTCTGGTGCTGATCTGTGCGATACTCATGTCCTAAACATGTCTCCGTGTCGATTTTAGAGATATGATATTTGTTTAGGTTAGCAAGATGAGTTTGTTATCTACTCCGAATTCCCGGACAGCGAATTTGTTTTGTTGGCATGCACTGCATTAGGATGGAACAGTTTGATTGTTTCGGTTTAGTTAGGCTCGAACCTGGGATGATTTTGCGGTGTGCGACATTTGACCTCTACTTGTTACTATCCGGTGGAGTTGTTCTGCGTGTTATCAATGGTTTGCACTGGACAATATATTCTATTAGGGTAACATTTATAGTGTTGAGCAATGCTGCGGCTGTCAGCAGCCTTGTTTTGATGTTTTACTGTATCCCGTACATTCTATTGCTTCGTGTAGTGATGATCCGCATGAATTGTGTTAGGTTTTCATAGTATTACAGTGGTATATTGTCACTTAGCTCAGGTGGCAACAATGCTAGGGCTGATGCCAAATGATTATCTGAAATTGAACTGCTAAATTGTTCAAATCTAATATTCGTCCGTTGCATTTGATGCACTCTTTCTGTAGAAACTCCATTTATATGGCAATTAATCAATCTCAGCGTCCTTGGATGTTTATGTGTTCATGTTAAGATGTTTGCTTTGTTGTCTCCATGAAGGTAGTGAAGTATACGGCTCTGATTTTCAATCTCTTTTGTCTCCAAACTAGATCTTGCTGTGATGCATTCGTTGACTATATATCTGCTCCTTACCTTTGAATAGTATTGTCTTCCTATGTTCTCTGTGTAGCGAGGATAACATCGCAGTTGAGTAATGCCTTCTCCATGTGCAGGCCAAAACATCCGTAAGTTGGTCAAGGATGGGTTCATCATCAGGAAGCCCCAAAAGATCCACTCCAGGTCTCGTGCACGCAGGGCCCATGAAGCCAAGCAGAAGGGACGTCACTCTGGATATGGTATGCCAGTACATTCTTCATTAATTCATCATCGTGTTAATTATAATCTGTATATTTATCTTTTTTCTTTTCTTTTAGGTAAGCGTAGGGGTACCAGGGAGGCTAGGCTTCCAACCAAGATTCTGTGGATGAGGAGGATGCGTGTGCTCAGGCGTCTGCTCCGTAAGTACCGTGAAGCAAAGAAGATTGACAAGCACATGTACCATGACATGTACTTGAAGGTCAAGGGTAACATGTTCAAGAACAAGCGTGTGCTTATGGAAAGCATTCACAAGTCGAAGGCTGAGAAGGCAAGAGAGAAGACGCTCTCTGACCAGTTTGAGGCTAAGCGTGCCAAGAGCAAGGCGAGCCGTGTAAGAAAGATTGCCAGGAGGGAGGAGAGGCTTGCTCAGGTGAGATGACGTGCTATGGATTCAAGTTCTGTTACTTTTTTCTTCTATTGATATGCTATCTTTGTTTCAGTTTTCATTCGTTCAGGAAACATGTTTTCTGTTTTACGAATACTTACATTGTTAGATCAATAGGTGTTAATGATAATTACATATTGATATACTTTATGCATGAACTGTATGATCCTATGCTTTATCTTGTAGTTTATGATATTGTTCAGATGATTTAATGTACCATCATTTGTTGATAACAGGGCCCAGTGGACCACTCAGCACCAGCACCTGCAGCAGCAGCTCCTGCTCAACCGGCAACGTAAGCATTCCAACTCACATTCTTACCATGTCCTACACAGTGAAAATTTCATCCTGAGCTAGGCTGATCTTGTGGTTGTTCCTAATGTTGCAGGGCACCAAAGAAGGCAAAGAAGTGAAGATCTGACGTTTAATTGTTCTGTTTACTGAGTGAAATCTGTTTGGTCTTTAGCTGAATTTTGAAGTATGAACTGTTTTGTTCAGTATTTAAGCATCTTTATCCCTGATACCTTGGATACTATGTTGCATGCTACTCGATGTAGTATTAGATGCTTATGCAAAGTATCTTTCAAGATGTCGTTGCTTGTGTCTCCTACATTTGTTCTCTGTCCAGTTGATCTTTTTTATGCTATAGCTGGGTTTATATTCTTTGTGATTGGCTGATTGGTAACTGCCTACCTGGTCATGTGGTACACTAAAATGGATGTACCTAGACATGATTTAGTGCTAGATACATCCATTTCAACCATAAGTAATATGGATCGGAGGGAGTACCAATTTTGGAAGGAATTGTGCTGAGCCTAGATTCTAGAACAATCACGGCGTCAAACGTTTCTGACCAATGGGAGCGTATCTCCTGAGCTACTGCAATTTGACGCTAAATGGTGCTTTTGTTATTTTCTTGTGTATGGAGACTGAATTTCTGTTCCGTTAGAATTTACTCTGGTCCTGTGTGGAAATAAGTATCATGCGTTTAATGAGTAATAAAAAATTCTTTTGGCTCCATCCTATTTTCTTGTTCCTACGTGCAACCTGAAAGGCTGTTCGGTTAAATTGAAAACTTGCAGCGGTTTTTGTGTACTAAGCAAGACGAATCCGTAGTTCGTATGAGATGGATGTGGATTAATAGAGAGGCTTTCTATTTTATGATGAATAGCTGGTACAAGAGACATTCAGGGATGTAAAGTGTTTTGCAACGTATGTTCAACTACCTTTCGGGGAGCACGGTCGATGAGCAGGATCAGATAGGGGTGTGAAATCCAAACCGTTCAACCCGTGCAAACTGGTGAAATCTCAGTTATGTTACCTTCAAAAATCTAACCGTCACTTCCCAGCTACAAAACTATGTGAAACCATGCAAAGCGTTGACACCCTTTTTGCACACCCTTACAGCATCTCTACTTGTTCGGTGTTTTCAGACCGGAATCTGGCGTTATTTAACCTATTTAGCGTTTAATGGAATTGACTTTCAGAGCTGTGAATGGCTAGTTCCCAAGTCGCGTTTCTGACCAAACCCAAAATCCAATGACATATTTGAAAACTTTCTTCCCGCCAGCGAAATCTCTCTGAATGTGTTCGACAGAAAATCACCGAAAACTGTTCAACAGAAACTTGCCAAAAATGGTTTGGCGATGGCAATGCCGATGGATTATTTCAAAAGACATGAAATTCGGTGATCACTTGTCGGGATGGGCTCCTTTGCCTGGTCCGCTGCGGCAGAGCTCATCGATGGTTTCGAGGTGGAGGGAGAGCTCGACGATGGCGTGGTGGCGGAGAAGAAGGTTGGCACATAGCTCGGCTTGTTGGCGGCGGAAAATGACATTGCTGCGCGCCATGTAACTAGGCTTTGATTTGGGGGCTCATCGCAGAGGTGTCTTCGCCGCCCATGAGAGCATCCCTACTCGTTGGTCGTTTCCAGGCCGAAATCCGAACCTAATTTGGACCGGACGAAACTCATTTTTGGCTTGCAAACGCCGAGTTTTCCACTCGTATTCCCGGACCGAGTTCCCGTGTTCGGCTAAAATTTAGTTAAACATGGCGAAATTAGGAGGAATATAGGCGGATTTCATTAATTAGGACGAGGACATATATTACATCGAATTAAACTAAAAAAATATAAAAACGCAGCGAATGGCCCCACACCGACTTTGGTCCATGATGCAGCGACACTGGATTTTTTTAAACCTTTGGATTTTGTTACGGCGTGGGACTCCTGATGCAGCGACACTGAAAGAAAAATGCAGGTAAGAGCATCTCTAGCGTACATCAAAAAACGTCGGATCCAAAAAATTCCGGCGGTTTTTCGGGTCGGGTTGTGAAATCTAGCTTAAACAGATACCGTAAACACGGCCTGACCTGAGAATTTTTTTCGGACGCCTGGAAATCGACCCCTTGACCCATAAATCCCCGGTTCCGAGCTTGTTTCCCAGGTCATGATCCATTTCTCCGCCACCACTCCCTCTACGCCTCCGTCGCGCACAACCGCTCAAATCGCTGAGCACCGACGAGCAATTTCTCGTCGGCCGTAGCAGATCTGGCCGATCTAGTACGCGATGGACCGTCAGAGAGCTTTCACGCCGCGCTTACGTCACCTGACGCCCGCAGAGGAGGAGGAGCACCGCCGGTACGTGCGCTCGGACAGGGCGCGCAAGCGCACCGCCCTCCACTACAAGAAGTGGCGCTCGCCGGTGCCGAACGCGCTCCTCCTCCGCGAGACGGAGGAGTTCGACGCCCACATCCGCACCCGCCGAGGGGAGGGGAGCTCCTTGCGCGCACTGAGGCCTCTACTGCCACCAGTGAAGGAGGAGGAGCTCCCGGAGGGCCGCGTCGTCACGGAGGCTGACTACGCCTCCTTTGACCGCTGGGTCGAGGTCATCCAGCAGCAGAGCATCGCCGAGGCGGAGGTAGAGGCCCGTCGAGTTCAGCGCGACGAGCTCATCAGTGACATCTTCCTCGAGCAGGGGCTCGTTGTCGACTGTGATTCCCATGGGAAGCAGGTTCAGGGAGAGCTCGAGCGGGCGGCGCACGAGGTGGAGGTCATTGGCTTCGTCTCCGACATTAGCTTCGGGCTGTCGGACTTCGACTTCTCCAACGAGGAGTGAAGCCCGCCGCCGGAAGCGTCGCCGCCGCTCCCTAGGCTCCAGTGAGCCTGATTTTGTGTCCATGCTAGGGTTTTGCTGCGGAGACGACAGATCCCCCGTAGTATTTAGGTTTAGTTTGCGTTTTGTACATATGATCGCGTGGGTACTGTGTATGAACTATGCTTGCGTTTTGAAATCTCCCGTGAATGTTTAAAAATCTCGTGTTTACGGTTCGAATTTCTGGTTTCTGTTCTGGCCATCGTGTTCTTCGAACAAAAACTAACTCGAACGCGACCTGGAATCGCGTTTTCGGTTCGCGATTTCCGGGTGTCTAGAGATGCTCTAAGGCCTCAGAGGTACTGACCCGCCGCCGTCTCTTCTCCTAGGGGGCTTATAGCTCCCATGCGACATCTTTCAGTGGAATTGGACATAACAGGACATCGTTGCATAGAATAGCTTGCAAGCGACGTTTCTAAGGCAACAAATAGCACAGGGCCCCACGGGCCATAAAACGGTCATTAAGGACACATTTAACTCAGTTCCAAGATTAGGTTAAGCCGAACCGGTCGGTTGGGACAACCGGTCAGAACAACCTCTTCCGACTGAGTGTGCGCGTCACACTTACTGTAGCTTCCCCAATGACGATGGCGGACCTCATCCATCGTTCTCGGTGTCGGCGGTGGCAGGGAAATTCTTTTAGGCGGCCGCGCTTTCGTTTGACGGTGAAGGTGGTGAGTGCCATTTGACACCTAATTCCTCTTCCATTCTTCTCAATTCAAGATCTGAGCGTGCCCATTGATGCTAAATTGTGGAGGCCGTGCGGGTGTGCTGAACGAGGGGAACAAGATAGCCGCGAGAGGAGACTTCTAATCGGTATATCCCGCATCTCTCACACTTAATTTCTGTTCGGTTTGGCTCCTTGTTCTCTTTTGCTAGCTCACAATGGCCGCCAAAAATAGGGGAGACGATGTTGCGCGGCACACCTTCAAATTTTGCATCAAATTCTTTCCCTCTAGGGCTGTGTTAGTTGATGGCAGCATGCAGATCATTGAGAGAGACACGGTTGTTAAATGGGAGGTGGAATTAGAACATGTTGATCCCCAAGAGCTAATAAGCATGGGAGAGGAGGCGGTGAGGAATATTGTCAAACAAATTGGGGAGAGTGTGGTTTGGGGGCCAAAGCAAGAAGTTTCTTTGTTACAATTTGATGATTGGAAAGGTGAGTATGTTAGGATTGAGACATGGCAACAGATGGACAAGCAAAACTGTTCTGTTTTTAGCACAACTCATTCATCTGGAACCTGATTCGAGGGTTGGATATGTGGCCTCGAAGTTGGCTTCTGATGACCCACAAGTATAGGGGGGGTATCATAGTACTTTCGATAAATAGGAGTGTCGATCCCAACGAGGAGCATAAGGTGTTTACTAGTGGTTTGGAGCAGGAGTTCTTTGTAAATACTTAGCAAACAAATTTTTAGTTTTTTTTGATAATGCAAGGAAATAAAGTACAAGTAAATAAAGACAGCAAATAATTGCAGCAAGTGGCCCAATCCTTTCTTAGCAAAGGACAAGTCGGTTGTAATACTTATGAGGACCAAACGTTCTCGAGGACACATGGGAATACTGTCAAGTGCTTTCGCTTCATGTAGTTGATTAATCTTCTTTGGTTTGATAAGTGTTGTGTGGGTGAACCTGTGCTAATGTACCGACCTTACTTGGACTAATACATACTTGTGATTAAACCCATTGCAAGCATCCGCAACTACAAGAAAGTAATTAAGATAAAAAACCTAACCACAACCTTAAACTCTGAGATCCTACACTCCCTTGTGCAAAGGTTTACTAACGTGGGTTCGGGTTTCTGTCACTCCGACAACCCCACAATTAGTAGCCAAATACATAATGCATTCCCTTAGGCCCATAAATGGTGAAGTATCATGCAGTCGATGTTCACATGACACCACTAGAAGAATGGCACCACAACTTAAATGTCAAACCTTTGAATAATACCTCAACACTATTCCACTACTAACAACATGACTTCTCCCATGTCCTCAAGAACTAAACGAACTACCCACGAGACATCATATGGATCAAGATCAGAGATGATATGATGATGAATAACAATCTGAACATAAACAATAATTCAATCGTTCCACTAACAAGCATCAACTACAAAAGTAATTAACACCGGGAAAGTTTCCCCTAAAAACTATGCAAGATTCAACACAATTGTTACAGCGGGATGGAGTGGTGATTATGGTGTTGGTGAAGATGGTGGTGATGATGATGATGATCCCGATGAAGTCTAGCTTGATGACGGTGTTGATGGCGATGATTTCCCCTCTCCGAGAAGGAATTTCCCCGGCAGAAATCTGTCTGCCGAAGAGCTCTTTCTCTCTCTGTAGTTTCTGCCCCGCAGAGGCGGCAAAATCTTTCTGTGGTCGCTACCCGTGTATTAGGGTTTCTAGGAGAAGATATAGGCAAAAGGGTAGAGCAGGAGGTGGGCTAGGGTGGCCACACCCCCTGGTGGCGCGACCCAGGGTGGCCCGTGCATGGGGGGGAGGGCTATGGCCCATCTCATCCTCCCCTTCTGGCTTCCTTCGTCTTCTGGAAAAATATGATTTTCTATATATTTTCTGGTATTTTCTGATCTTCGCGAAAATTGCATCTAAACACCGCTTTTTCCATCAGAATCCTGACTCCGGCAGTTCATCCTCCAAGAATCATCCAACATGCAAAAATAGATGAAATAACATAAGTAACACCTCTTAATATGAAATATATCAATGAATTACAGTAAATTATGATATAGAATAGTGATGCAAATTGGACCACAACTTAAATTGGACGTATCAACCCCCCCAAGCGAAATCTCAGCTCAGTAAACATGTCCACAAGTTTATGGAGTGAAGTGTCGATAAAAAGAATACGGACAAGAAGCATCACATTCACTAATACACAACTCATAATAGAAAGCAACTCACCATTATATAACTTAACTTGCAACGAGTATGGAAGTCACAATAAAGGTGCATAAAGACAAATCATAATTGGTAATGCCAAACTTTGGTCTTGGTCAGAGAACAGTTGACAAATCATACTTGGTTTTCAAGCAAAGCTTTTGTAAAGAAGTTTATAACAGGAGTCCCTTTTGCTCAAACATAAAAGGCTTTTCACAATGATGTCTTTCAAAGTAATATTCATTCAGATAAGAGTTTTGTGCAAAACAAGGAAGATAAGAAACATGATTGAATAAATCATCATATGAATATTTGAAACACAACAACTCAAATGCTTGCTGGAGATAGAAAGGAATAGGTTTACTAACTCAACTAAGAAGTAAAAGAAAGGCCCTTCACAGAGGGAAGCAGGGATTTCAAGTTTCATAAAGAGCTTTCAAAAGATTATGGTACTTACTAACTTTGAGCTCTCATCGCCCCTATCATAAGAATCTTGAGGTGATTAAGGTTAAAGTGAACAAAGATGGAGTATATGCTTGACGAAGTATAAGTTGGCAATCTCATGTCCCTTGAGTACGAGGGCCGTTCCTCATGATACTCAACTTTAGTTACCGGTAAGTTCTTGTCATTGTAAATATATGTGTATCATAGAGAACTGCCAACAGGGTACCCCTTGCCCCATGATACAGGAGCTATCCCATATCAAAATGACAAGGCAACACACAGTGAGCATCTCAGCAATCTTCTTATTTACCACGGGAAAATGGTGCTTGTTTCTCTCTTTCCTCTTTTTTACTTTTTATTTTTCTCTTCTCTTTTTTTCTATCTCTCTCTCTTTTTTATAAGAAGAATGCTTTATAGATTTCTCACTATGGTGATGCTGCAAGTTTCCACCATGATTAGGCATGGCTTAGGCTAGCGGCCCAGGCGTTTCTCTAACACATATACATAACTCCATGGATTTACAATGATGGGGATGTGCCTACCGGGGTATACCCAGCAGGACGTTTCTGACTGGCCCAGAAACCGGCGAGTGGGCCTACAAGACGGCGACTGGATCAAGGCTCGGTGTGGATCCAAGCGACTGGAAGCTGAAGGCCCAGGCGAGTAGATAGGCCCAGTCGGATTAGGTTAAACGAGTACCGAAGCCTTAACTAATTCGGTTGAGATATGTAAACCCTAGGGGAGGTGAGCCTATATAAACCTCCCTGCAGGGCGTGTAGAGATACGTTCCATCATACACCCAAGCGACTCGTCGCCTAGTCGCCGAGCTCGCCCATTGTACCACCTTCGTAATACAATCTAGCAGGAGTAGGTCTTTACCCTCGGGGGGCCGAACCTGGGTAAATCCTTGTGTCTCCGCCCTCATCTCGCACCGCAGATGGCTGGCCGCCCTTGCCCCTCGTTCTACTACTCGCTGCCGATTGCAGCATCTGCCGTGACCATTCCCACGATAGTGGCGCCCACCGTGGGGCCTGGTCGGTCTGGCCGGTGTTCTGCGGCAAGATCCAATCTGCCCATCAACGAGACGATCGCCACCGGCCGCATGATAGCGATCGGCGAGATGCTCCAAATCTTGCCGAGCAGCTACGTCCCGGCGGCGCGACCCGTCACGCACAGCGTGATCCTGCCGATCGACACGATCAGCCTCTTCGTCGGCCTCACCGACGTCATCGTCTCGGAGGACTCGGCTCGCATCCGCGAGTCGCCGCCACGCGATCGGCTCTTCGAGAGCCAGATCCGCACAATCCATCGCCTCGCCTCCGAGTATAACTCGGCCCACAGCAACGTGGCCGAAAACTCAGCGGCCGCAGAAGACGCGGCCCTCAACGACGACGCCGACTCGGCGACCCCGACGTCACTCGCCGGATCCATCACCGCGGCTTCACCCACGGGCTCCATCACCCAGGTCTCCAACATGGGAGACTTCGAGGACCCCTCCATCCTTGGGATCTTCGACTTCGACTCCGGGTCGGAAAATTCCGCCGACCTCCGCGACGGGACCGGTCGTCACGCCGCGACCTACATGGCGACCGGCACCGATCCGCCAGACGATCCTTTCTCCACCCTAATCCCTCCTAATGCCACGGCAACGGAGGTCGAAGAACTCCGCCTGAAGCTGGCGGAGGCAGTGCGCAAGGAGCAAGCCGAGCGTGAAAAATTTCGCCTCGAGCAGGTGACGGCGCAGGAGCTATCACGCTACCACCACCAGCGAATCAGGTCGCGCCTGAACCCTACCGTCCAGGGGCGCGCCCTGAACTTCGACGACGAAAACGACCCGGCCCGCGTGGCCGAGCGCGCGATCTGCGAGAACACGCCACCAGGAGGAAGCGCCCGGTCCCCGCCAGGGTCGACGGCGATGGGCGCCCCACCTCCACCCAACCGCACACCCCCCAGGGACCAGCCGCGGATAGTAGTCTCCTCATGGGAGCGAGACGCAAACGGCCTCCCACTGTTCTCCACCCCGATGGACAACCTCGTGGCGGGCCGAGCAGCAGCCGACAACATCACGGCCACCGGTGACAGCGCCCTACAGATCCAGTACGTCAGGGTCCTGCTCGCAAAGGCCGTCGAGCAGCAAAACGCAGGCGCCGACTCGCAGGGTCGAGTGTACTCGCGTTCTTCGGGAAGCAGAGCGGCCTCGAGCGGCCGCCCAATGGCGGCAAACACCCTCAACTGCCCGCCACCAGAGCCACTGCAGCTCCAACACCGACCCGCGAACGCGGCACTCTCCACCAACGACCCCAGGCCAGCGACCAACTTCGTCGCCGCCAACGGTCAACCCATCGACGCCCGCACCCACATCATCAACAACAAAAGCTGGCGCGCACGCCAGCCCGACGACCTGCGACACACCCTAACCAATCGCCGCGATGGCGAGCCAATGGGGTCGCTAAGTCGACTAGGCCCCAAGTGCTTCGGACCAATGATACGAGGCAAGAAGTACCCGCCGAACTTCAAGGCGCCGAAGGAGATAGAAAAGTACGACCCCTCGTACGACCCCGCCGTCTGGCTCGATACATACCTCATGGCGATGGGGATCGCAGGCCACACCGACCTGCTAGCCGCCCGTTACCTCCCCCTGATGATGGAGGGGACGTGCAGGCAGTGGATCAACACCCTCCCCCAGGATAGTATCGACTCCTGGGAGGAGATGCGCGATGCCTTCGTCAGGCACTTCGAGTGCTCCTACACCCGCGCCACCACCATCGAGGACCTGGAGCGATGCGTCCAGGGACCTCACGAGTCGACCCGCAACTGGGTGCAGCGGTGGCAAGAACTCTGGTACAACGCGGTCGGCATCCACCCGAACACCGCGATCCATTGCTTCAAGACCTCGTGCCGCTACGAGCCTTTGGTCGCCAAGATCAAGCGACACTCTCGCACACTCGACAACATACCGGACCTCCTCGAGATCGCCAAACGGTACGCGTAGGAAGATCCAAACCAGGAAACCGACGATGAGTCGGGAGGACAACGCCGCACGAGCGGCAACGACAGCGGACGATGGTCCGACCTACGCTACAACAACACTCGCCTCACCGGCAGGCGCCGTAGTGACGGGCGAGTCAACTTCGTCGCCAACGCCAGGCACGCACAACACGAGCCCAAAAGCTTCCGCCGCGACGGAGGACAACGCCGCGACGGCGGCAACTACAAGGCCAAGCCAAGGTTCGACCCTGCGGCCCTCCTTAACCAACCTTGTGCGTTTCATAGCAGGGAAGGCAAACCTGCAACACACACGACTGCCGACTGCCACACCCTCAGGGAGATTGAGAAGGCACGACGAGCAAGGGAGGACCCCGACAACAACTCACCAAACGGCGGAAAGTTCGGCAACGTGGCCGGCTCGCTCCATACCTTCACCGGCTTCAACACGAAGCGCAAGAAGAAGGTCATCACCCGCGCCGTCGCTGTCAACGTGGTGGCCCAGGTGGACGTTCCCCAGTTCCTCAACTGGTCGGAGCAGCCCATCACTGGAGCCGCCAGGACCACTCGCCACGCATCGAGTACCCATGCCGAGTCGCCCTGGTGGTCAAGCCAAAGGTAGGCGACTACTGGCTCCCCAAGACATTGATGGACGGCGGCAGCTCCATCAACATCCTGTACCTGGACACCTTCAGGCGGCTGCGGCTCCCGCAGTCGATGATCGAGACAACCCACACCACGTTCCACGGCATCGTCCCCGGTCGGAAGGCGTACCCGATCGGCAAGGTCACGCTGCCAGTCACCTTCGGCACACCAGAAAACTTCCGCACTGAGCGGATCGTCTTCGAGCTGGTGCCCTTCGACAGCCCCTACCACTGCATCCTGGGGCGCCAGGCGTTCGCCAAGTTCATGGCAGCGCCACACTACGCGTACAACGCGATGAAGCTCCCTGGGCCATGCGGCGTCATCACCATCAACGGCGACCCAGACATGGCCGCCGAGTGCGAGGCCAAAGGAGCAGAACTCGCCGATGCCGTCATCGCGGCAGAAACAAACCACGCCGACAAGCTCGCCAAGTACGCGAGCGGGGTGAACAATGACAACCCCACCATACTCAAGAAGCCCAATTCGGAGGGTGCAAACACCTCAGCCTTCGAGGCAACGATGCACACTCGCACCGTCGAGCTGGTCCCAGGCGACTCCAGCCAGACGGTAACGATCGGGACGGGCATGAGCCCAGCCTAGGAAGGCATGCTCATCGAGTTCCTCCATGAGAACAGGGAGATCTTCGCATGGAAGCCCTCTGACATGCCTGGTGTCCCTAGGGAGCTCGCTGAGCACAAGCTAAACGCCGACCCCAAAGTGTGACCCGTCAAACAGTCGCTGCGGCCCTTCAATGAAGAGCGCCACCGAGCCATCGCCGAGGAGGTGCAGCGTCTACTCGCTGCAGGCTTCATCCGGCCAATAAAGTACTCCAAGTGGCTGGCAAACCCAGTCCTGGTCGAGAATAAGAACGGGACCTGGAGGATGTGTATCGACTACACAAACCTGAACAGCGCCTGCCCAAAGGAGCAGTTCGTCCTCCCGCGGATCGACCAAATAATCGATTCCACCGCGGGCTCGGAGTCGCTATGTTTCCTCGACGCCTACTCTGGGTACAACCAGATCAAAATGGCCGTCGAGGATGAGGAGAAGACGGCGTTCATCACGCCATTCGGAGCCTTCTGCTACACCGCCATGACCTTCGGCCTCAAGAACGCCGGGGCGACCTACCAGCGGTGCATGTAGGAGTGCCTCGCGAGCCAAATTGGCCGCAACATCCACGTCTATATCGACGACGTGGTCGTAAAGTCCGCTCGCCAGGGTGATCTACTCGCCGACCTGGCGGAAACATTTGCCAACTTGCGAAAATACAAGATAAAGCTTAACCCAGGCAAATGCACCTTCGGTGTACCAGCAGGGCAACTACTGGGCTACGTCGTCTCCAAGCGCGGGATCGAGGCGAACCCCACCAAGATCGACACGATCGCCCGACTTGGCAAACCCGAGTGCCTGCGCGATGTCCAAAAGCTGGCCGGGCGAGTAGCGGCTCTCAGTCGCTTCATCCCCCGCCTGGGCGAAAAGGCGATGCCCCTATACCGCCTGATGCACAAGAACCCCACCTTCCAGTGGGACAAGGAGGCGGATGACGCGCTTCGCGACCTCAAGAAGGTGCTACTCGCCGCACCGCTACTCGCCGCCCCCACCGACAAAGAACCCATGCTGGTTTACGTCGCGGCTTCCGAGCGTGTCGTCAGCGCCGTCATGGTCGTCGAGCGACCGGAGGAAGGAAAGGAGCGCCCAGTACAGCGACCGGTGTACTACATCAGCGAGGTCCTCACCGAGTCATGCCAGCGATACCCGCAGAACCAGAAGCTGGTATACACGGTCTTCAGAGCACAGCGGCGCCTGCCGCACTACTTCCAGGAGCACCCGATCACGGTCGTCTCCTCAGCACCGTTGCAGGACATCATCCGCAACCGCGAGGCGACCGGGCGGGTCACCAAGTGGGCCGTCGAGATCGGCGTCCACAACATCAAATACGAGCCGCGGAAGGCGATCAAGTCGCAGGCTCTAGCGGACTTCATCGCCGACTGGGAAGAGGCCCAGCAGCCAGAGAAGCTGCCATACCTCCATTACTGGAGCCTGCACTTCGACGGCTCCAAGAACACGGACGGCGCAGGAGCAGGGATCGTGCTAACTTCACCAAAGGGCGACAAGCTCCGCTACGTCCTCTGCCTCGACTTCACCCCCTGCACCAACAACATGGCCGAGTACGAGGCCTTACTCCACGGCATGCGAGCTGCCAGGGAAATGAACGTCAACCGCCTACGCTGCTACGGAGACTCTGACCTCGTTGCTGGGCAAGTTGCTGGCACCTGCGACGCCGTCTCCCCACCATGGCGGCGTACCGCCAAGCAGTGGACAAGCTGGGCGGACACTTCGTAGGCTACTCCGTCGAGTGGATTGACAGGCGGAAAAACAAGGAGGCCGACACACTCTCTCGCATCGGCTCAGCTCGACTCACACCACCCGCCGGCGTCTTCCTCGACACGATTACCAAGCCATCAGTCTCTCCCCCGAGGGAGATCGACATCGGAGTCCCGTTACAACCAGAGGCAGCCCTGGTCGCACTCGTCACCGAGCCAGATGGCTGGACCAAGCCCTACGTCGCCTACCTGGAGGCTGGCACCCTGCCGGCAGACGAGATGGACGCTCGGATGATCGCACGCCGATGCAAGTCTTACACCATCATCGACGGCGAGCTCCACAAGCGCAGCGTCACTGGCGTGTTCCAACGCTGCGTCCAACCCGCCGAAGGACGAAAGATCCTCCATGACATCCACTCCGGCGACTGTGGCCACCACGCCGGCGCCCGCTCTCTGGTCGCCAAGGCCATGCGGCATGGCTTTTACTGGCCCACCGCACACGCCGATGCCGTCGACATTGTCCAGCGGTGCGCCGGGTGCTAGAAGTATGCCAACCAGACGCACGTGCTGAGCTCAGCGCTCAAGACAATCCCCATTACCTGGCCATTCGCCGTGTGGGGGATGGACATGGTAGGCCCCTTCAAAAAGGCCCCCTCCGGCTACACCCACCTCCTGGTCGCGGTCGACAAATTCACAAAATGGGTGGAGGCCAAGCCAGTCCGGAAATGCGACGGGAAGACCGCCACTAAATTCCTACGCGAGCTCATATATCGCTACGGGTTCCCAAACAGCATCATCACGGACAACGACACCAACTTCGCGAAAGGAGCCATGGCCAAATTCTGCGAAGAACACCACATCTGACTCGACCTCGCGTTAGTCGCCCACCCGGAATCCAACGGCCAGGCGGAACGGGCCAATCAAAGCATCCTCCACGGCCTGAAGCCGCGACTCCAAGTACCACTCGAGCGCACCGCCGGGTGCTAGGTCGAGGAGCTACCCTCCGTCATCTGGGGCATCCGCACCTCGGTCAACAGGTCAACAGGATTCACCCCCTTCTTCATGGTGTACGGCGCCGAGGCAGTCATGCCCACTGACCTCGAGCACGACTCGCCGCGGGTCGTCCACTACACGGAGGCTGCAAACGAACTCGCCCGCCAGGATGGAGTAGATCAACTCGACGAGGCACGTGACCTCGCTCGGTCACGCACCGCCATCTACCAGCAGGGACTCCGCCGCTACCACAGCCGGCGGGTGAAAACTCGCACCTTCCAAGAAGGCGACCTGGTGTTGCGCCTCATCCAGTACAAGAAGGGCATGCACAAGCTTTCCCCTCCGTGGGAGGGACCATTCGCCATCGGGCGAGTACTCGGCAACGACGCCTACTACCTCATCGACGTCCGCGGGGACGGCGAACTCGACGTCAAGCGACCATGGAATGTAAACCTCCTACGGAAGTTCTACTCCTAGAACCCCACATACGTACTCTCCAGTCGCTATGAAATAAAAAGAATTGGTTACCGCAAATCACGCCTACTCTCCGTGTCTTGTGCCACTCGCACTCGTAATAACAACATCAAGCTAACCGCAGAAGTCAACCTTTGGTACAGCGATCGACACGGCTAAGTAGTGCGGTGCAAGAGCACTGAGTCACCTCAGGTCTTGCATCGTCCACGAAAAACGCCTACCCAGAGCCCCATTGGAGTCGCCCAGCCCGACTGGCTCTACGAGCCAAGACAACTGCCTTCGCTTCTTACAGCGACCATGATCGTCCGCATCCTCGACATAGCGACTCGAACGGCCAAGTACCACGCTCGGGGACTGACGACCAGTTCAGTGCGAGTGGCTCGGGAAAACGCCAAGTATGAGAGCATGCCCAGGACTCGCCATGCGACTGACCCAACGGGCTAGGCAGGAGTGATGCGCTCAAACTAATGCGCCAAACCCTCACCCACCCTCGAGTCACGCCTAGAATAACCAAGTACCACGCTCGGGGACTCGGCCACCCGACCTCGTTCGCGCAAGGGAAAACGGTGAAGTACAGAGCGCTCAAGGGAGTCGCCTTGCGACTGGCTCTTCGAGTCCGGGCGAGTCGACCACAATAACAAAACATTCAAAAACCACAAACACATCACACACGAGGTAAACCCCACAAAAGGGCGGACGCGCTCGGGGACTCGTCCAACCCTCAATCACAAAACACATGACAAATCACAAAACAGACACGATATCTCATTCAATAGCATGTCGCATCATCTCAGAATACAAAATATGCCCAAACGGCAGATCTGCTACTAACGCCCTCGGGCAGACTATCCTATTCCGCAGGCTTCGACGACGACTCGCCAGCACACTTGCGATTGCGGATGAACGGCGTGTACGGGTTCGACGGGAACGTTGTCAGCTCACCCGCCATCGCCGCGCGGAAGGGCTGCTCGACCTTGAAGTCCCGATGCTGCGGCTCGGGGTCGTTGGGTGCGACGACCGTCTCCTGGTACGGAAGGAGGTCGCCCATTGCCCAGACACGCTTGGAGTACATCGCGGCGCGGTCCGTCAACTTGAGCACCTCGGAGAGTTCCACCGCGCCAGTCGACGATGGGTAGCCACTCGTCACATCGTCCAGATCAAAATCTTCTGGAAAATGAGCAAGTCCAAGGCTAAGCGCCGTCGCCGCTCCGCGCCGAAACGCCGATCGCGTCATGAACTCAACGACCGACGGCGCCTTCTCCAAGTACTTCCACACCTCGACGAGGTCGCTGGGAATTACTTCCGTGGGCGATATCTCCTAGAGGTAGGCTCGGATGCATGTCGCCGACAACGTCGCCGAGTCGACAAGCGTGGCCACACATTGCCGCGCGTCGAACGAGCTCGCCTCTTCCGTGCTATCAAGGATGCGACCTGTGAATAGAAGATAACAATGAGTACGTCGGGAATCACAACAGAACACATGTTATTGGCAGGGGCAGATACACTTACCAATCAAGGGGCAGGAGAGATCCGTGATGAAGCATTGAAGCGAAGTATAGTCGTCCTGAAGCCCAGCAACAAGGGCGTCGGACACTTTACGATCCTCTGCGGCGGTGGTAATAGCGGCCTTGGCTCGCCCATCCGTCGAGCTCGCTTCCTCCTTCGCCTCCCTCAGCTCGCGCTCGAGATCGGCGATCCGCTTCTCAGCCGAGCTTAGTGCCGATTGAGCCACCGCCAACTCACCCGCTGGGACAAGTCCCTGGCGAGCCTCCTCCGCCTTCGCGGCAACTGCCTGAAGCCCCTTATTCGCCTCTTGGACGGCGGCCAGTTCCTTCTCCGCGCAGTGTTTAGCTGCCAATCGGTCAGCTGACTCACGTTGCAGACCCTACACACAATTCAAACAGTTAATCAAAAACTCCTAAAGTGCCCACCCGCTGAAATTCAGCGAGTGTGCACTCGGGGACTGGCAATCAAAAACTCCTAAGTGCCCACCCGCTGAAATTCAGCGAGTACGCACTCGGGGACTAGCGATCAAAAATTCCTAAGTGCCCACCCGCTGAAATTCAGCAAGTGCGCACTCGGGGACTGGCAATCAAAAAATCTTAAGTGCCCACCCGCCGAAATTCAGCGCGTGCGCACTCGGGGACTGGACGGAAAAATAACAACTAGACACTAAAAGAATCAGATCGCTGCAACACACCGACCTGATCCTCGGGGACTGGACATACCTGGATGGCTGCGCCAAGCATGCCATGAAGTTGTATCGCATCCACGGACGCGAGGAGAGCTGGCGTGTGCCCGCGACGCTGCTCGACCTCCGCATCAGCGACCTCAGGTGCACGGCTCGAGGGCGAAGTTCCACTCGCTGTGGCCGCTTTGGCCATGAAGCGCGGGAACGTCGCGATAGAGGCACCGGCACCAAAGGAGGTCAGCTCGGCCGCCCCAGGCGAGGGAGCGCCCTCCTTCGTGGATGCGGCCGCCTCTGTTGCGGGTTCAGTCGGCACGACCGCCGTGTCGTCGGAGATCGTGACGACATCGTCGCCCTTGGCCTTCTTGCCGCCATCCGCAGGGACGACGACTTCGTCCGCCTTCCTCTTATGGGAAGGATCCTCCTCGCTGACGATGGGTGGCACCTTAGCCACGGTCAGGTGGCCTATCTTCTTCGCTCCGGTCCTGTAAATCGATCGTGTGAGCAAGATAATTCAAGCTGCTATGAAAGACTAGGGTAGGTGAGCGAACTCACTTGGCGACTAGAATGAAGCGTAGCCCCGTGCGGATGCCGGCCGGCTTCTCCAGTTCAGGGCCCAGTCGGCGGCTGAGGCCCATCTCCAGGACGTCGCGTGCCCAAGACACGGACGGCTTCTTCGTCGTCGAGGCTGCAACGGGAGCCTCTGGGACGTCTTCAGCAGGAGCTTCCTCGCGAGGTGAAGCCGCCGCGGCCGGAGCGGCCCCTAGCCCAGAGACTGGGGCGAATGGCAGAGGCATCGAGGCCAGTGGCACCTCGACAGTGGCCGTGTCCAGCGCGGTTGCTGTCGGCGGCACCTCGTCCTTGGCCGGGCTGGGGGCGTCGGAGCTGCTCGCCGAGTGCGGTGGCGAGGCCAGTCTCACCGGTTTCTTCTTCTTCGGAGGAGGAGCTTTCGCCTCCTTCTCCTCCTTCTTCTTCTTCTTCGACGGAGTAGCCTGGCGACGCAGGTGGTCTCTGGAAGTTCTTCCTCATCATCATGGCGCTCGAGGCTTTTGCTCGCCTCAAGCTCACGCTGACGCTGCTCGCGGGTCTTGCAGACCAGCGGGGCGACTTCCTCCTCGGACTTGTCATCGCCGTTGCTCTCGTCGCTCTCGGTGTCGCCCTTGGCGGGAGGCGATTCGCCCATGTCTTGGACGGACGAGCTCGAGTTCTCGTCATCCGAAGGCGGGAGCCATCCTTCCACCACTTGGAATAGCTGCAATGAACACAAGATGAGATTAGAATAACCGCGACTGCACGAATTGCGACTGCGAATGATGCAAAGAGACTTACCGTTGGGGCTGGATGCTTCGCGGTGTAGGGGGCGACTCCGGCCTTTGCATCCAGGTACACCGCCTGGGTGATATTCTTCAACGCTGAGGTGTAGTCCTCAAGCTTCCACTCGGCGGAGCAGGACTTCGTCGAGTCTTCTCGGCCCGTATATTGATACATATAATGGTCCCGCCGCGCCAGAGGGACGAGCCGCCGCCCGAGCCAGCAGTTGTATAAGTTGATCGCCTAGAGGCCCTTCTTCTTTAGACCGCGGATGGTTTGAAGCATTTCGTCCACGACCATCCGCTGGTCGGTGGGAAGCTTGCCGACTTGAAGTCGGCGCGGCTCGGGTCGGTCGGCAGAGTACCGTGGGATCGCCACCTCGCCCTCCGGAGTCGCCTCGGTAACGTAGAACCACGAATTCTTCCATTGGCTCGCCGCCTTGGCGGGTAGCATCAGATCGAAGAAAGAGGCCTTCGATTTAAGTTGGAACGTCAGGCCGCCCGCAGCGAGCATTGGGCCGCCCGCTTCCTCGCGACTGATCCGTCCGTGGAATAGATCTTGCCACAGAGGGAAGTAGGGCCGGCAGCCCAGGTAGCACTCACAGAACGCCACAAAGATGGCGAGCTGCTCGATGCTGTGCGGACCCAGATCCGACGGCTGGATCCTGTAATAGGCGTAGAAGCGCCGGAAGAACAGGGACGTAGGGAATCCCAGCCCCCGTTCCAGGTGGCTGGTGAAGCAGATGAATTCTCCCGCACGCGGGTTCGGAGTCACCTCCCCGGCCGCGGGGATGCGCCACCTGCCGGTGCGCAGGATCCCGGCCTCCTCGAAGGACGCCAGTTGTGCTCTCGTGCACTTAGATCTGCCCCAAGGCTCGGTAGAGGGGGCCATTGGCGGAAGGGTTCGTGGAGGTCGGAAGGTTTCGGGTCGGTTGGATCGCGATGCGAAGGAAGGCGAAAGTGCGTGCACTCGGAGGAAATGGCGAGAAGATGGTTCTCTGATCGCCTGCCATTCCCCTTATATAGCGGTTGTTACCCGCCAAATCAGGGAGCCGTTACTACGCGGTGATTACGCCGAAAGTTACCATTGGATTACCCCAACGGCTAGTTTGACCACGTTTAACGGTCCAACTTCAGCCACTCGGCTCGCCGACCCGATCACTACGACAGTGACTGAGTATTTCGCCGACTCGACTCGCCAAGAGCTGCGATCAGAATGACTAGTTTCCTCCTTTATACAGGAGCCCGCCGACGATTCGACTGGATGTCTACTCTGCAGCCGTATACTCCGACTGCCAGCAGCCACCTACGCCCAATCGACGACGGCCTCGGGGACTACTGATGGGGATGTGCCTACCGGGGTATACCCAGCAGGACGTTTCCGACTGGCCCAGAAACCGGTGAGTGGGCCTGCAAGACGGCGACTGGATCAAGGCCCGGTGTTGATCCAAGCGACTGGAAGCAGAAGGCCCAGGCGAGTAGATAGGCCCAGTCGGATTAGGTTAAACGAGTACCGAAGCCTTAACTAATTCGGTTGAGATATGTAAACCCTAGGGGAGGTGAGCCTATATAAACCTCCCTGCAGGGCGTGTAGAGATACGTTCCATCATACACCCAAGCAACTCGCCGCCTAGCCGCCGAGTTCGCCCATTGTACCACCTTCGTAATACAATCTAGCAGGAGTAGGTCTTTACCCTCCGGGGGGCCGAACCTGGGTAAATCCTTGTGTCTCCGCCCTCATCTCGCACCGCAGATGGCTGTCCGCCCTTGCCCCTCGTTCTACTACTCGCTGCCGATTGCAGCATCTGTCGTGACCATTCCCACGACATACAAGCTCCCCTTTTATTTCACACCGCCGACATCCATAAACAAAAGATCATGATATCAACGGCTTAGATATTTACAGGTGTTGAAAGCGTTCCCCGTGACAGCACGGTTCTGCTAATCCCAACTTATTAGTGCAAGCATATAAAACAAAGATGACACAATGGTTCAAGTTTATTAAGGGAAAGAAAAATAAGGTGTGCCATCAAGTTCGTGAGAGCTTTACTAACTAGTTTTCACATAACAAAAGAATTTTTAATTTGAAAGGTAGATGAAACTCGGGAATTTACTTGGAATAGCAAAGATGCTAATAGGTAGATATGGTGGACACAGATGGCATAAGTTTTGGTTTAACGAATTGGATGCACGATAAGCATTCCCTCTCAGTATAGGTTTTTGGCTAGCAAGGCTGGGTAACAAGCAAAAGAGTTGAAGGGAACAAGCAAACATACAAGTGATAAAGTCAAACATGCAATATTCCTTGAAAACACAAAAGATCTTAACTAAAGAATACCAAGCTTATGAGCCAATCAAGAAAGAAATAAAATGATATAAAATACCTGTAAGCGCCTTTCTCTTTTCCTTTCAAACCTCAAAAAGTGTTGCTACTGACCAGAGCTCGGTTTGCCAAAACCGATTTAGATTTACTTGATGCTCCCAAAGTGACACCAATACTAATCATCAAGATCAATCATATAATAGAGATTGCAAACTAAAATAAGATGTGTAAAAAGTAAAAGATGAAACTTCTCATTAATATTCCATAAAGGCACTCATACCAAGGGATACATAGGTAACCAACTAAAGGAGAGATACTTCCACAATGCAAACCATCCTATATGATAACTTCTCTTTTCAAGATATGACTCTACTAAAAAGGTAAAAATATGAAAGATAATGATTTGATACCACGACACTCCCCCTAGCTTGCAACAAACCAAGGGGATGCTAAAACCTGATGACGAATTACTCCTTCAGCGGTGGTGGTGTTTTGTTCAGGGTGAGGAAACCCTCCAGCATCTTACAAAGCCTGTTATTCTCCTCTTGAAGTATATCCACCTTCCTCCTTAGAGCTTGGTACTTATCACAAAACTCATTAGTGGTTCAAAGGGCTTCCACTACCTCAGGGCAGGAACTGAAGTATAGAACGGAGGTCATCATCCCCTGCATATTATGAGAAAAAGCATGTCGAGTATTAATTGCCCCTACAAAAGTAGGTTTCTCGCCCTTGCTCCCATGGCATTTTTGTCCCTTCATGCCTGCTGACATGTTCTTTACTTCCTCCTCGACGCTCCAATCCATGTCTCCGCGCCTAGCTGTGATCCTTTCTTCTTCCACGAGTTTCTTTCCCTTGTTGTTGGCAGGGACCATGGTGGCTCTAAACTTGAGACTATTTCCCGACAAAAATAGATCTAAGCAAAAACACGAAGAGAACACGATATACGGACCTCGGGGGGTCCGAGTGATTATATTATGAAATTTTATGACATAAGGAAGGTACTGGGCAAAAACGGGACGGAGACAGAGTCTGGGGTGGTCTCACCACCTGGTGGCACGACCAGGAAGGGCCCACGCCACTGGGTGGTGTGGTCCACCCGGGCTCAGTTTCCTTCCCTTTTCGTCTTGTAACCTTCCATATGGAATAAAAACTGCAAAAATATAAAGAGAAAAGTTTTTCGCGAACCTTCTATTTTCAGCACTTTTACCTATTCTGAAACGGACTCTGCAGATTCCTTCTCTCCAACACTTGAAAGTTCCTTTCATACCAAGCTCCACACAAATCTTCATTAGCAGCATTAGTATATGCAAAAACAATAAACCTTTGGGTTCAAATTTCAACTAAAATCCATCAAAACAAAAGCTACTGTAGCAACTCCTTTCAAAGGCCCAAAAAGAATTTAAAAGGAAGTTGATTTAAGAGGCAAATGCAAATAATGGCAGAAATCTGTCAAAACAGACCAGCAGGTAAAGATTAATTTTTTCTAAAATCTTATGTTGCTCAAATAAAAAAGTACAAAACTAATGAAAGTTGGATAAAAACTTGGGGCATCAGCATAGAAAATTACAGCTCCATCCGAAGTACTGGGATCTTTCACGAAAATTTACAGTGCATCACAAAAATCTGTCCCAGGACAACAACTTTTAACAACTCCTCTACTTCTCAAAAGAGGCTGATCTTGACACAAAAACCAAACAAAAAAGGATAAGGAGAGTTTATTAGAGAAGTAATAACTTCCAAGACTCAAAGAAACAAAAACCAAAAGCAAACTAAAATGGGTTGTCTCCCAAAAGCTCTTTATTTATAGCCATTAGGATGGGCATGAAAATTTCAATGATGCTCTCATAGGAGATATGAATTTCAAGTGAAAGAGAGCATCAAGAAGCAAATATCCAACATATTTGAGTCTAACCCACTTCCTATGCAAGGGAGTTTTGCAAGAAAACAAATTATTGAAACAAAAGGCTACTAGCATAGGAAGACAAAACAAATGCAACTTCAAAGCTTTCAACATAAAGCAGGGAAACTTAATACTATTGAGATTCATGAAACCATGTTTCCCTCTCTCAAAATAACTTTTAGTAGCACTTTGAATAAAGTTAACAATGTAACTATCACAAGAAACATTCTTAAAATTAGAATGAGGATTCTTAAAATCATCAAAAAGAGGTTTAAGGTCAAAAATTGGATCAATAGAAGCAAGTTGTTCAACTCTAAAATCCTCATTAGGCAAATCATTTTCATATGGAGCTTTAGAAAATTTGGAAAAATTAAACTCATAAGATTCTCCATCAAACTTAGTTAAAACTTTCTCCTTCTTACAATCTATAATAGCTCCACAAGTGTTCAAGAAAGGTCTACCAAAAATGATAGGACAAGTTTTACTAGCTGCTGAACCAAGCACTAGAAAATCAGCAGGATATTTAATCTTACCACAAAGGACTTCCACATCTCTTACAACACCAATGGGACAGATGGTTTCTTTATTAGCAAGGTGAATGATGCGTCTCAGATCACTGTAGAGCTTTGTTGGGAAACCCCAAGAGGAAGGTATGATGAGCACATCGGTAAGTCTTCCATCAGTTATGAAACCAAGGTTATCAAACCAGTAGGAGGAAGGAAATGACTACAAGGTGTTGCTAACAACTTGGAACCTGCACAACACAAACTCAAGACTTTGCCCCAACGAACAGTGAGGTTGTTAATCTCACCGGTTTGTTGAAAACAAAGGATTAAACATATGGTGTGGAAGGTAATGGTTGCTTGCAAAAAGTAAACAATAGCAGTAGATGAAGTATCAATGGTAAAGATTGGACAGAGATCCATAGTTCACCAGAGGTGTTCTCCTTAAGATAAATAACATAACATGCTGGGTAAACAAATTACAGCGGGGCAATTGATAGGACTGATCAAGGCATAACAATGCAATACTAGACATTCATGATCCTATGAGCTTTGATTGGGCATTACGACAATATACATAGACCGCCATCCAACTGCATCTATGACTAGTAATCCACCTTTAGGTTATCATCTGAACCCCCTCCAATATTAAGTTGCAAGCAACGGATAACTTCTTTAAGCAATGTGTGTAAAGTAAACAATACAATTGTTCCATGAACAAAAGTTTGTTATTTTCTCCCTGGTAGCAACAACACATCCACAACCTTAGAGATTTCTATCACTTTCCGAGATTCAATAGAGGCATGAACCCACTATCGAGCATAAATACTCCCTCTTGGAGTCACTAGCATCTACTTGGCCAAGATAGCTACTAGAAACAGAGAGCATGCAATATCTCAAACAACACAGACATGATAGAATGAATAATCAAGAATACAAGATAGAATCATTAATCAATCTGACATAGTAATCTAAATATCCATCGGAACCCCGCAAACACAACATGCATGATTACAAATAGATGATCTTGATCATGAACGGAGCTCACAAGATCTAAACATGATAGCACAAAGGAGGAGAAACAACCATCTAGCTAATGTATGGATCCATAGTCCAATGTGGAACTACTCACGCATCATACTGGAGGCTGCCATGGTGATGAAGAATGCCTCCGGGATGATCTCTCCCCTCCGACAGGGTGCCAGGAAGAGCTTCAGATCCCCCGATCTAGGGATGATGGCGGCGGTGGCTACGGACTGTTTCATGGAAATCTTATCGGGTACTTAGGGTTTTGGCATCGTGGGGATTATATAGGCATAGAGGCGAGGCAGGAGGGCGGCCAGGGGGCCCACACCCTACCCAGGCGCGGCCTAGGGTGGGCCTGTGCGTGGGGGGGGGGGGGTGGCCACCCTGTGGCTCCCCTTCGGTCTCTGTGTTCTCCTCGGTGAAATATTGACTTTGGCTTTTGTCCCGTCCAATTCCGAGAATATTTCTTTACTAGCTTTTCTAAAACCAAAAATAGGCAATTGGCACTGTGGCATCTTGTTAATAGGTTAGTACCAGAAAATGTATAAAAATACCTCAAAGTGTAGACAAAGCATAGAAAAGTTGATACTAAACAAGCATGGAACATCAAAATTATAGATACGTTTACGACGTATCAGTGAATAACCACATCAATGTCTTCAAGTTCACAAGGACCAATTTCATGCATAATTTCTCTGTAAAGCTCATAAGGAATAGCACTAGAACTAGCACCAATATCACATAAACCATAATAGCAATGATCACCAATTCTAACAGAAAGCAAGGGACACTCGCTTTCCTAGTTTTACTAGGATGAGAGACAATATTAGAAGCATCTTCACAAAATATAATGTGCCCATCTTCTAAAATTTTGGTGACAGTGTCTTTCACAATGGCTATACAGGTTCAATATTTATTTGTTCATCAGGTTCAACAGTTTTCTTTATACTTTTGCTAACCACAATAGCTATAATAGAATGTTTGTTTACCTTGGTAGGGAAAGGTATTTTCTCAATATAAGGTTCAGGCAAAATGCGATCAACAGTACAAACTTCAGTGTTTCTAACAGGAACATGATTAACAACATCTTTATAAGGTGCATGGTACTTGTTACGCTCCTTTTTGGGAATTTCATTATAAGAGGAAAATGCCTTAAAGCAATTGGCAATACTTTGAGAATCAAGACCACACTCAGTACTAATATCATGAAAGTCATCAGTTCCCATAAAAGATTTAATGCATTTATAATCATAATTTATACCTGACTTTCTTCCTTTGTCATTCTCCCATGCTTCAGTATTTTATTGAATACGGTCTAGAAGATCCCATTTAGATTCTTCCTTCATATGTGTGAATGATCCATCACAAGAAGCATCTAATAAATCTTTATCATGAAGAGAAAGCCTTGCATAAAAGTTATTAATAATAATATTATTAGGGAGCTCATGAATAGGACATTTAAGCATTATTAACTTCAATATCCCCCAACATTGGGATGTACTCTCTCCATCACGAGATCAAAAGTTATATATTTGATTCCTATCCTTATGAATCTCACTAGGAGGATAGAATTTAGAATAAAAGAGAGGTACAATTTCCTCTCATTCCATAGATTGTCCATTTGTCAGCAGCTTATACCATTCTTCAGCTCTCCCTTTCAATGATATAGAGAGTAACTTCTTCTTAACTTGTTATGTTGTGATACCTGCACACTTAAACAACCCACATAATTCATGGATAAAAAGCAAGTGATCACCAGGATGGACAGTTCCATCCCCAAAATAATAATTATCCATAACACGGTCAACAATTCTTGTAGGTATCTTAAAAGGATCTATCTCAGTAGGTGGTGGTTCATCTACTACCCTACCAGTGGTAGTAGCTTTCCCAAATAGTAAACCAAGTGGGTTATCCATATTGGAAACAAAGTAACAAACATAAATAAAAACAATACACACAGTAGAAGTTTCCTTTACCAGTTCCACTCTTCAATAGTGCTTCACTCCCCGGCAACAGCGCCACAAATAGTCTTGATGACCCACAAGTATAGGGGTGTATCGCAGTACTTTCAATAAATAGGAGTGTCGATCCCAACAAGGAGAAGAAGGTGTTGACTAGTGGTTTGGAGCAGGAGTTCTCTATAAATACTTAGCAAACGGATTTTTAGGTTTTTTTTTTGATAATGCAAGGAAATAAAATGAAAGTAAATAAAGACAACAAATAATTGCAGCAAGTGGCCCAATCCTTTCTTAGCAAAGGACAAGACGGTTGTAATACTTATGAGGACCAAACATTCTCGAGGACACATGGGAATACTGTCAAGTGCTTTCGCTTCATATAGTTGTTTGGTTTGATAAGTGTTGTGTGGGTGAACCTGTGCTAATGTACCGACCTTACTTGGACTAGTACATACTTGTTATTAAACCCTTGCAAGCATCCGCAACTACAAGAAAGTAATTAAGATAAAAACCTAACCACAACCTTAAACTCTGAGATCCTACACTCCCTTGTGCAAAGGTTTCCTAACGGGGGTTCAGGTTTCTGTCACTCCGGCAACCCCACAATTAGTAGCCAAATACACAATGCATTCCCCTAGGCCCATAAATGGTGAAGTATCATGTAGTCGACGTTCACATGACACCACTAGAATAATAACACCACAACTTAAATGTGAAAGGCAACTCCGGCAGTTCATCCTCCAAGAATAATCTAACATGCAAAAATAGATGAAATAACATAAGTAACACCTCTTAATATGAAATATATGAATGAATAATAGTAAATTGTGATATAAAATAGTGATGCAAATTGGACGTATCAGCTTCTCAGATGTCGAGGATGATTGGTCTACACAAAGGCAAGTAATGCCTATACTTACTGAGTTGGTAGTGTTAACAGTGGAGGATGATGCTAATGCACAAGGGGAGGCTGCAGATGCTAATGCACAAGGGGCTGCACAAATGATTGTAACTATTGATTGGAATTCAGTTGAGATAAGTGCCCAAACTGATTTGGTCATTGCACCAATGTCTGACATTGAAATGGCAAAGCTTTTTGGCATTCCTATAGATGACAGAGCCAAGGAGAAGGAGAGGGATGAAGCTGCAAATGATGGTGACAACCATTCAAGAGCTAAAGAGGCAGATATAGATCCAGTGTTGTTGGAAAATTCTGCAGTTCATGTAGATGATGCACATGATGATGAGCTAGTAACAATTTATGACAAAGAGAACCCAGTTATTGAAGTTGGGAGATTGTTTCCAAGCATGGATGAATTCGGGACGTGTTTCAGGACATATGCAGTCAAACATGAGTTTGCTACCAAGACTTTGTGGACTGATAAAAAGAAGTTCTATGCAAAATGCATAGGTTATGATGGTAGTGCCAGGCCTTGCAAGTGGTATATATCTGCTAGACACCAACCTGATAGAAGGACAATAAGAGTGAATCAAATTCCAAAAGCTCATACCTGTATTACAAGTTCTCAAACAGTTACAAAGATGACATCAAAATTGTAGGTTGCAGAAAAAATCAAGCCTATTTTAGCCACAACACCAAACAACAATGCAAAGAGACTAAAAACAGACTTGGAAAAGCAGTACCCCATTAAGATGAATTATACTACAATGTGGAAGGCAAATCAAAGGGCAATGAAGGAGCTATATAGTGATTGGGCAAATAACTTTCGAATGCTTTATAACTTCAAAGCAGAAGTAGAGAAGAAGTCACCTGGCAGTGTTGTGGAGATAGATACCAAGGTAACAGTTGATGGGAAAGTCTTCTTATCTAAATTCTTCATGGATTTAAAGCCTTGCATCGATGGCTTCAAAGCAGGGTGTCGTCCATGTTTGAGTATAGACTCATCATTCTTGACTAGAAAGTGGAATGGTCAACTAGCAGCATGCAATGCTTTAGATGGACACAATTGGATGTTCCCTGTAGCTATTGGCCTGTTTCAGTATGAGATAGAGGCATCATGGACATGGTTCATGATGCAGTTGAAAATATTCATAGGGCCAGTCTCTCCATTGGCAGTGCACACAGACGCATGTAAAGGTTTAGAAAATGTAGTGAAGATTGTTTTCCCTCATGCTGAGCAGAGGCAGTGCTTCGGCCATATGTGGATGAATTTGATCAAAATATTCAGAGGAGATGATTTTGGACGCATGTGGCTAGCAACAAGATCTTACACCATACAAACACATTCATATCACCTTGAGAAGATTAAGACGACATGCTTTGAGGAGGATAGGGTCAAGTTTTGTACATGGTTAGACACCTACCATTCTCTTTTATGGTACATGTTAGGTTATAACACTACCATCAAATGTGATCATATCAACAATAATTTGGCAGAAAGTTTAACACAAAAGTGAAGGAGTTAAAAGACTTGCCTGTCCATGACATGGTTGACCAGATCATGATCATGATCATGAGGTTGTGGGAATTGAGAAGAAGGCTTGGTGATGTTCTTCAAGGAGATAAGCTTCCCAGTGTTGTGCAGCAGGTGGTCAACAGGAGCATAAATCTTGCACATTTGTGTGTTGAGAAATCCTCATTGTGGAGTGCTGAAGTCAGAGATACAAGGACTGGCAGGAGGCATGCTGTTGACACTCAATTACGTGAATGCACATGCCTTGATTGGCAACACACTAGGAATCCTTGTGAGCATGCCATACTTTTCTTGGCCTCCAAACTGAAGCTAAATATGCACCCATATTTGCATGGGTATTATTCTGTAGCAAAATTCAAGTCTGCATATGAAACACCAATTCCAGCACTTACAGACCAGTCTCAGTGACCTAAAGTGGACATTTAGTTCTCCTTGTGTCCTCCTCTGATGAAAAGAAAGGATGGCATCCCCAAGCATAGTAGATTCAAGGCTTGGTTTGAGAAGGTGGGAGCAGAAAGAAGGGGAAGAAAGATGAAAAGAAAGATGGCAAGCCAAAAAGGGCCCTGATACATCGCAAATGTATCTATAATTTTTGAAGTTTCATGCTTGTTTAGTATCCACTATGCTATGTGATATGTCGGAAACGTATCTATAATTTTTGTTGATCCATGCTTGTTTAGTATCTACTTTGCTTTACTTGTCCACACTTTGAGGTGCTTTTTACATGTTTTCTGGTACTAACCTACTAACAAGTTGCAACACTGCCAGATGCCTGTTTTCTGCTGTTTTTGGTTATAGAAAAGTTAGTAAAGAAATATTCTCGGAATTGGACGGGACAAATGTCAAATTCAATTACTTTCCGTGGGGAACAAGAAGTCCAGAGGAGAGCCAGAAGGGCCAGCCAGGGGGAACAGACCCACCCCAGGCGCGGGTGGGCCCAGCCTCGTGCCTGGCTAGAGTTTTCCGCTCCTGGCCGCCTCCTCGGTTTCCGCCTTGCCTATAAGAAGCCCCCGATGCACAAACCCTGAGTACCCGATCAGAAATCCACGAAACCGTTTATAGCCGCTGCCACCATCGTCCCTAGATCGGGGGGGGGTCTGAAGTTCTTCCCGGCACCCTGCCGGAGGGGAGATCATCTCGGAGGCCTTCTCTCCGGTATGATGTGTGACTAGTTCCACCTTGGACTATGGGTCCATGTAGTAGCTAGATGGTTGTATCTCCTCCTTTGTGCTTTCATGTATAGATCTTGTGAGCTTCGTTCATGATCAAGATCTAATCTATTTGTAATCATGCATGTTGTGTTTGTGGTGATCCGACGGATATTGAGATTATTATGTTGGTTTGATTAATGGTTTTGTCTTTATGATTCTATCATGTCTGTGTTGTTTGTGATCTTGCATGCTCTCCGTTGTTAGTAGCTATCTTGGCCAAGTAGTTGCTAGTGACTCCAAGAGGGGGTATTTATGCTCGATAGTGGGTTCATGCCTCTAGTTTCCAAGGGAAGTGACAGAAATATCTTCGGCTGTAGATGTGCTATTGCCACTAGGGAGAAAACAACGGTCTCTTGTTCATGGAACATGTGGACTGTTTACCTTACACACTTTGCTTAAAGCAGTTGTCTATTGCTTGCAACTTAATACTGGAGGGGGTTCGGATGATAACCTGAAGATGGACTTCTAGTCATAGATGCAGCTGGATGGCGGTCTATGTATATTGTTGTATTGCCCAATCGAATCTCATAGGATCTTTCTGAATAGTAATTGCATTGTTATGTCTTGCTCAGTTCCTGTCAATTGCCCTGTTGTAATTTGTTTACCCTTCATGCCATGTTGTTTATCTAAGGAGAGCACCTCTCGTGAACTATGGACCCCGGTCCAATCTTTACCATTGATACATCTTCCAGTGTTACTTGTTTACTTGCTACAAACAACCATTACCTTCCACACCATACGTTTAATCCTTTGTTACAGCAAACCGGTGAGCTTAACAACCTTGATGACCCACAAGTATAGGGGATCACAACAGTCTTCGCAGGTAGCATTACCCAATTTATTGATTCGACACAAGGGGAGCCAAAGAATACTTGCAAGCCTTAACAACTGAGTTGTCAGTTCAGCTGCACCTGGAAATAGTTCTTGCTCACAGAAGTTTATCAGTAGCAGCAACAAAGCAACAACAACAGTGAAACATAAGCAATAGTAACAGTAACGATAACAGTAGGATTCGAGTGCGGTAGGCATAGGGATGGATGGATGGGTGTTGCATGGACGAGTCTAAACATGTAACTTCAAGATCTAGGGCATTGCAGATAAATAATAACAAGCATCCAAGTACTAAACAATCCTAGACATGTGCTCCAAATATAGTCATACGTGCTCGCAATGAGATTTGCACAACATCTTCTGTCCAGCCAGCCCATGGCAGCTAGGCCTCTAGGGGACTACTGACAATTAAGGTGCTCCTTTTAATAGAGCACCGGGACAAAGCATTAACACTCCGTGAGCACATGTGATCCTCACACCACAGTCATCCCCTCCGGTTGTCCCAATTATTGTAACTTTGGGTCCTTTGGATCCGGACAATGATATGTGTACAAAACTTGCAGATAAGATATAATGCCCCGAAAAATATTCCAAAATAAATTTTCGTGTTATTTTCTTTTTCGCGTCATCATGACATCATCAAACATGTTTTATCCGTAAAATTATTTTATCAAACCATATTTTGTTTTACCAAATATCCATGTGGTTTTATTAAACCCGTCTCTCGTTCTTATTTTAAAATTAAAACAAATAATATTTCTCGCGGCAAAAGCTTTTCTTGTCTTATAAATAAAATTAGGCTAAATGCACGTCTAAAATTTTGGTCTAAAACTAGTTCCATCTAATCTACTTTGGACTATATAAATAATCTATTTTTCCCTTTTCTTTTACCCCAAATCCTAGACTAACCCTAACCCTAGCCTCGCAAACCACACGCCCCGCCGCTGGACATACACCACACACGCATCCCACCTTGACCATGTCACGTTACACCATATCATGCACGCACACATCCCACACCCAGCGAGGAAAAGGCACACACTTGACGTGGTGCACCCACAGGCCACACGACACAACACACACGCATCGCACGCACAGGGCCACCTACCCCGATTTCCCCTAGGATTCCGTCGCCAGGTTTTCTCCCTATCACAGCACCGCCGCCTGGCCTTGCGAACCCTGCTCGATCTCCTCCTGCCGATGCCATGGGCCACCCTTCCTTGAGCCCCATCGCCCCTTCCTCGCAGGATATCGCCATCGGGACCTCCTTCTGCCGTCTCATGCTGGCCCCAACCTCGCGCGCCTCTGCAAGCCGTCCATGGCTGCCGCTGCTCCTCGTCCTCGACAGGTGCCGACCACGTCTCCTCCGCCCACCACTGGCCGGCCCCGGCTCGACCTCACCCTCGCGCCCTCCTCTCTACTGCGCCGCCGCGGTGCTCCGCCACCATCCCCGCGCCTGCGCCGCCACGACGTGGCCCTTCATGGCGCCGCCCCGAGTGCGCCTTCCTCTGAGCCGCCAAGTTTGTCTCTGGCGCCGCCGACCACGTCGCCCTCGCCCTCCTCCTCCGGTCTTCATCGACTTTCTCGGTGTCGCCCCGGAGCTCCATCCCCGCATCGCCCTTTGTAACCTCCAGGACCCGTGCTCGCGGCCGTGTTTTACCATGCCACGACTCTGTTGACCGGTGAGCCCCTGTAGTGCCGTCTGATAGCTTTAGGTGGAAATATGTACTGATTTGGAGCCTTCCTTTTGAATTGGTGACATAGTGGCTCGTTTCAACTCAGGTTCCTGGTGGTGTCTTACTGATAACAAGGCGTTGTGTGTGGTGAAGTATATGCGGTGTATGTGAAACCCAACGACTTTCCTTGACACAGACCCGAAGATCCTGATCCCCGATCCCGGCGTCGATGCCGAACCGAACCCCTCAGAACCCCAAGATCTTCGCAACCCAATGTGCGACCCCTTCCCGATACCCTATTTTGGTAAATACAATACAACTTGTTGTAGGGGTTCGTAGCATGGAAAACAAATTTTTTTCTACCGCATGCAAACAAACAAGCCAAGATCTATCTACTAGATTGTAGCAATGAGTCGATAGAGGAACTCACCCTCGAAGATTCCAAAGTGGTTAATGAGAGCAGATTCTCGTGGGTGATGTAGTCGTACACTTGCCGATCTCAAGATCGCGTAGACGATCCTTCCGGCGTTGCATTCCGGCAGCGCTTCCGCAGTCGGTCACACGTTCGGTACTCGATGAAGACCTTCCTCTCCCTTGTTCCAGCAGGCAGCGGAGGTTGTAGCACTCTCCTCGCGATTCCGGCAGCATGACGGTGTGGTGTCGTAAGTAGAGGGAAGATCTCCCAGGGCTTCACCTTAAGCCGGAGCGAGTATGGAGGACTATGAGAGAGGCCTTGGTGATTTAGGGTTTAGAGGGCACCAAGGGGAGGGTGTGGCCGGTGGCTAGGGCTTGGGGAAGCCCCAACTCGGCGGGTTGGAGGAACCCTAGGTGGCGGCGGTGACTTGGAGGAGGCCGGTGGCTAGGGCTAGGGTTTTTGGGTGTAAGGGAGAGGGGCAGCCCTACCCCTCCTTATATAGGTGGGAGGGCGCGGCTTGGGAGGAGGGAGTCCTCCCCCAAGTCGGCCTCCTTGGCCGGCGGGTGGAGGGAGGAGACTTCCTCCCCAAGTAGGTTTCCTACTCTCCCTCCACCATGCAAACTTGCCGTTTGACCTTTTCAAATTGGCATTTGACTTTCAAATTAGGATTTGATTTCTCCCTTTATTTTGCCCAGCCAATTGACCTAGTACATGATGCAACCATTCCATATTGTCATGAAACATTCATGTACCCTTCCCCTCCGGAGTGCCGGACATTCCGGAATCTTCTAGAACATTCCTAGTGAAAACACCAGAATCATTACCGAACTCCGAAACAGGACTTTCCTTATTTGAATCTTATTCTCCGGACCATTTAGGATCTCCTCGTGATATCTCGGATCCCATCCGAGACTCCGAACAACATTCGGTCTCTTTCTCATCATTCCATAACTACTCAACAACATCGAATCCTTAAGTGTGTCTCCCTACGGTTTGTGAATTATGCGGACATGATCGAGACACTTCTCCGATCAATAACCAATAGAGGAATCCGTAAATTCATATGGCTCCCACATATTTCAACGATTACTTTGCGATCGAATGAATCACTTACATACGATACCAATTTCCCTTTGTCTCACGATAGTTTACTTATCCGAGGTTTTGATCGTCGGTATCTCTGCATACCTAGTTCATCCTCGTTACCGATAAGTACTCTTTTCTCGTTCCCGTGGTATGTGATCCCTTGTGAGCCAGTCACATGCTTGCAAGCTAATTGGATGACATTCCACCGAGAGAGCCCAGAGTATATCTATCTGTCATATGGATGGACAAATCCCACTCTTGATCCATGTGTCTCAACCCATACTTTCCAAACACTCAATGCCACCTTTATAGCCACCCAGTTACGGTGTGGTGTATGATGTCATCAAAGCATCCTTCCGGTGATGGTGATAAGCATGATCTCATGGTCAAAGGAATTAGGTTACTATTTATCAGAAAGCTTATAGCAATTAAACTATTAAAATGATTTGATCTTTATGCTACGCTTATCTATAGGAGTACGTCCATCATACCATTCTCCTAATGATATGATCTTGTTGTTAATAACATCTCAATGTTCATGATAGGGAAACCACAATCATCTATTAACCAACAAGCTAGTATTATGAAGAGGCTTTACTAGGGACTCTAATTTAGTTTACAAATCACACAAGTATTATTGTTTCCTGGTTAATACTGTTATAGCATGAATGTAAACATTTATCATAAACACAAAGATATAATAATAACTACATTTATTATTGCCTCTAGGGCATATCCCCAGCAGTCTCCCACTTGCACTAGAGTCAACTAATCTAGATTACATGGTAATATACCGAACACCCATGGCAGTTTGGTGTTGGTCATGTTTTGCCCTCGGGAGAGGTTTAGTCAACGGATCCGCCACATTCAGATATGTGTGTACTTTGCAAATCTTTATGTCACCATCTTGGACATGTTCTCGAATAGCGTGAAAATGTAGCTTGATGTGCTTCAGCTTCTTTTCTGACCTTGGTTCTTGCGCATTGGCTATGGCGCCCATGTTATCACAGTAGATAGACATTGGGTCCAGCGCACTTAGAACCACACCGAGCTCTGTAATGAACTCCTTCATCCATATCGCTTCTTGTGAAGCCTCCGAAGCAGCTATGTATTCCGATTCAGTTGAAGATCTCGCCACAACGCTTTGCTTTGCACTCCTCCAGCTAATTGCTGCACCATTCAAAGTAAATACGTATCCAGATTGAGATTTAGAATCATCCGGATCGGTGTTATAACTAGCATCGGTGTAACCATTAACAACGAGCTATTCATCACCTCCATAAGAAAGAACCATATCCTTAGTTCTTCTCAAGTACTTAAGGATGTTTTTGACCGCTGTCCAATGATCCACTCCTGGATCACTTTGATATCTGCTAGTCAAACTAACATCATATGCAATGTCGGGTCTAGTACATAGCATGACATACATTAGAGATCCTATGGATGAGGCATAGGGAGTCTTACTCATCCTTTCTCTATCTTCTGCCGTTGCTGGACTTTGAGTTTTACTCAAGGTCGTATTGGGCAACATGGGCAGGAACCCTTTCTTGCTATCTTCCATTCCAAACCTCTTTAGAACTTTGTCCAAATATGTACTTTGTGACAATGATATTAGGCGTCTCGATCTATCTCTATAAATATTTATGCCTAATACGTAAGCTGCTTTGCCAAGATATTTCATTGAAAAACTATTATTCAAATATTCCTTGACACTATTAAGAAGGTCTACATCATTCCCAATCAACAATATGTCATCTACATATAGTATTAAGAATGCTACAGAGCTCCCACTCACTTTCTTGTAAATACAAGCTTCTCCATAAGTTTGTATAAAACCAAAGCTTTTGATTACCTTATCAAAACGTTGATTCCAACTTCGGGATGCTTGCTTCAATCCATATATGGACAATTGAAGTTTGCACACCTTGTTAGCATCTTTAGGATCGACAAAACCTTTGGGTTGCATCATATACAACTCTTCATCAATGTCTCCATTGAGGAACGCTGTTTTGACATCCATCTGCCATATCTCATAATCATAATATGCAGCGATTATTAACATAATCCTCACAGACTTTAGCTGCTCTACTGGTGAGAAAGTCTCATCGTAGTCAACTCCTTGAATTTGTCGAAACCCTTTTGCGACAAGTCGAGCTTTATAGACAGTAACATTACCATCAGCATCTGTTTTCTTCTTGAAAATCCATTTGTTCTCGACAGCCTTCCGGCCGTCCGGTAAGTCCACCAAAGTCCATACTTGGTTTTCGTACATGGATCCAATTTCGGATTTCATGGATTCTTGCCATTTATTGGAATCTGGGCTCATCATCGCTTCCTCATATATCGCAGGGTCATCGGTGTTGTCCACCAACATGACACTCATAATGGGATCATACTAATCAGGAGTGGTACGAGTTCTCGTTGACCTGCGAGGCTTTGTAGCAACTTCAACCGAAGTTTCATGATCATCATCATTAGCTTCCTCTCTTATTGGTGTCGGCGCCAGAGGAACTACTTCCGGTGCTGCGCTACTCGCAAGTTCGAGAGAAGGTTCAACAACCTCGTCGAGTTCTACTTTCCTTCCAGTCACTTCTTTCGAGAGAAATTCCTTCTCTAGAAAGGATCCATTCTTGGAAACAAAGATTTTGCCCTCGGATCTATGATAGAAGGTATACCCAATAGTTTCCTTACGGTATCCTATGAAGACGCATTTTTCCGCTTTGCGTTCAAGCTTGTCCGGCTGTAACTTATTTACATAGGCTTCGCAACCCCAAACTTTAAGGAACGACAATTTAGGTTTCTTCCCAAACCATAATTCATACGGTGTCGTTTCAACGGATTTAGATGGTGCCCTATTTAAAGTGAATGCGACTGTTTCTAATGCATAACCCCAAAACGATAACGGTAAATCTGTAAGTGACATCATAGAACGAACCATATCTAAGAGAGTTCGATTACGATGTTCGGACACACCATTACGCTGTGGTGTTCCCGGCGATGTCAATTGTGAAAGTATTCCGCATTTCTTTAAATGCTCGCCAAACTCGTAACTTAGATATTCACCTCCACGATCAGATCATAAAAATTTAATCTTCTTGTTATGTTGATTCTCTACCTCACTTTGAAATTCCTTAAAATTCTCGAAAGTTTCGGACTTATGTTTCATGAAATAGATATACCCATATCTACTCAAGTCATCCGTGAAGGTAAGAACATAACAATAACCACCACGCAATGCTACCCTCATTGGACCACACACATCGGTATGTATGATTTCCAATAAGTCTGTAGCTCACTCCATCATCCCAGAAAATGGAGTCTTAGTCATTTTACCCATCAGACAGGCTTCGCATCTTTCAAGTGATTCGAAATCAAGTGATTCAAGAAGTCCATCGGAATGGAGTTTCTTCATACGCTTCACTCCAATGTGACCAAGACGACAGTGCCACATATAGGTTGAGTTATCGCTCAATTTCAAACGTTTAACCTCAATGTTATTTATGTGTGTATTACTACAATCGAGATTCAATAAGAATAGACCATCTATCAAAGGTGCATGTGCATAAAACATATTACTCATATAAATCGAACAACCATTATTCTCGGACTTAAACAAGTAATCGTCTCGCAATAAACATGATCCTGATATAATGTTCATGCTCAACGCAGGCACCAAATAACAATTATTTAAGTATAAAACTAATCCCGATGGTAGATGAAGAGGTAGCATGCCGACCGCGATCACATCAACCTTTGATCCATTTCCAACGTGCATCGTCACCTCGTTCTTCGCTAGCTTCCGTTTATTCTGCAGCACCTATTTCGAGTTACAAATATGAGCAACCGAACCAGTATCAAATACCCAGGCACTACTACGAGTACTAGTGAGATACACATCAATAACATGTATATCAGATATACCTTTCTTCTTGATGTTGCCGTTCTTCAAATACACCAAGTACTTTGGGCAATTGCGCTTCTAGTGACCTTCTCCTTTGCAGTAAAAGCACTCAGTATCAGGATTAGGCCTAGCCTTGGTCTTCTTCGCCGGTGCGGCAACTTTCTTACCGCCCTTCTTGAAGTTTCCCTTTTGCTTAGACTTTCCTTTCTTGAATTTGGTGGTCTTATTGACCAACAACACTTGTCGCTCTTTCTTGACCTCCACTTCTGCAGATTTCAACATGGAGAAGAGTTCTGGCAACGTCTTGTTCATGTTTTGCATATTGTAGTTCATCACAAAGTTCTTGTAAGTTGGTGGCAGTGATTGGAGGACACAATAAATCCCCAAAGCATTAGGAATCACTATACCCAAACTTTGGAGTTTGTTTGCGTGCCCAGACATCTTAAGCACATGCTCACTGACGGAGCTGCCCTCTTCCATCTTGCAGTTAAAGAACTTCTCAGAAGCCTCATAACTCTCAACTTCCGCGTGAGCCTCAAATATCATTTTGAGTTCACGGACAATATCATGTGGGTCATGGTTCTCAAACCTTTTCTGAAGCTCTGATTCCAAACCATACAAGATAGCACACTGAACTATGGAGTACTGATTCTTCCGAGTGAGGTAAACATTCTTTACTTCATCGGTAGCATCAGCTGTAGGCGGGTCACCCAGCGGTGCATCCAGCACATAGGTCAAATTACCAGCATTGAGGACAATCCTCAAATTGCGGAACCAATCCGCGAAGTTGCTTCCATTATTTTTCAACTTTTCTTTCTCTAAGAACGCATTAAAATTGATGGTAGGGGCCGCCATTGATCTACAACATATTTGCAATAGTTTAGACTAAGTTTATGACAAATTGAGTTCTAATTAATAGTTAAATTAATCAAGGTGAACTCCCACTCAAAACAATATCCCTCACATTGTTTTAGTGATCACACGAACCAAATCCACCACATCAAAACCGATCATCACGAGATTTGATGTAGCTTCAATGGCGAACAATCAACATGTTCATCATATCTACTATATGACTCATGCTTTACCTTTCGATGATCCGTGTTCCGAGACCATGTATGTACATGCTAGCCTCGTCAAGATCAAACCTTAGATTCCACATGAGCAAATCTGGCTTGCTAACGTTGTATACACTCGCAGAATCTAGCACACCCGATCATCACGTGGTGCTTCGAAACAACGAGCTTTAGCAACGGTGCTTACTAAGGATGAACACTTTAAAACTTGAAATTTGTGTGCTTTAAGGATCATCTTATAATGCTACCATCATTAACTAAGCAATACAAGATGCATAAAGGATTAACATCACATGCAATTCATAATATGTGATATGATATGACCTTTCTTCTTGTGCTTTCGATCTCCATCTTCAAGCACGAACCTGATCTCCATCATCACCGGCATAGCGTCAAGGTCAATGGCGCCGTTTCATGGTTGTCGTCCACCAGCTTCAACTATTACAACTACTTTGAATAGACACGCGGGTCTTAACAGAATTTAAAGACAACCATATGGCTCCTTCCGGTTGCCAACTTACAATAAGGAACATTGCATACATCAAATATAATCACAATCATGGCCATATCACATCACAGCACACCCATGCAAAACAAAGTTAGACGCCTCTAATTTTCTTTGCATATTTTACGTGGTTTGGGGCTTTCAATAAGTGTCGTTCTAACTTACGAACAAGAACCACAACGTTGATGTTTGAACTATCAAGTGCCCGTTGTAAATTGGATCTGTACTATGATGGGAGAGACAGACACCCGCAAATCCACTTATGCAATACAAGTTGCATGTTGAGCGTGGAGCAAGTCTCATGAACGATGTCATGTAAGGCTAGCCCGGGCCGATTCATCCCATCATACCGCAAGATGCAAAGTACACAAGAAGCAATTGATAATAAAAGCACCACCGCCCATAATGACCATTGTGTTCTACTCGTGCAATAAATCTACATATAGACACGGCTCTGATACCACTGTAGGGGTTCGTAGCATGGAAAACAAAACAAAATTCTACCGCATGCAAAAAAACAAGCCAAGATCTATCTACTAGATTGTAGCAACGAGTCGATAGAGGAACTCACCCTCGAAGATTCCAAAGCGGTTAACGAGAGCAGATTCTCGTGGGTAATGTAGTCGTACACTTGCCGATCTCAAAATCGCGTAGACGATCCTTTCGGCGCTGCGTTCCAGCAGCGCTTCCGTAGTCGGTCACACACTCGGTACTCGATGAAGACCTTCCTCTCCCTTGTTCCAGCAGGAAGCGGAGGTTGTAGCACTCTCCTCGCGATTCCGGCAGCACGCCGGTGTGGTGTCAGAAGTAGATGGAAGATCTCGCAGGGCTTCGCCTTAAGCCGGAGCGAGTATGGTGGAATATGAGAGAGGCCTTGGTGATCTAGGGTTTAGAGGGCACCAAGGGGACGGTGTGGATGGTGGCTAGGGCTTGGGGAAGCCCCGACTCGGCGGGTTGGAGGAACCCTAGGTGGCGGCGGCGACTTGGAGGAGGCTGACGACTAGGGCTAGGGTTTTTGGGTGTAAGGGAGAGGGGCAGCCCTGCCCCTCCTTATATAGGTGGGAGGGCGCGGCTTGGGAGGAGGGAGTCCTCCCCCAAGTCGGCCTCCTGCCGATGCCATGGGCCACCCTTCCTTGAGCCCCATCGCCCCTTCCTCGCAGGATATCGTCGTCGGGACCTCCTTCTGCCGTCTCATGCTGGCCCCAACCTCACGCGCCTCTGCAAGCCGTCCATGGCTGCCGCTGCTCCTCGTCCTCGACAGGTGCCGACCACGTCTCCTCCGCCCACCACTGGCCGGCCCCGACTCGACCTCACCCTCGCGCCCTCCTCTCTACTGCGCCGCCGCGGTGCTCCGCCACCATCCCCGCGCCTGCGCCACCACGACGTGGCCCTTCATGGCGCCGCCCCGAGTGCGCCTTCCTCTGAGCCGCCAAGTTTGTCTCTGGCGCCACCGACCATGTCGCCCTCGCCCTCCTCCTCCGGTCTTCATCGACTTTCTCGGTGTCGCCCCGGAGCTCCAGCCCCGCATCACCCTTTGTAACCTCCAGGACCCGTGCTCGCGGCCGTGTTTTACCCTGCCACGACTCTGTTGACCGGTGAGCCCCTGCAGTGCCGTCTGATAGCTTTAGGTGGAAATATGTACTGATTTGGAGCCTTCCTTTTGAATTGGTGACATAGTGGCTCGTTTCAACTCAGGTTCCTGGTGGTGTCTTACTGATAACAAGGCGTTGTGTGTGGTGAAGTATATGCGGTGTATGTGAAACCCAACGACTTTCCTTGACACAGACCCGAAGATCCTGATCCCCGATCCCGGCGTCGATGCCGAACCAAACCCCTCAGAACCCCAAGATCTTCGCAACCTAATGTGCGACCCCTTCCCATACCCTATTTTGGTAAATACAATACAACTTGTTGTAGGGGTTCGTAGCATGGAAAACAAAATTTTTTCTACCGCATGCAAACAAACAAGCCAAGATCTATCTACTAGATTGTAGCAATGAGTCGATAGAGGAACTCACCCTCGAAGATTCCAAAGCGGTTAATGAGAGCAGATTCTCGTGGGTGATGTAGTCGTACACTTGCCGATCTCAAGATCGCGTAGACGATCCTTCCGGCGTTGCGTTCCGGCAGCGCTTCCGCAGTCGGTCACACGTTCGGTACTCGATGAAGACCTTCCTCTCCCTTGTTCCATCAGGCAGTGGAGGTTGTAGCACTCTCCTCGCGATTCCGGCAGCACGACGGCGTGGTGTCGTAAGTAGAGGGAAGATCTCCCAGGGCTTCGCCTTAAGCCAGAGCGAGTATGGAGGACTATGAGAGAGGCCTTGGTGATTTAGGGTTTAGAGGGCACCAAGGGGAGGGTGTGGCCGGCGGCTAGGGCTTGGGGAAGCCCCAACTCGGCGGGTTGGAGGAACCCTAGGTGGCGGCGGCGACTTGGAGGAGGCCGGCGGCTAGGGCTAGGGTTTTTGGGTGTAAGGGAGAGGGGCAGCCCTGCCCCTCCTTATATAGGTGGGAGGGCGTGGCTTGGGAGGAGGGAGTCCTCCCCCAATTCGGCCTCCTTGGCCGACGGGTGGAGGGAGGGGACTTCCTCCCCAAGTAGGTTTCCGACTCTCCCTCCACCATGCAAACTTGCCGTTTGACCTTTTCAAATTGGCATTTGACTTTCAAACTAGGATTTGATTTCTCCCTTTATTTTGCCCAGCCAATTGACCTAGTACATGATGCAACCATTCCATATTGTCATGAAACATTCATGTACCCTTCCCCTCCGGAGTGCCGGACATTCCGGACCCTTCTAGAACATTCCTAGTGAAAACACCAGAATCATTACCGAACTCCGAAACAGGACTTTCCTTATTTGAATCTTATTCCCCGGACCATTCCGGATCTCCTCGTGATATCTCGGACCCCATCCAAGACTCCGAACAACATTCGGTATCTTTCTCATCATTCCATAACTACTCAACAACATCGAATCCTTAAGTGTGTCTCCCTACGGTTTGTGAATTATGCGGACATGATCGAGACACTTCTCCGATCAATAACCAATAGAGGAATCCGTAAATTCATATGGCTCCCACATATTTCAACGATTACTTTGCGATCGAATGAATCACTTACATATGATACCAATTTCCCTTTGTCTCACGATAGTTTACTTATCCGAGGTTTTGATCGTCGGTATCTCTGCATACCTAGTTCATCCTCGTTACAGATAAGTACTCTTTTCTCGTTCCCGTGGTATGTGATCCCTTGTGAGCCAGTCACATGCTTGCAAGCTAATTGGATGATATTCCACCGAGAGGGCCCAGAGTATATCTATCCGTCATATGGATGGACAAATCCCACTCTTGATCCATGTGTCTCAACCCATACTTTCCGAACACTCAATGCCACCTTTATAGCCACCCAGTTATGGTGTGGTGTATGATGTCATCAAAGCATCCTTCCGGTGATGGTGATAAGCATGATCTCATGGTCAAAGGAATTAAGTTACTATTTATCAGAAAGCTTATAGCAATTAAACTATTAAAATGATTTGATATTTATGCTACGCTTATCTATAGGAGTACGTCCATCATACCATTCTCCTAATGATATTATCTTGTTGTTAATAACATCTCAATGTTCATGATAGGGAAACGACAATCATCTATTAACCAACAAGCTAGTATTATGAAGAGGCTTTACTAGGGACTCTAATTTAGTTTACAAATCACACAAGTATTAATGTTTCCTGGTTAATACTGTTATAGCATGAATGTAAACATTTATCATAAACACAAATATATAATAATAACTACATTTAGTATTGCCTCTAGGGCATATCTCCAACACTTGTTGCATATTAATTCATCCATAATTGCATACATGTTTATTTGTTGGGGATACTTTGTCGATTCACCTAAATTAAATATGGAGACCATATGCGGGTTATCTTTATATTATCTCGACTCCATTTAAATTTGTGTAGCGAACCGATGCCATGCTTTGCCTTGTTAATTTAATTTAATATGCGGGGTAGTTAAATAACTTAAATCCAATAATAATTATCGGGATTCCGATTCCGCTTAATATTGCTAATTTAGACCGCATATTGCCCTATCATGCATCATATTATAATCATGCCGGATCTTCCGCCCTAGTATTAAATATTGCATCCGTTGCCTCTCCTAGTGTTTTGCTTCTTCGCGGACTAGGCCAATGAGTTGATGCGAGTGTCGACCCGATCTTCGGGTGAACCTTCGGCAATGTTTTCAGGCGAGCATTCTCCCTCTTCTACCTATTTTGCATTTATAGTCTTTACTTCCTTCCTTTGATCTATTTCTATCCTTATTGTCGATGCTATAATACCGTTCCTTTATTTACCTGCTCCACTATATTGCCTTGGTTATCCTATTGCCTTGTTTGATTAGCTAGCTTTGTCCTTGCGAGTCGTAGGCATGCTTAGTACTGCTCTCTTACAGGTGGAACATGATACTTGGATATGGTTGCTGATAAGATAATTAATCTGATGTTGTTGGTTATGGTTTCACCTAATGATAAGGCCCCCGCAGGGACCACCTTTGGGAACTGCTTGAGCCGACCTAGGAACCGTTTATTCTACGATACCAGTTCTGAGTTGATCGCGCTAACCAAACGTCGGGCCTCTGGGATCCCCCCTCAACTACCGGTGCTATTCGTATATCCAGAGTGTTACAAAATTGGTTTTCCATTTGGTGCATACGCATAATATGTCCTCGGACATGGGTAAGTTGATATGTCTTCGGACTTGATGTTTTGGTGGATTGCCATGGCTTGCATACATAAATCGCGGTGCACGGTGGCGGAACCCACGGTGTGTACAAGTTACCCCGCAGGGCCCGATCGACCAGTAGGTGCAAACGCTGTGCCTTCCTTGAGAACCGCCATACCTCTTGGTTGGTTTCCCACAATAGGTGATGCCTCTGGATATGCGCGTAGTTATGGAACAGTTCTTGTTGTGAGATTCGGATGGCACGCGTGATATGTTGCCTGAAGGGTTGAGCATGTGTTTGGGTACAGTAGTGCACCCCTGCAGGGTAAATCTTTTCGAGAAGCCGTGTGTCCACGGTTATGGACGCCTCAGGAGTACAGTGTCATGATCAACACCACTAATATTTTGTTTCTTTAATAATATGAATAGTAATTAGCCTTATCAACTAAACACCTGCTTAATTAAAATTGCCACAGTGTGTGTTCCGCAAGGGGACTTCCTCGACTGGTCTTCGAGGAGGAAATCTTCGGATGGGTTATGATTGGTGTTATATATAGTTATCGTAGAGTGTTCTCTTATTTCACTCTAATAGCCGAAGTTGTAGCATGTCTCTATAAGTTAGATAGTGCAAGATTTGCTGTCGCTGAGCCCACCATACCTATGTAGGCGAGGACCGCCGAATTCTAGTCTCGCCGTGTACTGGCCTCAGTACTGACCGCTCCCTTTATGTTTTCCTTTGCCCTTGGTCGTCACCCGTTTGGCTTGACAGGTATGTGATTGACGACGTTAGCAAGGTTACCCTTCCGGCTTGGTCTGGGCAGGGTTGGACACCGCTTGGTTATTCTTCAGGACTCTTAGTCCCATTTGGTTCTCATTCGTACTCGGACACTATTTTGCTTTCTTCTTGAGTTGTATCTTCGTATTGTACCTTTTGTATTCTTGACTCGTTGAGTCGTTGTTGTATATATAAGTTCTTGTGGACTCTGTTGTAAACTACTGTGATGTAACTACTTGTAACCAAATCCCACCCACACGAAAGTGTCTGGTGGGCGTCTTTGAATCGCTTCTATGTGGATTTTGGCGGGAAATGCTGAGATCTGCATAGACCCGATTCGGGGGCGTTACAAGTGGTATCAGAGCAAAGGTTTACGATACCCCACTGGTCCAGCCTGTAGGTTAACCTTGCCAACGGACGATGTCTAGTGTCAAAACTATTTTGCTACAAATGTGTTGGATAGATCTGAGTAGCTCTGACTTTACTCCTTATCTCTATTATTTCTCCTCTTATCTTCGCGTGTTTTAATCTGGTCTCTTACCTTCTTCAAGTCTAGGATTCTTGTGGATGGGTCTTTTGTCGTACCTTTAGGGTTCAGCTTTCCCCTCTTGTAACGGTGGAGCTACATCTGAATTTCATTCTATCTGATCTCTTTTCAAATGTTTCTCGATGTTCTGCAACTTCTGCGACGATGTTATCTTCTTGAATCCTTGTTAATACCAATTGTTAAGACCTTCAGTCTAAAATTCTGAGATTTAGTTGCATAATTCTCCTATTTTTGTACAGGATAATGCTTTGAGTGCGGGATAGAGTAGCTACCATACCACTACTCTTATCATTCACCCTGGTACACTGATTGGTGGAACCATGCAATTTTACTCCTTTCACGGAAGTTAAAGGTGGCCTTATCTTTGAGACCTTTACTTCCGACTTTGCTTCTCCAGAGTGTTCTCTCGAAGAACGTGAGCAACAAACCCTTGTTGGTGGTGTCGACAATTTCAAGACGGAGCAAGAATTCTAGTTAGTGGTGTCGCGACCATCAACCCTACTCAAGAATATCCAGTCATCAAACTCTCCCCCCGGTGTCTTTGCTAGGATCTCGGGACGCGATCCTTGTTAGTGATGTCGAGTTGTAATGCCCCAGAAATTATTTCAAAATAAAATTTCGTGTTATTTTGTTTTTGCATCATCATGACATATCATGACATCATCATGCATATTTTAGCTATAAAATTATTTTATCAAACCATATTTTGTTTTACCAAATATCCATGTGGTTTTATTAAACCAGTCTCTCGTTCTTATTTTAAAATTAAAACAAATAATATTTTTCGCGGCAAAAGCTTTTCTTGTTTTATAAATAAAATTAGGCTAAAGGTACGTCTAAAGTTTTGGTCTAAAACTAGTTTAATCTAGTCTACTTTAGACTAAATAAATAGTCTATTTTTTCCTTTTCTTTTACCCCAAATCCTAGACTAATCCTAAACTTGCCTCGCAGACCACACGCCCCACCGCTGGATATACACCACACACGCACCCTACCTTGACCATGTCACGTTACACCATGTCATGCACGCACACATCCCACACCCAGCAAGGAAAACGCACGGAAAAAGTTCAAAACAAACCTTAAACTTGTAGAAGTTCGGCAATTTAAATCCTAACGCCGGAATCCCTGTCGTTTGCACCTTAAACTATCGAATCCAGGTTAAAATAAACCTTGGACCTGTTTGACCTATTTGACCAGTGTCACGTAGGCAAAAATTTATAAAATAAACCATGTATAATTATTATCTGTTGCAATCGGTAGGTCGTGTCTCTGGCGAGCAGCGCGGCCACCTCGAGCAGCAGCAGCTCGACGTGTGGGACCACGAGGACAGCGAGGAGCATGAGCTCGTCGACCGCAGCCCTGCTGTGGTTCTCGAACATGGCCTCTCCATGGACGATGTCGTCTGCCTGGCTGATTTCGTCGTCTGCCGTAGTGATTCCGGCATCGTTCCACGGAAAAATCGACCGAATCGTTCAGTTCTTCTTCACCTCCGGCCGACCACAGTACTGCCGACTCCATTAGTCCCGGCGCCTCCCCGACGTAGCCGGCCAAACTCGCGTGACCCACATGAGCAGATGCACCTTCCGCACAACGCGGCGCTCTCCTGGGCCCTTTCTACCGTCGCGCAGCCGCCGTCTTCCGCGCACACGCACCCTTGTCCATCAGCAACAGTCCGACCGTCAGGGGGGCAGCCGGCCGGGCCCAAAATTTTGGAGGCTCTCTCCAGGTAGGTGCTGCATATATAGGCTATAATAGATCTTAAAAAAGATAAAAAAATTAGCAATCTTAAGTTTTTTATTGGGCTAGATTGAGCGCTCTACTTTGCTGGACATACACATACGTTTCAACTTTGAAGTCCATCACGGCATCACGTACCTAACCTGCGATTAGATCAGCTATCCTCTTTGATTGTATCGTATGAAGGCACGCTGCATCCCGGTTACTGCCTCAACCTCGACTCAACACTGCGCTGTCGATTGTAGGAATATCCACACGTGGAAAGCATCAAGCCGCCACCTATCGGCCGATCGTCGCCTATCGCCTCCTCGCCCACTGCCTCTGTCTGTGGCCTATCTCTCGTCTTGCTTTGGCCGTTCAGCGTCTATAGGTTCGAATTCTGAATTTATGATCTCAGTCTTCTACAGTCTAACGTTGCCCCTAATTTTTGTTCTAATAGTTGTTATTCTTTATATTCTTAGTGTAGTTAATTGGTTATGGCACCTTATTCCGGTCCTAAGAAAAGTAAAATACAAAGTCTAAAGTTTTCGATGATATACATTTTATAATATATACCTGATACTAAGTTGCTCAATTTGGCGACATAGAAGTACGCGCAAGACTTGTAAACCGAAAGAGAGGTAGTAGTTCTTGCTGAGTAACATAGTAATATTGATCTAGAGGATGATATCGGTACAGAGAAGAACGATGACATCAACGCGGGTAATAACAATGTAAATGATCATGATATCGCATTTTATTCACCTCCTAAAAAATTTGCTAGTGTTGATGAGGAACCAATTAGTGTGGTTATTTATGATCCGGCATCGAGAAGTTATTGGACGAGATTGATATTGATTTTATTATCACCGACTTCGCTTCTAGGAATACACAGTGAATTTTTGAAGGTAATATGTAAACATTGTCATTTTTATATGAATATTGCAAATGTGTATACTTAAAGTATTTATTCTTCATCATTTCATTCTTGTATATCAAAAAAAATTAGAAAAGAGGCCCAAAATTTTAGTTTCGCCCCGGGGACCTGAAATCTCAGGACCGGCCCTGCCGACCGTCTTCCTCAACCACTCGTAAGAAGTAGCAGGCCGGTGGTTCCCTTCCCATCACGTGCATCTCCAGCCAGGGAAGGTAAGCAACAGCAGGCCAACGGCTCCATGCCCCTCCCCGTGCCAGATGTCCCCGGTGAACCCCCATTTCTTTTTAAGACGGTGGGAGAGATGGATTAAGGGAAGAGATAATCAAGCCAGGTGGGCCCGACCTGTCAGCGAGAAAATGGTTATTTCCGGCTGGGATTGTCCTTTTCACGGTCAGGTTCAAGGTTTATTTTAGACCGGGATTCAATAGTTTAGGGTGCAAACGACAGGGATTTAGATTTCAGGGTTCAAATCGCCAGACCTCTATGAATTCAGGGTTTGTTTTAGACTTTTTTCAAAACGCACACACACTTGACGTGGTGCACCCACAGGCCACACGACACAACACGCACGCATCGCACGCACAGGGCCACCTACCCGATTTCCCTAGGATCCCGTCGCCAGGTTTTCTCCCTGTCGCAGCACTGTCGCCTGGCCTCGCGAACCCCGCTCGATCTCCTCCTACCGATGCCATGGGCCGCCCTTCCTCGAGCCTCATAGCCCCTTCCTTGCCAGACATCGCCGCTGGGACCTCCTTCTGCCGTCTCATGCTGGCCCCAACCTCGCGCGCCTCTGCAAGCCGTCCATGGCTGCCGCCGCTCCTCGTCCTCGACCGGTGCCGACCACGTCTCCTCCGTCCACCACTGGCCGGCCCCGGCTCGACCTCACCCTCGCGCCCTCCTCTCTGCTGCGCCGCCGCAGTGCTCCGCCACCATCCCCGCGCCTGCGCCGCCACGACGTGGCCCTTCATCGCGCCGCCCCAAGTGCGCCTTCCTCTGAGCCGCCAAGTTCGTCTCTGGCGCCGCCGACCACGTCGCCCTCCTTCCCCGGTCTTCATCGACCTTCTCGGCGTCGCCCCGGAGCTCCAGACCCGCGTCGCCCTTTGTAACCTCCAGGACCCGCGCTCGCGGCCGTGTTTTACCCTGCCACAACTCTGCTGACCGGTGAGCCCCTGCAGTGCCGTCTGATAGCTTTAGGTGGTAATATGTACTGATTTGGAGCAATCCTTTTGAACTGGTGACATAGTGGCTCGTTTCAACTCAGGTTCCTGGTGGTGTCTTACTGATAACAAGGCGTTGTGTGTGGTGAAGTATATGCGGTGTATGTGAAACCCGGCGACTTTCCTTGACACGGACCCGAAGATCCCGATCCCCGATCCCGGCGTCGAGACCGAACCGAACCCCTCCGAACCCCAAGATCTTCGCAACCCAATGTGTGACCCCTTCCCGATACCCTATTTTGATAAATACAATATAACTTGTTGCATATTAATTCATCCATACTTGCATACATGTTTATTTGTTGGGATACTTTGTTGATTCACCTAAATTAAATATAGAGACCATATGCGGGTTATATTTATATTATCTCAACTCCATTTAAATTTGTGTAGCGAACCGATGACATGCTTTGCCTTGTTAATTCAATTTAATATGCGGGATAGTTAAATAACTTGAATCCAATAATAATTGTCGGGATTCCGATTCCGCTTAATATTGCTAATTTAGACCGCATATTGCCCTATCATGCATCATATCATAATCATGCCGGATCTTCCGCCCTAGTATTAAATATTGCATCCGTTGCCTCTTCTAGTGTTTTGCTTCTTCGCGGACTAGGCCAATGAGTTGATGCGAGTGTCAACCCGATCTTCGGGTGAACCTTCGGCAATGTTTTCAGGCGAGCATTCTCCCTCTTCTACCTATTTTGCATTTATAGTCTTTACTTCCTTCCTTTGATCTATTGCTATCCTTATTGTCGATGCTATAGTACCGTTCCTTTATTTACCTGCTCCACTATATTGCCTTGGTTGTCCTTGCGAGTCATAGGCATGCTTAGTACTGCTCTCTTACAGGTGGAACATGATACTTGGATATGGTTGGTGATAAGATAATTAATATGATGTTGTTGGTTATGGTTTCACCTAATGATAAGGCCCCGACAGGGACCACCTTTGGGAACTGCTTGAGCCGACCTAGGACCCATTCGTTCTATGATACCAGTTCTGAGTTGATCGCGCTAACCAAACATGGGGCCTCTGGGATCCCCCCTCAACTACCGGCGCTATTCGTATATCCAGAGGGTTACAAAATTGGTTTTCCATTTGGTGCATACGCATAATATGTCCTCGGACATGGATAAGTTGATATGTCTTCGGACTTGATGTTTTGGTGGATTGCCATGGCTTGCATACATAAATCGCGGTACACGGTGGCGGCACCGACAGTGTGTAAAGTTACCCCGCAGGGCCCGATCCACCAGTAGGCGCAAACGCTGTGTCTTCCTTGAGAATCGTCGTACCTCTTGGTTGGTTCCCCACAGTAGGTGATGCCTCTGGATATGCGCGTAGTTATGGGACAGTTCTTGTTGTGAGATTCGGATGGCACGCGTGATATGTTGCCTGAAGGGTTGAGCATGCGTTTGGGTACAGTAGTGCACCCCTGTAGGGTAAATCTTTTCGAGAAGTCGTGTGTCCACGGTTATGGACGTCTCAGGAGTATAGTGTCATGATCATAGACAACGCCACTAATATTTTATTTCTTTAATAATATGAATAGTAATTAGCCTTATCAACTAAACAACTGCTTAATTAAAATTGCCATCGTGTGTGTTCCACAAGGGGACTTCCTCGACTGGTCTTCGAGGGGGAAATCTTTGGCTGGGTTATGCTTGGTGTTATATATAGTTATCGTATAGTGTTCGCTTATTTCACTCTAATAGCCGAAGTTGTAGCGTGTCTATATAAGTTATATAGTGCAAGCTTTGCTACCGCTGATCCCACCATACCTATGTAGGCGAGGACCGCCGAATTCTAGTCTCGCCGTGTACTGGCCTTAGTACTGACCGCTCTCTTTCTGTTTTCCTTTGCCCTTGGTCGGCACCCTTTTGGCTTAACAAGTATGTGATTGACGACGTTAGCAAGGTTACCCTTCCGGCTTGGCCTGGGCAGGGTTGGACACCGTTTGGTTATTATTTAGGACTCTTAGTCCCATTTGGTTCTTGTCCGTACTCGGACACTATTTTGCTTTCTTCTTGAGTTGTATCTTCGTATTGTACCTTTTGTATTCTTGACTCGTTGAGTCGTTGTTGTATATATAAGTTCTCGTGGACTATGTTGTAAACTACTGCGATGTAACTACTTGTAACCAAATCCCACCCACATGAAAGTGTCTGGTGGGCGTATTTGAATCGCTTCTATGCGGGTTTTGGTGGGAAATGCTGAGATCTGCATAGACCCGATTCAGGGGCGTTACATAAGATCACAAACAATACTATCATAATGATTCAATAATAAGTTCAGATCTGAGATCATGGCACTTGGGCCTTAGTGACAAGCATTAGGCACAACAAGTTGCAACAAAGTCAAATAGCACTAATAGAGATACTAGGCACTATGCCCTAACAATATTATTTGATTACATGATAGAACTCATCCAATCCCTACCATCCCCAAGCCTACAGCGGGGGATTACTCACTCATGGATTAGGGAAACATCGGTGGTTGATGGAGATGCGTTGGTGATTATGATGGCGATGATCCTCTCCAAATTCCTTGTCCCGGCAGGGTGCCAGAACGGAGTTTCTGTATCAGAATCTTGGTTTCTGGTGGCGGCGGAGGAGCGGAACTCTTTCTAGAAAACTATCGACCCCCCCTGAGTTTTTAGGTCAGAAGGCAACTTATAGGCGCGGAGGGAGCCCGAGGAGCTGCCTGGGGTGGCCAGACCTCCCCTAGGCGCGGGGTCAGGTGGGCCCGCGCCTGGGGTGGGTATGGGCCCCCTAGGCCTCCTCTCTATCTCCCCTTCTGGTTCCGTGGATCTTCTGGTGAGAAATAGTTTGTGGCATATTTTCCGGGATTTTTTCTGATAGTTCATCTTCTACACAAAAACAAGACACCAAGGTAATTCTGCTGAAAACAGCGTCAGTCCATGTTAGTTGTATCCAAATCACACAAGTTTAGAGGAAAAACAATAGCAAAGTGTACGAGAAAGTAGATACGTTTTGGACGTATCAACTCCCCCCAAGCTTAGCTTATTGCTTGTCCTCAAGCAATTCAGTTGAAAACTGAGTGCGATAAAAGAACTTTCACGAACACTTTGCTTCATATGATGTATATATTCTTAGCACAGGAGTAGATGCTTAGACAATTCATAATAAGGAGTATGCAACTAAGTCTACTCAATAGTCATTGCAAGCTATGAAGACAAACCAACTGAATAATAATAAGTAGCATGAAACACAAACATAATCAACATTGCAATGCTCATAATAAGGTATGATAGAGTGGTATCTCGCTTGCCTTTGTTTGAAGAGCACAATATAAATGCCAAGGCACCTCTGAAGTTCACATGAAGACTAGAAGTAAAGATATCAGAGATACAAGCATCAAAGTCATGACATAGTTAACCAAGTTTTGGAATAAACACAAGAATGACAACTATGCTCTCAATAAGGTGCTCATAGAATAAGTGGTGACTCAAAAAGTTGTGAAAACGGTTTTGTGAAGGTTTGAAAGGCTTCCCAATGCTAAAAGGAAGGTACTCATTAGCTTTGAGCTCTCATTGCCCCTATCATAGGCATCTTCATGTGGTTAAGGTGAAAGTGAGGTCCACTCTGAATCATATGCTTGATAGACCATAGACTGGAAATCCCAAGTCCCTTGAGTACGAGGGTCATTCCGCATGCTACTCAACTTTGGTCACCTGAAAGTTCTTGTCATTGTAAAAACATGCATATCATCGAGAACCGCCAACAGGGTACCCCTTGCACATGGTACAAGAGCTTTCCCATAACCAAAATGACAAGGCAAGTAGACAATGGGCATCTCAGTAATCTTTTTATTTACCATATGCATAGATTTTTTATTGAGGACGCTTCATAGATGCTCATTATAGTGATGCTGCAAGTTTCCACCATGATTAAGCATGGCTTAGGCTAGCGGCCCAGGCGTTTCTCTAACACAATGTATAAACTCCATGAACTAACAACTTTCCCTTTTATTTCACATCGTCGACATCCATAAACAAAAGAGCAAGGAATCAACTGGATGAAATATCCAAAAAGCGTTGAAAGCGTTCCTCGTGACAGCACGGTTCTGCTGACTCCCAGTATATAATTAGCAAGCATATAACTTTCATGGACTAGTCACAATGGTTCAGGATTATTAAGCGCAAGGAATAAAGTGTGTCATCAAGTTTGTGAGAGCTTTACTAACTAACTTTCTCAAAACAAACAAATATTTTATTTTGGAAGAAAACACGGCATATGGAATATGCACTGAAATAGCAAATGATGTTAATAGGTAGGTATGGTGGGCACAACTGGCAATATTGGTTTTGGAAATTTGGAAGCACAGGTAGAGCACGTCCTCAGTGCAAGTGAAGGCTAGCAAAAGAGAGGGAGCGACAAACGAGAGAGCAATAGCTGTCATAATCATGCTTGCAACAAAACATGACTAATTATGGCATGAAAGTGATACAAGAACTCTGAGGCAAAATAAATCATCGAGGCTTACTGACTATTGATTAGTCATATGCCTGCGTGAGCATGTGCCAAGTCGATTCACATGAACAGTCAGAGGAGGATACCACAATATCATACCAAAGTTTGAATAAAACAATGCAAGCAAACATTCATATGACATGCTACAAACTATTAGCAAGCTGGAGCTAATCATAGACAAGTAAGAACTACTAAGCATCCATAATGACATACACCTTACACAAACAGGCTAAGCATGTTCACAATAATGAGTATATGTACAAAAATGAAACAAATAGAGTTTGTTGCCAGCCTCTTACCACACCTCGAGTTGTCTTAATCTTCATTATTGCTCTTCACTTGTGTGACTTGAATAATTAACATGAAACAAAAATCCACTGAGGACGGCTGAACCCTGCAAAGAACTCACAAAACCATAGAAGAACAACAAATATTTTTGATGTTTTCGATTTCTAGAAACAAGCAAACAAAGAAAAACCAAACAAAAACAAAGCAAACCAAAGAAAGCAAAATATTTTTGGATTTTTTTCTTTTAAGGAAAACCAAAGCAAAGAAACAAAGAAACAAACCAAGAGAAACAAAAAAAATATTTTTGGTATTTTTGGGTTTTTAGAAAGAAGCGACAAAAACCAAAAAGAAAGCAAAACCATGGATATACAAAGAACCGACCGAACATGATATATAGATGAGTGTGACATCGGTGTACCTCCCCCCTAGCTTAGGCTTTTGGCCTAAGTGGGGCTCAATCCCATGGTGTCCAAGCAGATGCGTCTCTGTAGTGTGTAGAGGAAGCTCCCTCATCCTGGTATGAGCTCGAGGCCTCCCCTGTGTAATACGCAGGGTCATATGAGGGCTCTTCTCCGTGATAGTGCCCGTGGAAGTTGAGAGAACGCAGGTTGTCATCCATCTCTTCCTTTGAGCTTGACCAAGGTCCCTGAGAAATACTGAACAAAGTGGTTTCGGGTAGAGGGATCTCTCTCTTCGCCATCAGTAAACAACATTCTATAAACCAAGTTCTCAAGAGTAGAGCTAGTGGTGACAAAGTGGTGCGCCTTCATGGCAGCAAGATCAAGCCTCAGGGGAGCCAAAACTGTATCATGTGGATCAATAGCAATGTCCAAGGTAGCAGCAATACGAGTAGCAATAATTCCCCCATAAATGGGTCCCTTAGTAGCTAGACGACGAGCAATGAGGGAACCAAGATTATACTTATCCTCACCGTAGAGCACAGCAGCTAAGAAGGCCAATTGATAATTGGATATATTACTAGTGTTCTCCCTACCAAGAACACTGGTGGTAAGATAGTAGGCAAAATACCTGATGGCTGGAAGTTGGATGTTCTTTATCTTACCTCGCTGAGCTCTACGGTCATCATCATTGGTTATTCCTCGGTAAAGCTCTAACAGATCAGCAGGTAGAGCTGTAATCTTCTTTGATGATCCATTTGTACCCAGTCCTAAGGCTTTGCAAAATTGCTTCAAAGTCATAGAATGAGCCCTGCCATAGATTTTAAAAGACACAGTAGGCTTGAACAAACTATTAGTAAAGGAGAAACTCTCCACAAATGTTTTAGTAAGCAAAACATATTGTGCACTCTCATCCTGCATGAAACTTGTTAGACCAGCCCTCTCAATCAAAGCCATGAAATCATTAAGAATCCCAGCAGCTCGCAAGAAATTTTGACAAGGAAAGGTGGAGGGGTGCGCATCCCCTTGATCTCCCTCGTCACCAAACCGTGGAGTGATGAGATCCTCATTGTATGAGGGTCTAGAACTGGTAGATGACCTTGGAAGCCTTGCCCTTTTGGGTGCATCACTCTCAAAAATGTCACCAAAGGTGTGGTGGTTCATGACTTCCCTATGCTAAATTTTTTAAACAACCATCAAACCAAGTGATTTCTAAGTTGATAAATGATGAGCAACTACTATAGGAGCTTGCTAGAGGACTACACATGCATCAAAACAAAGTTTCTAATCATAGAACAAGGATGCAATATCAAACAACCTGTCACCTATAGCAGCAAAATACTCAAGATACAATCTACCAATCAGAAATCTAATTGGACAAGTGGAGGAGGCACATACCAAGGAGCAAACCCTCCAAAAATCAGCACTCGAGATGGGCTGAACAATGAGATCGAAAATCACGAGCAAGAACAACAAGAACTCAAGCTTGAGCAAGTTTTCCGGTGTTTTTAGGGAGAGATAAAGAAGGTGGCTTTGAGGAGGTAGCCTGGAGGGGCCCAGGTGGGCCAGACCCCCCCTAGGCGCCACCCATAGGTAGGCCGCGCCTACCATGGTGTGGGGCCTAGGGGTGGCCCCCTGGGTCATCTCAGGTACCTCTCTGCCCCTTTTTCGAGGAAAAATTTATTTTGAATTTTTTGGGATTTTTCGGGAAACTTTATTTTTGGCCAATTTTCAGGGTATGGAAATTGATTTTCTTGGAGAAACAGTTTTTTCAGAAGAAGCAAAAGCAAACCAAAATCCAAACTACATGAGCTCTAAGAAAAACTAACAAGCAAACAACTAGCAAAACTAAAGCTAAAGCAAAGACTAGGAAGGAGAAAGGAAAAAGAAAACAAGAATAACCACGGTGGAAACACTATTTTGTTCATTAAAATCCTTTTGTTAACAAGGTTGATCAAGTCTCGTTACCAAAACAATCTTATATGAAGCAAAACTTTGCATTCCACAAGGTGATTATGTTACCTCATACTTGATAGCAATTGTCCCAATCATAATAGTTTCAAAATTTTCTTGTGGAATGGGACAATATATTTCTCCATCCTTTATGCCCTCGATATTTTCAATGGAATTCAGGCAATAGCTCTTAACAACCTTCTTGGGGAATAAACAGTGTGCTCTTTGTCATTAATATTGAATGTTACTTTTCCTTGATTGCAATTGATGACAGCACCTGCAGTATTAAGAAAAGGTCTCCCAAGAATAATAGACATATTATCATCTTCAGGCATTTCAAGCACAACAAATCAGTTAGAACCATGCAATTATGAGAAACTTGAATAGGAACATCCTCACATATACCAACAGGGACAGTAGTTGACTTATCAGCCATTTGCAAAGAAATATCAGTTGGTATCAACTTTTCTAGCCGGAGTCTCTTGTAGAGAGAAAAAGGCATAACACTAACTCCAGCTCCCAAATCACATAAAGCAGTTCTAACATAATTATTCTTAATGGAACAAGGAATAGTTGGTATACCTGGATCACCAAGTTTCTTTGGAACCTTACCATTGAAGGAGTAATTAGCAAGCAAAGTAGAAATCTCCTCATTAGGAATCTTCCTTTTATTAGAGACAATATAATTCATATACTTTGAATAAGGAGGCAACTTAATAACATCAGTCAAAAGAATTTGCAAGAATAAAGGTTTCATCCACTCACAAAACTTGTTGTAGTGTTCCTCCTCCTTTGACTTGTGTTTCTTACCTGGAAAAGGCATAGGTTTTTGCATCCAAGGTTCTCTTTCTTTACCATGTTTATTAGCAATAAAATCTTCCTTAGTGTATCTAGTGTTCTTAGTGTTCTTCTCAGGTTCTTCCTCACCTTCCTCCTTATCAGGAGATTCATTATTATTATTACCACTCTCAGTTTCAGCATTAGAGATAGATATACTATTAGGATCTACATCAGATTCAAGTGGTTCCTCAACTCTCTTATGTTTCTTTTTATTTCTCTTACGAGGACTACCAATATCCTCACCTTGTTGAGGATCCTGCTCTATTATTTTAGGGTGTTCTTCAGGATATAAAGGATCTTGAGTAGCTATACCACTCCTAGTTCTAATTCCATAAGCATGTTTATCTCCTAAAGCATTAACTAGCATATCCTTTTGCACCTTAGCAAGTTGATCAAGTTGAGTTTGAACCATTTGAAAGTGTTTACAAAGCATTTTAATATCATTAGAAGTTCTTTCCACAATATCTTTCAACTCATGGATAGCTCTAGAGTTTTCCAATAAATGATTCTGAACTTGTTTATTAAAATGACCTTGTTTAACAATAAAAATGTCAAGTTCCTCTAAGCATTGATCAGGAGGTTTACCATAAGGAATATCACCTTCATCAAAGTGTTGGAGAGAGTGTACCTCAATAGTAGATGAGTGGGGAATTGGCTTACATAATTATTCTATAGGAGGTAGATTCTTCACATCTTCAGCTCTAATACCTCTCCTTTAGATACTTCTTAGCTTCTTTCATCACTTCATCATTTAATGTAATAACTCCCCTCTTCTTTGTTGTTGGTGTTGGAACTGGTTCAGGAACATCTGGTTCAGGAGTAATAGGCTCAGGTATATTCAGCTTAGTTGAAGTCCAATCATCATAATTTTTGCTTATCTTGGTCATTAATTCTTCAGCATCTGTAGGAGTCCTTTTCCTGAAAACACAATCAGCAAAGCTATCTAGGTAGGTCCTAGAATCATCAGTGAGTCCATTATAATAAAGATCAAGAAGCTCATTCTTAGGTAATGGACATCCAGGGTGTGCATGAATCAAGGAACAGAATCTTTTCCATGACTCAGGCAATTTCTCTTCTTCTCCCTGTTTAAAATCAAAAAGTCTCTGCAAAGCAGCATGTCTAGCACTGGGAGGAAAATATTTATGGAAAAAATAAGCAATCAACCAATCAGGGGTATCAATGGAACCAGGAGGTAATCTATTAAACCAAGCCCTAGCTTTTCCTTTTAGTGAAAAGGGAAGATCTTAGCAACAAAGTACTTACGCATCTTAAAATCATCAGAGAACAAAGCACTCATAGTAGAAAGCTCATTCATATGAGCCACATACTCTCATTTTCAGTACCACAAAAAGGTTCTTTCTCAACAATATCTAAATAAGATAAATCAAGAGAGAAATCATAATCTTCATCTTTAATATCTATGGGAGAGGTGGCAAACTTAGGATCATAGGACAACTTAGGCATAATAGTACGTCTAGCAAGGAGACTCTTCATAGCACTAGTATCATGTGTGTTTCGGAACTCTTCAACAAAATCATCAGTGAGCTCAATGTAACCATCATTAATATCATAACTCTCACTAGACTCAGGTGAGCTAACAGGTGTAACAGTGCATTCACTAGGAGTTTCGGTATTTCCTAGACTAGCCATAGTAGCATCTATAAAAGGACCTAATGAACCACTCACATCAATCACAGTAGAAGTAACATCATGAGTATCAAAAGCAGTTTCAGACTCAGCAGTAGTAGTAGTGTGTGTAGCATGAGTATGTGGTGGTGGTGTGACAAGCTTACTTATAACAGACGGTGAATCAAGAGAAGCAGAGGTGTTTAGGACTGTACCTCTTCTTGTAGTGGATGGTAAAATAGGGAACTTTCCATCACGAGACTTCCCCATGATGGAAGGAGTAGCAGTGAACAATAATAGATCCAAGTGAACTTACAAATAAAGCTATGCTCCCCGGCAACGGCGCCAGAAAATAGTCTTGATGACCCACAAGTATAGGGGATCGCAACAGTCTTCGCGGGTAGTATTGCCCAATTTATTGATTCGACACAAGGGGAGCCAAAGAATACTTGCAAGCCTTAACAACTGTGTTGTCAGTTCAGCTGCATCTGGAAATAGTTCTTGCTCACAGAAGTTTATCAGTAGCAACAACAAAGCAACAGCAACAGCGACACAACAACAATAGTAACAGTAACAGTAACAGTAGAATTCGAGTGCGGTAGGCATAGGGATGGATGACGGGCGTTGCATGGACGAGTCTAAACATGTAACTTCAAGATCTAGGGCATTGCAGATAAATAATAACAAGTATCCAAGTACTAAACAATCCTTGGCATGTGCTCCATATATAGTCATACGTGCTCGCAATAAGAACTTGTACAACATCTTCTGTCCAGCCAGCCCGTGGCAGCGGGGCCTCTAGGGAACTACTGGCAATTAAGGTGCTCCTTTTAATAGAGCACCGGAGCAAAGCAGTAACACTCCGTGAACACATGTGATCCTCACACCACAACCATCCCCTCCGGTTGTCCCAATTATTGTCACTTTGGGGCCTTTGGATCTGGATAATGATATGTGTACACAACTTGCAGATAAGATCACAAACAATACTATCATAATGATTCAATAATAAGTTCAGATCTGAGATCATGGCACTCGGGCCCTAGTGACAAGCATTAAGCACAACAAGTTGCAACAAAGTCAAATAGCACTAATAGAGATACTAGGCACTATGCTCTAACAATCTTATTCTATTACATGATAGAACTCATCCAATCCCTACCATCCCCAAGCCTACAGCGGGGGATTACTCACTCATGGATAAGGGAAACATCGGTGGTTGATGGAGATGCGTTGGTGATGACGATGGCGATGATCCTCTCCAAATTCCCCATCCCGGCAGGGTGCCAGAACGGAGTTTTTGGATCCTAATCTTGGTTTCTGGTGGCGGCGGCGGAGCGGAAATCTTTCTGGAAAACTATCGACCCCCCCTGAGTTTTTAGGTCAGAAGGCAACTTATAGACGCGGAGGGAGGCCGAGGAGCTTCCTGGGGTGGCCAGACCTCCCCCAGGTGCGGGGTCAGGTGGGCCCGCACCGGGGGTGGGTCTAGGCCCCCCAGGCCTCCTCTTTGTCTCCCCTTCTGGCTCCATGGATCTTCTGGTGAGAAATAGTTTTTGGCATATTTTCCAGGATTTTTCCTGATAGTTCATTTTCTGCACAAAAACAAGACACCAAGGTAATTCTGCTAAAAACATCGTTAGTCGTGTTAGTTGTATCCAAATCACACAAGTTTAGAGGAAAAACAATAGCAAAGTGTTCGAGAAAGTAGATACGTTTTGGACGTATCAAACCTCACTGATTCGTTGGGGCGAAGTCTTGAGTTTGTGTTGTGTAGGTCTCCTCATTGCTTGCAACACCTGTGTGACGTTTCCTTCCTCCTTCTGGTTTGATAACCTCGGTCTCTACTGAGGGAAGACTTGCTGCTTGCTGCTTCACACCCTGTGCTTGGGGTTACCAACGAAGTGCTCCACGTCAGCACTCCATCAAGTTTTCTGACGCCGTTGTCGGGGAATAAAGAAAGAATCTCCCACGTCAACTAGGCGCCATCAACAAGTTTTCTGGCGCCGTTGCCGGGGAGGCCAAGGACGTATTCACTAGGGGAGTCCTTCACTTCCTTTCTATTTACTTTGTTTTTAGTTTGCTTTGTTTCTTTTGTTTGGTTTTGTTTGCCTCTTTCCAAAAAACCCAAGAAAATTAGTCTAGTTTGGTTTGCTTGTTTTATTCAAAAAACACAAAAAATTAGTTCCTGCTCTAGCTGCTGCTGCTGTTTTTGGCTTGCCCACCTTTGCCAAAATGAACTCTACTAAGAACACCAAGTTGTGTGACTTCACTAGCACCAACCACAATGATTTCCTTCGCACACCTATTGCTCCACCTGTTCCTAATGCTACCTTTTATGAAATTAAGCCTGCTTTGTTGAATCTTGTGTTGAGAGAGCAATTTTCTGGTGCTGGTTCTGATGATCCTGCTGCCCATCTTAATAGCTTTGTTGAACTTTGTGAGATGCAAAAGTATAAGGATGTAGATGGAGATATTATGAAGCTCAAGCTTTTTTCCTTTCTCCTTGAGGGGCAAAGCTAAAGAATGGTTGCTTTCTTTGCCTAAAAATAGTATTGATTCTTGGACTAAGTGCAAAGATGCTTTTATTGGAACGTACTATCCTCCTGCTAATATTATTGCTATGAGAAGTGACATTATGAAATTTAAACAACTTGATAGCGAACATGTTGCTCCATCTTGGGAAAGAATGAAATCTTTGGTTAAAAATTTCCCTACTCATGGACTCACTTCTTGGATGATTATCCAGACTTTTTATGCAGGTTTGAACTTCTCCTCAAGAAACCTGTTGGATTCAGTTGCTGGAGTTACCTTTATGGGCCTCACTTTGGGTGCTGCAACAAGACTCCTTGATAATACAATGATTAACTACTCTGAATGGCATGTTGAAAGATATCCACATGGTAAGAAGGTAAATTATGTTGAGGAAACTTCCTCTTTGAGTGAAAAGATTGATGTTTTTATGGCTATGCTTGTTAATGGGAAAGCTGCTCTAGATCCTAATAGTGTTCCCTTAGCCTCTTTGGTTGCTCAAGAAGAGCAAGTTGATGTGAACTTCATTAGAAACAACAATTTCAACAACAATGCCTATAGGAATAATTTTGGTAGCAACAACAATTATAGGCCTTATCCTCCTCATAATGGCAATTCCTATGGAATCTCTTACAATAATGCTAAAAGTGCCCCCTCTGAACTTGAAGTCATGCTCAAAGACTTTATTAGTAAACAAACCACTTTCAATAAGACTATAGAGGAGAAGCTTTTAACTGTTGAGAAAAATATATCCTCTTTGTCTGAAGCTCGGTCCTCTTTGATTAATAAAATGACTGCTAAACCTGAGACTATAGAAAACACCTTTGCTATAGCTCATGCCATACAAGTTACTATTGATGAAAATGTTAGGCTGTTAGATGAACTTCATGCTAGGTGGGAAAGGGAAGCTGAAATTGATAGAAACAATAGTGTGTGCACTATCACCACTAAACCACAAGTAGTCCCTATTACTCCTCCTATTATGCCTAAGCCTATTGAGCCAACTACTAGTGATGCTAAGTTTGACTTTGATATTGATGGTTGCAATAATTATGAAGTGATTATGTTCTTGCAAAAGCTTGCTAGAAGTCCTGATGCTAGTGATATGCATGTTGCTTTCACTAAACATATTACAGATGCTCTTGTGAAAATTAAGGAAGAGAAGCTAAAACACAAAGCTTCTATTCCTAGGAAAGTAGAAGATAGTTGGGAACCCATTATTAATATGCAAGTGAATGACTTTGATCTCAAATCTTCATGTGATATTGGTTCTAGTGTCTCTATTATGCCTAGGAAGATTTATGAAATGCTTGATTTGCCACCTTTGGAAGATTGTTATTTGGAGTCCCACTCAATGATAATGCTAAAAAGAAACTCATGGGGAGTATTAATTATGTTCTCATTATGGTTAACAATTCTCATGTCCCTGTTGATTTCTATGTTTTGGATGTTGAATACAATGCTTCTTGTCCTATTACTTTGGAAAGACCTTTTGTCAGAACAGTTGGTGCCATCATTGATACAAAAGAGGGCACCATTAAATATAATTTTCCATTCAAGAAAGGTATTGAACACTTCCCAATGAGAAGAGATAAGTTTCTCTTTGCTCCCCCTTTGAAAGCAAGATTTGATGTTAATGCTTATTCATTTGAAAATACTTGATTCTTCTTGCTTCTTGTGCCTAACTTAAAGGCGTTAAACAAAAGTACTTGTTGGGAGATAACCCAAGAGTTTACTTGAGTCTTAGAAGTTATTACTTCAGTAATGACCTCTCTTTATACTTTTTGTTTGCTTTTTGTGCCAAGAATGACCTCTAATGAGGGGGAAGCAAGATTTGGGGAGTTGCTGTCCCGAAACAGATTTCTGTCCTCCACCAAAAAAAATCGTGAGGATGCTCTGTAACTCGGATTGAGCTCAAAATTTGCGAATAAATACCCCAGTATGTTAGCTAACTTTAATTAGTTCAACACTTTTTGATTTGAGCAACAGAAGATGTTCGAAAAAATCGGTTTCTACATGCTGGTCTGTTTTGACAGATTTCTGCCATTATTTGTATTTGCTTCTTATTGATTCCTTTTTGAGTTCTCTTTAGGTGAATTGAGCTTTTTGAAGGAGTTACTACAGTAGCTTGTGTTTTTAGTGAAAAGCCTTGCAGTTCCAAAGCTTTTCCAGTGGTCTAATATCTTTTGAATAAGCTAATGTTGCTAATGAAGATTGTGTGAAGTTTTATATGAAGGAAAAATTTCAGGTGTACAGAGAGAATGATGTAATGAGATGAAGAATGGACAAAAGCTAAAGCTTGGGGATGCCACCATGGTGTCATCCCAAGAAATATCCAAGATGTACAAGCGTCAAAGCTTGGGGATGCCCAAGGCATCCCCTTCTTCATCAATAAAAAGCTCAGGTCTGTCTAGACACTTCGTTTTTATTGTTTCATGCACATTTGTGTTGTTCTTGGAGCGTCTTAGTTTTCATTTGCTTTGCCTAGTTTGTTTAGTTTTCTTAAGTAGTTTGGACACCCGTTCTCACTGTGTTGTTTTGCAAATAAGTTTGCTTGGTGTTGGAAAGGAGTAGTAAGTTCTTGGTTGAAGTGCAAGAGGAGCTTGCATTGACTATGACTTAGACTTTAGCATGACATGATAGGTGTTGTTTTGACCTTATGCTTAGTGATTATTGTTTTAGCATGTCTTGTTCCAAACAATTGGAATTTCTTAATGTGCCTTGAAGAAATTATGCGTTGTTTTAGCATGCAAAAGCATAGTATTGTGGTATTCTCCTTTGATGCTTTGCTTGGGTTGACTTGGCACATGCTCACACCATGTTATGACTATGACAAGTCACCATTAGCCTCTATGATAATTTAGTCATTGACTTGTAGTACCACTCTTTGCTTTGATTAGTATGCTTTGTTGCACTGCATGATTATGGCCATTATTGCTCTCTTAGTTGGTTGCTCCTAGTCTTTTGCTAGCCTCCACTTGTATGAGTAAGTTCTACTCATCCCTCCAACTCCAAAGAAACCAATTTATTCCAAAGTGTCCACTATAAACCCCTATGCATGGTGTGTTACACCATTCCAAGTATATTCTTGTTTTCAACTATCTTCCAATTAAAAACTATTTTTATATGTGAAAACTTAGTGATTAAAGCCCTCACGAACTTGATGGCACACTTTATTCTTTGCCCCTAATAAACTTGAACCATTATGACAAATTTGTTGTATATGCTTGCACTTATAAGTTGGAATTAGCAGAATCGTGCTGTCACGGGGAACATTTTCAACATTGCACTTATACTCTGTACTCAGTTGATATCATGTTCTTTTGTATATGGATGTCACCAGTGTGAAATAAAGAGGGAACTTGTAAGTCCATGGAGTTTGTATTCTGTGTTAGAGAAACGTCTGGGCTGCTAGCCTAAGACATGCCTAATCATGGTGGAAACTTGCAGCATCACCATAATGAGCTATCTATGAAGCATGCTCAATAAAAAGCTATGCATATGGTGAATAAAAAGATTGCTGAGATGCTAATTGTCTGCTTGCCTTGTTATTTTGGTTATGGGAAAGCTCCTGTACCATGTGCAAGGGGTACCCCGTTGGCGGTTCTCAATGATATGCAAATACTTACAGTGACAAGAACTTACCTGGACCCAAAGTTGAGTATGCATGAGGTGTGTCCCTCGTATTCAAGGGACTTTCATGTTGCATGCATAGTTACTATGTCCTATTGTTAGAACTCCATCTTTCATGCACATGTTTAGAGTTCTTTGATCCCAGCTTTCAATGCTTGAAAATGGTTAGATCTTTATTGTGAGGGTGCATGTCACCTCAAAAATTATTCTGTTTATCACTTACCTACTCGAGAACGAGCAGGAGTTAAGCTTGGGGATGTTGATACGTTAGAAACATATCTATAATTTTTGATGCTCCATGCTTGTTTAGTATCCACTTTGCTTTACTTGTCCACACTTTGAGGTGCTTTTTACATGTTTTCTGGTACTAACCTAGTAACAAGTTGCAATAGTGCCAGATGCCTGTTTTGTGCTGTTTTTGGTTTCAGAAAAGTTAGTAAAGAAAAATTCTCGGAATTGGACGGGACAAACGTCAAAGTCAATTACTTTCTGTGGGGAACAAGAAGTCCAGAGGAGAGCCGGAGGGGCCAGCCAGGGGGGCCAGACCCACCCTAGGCGCGGGTGGGCCCAGCCCCGTGCCTGGCTAGGGTTTGCCGCCCCTGGCTTCCTCCTCGGTTTCCCCCTTCGCCTATAATAATCCCCCGATGCAGAAACCCTGAGTACCCGATCAAATATCCACGAATCCATCTGTATCCGCCGCCACCATCGTCCCTAGATCGGGGGGATCTGAAGTTCTTCCCGGCACCCTGCCAGAGGGGATATCATCCCTCCGGTATGATGCGTGAGTAGTTCCACCTTGGACTATGGGTCCATGTAGTAGCTAGATGGTTGTATCTCCTCCTTTGTGCTTTCATGTATAGATCTTGTGAGCTCCGTTCATGATCAAGATCTAATCTATTTGAAATCATGCATGTTGTGTTTGCGGTGATCCGATGGATATTGAGATTATTATGTTGGTTTGATTAATGGTTTTGTCTTTATGATTCTATAATGTTTGTGTTGTTTGTGATCTTGCATGCTATCCGTTGTTAGTATCTATCTTGGCCAAGTAGTTGCTAGTGACTCCAAGAGGGGGTATTTATGCTCGATAGTGGTTTCATGCCTCTAGTTTCCAAGGGAAGTGACAGAAATCTCTTCGGTTGTAGATGTGCTGTTGCCACTAGGGAGAAAACAACGGTCTCTTGTTCATGGAACATGTGGACTGTTTACCTTACACACTTTGCTTAAAGTAGTTGTCTGTTGCTTGCAACTTAATACTTGAGGGGGTTCAGATGATAACCTGAAGGTGGACTTCTAGTCATAGATGCAGCTGGATGGCGGTCTATGTATATTGTTGTATTACCCAATCGAATCTCATAGGATATTTATGACTAGTAATTGCATTGTTATGCCTTGCTCAGTTCCTGTCAATTGCCCTGCTGTAATTTGTTTACCCTTCATGCCATGTTGTTTATCTAAGGAGAGCACCTCTAGTGAACTATGGACCCCGTTCCAATCTTTACCATTGATACATCTTCCACTGTTACTTGTTTACTTGCTGCAAACCACCATTACCTTCCACACCATACATTTAATCCTTTGTTACAGCAAACCGGTGAGCTTGACAACCTCACTAATTCGTTGGGGCAAAGTCTTGAGTTTGTGTTGTGCAAGTCTCCGTGTTGCTTGCAACACCTGTGTGACGTTTCCTTCCTCCTTCTGGTTGGATAACCTCGGTCTCTACTGAGAGAATACTTGATGCTTGCTGCTTCACACCCTGCGCTTGGGGTTACAACGAAGTGCTCCACGTCAGCACACCATCAAGTTTTCTGGCGCCGTTGCCAGGGAATAAAGAAAGAAGCTCCCACGTCAACTAGGTGCCATCACTATGCTTTGTCTACACTTTGAGGTTCTTTTATACATTTTCTGGGACCAACCTATTAACAAGATTCCACAGTGCTAGTTGCCTATTTTCCGCTGTTTTTGGTTTTAGAAAAGCTAGTAAGGAAATATTCTCGGAATTGGACGGGACAAAAGCCAAAGTCAATATTTCACCGAGGAGAACACAGAGACTGAAGGATCTTGATATCAGTCCCCCAAAACAGCAGAAAACAGGCAACTGGCACTATGGCATCTTGATAATAGGTTATTCCCAAACGTGTATAAAAATAACTCAAAGTGTAGATGAAACATAAGACAAATGATATAAAACAAGCATGGAGCATAAAAAATTATACATACGTTTGACACATATCACCCCCCACGTGTGGGCCCACACTGGGTCGTGCCGGTAATTTGTGAGCCCCCTGGCCTCCCTCCTACCTCACCTTTTCGCCTATATAATCCCCCTATGCCAAAACCTAAGTACCCGATCAGATCTCCATGAAACAGTCCGTAGCCACCGCCACCATCATCCCTAGATCGGTGGGGATCTGAAGCTCTTCCTGGCACCCTGCCAGAGGGGAGAGATCATCTCGGAGGCCTTTTTCATCACCATGCCAGCCTACGGCATGATGCGTTAGTAGTTCCACCTTGGACTATGGCTCCATACAGTAGCTAGATGGTTGTTTCTCCTCCTTTGTGATATCATGTTAAGATCTTGTGAGCTCTGTTCATGATCAAGATCATCTATTTGTAATCATGCATGTTGTGTTTGCGGGGATCCGATGGATATTGAGATTACTATGTCAGATTGATTAATGATTCTATCTTGTCTTCTTGATTATTGATACTATCATGGTTGTGTTGTTTGAGATCTTGCATGCTCTCCGTTTATAGTAGCTATCTTGGCCAAGTTGATGCTAGTGACTCCAAGAGGGAGTATTTATGCTCGATAGTGGGTTCATGCCTCTATTGAATCTGGGGAAGTGGCAGAAATCTCGAAGGTTGTAGATGTGTTGTTTTGCTACTAGGGAGACAACAACAATCTTTTGTTCATGGAACAATTGTATTGTTTATTTTACACACATTTCTTAAAGCAGTTATCCGCCGCTTGCAACTTAATACTGGAGGGGGTTCGGATGATAACCTGAAGGTGGATTACTAGTCATAGATGCAGTTGGATGGCGGTCTATGTATATTGTTGTAATGCCCAATCAAATCTCATAGTATCATGAATGTCTAGTATTGCATTGTTATGCCTTGCTCAGTCCTATCAATTGCCCCGCTGTAATTTGTTTACCTAGCATGTTATGTTATTTATCTTAAGGAGAACACCTCTAGTAAAATGTGGACCCCGGTCCATTCTTTACCATTGATACTTCATCTACTACTACTGTTTACTTTCTGAGGGCAACCATTTACTTCCACACCATACGTTTAATCATTTGTTTTCAGCAAACCGGTGAGATTTACAACCTCACTGTTCGTTGGGGCAAAGTCTTGAGTTTGTGTTGTGAAGGTTCCAAGTTGTTAGCAACACCTTGGAGTCATTTCGTTCCTCCTACTAGTTCGATAACCTTGGTTTCATAACTGAGGGAAGACTTACTGCTGTGCTCATCATACCTTCCTCTTGAGGTTTCCCAACGAAGCTCTACAGTGATCTGAGCTGCATCAATACGTTTTCTGGAGCCATTGCCAGGGAGTTAAGGACGGCTTCACAAGGGGGGGTCCTTCATAACCATTCTATTTACTTTGTTTTTGTTTTGCTTAGTTTCTTTTGCTTTGTTTTGCTTGCTTATTTTTATCAAAAATTAGAAAAGAATTAGTTTCGTTTGGTTTGCCTTTTCTTATCAAAAACACAAAAAAATTGGTTCCTACTTTAGTTGCTACCATGTCTAGTGTTGTTCCAATCACTGTGTCACCTATGGAAATGATATTTACTTTCAAAAAAGGAAGTGAAGAGAGTTTCAAAGAATCTTGGTCTAGAATTTCTGATTCACATGGAAAAACTAAGCCTAAAATGACTCTAGGCTTGTTTCTTAGCATTTTCTACCATGGTCTTGCTCTTTGTTATAGATATGCTTTGGATGCTGTAGCAGGAAAATATTTTTTCCAATGTAATGAGGATGAAGCTTTGGTTGCCATAAAGAAGTTGATTACAATTTATAATTTGCCTAACAAGTCTGATTCTTCCTTTATAAACATCTATGCTAGGTTGAACACTCTTGAGACTAGTACAGCAAGTTTGAAAGATTGGTATAACATGCTTAGGGAGCACCATGATTATGTTCCAATAAATTCCGAGCCTTCAAAATGGTTTCCTACAATAAAATTTTCTATAAATAATGAAACTTTTGATGCTCGTTGTGATATCATGTCTGAATTTTGTCTTATGCCTTAAGATAACTATGAGTCCTTGAATCTTTGGGGACTTTATGAAGGAGGAGAAGAAATATCTCTTACCAATAATGCAACTATATTACCCATTGGAATAGATGAAGGAGTGTTTACAAAGATCTTAGGGAAAGTGGTGTCTACTGATTATCTTGTTATTGAATGTGTAGGAAAATGACAAATTACACTTGGAAGATCCCTACTAAAACACCTTGGAGTGATAATAGATGTGGGAAAAGGAATTATGCATTTTGCTTCTCCAAAAATCAATCATACATTCCCTAAAGATAATAGGAAAGGTAAAAAGGTAGGAGTAAGAAATTTGATGTCAATGCTTCTTCATTTGAAAACACTTGATTCTTACTTCTTGTGCCTAACTTAAAGGCGTTAAAGAAAAGTACTTCTTGGGAGATAACCCAATAGTTTTCTTGAGTCTTGGAAGTTATTACTTGTAATAACCTCTCCTTATCCTTTTTGTTTGATTTTTGTGCCAACAATAACCTCTAATGAGAGGTAAGTAAGATTTGCGGAGTTGCTATCCCGACATAGATTTTTGTGCTTCATTGTAAAAATTCGTGAGAAATCTTTGTAAGTCGGATTGAGCTATAATTTTCTGAATAAATCCCCCAACCTTCTTTTGCTCAAAGATTTACAGAGATTTATTCAGAAAATTATAGCTCAATCCGACTTACAGAGATTTTACACAAATTTTTATAGTGGAGCACAAAAATCTATTTCAGGACAACAACTCCCCAAATCTTACTTCCCTCTCATTAGAGGTTATTCTTGGCACAAAAATAAAATAAAAAGGATAAGGAGAGGTTATTACATAGGTAATAACTTCCAAGACTCAAGAAAACTATTGGGTTATCTCCCAAGAAGTACTTTTCTTTAATGCCTTTAAGTTAGGGACAAGAAGCAATAATCAAGTATTTTCAAATGAAGAAGCATTAAGATCAACTTTCTTGCACCTACCTTTCTTACGTATCTTCTTCTCTTTAGGTAATATATGATTTCTTATTAGAGAAGCAAAATGCATAATGCCTTTTCCCACATCTATTATTGCTCCAAGGTGTTTCAGCAGGGATCTTCCAAGTGTAATTTGTCCTTTCCTACACATTCAATAACAATATAATCAGTAGACACCACTTTCCCTGAGATCTTTGTAAACACACCTTCAGCTATTCCAGTGGGTAATAAAGTTGCATTATTGGTAAGAGATATTTCTTCTCCTCCTTTAGAAAGTCCCCAAAGATTGAAAGACTCATAGATATCTTTAGGCATACGACAATATTCAAACATGTTATCACAACAAGCATCAAAAGTTCACTATTTATAGAAACTTTTATTATAGGAAACCATTTTGAAGGCTCAGAATTTATTGGAGCATAATCATGATCTCTAAGCATGTTATAGCAATCTTTCAAAGCAACTGTACTGGTCTCAAGAGTGTTCAACCTAGCATAGATGTTTATAAAGGAAGAATTAGACTTGCTAGGCATGTTATAAATTATAATCAACTTCTTTATGGCATCCAAAGCTTCATTCTCAATACATCAAAAAATATCTTTGCCAGCTACAACATCCAAAGCATATCTATAACAAAGAGAAAGACCATGGTAGAAACTATTTATAACCAGGCTAAGACACATCTTAGGCTTAGTTTTTCCTTGTAAACCAGAGATACTAGACCAAGCTTCTTTGAAACTCTCTTCACTTTCTTGCTTGAAAGTAAAGATCCTTTCCATAGGTGACACAACGATTGGACCAACACCAGACATGGTGGCAACTAAAGAAGGAACTACATTTTTTTGTGTTTTTGATAAGAAAAAGCAAACCAAACGAAACTATTTTTTTTGGAGTTTTTGATAAAAAGAGGCAAACAAAACAAGGCAAAAGAAACTAAGCAAAACAAAAACAAAGTAAAGAGAAAGGTTGTGAATGACTCCCCTTGTGAAGCCGTCCTTAGCCTCCCCGGCAACGGCGCCAGAAAAAAAGGCTTGATGCGGCTCAGATCACTATAGAGCTTCGTTGGGAGACCCCAAGAGGAAGGTATGATGAGTACAAAAGCAAGTTTTTCCCTCAGTAAGAAACCAATGTTATCAAACCAGTAGGAGGAAGGAAACGACTCAAAGGTGTTGCTAGCAACTAGAAACCTACACAACACAAACTCAAGACTTTGCCCCAACGAACAGTGAGGTTATCAATCTCATCGGTTTGGTGAAAACAAAGGATTAACTGTATGGTGTGGAAGGTAATGGTGGTTTGCAGAAAGTAAATAGTAACAATGGAAGGTGTATCAATGGTAAAGATTGGATCGGGGTCCATAGTTCACAAGAGGTGTTCTCCTTAAGATAAACAACATGGCATGCAGAGTAACCAAATTACAGAAGGGCAATTGACAAGACAGAGCAAGGCATACCAATGCAATACTAGACATTCATGATCCTATGAGATTTGATTGGGCAATACAACAAGATACATAGACCGCAATCCAACAACATCTATGACTAGTAATCCACCTTCAGGTTATCATCCGAACCCCCTCTAGTATTAAGTTGCAAGCAACGGATAACTGCTTTAAGCAAAGTGTGTAAGGTAAACAATCCACTTGTTCCATAAACAAGAGACCGTTGTTTTGTCCCTAGTAGAAATAGCACATATACAACCTTAGATATTTCTGTCACTTCCCCATATTAAATAGAGGCATGGAACCACTATCGAGCATAAATACTCCCTCTTGGAGTCACTAGCATCTACTTGGCCAAGATAGCTACTAGAAACGGAGAGCATGCAAGATCACAAACAACACAGACATGATAGAATCAATAAGATAGAACCATTAATCAATCTGACAAAGTAATCTCAATATCCATCGGATCCCCGCAAACACAACATGCATGATTACAAATAGATGATCTTGATCATGAACGGAGCTCACAAGATATAAACATGGTAACACAAAGGAGGAGAAACAACCATCTAGCTACTACATGGACCCATAGTCCAAGGTGGAACTACTCACGTATCATACCCGAGGATGGCATGGTGATGAAGAAGGCCTCCGGGATGATCTCCCCTCTGGTAGGTTGTCGGGAAGAGCTTCAGATCCCCCCGATCTAGGGACGATGGTGGCGGCTGCTATGGGCTGTTTTGTGGAAGATTGATCGGGTACCTAGGGTTTTGGTAACAAGAGGTGATGCATCGATGAGTTGATGTAGGAGCGCCTAGTTGGAAACCCCAAGAGCAAGGTGTGAAGCAGCACAACAGCAAGTTCTCCCTCAGTAAGAAACCGAGGTTATCGAACCAGTAGGAGGAAGGAAACGTCAAACAGGTGTTGCAAGCAATGTGGAAACCTACACAACACAAACTCAAGACTTTTCCCCAACGAATCAGTGAGGTTTTCAAGCTCACCGGTTTGCTGTAACAAAGGATTAAATGTATGGTGTGGAAGGTGATGATGGTTTGCAACAAGTAAACAAGTAACAGTGGTAAACAAATTATAGCAGGGCAATTGACAGGAACTGAGCAAGGCATAACAATGCAATACCACACAAAAAGATCCTATGAGATTCGATTGGGCAATACAACAAGATACATATATCGCCATCCAACTACATCTATGACTAGAAGTCCACCTTTGGGTTATCACCTAAACCCCCTTCAGTATTAAGTTGCAAGCAACAAACAACTGCTTTAAGCAAAGTGTGTAAGGTAAACAATCCACTTGTTCCATGAACAAGAGACAATTTTTTTCTCCCTAGTGGCAACAACACATCTACAACCGAAGAGATTTCTGTCACTTCCCTTGGAAACTAGAGGCATGAACCCACTATCGAGCATAAATACCCCCTCTTGGAGTCACTAGCAACTACTTGGCCAAGATAGCTACTAACAACGGAGAGCATGCAAGATCACAAACAACACACACATGATAGAATCATATAGACAAAACCATTAATCAATATGACATAGTAATCTCAATATCCATCGGATCCCCACAAACACAACATGCATGATTACAAATAGATTAGATCTTAATCATGAACGGAGCTCACAAGATCTATACATGAAAGAACAAGGAGGAGATATAACCATCTAGATACTACATGGACCCCGTAGTCCAAGGTGGAACTACTCATGCATCATACCGGAGAAAAAGGCCTCCGGGATGATCTCCCCTCCGGTAGGGTGCTGGGAAGAACTTCAGATCCCCCGATCTAGGGACGATGGTGGCAGCGGTTACAGACAGTTTCATGGAGTTTTGATCGGGTGCCCAGGGTTGCTGCATTGGGGCTACTTATAGGCGAGGAGGCGAGGTAGGGGGTACCTGGGGGGGCCCACACCCTGCCCAGGCGCGGGCCAGGCTTGGCCGCGCCTGGGGGGGCATGTGGCCACCCCTTGGCGCCCCTCCGTCTCGTCTTCTGGATTCGTGTCACCCATGGTAAAATATTGACTTTGGCTTTTGTCCTGTCCAATTCCGAGAATATTGATTTTCTGCCTTCCTGGAACCAAAAACAGAAGAAAACATGCAAGTGGCACCATGGCAACTTGTTAATATGTTAGTTCCAGAAAAGATATAAAAACACCTCAAAGTGTAGACAAAGCAAAGCAAAGTAGATACTAAACAAGCATGGAACATCAAAAATTATAGATACGTTTCCGACATATCAAGCATCCCCAAGCTTAACTCATGCTCGTCCTCGAGTTAAAAGAATAATTTTTGAGGTGACATGCACCTTCACAATAAAGATCAAACCAGTTGCAAGCATTGAAAGCTGGGATCAAATAACTCTAAACATGTGCATGAAAGATGGAGTTCTAACAATAAGACAAAGTAACTATGCATGCAACATGAAAGGCTACAAACAAAGATCATGAATAACATGCATTGAAAAACGTTTGTTTGTTTCACATACAGAAAACATGGCATAGTGGCAATCAGCTTGTCCCTAATAGAGTAGCAAATAGATGCATATGACACCTTCAAAGTTCATAAGAGTGACTAGAAACAAATAGCACAAGAACAAGTAATATCACAATATGCATCAGTCAATAAGTTTTGGGACACTGCAATAGAACTAAGAATGGAAACTATGCTCTCTTAATGGTGCCTAAAGGTAGAAGGTGGAGACTCAATATAGTAGTGGAAGAAAGCCCCTTCATAAGGGAAGCAGGGATTTCAAGTTTCAAAAAGAGCTTCCAAAAATTATGGTACTTGTTAGATTTCACCCCTCATTGCCCTATCATAAGCATCTTGAAGTGATTAAGGTTAAAGTGAACAAACTATGGAGTATATGCTTGACAAAGTATAAGCTGGCAATCTCATGTCCCTTGAATACGAGGGCCACACCTCATGCTACTCAACTTCAATCACCTGTAAGTTCTTGTCATTGTAAGTGCATGCGTATCATAGAGAACCGCCAACGGGGTACCCCTTGCACATGGTACAGGAGCTATACCATAACCAAAATGACAAGGCAAGCAGACAATGAGCATCTCAGTGATCTTTTTATTTACTATGTGCATAGCATTTTATTGAGGATGCTTCATAGAATGCTCATTATGGTGATGCTGCAAGTTTCCACCATGATTAGGCATGGCTTAGGCTAGCAGCCCAGGCGTATCTCTAACAAAAAATACATAACTCCATGGACTTACAACCTCCCTCTTTATTTCACACCAGTGACATCCATAAACAAAAGAGCATGATATCAACCGTGTACAAAGTACAAGTGCAATGTTGAAAACGTTCCCCATGACAGCATGGTTCTGCTAATTCCAACGTATAAGTGCAAGCATATACAACATAGACGATACAATGGTTCAATTTTATTAGGGGCAAAGAATATAAAGTGTGCCATCAAGTTTATGAGGGCTTTAATCACTAAGTTTTCACATAACAAAATAGTTTTTAATTGGAATATAGCTGAAAACAAGAATATACTTGGAATGGTGTAACACACCATGCATAGGATTTTATAGTGGACACTTTGGAATAACTTGGTTTCTTGGGAGTTGGAAGCATGATTAGAGCTTACTCATACAGTGGAGGCTAGAAAAAGACTGGGAGCAACCAACTAAGAGATCAGTAGTGGCCATAATCATGCAGAGCGACAAAATATTACTAATCAAAGCATAGAGTGGTACTACAAGTCAAGGACTAAATGATCAGAGAGGCTATGGTGACTTGTCATAGTCATAACATGGTGTGAGCATGTGCCAAGTCAACCCAAACAAAACATCAAAGGAGAATACCACAATACTATGCTTTTGTATGCTAAAACAACACATGATTCCTTCAAGGCATACTAAGCAATCCCAATTGTTTGGAACAAGACATGCTACATCAATAATCACTAAGCATAAGGTCAAAACAACACCTAGCATGCCATGCTAAATCTAAGTCATAGTCAATGCAAGCTCCTCTTGCACTTTCAAGCAGGAACTTCCTACTCCTTTCCAACACCAATTGACTTATTTGAAACAACACAGCGAGAACGGGGGTCCAAACTACTTTATACAAGCAAACTAAATAAACTAAGCGAAGCAAACAAAAACTAAGACGCTCCAACAACACAACTGTGTATGAAACAATAAAAACGAAGTGTCTAGACAGACCTGAGCTTTTTATTGATGAAGAAGGGGATGCCTTGGGCATCCCCAAGCTTTGATGCTTATACCTCTTGGATATTTCTTAGGGTGAAACCATGGTGGCATACCCAAGCTTGAGATTTTGTCCATTCTTCATATCATTGCATCATTCTCTCTCTACACCTGAAATTTTTCCTTCATACAAAACTTCACACAATTTTCATTAGCAATATTAGTGTATTCAAAAGATAATAGACCTTTGGGTAAAGCTTTGGAACAGAAAAACTTCTCACTAAAAACAAAAGCTACTGAATCAACTTCCTTTAAAAAGCTCAATTCCCCAAAATAGAACTCAAAAAGGAATCGATAAGAAGCAAATGCAAATAATGGCAGAAATCTGTCAAAACAGACCAGCAGGCAGAAACCGATTTTTTCGAAAATATTCTGTTGCTCAAATCAAAAAGTGTTGAACTAATGAAAGTTATCTAACATACTAGGGGATTTATTCGTAAAGTTTGAGCTCAATCCGAGTTACAGAGCATCCTCACGATTTTTTTATGATGGAGGACATAAATCTGTTTCGGGACAGCAACTCCCCAAATCTTGCTTCCCTCTCATTAGAGGTCATTATTGGCACAAAAAGCAAACAAAAAGTATAAATAGAGGTCATTACTGAAGTAATAACTTCCAAGACTCAAGGAAACTCTTAGGTTATCTCCCAATAAGTACTTTTCTTTAACGCCTTTAAGTTAGGCATGATAGCTTGAGAAGATGCTCACATAAGAATTATGAGTTGAAGTAAAAGAGAGCATCAAGAAGCAAATTCAAAACACATTGAAGTCTAACCCACTTCCTATGCATAGGAATCTTGTAAATAAACAAGTCATGGATGCACAAAGCAATAAGCATAGGAAAGCAAAACAAGTGCAACTTCAAGATTTTCAACATAAAGAGGGGAAACTTAATATTGTTGAGATACATAAGACCACGTTTCCCTCTCTCATAATAACTTTCAGTAGCATTATGAATAAAATTAAAAATATAACTATCACATAAAACATTATTATCATGAGCCACATGCATAAAATGATTATTACTCTCCACATGAGTAGTGGGAGCAAATTCAACAAAATAGCTATCATTATTATTCTCATCACCATAATCATCAAATATAGGAGGCATATTGTAATCACAATCAATTTTCTCCTCAATAATAGGTGGACTGAAAATATCATAATCATCATTGTAATCATCATCAATTGGAGGTAAAGTATCATCATAGGCAATAGAATTTTCAGAATTGGTACCAAACAGATTTTCAATATCAAAAGTAGTGTGCTTTTCCCAAACATGATCACTACTATAAGTAACAGGCATAGGAACATCATCACAAGTTTTAGCCATAGTAGATATTTCAAAATAATCCACAGGAGCATAACATTCATCCTCCTCTTTTTCATCTAATGAGCATCCTGTTTCAGCAATTTCTTCTTCCATAGGCTCCTACAAGGCATTAGTCTCTTCCGTTTATGGAAATCACCTATTAAAATATTCAAGAATATAGCTATTTTCTTCCTTGTAATTATCAAAGCAAAATTTAAGTATCTCATAAACCTCATATTCATAAGGTGCATCATCAGTATTTTCAAGCAAACTGGCAAGTTCAAATGCACCCTTGAAAGCAATAAATTCTTCAATTTGTTCCACATCATAAAAGTCATAATTTCCTTTAACATAAGAAGATATGGTAACATTATCATTATAATCACATTGAAAAGGTAGGTGTTTATACCTCCTACAGCAACACGCTTTATCAAATCAATAAGTAACATTATAAGTAGAGCACACGTCTCTAGCAATAGTATTCAACTTATCAGTTTGTTCCCATAAGTGTTTCCCTTTTTGTGACAAATGGTGTTTCTTATAATAATACTTTTGTTCTTCCGTGAACCCACCTTGCCAATAAGAACTAGTTTCAAAGAAACCATCCATTGATAGAAATCATGACAAATCAAGGCAATAACAGACCAGCAACTTGAGTAGGAACTAATTTTTTTGTGTTTTTGAATAAAGAAAGAAAACCAAACTAAACTATTTTTTTTGGAGTTTTTGATAAAAAGAGGAAAACAAAACCAAGCAAAAGAAACGAAGCAAACTAAAAACAAAGTAAAGAGAAAGGTTGAGGAGGACTCCCCTTGTGAAGACGTCCTTAGACTCCCCGGCAACATCGCCAGAAAATCTTGATGCAGCGCTAAGTTGATGTATGAGCGCTTCGTTGGAAACCCCAAGAGCAAGGTGTGAAGCAGCACAACAACAAGTTTTACCTCAGTAAGAAACCGAGGTTATCGAACCAGTAGGAGGAAGGAAACGTCACATAGGTGTTGCAAGCAACATGGAAACCTACACAACACAAACTCAAGACTTTGCCACAACGAATCAGTGAGGTTGTCAAGCTCACCGGATTGCTATAACAAAGGATTAAACGTATGGTGTGGAATGTGATGATGGTTTGCAACAAGTAAACAAGTAACAGTGGAAGATTTATCAATGGTAAGGATTGGACTGGGGTCCATAGTTCACTAGAGGTGCTCTCCTTAGATAAACAACATGGCATGAAGGGTAAACAAATTACAGCAGGGAAATTTACAGGAACTGACCAATGCATAAGAATGCAATACCAGACAAAAATATCCCATGAGATTTGATTGGGCAATACAACAAGATACATAGACCGCCATCCAATTGCATCTATGACTAGAAGTTCACCTTTGGGTTATCATCCGAACCCCCTCCATTATAAAGTTGCAAGCAACAGACAACTCCTTTAAGCAAAGTGTGTAAGGTAAACAATCCACTTGTTCCATGAACAAAAGACCGTTGTTTTCTCCCTAGTGGCAACAACACATCTACAATCGAAGAGATTTCTGTCACTTCCCTTGGAAACTAGAGGCATGAACCCACTATCGAGCATAAATACCCCCTCTTGGAGTCACTAGCAACTACTTGGCCAAGATAGCTACTAACAATGGAGAGCATGCAAGATCACAAACAACACAGACATGATAGAATCATATAGATAAAACCATTAATCAATCTGACATAGTAATCTCAATATCCATCAGATCCCCGCAAACACAACATGCATGATTACAAATAGATTAGATCTTGAACATGAACGGAGCTCACAAGATCTATACATGAAAGCACAAGGAGGAGATACAACCATATAGCTACTACATGGACCCGTAGTCCAAGGTGGAACTACTCACAGATCATAGTGGAGAAGAAGGCCTCCGGGATGATCTCCCCTCCGACAGGGTGCCGGGAAGAACTTCAGATCCCCCCGATCTAGGGACGATGGTGGTGGCGGCTACAGACGGTTTCGTGGAGTTTTGATTGGGTGCCGAGGGTTTCTGCATCGGGGGCTTCTTATAGGCGTGGAGGCGAGGCAAGGGGTGCCCAGGGGGCTCACACCCTGCCCAGGCGCGGGCCAGGCTTGGCTGCGCCTGGGGGGGTGTGGCCAGCCCATGGCGCCCCTCCGTTTCGTCTTCTGGATTCGTGTCGCCCACGGTAAAATATTGACTTTGGCTTTTGTCCCGTCCAATTCCGAGAATATTGATTTTCCGCCTTTATGGAACTAAAAACAGAAAAAAACATGCAACTGCATTGTGGCAACTTGTTAATAGGTTAGTTCCAGAAAAGATATAAAAACACCTCAAAGTGTAGACAAAGCAAAGTAAAGTAGATACTAAACAAGCATGGAACATCAAAAATTATAGATACATTTCCGACGTATCAAGAGGCGAGGCAGGGGCACCCGGGGTGGCCGCAAGCCCCTAGACATGGGCTAGGCCTGGCCACGCGGCCAGGGGGTGTGGCCCTCTGGTGGCTCTCCTCCGTTTCGTACTCTGGCTCCGTGTTTCCCATGGTAAAATATTGACTTTGGCTTTTGTCCCGTCCAATTCCGAGAATATTGATTTTCTGCCTTTTCTGGAACAAAAAATAGAAGAAAATAGGCAACTTGCATTGTGGCATCTTTTTAATAGGTTAGTCCCAGAAAAAACATATAAAAATACCTCAAAGTGTAGACATAGCAAAGAAAGGTAGATACTAAACAAACATGGAACATCAAAAATTATAGATATGTTTTTGACGTATTAGCGGTGTGAAATAAAAGGGGAGCTTGTAAGTCCATGGAGTTATGTATATGTGTTAGAGAAACGCCTGGGCCGCTAGCCTAAGCCATGCCTAATCATGGTGGAAACTTGCAGCATCACCATAGTGAGCAATCTGTGAAGCATTCTTCTTATAAAAAGAGAGAGAGATAGAAAAAAGAGAAAACAAGAGGAAATAAGAGAAAAAAGCACCATTTTCCCGTGGTAAATAAGAAGATTGCTGAGATGCTCATTGTCTGCTTTCCTTGTCATTTTGATATGGGATAGCTCCTATATCATGGGGCAAGGGGTACCCCGTTGGCATTTCTCTATGATACACATATACTTACAATGACAAGAACTTACCGGTAACTAAAGTTGAGTAGCATGAGGAATGACCCTCGTACTCAAGGGACATGAGATTGCCAACTTATACTTTATCAAGCATATACTCCATATTTTGTTCACTTTAACATTAATCACTTCAAGATGCTTATGATAGGGGCAATGAGAGATGAAAGCTAACAAGTACCATAATCTTTGGAAACTCTTTATGAAACTTGAAATCCATGCTTCCCTTTATGAAGGGCCTTTTTTCCAATTTTATATCGAGTCTTCACCTTCCATCCTTAGGCACCAATTAAGAGAGCATAGTTGTCATTCTTAGTTCTACGTGCATTGTCCCATAACTTATTTATTGATTCATAATGTTGATATTGCTTGCTCTTGAAGTATTTGTATCTAGTCACCCTTATGAACTTTGAAGGTGTCCCGTGCATTTATGTTTTGCTACTCCATGAGGGACAAGCTGAATGCCACTATGCTATGTTTTCTATATGTGAAACAACAAACGTCTCTCAATGCATCGTTATTCATGAGTCTTTGTTTGTATCCTTTAATGTTGCAGCATAGTTGCTATGTCTTATTGTTAGAACTTAATCTTTCATGCTCATGTTTAGAGTACTTTGATCCCAGCTTTCAATGCTTGCAAATGGTTTAATCTTGATTGTGATGGTGCATGTCACCTAAAAATTTATTCTTTTTATCACCTATCTACTTGAGGACGAGCAGGAGGTAAGCTTTGGGATGCTTGATATGTCGTAAACATATCTATAATTTTTTATATTCCATTTCTTGTTTAGTATCCACTTTGCTATTGCTTTGTCTACACTTTGAGGTATTTTTATAAATTTCTAGGACTAACCTATTAACAAGATGCCACAGTGCTAGTTGCCTATTTTCTGCTATTTTTGGTTTCAGAAAAGCTAGTAAGGAAATATTCTCGGAATTGGACTACACAAAATCCAAAGTCAATATTTCACTGAGGAGAACATAGAGACCGAAGGGCGGCCGGAGGGGAACCACAGGGTGACCACACCCCCACGTGCGGGCCCACCCTGGTCCACGCATAGGCAGGGTGTGGGCCCCCTGGCCGCCCTCCTGCCTCGCCTCTTCACCTATATAATCCCCTCGATGCCAAAACCCTAAGTACCCAATCATATTGCCACGAAACAGTCCGTGGCCGCCGCCACCATCGTCCCTAGATCGAGGGGATCTGAAGCTCTTCCCGGCACCCTGCCGGAGGGAGTGATCATCCCAGAGGCCTTATTCATCACCATGCCAGCCTCCGGTATGATGTGTGAGTAGTTCCACCTTGGACTATGGGTCCATACAGTAGCTAGATGGTTGTTTATCCTCCTTTGTGCTATGCATGTTGTTTTTGCAGGGATCCGATGGATATTTAGATTACTATGTCAGATTGATTAATGATTCTATCTTGCCTTCTTGATTATTGATTCTATCATTTCTATGTTGTTTGAGATCTTGCATGCTCTCCGTTTCTAGTAGCTATCTTGGCCAAGTAGATGCCAGTGACTCCAAGAGGGAGTATTTATGCTTGATAGTGGGTTCATGCCTCTATTGAATCTGGGGAAGTGACATAAATCTCTAAGGTTGTAGATGTGATGTTGCTACCAGGGAGAAAACAACAATCTTTTGTTCATGGAATAATTGTATTGTTTACTTTACACACATTGCTTAAAGCAGTTATCCATTGCTTACAACTTAATACTAGAGGGGGTTCGGATGATAACCTAAAGGTGGATTACTAGTCATAGATGCAGTTGGATGTAAGCACATGTATATTTTTGTAATGCCCAATCAAATCTCATAGGATCATGAATGTCTAGTATTGCATTGTTATGCCTTGCTTAGTCCTGTCAATTGCGCCGCTATAATTTGTTTACCCAGCATGTTATGTTATTTATCTTAAGGAGAACACCTCTAGTGAACTGTGGACCCTGGTACAATCTTTACCATTGATACTTCATCTACTACTACTATTTACTTTCTGCAAGCAACCATTACCTTCCACATCATATGTTTAATCCTTTGTTTTCAGCAAACCGGTGAGATTAACAACCTCACTGTTCGTTGGGGCAAAGTCTTGAGTTTGTGTTGTGAAGGTTCCAAGTTGTTAGCAACACCTTGGAGTCGTTTCATTCCTCCTACTCGTTCGATAACCTTGGTTTCATAACTAAGGGAAGACTTACTGCTGTGCTCATCATACCTTCCTCTTGGGGTTTCCCAACAAAGCTCTATAGTGATCTAAGCCGCATCAGGCCCAAAAATGTAACAAGAATAGGTGCAAACTCTATGAAGAACTTGGACACCGAGCCGGCTCTACCAAGTGCAGATACAGTGCTGAAAAGCCAAAGTATGTTCATCCAAAATCTATGTTTTTCTTGTTGATGATTTTTCTCCCCCAACTAACTTGCTTGTTTTCAGGAGGAAGCGTGGATAAAAAGCCCCACCTCTTGTTGTTAAAGAATGCTGGCCAGTGAAAAGGGCAAGAATCAATGGCTCAAAGAAAGAAGAGAACTAACCAAATCATGTTTGGTGTTGTTGAGGTGCAAATTGAACCTGTTAATGCTGTTGAACTGTAATCTAAACTTTTTTTGGAGGATGAAGTGCAAACGTTGAGGTGCAAAGTGAAACTGTTGATGAGGCTTTAGGGCACACCGATTCTGATTTGGAAGCTCTGGTGCAAAATGAGCATGTTGATGAGGCCATGGTGCAAAATGAGCATGTTGATGAGGCTCTGGTGCCAACTCTTGAGTTGCAGGCTGTTTCACATTCTGAACCAGATTGTGCTGCTGAGGAGGTGAAGCAGACTCTTGGACGTGCTTTGGGGAGGCAAGATGGTTATGGTAAGAAAAAGAAGAGCATAAACCTGTTGTGTGGTGTGAAACTTGTGAAGGAGAAGAAATCGAGGGGTAAGAACAGCCAAAATAAATAGACATTGAATGATGCGTGAACATTTGTAAACATTTGATAATTTGGCACTTATTGTTGTTGTACACATTTGTTATTGTAATAATTTGGCACTTGTTGTAATAATTTGGTACATGTTGTTATAATAATTTGGCACTTGTTGTAATAATTTGGTACATGTTGTTGTAATAATTTGGCACTTGTTGTTGTAGAAGAACAACTCATCCTCACCCTGATCCCTTTTGTGAAGTACAACTCACCCTCACCCAAAATGTGGTAGAAATGGGCTCCAAAGCGGGTAAACCACCCCATTTCTAACCAAGTTTTTTTCGACCATTTCCAAATCACCCCAAAAATTCAACAATGAACCTTTTTTACCTATATAGTTAGATTACCAAGTCTTACACTTTTTTATATTATTTATTTAATTTTGAAAAAAATCATGCTTTAATAGAAAAAATAAAAAACAAGTTTGATATTTTCCTCACAACCATGTCACATAATATGACACCATGCGGAGGTTTTGTATTTTTTGATTTTTTTGAATTAGTTATGCACATTTGAATGTTTAGTCAAACTTTGTGAAGGATTTTCATAAAGATTCTTAGGTTGGGGATGAGGCTCACTAAACTAGCATTGGATCTCTGATGAAATAGCATGTTGTGAACCTAAAAAATGATTTTTGTGAAAAATCGCAGGTATCATAACATGTACCTGTAGTTCATATCTGACCCACTTCCAACCGATTCGGCAGGATTTGTATTTTTCACCAGGGATGGAATAAAAGGGTTGAGATACTCAAGTTGGGACATTGTACATGCAAGGTTGTCTAGTATTTTTGAAAAATAGGATGTTACCATTTTGAAACTTCAATTTGGTAGTTCCTTCACAAATCCCCTTAGTTTTCGGCACTTAGAAAATGGAAAATGCCTTTTTTGTGCGTCGAAAAAGAAAACTTCTTGCTTCAACATTTTTAGTCATCCCATTATACACATGCATGCACAATATGGGCACATTATCACAAACTATGTTCTGAATATACCAAATAGGTATACCTACGGCATAGTATCATACCGGCAAGACCGGGTGGCCCACAATTGGTGGTTAGGCCTATGGCATAACCGGGCGGCCCAGTTGCTGATAGGAAGCCGGAGGTCCAGCAGGGATAAAGGAAGGCGACGTGCCACAACCTTAGATGGAAGCCGGAGCCTTGGAGGACACGAAGACTAGTTAGTGTTAGTCTAGGACTCTGTAACCGTATCTGGCTGGGACTCTCCATGTAACCCTAGGTCCTGGCGTCCTTATAAGCTGGCCTATGGGAGCCTTTAGGGCACAACACAATATAACAACAAGTGCATAGCACTACTCGAACACCAACTGGAGACAAGCTACAGTACGTTCTGCAAATCCACTTCGAGGCTACGAAGAACACGGCGGAGTATGAAGCACTCATTCACGGATTACGCGTAGCCAAGGATATTGACATCAAGCGGATAGTTTGCTGTGGAGATTCCGACTTGGTTGCCCAGCAGGTGGCTGGCACCTGGAATACGCGGAACCCTATGATGGCGGCATATCGAGACAAAGTGGATGAGATAGCCAAGAGCTTCTTGGGCTACGAGGTCAAGTATGTACCTAGGGAGCAAAACGAGGCGGCTGATCTGCTGTCTAAGCTTGGATCAGGGCGCAAACGAATTCCGCCTGGAGTTTTCCTGGAGCATCTACGGATACCATCCGTGAAGGGAGCAGACATCGACAACCCGGACAGAGTAGAATCTTTCGTCCACATGGTGGCAAAGGTCCCTCCGGCTTGGACAAAACCGTTCATGGAGTATCTCGAACACGGAACTTTGCCCGACGATGAAGTTGAAAGACGGGAAATAGTACGTCGAGCAAAGGGCTATACCATAATCAATGGACAGCTCTACAAAAGAAGCACTACTGGTGTATACCTTAAGTGTGTTTCCCAGCAAGAAGGTATTGAAATCTTACACGAAATCCATCTTGGAGATGGCGGGCATCACGCCGCTCCCCGATCTTTGGTCACAAAAGCCTTTAGGCAAGGACTCTACTGGCTGACCGCGAAGGCGGACGCCAACAAGCTGGTGGAGACATGCATGGGATGCCAGTATTATGCCCGACAACCACATGTTCCTGCTGAAGAATTGCAAACAATACCAATAACTTGGCCGTTTGCAGTCTAGGGGCTGGACATGGTTGGTCTGTTGCAGACTGCACCATGTGGGTTTACGCATCTGCTAGTAGCAGTTGATAAATTCACCAAATGGATAGAAGCTAAACCCATTAGAAAGCTCGATAGGGCAACTACCCTTAGGTTTGTTCGGGATCTAGTGGTGAGATTTGGTCTCCCACATAGCATTATCACCGACAACGGCAGCAACTTGTCACTCAGAGAAGTGGAAGCTTATTGTTGGGAGAAGGGCATCCAACTTGAACTTGCATCTGTGGCACACCCATAATCCAACGGTCAGGTTGAGCGAGCTAATGGATTAATTCTGCAGGGAATCAAGCCACGTCTTGAGGCACCGCTACATAGAGCAGCTGGAGCCTAGGCGGAAGAATTGCCATCTATGCTGTGGAGTTTACGAACTACACCAAACAGATCCACCGGCTACACCCCTTACTTCATGGTATACGGAGCAGAAGCCATCCTGCCTTCCGACATCCTTCACGATGCACCAAGAGTTTCCGCCTACGACAAAGATGATGCTGAAGAATCCAGACGCCTATATGTGGACCTTCTCGAGGAGGAGTGCATTTTGGTAGGCCAAAGATCCGCCATCTACCAGCAGAAGCTATGCAGCTACCATAGTCATCGCGTTCGGCATCGCTCATTTAAATAGGGGGATCTAGTTCTCCGACTTAAGCAGAAAAAGTCACACAAATTATCCCCGCCATGGGAAGGACCGTTCATCATAAGCAAGGCGCTGCTCAATGGGTCTTACTACCTCGTTGACAATCGTGAACTGAAGGATATACCCAACAAGGATCACAAGCATAAACGACGTGACCTGGATGATGACTACCCAGAGCTTGATCGGCATGGAACATAGCACAGCTACGTCCTTTCTACACTTAGCATTTTTTATCTATTGTGTACCTCTTATATGATCAATGAAATAAAGCTCTTTGGTTCACTCATATTTCTGAGTCTTTTACCTCCTTTAGTGTTCATTTTTGGATCGTATAAAAACTTTTATGCACAAGATTTGCGATTGCACTTGTGAAAATTCCGCCTACGGGCGTTAGCTTAAGTTTTCTGGTCTACACGTTCTTTGTCATTTTTATGTGGATTCTGGAGTAGTGACTTTTGACACTTATTGTCGGTGATTTTGTGCTTAGGTTATTGATGGTGCCATTGGGCATCATCACCTGAGCGCATGGTTCCGACAACGAGTCTTCTGACTCATGAAAAGTCAAGCATAAAAACTAGAGTAATGGATAAACCAGCACTTGCTTAAAAAATATATACATGCTGGAACCAGTTCTTGAGTAGCAAGAAATAACAACCATTGTTTTCCGCCTTAAGTCAACACAAAAATTGTTTTTTATTCCTCTGGCGCAGGCGACTTGGAGGCAGCATCGTCGGCAGCACGAGAGTCACCTTCCTCGAAGTCGGCAGTGTTGAGGGACTCGGAGGAGCTTTGGTTGCCGCCATCGATGGTTTTCATGGGCACAAAGACATTAACGTCGACCAACTCGGCGACTCTGGTGTCATAACCCGCGAGCGACGCCAAGATAGACTCGTGGTTTATCTTTTTGCCTTCGTCTTCTACGTTGGGGATACCGGAGGTCACCGTGTCGATGTCGACATTTCCGTAATGTGCCTTGACCATGGACAGCGCCATCCTTGCACTATCCCGTGCACATGAAGCTTTCCAGCTTGAGATACGCTCGGGGGCTCGGCGTATGATCTCGGAGAACTTCGCCATAGAGTCTGATGCCTTGATATTAATCTAGAGGGATTTGGCTATCTCCTTGGCCTGCTTGATGGCGGTGTTGATAAAGTTGCCGGAAAAGACCATGCATTCCTTCGGCGGAGGAGGCGACCGGGTTAAACCCATAGGAGCTACAAATTTCCGACAAAGGAGCGCATGAGTTCAAAAATTCAGAGATTTCAGCTTACAGAAGTCCAAGACGGAGAATCACTTACTGACGATGCTTATCTCAGCTTGTTCGAGAGTCTCCGCCATGGAGTCTCGTTCTTGTCGGAGGATCTTGTACGCTTCATGATGGCGTTGATTTTGCTCATCAACAGCTTTCTGATGATCTTTTAAGATCGCGATTTCCTCTTTCAAGCGGTTCATCTCCTCACTGGCGGAGTCTCGCAGGGCTTTCATTGAGTCTTCGTGCATCTCCAGCATGTCCTTCCTCTCCTGCTTAAGGATCTTGTTTTCGCTATCCAGCTGCTGAATGTGCTTGGATTGCTCAACAATATCCTTAGCTTGGAAATGGTTTCTGCAAGTCGGAGAAAGAACAGTACACAGTAAGTACTCGGAGAATGTTGGCACAAGACCAAGCCGGAATACGAAAAAGAAAGGAAAAACAGACGCTTGCTCTTGATGATCTGTTCCTTCAAGAAGGCAGTTTTACCCTTTTCAGCTTCCAAGTCTGTGCGCATCTTCTTGTACTTGTCGTTGGCGACACCCCTCCGAGCATTCTCATTCTATGGAAAGAAGAAAGTTATACGTTGTTTGGTCTACTTGGAGCATCTGGCCAGAAAATTTCCACCTAGAAGCTCAGGGGCTACATCGAGAGTTTTTAACTTAACAATATGCTTGGTCTTTCTTTAAGCATCTAGTGGGAACTAATTCAGTTACAACTAGAAGCTTGGGGGCTACAATATAAAGTTTTTAACTCGGTCATATGCTTAGCTTCTCTTTAAGCATCTAGTCGGAACTAATTCAGTTACAACTAGAAGCTTGGGGGCTACAGTATCGAAATTTATAAACACTGCGTTTGCTACTCTAAAGGCATCTAGTCAGAATGATTCATTCAAACTATATGCTTGGGGGCTACAGTGAGAAGTTTTCTAGCTTAGTCACTCTTAGAGCATTTAGATGCAAAGACCTATGGTTTTCCGTCTAAATCCTCGGGGGCTACAGTGGGATACTCATATGAAAAGCAAAAGGCAAATAAAACTTACAAGTGTGATGATCTTGAGGTTTGTAGCACTCTCAGCAACCAACTTGCCGAAGGACAAACTTTTTCCTTGCAAGATTTCTGCTTGCCGGAGAAGCTCCTCAAGGCCACATGTTGGAGATGTCGGCGCCGCACCAGGAACCAGAGCAGTGCTACCCGGCGTAAGCACCTGATAGACTATCTCCGGGAACTCTATGGTCTTCTTGGGTGCGGAGGTGCCGCCTTTGACAAACGTACCACCTACCACCACCGCCTTACCGCAATCGATGGCATCCTTAGCCGGATCTTTAGCCATTTGGTTTGTGGCACTTTCCTGCATTGCCTGTTCGCCGACAACAGCAATCTCGGTGGAGACACCTGAGTCCACTTCCATGGCGAAAGGGCCAGATGCTTCTTTGGCTTGAGAGCTTGTTAGAGCGGACGAAGGCTGGACGCTAGGGTGACAGGGGCGATGGCGGGAGATGCGTGGGGAGAAACGTCACGATGCAACTTATCCTTAATATTTTTAGAAGCCCCCAAAGTCTTGGAGGTCTTCTTCAAACTGGTTATGGCTTTCTTCCTGAAACACACAAAAAGTATAATTACAGAAATAAGACAAACAATGGACAATGTTAGAGAGAAAGAAGCTTACACAAGAGGGGGTGCTTTGGCAAAGGGGATCCATGTAACCTTTCTTTTCTCTGCCTTCAGGGCGGCGGTAGTCTTCTTGGAGGCTCCACCCTCCGTCTTCTTCTTCTTGCCTCCGTCGGCAGTATTAGAGGTGGAGCTCTTCCGCTTTCGCGCCAACGGGGCATCGTCGTCGGAAACGACGGTGACTTCCTTCATCTTTGGATCATAGATTTGAGGAGCCATGCTATCCTCATCTATGTCCTGAGATTTTAAGTGAAGAACCACCGTGTTAGATGAGATGGTAACGGCTAGACGGAAGAACTGGAGTATATGTCATACACAGAAAATAAACAGGTACCTTTGGGCACTTTCTCTCTATGAACATGTCATAGGTGATGTAGAAGCCACACTTCTTATCCTTCACCTTAACGATGTCCTTGATGCGGAGCTTGACGGAGTCGCTCGAGAAGTTGTCCTCGAAGATGCGGAGGCTATCTTTCCTCTCGTTGGTATTCTCGTGCATCAACTTCAAGCGGTGCTGCAGAGGCTGGATCCGCCTGACGAACCAGCACATAGCTAGGTCCAATCCGGTCAGACCCGTATCTACGAACCACTCTATCCGCCTTATAGTGCGGGAAGCGTCGATGTCGGAGGGAAGGGAGTCCTGGGATCTCCTTGTCGAGGCTTCGACGGCAGCTCCATCGACAAAGTCCGGGTACGTCACTTCTCGGCCGGCCAGAGATGTTGGAATTATGACCTAGAGGCACTAATAAAGATGTTATTATTATAATTATTGTTCATGATAAAGTTTATATTCCATGCTAGAATTGTATTAAACAGAAACTTTGAGACTTTTGTGGTTTATGAACAACACCGTGTCCCTAGTACGCCTCTATGGACTAGCTCATTGATTAATGATGGTTAAGGTTTCCTAACCATAGACATGAGTTGTCGATTAATAATGAGATCATGTCATTGGGTGAATGATATGATGGACAGACCCAAATCAAGCAGAGCAATTAGATCGTGTCATCGTGTTCATCTTTGCGAAGCTTTTTCTTATGTCAAATATTGTATTCCTTAGACCATGAGATAATACAAGTCCCTGGTATCGGAAGAAAGCTTTGAGGTCATCAAACGTCATACTATGAGAGGGTGATCATAAAGGTGTATCTCAGGTGATCGGAAAGTACTTGTTGGGTTGTATGTATCGAGATGGGATTTGTCCCTCCCAAGTCGGAGAGATATACTTCAGGCCCACTCGGTAATCGATATCAATACTGCTTGCAAGCACGTGGTTAAGGAGTTAATCACAAAGTGATATCGGATTACAAAACGAGTAAAGTACTTGCTGTGAACGAGATTGAACTAGGTATGCCGATACCGACGATCGAATCTCGGGCAAGTAAAATATCGCGTGACGAAGGGAATATATATATGGTATTAATTGAATCTTGGCATCATGGTTCATCCGATATGATCATCGATGAATGTGTGGGAGTCAATATGGGTTTCCAGACCCCGCTGTTGATTATTGATAGAAGATCATGTCTGCATATTCTCGAACCCGTACGGTCACACACTTAACGTGTCTTGACGCTAGGATAGAATGGATAATTGGTTTATGAATTTTTGTTAGGAGTCTCGGATGAGATCCAGGATGTCACGAGAGGTTCCGGAATGGTCCGGAGAATTAGATTCATATAAGGGAAAGCAGTTTTTGGATTTCGGAATTGTTTCGGATTGTTCGGTATTATACCGGAAGCTTCTAGAACCTTCCGGAGTGGGACCAACATGGCCCCACTTGTCGGGAGGGGGCGTGGGCCTACGAGGGAGTGCCCTGGCCGCATTGGGCCAGGGGCACAAGGCCCCATAGGCCCAGCCGGCCAAGCCCTAGGGGAAACCCTAGGGAGAGCTTCTAGAAGGAGGGGGAAAACTTGCCCCCCACTCCAACCCTTGGGGCCGCCGCCCTAGGGCTTGGAGGAGGGGACAAGGGGGCCGGCCAGCCCCCTATATATATAGGGCAGGGGCGCAGCCCTCCCCCCACTCATTCAGCCCTATCCGCCATACTGCTGCCCTCCAGATCTCTCTCTCTCCCGACTGCGCGTAGGCGAAGCCCTGCCGCAGAAACTCTCCACCTTTGCACCACGCCATCGTGTTGTAGATCCAATATATCTCTCCACCCCACTTGCTGGAGCGAGGAAGGAGGAGACGTCGAGGTGCCGTACGTGTGCATCTCTCGGAGGCATCGCCACTTGCGGTGTTGGATCGGATCGGATCGCGAGGAGGAGAAGCGAGTACGACTACATCAACCACGTTCCGTTGAACGTTCCGCTGTGCGAATCTTCAAGGGTATGAAGATCTCATCTATCCCCCCTCGTTGTTTGCATCTCCTAGATTAGATCTTGGCTTTCCCGTTCGCATCCGTAGAATTTTTTTGATTTACTATGCTGCGAAACCCTTCAGTGGTATCAGAGCTAGATCTATGCGTAGATGTGTTTCACGAGTAGAACACAACATGCTTGTTGCGGGCGTTGATGTTTTCTGTTGCAAGCCTCTTGTTTTTGTACTTTTTATGACGCGGGATAGTGAGATCGAAGCGGTCCAGGCCAACTTTACGCGACCTCGTTCGAGCCACACATGCGTCTGGTGGATGCCAGTTTCTCTCACTATAGTTGTCATGGGATTTACACCGGATGTTGGCAACCATAATATCACCATTGTGGTTTTCCGTATGTAAGAATCGTTCTTAGCTTGTTACTCTCATAAGCCACATAAAACATGCAACAACAAAGTAGAGGCGTCTAACTTGTTTTTGCAGGGAGTGTTTCTATGATATGGTATGGCCCAAGATGTGATGTGTATGTTGTATGCAATGATCATGTTTTGTAATGTTTCACGACTTGCATGTCGATGAGTACACAACCGGCAGGAGCCATATGGTTGTCTTTATAATTGTGTATGACCTGTGTGTCAACTTCTTATACGCCATGTAATAGCTTTACTTTATCGCTAAGTAGTTAGCAATAGTTGTAGTTGCTATTCGTGGTGGAGGCAATCATGGTGGAGTGATGGAGATCATGCTGGCACGCACAAGATGGAGATCATTGCGCGGAGATTGGCTATACCATGTCACATAAAATTATATGCATGTGATGTTTATCCTTTTATGTATCTTATTATGCTTAGATCGCGACGGTAGCATTATAAGATGATTCCTCACTTAAAGATCAAGATAAAACTGTGTTCTCCCTATGTATGCACCGTTGTGAAAGTTCGTCGTATTCAAGCATCACGTGATGATCGGGTGCTATAAACTCTACGTTCACATACAACGGGTGCAAGCCAGTTTTGCACACGCGGAAATACTTGGGTTTGACTTGACGATCCTAGCATGTACAGACATGGCCTCGGAACACACAAACCGAAAGGTTAAGCATGAGTCATATGAATGATATGATCGACACTTTGTTGTCCACCATTGAAACCACATCTCTTCTCGTGAAGATCGGATTAGGTGTGGTGAATTTGGATCGTGTTCACTAAACAACTTGAGGGATGTTGAATTTAGTGGGAGTTCATCTAGTAATTTGATTAAGTTGAACTAGTTATCATGAACATAGTCTAAATTGTACTTGCAAATTTTGTAGATCAAATGGCTAAGTCCAACTTCAACTTCAACATTTTTGCTGAGAAAGAAAAGCTTAAGAACAATGGGTCTAACTTCACCAACTGGTTCCGCAATCTGAGAATCATTCTCTGGAAGACAAAAGTACTATGTCCTTGAGAAAGCGCTAGGTGACGCCCCTGCTGTAGATGCGTTGGCTGATGAGAAAGCTATTTATCAGTCGCGCAAGGATGATTATGGTGTGATTAAGAGCACCATGTTGTTTGCTATGGAATCGGACCTTCAAAATCGTTTTGAGGAGTTCCCCGGGCCCTTTGAGATTCTTGAGGAACTGAAAACTATGTTTCAGACTCAGGCCCGTTCTGAGAGATATGAGATCTCTGAGAAATTCTTTAACTGCAAGATGGAGGAAGGGAGTTTCGTTAGTGAGCGCGCCATTAAGATGTCGGGCTACACTCAACGCCTTGAGCAACTGGACTGCAAGATTCCAGAGGAGCTCAAGATTGACAGAGTTTTGCAATCACTCCCTCCTAGCTACAAAGGGTTTTTAGTTACTCATAATCAGATTGGTTCCACTGATACGATCACTGAGCTCTTCGCTAAGCTAAAAGTTGCGGAGGTGGACATCAAGAAATATAATCATGTGTTGATGGTCAACAAGCCCCCTAGCTCTAAGAAAGGTAAGGGTGCAAAGAAGCCCTTCAAGAAGGGCAACGGCAAGCGCGTTGGCCCTGCAGAGAAGAAGCTCAAGTCTGGATCTAAGCCGAACACTGAGTGCTTCTATTGCAAGGACAAGGGTCACTGGAAGCGCAACTGTCCGAAGTACTTAGCGGACAAGAAGGCTGGCACCATCAAAGGTATATTTGATATACATGTTATTGATGTTTTCCTTACTAGCCCTCGTTGTAGTGCCTGGGTATTTGATACTGGTTCAGTTGCTAATATTTGTAACTCGAAACAGGAGCTACGGAATAGATGGCGGCTAGCGAGGGATGAGGTGACGATACGCGTTGGCAACAGATCAAGAGTTGATGTGATGGCCGTCGGCACGCTCTCCTTAGTTTTACCTTCGGGATTAGTTTTAAACCTCAATAAATGTTATTATGTGCCTGCGTTGAGCATGAACATCATATCTGGATCGTGTTTATTGCAAGACGGTTATTCATTTAAATTGGAGAATAATGGTTGTTCTATTTATATGAGTAACATCTTTTATGGTCATGCACCTGCTATGAATGGTTTATTTCTTCTGAATCTCGAAAGCAATGAAACACACATCCATAACATTGAGGCTAAGAGATGCAAGGTAGATAGTGATAATACGACTTATTTGTGGCACTACCGTCTAGGTCATATTGGTGTAAAACGCATGAAGAAACTCCATTCTGATGGAATTTTGGAGTCTCTTGATTTTGAATCATTTGACACGTGTGAACCATGCCTCATGGGCAAGATGATCAAAACCCCGTTCTCCGGAATAATGGAGCGAGCAATAGACTTGTTGGAAATCATACATACCGATGTATGTGAACCAATGAGTGTTTCGACGCGCGGTGGTTATCGCTATTTTCTCACTTTTACTGATGACTTAAGTAGATATGGGTATATCTATTCAATGAAACATAAATCTGAAACATTTGAAAAGTTCAAAGAATTTCAGAACGAAGTGGAAAACCATCATAACAGGAAAATTAAATTTCTACGATCCGATCGTAGAGGTGAGTATTTGAGTTATGATTTTCTCACGCATCTTAAAGCAAGCGGAATCGTTTCGCAACTCACGCCACCCGGGACACAATAGCGCAATGGTGTGTCTAAACGCCGGAATCAAACTTTATTAGATATGGTGCGATCAATGATGTCTCTTACAGATTTGCCGTTATCATTTTGGGGTTATGCATTAGAAACCGCTGCATTCACTTTAAATAGGGCACCATCTAAATCCGTTGAGACGACACCATATGAACTGTGGTTTGGTGCTAAACCTAAGTTGTCGTTTCTTAAAGTTTGGGGATGCGAAGCTTACGTCAAGAAGTTGATGCCGGACAAGCTCGAACCCAAAGCGGAGAAATGCGTCTTCATAGGATACCCTAAGGAAACGATTGGGTATACCTTCTATCACAGATCCAAAGGCAAAGTATTTGTCGCAAAGAACGGATCCTTTCTTGAGAAGGAGTTTCTCTCGAAAGAAGTGAGTGGGAGGAAAGTAGAGCTAGACGAGGTTATTGAACCTTCTCTTGAGTTGGAGAGTAGCGCAGCACCTGAAATTGTTCTAGTGCCGTCTGCACTAACAATAGAGGAAGCTAATGACAAGGATCATGAAGCTTCGGACGATGCTGCTACTGAACGTCGCAGGTCGACAAGGTCGCATGCCCCTCCTGAGTGGTACGACAACCCTGTCTTAACTGTCTTGTTAGTAGACAATAGTGAACCTGCGAACTATGAGGAAGCAATGATGAGCCCATACTCTGAGAAATGGCTAGAGGCCATGAAATCCTAATTGGGATCCATGAGCGAAAACCAAGTATGGACTTTGGTGGACCCTCCTAGCGACCGAAAGGCCGTTGAGTGCAAATGGATTTTCAAGAAGAAAATGGACGCGGATGGTAATGTTACTGTCTATAAAGCACGGCTTGTCGCGAAAGGTTTTCGACAAGTTCAAGGTGTTGACTACGATGAGACTTTCTCTCCCATAGCAATGTTTAAGTCCATTCGGATTTTATTAGCAATTGTTGCATTTCATGATTATGAAATATGACAAATGGATGTCAAGACTGCGTTCCTCAATGGCAACATTGATGAAGAGTTGTATATGATGCAACCCGAAGGTTTTGTCGATCCTAAGGATACTAATAAGGTGTGCAAACTTCAGCGTTCCATTTATGGACTGAAGCAAGCATCTCGGAGTTGGAACCTTCGTTTTGATCAAGTGATCAAGAGCTTTGGATTTTTTCAAATTGCTACGAAGCTTGTATCTACAATAAAGTGAGTGGGAGCTCATTGACATTTTTGGTATTGTATGTGGATGACATATTGCTTATCGGAAATGACATTGACATGCTTAACGATGTGAAGAGTTATTTGAACAAATGTTTTTCAATGAAAGACCTAGGGGAAGCTGCTTATATATTGGGCATCAAAATCTATAGAGATAGACAAAGACACCTGATAGCTTTAAGCCAAAGTACATACCTAGACAAAGTTCTGAAAAGGTTCAGAATGGATAAGGCAAAGAAAGGTTCAGTGCCTATGTTGTCAGGTAAGATATTGAGCAGGGCTCAGTGTCCAGCTACGGTAAATGATAGAGAAGCTATGAGCAAAGTGCCTTATGCCTCGGCCATAGGATCTATCATGTATGCCATGCTATGTACTAGACCGGATGTGTCCAATGCTCTTAGTTTGACGAGCAGATACCAAAGTGATCCAGGAGTGGAACACTAGACAGCCGTGAAGAACATCCTAAAGTATTTAAATAGAGCTAAAGAAATGTTCTTAGTCTATGGAGGTGATGAACAACTCGTCGTAAAAGGTTACGTCGATGCTAGTTTCGACACCGACAAGGATGATTCTAAATCTCAGACAGGATACGTTTATATTTTGAATGGAGGAGCTGTGAGCTGGAGAAGCTGCAAGCAAAGCGTGATCACGGGATCTACAGTAGAAGCGGGATACATGGCTGCTGCAGAAGCGTCAAGTGAAGGAGTTTGGATCAGGAAATTCATCACTGAGCTTGGCATGGTTCCAAGTGCCTTGGACCCACTAGAGATATTGTGTGACAACACTCGCGCCATAGCACTGGCTAAGGAACCAAGATATCATCCAAAGACCAAGCATATCAATCGCAAGTTTCATATAATTCGAGATTATATAACAGATGGAGATCTGAAGATTAGCAAAGTACATACAGATCTGAATGTCGCAGATCCATTGACTAAACCTCTTCCACGAGCAAAACATGATCAGCACCTTAGTGCCATGGGTGTTAGATTGTTACCAGATGTAAACTAGATTATTGACTCTAGTGCAAGTGGGAGACTGTTGGAATTATGCCCTAGAGGCAATAATAAATATGTTATTATTATAATTCTTGTTCATGATAAAGTTTATATTCCATGCTAGAATTGTATTAAACGAAAACTTTGATACTTGTGTGGTTTATGAACAACACCGTGTCCCTAGTACGCCTCTATGGACTAGCTCATTGATTAATGATGGTTAAGGTTTCCTAACCATAGACATGAGTTGTCGATTAATAATGAGATCCTGTCATTGGGTGAATGATATGATGGACAGACCCAAATCAAGCAGAGCAATTAGATCGTGTCATCGTGTTCATCTTTGCGAAGCTTTTTATTATGTCAAATATTGTATTCCTTAGACCATGAGATAATACAACTCCCTGGTATCGGAAGAAAGCTTTGAGGCCATCAAACGTCATCCTATGAGAGGGTGATCATAAAGGTGTCTCTCAGGTGATCGGAAAGTACTTGTTGGGTTGTATGTATCGAGATGGGATTTGTCCCTCCCAAATTGGAGAGATATACTTCGGGCCCACTCGGTAATCGATATCAACACCTCTTGCAAGAACGTGGTTAAGGAGTTAATCACAAAGTGATATCAGATTACGGAACAAGTAAAGTACTTGCTATGAACGAGATTGAACTAGGTATGCCGATACCGACGATCGAATCTCGGGCAAGTAAAATATCGCGTGACGAAGGGAATATATATATGGGATTAATTGAATCCTGGCATCGTGGTTCATCCGATATGATCATCGATGAATGTGTGGGAGTCAATATGGGTTTCCAGACCCCGCTGTTGATTATTGATAGAAGATCATGTCTGCATATTCTCGAACCCGTAGGGTCACACACTTAACGTGTCTCGACGCTAGGATAGAATGGATAATTGGTTTATGAGTTCTTGTTCGGAGTCTCGGATGAGATCCAGGACGTCACGAGAGGTTCCGGAATGGTCCGGAGAATAAGATTCATATAAGGGAAAGCAGTTTTTGGATTTCGGAATTGTTTTGGATTGTTCGGTATTGTACCGAAAGCTTCTAGAACCTTCCGGAGTGGGACCAACATGGCCCCACTTGTCGGGAGGGGGCGTGGGCCTACGAGGGAGTGCCCTGGACGCATTGGTCCAGGGGCACAAGCCCCATAGGCCTAGCCAGCCAAGCCCTAGGGGAAACCCTAGGGAGAGCTTCTAGAAGGAGGGGGAAAACTTGCCCCCCACTCCAACCCTTGGGGCCGCCACCCTAGGGCTTGGAGGAGGAGCCAAGGGGGCCGGCCAGCCCCCTATATATAGAGGGCAGGGGCGTAGACCTCCCCCCACTCCTTCAACCCTAGCCGCCATACTGCTGCCCTCCAGATCTCTCTCTCCCGACTGCGCGTAGGCGAAGCCCTGCCGCAGAAACTCTCCACCTTTGCACCACGCCGTCATGTTGTAGATCCAATCTATCTCTCCACCACACTTGCTGGATCGAGGAAGGAGGAGACGTCGAGGTGCCGTACGTGTGCATATCTCGGAGGCATCGCCACTTGCGGTGTTGGATCGGATCGGATCGCGAGGAGGAGAAGTGAGTACGACTACATCAACCACGTTCTGTTGAACGTTCCGCTGTGCGAATATTCAAGGGTATGAAGATCTCATCTATCCCCCCTTGTTGTTTGCATCTCCTAGATTAGATCTTGGCTTTCCCGTTCGCATCCGTAGAATTTTTTTTGATTTACTATGCTGCGAAACCCTTCAAGAGGAATATCTGGGCCATAGAAGTATGTCCGCTGCCAGTTCTTGCAAGACTCGTGGCCGACGATGTCGGGGAACCGCCGGCCAGGCTGGATCTTAAAACTAATGGTGCCACAATTTCTAAGCTCGTCCTTGCCGGATCCGGCTTCGCGCTAGATGGTGAAGAAATAGATGAAGAGATCTAGCCTACGCCTAATCCCTAAATAACCCTCGCAAATCGTCGCATAGTTGCTAAGCGCTAAGATGTTATTGGGGGAGAGGTTCTGAGGCTGTACTTGATAATGGTTGAGGACAGCAAGGAAAAAGTTGGTGATGGGCAGGGAGATGTCGCGTACCAGTTGTTCTTTGAGGTACACCTTTTCTCCGGCTTGGGGAGAAGGTGTGACCTCGCCGGCCGGCGCTGCCCGCCAGGCGAGCCCCTTCGTCGCAGTGAGGTAGCTCTCGATGATCAATTCCTTGATATCGCGGTCCATAATATACGAACCGCGCCAGTCGCCTTTGTGGGAGTCGTACTCCTCTTCGAGCAGCTCCATCGCCGCTGAGTTATGGTCACCGCCGGTGGCTTCGAACACCGCGGATCTAGGAATCACCAGACCCTCTGGGGGCACGACGACAGAGCTCGCCGGCTTCGCCGCGGCATCGCCTGATGCCAACATGGAGGGGGCAGAACTGCTGCTGGCCATGGATGGATTGCGGTGGTTACTGGGGAATGTCGAGGGGCTAGGGTTTTTTGCACTATGCGCGGAGAGCTCGAGGAGGCGCTCGCTGGAGGAAGAAGATGATGCAGAGGAGAATGAGGTGAAAAGTAAAATTTCCATCGCCGTTATAATTTATAACCTCCGGCATCAAGATTCGTGCGGAATGATCAAACGGTTGACGCGTGGACGACGTGTGCAGGCACGTGCGTGGAAATTTCACCACGTTGCCAACCGTTGCCGCCAACTGTTCATATCGCTCGCGCGGGAAAATCAGACATGATTCCGTTTTCTGCATGTGTAAGTTACGAGGCGTTGCTGACCTATGTCTACGTCGCCCTAGCTGTCACTAGCAGGTGAACCATCACATCAGAAGATTCCGACATAGACGGATCCAATCCGGCTACGGAAGAGTACGATAGAAGATTCATCAATTCTCCGACGTACAAATTGAAGACGGAGAAAACCTTGCAGGGTTCTTTGGGAGGACTACAAGATGTTGCTTGAAGATTTGCCGACATCCATCTAGACGGAGCATTCAACATGAAGAGGCAAGACGGCGCAAGATCTCGGAGTTCTCCGGGGGCTACTATTGGGGATATGCTATACGGGTATCCTCATAGCATGTCCTCTATCCGGATAACCCGAGTGACCCACAGTTGGTAGCAAGGCCTATGGCCTGCTGGGCGACCCAGTTAGATGGATCCATAAGGGAGGCCCATGCCAAATAAAGGAAGGCTACGGGGGAGTCACCGACGTACCCGGAGCCTTGGAGTGCAAGCTACGCTAGACTAGTAATAGACAGCGTAAGATTCTGTAACCTGTCTGACTAGGACTTTTCCCTGTAACCCTAGGACCTGGAAACTATATAACTCGGGCCTATGAGAGCCTTTAGGGAACCAATTAACTCATACCTCGCATACAGCGAACCCCCAATCCTGTAACTCGGCGTATTGCCATTATAGTGATTTATAGTGGTAGTAGGATTTCGCCACCGTCGTGAGATCTAAACCTGGGTAAACTGTGTAAAGTCGACCCGGACGCTCTCCGTCTTCCCCCCATGTCTCTAAACTCGCCATTGGGATATCCCTATGGCGTACGTGTCGACAATACCACGACAAACTATGCCTTGATTCTAGCCATATCATTGGAAATTTGACCCGAAAGCCAGAAAACCTCGGATGAGATAGGTCATTTTGTGAAGGTTTTTTTGAGATATGATCAATATACCAAGTTTGATATTTTTCCTCACAACTATGTCACATAATATGACACTATGTGAAGGTTTTGTATTTTTTGAAATAGTTATGCACATTTGAATGTTTGGTCAAACTTTGTGAAGGATTTTCATAATTCTTAGGTTGGAGCTGAGGCTCACTAAACTAGCATTGGATATCCGATGAAATAGCATGTTGTGAACCTAAAAATGATTTTTGTAAAAAATCAAAGGCATCATAACATGTACCTGTAGTTCATATCTGACCCACTTCCAACCGATTCGGCAGGATTTGTCTTTTTCACCAGGAATGAAATAAATTTTTTGAGATACTCAAGTTGGGACATTGTACATGCAAGGTGGTATAGTATTTTTGAAAAATAGAATGTTACCATTTTGAAACTTCAATTTAGTGGTTGCTTCACAAAATCCCCCATTTTCGGCACTCAGAAAATGGAAAGTGGCTTTTTTGTGCGTTGAAAAGGAAAACTTTCTTCTACAACATTGTTATTCATCCCATTATACACATGCATGCACAATATGGGCACATTATCACAAACTATGCCTAGATTCTAGCCATATCATGGTCATTTGACCCGAAAGCCAGAAAACCTCGGATTAGATAGGCCATTTTGTGAAGGGTTTTCTCAGATATGATGAATATACGAAGTTTGATATTTTTCCTCACAACTATGTCACATAATATAACACCATGCGAAGGTTTTGTATTTTTTTGATTTTTTTTTGAATTAGTTATACACATTTGAATGTTTGGTCAAACTTGTGAAAAACCCGTTGACTGCCTCCTAAACCCAGCTAACCCTAAGGCCGAATGAGGAAAGTCGATCTAACCCTAACACGACACTATGGCCGTCCGATCGCGTCTTCTAGACGGATTCCGCAGGTAGCTTTGGGCAATCCGTGGGAGGGTTTGTTCTGCAACCTGATTGGTTGGCGTCTCTTAGAAGGATTTCACGGCTAGCTCTTAGCGTTCCGCGGGAGCAATGATTCTGGAACCTGATTGGATCGCATCATTTTTTTCCATGAAAAAATACGGTACAGCGTGGCACACTCCACTGACCATTGGACCGAACGTGGAATGCATTAACGAGGACGCTGGACGGGGTGGGCTACAGGCGACGGAACCATGCATGCATGCAGCTGCCTCCCGTTGCAGTCTAGCTATTTTGTGTGCATCGACATAGCCTATCGCATCGACACAGCCAAGCGACGCAGCGGCGACGCAGCGTAGTTACTCCCTCCATCTACAAATAAGTGTACGTCTAAGTTTGTCTTCAGTCAAACTTTATAAACTTTGACTAACGTGGTACCATTAGATTAATTTTTAAAACTTAGTTTCATAATATGACAAATTTATGTAATATATGTTATTATATTTATCTAAAAGGTTTGTCAAATTTGATAAAGTTTGACTTATAAAACCTAGAAGTACACTTATTTGCGGACAGAGGGAGTACGTCTACGTAGCATCAGAGTTATTTTATCGCATGCAACAAGGAGACGTGTCGATCGGTACTTCTCACACGCGTCTAAACGCTTTGCGTTGGACCCACACGTCAGCGACCCAGAGTCATGGCAAGGCAGGGTAAGCCACATCACCTTGGATCCCTCTCTTCGCGTGCTGCGTGGGACTTTGGACTCAGCCTGACTATGACCCGACTTTGAATGGTGCGGGCTAACGTGGTGCGCAGTGCGTGGGACTTTGGACTCAGCCTGACTTTGGACGTTTTTTCACCTCTTTCATTAATGCATGCATGCAGGGTCACGTCGCATCCTAGCTATATTTTTGCAGCCGCATTAATCGGAACGCAGCACACGCAACTGCGGCTGCCTACATGCAACGCAGCGTACGCGACCGCGCAACGCAGAGCTATTCCTACGCTTTTACATAGTATCTTCTTCATCTACCCCAATAAATTCATGCTGATTCATCGGGTCAATAAATAGTGGCAAAGCCCCTTTGCCTCCTCATCTTCATCTTCGATTTGAAAAGCCCCTTTACCTCCTCCCAAAAAACACCTATCCAGCGATGGCGACCTACTCCCCCTACTCTCTCCCTTCTGACTCCGAGGTCAGCGATGAGAACAACTACCCACTGCATCGACAGTGGTGGGAGGAGCCGGAGAGCCCCCGAGGCGTCGCCAGCGACGCGAGCAACGCACCGCCCCGACCGACCACTTCGTCCACAACCTCGGCCCCGTCGGCAACCTCTCCGACGCGGCCATCACACGTTGCTTCGACTAACTGGAGAGGGCGGAGGGCAGGAAGGCAACTGCTGAGGACAGGAATGCGGAGAAGAGGCATCGGCGCGCCACGGCGAGCAGGCGGGACATGGCGGAGAAACGGCGCCGAGAGGAAAATCTGTAGGCGTTGGACGGTGCCCAGAGAGCGCAGAAGGCGACAGAGTGGCTGGAAGCGGCTGCGGCGGCGAGGTTGGCCGGCAACCCTAGACGAAGTAGCTTCGTTTAGGGTTTATGTAATGTGGGGACCTCTATATGTAATGTGGGGGCCCCCTATGTGTAATTATATTACCCCTCTCTATTATATTATCTATGTGTAACAGAAAATGGCCTGTTTCTTCCTTATATAATATAATATATTATCTATGTGCCCATGTATACTGACCGAGTTGTTTTATTGTATTTTCAATCTATGTGACCGCGTGTTTACTCAAGAAAAAATAAACATTTGGCTCTACATGGTCCTCAAACTATGCAAAGCAAATAAAATCCACTAAAAAGGCCAAGGTTACATGTCATTGCACCAAAATTAGGCCAAACTTTGCAAGTAAAATCCACTAAAAAGGACCAATGTTGAACTCATTGCACCAAAAGTTGGCCAAACTATGCAAAGCAACTGAAATCCACTAAAAAGGACCAATGATAAACTGAAATTCGTTCGTGTGCATCAAAAGGCTAAAAAAGTTTCTTCAAAATATTTGAGAATAAGAAATGGTTATCCAAAAAGAAATTGACACTACAAAACAAATTAGACAATCTAAAAATGAGTTCTCATATAAGAGTCGTGCAATAATCTCAAAATGAGAGAAATGAGATAAGCTCAAAGGGGTATAGATTTCCAAACATTTCCAAGTTTTGCAATATAACCTCAAAATGCCTAATCTACACATGCCCTCACTAATTAGATTGCACCATAAGCATTTTTCCCTGAATCTATGATGACCCACAAGTATAGGGGATCGCAACAGTCTTCGAGGGTAGTATAACCCAATTTATTGATTTAACACAAGGGGAGTCAAAGAATACTTGTAAGCCTTAACAACTGAGTTGTCAATTCAGCTGCACCTGGAAATAGTCTTGCTCATAGTAGTTTATCAGTAGCAACATTTTTGTAGTAGAAATAGCAAAGTAACAACAGCAGTAAAACAAATGCAGTAGTAACAATAGTAGCAAACAGTAGGATATGAGTGCGGTAGGCATATGGATGGATGGACGTACGTTGCATGGACGAGACTATTCATGTAATATCAAGATCTAGGGCATCTGCAGATAAATAATATAAAGCATCCAAGTACTAAACAATCATAGGCATGTGTTCCATAAATAGTCATACATAATCGCAATGAGAACTTGTACAACATCTTTTGTCCTGCCAGCCCGTTGCAGCGGGGCCTCAAGGGAATCTACTGACAATTAAGGTACTCCTTTTAATAGAGTACTGGAGCAAAGCATTAACACTCCATGAACACATGTGATCCTCATGTCACATCCATCCCCTCCGGTTATCCCAATTTCTGTCACTTCGGGGGATTTGGTTCCAGACAATGATATGTGTACACAACTTACAAATAAGATCGCAAACAATACTATCATCATGAATCAATAATAAGTTTAGATCTGAGATCATGTCACTCGGACCCTAGTGATAAGCATTAAGCACAACAAGTTGCAATAAAGTCAAATAGCACTAATAAAGATACTAGGCACCATGCCCTAACAATCTTATTCGATTACATGATAGAACTCATCCAATCCCTACCATCCTCATAGCCTACAACGGGGGATTACTCACTCATGGATGAGGGAAACATGGATGGTTGATAGAGAGACGTCGGTGATGATGATGATCTCCTCCAAATCCCCGTCCCGGCAGGGTGCCAGAACGGAGTTTGTGATTCCGAATTGTGGTTTCTGGTGGTGGCGGCACAGCGGAAGTCTTTCTAAAAAACGTCGACCCCCCCCCCCCCCGGAGTTTTGAGGTCAGGAGGCTTATGTAGGCGAAAAGGGAGGTCGAGGGGGTGCCCGAGGTGGCCACACCCCTCCCAGGCACGGCCAGGCCCCGCCTGCGTGGCCAGGGGTGTGGGCCCCTCGTGGCCCACCTCTGCCTCATCTTCTGGTTCCGTGAGTCTTCTGGTAAAATAGGATTTTTTGGTATATTTTCCGGGATTGTTCCTAAAATTTGATTTTCTACACAAAAACTAGACACCAAGGCAATTCTGCTGAAAACAGCGTCAGCGTCAGTCCGTGTTAGTTGTATTCAAATCACACAAGTTTAGAGGAGAAACAACAGCAAACGTGTTCGGGAAAGTAGATACGTTTTGGACGTATCAATCTACACGTCCTTACTATTGTGCCTAGATACAACTAATTTAGGCATGGCTACGTTTTATTTGGGCCTGGCCTTTTCTAGCACTCGTCGATTTTTCTTTTCTTAACACTGAACTTTGCCCTCTCCTGCTCTACTCACTCACTGAACTTTGCACTTAACTGACAAACTACAGAGACCAAACAGAACAGTTCGAAATTTGTCGAATTTATGTTGCATTTTAATCAAGGCTAAGCCAGAGAGCATAACATCCATCAGTACGATTACAAAGCATGGCGATTGTTACTCGAACATTGTCTAATGACTAATCATCCGAAGATAAACAAAACCGAGACAAATTACACAAAAATAAAAAATTCCGGCCATCAGATTGTCCTGCTTCTTCAGATTGACAAGCTTCAGTAGCTGCTTGTTGATCTTCTTCAACTCCTTAGTTGATCCCAACTATTCCATTGGATCCGCACCCGATCCCACCGGGCCCGATCCCACCTGCTCCACCACCCACGGCAAATTGAGGGGTCCGCCCCCCAAATTGAGCCCCAGGGATGCGTCCTCCATTTCAATCCTCTTGATGTAATCATCAAGCCACTCAAAATGCCTGCATTTCGGCGGTTTCTAAAAATAGGAAATATTAACCCAAATTCCCAAATCGGATGAAAAAACCCAAAAATTGAGGAAATTAAAATGAAATTTGGAGAGGCCAAACTCAGATCTCACCTGCCCCGACTCTGCTTTGCTCTCGCATTTCACAAACTCGCGCCCATCGTTGCCATTCTCATCGCTCGTGGTGATCGGCCGCTTCAGGGGCGCCGTCTGTGGGCAATCAGGGCACCTTCTCAACGGCACTAGACCGTAGCGTGGCTATCGGTAGTTGGAGGATGAAGTGGAGCTCGGAATCTACCGCCGGCGTTGCAGCGCGACGAGGTTCGCCGATGAAGAAGGGGGAGAAACGGGAAGATGCAATGGTCGGAACTGGCTCCAGCACGGGGGCAAGATGCTATGTTTCTACGAGCTGCGAGTTCTAGGTCCCACGCCGTGAGGTGTACAAGTAGTGGGTCCCAAGATCTGAGGTGGATAAGTTTGGGTCCCACTCAGCCTAGCTAAACTGAACTATTAAGCTGTCAACTGCAGTTTATGAGAAGTGTTGCATGCCAGCTATTTGCTGCTTCAAAAACATCGCATGCGAGCTATTCTTTACAACGATGCCTTATTCTGTCCAAAGATGTCGCATGGAAGCTATAAGCCCTCTCCTAGGCCAGACCCTCTTCGCCTCTCCTTCTCCCGCCACTCTCGATGGGAAGTTAGGAAAAGAATGCCGCTGGATTTGCCTCCTAACCTCCCCTCCAGGCGCTACCCTGAGTAGGAGCAGCTCCCGCACAACCCTTTCCCTTCCACTCAGAGCTACCACGCGCTCCGCTGCCGCCCTCGGACAGGGGAGCGTGCGGTGTATAAAGCCTTCCGCCAAGATCGGTCACCCCGGCCGGCAAGCCACAACACTGCCGCCGTATACGCCCCTTCCTTTCCAGAGTACCACACCAATACGTCCCTTGCTCGGGTCCTCTCCAGTCACAAATGCCTCTTCGTTCTCCTCTGTTCGTCCGCATGCGCCGATGCTGATGGGGTTGGCCTGCTGTATCTAGAGAGGGTGGCAACGGACATAGGTTTCCTTTGGTATGAAACTTGCTATGTAGAAGCTATATTTCTTAATTTCCTAGCCTAATCCTTCTTGGCTGGATCTTGGTTCTTCAAATTGGGATAGATCTTCTCTGCAGATCCAGTTAAAAAAGTACCTCAGTTCCATGGATAAAACCAATAGAGCAAGGATTAATGGGTACTTGTGCATTATTGTCGAAACATTCTTAGATATAGTAGAATTGTCAGAGCCTCTGAAGCATGCGTCAGATCATGAATATATGTTAGCCTTTAACAGTTCCATCACCTTATGTCAACGCCCCAGCTGAACATTATATTTGTTTATCCTCTGTGTTTTGGAAGTTTATAATACACAATCAGTAAACCTATGCATTGTACATGGTGGTATTCTTGTGATTTCTATCATTAATTTAAAAGGAAAATGTTGTTGCTAATTAATTTCATCTAGAGTTATCAGTCAGATGTAGAATGAATGATGCCTGAGATATGTGCTACTATGCAGTCAGAATAAATGCAACTCTAAAACATATCTAGCATAGTGGTGCATCTGCATCTGGTTTAGGTACTGTTACAATGGGTGTTGCCAGTGGCGGAGCTTAGTTGAAAGCAAAACTATGCCATGGCCCGCCCAGTTCAAAAACATTTCTCCCTCTCTCAACGCACTATGCAGTAGTAAAACCCTATTAGTTATGTACAAACCTATTGCTCCATTCCATTTTCTCTTGAAGAAATGTTCCTGGCCCGCCCAAAGTTTTCTGTCAAGCTCCGCTGCTGGGTGTTGCAGACCAGCACCATAGGGACCTTAGATTTTCGAGTAGGTGCTCACTTTGATAATTTACTGTCAGTTTTCATGCAAATTTTATGGTCATATATCAACCGACATGTGGAGCATCGGTAACAAGTAGTTTGGGGGAAAATTGTCTACAACAGCAGAAATGGCCCAACATAATAAAAAGTACTGCCAAACTTACAAAAGGTGTATGATATCATTTGTATTCTGTTATTTCCCTATTGTTTGATTCTTTATTAATGTTTATATTCTTAGACATAGTTTTCTACTGCAACAGCATCGCTTCAAGTTTTGTTTGTCACGAACAGTTGAGCATACTAATACCAAATTATGTATGCATGACCCTGGAGTTGCTGAAACTGAATTTGCTCTATACATCACAAGGCATAAATTTAAGCTGATATGGAATCCGTCTCCCATTATTCTATCCAAGGGAAAGATCTTTTAGTCGGTCAATTCGATGGTTGTCTAAAGAAGATATTTTTACTAGGTAAGAAAATTTTAGAGACATGATTTGTCTGCAGCTTTGACACCGTCACTCATGTCACGTATGACGTCAACGAGCCGTTCATGCGGGAGGTAAGCAGCTCTAGCTAAGAATTCTGAATATCTGCACCAACATTGCTTCAGTTTTTGTTTGTACCGAACAATTGCACATACTAATACCAAAATATGCATGCAGGAGCCTGGAGTTTGTAAAGCTGAATTTGTTGTATATGACATGATGCCTAAGTTTAAGCTGGTCTTTGGAAGCCGGATCATACCATTTGATCCAAGGGCAAGGCCTTCTTGATTCGATTGATTCAGATGGTTATCTGAAAAAGATATTTTCTACTAGTATGTACTAAGAATGTTAGAGACATGCTTTGTTTGCACTGTCATCACCGTGACAGCGCCACCCATATCATGTACGTCCTCGACAAGTGGTTCCTGCGAGAGGTAAGAAGCTCTCGCTAGGAATTTTGAATAAATATGCTTCCTTTTAGACCTTAATTAATCAGTATGTGATCCTGATACTAAACACAATATTTTCTCCCCGTGTTTTCATACCTTGCAGATTATCCAAGTTCGTTTTGACTTAGACTATGCAGTTCTCTGAAGAATAATGCCCCTCAAGCTGCAAGTAAAGCACTTGAAACCATTGAATCTTCAGTTATCTTTAGATTTTGTTAATATATTTCAAATACTCCTGCCGTCCGAAAATAAGTGACATGCATTTGCATAGATTTGTATGTATCTATATACTAAAACGCATCTAGATACATGTGATCTAGACAAATCCAAGTTACTTATTTACAGACGAAGGGAGTAGTATTGATCACATATGTTCTATTTTGATGTCAAATGAAAGATTGTCATCTGCATTTAAGGAGTACTCTTGAGCTTCTAATAATTCTGTTTGTGGTCCAGTGTAGGCACCTTTTTCGAAAGGCTTATGTCAAGGAAAACTATTCTAAAATAGAAGCATAATGGTGTCACAACATTAGGAAAAGTGCACCAATTGATCTAATGTTCCCTAATAGATTGTATTTGCACAGTACTATAGATTTATTAACCATTTTGTTGAACCATTGAGGAGGGTGATGCTATCAACCACTGGGCGCAACACATGTTCATTCCGTTCCCTTTCCAACACTGCATTTGCGCATATCTTAATACCATGCACTGCCGAATACCTCTGAAGAAGATACTTTGCAAACTAATATAAATCTAGTTAGATAGTAAGCCATCCATAATATTCTTTGTCATTCAACACATATATAAATTACATGCTTATGTCACATGAATATATCTTCTCTCAATAATAGAAGTATCTTGATGTTTGCATGATGCTTTTATCTGATTGTGCAGTTGCCTTTGGGTGATTTTCATGTGTTAATATTCTCAGCTACTTTAACATGTATGCTTACTACCACTGACTTTTCTCCTCAGACTGTTGTCTATGACTTTAACATGTACTTTTCCTACAGACTGATACCGTCCCTAGACTCCCCAGCGAGCAGGCCCTGGACTCTCCTCGACCTACTCCACACGCTTATGGCTTCTCTTCTGTAAACTACACACATTTTATCATGAAATAAAGGTTATCAATCAGACATTCCTATAAGCTATTGTTACAAGGTACCATGAATGATATCAATCAATAAACTTAAAAGTGTGATTGGACATTTGTGTTAGTTTGTGACAAATTATGGATAATACTATCAAGCATTACTGCTCACATGGTCTTATATATGTTGGTATATATTTCTTACTTGAAATTAATAATTATCCATTACTAATGTTAGGAGTTCTCTTGCCGTTGGCAATGTTTGACAACTTAGTTATCTCCTGCTTCATGATTTATTGGCATACTGATATATAAAGCTTATTGATGTTTCCTATAAATGAATTTCATTAATTCATGATAGACTGCAGGACAAATTCTAGGGTTCTGGTAGATTCACAACGTTTGCTAGCTATGTAAGGAAAAGTTTGCCTTACATAAGCTTTTGTATTAAAAACTAGGAAGCATGCTGAAGGATAGCAGTTGCACATATGTTTGCTAGCTAAACATGCCAATGTTCCAACCTAATAATTATATATGGTGTGGCAAAGCATGACCAAAATACTTTGAACAACTTAGATTTCGCCAGTGAAGTGAAAGACGCCTAATCTTCTGTTATTGTGTACGGTGGCATTATAAAAAACTCAAAAAAAATTAAACATGTTACAAAGGACCCACCACGTCTATCAGACATTGCCGAAACGCAATGTAAACGACGAGACAACGCTCGTATATCTGTCTAGTGGAGTACAAAGCCTGTATAAGATCGGCATCTCGGTTTGCCTTCCACGTTATTTCCGACCTGGAAAAAAACATAACAACCACGAATTCGAGCCACCTATGCAACCATTGTACCAAGGAGTAATTACCAGTATGCCGATATGTATAATACGCAAAAAAAAACACACATAGTACAAATGATCGTGTCATGCACATGACATTGGGTGCTACGTACTACCAACGGGAAGCATGCACACCACGCCATCCCGTCCCGTTCCGCCGGCCACGGCCATCCTGTCGCCGTCGAAGCGACCGACCGTTGGCGCACGTACGTACAAAATTTTGATTTTCCTCTCGTGGTAAAGATGGAAACTCGCCGTGACAATCTGATCGTCCAGCCAAGCACATTACCTCTCTTCCTCTCCCTGCTGATTGACAAATCAAAAACTCCACAAAATTCGAGTACACCAAATCAATCAGTCGGTCAATCAACCATCAATACGTCGGTATCCTTCCTTCCATTCTCGTCGCAAAATCCTTCCTTTCCCTTGGCCACGTCCGCGGTCCGCTGCACCCTCTATATATACCGTCGTCGCGTTGCGTGGAAAACCTCCTAGACCCATCGAGCCCTCTCCCTCTCTCTCTCCATAGACGCGCACTCGATCGCCATTGACAGATCGACCGATCCATCGCTCCGGCGCGCGTGCGTGCGTGAGTTGTTGGGAATATGGTGAAGGCGGCGGCGGAGAGATCCGGCGGCGGCGGGGAGGAGGAGCAGGGAGGGAGTAGGAAGAAGCTGACGCAGGGGCGGAAGAAGATCGAGATGAAGCGCATCGAGGACACCAACAGGCTGCAGGTCTGCTTCTCCAAGCGCCGAAAGGGCCTCGTCAAGAAGGCCTTCGAGCTCTCCGTCCTCTGCGGCGCCCAGGTGGGCCTCATCGTCTTCTCCCCCGCAGGCAAGCCCTACACCTACGGCCACGCCTCCCTGGACGCCGTCCTCGACCGCCTCCGCGACCCTTCCTCCGCCTCTTCCCGCCCCGCCCCCGACGCGGACGAGGCCAAGCGCCACAAGGGGCTGCGCGACCTCCTCCGCCAGGAAGAGGAGCTGATCAAGGCCCGCGACGCGGAGCTGCGCAAGGGGGACGAGCTCGTGGCGCAGATGCGCGCGGCCGGCGTCCGGATCGACGGCGACGTGCGTGGCTGGGAGCTGCCGGAGCTCCATGCCGCCCTCGCCGCGCTCGAGAGGGTCCAGGCCGAGGCCGCGGTGCGCGCGCACGAGATCTTCGCCCAGGAGGCCGTCGTGCAGCAGTACACGGGCGCCGGTGGCGTCGGCAGCCTCCACGGCTACATCGGCTCCGGTACCTCGTCGTACACGACCGACGGCGCCAGCAGCCATGAGGAGGTCGCCATGGACACCACGATGAAGCTGATGGGGGGCGGCAACCATGAGGAGGTCGCCGTGGACACCACGATGAAGCTGATGGAGGCCGGCGCCGGCAATAACGTCTTCGACTACCTCGGTTCTGGCTACTTCGCGGCCGCCGGCACCGGCAACCAGGCAGTGACCATGGACAGTATGATGAGGCTTCCGGGCGGCCTCTTCCACAACCACAGCATCGGCCCGTACTCGATGACCCATGGCGGCGGCGGCCATGATGTCACCGTTGACACTAAGATGAACTTGGTGGACGCGTACGAGATGACCCAGGGCGGCGGCGATGATGTCACCGTCGACACCACGATGAACTTGATGGGCGCGTACGGGTTGATCCACGGCGGCGGCGGCCATGATGTTACCGTCGACACCACGATGAACTTGATGGACGCGTACGGGATGACCCACGGCCGCGGCGGCCATGATGTCACCGTCGACACCACGATGAACTTGATGGGCACGTATGGAATGACCCACGCAGCGGCGACTATGATGTCACCGTGGACCCCACAATGAACTTGATGGGCGCGTATGCGATGACCCACGGCTGCGGCGGCCATGATGTCACCGTCGACACTAAGATGAACTTGATGGCCGGTAACGTCGGCCATGTGCTCGCACCGCCACTGCCACTTCTTCCTATGCCTTTCAATGTCTATGGCTACAACAACCTGGGCGCGGGCTACGGCTTCAAGCAAGAAGGAGATCTTGTGGATGGCCTTGGCCATGGCGCATTCTACCGGTATGGGACAACATGCAACTTCTTTCCCTAAATTACGATGATTTCATTTATTTTCTATAATTTCGATCAAGTTATGTCAAAAGGTTCAATTAGGTGTTTGAACTTAAATTTGCGTTCACTAGTGGTGAACGGTTTGGTGTGTAATAATTCTATCGCGCCTTCTGTGCTCTAGCATGAATGAAGTGGTTGCTTTGCTGCAACTTATATCGTACTGTACTACTAATAAAGCATGAATACTAGGGAATGTGTCGTGACGTGTCCGCGATGGGACGATATCATCGAATAATAGGTTAAATGTATTGCTAGAAATTTGTAATACTGTTATTTAAAGTTATTGCAGAAGACAACAATAGTATTTTCCTCAAATAAAAGAGGCAACAGATGATGAAAGTAGAAATAAATACAACAAAAATAAACTACTACTGGCAAATTATGTCCGGAAAACTACTCAACCTCTAAAAATTACCAAAGAGTTGCTACCGTGTGAAAGTTATGGCTGGGAAAGCGTGATGAAAAATAACTGACAAAGAATAGGAAAGGAACCTAAAAAAATAATGCTGACAAACTACAGTTAAAGAAATGCGCGAGAAATTTTCCATCGCTTAGAAAGAAGTTAAGAAAAATTGTCATGCACGTAGACTAAGTACCATCAGAAAATGACAGCCGAAAAGGTGCGTTGAAAAAATATCAAGCAAGATAAAAAAGATGTAAGCAAAAGCGTCGGTAAACATAGAGTAATTATCTTGGAAAAAATAAGCCCGAATAGTTGTGTCAAAAATTACTGCCATAGACATAGACTAACTGCCGTTGGAAAATTACGGGCATAAAGGTTTGTCGATTACCGGCGAGTAGTTTAAAAAGGAAAAGGGTAATTGAAGATGAATTGCGGCTAGAAAATTATGCCTTTGATAATTACTGTAGAATAACTATTACTGAAAAAATACGGCCGAAACCTTGTGCAGAAACTACGTTTGAAAAATTACCGCAGAACGATTTGTTAAAAAATTAATGTAAAAGAGTTTAGAAAGTGAAAGAAAGAAAAAGACCGCGTGGCAGTACCGCTTTACCCCAGACCACGTCGTGCTCTGCTTTCCTAGCTTACCGCGAAGACAAAGATGAGTCCATCTACAGCAGTAGCCACAATGGCACGTGTCCTAGACTGATTGGAAGAAAATATTGGATCTCCGGTATCCAAATCTGTTGAGAAATTAGGCAATATTTCAATTATATTAATTTAGAAATAAATCATGAGCCAAACATACGTGTATTGATATTTGGTAACCATACCATGTAGTACTAGACTAATCGTAGAATCATCTACGGAAATTATTTTGTACTATGCATACAGAAATACGAAAGAAAGGGATTAGCATATTGTACCCTCCGGTCAAATTGGCCGTAGCAGCAGCGGAGACGGTAGCCTTGTAGGCCGCCCTCTTGGGTGCGGTGGCGGCCTGTTCGACTTTGATAGCCATGGTGATGACGAAGACGTGGAAATAGTGGATCTAAAGTAAGCAGTCGCGTCAAAGATGCTTCCCAAAAACCTAATCGCCTTTTTCCCGTACAGGATCTGGAGATGCGGGGTTTCGGAAGCCTGCTCTTCCATCAGCCGTGTACGCGGTGGACGGAATAGGATCACCCTCGGCAACAACAGTAGAGGAAGGCAGTGGAAATTGCACGTCGAAGCAGTTGTTCTATTATGTATTTGGAGAAGAGAGACCTCTTCAATATATAGGCACATACGGATACGGCTCAACGGAAAGAAACAGCCATAATTAATTACTAGAAACATTCATAATAAATTACTGAAAACGCACGTACTTAAGACAAAACGTTTCAGCTCGTATTCATTCTCATCAACGTTTCAACCGTTTCAGTTGCAACCATTTGTATCTCATTCCTGCGCGACAAAAAGAACACATCGGCTCGTCGAGATTCCCACAACCCGTTGCGCGCGTATCGAGGCGGATGGCGGAGGAGGAGCGCGTGAGTAGAACGTCTCTCTTCTCTTCACACCAAGTCATATTAGTGGGAGAAGAGTTCATCTTATATGTTGGTGAAAATCTGTCCCAGCTAGCCATGTGAGACTAAACTCCCATCACTCCTCTTGCCATAAATGAACCCTTGGAGTTTTTTTTTTTGAAATTGTTAGATGAGTCTAAAGCCTATCCTATATTTCAACAAAATCAATGTGGTTGTGCCAATACTTCGAGCTTTAATATATGTACCGTAGGATAATTGTGGCCGAGAAGGTGAGTCCAAAAAATAACGCCGAGTAATTAAAAAGAAGGAATGTAAAATTAGACGCACATAAATATTTTGTTCGGAAGGTGGAACATTATTGTCAAGAGGTTGTGTAAAAAATTACCATAACACGGAGTAGTTAAAAAGAAGGAATGTAAAATTAGCGCACATAACTATTTTGTTTGGAAGGTTAAAAATTATTATCAAAAGGTTGTATCAAAAATTACCATCTAGTATAGGGAGAGCAAATAAAGAAAAAAAAAGAAAAACGCTCCGTAGCATAGCCATATGGCATGTCGCTTTTGGTAGAAAATAGAAGCATCTACAGAAACTTTGACTGGGTGACGTGGGCATGGGAGGAGGCTGGGAGGTCACGTGATCGTGATGCTTTAAATTCTTCGATCCTAGCGAAAAGGGCCTGCGGCTGGGAAAATAGATGAGGAGACGACTATGAGAGTAAAATGCATCTACAGTCCTGAAACTCACTGGCCACGCACGAAACGGTCATGGAACTCACGGAATGCCTCAAAATGGTCCCATAACTTGTCCAGGACGTCCATATACGGTCCTGGATACGTATTTTGGTGACGTGGCAAAGCTTGCGGGCCCAGGAGAGACCCACGCGACGGTCTGCGGGTCTGGATCTTACCGTTATAATCGAGCTCGAGTACTCAATCGAGCTCCGGCCGCAATTCCCCTTTCTCTAACCCTAAATCAAGCACACCACCATCCACCGGCGCGGCGGGACCGAACGACGACGACTCCGGCTCCGTCCCCCTCCTCTCTTCTCCTGTTCGTCATGGGCGGCAATGGCGTGATCTCGTCGGAGGATATGTTGCCGCGCTTCCCGCTAGTGATCTGCGACAAGTGCAACATCCGCAGAGTGAAGCATTGGGTTTCGAAGACAGAGGATAATTTTCTCAGGCATTTCTACAAGTGCCCGAATCATGGGGTAGGTTTTTCATTTATTTGGTCTTCTTTGTTCTTCTTTGAAGCATTAGATTCTGATTGCTCTTCTTTGTTTATGATTTCGTTGCTCCAGGCTCATGATGGTGGGTGCAATTTTTGGAAGTGGGAGGATGTGTATGAAACACATTTGTTGAGCATTGGGGAAGCTCAGAGCAATGGGAGTAGCTCAGCTAGAAAGGTTCAAGGTCGAACAAATCAATCAAAGATTGCTTGTGTTCCTGGTGGAAGCAATGAAATCCATAGGCAACTGATGGAGATAGTGTTTCTGCTGAAATTAGTGATTTTTGGTTTAGGAATTTTAGTGTATTTGATGCTTCTGGTTGTGTGGAGGCAGTAATGTGTTATGTTTATTGGTTGTGTAGTGCTTCAGGAACTGTACTTGTAATATGAAATGAATTTGGAAATTTGGCTATCTGTTGCTGAGCTCAGTTTGCACAGTTATGTGAGCTCTGTTTGACATTGTGATTATAGTTAAGATTCATATGACATAACAATCAGAAATTGCACCATTTAGAGAAACATAAATGCTGACAACAATAACAACTTCAGGTAGTCTCACACACTTAAACAAAAGAACAGAATGTCCAGCATCTCTGAAAATGGTGCAATTTCTCTAGTATAAGAAGAAATTGCACCATTCATAGAAACATAAATGCTGATAACAATCCAGGTAGTCTCACACACTTAAACAAAAGAACAGAAGTAGCACAAACAGAATGAAAGAAGTTTCCAACATGGATCTTTGACAGAAGTTTCCAAGATTGCATAAAAGGAAATGTAGCTAAATATCTGAAGATTTTTCTCAGAAATTGCCATGGCCAGGTTTTCCAGGAGGAGGGCCTTTGAGGTAATCAAACATAGATGATTTCCTTGGCTTCTTGAAAGCTGTCCAGGTGCTGCTCCTGCCTTCCTCTTCCAGTTTCCTTTTCTCCTTCGAGGCTACAATCCTGTGCAACTCAGCTCTGTCTTGATCATCTTTCAGTGATTGTTCTCTTGCCATTTGGACTCTGATGAGGTGCTCTTCCCAAGCCTTTTGCCTTTCTACCTCTTCTTGTTGCATGTTCTGAACTCGTTCCTGCTCAATTCTTATTCTTGCCTCTTGCTCTTTCTTCTTTGCTTGTAGTGTTGCTTGCTTTCTTGCTTCTTCTTCTTTTTTCTTTGCAACTTTGGCTGCCTCTGCAACCTTTTTCCTAGCTTCTTGTTCTAGTTTCTTCTTGTCAGCTAGTGCAAGTTTTTCCTCTTGAGCTTTCTTCCTATTCTTTGCAGTAATCCTCTTCTTTTCTTCAGCAGCTTGTTGCTTTGCTTCCCTCTCGGCCCTTCTCTTCTCTTCAGCAACTAGTTTCTTAGCTAAAGCTTCAGATTTCTTCTTCTCAAGTGCTGCAACTCTTATTTCTTCTTCTTTTTGCAGCTTGGCCATGGCAGCTTCAAATTTGTCCTGATCAGCTACATCTCTTCTTTCAGCTACAGCCTTCAACCTAGCTACTGCAAGAACTTGTCTTTTTCTAAGGACATTACAATCCTTTGTTGCTGTAGTTGGTTGAACTGGTGGCTCATTGAGGATGTTCTCCTGGATGAAAGCACAATCAGGTAAAGGAGTAGCTTCAGATGCCACTCTTTGTGCTGATGTGCCCTGCAATATAGTAGCAGTAATGTTAATAAAGAACTAAAAGGAGTAAGCAGTAGGCCAGTAGTACTACATTACCTCAGCTAATAAAGCAGTAAGCACTTCAGGCTCATAAGTTTTTGTGTCCTTTTGGACAAATGCCATTGTCTGCAAGTGATGTTCCTGCAAGAAGAAATTACAGTTAGATAAGAATTCAAAAATAAGGCTAAAAAGATTACAAGTGCACAATATGTCACCTTAGTAACAAGTGCAACATCTTCAAAGTCATCATCTGACACATCATGTTCTGCCCTTGTCTTCTTTTCTTCTTTCTTTTTAGGAACTAAACCTAACTTCCAATCCATGCAGCCACCTTTGTTATGGCCTGCCTCTCCACAGTAGCTACAGTGAATCACCACTCCATGCTTGCTCATTTTCTTCTGTCCATTTGTGCCTTCTTTCTCCTCAGGTTGTTGCCTTCTATTCCTTTGTGGCCTACCAACTTTCTTCATAATTTTAGGTGCTTTAATTGTCCTTCCATCCACTTTCTCCCACTCTCTCACATCTCTACATGGCCAAATTTTGTGCTCATAGGCTTTCAAATATCTCTCAATGGTGTAGCATGAACTGACAACACTTTCTGGTGATATTTTGTCATGTCTCAATGCTGCCACAGCATGCCAGCAAGGAATTCCAGACAACTCCCACCTCCTGCAACTGCAGGTTCTTCTCTGAAGATCAACAATGTAAGGAGTTCCCCTCTCCATTATCTCAAAGATTCCATTCCCAGATGGCTTTGCTTCACATATGTTGGACCACTCTACATGTTTTTCCAACTTCTTCCTAATTTTTGGACAAATTCTACCAGTCATGGACTGAGCTTCTTCTCGCTTGGTGTAAATTCTTGTAGTAATCTGAGACTTGATCTTCTGAATCATTGCAAGAATAGGGAATTCTCTTGCTTCTAATATGTAATTGTTGAAAACCTCACAATTGTTGTTTAACAACACATCACACTTTGGAAATTCACTTTGGAATGCTTTTACCCATGTGGAAGGGTCCATCTCCTCTAGCCAGTCATGTGCTGTCTTGCTAAGAACCAACATGGCATCCATGTTCTCCTGCCATTTTGCAGCTGTGGTGCTTCTAGCACATTCCCAAAGTTGGTTCTTCAACACTTCACCTTTGAAGTTCTTGTTGAAATTTTGCCATAGATGCCTTACACAAAATCTATGGCCTGACTGTGGAAACAACTCATTCACAACCTTAATTAGTCCCTGCAAGCATGAATTAATTAATTGAGGAACAAGACAAATAAAGAACAACATGGAGCAGAAGACAAGAAGTATAAGACAAGAAACTTACTTTCTGCTTATCAGACATGATGGTCCAAGGAGCAGTGTTGACTATGCCTAGGTCTTGTTTCAGAGCAGTCAGAAACCACTTCCATGAGCTTGTGTTTTCAACTTCCATAATTGCAAAAGCTACAGGAAAGATGCAATCGTTTGGATCCATTCCAATTGCAGTTAACAAAATTCCACCAAACTTTGTCTTCAAGTGACATCCATCTATGAAGATTATGGGTCTACAGCCAGCCAGGAAGCCTCTCTTGCATGCATCAATAGAGAAATAGCACCTCTGAAAATGTCCAGCATCATCTAGTAGAAGAAGAAATGTGCTCCCTGGATTGGATCTCCTCAACTCCTGTCCAAAATCCCAAAGTTGGTTGTATTGTGCAGTTTCATCACCATAGATTATATCAAAAGCATATTTCCTTGCTCTTCCTAGCTTGCCCCTTTTGGGTGTCATTTTCCAATCTTTCTGAACCAACTGACCTAGACCCCTGAGTGTCATCTTCTCATTTGCTCTGATCTCCTCAACATAATGCTTTCCAATGTACTTAGCTGTGAATGCTGTCACTTGCCACGTGCTCTCACAAGTGTGCTTCAGTTCACACCTTTTCACCATTATGGCCTTTGGCCTAGAATCATAAGAAGCATATATTTCCCAGGGACATCCTTCCACACATTTAGCTAACACTCGTGTCTTGTCATTTTTTGTAAATTTGATATTCTTTCTATGCTTGCAGCTGTGCTCTCTAACAGCCTTTTTGAACTCCTCAGGTGTTTGAAACACTTGGCCATTGTGGAACTTTGGATCACTCATATCTTCAGCAGCAAAGGGTTTGAAATTCTTGAATCTCTCTCTCTCATCATCTGACTGTGCAGGCTCAAAAAAATCATCATCAGACATCTCTCCTTCTTGTATTTGCTTCTTCTTATCCTTTGGTTCTTGATCTACAGATTGCTGGTACAAATCATCATCTCCTTCTTCAATGTCATTGTCACTATCAACAATGTCTGGCTCATAATCAGAATCACTAGAATTGTCAGTACCTCCATCCTCCTCATAATCAACTGGTCTCCTCTCCTTCCTTCCAGTAACAATGGCTTCACCATCATGAACACCAACAATTGCATTCTGTACTGAATCAGTTTTCTTGCTAGGACTAATCACAGGTGGTAAGTTTGCAACAGGATTATCAACAACATCATCCCATTGCACTACATTCCTTGCTGGGTCATGATCAAGATAAACCATCAGATACATGTGCCCCTTCTGAACCATTGCAGTCATGCTCAAAGCATCCTTGTCCTCAGCAATCAGCCGCAATCCATCTTCATTTATCTGCATCCCTGGCAACAACTAGTACACAACAATCCTACCACCAGATTCATATCCCAAATTCTCTATTATATCGTCAAGCCACAGACTTGACCAAGTATCTGCCTCACAATCGTCATAGCAAACTTTGTGACCATCAACGTATGCCCTATTGCTACCATAACCAACAAAAAACCCTCCATGGATCACCTCCAAAGTGAAACAATCACTGCCTGCCTCTGCACATTAGCAAAAATCGCCAAAAATTCAGACCTTTTGCACTACTAGAACCCTAAATGAACAGAACAATCGACTGCAAAAATACAGAATAAAATCGATCTACCAGCAGAATGCTCACATATATCAATACCAAATCAACCTCAAAATCGAGAAAAATAGGAAGTAGAATCACACTAACCGTATTTCGGAAGGGGGTCTCCTTCCGTTCGCCTCACGGGCGCCATCTCCGGCGCGGAAGGCGCTCAACTGTTGCGCCGCCAGGATCACCTTCACCGCCGATATCGAAAACGTTGTTCTACGCTCACCGACCACCTTCCTCCACCGCCACCGTCGCCGCTCACCTCGACGCCTCCGCAGGAAACAGAGCAAACAGGGGATTTCTGGGACTCGTAAAACCACGACGCCTCCGCTTCCTGGGCCCGCAAACCATAAATGCCTATGGGGAAGGCGCGAGACCGTCGCGTGGGTCTCTCCTGGACCCGCAAGCTTCGCCACGTCACTAAAATACGTATCCAGGACCGTATATGGACGTCCTGGACAAGTTATGGGACCGTTTTGAGGCATTCCGTGAGTTCCGTGACCGTTTCGTGCGTGGCCAGTGAGTTTCAGGACTGTAGATGCATTTTACTCCGACTATGATAAGCGGCGCATTAGCGGGCGAAACAAACACGGAGGCTACGCGTCGAATCCTGATTAGAAAAAAATGGTTCATAAACAGTGCTCAAGCGCTGAGGTTGCGTGAGATATTCGTGTCTTAATATATGTATCTATGTCAAGAGGTTGTGTCAAAAATTACCATAACACCGAGTAGTTAAAAAGAAGAAATATAAAATTAGACGCACATAACTATTTTGTTCGGAAGGTGGAAAATTATTGTCAAGAGGTTGTGTCAAAAATTACCATCGAGTAGTATAAAGAGAGGAAATAAAGAAAAAAAGGAAAAAGGAAAAACGTTTTGTAGCACGTGTCGCTTTTGGTAGAAAATAGAAGCATTTAACTTTGACTGGGTGACGTGTGGGCACGGGAGGAGGCGTGGGAGGTCACGTGATCATGATGCTTCTCAAATTCTTCGATCCTAGCGGAGAGGGCCTGCGGCTGGGAAAATAGAGGAGGATACGACCATGGTAAGCGTCGTATTAGCGGGCAAAAGGAACACGGGAGTCTACGCATCGAATCCTGATTGGAAAAAAACCGTTCATGAACATTGTCCGAGCGCTGAGGTTGCATGAGATATTCACGCATATATGTATCTATGTTTACATTGAGAGGAGTTATGAAATGTTTACTCTGCTTTTGTGTCATACTTTTTATGGTTCATCGACATTGGATATTGACTGGAAGATAAGAAAATTGGTACTCATCCATTTTAAATTATAAGACATTTTGGGAGGCACAGCGATAATACTTATGACTCCACCGTTGGTTCTAAAGCACACGACAAAGTTTCTCACTTTGCCCCCTGTCGTGCACATTTTGCCATGTGCAAATACATGACAAAGATTTTACCGTGCATGTTTTCTATTTCGTTGTGCCTTATTTCCACACGGCAAAGAGCAGAGTTCATGTAGTGTAGACAGGCATGATTTCACTCATCAAAATCTCAAATAGTGATAGATATATTCAAACACACAAGTAATATCTTTAGATGAAATTGATGAAATTCATCGTATTTATCTTCGGATTTTTATTTTGCTAATTCCACGATGTGATAAGGAAAGCACGTTTACACGAGTTGACGAGTGTGCATTTAGAGTCTCTCTTTTCAACATGTTCTTTCTAGGCATAGATTGACATCCGCTCGAAAGTTACTCTCCTTTTTTCAAAAAAAATAGACCTATTTCACGAGTTTACAAAAAGTACAAACCATCCTAAACATAACAAAAAAAATACAATAAGATACTTGAACCACCTAACGACCACTATTATCTCTAGAGCAAGCCGTTGATGTGACGATGTTGCCGCTCCCTATGGAACCGGCATGATGATGTTGGTCATAGCCGGAAATCTTGTATCCATGTACATGTACCCACAACTCAAAACAACTTCCTCTCCACACACCATAATTCTTTTCGATAAATTGAATACATTAATATCACGAAGGCATCAATTACACCCAATCTCTGCACTAACAAGATGCCCAGATACATCAAGGATGCACACAACTATGAAAAAATAAAAGAGAGAGATAGAAAACAAAGACCTTGTCGCGGCGATGAACACTCATAACAACAACACTCTAACCAACACCATAGACAACACCTGGACTACGAAAGAGATTTTCTATAAGAAGTAAACAATGCACAAGCATTATCATTAAGCGATCGAAGATTTCAGGTTTTCACCCTAAAGAAAGTCCAATTTCACAAAATAATGCATTTAGCAAGACCGCTACTAAGTACAACCAATGAAGACTAGACATTGGTCTTTCGCCCTGGAAATTGCAACTAGATACTCGGAGAACAACACCAAAAATGCAATCCACTTGTGCTACCACCTCTCTCTCTAAGTCCACTAAGCAGGGAACTTACTAGTGAATAATAATGGATCTCAAATCATTGTTCCTATTCAATTTATTTCCTATATTTATATAGATATAGTTGGTTGCAAATGTCTATCATTATTTGATGTTCCTACTAGCTACAATACACCAAACACCGACATGCAGGAAGAACTTGTGCATCAATTCTATATCACAACCGACACACCTTCCCAACATTGCAAACCTCTTATCGCAGCTACCATGACTTTCTCCTCCTCTGTCAATATCATGGAAATATATTTTTAGACATGTACCATGGCACCAACAAGAAAGCGAAGTTTCGCGCCACGCCTTCATGAAGCCACACTGGCTGAAAATAAGGGCGCGCACGATCGGATAAAATCAGATCTAGATATCAAGTGGCACCATGCGACAAACTACAGAAATATCTGAGAGGAAGACCAGAACTAGTCAGTGTCTAGATCGAGGAGGCTGACATGAAGCTGATTGATGACTTGGTGCTCAAAAATCAGCAGGGCTAGACCACCTTTATTCAGAGCCAGCAGGCCCCTACGCCACCGGAGGGACCGGAATCTCCGCTATCCCTAGCACAAACCGCAACCACAATGGCCTAGTCGCGTCGCAATGCCAGGCGCAGACGTCGAGCTGCCATGAGGCCATCGGGAGTCGTACAAGCACACAACAGAGCATCTGCCCGCTTGGGCCACGGGCTAGTCGGGCCCAGATCAAGCCCGCCACCCCGCTGGGCGTGACCGTCATAGGAACAACCACCTTACTGCCGTCTTCGTCAGTCCTAGACCGCCGCTTTGAAGCCATGCATGCCCCGCTGGGCGAGAAGAGAATCTTATCCACCAGTTACCATAGGGAACTCCCAACCCCCTGTGAGAGTGATGGCAACAACTCTATGTGTACTAATTCGTTGGGACTCCAAGTGTAGAGTGTTGTAGCAAGTGTCTTTTTGCCATAAGGGTGACTCGAGGGTTTATATCGAACTCTCAGGGAATTGGCTTGGGAACTTCTCCTATTATCTTCTTCAAGCAACCAACTAAACAAAGTATTTTCCTTGTTTTCCCAACTCCACTGTGTGGTTGTGAAACACAAGGTTTCATATTACTAAAACCGAAACAAAACTATAAATAAATAAAAGTTAACAATCTATGACTAGGCAAGGAAAGTAAAAACAATAAAGTAAAGTTCTTTGGGGTTTTGTTTGTGTTTGCTAATAGTAAAAGTGTTTTTGTATTTTCCGATTAGTGTAGAAAATATAAAAGGCAATTAAAGTAATGGAAAGTGGTTTTTATAATAAAAAATGGACCTGAGGTTCATGGGTGCACTTCACTACTCTCTCTTAAGGTGTAATTGGCATAAAACTGTTCATAAAAGATATAAAATTGATGAAACTTTATTATGAGTTTTATAAGCATTCATATGAGCATCACATCCTAATATAAATATGACACAACACATCTCACTTATACTCCTCTAGAAGGGAAAACTCCATGCAATCTAGAATTAAGAATAAACATAGTATATAGCCTTAGGTACTTTGACATGATGTTTAAATATCAAATGTGCTACCTTCAACAAACAATATCTCATTGTCTATCACTAGATGATTGTAACACATGCATTCACTTTATCCCTAATGAGGTAACAAAAGAAAGGTAAAAATCATAGTGGATCTCAAGTTTTCTGTCACTACCCAATCACCATCACCATGTTACTCCATCTAATACACAAGCTCCCCCACACATGTTTCTCCATACAAGTTTGATCATAACAAGTACTTAAAATGAGGTACATAATATGCATCTACTAATACATCATACACATAATAGAATTTCAATCTCAAATATCAAATCATACAAATATCTACACATAGGAATTACACAAATGACCATAATCATGTAGGGCATCTCAAATGGTACTATAACAATGATAGATCAAGAGAGAGAGAGAGAGAGAGAGAGAGAGAGAGAGAGAGAGAGATCAAGCTACTTCCACAAACTTATAGTATAGAGGTGGACTACTCCCTCATCATCATGGAGATGGTGGAGATTACATTGGACAAGGTAAAGGTCCAACTAGCAACGGCTCTGATGGAATATTCCCCTCCAATCTTTGCTGGTTTTGGCTCTTTTTTGGTGTTTTCATGTTTCTCCTCCACCTCCTTCGAAATCGCCCATGGGGTCTTTTTATAGGAGTTTTTAGGTCAAGACTTTGAGTCTAAAATGAAGATGGATGGCCGTAGAGGCTGGAGGAGAGAACGATCCCTAGTAGCATAGCCAGCAAGGTGGTTCGTGCCATTGGACCTTGTGGCTCCCCTCCCGAGGTTCTAGTGCTCTAGTTGCATGTCTTCTCTATAAAATAATCCTCAATAAATTCCCGGTCCATTTTACTTTGTTAAGGTCCCTGAAAGATAAAAATACACAAAACCGGGTTTTCATGTCCTATAGAGTTATAACCCAAATAAAGTGGATCATTGGTAAATCCCAATAGACCAATGTAAAACATGGATATAATATTCTATAAGATACAAATACATGGTAACATCTATCAATAAACTACAAAGTTCATGTATGCATTTTACATGCATCGACATCCCCAAGTTTAACCTATGCTTGTCCTCGAGCATGAAGGTGATAAAACTAAACATGGACTTTGAAGGTTGTTGCTATGCTGGATAGCATAAGTCCATAGTCATTGCTACACAAGGTTAAATGGTTCATTCTTTAAATAATAAAAAAATGATCTATGAAGTGATACCTCTTATGTACTTACATCTACACTTAACAATATGTTAACTTGCATAATAATAAATAAAAGTACTACGGACCATAAAGCATATAAAGTTCAAAGTAAAAGTAAATCCGATATTGGTATTTTAGACTCACCCTTTCACTTCTTTCTTTCTTCATTCCTGGATACTTGAGTAATATAAAGTAAGCTAGGAATACATGTGCTAAATCTTTGAGAAAGTAAAAAGTTATGAAAGAAAATAAAATAATGTTTTGAGATATGTAGCTCATGTCAATGGTAATTGTAAGAGCTGGGCTCCAGGCATATTTTATGGTTATGGTTAAAGTGAAAGTTTTGTTTTTGGAATGTTAGCAAGAGAGCTGCTAAATCCATTGATTATAAAGGGGGTGTTACAAAAGCGGGACTACAATGGCAAGGCCAAGATAAAAATAATAGAAAAAAGCACCCTGAAAAAAAAGGGTAAGACCCCCCCCCCCCCAAATACCACACAAACTCAACCTAGGGAAAACATTATGTTGGCCCCTGCCATGTTCCAGAGGCGCGCCTTCGTCTTAGATTCTTTGGATCAGTCCATGCACCTACAATTCCTCGTGCTAGAAGATGCTCCTGTTATGCTCGTTCCACACCTCCCATGTTGTCAACAAGAGTAGAGATCGCATCCCCTCGCACCGGTCCGGAGGCGTGGCATGTTGCAGAAGCCGAAACCAATGCGTGATGTCGGTCTGCTTAGTCCAATTCGCCAGGGAGAGGGAAGGAGGTATGTGCGGGCTACAATGGTCTCCCAAATCCTACGGACCCATGGGCACTCAACCAGTAGGTGCAGGTGCATTTGTAGGTTTTGGATGCAAAAGGGGAAGAAATAATTATTTTTCCACCCTCATCATAGCAAAGCATCTGCCGTATGTATTTTGCCAAGAGCAATCGTCCACAAGAAGAACTTGCATTGGTCGGGTGCCCATCCCTTCCATATGGTATGCATAAATTCCGATGTTGTAGCACCGAAGAACTAAATTAGGTAGGGCGAGTTGGTTGTATACTCTCCTGTTGTCGAGAAGCGCCATCGAATGGAGTCTGGTGTCGCTGCATTGTAGCTGAAGGAGATATGCCCTATAAAATAATAAAGGGTATTATTGTCATATCTCAATTAATTCGTAATAGTTTCATATTGTGCTATAACTTTATAAAGTGGAAACATTGATAAAGGTGTGGTATGAAACAAACTAGGTCCCTAGTAGCCTCTATTCATACTAGTTCGTTGGGCAACCGATGATCAAAGTTTTCTAATCATGGAACTTCTATTCAGATTACAATGAGGTCATATCATTAGTGAATAATGTGATGGACATAACCCAAAGATTACGACACGATTAAGTCATAAAGTTCATCATTGCAATAGTTAGAAACATAGTATCCTTCTTCTTAGACTATGATATCATATTAATCACTATCTCCCAAGGCTGCCTCAACTGCATCAAACGTCATTTTCTTGGCCGAATGATTATAAAGGTGTATATTGGGTATTCCAGAGGAATAGCTGAGGCCTATGGATCAAGACCGGGATTTGTTCACAAAGTGACGGGTAAGATACTCAAGGACGACTTGGTGAGATTACATCCATAATGTTGCAACATGTGACTAGGTCACGGGGATGTAATATTGCGGGAACAAGTGAAATAGTACTAGTACAAATGATCGGATCTCAGACAAGTCATATCAAAGAAACAAAGGGAATTGGACTCGACGCTTACAGTTCAAACAACATCTATCGTCATTGTGGAATGTACAGGGGTCAATATGGGCATCCCGTTCCCGATGTTGATCATTAATAAATATCATGTTTGTGCCATTCCCGAATTGTAGGGGAGATACACTTAAGGGTACGATGAGCTAGAGATCCTCTATAAGTTGGAATCACAGTGGAGAAAGAGAAAGCCAGAATCGTTCCGAAGAGATATCCGAAGTTGTTCGAAGAAAGAAAGAAAGAAAGGAAAGGACAAAAAGATGTTTTGAATACATAGAAATTTATAATATGCATTTATTATATGTCAATTATGAATTAATATATACTAAATTAATATTTATAGGGCATCTTCCTCAATAGGGAAAAACCCCAGAGGGAATTGGTGCAGGAGGAAACCACCCTGAAAAAGGAAAGGAAAACAACAAATAGACACCGTTGGTCCGGTTTTGAACCAGCCCAGGCGGACAGACGAGCAACGGGTATTAAATAACGCTCAGGGGAAATAGGGTGCTTCAGCCCACTCGGGCGTGCACCTAGGTAGTAGGTGCTGTGATGGGCCCCCCCGGACCGCTCCCGCTCCGCCTCACCCCGCCACGGCTACTGGGCCACATGCGTTGGCCGGCCCATTCTGGGTCGCTAGCTGCTGCGCTAGGGCCTGATGACCCACAAGTGTAGGGGATCGCAACAGTCTGCGCGGGTAGTATTACCCAATTTATTGATTCGACACAAGGGGAGTCAAAGAATACCTGCAAGCCTTAACAACTGAGTTGTCAGTTCAGCTGCACCTGGAAATAGTTCTTGCTCATAGAAGTTTATCAGTAGAAACAGTTTGGTAGTAGCAACAGCAGTAGTAACAGCAAAAGTGAACAGTAGCAACAGTAACACTAATGGTAACAGTAGGATTTGAGTGTGGTAGGCATAGGGATGGATGGACGGGCGTTACATGGACGAGTCTAAACATGTAACTTCAAGATCTAGGGCATTACAGATAAATAATAACAAGCATCCAAGTACTAAACAATCCTAGGCATGTGATCCAAATATAGTCATACGTGCTCGCAATGAGAATTTGCACAACATGTTTTGTCGAGCCAGCCCGTGGCAGCGGGGCCTCTAGGGAACTACTGGCAATTAAGGTGCTCCTTTTAATAGAGCACCGGAGCAAAGCATTAACACTCCATGAACACATGTGATCCTCACACCACAGCCATCCCCTCTAGTTGTCCCAATTATTGTCACTTTGGGGCCTTTGGATCCGGACAATGATATGTGTACACAAATTGCAGATAAGACCACAAACAATACTATCATAATGATTCAATAATAAGTTCAGATCTTAGAACATGGCACTCGGGCCCTAGTGACAAGCATTAAGCACAACAAGTTGCAACAAAGTCAAATAACACTAATAGAGATACTAGGCACTATGCCCTAACAATCTTATTCGATTACATGATAGAACTCATCCAATCCCTACCATCCCCAAGCCTACAACGGGGGATTACTCACTCATGGATGAGAGAAACATCGGTGGTTGATGGAGATGTGTTGGTGATGACGATGGCGATGATTCTCTCCAAATTCCCCGTCCCGGCAGGGTGCCAGAACGGAGTTTCTGGATCCGAATCTTGGTTTCTAGTGGCGGCGGTGGAGCGGAACTCTTTCTGGAAAACTATCGACCCTCCCTGAGTTTTTAGGTTAGAAGGAAACTTATAGGCATGGAGGGAGGCCGAGAAGCTGCCTGGGGTGGCTAAACCTCCCCCAGGCACGGGGTCAGTGGGCCCGCGCCTGGGGTGGGTCTGGGCCCCCAGGCCTCCCCTTCTAGCTCCATGGATCTTCTGGTGAAATATAATTTTTGGCATATTTTCTGGGATTTTTCCTGATAGTTCATTTTCTGCATAAAAACTAGACACCAAAGTAATTCTGCTGAAAACAGCGTCAGTCCGTGTTAGTTATATCCAAATCACACAAGTTTAGAGGAAAAACAATAGCAAAGTGTTCGAGAAAGTAGATACGTTTTGGACGTATCAACTCCCCCCAAGGTTAGCTTATTGCTTGTCCTCAATCAATTCAGTTGAAAACTGAGTGCGATAAAAGAACTTTCACGAACACATTGCTTCATATGATGTAAATATTCTCAGCACAGGAGTAGATGCTTATACAATTCATAATAAGGAGTATGCAACTAAGTCTACTCAATAGTCATTGCATGTTATGAAGAGAAACCAACTCAAGAATAATAAGTAGCATGAAACATAAACATAAGCAACATTGCAATGCTCATAATAAGGTATGATAGAGTGGTATCTCTCTTGCCTTTGTTTGAAGGGCACAATATAATTGCCAAGGAACCTCTGAAGTTCACATGAAGACTAGAGATAAAGATATCAGAGATACAAGCATCAAGTCAAGACATAATTAACCAAGTTTTGAGAAAAACATAAGAATGACAACTATGCTCTCAAGAAGGTGCTCATAGAATGGATGGTGACTCAACAAGGTTGTGAAAACGTTTTTGTAAAGTTTGAAAGGCTTACAAATGCTGAAAGGAAGGTACTCATTAGCTTTGAGCTCTCATTGCCCCTATCATAAGCATCTTTATTTGGTTAAGGTAAAAGTGAGGTCCACTCTGAATTATATGCTTGACAGACCATATACTAAAAATCCCAAGTCCCTTGAGTGCGAGGGCCACTACACATACTACTCAACTTTGGGTCCAGGCAAGTTCTTGTCATTGTAAGTATTTGCATATCATCGAGAACCGCCAACGGGGTACCCCTTGCACATGGCACAGGAGCTTTCCCATAACCAAAATGACAAGGCAAGCAGACAATGAGTATCTCAGCAATCTTTTTATTTACTATATGCATAGTTTTTTATTGAGGATGCTTCATAGATGACTCACTATGGTGATGCTGCAAGTTTCCACCATGATTAGGCATGGCTTACACTAGCGGCCCAGGCATTTCTCTAACACAGAATACAAACTCCATGGACTCACAAGTCCCCCTCTCATTTCGCATCATTGACATCCGCAACCCAAAAGAGCAAAGTATCAACTAGAAATAAATATATCTAAAAGGTGTTGAAAGCGTTCCCCGTGACTCCCAGCATATAATTTGCAAGCATATAACTTTCATGGACTAGTCACAATGGTTCAGGATTATTAAGTGCACAGAATAAAGTGTGCCATCAAGTTCGTGAGAGCTTTACTAACTAACTTTCTCAACATAGACAAACATTTTATTTTGGAAGAAAACACAGCATATAGAATATGCACTAAAATAGCAAGTGATGCTAATAGGTAGGTACGGTGGACACAGCTGGCAATATTGGTTTTGGGGAGTTGGAAGCACGGGTAGAGAACATACTCAGTGCAAGTGAAGGCTAGCAATAGAGAGGGAGCGACAAACGAGAGAGCAATAGCTGTCATAATCATGCTTGCAACAAAACAGGACTAATTATGGCGTGAAAGTGATACAAGAACTCCGAGGCAAAATAAATCATCGAGGCTTACTGACTATTGATTAGTCATATGCATGCGTGAGCATGTGCCAAGTCGATTCACATGAAAAGTCAGAGGAGGATACCACAATATCATACCAAAGTATGAATAAAACAATGCAAGCAAACATTCATATGACATGCTGCAAACTATTAGCAAGCTGGAGCTAATCATACACAAGCAAGAACTACTAAGCATGTAGTGCCATGTGTCTCTTTCATTGGGTCAAGTAGTGGTGATCCGCGTGCGCATGCCGTAGAAGCAGGGATAGGATGAGCAAGGCAAAAAGCATTGGAAATACGCATCATCGATGTGGCAATCCAGCCTACTCACCCGACTCGGTCCACGAAAGATCTTGAACTATTTTCTTTAGTTGACATGAATAGAGTGAAGCAAACGGGAATGCGGCTCGCCCTTCTGGTTTCGTCTGTACAAAGTAATTTAGTACATACTATCGAAAGGATTGTCATTTCCGGTTTTTGTTTCATCCATAATGACATACACCTTACACAAACAAGCTAAGCATGCTCAGAATGATGAGTATATGTACAAAAATGAAAACAAATAGAGTTCGTTACCAGCCTCTTACCACTCCTTGAGTTGTCTTAATTTTCATTATTGCTCTTCACTTGTGTGACTTGAATGATAACATGAAAACCAATATCCACTGAGGACGGCTGAAACCCGCGAAGAACTCACAAAACCAAAGAAGAACAACAAATATTTTTGGTGTTTTCGATTTTTTAGAAACAAGCAAACAAAGGAAACCAAGCAAACAAGAAGCAAACAAAACAAAGCAAACAAAGCAAAATCTTTTTGGATTTTTCTTTTAAGGCAAACCAAAGCAAAAATCAAAGAAACAAACCAAGAGTAACAACGAAAATACTTTTGGTATTTTTGTGTTTTTGAGAAAGAAGCAACAAGAACCAAAAAGAAAGCAAAAACAATGGATATACAAAGAACCGACCGAACATGATATATATATATATATGAGTGTGATGTCGGTATACCTCCCCCCAAGCTTAGGCTTTTGGCCTAAGTGGGGCTCAATCCCATGGTGCCCAAGTAGATGCACCTCCGCAGTATGTCGAGGAAGTTCCCTCGTCCTGGTACGAGCTCGAGGCCTCCCCCGTGTAGTGTACAACAGGGTCATATGCGGACGCTTCCTCCTGATAGTGCCCGTGGAAGTTAAGAGAGCGCAGCTTGTCATCCATATCCCCCTTCGTGCGTGACCAAGGTCCCTGAGAAATACTGAGCAAAGTGGTTTGGGGTAGAGGGATCTCTCTCTCTTCCCCGTCAGTAAACAACATTCTATAAACCAAGTTCTCAAGAGTAGAGCTAGAGGTGACAAAGTGGTGCGCCTTCATGGCAGCAAAATCAAGCCTCAGAGGAGCCAAAACTGTATCATGTGGATCAATAGCAATTCCCAAGGCAGCAGTGATACGAGTAGCAATAATTCCCCTATAAATGGGTCCCCTTGCAGCTAAACGACGAGCAATGAGGGAACGAAGATTATACTTATCGTCACCGTAGAGCGCAACAGCTAAGAAGGCCAATTGATAGTTGGATATATTACTAGTGTTCTCCCTACCAAGAACACTGGTGGTAGGATAGTAGGTGAAGTACCTGATGGCTGGAAGTTGAATGTTCTTTATCTTCCCTCGTTGAGCTCTGCGGTCATCATCATTGGTTATTCCTCGGTATAGTTCCAACAAATCAGCGGGAAGAGCTGTAATCTTATTTGATGACCCATTTGTACCAAGTCCTAGGGCCTTGCAAAATTTCTTCAAAGACATAGAATGAGTCCTGCCATAAAGTCTAAAAGACACAAAAGGATTGAACAAACTATTGGTGAAGGATAAACTCTCTACAAATGTTTTTGTAAGTGAAGCATATTGTGCACTCTCATCCTGCATGAAAATTGTTATACCAACCCTCTCAATCAAAGCCATGAAATCATTAAGAATCCCAATAGCTTGCAAGAAAGTTTGACAAGGAAAGGTGGAGGGGTGAGCATCCCCTTCATCTCCCTCGTCACCAAACCATGGAGTGATGAGATCCTCATTATGTGAGGGTCTGGAGCTGGTAGATGACCTTGGGAGCCTTGACCTTCTAGGTGCATCACTCTCAAATATGTCACCAAAGGTGTGGTGGTTCATGACTTCCCTTTGCTGAAATTTTAAACAACCATCAAACCAAGTGATTTCTAAGTTGATAAATGATGAGCAACTACTATAGGAACTTGCTAGAGGACTATACATGCATCAAAACAAAGTTTCTAAGCAAAGAACAAGCATGCAAGCTCAAACAACCAGACACCTATAGCAGCAAAATACTCAAGATACAATCTACCAATCACAAATCTAATTGGACAAGTGGAGGAGGCACATACCAAGGAGAAAACCCTCCAAAAACCAGCACTTGAGATGGGCTGAACAAGGAGATCGAAAATCACGAGCAAGAACAGCAAGAACTCGAGCTTGAGCAAGTTTTCCAGTGTTTTTTGGAAGATAGAAATAAGGTGGATTTGAGGAGGCAGCCTGTAGGGGCCCAGGTGGGCCAAACCCCCCTAGGCGCCACTCCTAGTTTTAATTCCATAAGCATGGTTATTACCTGAAGCATTAACTAGCATATCCTTTTGTACCTTAGCAAGTTGATCAAGTTGGGTTTGAACCATTTGAAAGTGTTTACAAAGCATTTTAATATCATTAGAAGTTCTTTCCACAATATCTTTCAACTCATTGATAACTCTAGAGTTTTCCAATAAATGATTCTGAATCTGATTATTAAAATAACCTTGTTTAACAATAAAATTGTCAAGTTCCTCTAAGCATTGATTAGGAGGCTTACTATAGGGAATATCACCTTCATCAAAGTGTTGGATAGAGTGTACCTCAATAGTAGATGAGTGGGGAATTGGCTTACATAATTCTTCTATAGGAGGTAGGTTCTTCACATCTTTAGCTCTAATACCTTTCTCCTTTAGACACTTATTAGCTTCCTTCATCACTTCATCGTTTAATGTAATAACTCCCCTCTTCTTTGTTGTTGATGTTGGAATTGATTCAGAAACAACTGGTTCAGGAGTAATAGGCTCAGGTGTATTCAGCTCAGTTGAAGTCCAATCATCATAATTCTTGCTTATCTTGTTCATTAATTCTTGAGCATCTGTAGGATTTCTTTTCCTGAAAACACAATCAGCAAAGCTATCTAGGTAGGTCCTAGAATCATCAGTTAGTCCATTATAATAAATATCAAGTAACTCATTCTTAGGTAATGGACATCCAGGATATGCATGAATCAAAGAACAGAATCTTTTCCATGACTCAGGCAATTTCTCTTCTTCTTCCTGTTTAAAATCAAAAAGTCTCTACAAAGTAGCATGTCTAGCACTGGGAGGAAAATATTTATGGAAGAAAGAAGCAATCAAGCAATCATGGCTATCAATGGAACCAGGAGGTAATCTATGAAACCAAGCCCTAGCTTCTCCTTTTAGTGAAAAAAGTGAAGATCTTAGCAACAAAGTACTTGCGCATCTTAAAATCATCAGAGAACAAAGCACTCATAGTAGAAAGCTCATTCATATGAGCCACAACACTCTCATTTTCAGTACCACAAAAAGGTTCTTTCTCAACAGTATCTAAATAAGATAAATCAAGAGAGAAATCATAATCTTTATCTTTAATATCTATGGGAGAGGTGGCAAACTTAGGATCATAGGACTTCTTGGGTATAATAGTATGTCTAGCAAGGAGACTCTTAATACCACTAGCACCATGTGTGTTTCGGCACTCTTCATCAAATTCATCAGTGAGCTCTATGTAACCATCATTATTATCAAAACTCTCACTAGCCTCTAGTGAGCTAACAGGTGTAACAATGTATTCACTAGGAGTTTCGGTATTTCCTAGACTAGCCATAGTAGCATCTAGAAAAGGACCTAATGAACCACTCGCATCAAGCACAGTATAAGTAACATTATGAGTATCAAAAGCACTTTCAGATTCAGCAGTACTAGCAGTGTGTGTAGCATGAGCATGTGGTGGTGGTGCGACAAGCTTACTTGTAACAAACGGTGAATCAAGAGCAGCAGAGATGTTTAGGACTGTACCTCTTCTTGTAGTGGATGGTAAAATAGGGAACTTTCCATCACGAGACTTCCCCATGATGAAAGGAGTAGCAGTGAACAATAATAGATCCAAGTGAACTTACCAATAAAGCTATGCTGCCCGACAACGGCGCCAAAAAATAGTCTTGATGACCCACAAGTGTAGGGGATCACAACAGTCTTCGCGGGTAGTATTACCCAATTTATTGATTCGACACAAGGGGAGCTAAAGAATACTTGCAAGCCTTAACAACTGAGTTGTCAGTCCAGCTGCACCTGGAAATAGTTCTTGCTCATAGAAGTTTATCAGTAGCAACAGTTTGGTAGTAGCAACAGCAAAACAACAACAGCAGTAACATCAATAGTGAATAGTAGCAACATTAATAGTAACAGTAACAGTAGGATTTGAGTGCGGTAGGCATAGGGATGGATGGACGGGCGTTGCATGGACGAGTCTAAACATGTAACTTCAAGATCTAGGGCATTGCAGATAAATAATAACAAGCATCCAAGTACTAAACAATCCTAGGCATGTGCTCCAAATATAGTCATATGTTCTCACAATGAGAACTTGCACAACATCTTTTGTCCAGCCAGCCCGTGGCAGCGGGGCCTCTAGGGAACTACTGGCAATTAAGGTGTTCCTTTTAATAGAGCATCGGAGCAAAGCATTAACACTCCGTGAACACATGTGATCCTCACACCACAACCATCCCCTCCGGTTGTCCCAATTATTGTCACTTTGGGGCCTTTGGATCCGGATAATGATATGTGTACACAACTTGCAGATAAGACCACAAACAATACTATCATAATGATTCAATAATAAGTTCAGATCTGAGATCATGGCACTTGGGCCCTAGTGACAAGCATTAAGCACAACAAGTTGCAACAAAGTCAAATAGAACCGAGATACTAGGCACTATTCCCTAACAATCTTATTCGATTACATGATAGAACTCATCCAATCCCTACCATCCCCAAGCCTACAGCGGAGGATTACTCACTCATGGATGAGAGAAACATCGGTGGTTGATGGAGATGCGTTGGTGATGATGACGGCGATGATCCTCTTCAAATTCCCCATCCCGGCAGGGTGCCAGAACGGAGTTTCTGGATCCGAATCTTGGTTTCTGGTGGCGGCGGAGGAGCGGAACTCTTTCTACAAACTATCAAACCCTCCTGAGTTTTTAGGTTAGAAGGCAACTTATAGGCGCAGAGGGAGGCCGAGAAGCTGCCTGGGGTGGCTAAACCTCCCACAGGCGCGGGGTTAGTGGACCCGCGCCTAGGGTGGGTCTGCCCCCCCAAGGCCTCCCCTCTGTCTCCCTTTCGGGCTCCGTGGATCTTCTGGTGAAATATAATTTTTGGCATATTTTCCAGGATTTTTCCTGATAGTTCATTTTCTGCACAAAAACAAGACACCAAAGTAATTCTGCTGAAAACAGTGTTAGTCCGTGTTAGTTGTATCCAAATCACACAAGTTTAGAGGAAAAACAATAGCAAAGTGTTCGAGAAAGTAGATACGTTTTGGACGTATCATGGCCGTGGGGGGTAGGGCAGCGCTAGCCTACCCGGTTGGCTGCCTGTGGCAGCTCGGCTAGGCATTGGGTAGCCCAGCCGGCTGCCCCCTTTTCCTTTTGTTTTTCCTTTGATCTTTAGTCCCACATGGGGTACCCAAAGGGGAGATCACACCTCGATCCGCCTATATAAAGGGGTGCGCATGGGTGGGATTAAATACACAACAATGATATATTTTCTAAGGCATTTTATTTAGAGAATTATCTCCTCTCTCTCTAGTTGTCTCCATGAGTTGGCGCGGTCCCAAGAAAGGACTATACACGCAAGAGACGGCATACCTATAGCACGCAGTTGCACTACATGGATTCCAAGCCGGAGATCTACTTCCACACCCCCGGCAGGGATCGGGGAGCCGGAGGTCGTCATCATATATCGTATGTGTACGGAACCTCGAGGGTGCCACATTTGGGGCATCTTGGATGTCGTGAGCCAGAGTGCTGCATGATGGAGCAAGAGGTGACTTGTGAGGAGCTTCGCGGCCTTGAGGTCGGCTACAAGCATGACTACATCAACCACGTTCCGAGGGGAACGTTAACCGCTTTTGGATAACAAGGGTTTGTATCCAAGACCTTGGTTGTTACTGCATTACTAAAAGATAGATCTTGGGAAGTTATGGTATTGCAACGTATGATTTTTTTGTTTTCTAATATAGAACCCCTTCAGTAGCATGACCTTGTCAGTGAGCGCTACCAACTACATAAGTTTAGGTAGCATCTCGGGAAGGAGTCCTCACTCTAGATCTTGCAGCCAACAATTACTATGAAGGGCTTACTTAACCGAATGTTTCTTGCTGCATGCAATGGAAAATAAGGAGGGCACAATATCATTGGGTGCAATGCCATTCAACCAATGATCGTGCCAGAAATCAGCAAGCTCCCCGTTGCCGATAGTGATCTGTGTGGCCGCTGCAAAGAAAAGTATGTCCTTCTCATCACATGGCGTTGGGGAACCAACCCAAGGCCTGTCTAGGAATTTCCATGCAGACCACAAACAACGTAGGTAAAGCGCGCGTCCAAATTTGTGTAGGTGGTGCATTCTGAGACCTCCTAGGCATTTTGGCTGACAGACTAGTGTCCATTGGACTCAACAGTGCCCACCATTGCAAGTCACTTCTTCTCTCCATAACTGTAGAGGTCCCAACCTGATAAGGTAGAGATCCTTGTGTTTACAATGCTAGTCCCTGGATCAATAGCTAGCATCCATAGTTTAAGATGTAATATCAAGAAACAAAGGTCATAATACAACTTTATAATCAGGAATAAAATAATTCATTACATCTTACATAGCTCATTTAGCTATCTCATTACAATGCAGCAGAAATAACTATATAGCATGGAGTCCTCCATATTCAAAGTGCCACAGGCAATCATGTTGGTTGTAGACTTGTAATCCTATTCAACACACTTCACTAACATCAACAAACCTGCAACATAATAAGTTATAGCCACACGGGTCAATACATTTGAATTGTATTGGCAAGTGATACTATGGTAGTATAATGGAGTCTATCATCTATATGCATTTGGCTAAGTGGAGCTTAGGCTTGCTTTGCTGAAAACAGGTTTTCCTTATAAGTTGAAAACACTATGTTTTTGTTTGTCAAATCACCCAAGGCATCTACCAATCCATGATTGAAGATCCTTTAACCCTTGTTCAACCACAAGCTTTTAAATTAGAAATTAGGATGAGGAGATCCTTGATAGCTTCCATTTCTTGATGCTCAAATTGTCCATTGCCGGGGACACGTCTAAGTACTTAGATTCTACTCTCTCGAGAGGTGGTGCACTTTCCCCACAAGACTCGACATGCATCGAGACAAGATCTTTCAGAAGCCTCCCCTTAGACCAAATGGACGCGTTCCAAACCTATCACCCCCTACCACCTTCTGTCCATATGGCTAAGTTGTTGCAACCTATAGGATCCAGGCTGAGCCCATAATGCCATGTGGCTGCACTTGAAGCTTCTCAACATTTGACATCTCAAATATCTTTGTTCCTGGGTGGCTTTCCACAAGTGAGATACACTAGGGTAGGCCATGAATATGGGGCCTTGTGTAACCACTCAACATAAACCTTTCAACACCATTCCACCCAGGTGATTCATTCACATAGTTGTTTTATTAATCAAAACACAAGTCATTGACTTAGAAATATTTCATAGCATGAATATAATCCACCCTTGTTTTCTACTATATAGGCTAAGCATAATAGTAGCAAGAATCTTAACTTAGGGAAAATTCTACTAAGGCATCATCTACTAGGATTTCCCATGGCAGAGCTTATACTTAGAAAATTCCATGCAAGTCCTACTCAAAATATTACTAATGCATAGTGAAAATATTAGGACAAAATGTATGAAGCACCACTTGCCTTTTGGTATAGATTATAGATTCACTCCTTGATCTTGAAATGGTCACACTCTTCAAAGTTCACTACAATTCAATCAAGCAAGCAAATATTCAAACTAGCATTCAAACAATTCACCACATAAAATAAAGAAAACAAAACAATCCATGCAAGCATGCAAAAGATTGTTTTATTTTAAAAAGTGGTTTCTAATAGGCTATAAACATTTTAACACACATATTGGTCATTTATAAAAGTGGCAAAATCATTTGAAACCAAGTTAGTGAAAATGGGCCATTTAAATCATTTTTGTTTTGCTAGAAATTATTTAAATCAAAGTAATAATTTCTAATGTTTGCCAAATATATTTTTAAACACAAATGTTAGTGTTTATGGTCAAAATGTTTAAAAACAAAATCATTTACAAAAGGTTTCACTCAAAAACCATTTTTAAATCAAGCACCATTTTTATTTTACTAGAAATGCTTTTTATTCAAAGGAATAATTCCTTAGTGTCACAAAATATACTTGTAAATCCAAAATTTTGTTTTATGGTCAGTAGGTTCAAATCAAACCATTTTCAAAAGGTTTTACCCTAAAATCATTTTTAGAATAATTTTTATACTCAAAATAGGCCTAAACATGTTTCTACAAACAGTCAATTTTCTAGAAGAAAAATACTAAACAAAGGGATGATTGCAAAGTATTCTTTTTCCTGATTCAAATGTTATAAAATTTGTAAATTTTGGACAGGTAGATTTGAAGTTATGAATTTTACAAAATCAATCTACTAATAGACAAGTTTCTATTTTTAAATCAAAAGGCTGGCCACGTGTCTTGATCTAACTGGTGCGTACCAGTTCGGCTGGATCAAGCAGCTACATTCGTCAGATCTATTTAAATCACGCGACATATAAGCACATACCCCTTCGATTTAAGTCAATCTATCCTATTCATCGGATCTAGATCCAACGGTCCTGAGCACACTAACCACAATCTGGCGACGCAGCGACGGTGGACGGCGGCAGCGCGCTCGGGCAGAGATGTTTCGGCGAATCTAGGAAGCAATGGAGAGGGGGAGGTTGCTCACTGGGTTCGCAGGGTGTTTCTGATGCTCAACGTGGTCTTTGGAGAGCAAGGGCGCACGGGAGCGAAGGGGATTGCTCGCCGTAGTTGTCATCGGCATCGGGCGTCTCTGTTCATCGTCGTTGGCGAGGTTACGGGTCACGCCAAGGCAAGAAAAAGAGCGTGTCATATGCGCGCGAGAGAGAGGAGGTTGTAGAGGTAGTAACCAGAGAGGAGGGGCGGTCTGTGCTTACAGGGAGGGGTCGCCGGAGTGGGCACAGTCGACGGTGACGCTCGGGCGAGGTTGTTGCCGACACTATGGAGCGCGCGCGGGTGAGCTGAGGGTACTGGAGGGTGCGCCTTGAAATGGGAAGCAAGCTAGTAGGTTCCAGGGAGCAAGGGGAAATATGGGATGGCCGGAATCATCGTAGGAGTATCGTCAGAGGCAGTGCGGTTTGCAGTGAAATTGCAGCAGCCAGGTGGCGGAGAGGAGCTGGCGTCTGAGGGGAAAGATAGAGGGGAGAGGGGCGCTTAAATGGGCGAGGTTACTGGGCGAGTTACACGCGCATTCAACGGGAATTTACACCACGAATCAAAGCAGAAACGACGACGGGGTTTGGGGAAGAACTAGTCTGCGGGGTGGAGACGACAACCTGGCTGTGGGGTCTGTTTGTCAGCGAAAGAGAGAGGGTATGCGTGGGGTCGACATGTCAGTGGCTGAGGGTGTCGTTTTGCTGGTGAAAGAAAACGGTTCGGGGGAGGAGATAGGTGGGCTCCTGCTGGGCTAGTTGGGCTGGTTGGGCTGGGTTGGATTGTTTCCTTTTTTTATTCTGTTTCCTTTTTATTTTTCCTTTTCTAATTTCTGTTTTGATTTTATTTAAATGTTTTCAAACCCTTATTTGAATTCAAACTTTTCCCAACTTTTAGTAATATTTTAATACTGATTATCAATATATTCTAAAGTCCATTTTAGAATATTTCTTTTATTCTCGTATGGTTTGTTATTTATTTTAAATAGACATTTTGTCTTTATTAAATAGGATTTTAAATATGGTTCTAATCCATATTATTTATTCAAATGATTTAACCTTCTGTTTTAAATTCAAATGTTGATCAAACAGTTTTCAAGAGGTTTTATTTATTCAATAGTGTGTTAAATAATTCATTTTGAATTATTTAAAATATTTTAATATGATTTATTAATCATTTAAATTGGGCAATTGTCTTTATTCAAATAAAATCAAATATGGTTTTAATCCCATATAAATTTTATTAAAATAATTCTTTGATTCCATTTAAGTTAATTAAGTAACTTTTATTCCACTTAGGCAAATTCCAATTTATTATTTTCTCATGATTTAATTAATCGTTTACCTTAGGGATTTGTCTCCATTTAAATATAACTTAAAATATGGTTTAATCCCTTTTATTTGAATATTCTTTATCCCTTTATTTTATTTGGATTATCTTTATTCCATTTGCTTATGGATTTAATTCAAGTTTTAAATTGTGTTCTAAATAATATCTTTGGAGTTTATTATTTAGTTTAGGCAATTTGTCTTTATTTAAATAAAATTGGATATTGTTAATCCTTATGATTTTATTTAAATAATCTTTACCCATTTTTATTATTCAATAACTTTCATTTGTTTATGGATTTGGCCAAGATTTAATTTGGCTTTTAAATATTCTATATTTATTTATTTCTTTCTTTATCTTATAAAATCCATATCTTTTTATTTATAGATCCAAAATTGGTGATTTCAAATTTGTATGATTTTAGTTAATATTTGTTTATCTTTCTAATTCCTTTTAGGATTACTTTGTTCATAATTTTGGCATGGATTTAGTTATGAGCTCTATAAGCTTTGGAAATTAATTTTCTTTTATCTTATAAAATTCATAAGTTTTTATCCATGGTTCCAAATTAAATGAAACTAGTCTCTATGGATTTATAATATTTTTGTTTATCATTTTTGATCATTTATAAATGTTTGTTGCTAAATTTTTATATGCATCAAATCCATAGTCTTAGAGAGATCTTGGAAATGATTTCGTTTATTAGAGTTTAAGGGTTTTGGTTTAACTTTTCCAAGTGTTTAAATTTCAAGATACATTCATTGATGAATGCATTTCACTTGATTGAAATTAGTTGGATTCCTTTTTATTTAGATTTTGTTCCAGAAGGGTTTTGGTGTTTCTATTTAGAAGCAAAAAGTTTCTTTTTACCCTAAATTTTCAACCATTATTTATTTTGTTTATTTATTTTTCACATTTCAAAATTTGGAAAATTTTGGGATGTGACAAGCTACCACCCTTAAAAGAAATCTCGTCCCAAGATTTGGGAAGGCTAGAGGTTACAAGTTGGCTTCAAGACAACTAGGGTACTACCACCCTTAAAAAGGTTTTTAACTAGATTACATCTTGGCTTACTTGGGATCTTGATGTAGCTTCTCTGGACAGTGGTTTGCATAATGGCCTAGCTCTTTGCATTTGAAACACATCAATTGTCTAATATCCTTCTTCTCCTTTGGCATCATTGCCTCTTGTTTGTTTCCTTGGTTCTTCTTCTTTTCTGGACAATGTGATGCATAGTGTCCCATCTCTTTGCAATTGTAACATTGCACCTGGCTTTTGTCCTTCTTCTTCTTCTTTTTGGGTCTCTCCAAATCTAGGAGTTCTTCTAGTTCATGTTCTTCATATCTCACCTCAAAGGTGGGCAATCTTTCTCTCTTCTTGGGGCAGTTACTAGAGATGTGTCCTTCTTCTCCACAAGAGTAGCAACACTCGGTGGTCACTTTGGATGTGGCCTCATGAGGCATGGTTCTGAGTTTGGCTTCATCCTTCTTGGTAGAATTTGTTCCTTTATGGAGGTTTCCAAACATTTGATGCATTCCATCTTGTTTCATTTGTTGAACTATAGGATAGATGGGGCATTGGATAGGGACATGATCATTTCCTTCACATAGGAAACAAGAAACTTGAGATGTGGGGCATTGTTTATTTGTATGTTTCTCTTCACAATTAGGGCATTGGTCCACATGCTCTTTGGAAGTGTGTCCTATGTCTCCACAAATATTGCAAGCTTGAGTTCCTTTTATAATATCATCCTTGATATCATTGTTGTCACAATCTCCTTGGAAAAGGTTGTCTCTCATGTTGATCATTTGATTGGTCATCCCTTGCAACAATTGGGATTGGATTTCCAAAAACTTTTGCATGGTTGGGTCTAACTCATTGTTGTTGGCTAAAAACTGAGTTGTCATTTGACTCAACTGGGCTTGGTTTGTTAGAAGTTGTTCTCTCATGTGCATCTGTTGGTTGTTGTTGTCACCATTCTTGGTGTTGGAGTTTCTTGGAGAAGTCATCTATTTGGGTTGGATTGGGATTAGATTAGGCAAAAGATTTCTATAGGAAGAATTCTACTCACACACAACAATTCACACAAACAATGTGCACGCAATCACAATCAAACATTCCACTCAAACAACAAGGTTCAAGCACATTTTTAGGCAACAAAATATTTTTCCTACACCATATAAGTTGGTGTGATTGATCTAAACTAAACATTAGTATGGTGGTACAACTATAGGATTTTCTTGAGATCATTTCATTCTTCTTAGGTGTTTCTTCATGAACAAGATCATGGTTCCCTTGGAAAAATTCTTGTATCTTGGTCACAAAACTTCAAAGGTGATGATGGTTCCTTCTAAGTTGTGTTTCCTTAGTCTTCAAGTCTTGGGTATTCTTCTTGTCTCTCTTGTAGTCCTTAGTGATGTCCAAGTTGAAGTCCTTGGTGAAACTAAAGTTCAAGTCATTGGTGTTCGTGAAGTCTTTGCTCATGGTGGAGGCTTTGTCCATCAAGTTGAAAAGGAAAAGATGTAGATTCAAAACAAAAAGGTTGGGGAAAGAGTTTACAAGATTGTTTGTAAATAAGTTTTGGAACAAATACAACTCCTATTTTTCTAAGGGGTTTTATTCAATCCTAGGGTTACAATCCTACAGGCAACACAGTGCTCTAATACCATCTGTAGAGGTCGCAACCTGATAAGGTAGAGATACTTGTGTTTACAATGCTAGTCCCTGGATCAATAGCTAGCATCCACAGTTTAAGATGTAATATGAAGAAACAAAGGTCATAACACAACTTTATAACCAGGAGTAAAATAATTCATTACATCTTACATAGCTCATTTGGCTATCTCATTACAATGCAGCAGAAATAACTATATAGCATGGAGTCCTTCATCTTCAAAGTGCCACAGGCAATCATGTTGGTTGTAGACTTGTAATACTATTCAACACACTTCACTAAGATAAAACAAACCTGCAACATAATAAGTTACAACCACAAGGGTAAATACATTTGAATTGTATTGGCAAGTGATACTATGGTAGTATAATGGAGTCTATCATCTATATGCATTTGGCTAAGTGGAGCTTAGGCTTGCTTTGCTCAAAATAGATTTTCCTTATAAGTTGAAAACACTAAGAATTTGTTTGTCAAATCACCCAGGCATCTACCAATCCATGATTGAAGATCCTTTAACCCTTGTTCAACCACAAGCTTTTAACTTAGAAATGGGGATGAGGATATCCTTGATAGCTTCCATGTCTTGATGCTAAAATTGTCTATTGCCGGGGACACGGCTAAGTACTTAGATTCTACTCTCTCGAGAGGTGGTGCACTTTCCTCACAAGACTCGACATGCATCAAGACAAGATCTTTCAGAAGCCTTCCCTTAGACCAAATGGACGCGTTCCAAACCTATCACCCCCTACCACCTTATGTCCATCTCGCTAAGTTATTGCAACCTATATGATCCAGGCAGAGCCCATAATGCCATGTGGCTGCACTTGAAGCTTCTCAACATTTGACATCTCAAATCTCTTTGTTCCTGGGTGGCTTTCCACAAGTGAGATACACTAGGGTAGGCCATGAATATGGGGCCCTGTGTAACCACTCAACATAAACCTTCAACACCATTACACCCAGGTGATTCATTCACATAGTTGTTTTATTAATCAAAATACAAGTCATTGACTTAGAAATATTTCATCGCATGAATATAATCCACCCTTGTTTTCTACTATCTAGGCTAAGCATAATAGTAGGAAGAATCTTGACTTAGGGAAAATTCTACTAAGGCATCATCTACTAGGATTTCCCATGGCATAGCTTATACTTAGAAAATTCCATGGAAGTCCTACTCAAAATATTATTATGCATAGTGAAAATATTAGGACAAAATGTATGAAGCACCACTTGACTTTTGGTAGAGATTATACATTCACTCCTTGATCTTGAAATGGTCACACTCTTCAAAGTTCACTACAATTCAATCAAGCAAGCAAATATTCAAACTAGCATTCAAACAATTCACCACATAAAATAAAGAAAACAAAACAATCCATGCAAGCATGCAAAAGATTGTTTTATTTGAAAAAGTGGTTTCTAATAGGCTATAAACATTTTAAAACACCTATTGGTCATTTATAAAAGTGGCAAAATCATTTGAAACCAAGTTAGTGAAAATGGGCCATTTAAATCATTTTTGTTTTGCTAGAAATGATTTAAATCAAAGTAATAATTTCTAATATTTGCCAAATATATTTTTAAACAAAAATGTTAGTGTTTATGGTCAAAGTCTTTAAAAACAAAATCATTTATAGAAGGTTTCACTCAAAAACCATTTTTAAATAAAGAACCATTTTTATTTTACTAGAAATGCTTTTTATTCAAAGGAATAATTCCTTAGTGTCACAAAATATACTTGTAAATCCAAAAGTTGGTTTTAATGGTCAGTAGGTTCAAATAAAACCATTTGCAAAAGATTTTACCCTAAAATCATTTTTGGAATAATTTTTATACTCAAAATAGGCCTAAACATGTTTCTGCAAAAACATTCAATTTTCAGAAGCAAAATACTAAAAAAAGGGCATGGTTGCAAAGTATCATTTTTCCTGATTCAAATGATATAAAATTCATAAATTTTGGACGTGTAGATTTAAAGTTATGAATTTTACAAAACAATCTAGTAATAGACAAGTTTCTGTTTTTAAATCAAAAGGCTGGCCACGTGTCTTGATCTAACTGGTGCGTACCGGTTCGGCTGGATCGAGCAGCTACAGCCGTCAGATCTATTTAAATCGCACAGCACAGAAGCACATACCCCTTCGATTTAAGTCAATCTATCCTATTCATCGGATCTAGATCCAACGGTCCTGAGCACACTAACCATAATCTGGCGGCGCTGCGACGGTGGAAGGTGGCGGCGCGCTCGGGCAGGGATGTTCCAGCGAATCTAGGAATCAAGGGAGAGGGGGAGGATGCTCACTGGGTTCGCAGGGCGTTGTTGATGCTCAACGTGGTCTTTGGAGAGCAGGGGGCGCACGAGAGCAAAGGGGATTGCTCGCCGTAGTTGTCATCGGCGTCGGGCATCTCTATTCATCGTCGTTGGCGAGGTTACGGGTCATGCCAAGGCAAGATAAAGAGTGTGTCAGATGCGTGCGAGAGAGAGGAGGTTGTAGAGGTAGTAACCAGAGAGGAGGGCGGTCCGTGCTTACGGGGAGGGGTCGCCGGAGTGGGCACAGTCAACGGTGGCGCTTGGGCGAGGTTGTTGCCGACACTATGGAGCATGCACGGGTGAGCTGAGGGTACTAGAGGGTGCGCCTGGCGATGGGAAGCAAGCTAGTAGGTGCCAGGGAGCAAGGGGAAATGTGGGATAGCCGGAATCATCGCCGGAGTGTCGTCGGAGGCAGTGCGGTTTGCATCGAAATTGCAGTAGCCTGATGGCGGAGAGGAGTAGCGTCTCAGGGGAAAGATAGAGGGGAGAGAGGCGCTTAAATGGGTGAGGTTACTGGGCGAGTTACACGCGCATTCAACGGGAATTTACACCATGAATCAAAGCAGAAACGACGACGGGGTTTGGGGAAGAACTAGTCTGCGGGGTGGAGATGATGACCTGGCTGTGGGGTCTGTTTGTCAGCGAAAGAGAGAGGGTCTGCATGGGGTCGACACGTCAGTGGCTGAGGGGGTCGTTTGGCTGGTGAAAGAAAACGGTTCGGGGGAGGAGAGAGGTGGGCTCCTGCTGGGCTAGATGGGCTGGTTGGGCTGGGTTAGATTGTTTCCTTTATTTATTCTGTTTCCTTTTCTAATTTTTGTTTTGATTTTATTTAAATGTTTTCAAACCTTTATTTGAATTCTAATTTTCCCAACTTTCAGTAATATTTTAATACTGTTTATCCATATAGTCTAAAGTCCATTTTAGAATATTTCTTTTATCCTCATATGGTTTGTTATTTATTTTAAATAGACATTTTGTCTTTATTAAATAGGATTTTAAATATGGTTCTAATCCATATTATTTATTCAAATGATTTAACCTTATGTTTTAAATTCAAATGTTTATCAAACCCTTTTCAGTAGGTTTTATTTATTCAATAGTGTGTTAAATAATTCATTTTGAATTATTTAAAATATTTTAATATGATTTATTAATCATTTAAATTGGGCAATTGTCTTTATTCAAATAAAATCAAATATGGTTTTAATCCCATATAAATTTTATTCAAATAATTCTTTGATTCCATTTAAGTTAATTAAGTAACTTTTATTCCACTGGGGCAAATTCCAATTTATTATTTTCTCATGATTTAATTAATCGTTTACCTTAGGGATTTTGTCTCCATTTAAATATAATTTAGAATATGGTCTAATCCCTTTTATTTGAATATTCTTTATCCCTTTATTTTATTTGGATTATCTTTATTCCATTTGCTTATGGATTTAATTCGAGTTCTAAATTGTCTTCTAAATAATTTCTTTGGAGTTTATTATTTAGTTTAGGCAATTTGTCTTTATTTAAATAAAATTGGATATTGTTAATCCTTATGATTTTATTTAAATAATCTTTACCCATTTTTATTATTCAATAACTTTCATTTGTTTATGGATTTGGCCAAGATTTAATTTGGCTTTCAAATATTCTCTATTTATTTCTTTCTTGCTTTATCTTATAAAATCCATATCTTTTTATTTATAGATCCAAAATTGGTGATTTCAAATTTGTATGATTTTAGTTAATATTTGTTTATCTTTCTAAATCCTGTTAGGATTACTTACTTCATAATTTTGGCATGGATTTAGTTAGGAGCTTTATTAGCTTTGGAAATTCATTTTCTTTTATCTTATAAAATTCATAAGTTTTTATCCATGGTTCCAAATTAAATGAAACTAATCTCTATGGTTTTATAATATTTTTGTTTATCATTTTTTATCATTTATAAATGTTTGTTGCTAAATTTTTATATAGATCAAATCCATAGTCTTAGAGAGATCTTAGAAATGATTTCTTTTATTAGAGTTTAAGGGTTTTGGTTTAACTTTTCCAAGTGTTTAAATTTCAAGATACATTCATTGATGAATGCATTTCACTTGATTGAAAATTGTTGGATTCCTTTTTATTCAAATTTTGTTCCAGAAGGGTTTTGGTGTTTCTATTTAGAATAAAAAAGTTTCTTTTTACCCTAAATTTTCAACCATTATTTATTTTGTTTATTTATTTTTCACATTTCAAAATTTGGAAAATTTTGGGATGTGATAATAACCATGCACGATAGCGTTGTTCAATCCTCTCAATTACCCAAATAGGGAACTTATGCACTATCAACATGTAGATCGCCGCAAAGGAGAGCATGGTATTTAGGAGTACCAGCCATCCCTCCCTTGAGAGCACGATCCCTTTATAGGCAACCAACAGTGCATCAATATTTTCAAGAAGGGCCTGGAAGTCAGTTTGGCATAGTGTTCTGATAGATAAAGGCATTACCAAGTAGGTGCAGGGGAATGTTTTGGTGGGGATGATCAGTGGCCGCAGAACATGTGACAGGTCCAGTCCTTGGCAGCGGATCGGCATGGCTGAGGTTTTGGAGAAGTTGGTCTTTAGTCTAGTGAATGTACCAAAACATTCAAGTATTCTGCTGATCATGACGGTGTCCTATCACACCGATCTAATGAATATTTTCCAAATCGTCTGCTTATAGTGATGCACAAATGATGATTCTCCTACCGGAAGTTTGGAGGGAGGCCTTCATCCGTGGCTAAGTCAAGCAGGCACTGCAGTGGGTCCATAGTGAAAACAATTATGGTTCATATCCTTGATGCATTAATGTTGAATGTCTCATGCTCTTTGACCAAATACACCGAGTCCAAATGTTTACTCAACTTGGTCCCCAAAGAATTTTGTCATGGTAAGCATATAGTTCAAACAAGGGTGTCAACCGAGGTACCTCTTGACCCCTTGTACAAGGAGTCCCTTTGTGAGGGGCTACCCATATTGACAAGATAAACATATAAATGTACCCCCTCGACATTTTTTTTTTTTACTATTTGCATAAATTTTTATTTAGAACGCTTCATTAAATGTTCATGCTGTAAATTTCCACCATGATGCATAGTATGGCTTAGGTTGGCGGCTCAGACAACCCTCTGACACATATGCAAACTCCACAAATCTCTAGGGTGGTTCTCGCTTATTTTGCATCGGAGGCACCCACAACCAAAAGAAAACATGATATCAACAGATAATGCAATGATTAAGGCGTGTCCCATGTCAATATGTGAAAGGGCATGTATGCCCCATGTGTAGTTTTGATAATTAATGACAATCTCTATGGACTAATGTGTAAATTGAGTTTCACTTGTAGGTTTGTCCATTGGAATCTCTTGGACCATGTGTTGGTCTCGAATATGAAGAAATGAAGAAGGATGGGAAGATATGTCCAAGGCCTATGTGCACATTGGAATCATGAAGAAAGAAGGAACTGGAAGGTTGATCAAGATAAGTGCAAAGAGTTGAATCTCAACGGATCAACACTAAAGAAGGGATGAAGAAGTGCAAGTTTAGTATGCACCTTCTCTAGAGGATCTCATGCTTGGAGCTTGCCATCCTCGATTATCATGGAGTGATGAAGACAAGTTCAAAGAAGAGGTTTCCCCTTGGAGTATGGCGGAGCAATTTGGAAGTCTTCATCAAGAAAGAGCGAGCAAGAGCAATCAAGAAAGGTGTTCCATCTTGAGAAGGTCAAGACGGTCTATATTAAGCTCAAGTGGAATTCTCAAGGCAAAGGTATGATATTTATAGGGTTTCTGTTTTTCCGGTCTCGTGTTGTTAGTTGGGAGACCAGGTTTAGGATAGATAGTCGTACTATCAAGAGGGGCTCTCAAGCGGGTGTTTGGATCACATCGTTCCGAGAGAGCTCAAACCTTTGCATACATAGCATCTTCTTTCTTGGTTGTTAGTTGGTTCTTGTCCATGAGAGGATCTAGAGCTTGTGGTTATCATCATAAAAAGCTCTAGTTCATCATCTAAGGATTTCCCCTGCATATCTTATTGCATTCTTGATCCTGCGGGTTTTTTTCTGGCTCCACACCTTAGGAGATATCTCACAAATATATACTTGATATTTTCTCCCTTGGTGGTATCCAATATTTCACCTTTTGTTGTATTCTCTTGGTTTTATCTTTGCAACAAAATTGGTTTGATCCCAATCAGAGTTTCCAAGCTCAACTTCTTGTGTTTTGGGTTTTGGAGGTTTACCGGTTCATCGCTTCTAGAGAGGTCATACCTTTCTATTCCTTTCATGATGTACTATGATATTTCTTTGCATAATCTTGTAGAGATTTTTGTTCTCTTCAAAATGAGTCGAAGATCATCAAAAACAGAGTTCGAAATCAAAAGTTATTGAAGTTTTCGTGTAATGTTCTCCAGCGTTTTTGCTTGAGCAGAAATTCCGGCCCAAATTCTGACCCAAGTTCCGGTGAAGTACTGTTTTCTTATGTATTTTGTATTCCTATTTACCGGAAGTTCCGGTGGGGGGCCAGAAATTTCGGTGGTGCGCGAATCTGGCCCAAACGGGCAGATTTCTCTTGCCCTATTTAAGGGCCCCCTCTTACCTAACGTTTCCCCATCTTTTGAGGCCATCTTTGCTAGCTCTTCCACTCTCTCTCCTCCATTATTGACCTTCAAAATCTTGCCCTCTCCCCTTATCCCTCCCATATTTTTTTGCATCTCTTTGAGGGATTTGAGAGAGGAGATCTACATCTACAAACCCACCAAACCAAATCTCTTCTTTGTGAAGGAATCATTGGGATCTAGATCTTGGAGAGTTTTGTGTTCTTCTCTTGTGTTCTTCCTCCCTTATTCCCCCAATAGCTTTTGTATCTTTGTTGGAATTTGGGAGTGAAGGACTTGCCCTTGCATTTTGATGACCCACAAGTGTAGGGGATCACAACAGTCTTCGCGGGTAGTATTACCCAATTTATTGATTCGACACAAGGGGAGCCAAAGAATACTTGCAAGCCTTAACAACTGAGTTGTCAATTTAGCTGCACCTGGAAATAGTTCTTGCTCACAGAAGTTTATCAGTAGCAACAGTTTGGTAGTAGCAACAACAACAGTAGAACAAGAGCAATAGTAATAGTAAACAGTGGGATTCGAGTGCGGTAGGCATTGGGATGGATGGACGGGCGTTGCATGGACGAGTCTAAACATGTAACTTCGAGATCTAGGACATTGCAGATAAATAATAATAAGCATCCAAGTACTAAACAATCCTAGGCATGTGCTCCAAATATAGTCATACGTGCTCACAATGAGAACTTGCACAACATCTTCTGTCTAACCAGCCCGTGGCAGCGGGGCCTCTAGAGAACTACTGGCAATTAAGGTGCTCCTTTTAATAGAGCACCGGAGCAAATAATTAACACTCCGTGAAAACATGTGATCCTCACACCATAGCCACCCCCTCCGGTTGTCCCAATTATTGTCACTTTGGGGCCTTTGGATCCGGACAATGATATGTGTACACAACTTGCATATAAGATCACAAACAATACTATCATAATGATTCAATAATAAGTTCAGATCTGAGATCATGGCACTCGGGCCCTAGTGACTAGCATTAAGCACAACAAGTTGCAACAAAGTCAAATAGTACTAATAGAGATACTAGGCACTACGCCCTAACAAATCTTATTCGATTACATGATAGAACTCATCCAATCCCTACCATCCCCAAGCCTACAACAGGGGATTACTCACTCATGGATGAGGGAAACATCGGTGGTTGATCGAGATGCGGTTGTGATGACGATGGTGATGATCCTCTCCAAATTCCCAGTCCCGACAGGGTGCCAGAATGGAGTTTCTGGATACGAATCTTGGTTTCTGGTGGCGGCAGAGCGGAACTCTTTCTGGAAAACTATCGACCCCCCCCCGGTTTTTAGGTTGAGAGGCAACTTATAGGCACAGGGGGAGGCTGAGGGGGTGCCTGGGGTGGCTGCACCCCCCTAGGCACGACCAGGGGTGGGCCCGCGGCTGGCAGGGGTGTGGGCCCCCCAGGCCCCTTCTCCGTCTCGTCTTCTGGCTCCGTGGATCTTCTAGTGAAATATAATTTTTGGCATATTTTCTGGTATTTTTCCTGATAGTTCATTTTCTGCACAAAAACTAGACACCAAGGTAATTCTGCTGAAAACAGCATCAGTCCGTGTTAGTTGTATCCAAATCACACAAGTTTAGAGGAGAAACATTAACAAAAGTGTTCGAGAAAGTAGAACGTTTTGGACGTATCAACTCCCCCCAAGCTTAGCTTATTGCTTGTCCTCAAGCAATTCAGTTGAAAACTGAGTGCGATAAAAGAACTTTCACGAACACATTTGCTTCATATGATGTAAATATTCTCAGAACAGAAGTAGATGCTTAGGCAATGCATAATAAAGAGTATGCAACTAAGTCTACTCAATAGTCATTGCAAGCCACGAAGAGAAACCAACTCAATAATAATAAGTAGCTAGAAACATAAACATAAGCAACATTGCAATGCTCATAATAAGGTATGATAGAGTGGTATCTCGCTTGCCTTTGTTTGAAGAGCACAATATAAATGCCATGGCACCTCTGAAGTTCACATGAAGACTAGAAATAAAGATATCAGAGATACAAGCATCAAAGTCATGACATAATTAACCAAGTTTTGGAACAAACACAAGAATGACAACTATGCTCTCAACAAGGTGCTCATAAAATAAGCGGTGACTCAACAAGGTTGTGAAAACGGTTTTGAAAGGTTTGAAAGGCTTTCAAATGCTGAAAGGAAGGTACTCATTAGCTTTGAGCTCTCATTGCCCCTATCATAGGCATCTTCATGTGGTTAAGGTGAAAGTGAGGTCCACTCTGAATCATATGCTTGACAGACTATAGACTGGAAATCCCAAGTCCCTTGAGTACGAGGGTCGCTCCGCATGCTACTCAACTTTGGTTACCTGAAAGTTCTTGTCATTGTAAATACATGCATATCATAGAGAACCGCCAACGGGGTACCCCTTGCACATGATACATGAGCTATCCCGTGATCAAAATGACAAGGAAAGCAGACAATGAGCATCTCAACAATCTTTTTATTTACTATGTGTATAGCTTTTTATTGAGGATGCTTCATAAATGATCATTACGGTGATGCTGCAATTTTCCACCATGATTAGGCATGGCTTAGGCTAGCGACCCAGGCGTTTCTCTAACACAATGTATAAACTCCATGAACTCACAAGCTCCCCTTTTATTTCACACCATTGACATCCGCAAACAAAAGAGCAAGGTATCAACTGGATGAGATATCCAAAAAGTGTTGAAAGCGTTCCCCGTGACAGCACGGTTCTGCTGACTCCCAGCATATAATTTGCAAGCATATAACTTTCATGGACAGGTCACAATGGTTCAGGATTATTAAGCGCAAGGAATAAAGTGTGCCATCAAGTTCGCGGGAGCTTTACTAACTAACTTTCTCAAAATAGACAAACATTTTATTTTGGAAGAAAACACAACATATAGAATATGCACTGAAGTAGCAAATGATGCTAATAGGTAGGTATGGTGGACACAGTTGGCAATATTGGTTTTGGGGAGTTGGAAGCACAGGTAGAGCTCATAGTCAGTGCAAGTGAAGGCTAGTAATAGAGAGGGAGCGACAAACAAGAGAGAAATAACTGTCATAATCATGCTTGCAACAAAACATGACTAATTATGGCATGGAAGTTATACAAGAACTCTGAGGCAAAATAAATCATCGAGGCTTACTGACTATTGTTTAGTCATATTCATGCGTGAGCATGTGCCAAGTCGATTCACATGAACAGTCAGAGGAGGATACCACAATATCATACCAAAATATGAATAAATCAATGCAAGCAAACATTCATATGACATGCTACAAACTATTAGCAAGCTGGAGCTAATCACAAGCAAGCAAGAACTACTAAGCATCCATAATGACATACACCTTACACGAACAGACTAAGCATGCTCACAATGATGAGTATATGTATAAAAATGAAAACAAATAGAGTTCGTTACCAGCCTCTTACCACACCTCAAGTTGTCTTAATCTTCATATTGCCCTTCACTTGTGTGACTTGAATAATAACATGAAACCAAAATCCACTGAGGACGGCTGAACCCTGCAAAGAACTCACAAAACCAAAGAAGAACAACAAATATTTTGGTGTTTTCGATTTTTTTAAAGAGAGCAAACAAAGAAAAAACAAATAAAGCAAAATCTTTTTGGATTTTTCTTTTAATGCAAACCAAAACCAAAAAGCAAAGAAACAAACCAAGATAAACAACGAAAATATTTTTGGTATTTTTGTGTTTTTGAGAAAGAAGCAACAAGAACCAAAAAGAAAGCGAAACAATGGATATACAAAGAACCGACGAAACAGGATATATATATATATATGAGTGTGATGTCGGTATACCTCCCCAAAGCTTAGGCTTTTGGCCTAAGTGGGGCTCAATCCCATGGTGCCCAAGTAGATGCACCTCCGTAGTATGATGAGGAGGCTCCCTCGTCGTGGTACGAGCTTGAGGACTCCCCTATGTAGTGTACAACGGGGTCATATGAGGGCGCTTCCTCCTGATAGTGCCCATGGAAGTTAAAAGAGCGTAGTAACTCATCCATGTACTCCCTGGAGCATGACAAAGGCCCCTGAGAAATACTGAACAAAGTGGTTTGGGGGAGAGGGATCTCTCTCTCACTTCCCCGTCAATAAACAGCATTCTATAAACCAAATTCTCAAGGGTAGAAGTGGTGACAAAGTGATGCGCCTTCATGGCAGTAAGATCAAGACTCTCAGGAGCCAAGACTGTATCATTTGGATCAACAGCAATGTCCAAGGCAGCAGCAACACGCGTAGCAATAATTCCCCCATAAATGGGTCCCTTAGTAGTTAAGTGACGAGTAATGAGAGAACCAAGATTGTACTTGGTTTCATTGTTGAGCGCAGAGCTAGAAATATTACTAGTGTTCTCCCTACCAAGAACACCAGTGGCAAGATAGTAAGCGAAGTACCTGATAGCTGGAAGCTGAATGTTTCTTATCTTTCCCCGTTGAGATCTACGGTTATCATCATTGGTTATTCCTAGGTAAAGCTCCAACAAATCAGCGGGTTGAGCTAGAATCTTCTTTGCTGACCCAGCTGTACCAAGTCCAAGAGCCTCACAAAATTTCTTCAATGTTATACGGTAAGACCTGCCATAAATTTTGAAAGAAACATCTGGATAGAACACGCTGTTAGTAAAGGAGAAACATTCCAAAAATGTTTTAGTGAGCGTAGCATATTGCACGCTCTCATCCTGCATAAGACTTGTTAGTCTAGCCCTCCGAACCAAGGTCATAAAATCATCAAGAATCCCAGCAGCCCGCAAGAAAGTTTGGCAAGGAAAGGCGGAGGGGCGCGCATCCCCCTCATCTCCCTTGTCACCAAATCGTGGAGTAATGAGATCCTAATTGTATGAGGGCCTGGCACTGGTGGATGACACTTGCCCTTCTAGGTGCATCACCCTCAAATATTTCACCAAATGTGTGGTGGTCCATGACCTCCCTTTTCTGAAATTTTAGACAAGCATCAAACCAAGTAATTTCCAAGTTTATAAGTGACAAGCAACTACTATAGGAACTTGCTAGAGGGCTACACATGCATCGAAATGAAATCTGTAAGCATAGAACAAGCATGCAAGCTCAAACAACCTGACACCTATAGCAGCAAAATACTCAAGATACAATCTACCAATCACAAATGTAATTGGACAAGTGGAGGAGGCACATACCAAGGAGCAATCCCTCCAAAAATCAACACTTAAGATGGGCTGAACAAGGAGATCGAAAATCGCGAGCAAGAATAGCAAGAACTCGGGCTTGAGAAAGTTTTCTGGTGTTTTTCGGGAGAGAGAAATAAGATGGTGAAGGAAATATGCCCTAGAGGCAATCATAGAGATGATTATATTTCTTATGTATCCATGAGTTATTGTAATGTTCTTTGAATATCCATATCAGACAACTTGTATTGATTGGCAATTATGTGATTTTTTTGTGAAACTCTATACTTGTATGGTTATTTAAGAGTTGTCCCTAGTCGGAGTTCATGTGAGGGCACACGTGAATATTAGACTAGCACATCGATTGGTTGATGACTATGTTTCGCAAGTCATAGACATGGAGATGTCAAACCAATGATGTTGACACATGTTATGAACATGGGGTAACTTGAGACTAGCAATTAGACTTGCAGCTCTCTCTACACATCATGTACGTTTTGTCCTTAGACCTGAGGTTATCGCATGTACTTGAAATGTGGATCGACCTACTTTGGGGCTATCAGACGCTACTCCGTAACTGGGTAGTTATAAAGGTAGCTTTCATGTTTGTCCTGAAGCATGCTGCAAGGCATGGTCAATCAAGATGGCATTTGCCCCTCTCTACTTGAGAGAGATATCTTTGGGCCCCTCGAGTGATCTGATCCAGAAATGTATGGCTGTGCTACATATGGTTAAGAGTTAACCTAGTAAAGGGATTCCGAATCACAGTATCAAGAAAGGGAGGTCAGCTTGGAGCTAGACCAAATATCATGAGGCAAAGGGAAAGACATGTACTAAACCTTGTGATGGTTCGTCCGATATGATCTTCGTATACGTTTAGGAGTTGGCACGTCTTGCTAGAGGCCGCTACCAACTATTGACAGAATAGGTGTATTCGTGTCATGTCTATACGTATACGAACCTATAGGGTCACACACTTAAGGGGCTGGAAGCCAAATGAGGATTGGATCCGAATTAGACTAGGCTTAGGCTACTAATGGGCTGCTAATGTAGAATCCCACTAGGGACGCCTATATAAGAGACGGTGGGGCGAGCTGACCAGTGTTAGACCATTCCACCCAGCCGCCACTCCTCACGCCTGTGTTGCACGCGCGTACCTAGTAGTACATCGTCTGACGCTTCCACCCTGTATGTGTGGATACCTTGGAGGCGCTGCATCTGTAGCGCTTGGACGAGCCGTGCAAGGGGAGCTGCTCGTGGGACGAGAACGAGGAGGAGACGTAGATCGTCTGCACTGCTTCGACGCGCTTCATCAAGTTCCGCAACTGCACATCTAGTGGTAATCCCGTGATCTATGACAACAGTAATCCTGGTTTACGCGGTAGAAAATTTTGATTTGCGCGTGTAGCCTACCTGTATCCCTTCAGATGGCTTTGAGGAGGCACCTGGGAGGGGCCCAGGTGGGCCACACCCCCTAGGCGCCACCCACAGGTAGGCCGCGCCTACCATGGGTGTGGTGGCCTGAGATAGCCCCCTGGGTCACTCCAGGTGTCCCTCTGCCCCTTTTTTTTTGAGGAAAAATTTATTTTGAATTTTCTAGGATTTTTCGGGAAACTTTATTTTTGGCCAATTTTCAGGGTATGAAAATTGATTTTCTCGCAGGAACAATTTTTTGCACATGATCCGGTAGAATGCGATTCTATGCATCACTTGTTTTTGCAGGATGTATATGATCAGTATGGCCCATATATATATGTGATGCATGCATGAAATTTTGCATGACCTACGTGTTGTGAGTAGGGCAACACGGCTGGAGCCATATGTGTTGTCAATTATTGTAATGGCCTGCGTGCCAACTTGTGATGATCCCAATACTATGTAATTTTGATTACTAGCTGTTAGGAGTAATAGCTTGTATTAGTTCTTGGAGGACTCATCACTTGGAAGATGGCTCACATGGAACATGAAGATGGAGATCATCATGGTGGACAAGTTCTATGGCGATGGAGATCATCATGAGAAAATGGGCCATACTGTGTCACATATATGTGAATGCTATTCTTATGTGTTTTACTCTATGCAAGCTTAGTTGATAGAAGTAGAACAATCCCTCAGAAAGTTTAAGTTAAACCATGCCCTCCCAACCAAACCTTGCACCATCCTATGCCATGTACAATCGTTGGTGGGCCTATGAAATTAGGGTGCCGCGGTTTTCCTTGGCTGGATGGGTTTGTATCGGATACCTACACGCATAAGGGTTGATGCGCTTGACAAGGTCATCTTAACAGTTAAGGATCTTGGGGCATAAAGGTTGGGCGCCTAGTTTTGACATAGAGATGTCACCCAACAACAAGAGTCATATGTGATATGATTAGCAAGTGTTCCTTACCGATTTACCTTGTCTTCTAGCAGTGATGCTAAAGCTCACTAGTCGACTTGTTAATTGTGGATCTTGAATCACTTAGTATCAATAGAGGGATATTGATTTAAGTGGGAGTATATGCTATTAAATTGTTTAATATGTTTTACTCTTTCATGGTTACATGGCTTAGTATTTTGCATGTTTTATGTTGTAGATCAATGTCACCGAACACTACATCACCTTTTTCTTTGCGTTCGATTCTTGGCAAAGATAAACTTAATGGAACAAACTATACGGACTGGGTCCGTAACCTGAGAATTGTTCTCAAGTATGATAAAGAGGAAACGGTTTTGGATACCCTAATCCCCAATGAACCTGCTGATAATGCATCTGCTGCCCAAAATAATGCCTACAAGAGAGCATGCGATGATTCTCTTGAGGTTAGCTTCCTTATGATTGCATGCATGGAACCTGAACTCCAAAAGAAGTGTGAGGATCAGGATGCGTACGATATGATCGTGGCGCTTAAGGATATGTTCCAAGATCAGGCAAGGACTGAGAGGTACAATGTTGCCAAGTCCTTTGTCGAATGCAAGCTAGTGGATGTCACATCCCAAGATTTTCCAAATCTTGTAATGTGAAAAATAAATGAATAAAATAAAACTTTGTTGATTTTCAGGGTGAGAAGAAACTTTTTGAATCCATTTGGAAACTTTCAAAACCCATTTGGATCAAATAAAATCCTAAAGGGATTTAAAAAGATAAATAAACAATAAAGCTAAAAATATTTGGAATTACTATTTTTGATCTTTTAATAAAAGATTTGGTTTTCAAAAGAAAAGGTAGATTTATAAACAAAGATTACTTTATAGAGCCAAATTAAACCTTGGCCAAGTTTTTGAAATAAAATGTTTTGTTTTGATAAAAATAGTAAAGGTTTATTTAAATAAAATAATAAGGATTTAATATCCAAGTTTGTTAAAAATAAATGTTTTTACTATTTTAATTAAACATCAAAACTTATTTATTTATTTTTAAATAAGTTTTCCAAATGTTTTACATTCTCAAATAAAACCTACTGATTTGGTTTTGAAAATATTTAGATTTCAAATGGAGTTCTAAATAAATTAAAACCCATTTGGGTTATTAACTAATGTCCATTTTATTTAATTATAAATGGACACTCAAAAATAAAAATATTATTTTATTTTGGGACTTTGGTTTATGTTGTTAAACAGAACCAAATTCAATTGTAAAGTGTGATGAATGTTTGAATTGATTTGAATGTTGATTTGTTGTTTGAATTTCAAAACAGAAAATAGAATTGGAAAAAGAAAAAGCATTCAGGAAGAAAAAAATAGAAACAGGCAGCAGCCCAGCCGGCCAGCCCAACAAGCCCAACAGCAAGCCCACCCCACTCTCTCTCGCGAAACGTTTTCTTACTCCGCAACTCACCCACTCTGCGACTGACTGGTGGACCCCTTTTCCTTTCCCTCTCTCTCACTGCCCGTGGACCCCACAGCCACACGGTCATCTTCCCCACCCGCGACCTGTTCTTCCCCAGACACCGCGGCCATTTCCTGCCAGTAATGTCGCAGTTGAATTCGCTTCAATGTCGCGTTAATCCCTCGCCGTGACCATGCTGTTTTAAACGCCTCCCTCTTACCTCCCATTCCCCTCAGACTCCACGCCCTGAACGCCACCAGGCTGCCCTGAATCGAAGCAACACCGCCACTGCTCCGGCGAACCTCTCCAGCCAATTCCGGCCCAACCTCTCCACCCCTTGCCTCCCTGAGCACACGACCGTGACCCCCACACCTAGACGCTTATCCTTGTACCTCCCATTCAACCGCGGGCGCCCCAGAACCTTGACTCCGACAACCACTGAGCGCCGTCGCGTCTGCGTCTTACTCCGGTGAAGTCCCCTGGTAAGAACTGACCACCCCGCACCCTCTCCTTCATGCACGCAGCTTCGCCTTGATCTTGCGCATCTAACCGTGTCCTCGTTTTGCTTCGGGGTGAACCACAGGGTCGCCTCCGACCACGACCAGAGCCGCCCGACGCCGTTCTCCACTCCGGCGAGCAATCCTGCTAGAACCAGAGCGCCCCTCGCCAGACCAACACCGCCTCGAGCTTCACCGTGACCTCCTGAACCCGATGAGCACCTCCCCTTCCCTCCTTGCTTCCTAGAACTGCCGCTAGCCCACCGCCTGACCGTCGCTGCCGTCTGCCGCCGCGCAGCGCCGCCAGCCTTTGGCCAGGCATCTGTGACCGTTAGATATAAATCCAAAGGATGCGATTAGATCACTTAACAGCAAAAGGGTACGCAACCTGTGCCGCACGATCTGACTTGATCCAACGCACCAAAGCAGTCGATCCAACCGAAACGGTATGGACGAATCAGAAACAGCCACGTGGCTCAGGCTTTGATTTAAAACAGATTTGAATCTATTAGATTTGTGATTTTGTAAATTCCATAACTTTAGTTCCACACGTCCAAATTTTGCAAACTTTATATCAATGGAATCAGTGGAACAAGCCCTAGCCAACCATGCAATTTGTTTAGTAAAAAGTTTCTGTTAAATGGATTGTTTTTGCAGAAACATTTGTATGCTTGTTTAGATTATAAAAATTGTTCAAAAATGATTTTGGGGATAAAATCTTTGGAAAATGGTGTGATTTGAACCTACTGACCATAGGAAACACTTTGTGGTTTCAAAAATATATTTGGTAAAAGAAAAGAATGATTCTTTGATTTAAAACCATTTCTAGACAAATAAAAATATAGTTTATTTATTAAAAATGGTTTTGGAAGAAAACCTTTGGGAAATGTTTTGTTTTAAACTCTCTGACCCCAAACACCAAGTTTTATGGTTTGAAAACTTATTTGGTGAACCCTATAGATTAATGCCTTAGTAAAAATATTTCTACACCACATAAAATGATACCTTGTTTTGAAAATGGTTTATAAAGTGAAACCTTTTGCAAATGACTTTGCCACTTTATAAAATGACCATTAGGTGTACCCAAATGTTTATGTCCCATTAGGAACCACTTTTCCAAATAAAACAATCCTTGGCATGCTTGCATGCATTATCTTGGTTCTATGATTTTATGTGTTGTTTTGCTTGATCGGTAGATTGAGATTGTGCCTTGCTTGATTGATTTGTAGTGACTTGAAGAGTGTGATTGTTGCAAGGACAAGGAGTGAACCTATACCCTCTACCAAAAAGGCAAGTGATGCTTCATACTTTTTGTCCCATTACTTTCACTATGCATTAGTGATTTCTCTAAGTAAAACTTGCATGGAATTTTGCTAAGTATAAACCTTGCTATAGGAAAACCTAGTAGATGAAACCTTAGAGAAAATTTCCTAAGTTAAGATTCCTACTACTATCAAGCTTAGCTTAGCTAATAGAAAACAAGGGTGGAATATATCCATACTATGGAAAATTTCTAAGTCTGAGGACTTGTGTTTTTGTTTAATAAAACAACTAAGTTAATGAATCACCTGGGTGGAATGGGACTTGAATGGTGGTTTTTGGTTGAGTGGTTACACAAGGCCCATGTTTATGGTTTACCTTGTGTATAACACTTATGGATTGCCACCCAGGAACAAAGAGATTTGAGATGTCAAATGTTGAGAAGCTTCAAGTGCAGCCACTTGGCATTATGGGCTCTGCCTGGATCATATAGGTTGCAAGAACTTAGCCATATGGACAGTTGGTGGTAGAGTTTGATAGGTTGGAGCGCGTCCATTTTGGTCTAAGGGAAGGATTCTGAAAGATCTTGTCTTGGTGAAACCAAGTCTTATGGGGAAAGTGCATCACGTCTGCAGAGTGTAAAATCTAAGTACTTAGCCATGTCCCTGGTAAAGGACAATTTGAGCATCAAGACATGGAAGCAATCAAGAATCTCATCATTCAAATTTCTAAGTTAAAAACTTGTGGTTGAACAAGGGTTAAAGGATCTTCAATCTTTTGATTGGGAGAAATGATTTTGCCAAGCAAAAACTTAGTGTTTTCAAATGATAAGGAAAAATCTATTTTGAGCAAAGCAAGCCTCAACTCCACTTAGCCAAATGCATATAGATGATAGACTCCACTATACTACCATAGTATCACTTGCCAATACAATTCAAATGTATTGACCCTTGTGGCTGTAACTTGTTATGTTGCAGGTTTGACTGATTTAGTGAAGTGTGTTGATTAGGATTACAAAGTCTACAACCAACATGTCTGCCTGTGGCACCTTGAAGATGAAGGACCCCATGCTTATAGATTTTCTGCTGCAATGTAATGTAATAGCCAAATGAGCTATGTAAGATGTAATAAAATTATGTTATTCTTGGTTATAAAGTTGTATTATGACCTTTGTTTCTTGATATTACATCTTAACTGTGGATGCTAGCTATTGATCCAGGGACTAGCATTGTAAACACAGGGGACTCTACCTTATTAAAGGTTGGGACCCTTACAGATGGTATCAGAGCATTGTGTTGCCTGTAGGATTTGTAAACCTAGGATTGGACAAAAACCCTTAGAAAAATAGGAGTTGTATTTGTTCCAAAAATTATTTACAAACAACCTTGTAAACTCTTTCCTCAATCATTTTGGTTTTGATTCTACATCTCTTCTATTTCAACTTGATGGAAAAACCTACCCCATGACCAAAGATTACATCATGTGCAAAGGACTTCATCAACTCTAATGACTTCAACATCTTCAACTCTAATGACTTCAACATCTTCAACTCTAATGACTTCAACATCTTCAGCATATTCACCAAAGGACTTCAACCTTGGATATCACTAAGGACTAGTGAGACAAGAAATCCTACTCAAGATTTGGAGACTAAGGAAATGCAAAATTAGAAGGAGTTCACCTCACTTGAAGTTTTTGTGACCAAAAGTTTTCCTCAAGGAAACCATGATCTCATGCAAGAAGAATCAACCAAAGAAGGATGGAAAGATCACAAGTGAACCATATAGATGGACCACCATATTTTAGTTAAGTCAAACACACCAACTTATGTGGTGTAACAAAAATATTTTGTTGCCTAAGTATGTGCTTGAACTTTGTTGTTTGAGTGAAAAGTTGTTGGTGATTGATTGCACCTTGTTTGTGTGAATTGTGTTGTGTGTGATTAGAATTATTTCCTTAGAAAATCTTTTGCCTATTCTAATCTCCATCTAACCCAAACAGATGACTACTCCAAGAGACTCCAACATCAAGGTTGATGACACCAACACCAACCAAGAGAACAGCATGAGAGAACTCATATCAACCCAAAACCAGTTGAACCAAATGACAGCTCAGTTCATAGCCAACACCAGTGGGGAAGATCCAACCCTGCAAAAAAAATTTGGAAGACCAAGCTCAAATGTTGCTTAAGGTGACAGACCAAATGCTCAACATGGAAAGCAACTTTTCCAAGGATGACAAGCATGTTATTCTAAAAGGACCCAAAGCTTGCAACATTTGTGGAGACAAGGATCACACTTCTAAGGAGCATGGAAATCAATGCCCCAACTGTGAAGAGAAACATCCTGTTGGCCAATGTCCCACCTCTCAAGCTACTTGTTACCTATGTGAAGGAAATAACCATGTCCCTATTCAATGCCCCATCTATTCCATTGTTGAACAAAGGAAACAAGGTGGAGTGCAACAAATGATTGCAAACTATCCAGAAGGATCTAAGTCTACCAAGAAGAATGATGACAAAGGAAAAGGTCCACTTATACCTCCATGCAATACAACCCAATTCAAAGGACCAAAGAAGAGACATATGAATTTTCCAAAGAGCAATAGAAGGTCCAAGAAGCATGTAGACATCCCTACCTACCATATAACATATGAACAACATGAACTAGATGCACTCCTAGCTTTGGAGAAGCCCAAAAAGAAAAAGATGGACAAAAGCCATGTGCAATGTCATCATTGCAAAGAAATGGGACACTATTCCAGTGAATGCCCAGAGAAATAGAAGTATAAATAGATTGGCCAAGTATGGTGCAACAACTGCAAAGGACTAGGCCATTATGCAACAACTTGTCCACAAGAGACACGTGAAGAACTCAAAGCTATCATGTGTTTCAATTGCAAAGGACCAGGACATTATGCAAGCAATTGTCCAGAAAATATGAAGAACAAGTTAAACAAGCCTATGAAGGATCTCAACCTTGGCCCATGAGTCAAGTGTGGAAACAAAGGACACTAAGCAGATGTTTTCCCAGAGAAGTTTCCCCAAGATCCCAAGCAAGCCAACATGTAATTTAGTTTGAAAATTTTTAAGGGTGGTAGTATCCTAAATGCTTTGAGCCTACTTGTAACCCCTAGCCTCCCCAAATCTTGGGACGAGATTTATTTTAAGGGTGGTAGCCTGTCACATCCCAAGATTTTCCAAATCTTGTAATGTGAAAAATAAATGAATAAAATAAAACTTTGTTGATTTTCAGGGTGAGAAGAAACTTTTTGAATCCATTTGGAAACTTTCAAAACCCATTTGGATCAAATAAAATCCTAAAGGGATTTAAAAAGATAAATAAACAATAAAGCTAAAAATATTTGGAATTACTATTTTTGATCTTTTAATAAAAGATTTGGTTTTCAAAAGAAAAGGTAGATTTATAAACAAAGATTACTTTATAGAGCCAAATTAAACCTTGGCCAAGTTTTTGAAATAAAATGTTTTGTTTTGATAAAAATAGTAAAGGTTTATTTAAATAAAATAATAAGGATTTAATATCCAAGTTTGTTAAAAATAAATGTTTTTACTATTTTAATTAAACATCAAAACTTATTTATTTATTTTTAAATAAGTTTTCCAAATGTTTTACATTCTCAAATAAAACCTACTGATTTGGTTTTGAAAATATTTAGATTTCAAATGGAGTTCTGAATAAATTAAAACCCATTTGGGTTATTAACTAATGTCCATTTTATTTAATTATAAATGGACACTCAAAAATAAAAATATTATTTTATTTTGGGACTTTGGTTTATGTTGTTAAACAGAACCAAATTCAATTGTAAAGTGTGATGAATGTTTGAATTGATTTGAATGTTGATTTGTTGTTTGAATTTCAAAACAGAAAATTGAATTGGAAAAAGAAAAAGCATTCAGGAAGAAAAAAATAGAAACAGGCAGCAGCCCAGCCGGCCAGCCCAACAAGCCCAACAACAAGCCCACCCCACTCTCTCTCGCGAAACGTTTTCTTACTCCGCAACTCACCCACTCTGCGACTGACTGGTGGACCCCTTTTCCTTTCCCTCTCTCTCACTGCCCGTGGACCCTACAGCCACACGGTCATCTTCCCCACCCGCGACCTGTTCTTCCCCAAACACCGCGGCCGTTTCCTGCCAGTAATGTCACAGTTGAATGCGCTTCAATGTCGCGTTAATCCCTCGCCATGACCATGCTGTTTTAAACGCCTCCCTCTTACCTCCCATTCCCCTCAGACTCCACGCCCTGAACGCCACCAGGCTGCCCTAAATCGAAGCAACACCGCCACTGCTCCGGTGAACCTCTCCAGCCAATTCCGGCCCAACCTCGCCACCCCTTGTCTCCCTGAGCACACGACCGTGACCCCCACACCTAGACGCTTCTCCCTGTACCTCCCATTCAACCGCGGGTGCCCCAGAACCTCGACTCCGACAACCACTGAGCGCCGTCGCATCTGCGTCTTACTCCGGTGAAGTCCCCTGGTAAGAACTGACCACCCCGCACCCTCTCCTTCACGCACGCAGCTTCGCCTTGATCTTGCGCATCTAACCGTGTCCTCGTTTTGCTTCGGGGTGAACCACAGGGTCGCCTCTGACCACGACCAGAGCCGCCCGACGCCGTTCTCCACTCCGGCGAGCAATCCTGCTAGAACCAGAGCGCCCCTCGCCAGACCAACACCGCCTCGAGCTTCACCGTGACCTCCTAAACCCGGTGAGCACCTCCCCTTCCCTCCTTGCTTCCTAGAACCGCCGCTAGCCCACCGCCTGACCGTCGCCGCCATCTGCCGCCACGCAGCGCCGCCAGCCTTTGGCCAGGCATCTGTGACCGTTAGATATAAATCCAAAGGATGCGATTAGATCACTTAACAACGAAAGGGTACGCAACCTGTGCCGCACGATCTGACTTGATCCAACGCACCAGAGCAGTCGATCCAACCGAAACGGTATGGACGAATCAGAAACAGCCACGTGGCTCAGGCTTTGATTTAAAACAGATTTGAATCTATTAGATTTATGATTTTGTAAATTCCATAACTTTAGTTCCACACGTCCAAATTTTGCAAACTTTATATCAATGGAATCAGTGGAACAAGCCCTAGCCAACCATGCAATTTGTTTAGTAAAAAGTTTCTATTAAATGGATTGTTTTTGCAGAAACATTTGTATGCTTGTTTAGATTATAAAAATTGTTCAAAAATGATTTTGGGGATAAAATCTTTGGAAAATGGTGTGATTTGAACCTACTGACCATAGGAAACACTTCGTGGTTTCAAAAATATATTTGGTGAAAGAAAAGAATGATTCTTTGATTTAAAACCATTTCTAGACAAATAAAAATATAGTTTATTTATTAAAAATGGTTTTGGAAGAAAACCTTTGGGAAATGTTTTGTTTTAAACTCTCTGACCCCAAACACCAAGTTTTATGGTTTGAAAACTTATTTGGTGAACCCTATAGATTAATGCCTTAGTAAAAATATTTCTACACCACATAAAATGATACCTTGTTTTGAAAATGGTTTATAAAGTGAAACCTTTTGCAAATGACTTTGCCACTTTATAAAATGACCATTAGGTGTACCCAAATGTTTATGTCCCATTAGGAACCACTTTTCCAAATAAAACAATCCTTGGCATGCTTGCATGCATTATCTTGGTTCTATGATTTTATGTGTTGTTTTGCTTGATCGGTAGATTGAGATTGTGCCTTGCTTGATTGATTTGTAGTGACTTGAAGAGTGTGATTGTTGCAAGGACAAGGAGTGAACCTATACCCTCTACCAAAAAGGCAAGTGATGCTTCATACTTTTTGTCCCATTACTTTCACTATGCATTAGTGATTTCTCTAAGTAAAACTTGCATGGAATTTTGCTAAGTATAAACCTTGCTATAGGAAAACCTAGTAGATGAAACCTTAGAGAAAATTTCCTAAGTTAAGATTCCTACTACTATCAAGCTTAGCTTAGCTAATAGAAAACAAGGGTGGAATATATCCATACTATGGAAAATTTCTAAGTCTGAGGACTTGTGTTTTTGTTTAATAAAACAACTAAGTTAATGAATCACCTGGGTGGAATGGGACTTGAATGGTGGTTTTTGGTTGAGTGGTTACACAAGGCCCATGTTTATGGTTTACCTTGTGTATAACACTTGTGGATTGCCACCCAGGAACAAAGAGATTTGAGATGTCAAATGTTGAGAAGCTTCAAGTGCAGCCACTTGGCATTATGGGCTCTGCCTGGATCATATAGGTTGCAAGAACTTAGCCATATGGACAGTTGGTGGTAGAGTTTGATAGGTTGGAGCGCGTCCATTTTGGTCTAAGGGAAGGATTCTGAAAGATCTTGTCTTGGTGAAACCAAGTCTTATGGGGAAAGTGCACCACGTCTGCAGAGTGTAAAATCTAAGTACTTAGCCATGTCCCTGGTAAAGGACAATTTGAGCATCAAGACATGGAAGCAATCAAGAATCTCATCATTCAAATTTCTAAGTTAAAAACTTGTGGTTGAACAAGGGTTAAAGGATCTTCAATCTTTTGATTGGGAGAAATGATTTTGCCAAGCAAAAACTTAGTGTTTTCAAATGATAAGGAAAAATCTATTTTGAGCAAAGCAAGCCTCAACTCCACTTAGCCAAATGCATATAGATGATAGACTCCACTATACTACCATAGTATCACTTGCCAATACAATTCAAATGTATTGACCCTTGTGGCTGTAACTTGTTATGTTGCAGGTTTGATTGATTTAGTGAAGTGTGTTGATTAGGATTACAAAGTCTATAACCAACATGTCTGCCTGTGGCACCTTGAAGATGAAGGACCCCATGCTTATAGATTTTCTGCTGCAATGTAATGTAATAGCCAAATGAGCTATGTAAGATGTAATAAAATTATGTTATTCCTGGTTATAAAGTTGTATTATGACCTTTGTTTCTTGATATTACATCTTAACTGTGGATGCTAGCTATTGATCCAGGGACTAGCATTGTAAACACAGGGGACTCTACCTTATTAAAGGTTGGGACCCTTACAGTGGAGGGAGCAGCTGTAGGCCCCCATGTGATCAAAATGGTTGGTTACAGTTAGACTTTGGAAAAGCTTGGTTTTCTACTAGGCCAAGAGTTGGCCACTGACTTCATTTTGGCGTCTCTTCCATCCAGATATGGGCAGTTCATTTTGAAGTACCATATGCATGGGGTGGAGAAGGGCCTTAATGAGTTATGCGGGATGCTAAAAACAGCAGAAAGTGACATGAAGAAGTGTGTAGGGCATATCCATGTGATGGCTGTGCAGAATAAGCCTAGCTTCAATAAAAAGGGTACTTCTTGGAAGAAGAAGAAGGGCAAGGCTAAGGATACGATCCCTAAGCCCGCCCCCAAGCAAAAGGGTGGACCTGTAGAAGACACTGAGTGCTTCTTTTGTCATGAACATGGACACTGGAAGAGAAACTGCAGCAAGTACCAGGCTTCTTTGAAGAAGAGTGGAAGTACGAGTACTTCCCACTTAGGTACGCTTGTGGTAAATGTTGTGGAGATTCTTCTCGCTGATTCCAATGTTAACTCTTGGGTATTTGATACCGGATCGGTTGCTCATATTTGCAATTCAATGCAGGGGCTAATAAGGACTAGAGAAGTGCAGAAAGGCGAAGTGGATTTTCGCGTCAGAAATAAAGCAAGGGTTGTTGCATTGTTCGTCGGTGTCATGCAACTTCACCTTCCATCAGGATTTATTATGGAGTTGAATAATTGTTATTACATTCCTAGTATGGGTCGAAACATTTTATCACCTTCATGTTTGATGAGGGATGGTTATTCATTGGCGAGTGCAAACAATGGTTGTGTAATCTCTAAGAATGATATGTTTATGGCTAATGCTCCCATTGTGAATGGGTTATTTATTTTAAATCTTGATGATGCATCTATTTACAATGTTAGTGCTAAAAGGCTTCGGCCTAATGATTTGAGTCCTACCTATTTATGGCATTGTCGTTTGGGGCATGTAAGTGAAAATCGCATGAAGAAGCTCCATGGTGATGGTCTTCTAACTTCGTTTGATTTTGAATCATACGAGACATGTCAGGCTTGTTTCTTGGAAAGATGAGCAATTCGCCTTTTTCGGGTTTACCCGAGAGAGCGACAGACTTGTTGGAACTCATACATACTGATGTATGTGGACCAATGAGCACAATAGCCAAAGGAGGATATCACTACTTCATTACTTTCACTAATGATTTCAGTAGGTATGGTTATGTCTACTTGATGAGGCATCAGTCTAAATTTTTTGAAAAGTTCAAGGAGTTTCAGAATGAGGTGGAGAATCAACGTGGCAAGAAAATAAAGTTGAATATTTGACTCACGAATTTAGCGATCATCTTAAGAGTTGCGGAATTGTTCCACAACTCACGCCGCCCGGAACGCCTCAAAGAAATAGGGTCTCTGAACGGCGCAATCGAACTTTGTTGGACATGGTTCGATCGATGATGAGCCAGTCGGATTTGCCATTGTCATTTTGGGGTTACGCTCTAGAAACGCCAGCTTTCACACTTAATAGGGTACCATCTAAATCCGTAGTTAAGACACCATATGAGATGTGGACTGGAAAGAATCCCAGTTTGTCTTTTCTAAATATTTGGGGTTGTGATGCATTTGTCAAGCGACTTCATTCAGACAAGCTAACATCCAAATTGGATAATTGCATTTTCATGGGATATCCGAGGGAAACCTTAGGGTATTACTTCTACAACCGAGAGGAGGGCAAAGTGTTTGTCGCTCGTAGCGGTGTTTTCCTAGAGAAAGAGTTTCTCACAAAGGGAACAAGTGGAAGGTCGGTGCGACTTGAAGAAGTTCAAGATGAGCCAGTTGGGGATGCTTCTATGAGTGATGCTATTGTAGCAGAACAAGTTGAGGAAACAGTGGCAACAGAAGCACCACAACCACGAAGGTCGGTGAGGCTCCGCGAAGCTCCAGAATTATTATTGTTGGACAATGATGAGCCTGCGACCTATGCAGAAGCGATGGTGGACCCAGACTCTGTGAAATGGCTGATCGCCATGAGATCCGAGATAGAGTCCATGGGAGACAATCAAGTTTGGAACTTAGTTGACCTGCCTGATGGTTTTAAAGCCATCGAGTGCAAATGGATCTATAAGAAGAAGATTGATATGGATGGAAATGTTCACATCCATAAAGCTCGACTTGTTGCAAAAGGTTTTCGACAAGTTCAAGGAGTTGAATACGACGAGACTTTCTCGCCCGTAGCGATGCTTAAATCTATACGGATTATTCTATCCATTGCTACACATTTCGACTATGAAATATGGCAGATGTATGTCAAGATGGCTTTCTAAATGGAATCCTTACTGAGGACGTGTATATGATGCAGCCCGAAGGTTTTGTCGATCCAAACAATGCTGGAAAGGTATGCAAACTTTTAAAATCCATTTATGGGCTGAAGCAAGCATCTCGGAGTTGGAACATTCGATTTGATGAAGTTGTAAAGGAGTTTGGCTTCATCAAAAACGAACAAGAACCTTGTGTTTACAAGAAGGAAAGTGGGAGAGCGCGCTGGTATTTCTAATCTTATATGTAGATGACATATTGCTGATTGGAAATGACATTCCTATGTTCGAGTCTGTTAAGACCTCGTTGAAAAATAGTTTTTCGATGGAGGACTTAGGAGAAGCGGCATATATTCTGGAAATCAAGATCTATAGAGATAGATCAAGGAGGATAATTGGATTAAGTCATAGTACATACATTGACAAAGTGTTGAAACAGTTTGTCACATCCCAAAATTTTCCAAATTTTGAAATGTGAAAAATAAATAAACAAAATAAATAATTATTGAAATTTAGGGTGAAAAGAAACTTCTTGTTTTAAAGTGGAAACATCAAAACCCATCTTGAACAAACTTTGAATCAAATTTGAATCCAACAAATTTCAATCAAGTGAAATGCATTCATCAATGAATGTATCTTGAAATTCAAACTTGGGAAAAATAAACCAAAACCCAAAACCCTAATGGAATAAATCATTTCCAAGATTACTCCAATCCTATGGATTTGATCCATATAAAAATTTCTTAGCAAATATTTATAAGTGACCAAAAGGACAAATACAAATATTATAGAACCATAGAAATTGGTTTCACTTAATTTGGAGCCATGGATAAAATCCTAGGAATTTAATAAGATAAGGAAATAATTTCCAAAGCTAATAAAGCTCCTATCTAAATCCATACCAAATTGTGAGCAAAAAAATCCTAAAGAGATTTAAGAGGATAAGCCAATATCAAATAAAATTATACAAATTGGAATAACCAATATTGGATCTATAAATAAAAAGATATGGATTTTATAAGACAAATGAAGAAATAGATAAATAAGAGTATTTCAAAGCCAAATTAAATCTTGGCCAAATCCATAAGCAAATGAAAATAAAGATAATCCAAATAAAATAATAGGATAAAGATTATCCCAATAAAATTATATGGCATTAAACCATATTCTAAATTATATATGGATAAAGATAAAATTCCTAATAGAAATGATTAATTAAATCATGGAAAAGTAATAAATGGAAATTTATCAAAGTGGGTTAAAAAGTTATAAAATTAACTTAAAATAATTATTTGAATAAAATTTATATGGTATTAAAATCATAATCAAATTTTATTTAATTGAAGACAAATAATTATTTTAAATGATTAGTAAATCATAATAAAAATATTTCAAATAATTCAAAGTGAATTATTTAACACCCTATTAAATAAATAAAACCTACTAAAAAGGTTTTTGTGAAAAATTGGAATTCAAATAAGGGTTTGAAAATATAATTAAATCTCATTTAATAAAGGAAAGTGCCCTTTTTAAATAAAATATAAACCATAAATGAATAAAGGATTTATTCCAAAAAGGACTTTAAATACATGATTAAAACATATTAAAAACTACTGAAAAGTTTGAAAAGATTTGAAAAGAAAAAGGGTTTGAAATCATTTGAATAAAATCAAAATAGAAAATATAAATGGAAAAAGGAAAATGAAACAGAACAAAAAAATGGAGAAGAAGCAGCCGAGCCCAGCTAAGCCCAGCAAGCCTAGCAACCAGCCCACTCCCTCTCCCCCGTAGAAAATGGTTCACACCCAGACTCTCACCCACCCCCTCACTAACGACCGGACCCCACCTAAACCTTCTCTCTCTCACTGACTAGCCAGCCCCACCTGTCAGCCATCGTTTCCACCCGTCGCGACTAGTTCTTCCTCTCTCTCTCCCGTTTCTTCTTGATTCTCGCCAGCTTAATTCGCCTTAATTCCGAGGCCGTTACCCACCGTGATCACACCCTCTTAATTGCCCGTGTGTACTCTATCTTCCCCCCCCAGAACCCACTCCACGAACGCCACCAAGCCACAGCAATCGTTGCTCGAAACGCCCACTGCTCCGACGAGCATTTCCTTCGATTCTGGCCAGTACCTGCCTCCCCTTGACCCTTGGATGCTACGAGCTCGTTCACCATCACCGTGCGCTCCTTCCAGTATCTCCCACTTGCCTGCTCGTGCCCCATAGCCTCGCCTTCGTCTTCGTCTGGGTACCACCATCGTCTGCATCAGCTCCGGCGAGCTATTGTCGTCGACTCCGTGTGACCCTTGCCCTATGGTGAGTTCCATCTCAACCTCTACAAACTTTCACACCCTCGTGACACGTTCTCTTGCTCGTTTGCACCCCAGACACCCATCTCCGATAACGACTGACCGCACCCGAGGAGAAGCACAACTCTGGCGAGCAATTCAGATCAACCCCGAACGCCCCTTCGACAACCAAGCACACGTCAAGCATCAGCAAAGCACGGCGAATCTGGTGATATTCTCCCCACCATCTCTCGCTTCCTGCATTGCCGGCGACGCCACTGCCATATCGCTCTGCCACCAGCCAGCGCCGCTAGCGCCGCTTGTTTGTGGTCGATTTGATTTGCACCGTTAGATCGTGATCCGTCGGCTACGATAAAATCACTTAAGCGAAGGGGTACGCTAGATCAGAGCCACACGATCCCCTTTTAATCCAACGCACCACAGCAGCCAATCCGCATGAACCGTTTTCGGCCAATAAGAACAAGACGCGTGGCACAGTTCTGATTTAAAAGACAGAAACTTTTCTATTAGATGTTTAAACTTGCAAAATTCATAACTTTTGATCCACACGTCCAAATTTTGCAAATTTTATATCAATGGAATCAGAAAAGAATGCTATCCAACCATGCACTTTTTTTTAGTAAATTGCTTCTATAAACTTAGTTGGTTTTGCAGAAACTTGTGTAGGCATAATTTGAATATAAAAATTATTCTAGAAATATTTTTAAGGTAAAATCTTGGGTAAATGGTTTTTTTAACCTACTGACCATAGAAATCAACTTGTGGATTTAAAAGTGTATTTTGTGAAGTCAAAGAATAAATCTTTGAATAAAAGCATTTCTAGCTAAATAAAAATATTATATATGTTTTAAAAATACTTTTTGAGTAAAACCTTTGGAAAATGATTTGATTTAAACTCTCTGACCCTAAACACCAAGTTTTAGGATTTAAAAATATATTTGGTGAACTCTAGAAAATTATCACTTTGTTTAAAGGCATTTATAATGAAATAAAATGTTATTTGATTTAAAAATGGTTTATGGGTAAAACCTTTTGCAAATGGTTTTAATATTAAACACTTGACCTTAAAACACTAACATTTGTGTTAAAAATATATTTAGCAAACACTAGAAAATATTCCTTGGATTTAAATCATTTCTAGCAAAACAAAAATGATTTAAATGGCCATTTTCACTAACTTGATATCCAATGGTTTTGCCACTTTTATAAATGACAAATATGTGTTTTAAAATGTTTATAACCTATTAGAAACCACTTTTCCAAATAAAACAATCTTTGGCATGCTTGCATGCATTGATTTGTTTTTATTATTCTATGTGATGATTGCTTGAATGGTAGATTGAATATTTGCTTGCTTGCTTGAATTGTAGTGGAATTTGAAGAGTGTGACTATTGCAAGATCAAGGAGTGAACTTATATTCTCTACCAAAAAGGAAAGTGGTGCTTCATACTTTTGTCCTGTTATTTTCACTATGCATTAGTGATATTTCTAAGTAGGACTTGCATGGAATTTTACTAAGTGTACTATGCCATGGGAAATCCTAGTAGATGAAGTAGAATTTTCCTAAGTTAAGGTTCCTACTACTATCATTCTTAGCCTAGATAGTAGAAAACAAGGGTGGTTATATATACATGTTATGGAAATTTTGCTAAGTCTTTTGACTTATGTTTTTGCTTAATAAAACTACTAAGTGAATGAATCACCTGGGTGGAAAGGGACTTGCTTGGAAGGATTTTTGTTGAGTGGTTACCAGGGCCCATTTTCATCGTTTACCCTATGTATCTCACTTGTGGAATGCCACCTAGGAACAAAGAGATTTGAGATGTCAAATGTTGAGAAGCTTCAAGTTCAGACACTTGGCATTATGGGCTCTGCCTGGATCATATAGGTTGCAATAACTTAGCCAAATGGACAGTTGGTGGTAGGGGATGATAGGTTTGGAGCGCGTTCATGTTAGTCTAAGGGAAGGCTTCTGAAAGATCTTGTCTCGATGCATGTCGAGTCTTGTGGGGAAAGTGCACCGCTTCTTCAGAAGGTAAAATCTAAGTACTTAGCCGTGTCCCTGGCAATGGACAATTTGAGCATCAAGACATGGAAGCTATCAAGAATATCCTCATCCCAATTTCTAAGTTAAAACTTGTGGTTGAACAAGGGTTTAAGGATCACCAATTTCTATTGGGAGATGCCTTGGGTGATTTTGACAAACAAAAACTTAGTGTTTTCAAAAGATAAGGAAAATCTATTTTGAGCAATGCAAGCCTAAGCTCCACTTAGCCAAATGCATATAGATGATAGTTTCCACTATACTACCACAGTATCACTTGCCAATACAATTCAAATGTATTGACCCTTGTGGCTGTAACTTATCGTGTTGCGGGTTTGTTTGATGTTAGTGAAGTGTATTGAATAGGATTACAAGACTACAACCAACATGATTGCCTGTGGCACTTTGAAGATGAAGGACTCCATGCTTTAGTTATTTCCGCTGCATTGAAACGAGATAGCCAAATGAGCTATGTAAGATGTAATGAATTATTTTATTCCTGGTTATAAAGTTGTATTATGACCTTTGTTTCTTGATATTACATCTTAACTGTGGATACTAGATATTGATCCAGGGACTAGCTGTCACATCCCAAAATTTTCCAAATTTTGAAATGTGAAAAATAAATAAACAAAATAATCAATTGTTGAAATTTAGGGTGAGAAGAAACTTTTTGATTCCAAATGGAAACATCAAAACCTATTTTGATCAAATAGAATCCTAAAGGGATTTAAAAAGATAAACAAATAATAAATAAAGTTATAGTAGTTGGAATCACCATTTTTGGATCTTTAAATAAAAAGATATGGTTTTCATAAACAAAGTAGAAATAATAAATAAGGACTATTTTAAAGAGCCAAATTAAATCTTGGCCAAGCAATGGAAATAAAATATTTTTGTTTAATAAAAAGAGTAAAGGATTATATAAATAAATCATGAGGATTTATTAATACCCAATTTTATTTAAGTGAAGACAATTTCCTATTTTGTATGAACATTAAAAACTTTATAAAGTATTTTAAATAAAAGAATTCAAAGTATTTTATTTTTTTTCAAATAAAACCTACTGAATAGGTTTTGGTAAAATTTAGAAAGTCAAATAGAGTTTTAAACATATTTGAATCCTATTTGAAATAAAGACTAATGTCTATTTATTTATTTTTAATAAATAATAAACCCTAAAAATTAATTATTCTATATTTGATTTTAGATTATGCTAATAAACAGTATTAAACTCAACACAAAGTTTGGTGGAGGTTTGGTTTCAAATGGAGTTTGAATTGTTTGAATGAAAATCAAATCAGATAAATAGAAATAGAAAAAGAAAAGCATTCAGTATAAAAAGAATGAAACTAACCCAACCCACTGCCAAGGCCCAGTCCAGCCCACTCGCAGCCCACCTGCTCACCCCACTCGCGAACCGTTTTTCACCCAGAAGCACACCCACTAAGTCGTTGATCAGTGGACCCCACTCTCTCTTCCTCTCTCTCGCAGACAGTGCGGCCCCACGCCGTCAGATCTTCGTCTTCACCCACGACGACCGTTCCCCCTCGCACTCGCCGTTTCTACCGCTTGTTAATCCTTGTAAATTCGAGTGAATGCGCGAGTAATTGTCGACAACAATGACATGCCCTTATACGCCTCCCTCCCCTCTTCCATTTCCCCCAGACACCGCCTCCTCTCTGCCTCCAGGCTGCCCCAATCGCTTGCTCGAACGCACTGTCTCCGACGAGCTTCTCCGGACGATTCCGGCGCCGTCCAACCACCCCACTCCTCCTAAAGCACACAAGCTTACTCCCCTCTCCCATGCGTGAAAGGATACGGATGTCGCCTAGAGGGGGGGTGAATAGGCGATTAAAACTTTTTCTAGAGTGGCTCAACAAAGGCGGAATAAAACTAGTGTTTACTTTGTTAAGAACAACCTAGAACAACTAAGGTTCACCTATGTGCACCAACAACTAATGCTAAGCAATATAAGCAACAAAGTGATAGTATATATTACTTCAAGCACGAAGGCTATCACAATGTAAAGTGCATAAGTAAAGAGCTCGGGTATAGAGATAACCGAGGCACGCGGGGACACCGAAATTTTACCGAGTTCCTCCCAACATGGAGTACGTCTCATTTGGAGAGGGGGTGGTATCAAACCACCAACGCCACAAAAGGCCTCCCTTATTCTCCGGAGAATCTCACCCCAACGGGATCGATCCATGCTTCCACTATCGGTGCACTTGTCGGTGGCAACCGGAACCTCTCACAAGGTTGGGGCGCTTCTCCACAACTTAATTAGAGGCTCCCAACAATTGCCACAAAAGGCCACAATGCCACCAAGGCCAAAAAACCACCTAGGGTTCCAAGAACCCAAGATGGACAAGCTCCAATGAGTCACACGAACCAAATCCTCCGAGGATAACTCAAACCGATGCACCAAATGCAAATGGCAAGAATACCACAAAGGTGCTCAAATCCCTCTCTCCCAAATTCCACCAAAGCTAAAAAATCTTATGCGGGAATAAGAGAGGAAGAACAATGGAGGAATTCCACAAAAGACTCCAAGATCTAGATCCCAATATGCTCCCCTCACTTAGAGGAGAGATTGATTGGTGGGATTGTAGATCTAGATCTCCTCTTTCAAATCCCTCAAGAATATGCAAGAATCATTGGAGGGATTGCGAGAAAGCAAGCTCAAGAAGGTCAACAATGGAGGGGAAAACTTGCAAGAATGGTTGGGTATCCATTGGGGAAGAAGGCCCTTTAAATAGGTCACCACAAAATCCAACCGTTGAAGCCCAAAAACGCGAATCCCGGTACTACCGGACTTTTTCCCGGTACTACCGGACATTCCTGGTACTACCGGACATTCCCTGGGGATCCCAGGACGCCAAACGCACCTTATTCAGTACCAACCGGTACTAAGGGGCGGTACTACCGGACCTCCGGTACTACCAGACCCTGGTCCGGTACTACCGGTCACCCCTGAACGAAAACGGCCATAACTTTTGCATCCGGACTCCAATTTTGATGATCTTGGGCTCGTTTCAAAGAGGACAACAAGATATAAAAGATAATGCAAAGAAACATCATAGTACAGCAAGGGAGGATATATCCAAATGACGAAAGGTTTAACCTCTCTCAAAAAGACGAACCGATAAAACCTCCAACATAAAAAACATAATAGAAAATGCATATGAAATCCGTTTTCGATGAACTAGAGCTTGTCATGGAGATTAACACAAGCTCTAAATCCTCACATGAGTAAGAACCAAATAATGTAAGGTTTTACCTATCTCTAAAATACAAACCGGTAAAACCTCCAAGATCAAAATGCAATAAGATATAAAAGGGAAATCCGATTTTGATGAACAAGAGCTTGTTATGAACATTACAACAAGCTCTATATCCTCACATGGACAAGACAAAATAACAACCAAATACGATGATGCAAGTATGCAAAGGTTTGAGCTCTCTCCGAACGATGTGACCGAGTTACTCATTCGAGAGCCCCTATTGATAGTACGGTTATCTACCCTAAACCCGGTCTCCCACACACAACATGAGACCGGCAAAAGGGAAAACCTATCAAGATTATACCTTTGACTTGAGCATTCCACTTGATCTCGATGTAGACGAACTTGACCTTCTCAAGATGGAACACCTTTCTTGATTCCTCATCATCGATCCATGATCACCGAGGATGACAAGCATCAAACATGAGATGTTCTAGAGATGGCGCATATTGAGCTTGAACAACACATCTTCTCCTCATATCATCTAACTTGAAGCCAACACATGCTCCAAGTGAGGCCAATGGACAAATCCTACAAGTGCAACTTAATACACACATTAGTCCATAAAGATTGTCATTAATTACCAAAACCACACATGGGGGCCATATGTTCTTTCAATCTCCCCCATTTTGGTAATTGATGACAATCCCTTTAAGAGGGTTTATATAAGGAATTTTAATGAATAAAATGGTAAGACCAATATCAAATACTACATAAGTATGTGATATTGGTACCACCACCACATATAGAGCAAACTCCCCCACAATCTAAGCATGTGTGATGAACTTGAATTTCATTGCATATATTGCCAATCATTATCATTGGTGGAGTTTCCACTATATACCACATGATAAGCAACAACAACGATGCAAGATCATGAAAGGAAAATGCTTAAGAACAAACTAAAAGCATAAACTATTTTCCTTAAACCCTCTAAAACTTCTCCCCCGTTGGCATCGATTGCTGAAATGGGTGACAAGTTCTAGAAGGCAAATATAGTGATAAATCCTCCAAAGGTGTGGATTCACACATATCCAATGATGAATACTTGGGAGGAAGTAGAACTATATCGAGGACCCAAAGATTGCCAAAAGAAATAAAATAAAACGACGCATCACAAATGATGCAAGCAATCACAAGATCCGACAAATCAATTGAAAACAACAAATGAGTCCAAAAGGAAACAACCAGATATTATGATATGAGCAAAAGAGTGTTTTAAATAACAAATAGAGAAGCTCCCCAAGATTTGTGCACAATTCAAAATAAATGCATTAGAATGCATATTGCACAAATATGGAATCCTTGCTCCCCCATAATCATTTAATACGCAACAAATGAAAAAAGAAGACAAATGAGCATTATTAACTGAATTGGATGAGCTCCCCAAAGATAATGCACCAATTATGATAATTGCATTTGGGAACAAGGTTCATAATCATGGAATCCTCACTCATCCAAGTTCATTAACAATACAAGGCATGAGAGAACAGATATGAGTGCCAAAATGTGCAAACAAGAGGAACAAGCACTCATAGGAAATTAAATTAGGAAGCCACCAAAGAATCAAAAGGAATAGAAAGGTGGTCTCCAAGGATTAAAAATCAACTAAAATTATATTATCATATGTGTATATGTCTCTAAGTGGAAAATATCACAAAGACATATTCCAAAAAAGAAATATCCACACATAAAGAAGATTATACAAGAAAGCACATGAAAGGCAAAAATGAAGTCATAACATATATCAATAAGATTTTTTGCTTCAAAGCATGGCCAAAGGCTCACATATGTCTTATTGTACATTAATGGACTTCAAACACCAACACACTACATATATTACAACTTTCACCAAGGGAAGAGGAGAAAGTTGGAATATATGGAGAAAGGCAACAAGTATCACAAGAAAAATTTAACTAGCAAAATCTCACTATTGCACATGAGAAAATTTGAGGAAAAGATAGGCAATACAATTGCTAGATTGACCTATTTGGGATTGGAGGATCACATGCATGATTTTTTATAGTCCCAAATATATATACTCATCTCAAATTATACACATATACAATAGAGAGTTCTCTTAATACAATGGCTAGAGATACAACAATTACAAATACAGGAATTCATGCTAGAAGGCAACCGACAAATGGTTGGAATCAATATATATGAGCATGAGAAAGAGATACTTGTTACCGAGATATAATTGGTAGGATGTAGAGGATATGAAATCAATGAACATCCTATAGCATGCCTCCAATTTTCATTAACGCACCACTTCTTCAAGATTGAGAGACAAACATCCAATATATCTCCAATGTATCTAAAACACATTTAAGTACAAAATGGTCTCCAAACTTATTGGGACCAAAGTAGTTAGTGCAACTACAATACATAGGAGAGACTCCACATAAATATGTGCATATTGATATGAAATTTAATTTGATGCACAACTTAGCCGATGGGATTTGGTGGAGTTTCCCCTATATATTGGATCAAAGAAAGCAAGCATGCCATAATATAAACATATAGTAAATATGCATGCATAAAGCTTTCAAGAACCAAAAGGAGATACAATTTGAACAAAAACACCAAGTAAATCATGATTGCACACACAAGAGTGTGACATGACAAATGATGTCCAAATTGTATCAAAGCACCAATTCAACACATGAAAGATCACATGTTCAACAAATGAACTAGGCAAAAGCCAAAGAGCAAAAGATAGATAAAAATACAAATGCTTAATGATTTATCTCATTCTAAAATGGTCAAAATGTGAAACAAGGAATGAGACAAAACCAACTCCTAAGAATAGCAAGGTTCCAATAAGAAACCAAACTCCCTAAACTTCTCATGATGGCACAAAATACCAAAACGAAAAGATTGAGCTTCCAAGCACATAAAAAATGATATGGAACAAAACAAGAAGCATAAAAGGATTGTTCTAGATAATATAGGAGAGCTCACTCATAAGTAGTACATTATATAGAATTTTCTTTTGAATGCAAAATGCACACAAATGAGATCATCACTACTACCTACATTAAATAAAATACAAGAGGATACCAATAAAATAAGAAGATCCAAAAGTAGCAAGGAATACATGGGAGTATACAAAACATTTACTTGAACAAATATAGGACAATATTAAGCAAAGGCCAAAGTGAATATGATCAATATAAAGTCTACCATAAATTTGGTACTAATTGTCCAAGGACAAGAAATATTGGGAATAATTTTCCCAAGGTAGCTTGCATGGATATCCAAGATCATAGTCACAACAAGAAGCATATAACTAAATATAAGAATTGAGCATGATACTTCAAGCAAGATTCTTGGTAGCTTCCAATAGTCACACAATCACTAGTGATTAGATTAACTTGAAGCAAATGGTTTCCATGCAAATATATATATCTAAATATGAGGAAACACATAGTAGGAATCATTCTCATATACAAGATCCAAAATAAGATCAATAAAGGCATTCAAGCAAATTGGAACTTGTATGAGCAAATGTGTCACATAGGTGCTAGATAATTATCAATATCAATTCTAAGTGACACAACCTCGAATATTCACATTTTCTAGGATTGTAATATGCACTAAGCATATGACTCCCCAATAATGTGATACTACCATAAAACCAACACGAGGCAAAATGATACAAATAGAGATAATTAATGGACATTATAAAATTAAGTTTCTCATGAGAATTATACCACGTAGAGACTAGACAATAATCCAATATAAATACTAGGTGGTATTCCTCATGTACACACAATTTTTAGGATTGTGGAATGCCCAAGCATAACACTCCCCCAAAATGGGATAATCCATTAATTTCTCACAACAGCCAAATAGGATACCAAATATAACCAAGCAAGGCTCAAACACAAGAAACATACATACATGGTGTGCCACCTAATCATACACAAATAATCTTGATTTCAAGATAATTAAGTGGATAGCACAACATGTACAAAAACATGGAAGATACAAAACCAACACATGCACAAGGGGGCGAGTAACTTTCAATGTAAAGAGTTTAGCATATGTTACCGCAAGGAGGAACATTGGAAATATAATAATAATAGGAGCAATATAAAACACATGACTTGGCTTGACAAATATAATAATGAAGATCCCTTAATTCTTCATGATGTAGCCAAGTCTCCAATGCCCTCCAAAACACACCTATTGATCAAGTTTTGGCTTGTTGGTCCCCAACCAAGTTGGGTCCTAAGAGGTTAGTCACAATAGGCTTGGCAACCCAAATGGATCTTTTCTTGACACCACATTGGGCACCAATAAATTTGGCAAACACATTGCCAACCTCATCCTTCCAAAGAGAATAAGCATCATCAATAATGATAGGGTTGGATGAGGAGATACCGAGAGTGCATGAGGAAGAAATATGCCCCTTCTCATGGCATATGTAGCAAGTTCTACTCTTGACATCTTTCTTCTTAGGAGAAGCCACAACTCGAGGAAGAGCTCGAGTAGTCCTCTTACGAAGAGGCCCATTAATTACTTGAGGTGGAGCTTGAGGCCGCTTACCTTGTTGCTTCACACTAAGAGGCTTTTTCTTCAATGGGAAAGATCTAACATGGTGCCCTTCTTCCTTGCACTTGAAGCAAACAATGTTGGCCGGATTCTTGACTTGATCTTGGCCATTCTTCTTGTTGTCCTTGTGCTTCAACTTGATAGTGGACTTGTTCTTGACATTGGAGTTGAATCCAAGACCACTCTTGTCATTGGGGGATTTTCACACTCAAGATTTTGTTGAGTGTGACCTTCCCTTGATGACACTTTTTCAAGTCATTCTTCAAAGAAGTGACTTGAGCCTTGAGCTCTTTGATTTCCTCTACATGGTTAGTTTCAACAAAAGTACTAGAGTAAGTAGGTGCTACATTGTTAGAGCAACAAGGAACAGAATGTAATTCATCACGAGATATAACATGGTTGTGAGAGGATGAATTACAAGGACTAGCACATGGCAATATAACATTTGGAGTAGATGTAGTGCTAATGTCCACATGAGGCCCACTAGATGTTACCTTTGACACGATGGCCTCATGAGCTAACTTTAGCCTACCATGGGAGACTAGAAGATCCTCATGCGAGCTCGAGAGCTTATCATGACTTTCTTCTAATTTCCCATAGTTGCTAGTTAGCAAAGCAAGTTGAGCCTTTATCTCAACATTCTCCTTCAAAATAGATGCTTCAAAATAAATAGAGTTAGTAGCACAAGCATCATTATTATTAGCAAGAGGTGAGGGCAACTTGTCAAGCTCTTTTAAATATGAAGCTTTAAGTTGCTCATGTGACTCAGTGAGTTTGATGAGCTCCCTCTTAACGACCCGAGATCCATTTTTGAGGTGCTTAAAATCCTCAACAAGTTTAGCATAAGAAACTTCAAGTTCATCATTTTTAATCTTGAAGGTGTTAGACACCGCAAGTTCTCTATCATGGTATTCCTTTACTCTAGATAATTCTAGAGTAAAAGTCTCCTCAAGAGATTCTTTGGTGGTTTGTTCTTCTTCAAGGGAGTCCTTTAGTTGTGCAACTTCATTAGCATACTCACGCTCAAGTGCAAACTTTTCATCAATTAAGTTTTCTTGCTCCTCAATAAGATCATTGCCTTCTATGGCACAATTCAAGATTTCAAGAAAGTTGGAGGAAGCAATTTTATTTTTGAAGAGAGCTCTATAGACAACCTCTCCCATTTTCTTAATAGAGGTAATATCATACTTACTTATATAATCATCATTATCATTCTCAACCTCATCATCATCATGATATACAATGAGATTCAAAGAGGTTACCTTTGTTCCCTTAGCCATAATGCACATGTGAGAACCGGAGGAAGGTGATGATGAGATTGCACTTGTATCTCTCTTCAAGACCTTGTCTTGGCCCATAGAATCTTCATTTTCCTCTACATGGTTAGCAACACAAGAACTAGAGGAAATAGAAGCATTTTTATCATGGCAACAAGACAACATGAGCATATCATCATGATATTTATTCAAGTCATTTCTACATGATATCCAAGGACTATTAACACAAGCATGTGAGGAATTTTGAGTGCTAGAAGTGTTAAGGTCCAAAGATAGATCATTGCAATTAGATAGATATGAGGGATTATAAATAGTGAACACACTATCCATATTGCAATTTCTATCACCATATCATTTCCTTGTGAAAAGTCACATGTTGGTGAAGTGGTAGAGGATGAGAACTCATCTCGACCAGAAGTGGAAGCAACACAATCATCCTCAGTAATGTTGGACTTGCTATATTTATCTTGAAGCTTGGTCCATATCTCACGAGCGCTTGAATAAGGCATGATAGAAGAAAGAACTACATTGCTCACAACATGCAAAAGAATTTTAGTAGCTAGAGCATCTATATGAGAGTTCAACTTCTCCTCTAAAGATTCATTTTGGGTATCCATAGGAGAAGAGAGACCCACATATAGATATCCCTCGATAATTGGGTGAATTTCCCAAAATAAATTAAGCATGCGAATTTTCCAAACATCATAATTTGTGCCATCGAATGTGAGCGTGTCCTTGTGCACTAATACCCTAGCCGACATCTTTACTCTCAAGGCGGTGAAGCCTAAAATGAGAGATCGGGCTCTGATACCAATTGAAAGGATACGGATGTCGCCTAGAGGGGGGGGGGGGTGAATAGGCGATTAAAACTTTTCCTAGAGTGGCTCAATAAAGGCGGAATAAAACTAGTGTTTACTTTGTTAAGCACAACCTAGAACAACTAAGGTTCACCTATGTGCACCAACAACTTATGCTAAGCAATATAAGCAACAAAGTGATAGTATATATTACTTCAAGCACGAAGGCTATCACAATGTAAAGTGCATAAGTAAAGAGCTCGGGTATAGAGATAACCGAGGCACGCGGGGACACCGAAATTTTACCGAGTTCCTCCCAACATGGAGTACGTCTCGTTTGGAGAGGGGGTGGTATCAAACCACCAACGCCACAAAAGGCCTCCCTTATTCTCCGGTGAATCTCACCCCAACGGGATCGATCCATGCTTCCACTATCGGTGCACTTGTCGGTGGCAACCGGAACCTCTCACAAGGTTGGGGCACTTCTCCACAACTTAATTAGAGGCTCCCAACAAATGCCACAAAAGGCCACAATGCCACCAAGGCCAAAAAAACCATCTAGGGTTCCAAGAACCCAAGAGGGACAAGCTCCAATGAGTCACACGAACCAAATCCTCCGAGGATAACTCAAACCGATGCACCAAATGCAAATGGCAAGAACACCACAAAGGTGCTCAAATCCCTCTCTCCCAAATTCCACCAAAGCTACAAAATCTTATGGGGGAATAAGAGAGGAAGAACAATGGAGGAATTCCACAAAAGACTCCAAGATCTAGATCCCAATATGTTCCCCTCACTTAGAGGAGAGATTGATTGGTGGGATTGTAGATCTAGATCTCCTCTTTCAAATCCCTCAAGAATATGCAAGAATAATTGGAGGGATTGAGAGAAAGCAAGCCCAAGAAGGTCAACAATGGAGGGGAAAACTTGCAAGAATGGTTGGAGATCCATTGGGGAAGAAGGCCCCTTAAATAGGTCCCCCCAAAATCCAACCGTTGAAGCCCAAAAACGCGAATCCTGGTACTACCGGACTTTTCTCCGGTACTACCGAACATTCCCTGGGGATCCCAGGATGCCAAACGCACCTTATTCAGTACCAACCGGTACTAAGGGGCGGTACTACTGGACCCTGGTCCGGTACTACTGGTCACCCATGAACGAAAACGGGCATAACTTTTGCATCCGGACTCCGATTTTGATGATCTTGGGCTCGTTTCGAAGAGGAAAACAAGATCTAAAAGAGAAAAGGTTTGACCTCTCTCAAAAATACGAACCGATAAAACCTCCAAAATCAAAAACGTAATAGAAAATGCATATGAAATCTGTTTCCGATGAACTAGAGCTTGTCATGGAGATTCACACAAGCTCTAAATCCTCACATGAGTAAGAACCAAATAATGTAAGGTTTTACCTATCTCTAAAATACAAACCGGTAAAACCTGGAAGATCAAAATGCAATAAGATATAAAAGGGAAATCCGATTTTGATGAACAAGAGCTTGTTATGAACATTACAACAAGCTCTATATCCTCACATGGACAAGACCAAATAACAACCAAATACGATGATGCAAGTATGCAAAGGTTTGAGCTCTCTCCGAACGATGTGACCGAGTTACTCATTCGAGAGCCCCTCTTGATAGTATGGTTATCTATCCTAAACCCGGTCTCCCACACACAACATGAGACCGGCAAAAGGGAAAACCTATCAAGGTTATACCTTTGCCTTGACCATTCCACTTGAGCTCGATGTAGACGAACTTGACCTTCTCAAGATGGAACACCTTTCTTGATTCCTCATCATCGATCCATGATCACCGAGGATGACAAGCATAAAACATGAGATTTTCTAGAGATGGCGCATATTGAGCTTGCACAACACATCTTCTCCTCATATCATCTAACTTGAAGCCAACACATGCTCCAAGCGAGGCCAATGGACAAATCCTACAAGTGCAACTTAATACACACATTAGTCCATAAAGATTGTCATTAATTACCAAAACCACACGTGGGGGCACATATGTTCTTTTAGTGCGCATCTTCCAGTGTGTCCCACTCACCCGCGCGCGTTCCCTAGGCTCGGCAACCTCGACCTACGAGCGCCGCTGTGTCTGCCATTGCTCCGACGAGTACCAGACTGCCCCAGCACCTCCCGATGATGCTCCCATGATCCCCAACACTGTACGCATCTAACAACATGCTTTGTTTGCCTTAGCGCGCTCTCAAACCGCGTCTCTGACGACAACCAGATGAACCCGACGCCGCTGCAAGCTCCGACGAGAAATCCACTCCGTTCCTGTGCGCCCCTCGATGAACTGATCACGCCTTGAGCTTTACCGCAACCACGCGAGCACGGTGAGCATCCTCACTCCCTTCCTCGCTTCCTGAATCATCGCCAACGCCACCGTCTGAGTGTGCGCCGCTGTCAGCCGCCGCCAGCGCCGCCAGTCCATGGTCGGATGCGTTGTGTCCATTGGATCTTGATCTAGTGGCTCAGATTAGTTTTAAACGAAGGGGTACGCGTCCATCTGTGCCGTGCGTTTTAAGTGAGATCCTACGGCCAGTGTTGATTGATCCGCACGAAGCGGTACCGTCCAATAGGATAGCGCCACGTGGCCAGACTCAGGATTTAAAATAGAAATTTGATCTATTAGATATGCAAACTTGCAAAATTCATAACTTTTAATCTACACGTCCAAATTTTGCAAATTTTATATCATTGGAATCAGCAGAAAAAGTACTTTCCAAGCATGCACTTTGTTTAATGTTTTGCTTCTAGAAAATTGGTTCAATTTGCAGAAACTTGTGTAGGCATAATTTGAATATAAAAATTGTTCTAGATATATTTTTAAGGTGAAATCTTTGCTAAATGGTTTGTTTTGAACCTACTGACCATAGTAACCAACTTATGGATTTAAAAATGTATTTTGTGAAGTTAAGGAATAAATATTTGAATTAGAACATTTCTAGTCAAATGAAAATAATGTTTATTTATTAAAAATAATTTTTTTAAGTAAAAATCTTGGGGAAATGATTTGAATTAAACTCTCTGACCCTAAACACCAAGTTTTGAGATTTAAAATATAATTGATGAACCTTATAAAATTAGTACCTTGCATAGGGCATTTTCAATAACATAAAATATCACCTTGGCATAATATTTGGGTTAAGAGATGAAACCTCTTGCATATGGTTTTACCACTTCTGTAAATGACTAATATGAGCTTTAAAATGTATAGAGCATAGTAGAAACCACTTCTCCAAATAAAACCATCTTTTGCATGCTTGCATGCATGACCATGTTTTTGTTATTTTATGTGGTGAAATGGTTTGAATGCTAGTTGAATATGTGTTTTCTTGATTGAATTGTAGTGAAGTTAGAAGAGTGTGATATTTGCAACATCAAGAAGTGAACCAACATTCTCTACTAAAAAGGCAAGTGACACTATCATCCATGTCCTACTATTTTCATTACACTTAGTGGATTTTGTAACATGCATGATAGGACTACTATGTTTCTATGCTATGCTATATCCTATTAGGATATCCTTATATCTTCCTTAGTAAAAACATTGTAGTTGTAGTATGCTTAGCCCTGCTACATATTTGGGATGGGATACATGATATGATTATATGAAGTGTTGGAAAAATATATGTTTTATATAATAAAACAAGTACCTGGGTGGAAAGAGGATACTCAAGTTTTGGACAAGGTGGCAACAAAGGAACCATGTTTATATGCCTATCTTTTTGGATGTGCACTAGAAGAAAACCACCCAGGGACTTAGAGATTGAACAAGTTTCTCGTACAGTGGCTTCCGTGTACAGCCACATGCTAAATGGGCTCTGGCTTAGTCAACTACATAGTGGAAGACCCATGCATTGGCATCTTCAGGTTAACTAGAAACAATGTCGGGGAACCGCCGACCAGGTCTGATCTTGAAGCTTATGGTGCCGCAGTTCCTAAGCTCCTCCCTACTGTGTCCGGCTTCACTTTTGACGGTGAAGAAGTACACGAACAAGTCTAACCTAGGCCTAATCCCTAGGTAACCCTCACAAAGTGCCGCGAAGTTGCTAAGCACTAAGATGCTATTGGGGGAGAGGTTATGTGGTTGGACCTTGTAGTGGTTCAAGACGGAGAGAAAGAAGTGGGAGATGGGCAGAGAAACGCCGCGTACCAGCTGAGCCTTGAGGTACACCTTTTCTCTGGCTTGGGGAGATGGTGTCACCTCGCCGGCCAGCGTCGCCCGCTAGGCGAGCCCCTCCGTCGCGGGGAGGTAGCCTTCGGCGACCATCTCTTGGATGTCGCGGTCGGTGATGTCCGAGCCACGCCAGTCGCCCTTGTGCGAGTCTGGCTCTTCTTCCAGAGGCTCTAGCGCCGCCAGATTATGGTCGCCGCCGGTGGTTTCAATCACCGCTGATGCGGGGATGACCAGGCCCTATAGGGGCACGACGACGGAGCTCGTCGGCTTCGCCGTGGCTTCGCTCGACACCGCCATCGATGGGGAGGAGCTGCTGCTGGCCATGGGGTGCTGGGAGGATGCGACTGACGCAGAGGGAGGCTAGGGTTTTCGAGGTTTCTCGCGGAGAGCTCAGGAGGCGTGCGGCTGGAGGAAGAAGATGATGACGCGAGAGAATGAGGTAAAAAGTGGCAAGTGTCCCACAGTTACTATTTATCATGCTCTGCGTCAAGATTCGTGCAGCTGATCGGACGGTTGCCGTGTAGACGATGTGTTCGTGAACGTGCATGGTAATTTCGCCACGTCTCCAACCGTCGCCGCCAATGATTCGTATCACTCGCGCGGGAAAATCAGATATGATTATGTTCTCTGCATGTGTGACTTACGAGGCATCGCTGACCTAAGTCTACGTCGTCCTAGCTGACATGGGTAGATGAGCCGTCACATCGAAGATTCCGGCATGGACGGATTTAATCCAACTACGGAAGAGTATGATGGAAGATTCAGCATTTCTCCGGCTTACCATTTGAAGACGGAGAAAACCTTGCAGGGTTCTTTGGGAGGACTACAAGATATTGCTCGACGATTTGCCGACATCCATCTAGACGGAGCATTCAACGTGAAGAGGCAAGACGGCGCAAGATCTCGGAGTTCTCCGGGGGATACTATTGGGGATATGCTATATGGGTATCCTTATAGCATGTCTCTTATCCGACTAACCCGGGTGGCCCATAGTCGGTAGCATGGCCTATGGCCTTCTGGGCGGCCCAGTTAGGTGGATCCAGAAGGGAGGCCCATGCCGGATAAAGGAAGGCTACGGTGGAGTCACCAGCGTGCCCGGAGCCTTGGAGTGCAAGATACACAAGACTAGTAATAGACGGTGTAGGACTCTGTAACCTGTCCGGCTAGGACTTTTCCCTGTAACCCTAGGACCTCGCTACTATATAAGTTGGGCCTATGGGAGCCTTTAGGGCACAATCTCATACAACATCAGACAACCTCGCATAGCGAACCTATCTCTGTAACTCGGCGTATTTCCCTTATAGCGATTTATAGCAGGAGTAGGATTCCACCGCCGTTGTGGGATCTGAACCTGGGTAAGCTATGTTACCTCATACCCGTCAACCGTCCGCCTTACCCCACGTCTCTAAACACGCACTGTGAGGAACCCTCCATGGCGTACTCGTCGGCAATACCATGACAAATATATCCCTACATTGGTGCCTGGTTGACAAGCTAGCATTGTGTATTGGGAGGACTTCTATGGAAAGACTTTGTCACATTCTCGATCTTCCAGTACTCCATTTTGGTGAGTACTTATCCAGCGGCCACCGGTGGCGTCAAGACGAGATTGTGTCATGTGGGTAAAGTGTACAACTTCTGCAGAAGATCAAATTCTAAGTACTTAGCCGTGTCCCCGGTTATGGACAATTTTGAGCAACTAAGGCCTGAAGCTATGGAAGATCTCGACATTCCAATTTCTCAAAGTAAAACTTGATGGTGTCAACAAGGGATTAGAAGCACTTGGAGTTTTCCAAGGAGTTCAGAAAGATTGATTGAAAGATCAAAACTATTTTGAAAAGATAGGATAAAACCATATTGCTTTCTGCAAATGAGCCTAAACTCTACTTAGCCAAATATGCATATATTGATAGGATCCAACTTATTTCTACATAATAGTGAAACTTGCCAATACAATTCAAATGTATTGACCCTTGTGGCTGCAACTTATTATGTTGCAGGTTTGTTTGATGTTAGTGAAGTGTGTTGAATAGGATTACAAGTCTACAACCAACATGATTGCCTGTGGCACTTTGAAGATGAAGGACTCCATGCTATATAGATATTCTGCTGCATTGTAATGAGATAGCTAAATGAGCTATGTAAGATGTAATGAATTATTTTATTCCTGGTTATAAGTTGTATTATGAACTTTGTTTCTTGATATTACATCTTAACTATGGATGCTAGCTATTGATCCAGGGACTAGCATTGTAAACACAGGGATCTCTACCTTATTAAAGGTTGGGACCTCTACAGATGGTATCAGAGCCAGGTTGCCTATAGGATTGTAACCCTAGGATTGGACAAAACCCCTTATAAAAATAGGAATGGTATTTGTTCAAAATTATTTACAAACAATCTTGTAAACTCTTTCTCAACATTTTGTTTTTGATTCTACATCTCTTCTATTTCAAACTTGATGGATAAAGCCTCCACCATGAGCAAAGACTTCACCATGACCAATGACTTCAACTTTAGTTTCACCAAGGACTTCAACTTAGACATCACTAAGGACCACAAATGAGACCCAAGAGACATTAGATTGCCTACCAACTATTTAAGACATCGATATCGTGCTAGTGTATGGATCATACCAACCTATGTGGTATGACTATACTAGGTTGATTGTTTCAAGAAAACTTGGTGTTCTCTTCGACTCGTGAGTTAAACTCATAAGTTGTTAAGTGATTAGTTGCTTGTTGATTGTTTAATTGAACCTTTTTGTTTTGAGTTGTGTGTTAGAACTTCTTTAGATCTATCTATCATTACTTATTCCAATTAAACCAACAGATGCCTCCCCGTCGTGCCAACCCCAACCAAAACAACAACAACAACAACAACAATAATGTCACTCCCGAGATGCAGCAATTGATGACAACTCAAGCTCAAATAATGCATATGATGACACAGTTTATGCAAAATCAGAATCAGAACAACAACAACAACAACAACAACAATCAGAATAATCCTCCAGCACATGATATGCTCACCAGGTTTCTGAAGCTAAGGCCTGCAAGGTTCTCTGGAACAACTGATCCAATGGAAGCCAATGACTAGTTACGTTCGGTGAATAAGGACTTAATGACTGTTGGCTGCACCGACAAAGAAAAAGTTAGGTTTGCATCACATCTGCTTGAAGGACCAGCAGCAACATGGTGGGACAACTTTCAGATCACCACTCCCCTTGAGGATGTAACTTGGGCTATTTTTGAGGATGGTTTCCGTACAGCTCACATCTCATCCGGAGTGATGAAATTGAAGAAAAAGGAGTTCCATAATCTGAAACAGCGTCACCTTAGTGTGGCTGAGTATATTGAAGAATTCAACAATCTGGCACGCTATGCACCGGATGAAGTTGACACAGATGCTAAGAGGAAGGAGAAATTCCTCGAAGGACTTAATGATGAGTTGAACCTGTAGCTGTCTGTTGCCTATGTCCCAACTTATCAATCACTCTGTGACAAAGCCACCATTTTGGAAAACAAGATGAATCAGGTTGAGAACAGAAAGAGGAAGCATAAACTCAAGTATCACTCAGGATCATCACAAAATAAGTGTGCATTCAAAAAGAGCAATGAGGATTCTGAACCACACCAGTATCACCACAACAACAATGGAAGTGATAATAATGGAAATGATACAGACAATGGAGATGACCTTTGTTAGAACCAACATGACACTTTCAGGAAGAAAGATATTAGCCAATTGCAGTGCTATAATTGTAAAGAACTTGGACACTATGCATCAGACTGTCCTGAGAAGAAAAAGAAAAAGGATGCTAGAAGATCCAATGGAAATAGCTCCAATGTGACCCAGAAGGGACATGTGAATCACATTGACATGGATGGGAGCCTTGAAGAGATAGAAGAAGTGGATGTCAGGAATTAGTTAACTAAGTTGAGTCAAATAAGGATTCCTTGTCTGATATCAAGTGTTGAACCCATAGTCAAGTGAACCATCAATGTAACCCAATGAGACTTTCTTTTAAGGGTGGTAGTACCCTAGTTGTCTTCAAGCCAACTTGTAACCCTAGCCTTCCCAAATCTCGGGACGAGATTTCTTTTAAGGGTGGTAGCCTGTCACATCCCAAAATTTTCCAAATTTTGAATGTGAAAAATAAATAAACAAAATAATCAATTGTTGAAATTTAGGGTGAGAAGAAACTTTTTGATTCCAAATGGAAACATCAAAACCTATTTTGATCAAATAGAATCCTAAAGGGATTTAAAAAGATAAACAAATAATAAATAAAGTTATAATAGTTGGAATCACCATTTTTGGATCTTTAAATAAAAAGATATGGTTTTCATAAACAAAGTAGAAATAATAAATAAGGACTATTTTAAAGAGCCAAATTAAATCTTGGCCAAGCAATGGAAATAAAATATTTTTGTTTAATAAAAAGAGTAAATTATTATATAAATAAATCATGAGGATTTATTAATACCCAATTTTATTTAAGTAAACACAATTTCCTATTTTGAATGAACATTAAAAACTTTATAAAGTATTTTAAATAAAAGAATTCAAAGTATTTTATTTTTTTCAAATAAAACCTACTGAATAGGTTTTGGTAAAATTTAGAAAGTCAAATAGAGTTTTAAACATATTTGAATCCTATTTGAAATAAAGACTAATGTCTATTTATTTATTTTTAATAAATAATAAACCCTAAAAATTAATTATTCTATATTTGATTTTAGATTATGCTAATAAATAGTATTAAACTCAACACAAAGTTTGGTGGAGGTTTGGTTTCAAATGGAGTTTGAATTGTTTGAATGAAAATCAAATCAGATAAATAGAAATAGAAAAAGAAAAGCATTCAGTATACAAAAAATGAAACTAACCTAACCCACTGCCAAGGCCTAGTCCAGCCCACTTGCAGCCCACCTGCTCACTCTACTCGCGAACCGTTTTTCACCCAGAAGCACACCCGCTAAGTCGCTGATCAGTGGACCCCACTCTCTCTTCCTCTCTCTCGCAGACAGCGCGGCCCCACGCCGTTAGATCTTCGTCTTCACCCACGACGACTGTTCCCCCTCGCACTCGCCGTTTCTGCCACTTGTTAATCCTTGTAAATTCGAGTAAATGCGCGAGTAATTGTTGACAGCAATGACGCGCCCTTATATGCCTCCCTCCCCTCTTCCATTTCCCCCAGACACCGCCTCCTCTCTGCCTCCAGGCTGTCCTAATCGCTTGCTCGAACGCACTGTCTCTGACGAGCTTCTCCGGCCGATTCCGGCGCCGTCCAACCGCCCCACGCCTCCTAGAGCACACAAGCTTACTCCCCTCTCCCATGCGCATCTGCCAGTGTGTCCCACTCACCCTCGCGCGTTCCCTAGGCTCGGCAACCTCGACATCTGAGCGTCGCCGTGTCTGTCATCGCTCCAGCGAGTCCCCCCGGTGAGTACAGACTGCCCCAGCACCTCCCGATGATGCTCCCATGATCCCCAGCACTGTACGCATCTAACCGCATGCTTTGTTTGCCTTAGCGCGCTCTCAAACCCCGCCTCCGACGACAACCAGACGAACCCGACGCCGCTGCAAGCTCCGGCGAGCAATCCACTCTGTTCCTGTGCGCCCCTCGACGAACTGATCACGCCTTGAGCTTAACCGCAACCACGCGAGCACGGTGAGAATCCTCACTCCCTTCCTCGCATCCTGAATCATCGCCAACGCCACCGTCTGAGTGTGCGCCGCCGTCAGCCGCTGCCAGCGCCGCCAGTGCATGGTCGGATGCGTTGTGTCCATTGGATCTTGATCTAGTGGCTCAGATTAGTTTTAAACGAAGGGGTACGCGTCCATCTGTGTCGTGCGTTTTAAGTGAGATCCTACGGCCAGTGTTGATCGATCCGCACGAAGCGGTACCGTCCAATAGGATAGCGCCACGTGGCCAGACTCAGGATTTAAAATAGAAATTTGATCTATTAGATATGCAAACTTGCAAAATTCATAACTTTTAATATACACGTCCAAATTTTGCAAATTTTATATCATTGGAATCAGCAGAACAAGTACTTTGCAACCATGCACTTTGTTTAATGTTTTGCTTCTGTAAAATTGGTTGAATTTGTTGAAACTTGTGTAGGCATAATTTGAATATAAAAATTGTTCTAGATATATTTTTAAGGTGAAATCTTTGCTAAATGGTTTGTTTTGAACCTACTGACCATAATAACCAACTTATGGATTTAAAAATGTATTTTGTGAAGTTAAGGAATAAATATTTGAATTAGAACATTTCTAGTCAAATGAAAAATAATGTTTATTTATTAAAAATAATTTTTTTAAGTAAAAATCTTGGGGAAATGATTTGAATTAAACTCTCTGACCCTAAACACCAAGTTTTGAGATTTAAAATATAATTGATGAACCTTATAAAATTATTACCTTGCATAGGGCATTTTCAACAACATAAAATATCACCTTGGCATAATATTTGGGTTAAGAGATGAAACCTCTTGCAGATGGTTTTACCACTTCTGTAAATGACTAATATGAGCTTTAAAATGTATAGAGCATAGTAGAAACCACTTCTCCAAATAAAACCATCTTTTGCATGCTTGCATGCATGACCATGTTTTTGTTATTTTATGTGGTGAAATGGTTTGAATGCTAGTTGAATATGTGTTTTCTTGATTGAATTGTAGTGAAGTTAGAAGAGTGTGATATTTGCAACATCAAGAAGTGAACCAACATTATCTACTAAAAAGGCAAGTGACACTATCATCCATGTCCTACTATTTTCATTACACTCAGTGGATTTTGTAACATGCATGATAGGACTACTATGTTTCTATGCTATGCTATATCCTATTAGGATATCCTTATATATTCCGTAGTAAAAACATTGTAGTTGTAGTATGCTTAGCCCTGCTACATATTTGGGATGGGATACATGATATGATTATATGAAGTGTTGGAAAAATATATGTTTTATATAATAAAACAAGTACTCAATGAACCACCTGTGTGGAAAGAGGATACTCAAGTTTTGGACAAGGTGGCAACAAAGGGAACCATGTTTATATGGCTATCTTTTTGGATGTGCACTAGAAGAAAACCACCCAGGGACTTAGAGATTGAACAAGTTTCTCGTACAGTGGCTTCTGTGTATAGCCACATGCTAAATGGGCTCTGGCTTGGTCAACTACATAGTGGAAGACCCATGCATTGTCATCTTCAGGTTAACTATAATTGTGTAGGGAAATATATCCCTACATTGGTGCCTGGTTGACAAGCTAGCATTGTGTATTGGGAGGACTTCTATGGAAAGACTTTGTCACATTCTCGATCTTCCAGTACTCCATTTTGGTGAGTACTTATCCAGCGGCCACCGGTGGCGTCAAGACGAGATTGTGTCATGTGGGTAAAGTGTACAACTTCTGCAGAAGATCAAATTGTAAGTACTTAGCCGTGTCCCCGGTTATGGACAATTTTGAGCAACTAAGGCCTGAAGCTATGGAAGATCTCGACATTCCAATTTCTCAAAGTAAAACTTGATGGTGTCAACAAGGGATTAGAAGCACTTGGAGTTTGCCAAGGAGTTCAGAAAGATTGATTGAAAGATCAAAACTATTTTGAAAAGATAGGATAAAACCATATTTCTTTCTGCAAATGAGCCTAAACTCTACTTAGCCAAATATGCATATATTGATAGGATCCAACTTATTTCTACATAATAGTGAAACTTGCCAATACAATTCAAATGTATTGACCCTTGTGGCTGCAACTTATTATGTTGCAGGTTTGTTTGATGTTAGTAAAGTGTGTTGAATAGGATTACAAGTCTACAACCAACATGATTGCCTGTGGCACTTTGAAGATGAAGGACTCCATGCTATATAGATATTCTGCTGCATTGTAATGAGATAGCTAAATGAGCTATGTAAGATGTAATGAATTATTTTATTCCTGGTTATAAGTTGTATTATGAACTTTGTTTCTTGATATTACATCTTAACTATGGATGCTAGCTATTGATCCAGGGACTAGCATTGTAAACACAGGGATCTCTACCTTATTAAAGGTTGGGACCTCTACACTAGCATGCAATCACATGGATATTTACCTTTATAAAGGTGGGATCTTACACGGTTCAGCATGGAAGAGGCTAAGAAGGAGTTCTTGCCCATGTCTCATGGCATAAAACTCAGCAAGACTCAGTGTCCTTCGACTACTAATGAGCATGAGCGCATGAGCAGGATTCCGTATGCTTCGGCTATTGGATCCATCATCTATGCAATGATATGTACTCGGCCAAATGTTTCCTATGCTCTAAGTGTTACGAGCAGATATCAGGCTGATCCAGGTGAAGGTCACTGGACAATGGTAAAGAATATCCTTAAGTACTTGAGAAGGAATAAGGATGTGTTCCTAGTTTATGGAGGTGAGGATGAACTCAATGTAAGGGGTTACACAGATGCGAGTTACCTTAACTACTCAGATGATTCCAGATCGCAATCTGGTTATGTGTTTGTCATTTATGGTGGTGCTGTGAGTTGGAAAATTTGCAAGCAAGATACGATGGCCTCCTCTTCAACAGAAGCTAAATATATTGCCGCCTTGGAGGCTGCAAAGGAAGTTGTTTAGATTAGGAATTTCCTGATCGCTCTTGGTGTGGTTCAGGGCGTGTCTAATCCCATGGAAGTTTATTGTGACAACAATGGTGCTATTGCACAAGCCAAGGAACCTAGACAGCACCAGAAGAACAAACATATTCACATGCGTTACCATCAGATTCGAGAGTTCGTTGAGGATGGTAGTGTCATGATATGCAAAATACATACAGACTCAAATGTTGCTGATCCTTTTACAAAGCCACTCCCACAGCCTGCGCATGAGGCGCACGCAAGAGTAATAGGTATTAGATACAATCTATATTGACTCTAGTGCAAGTGGGAGACTGAAGGAAATATGCCCTAGAGGCAATCATAGAGATGATTATATTTCTTATGTATCCATGAGTTATTGTAATGTTCTTTGAATATCAATATCAGGCAACTTGTATTGATTGGCAATTATGTGAATTGTTTGTGAAACTCTATACTTGTATGGTTATTTAAGAGTTGTCCCTAGTCGGAGTTCATGTGAGGACACACGTGAATATTAGACTAGCACATCGATTGGTTGATGACTATGTTTCGCAAGTCATAGACATGGAGATGTCAAACCAATGATGTGGACACATGTTATGAACATGGGGTTGGACTGACCCAACTTGAGACTGGCAATTAGACTTGCAGCTCTCTCTACACATCGTGTACGTTTTGTCCTTAGACCTGAGGTTGTCGCATGTACTTGATATGTGGATCGACCTACTTTGGGGATATTAGACGCTACTCCGTAACTGGGTAGTTATAAAGGTAGCTTTCGGGTTTGTCATGATGCATGCTGCAAGGCATGGTCAATCAAGATGGGATTTGCCCCTCTCTACTTGAGAGAGATATCTTTGGGCCCCTCGAGTTATCTGATCCAGAAATGCATGGTCATGCTACACATGGTTAAGAGTTAACCTAGTAAAGGGATTCCGAATCACAGTATCGAGAATGGGAGGTCAGCTTGGAGCTAGACCAAATGTCGTGAGGCAAAGGGAAATACATGTACTAAACCTTGTGATGGTTCGTCCGATATGATCTTTGTATACGTTTAGGAGCTGGCACGTCTTGCTAGAGGCCGCTACCAACTATTGACATAATAGGTGTATTCGTGTCATGTCTATACGTATACGAACCTATAGGGTCACACGCTTAAGGGGCTGGAAGCCTAATGAGGATTGGATCCGAATTACACCAGGCTTAGGCTACTAATGGGATGCTAATGTAGAAGCCCACTAGGGACGCCTATATAAGAGAGGGTGGGGTGAGCTGACCAGGGTTAGACCATTCCACCCAGCCGCCACTCCTCACGCCTGTGTTGCACGCGCGAACCTAGCAGTCCGGCGTCTGACGCTTCCACCCTGTACGTGTGGATACCTCGGAGGCGCTGCATCTATAGCGCTTGGACAAGCCGCGCAAGGGGAGCTGCTCGTGGGACGAGAACGAGGAGGAGACGTAGATCGTCTACACTACTTCAACGCGCTTCATCAAGTTCCGCAACTGCGCGTCTAGTGGTAATCCCATGATCTATGACAACAGTAATCCTGGTTTACGTGGTAGAAAATTTTGATTTGCGCTAGTGTAGCCTACCCGTATCCCTTCAGATGGCTTTGAGGGGGCACCTGGGAGGGGCCCAGGTGGGCCACAACCCCTAGGCGCCACCCACAGGTAGGCTGCGCCTACCATGGATGTGGTGGCCTGGGGTGGACCCTGGGTCACTCCAGGTGTCCCTCTGCCCCTTTTTTCGAGGAAAAATTTATTTTGAATTTTCTAGGATTTTTCGGGAAACTTTATTTTTGGCCAATTTTCAGGGTATGAAAATTGATTTTCTCACAGGAACAATTTTTTTCAGAATAAGCAAAAACAAACAAAAACCAAAATCCAGGAGTTCTAAGACACTTCCAACAAGCAAACAACTAGCAAAACTAAAGCTAACAAGAAAAAGAGCAAAGACTGGGAAGGAGAAAAGTAAAAGGGAGCAAGTATAACCATAGTGAAAACATTATTTTGCTTATTAAAATCCTTTTGTTAACAAGGTATATCAAGTCTTGTTACCAAAAAAATCTTATATGAGACAAAACTTTGTATTCCACCAAGTGATTATGTTACCTCAAGTTTGATAGCAATGGTCCCAATCATAATAGTTTCAAAATTTTCTTGTGGAATGGGACAATATATTTCTCCAACCTTGATGCTCTCAATATTTTCAATGGAATTCAAACAATAGCTCTTAGCAACCTTCTTGGGGAAATAGACAGTATGCTCTTTGTCATTAATATTGAATGTTAATTTCTGTTGATTACAATTGATGACATCACCTACAGTATTAAGAAAAGGTCTTCCAAAAATAATAGACATATTATCATCTTCAGGCATCTCAAGCACAACAAAATCAGTTAAAACCATGCAATTATGAGCTACTTGAACATGAACATCCTCACATATACCAACAGGAATAGTAGTGGAATTATTAGCCATTTGCAAAGATATATCAGTTGGTATCAACTTTTCTAGCTGGAGTCTCTTATAGAGAAAAAAAAGGCATAACACTAACTCCAGCTCCGAAATCACATAAAGCAGTTCTAAAATAACTATTCTTAATAGAGCAAGGAATAGTTGGTATACCTCGATCACCAAGTTTCTTTGGAACCTTACAATTGAAGGAATAATTAGCAATTAGAGTAGAAATCTCCTCATTAGGAATCTTCCTTTTCTTAGAGACAATATCCTTCATATACTTTGAATAAGGAGGCAACTTAATAGCATCAGTCGAAGGAATTTGCAAAAATAAAGGTTTCATCCACTCAAAAAACTTGTTGTAGTGTTCTTCCTCCTTTGACTTGTGTTTCTTACCTGGAAAAGGCATAGGTTTCTACACCTATGGTTCTCTCTCTTTACCATGTTTATTAGCAATAAAATCTTCCTTAGTATACCTGGTGTTCTTAGTGTGCTTCTCAGGTTCTTCCTCAACTTCCTCCTTATCAGGAGCATCATTTTTATCATTACCACTCTCAATTTCAGCATCAGAGATAGATATACTATTAGGATCTACATCAGGTTCAAGTGGTTCCTCAACTATCTTATGTTTCTTTTTCTTTCTCTTACGAGGACAACCACTACCCTCACCTTGTTGAGAATCCTGCTCAATTCTTTTGGGGTGTCCTTCAGGATATAAAGGATCTTGAGTAGCTATACCACTCCTAGTTCTAATTCCATAAGCATGTTTATCTCCTAAGGCATTAACTAGCATATCCTTTTGTACCTTAGCAAGTTGATCAAGTTGGGTTTGAACCATTTGAAAGTGTTTACAAAGCATTTTAATATCATTTGAAGTTCTTTCCACAATATCTTTCAACTCATTGATAGCTCTAGTGTTTTCCAATAAATGATTCTGAACTTGTTTATTAAAATTACCTTGCTTAACAATAAAAATGTCAAGTTCCTCTAAGCATTGATCTAGAGGCTTACCATAAGGAATATAAACTTCATCAAAGTGTTGGAGAGAGTGTACCTCAATAGTAGATGAGTGGGGAATTGGCTTACATAATTCTTCTATAGGAGGTAGGTTCTTCACATCTTCAGCTCTAATACCTTTCTCCTTTAGACACTTCTTAGATTCCTTCATAAATTCATCATTTAATGTAATAATTCCCCTCTTCTTTGTTGTTGGTGTTGGAATTGGTTCAGAAACAACTGGTTCAGGAGTAATAGGCTCAGGTTTATTCAGCTCAGTTGAAGTCAAATCATCATAATTCTTGGTTATCTTAGCCATTAATTCTTTAGCATCTGTAGGAGTTCTTTTCCTGAAAACACAATCAGCAAAGCTATCTAGGTATGTCCTAGAATTGTCAGTTAGTCCATTATAATAAATATCAAGAAGTTCGTTCTTAGGTAATGGACATCCAGGATGTGCATGAATCAAGGCACAGAACCTTGTCCATGACTCAGGTAATTTCTCTTCTTCTCCCTGCTTAAATCAAAAAGTCTCTGGAAAGCAGCATGTCTAGCACTAGGAGGAAAATATTTCTGGAAGAAAGAAGCAATCAAGCAATCAGGGCTATCAATGGAACCAGGAGGTAATCTATTAAACCAATCCCTAGCTTCTCCTTTTAGTGAAAAAGGGAAGATCTTAGTAACAAAGTACTTGCGCATCTTAAAATCATCAGAGAATAAAGCACTCATAGTAGAAAGCTCATTCATCTGAGCCACAACACTCTCATTTCAGTCCCACAGAAAGGTTCTTTCTCAACAATGTCTAAATAAGATAAATCAAGAGAGAAATCATAATCTTTATCTTTAATATCTATGGGAGAAGTGGCAAACTTAGGATCAGAGGACAACTTAGGAATAATGGTGCGTCTAGCAAGGATACTCTTAATAGCACTAGTACCATGTGTGTTTCGGCACTCTTCAACAAAATCATCAGTGAACTCAATGTAACCATCATTAATATCATAACTCTCACTAGACTAAGGTGAGCTAACAGGTGTAATAGTGTCTTCACTAGGAGTTTTGGTATTTCCTAGACTAGCCATAGTAGCATCTAGAAAAGGACCTAATGAACCACTCGCATCAAGCACAATAGAAGTAGCATCATGAGTATCAAAAGCAGTTTCAGATTCAGCAGTAGTAGCAGTGTGTGTGGCATGAGTATGTGGTGGTGTAACAAGCTTACTTATAACAGACGGTGAATCAAGAGCAGCAGAGGTGTTTAGGACTGTACCTCTTCTTGTAGTGGATGGTAAAATAGGGAACTTTCCATCACGAGACTTACCCATGATGAAAGGAGTAGCAGTGAACAATAATAGATCCAAGTGAACTTACAAATAAAGCTATGCTCCCCGGCAACGGCGCCAGAAAATAGTCTTGATGGCCCACAAGTGTAAGGGATCACAATAGTCTTCGAGGGTAGTATTACCTAATTTATTGATTCGACACAAGGGGATCCAAAGAATACTTGCAAGCCTTAACAACTGAGTCAATTCAGCTGCACCTGGAAATAGTTCTTGCTCATAGAAGTTTATCAGTAGCAACGGTTTGGTAGTAGCAACAACAACAGTAGAACAAGAGTAATATTAATAGTAACAGTAAACAGTGGGATTCGAGTGCGGTAGGCATTGGGATGGATGGACGGGCGTTGCATGGACGACTCTAAACATGCAACTTAGAGATCTAGGGCATTGCAGATAAATAATAACAAGCATCCAAGTACTAAACAATCCTACGCATGTGCTCGAAATATAGTCATACGTGCTCGCAATGGTAACTTGCACAACATCTTCTATCCAGCCAGCCCGTGGCATCGGGGCCTCTAGGGAACTACTGGCAATTAAGGTGCTCCTTTTAATAGAGCACCGGAGCAAAGCATTAACACTCCATGAACACAAGTGATCCTCACACCACAACCATCCCCTCCGGTTGTCCCAATTATTGTCACTTTGGGGCCTTTGGATCCGGACAATGATATGTGTACACAACTTGCAGATAAGATCACAAACAATACTATCATAATGATTCAATAATAAGTTTAGATCTGAGATCATGGCACTCGGGCCCTAGTGACAAGCATTAAGCACAACAAGTTGCAACAAAGTCAAATAGCACTAATAGAGATACTAGGCACTATGCCCTAACAAATCTTATTCGATTACATGATAGAACTCATCCAATCCCTACCATCCCCAAGTCTACAGCAGGGGATTACTCACTCATGTATGAGGAAACGTCGGTGGTTGATGGAGATGCGTTGGTGATGACGATGGAGATGATCCTCTCCAAATTCCCCGTCCCGGTAGGGTGGCAGAACGGAGTTTCTGGATCCGAATCTTGGTTTCTGGTGGCGACGGTGGAGCGTAACTCTTTCTGGAAAACTATCGACCCCCCCCAGTTTTTAGGTCGAGAGGCAACTTATAGGCGTAGAGGGAGGCTGAGGGGGTGCCTGGGGTGGCTGCATCCACCTAGGCGCAGCCAGGGGTGGGCCCGTGCCTAACAAGGGTGTGGGCCCCCCAGGCCCCTTCTCCGTCTTGTCTTCTCTCTCCGTGGATCTTCTGGTGAAATATAATTTTTGGCATATTTTCTGGGATTTTTCCTGATAGTTCATTTTCTGCACAAAAACTAGACACCAAGGTAATTCTGCTGAAAACATTGTCAGTCCGTGTTAGTTGTATCCAAATCACACAAGTTTAGAGGAGAAACAATAGCAAAAGTGTTCGGGGAAGTAGATACATTTTGGACGTATCACATTTGTTGCATAGGTTTGAGTTCTCCACGGAGATTCGGTGAGTACAAGTTTGTGGGCTTGTTTCTCTTGGGTTCTTGGAACCCTAGACAGTTGGTGTATTGATTCCTTGTGGCCATTTGTGGCCTTGTGACATTCTGTGGTCTTGTAGCCTTTTGTGGATTTGTAGCCTTTGTGTCCTTGTTGTTGAGAGCCTCCAATTGAGTTGTGGAGATTGCCCCAATCTTGTACGGGTTCGGTGACCGCTCTCAAGTGTCCCATAGTGGAGCAAGTGCCCGCCTTTTGTGGTGCACACTTGGGAGAATAGGGTGAGCCTTTGTGGCGTCAATGAGTTGCGTGCTTCCGCATCTGGGGTGAGGCCTTGTGTGATGTTGGGTGAGCATCGAGCCACCACACCCCTAGGTGAGACATTTGTGGCGTTCGGAGAGCATTGTGCCATCGCACCTCTCCAACGGAGACATAGCTTCTATGGAAGTGAACTTCGGGATAAAATCTTCGTCTCCGCATCCATCGGTTATCTCTCAACCGAGCCCTTTACTTATGCACTTTACTTTGTGATAGCCATCGTGCTTGATGTATTTATATCTTGCTATCACCCATTTTCTTGTATTGCTTAGCATAGGTTGTTGGTGCACATATGTGAACCTAGTGGTTAGGTTTTGTGCTCTATAAATTAAGCGTCAGTTTTTATTCCGCATTTATTAGAGCCTAAACCGTAATATTTTTAAAAGCCTATTCACCCCCTATAGGCGAAGTCCATTGCAATTTCAATTGGTATCAGAGCGAGGTATCTCGCTTCTTAGGCTTCACCGCCTCGAGAGTAAAGATGTCTCCTAGGGGTTTAGTGCACTATCACACATTTACATTTGTTGGCACTCATTATGATGTTTGGCGTACTCGCATGCTTAGTCATTTTTGGGCCATTGACCCAAATATTGAGCGAATTCTAGATATGGGCTTGTATCCTCCTAAGGATCCCCAAAATCTATCTTTGGAGGAGGAGGAGACAAACTCTTATCTCGAAGGTCAAGCATCTAATGTGCCTGTTAATATTGTGAGCTTTGTAGTTCTTTCTTAAATCATGCCTTTCCAGAATTCTCATGATATTTGGACCAAGATTCAAGCAAAATATGATGTGTCCAAGACTAATGAGGATGATGTGTTCCCTCCACCTCCGGCCGTGATGAGTTCTCATCTTCTTCCACTTCATCAACATATGAGTTGTCTCAAGATAATGATATGGTGAGTGGTGATAGAACTTACAATGTAGATAGTGAGATTTCCATTCATGATCCTTTGTCACTATCTCATTGCGATGTTGTATCTTTGGGCATGAACACTTGTAGGACCATATGTGATTTACATCCTAGTGTTGATTTCCCTTGCATATCATGTAGAAATGTCTTGAATATGTCTCATGATGATATGCTTGCTTTGCCTTGTTGCCATGATAAATATTCTTATATTTCCTTTAGTACTTGTGTTGCTAACCATGTAGAGGAAATCGAAGAATGCTTGGGCCAAGGCAAGGTTGCGATTGGAGCTTCATGTGTTCCCCCATCATCACCTTCTCCTAATGTTCACTTGTGCCTCATAGCTAAGGGTTCAAAGGTAACCTCTCCTTTGGACACCAATATACCTCATGATGATGTGAATGTTGATCATGTAGAAGTAGATGATGATGTTTCTTCTTTAAAATAGAAGGGGGGCTAGTCCTTCATGCTCTTTATCCTAATAAAAATGCTTGCTCTACTTTCATTGAAATCTTGACTTGTGCTATTGAAAGTAAGCAACTAATATATGAGCATGAGGACACAGTTGATAAAATAAGTAGTCTTGAGCGTGAGTATGCTAATAAAATTGCAAATCTAAATGAACCTCTTGAAGAGGAACAAACCACTAAGGAATCTCTTGAGGATACCTTTGATCTAGAGCTATCTAGAGTGAAGAAATCTCATGATAGAGATCTCGAGGTGGCAAGTGCCCTTCAAATTAAAAATGATGAACTTGAAGTTGCTTATGGTAAACTCCTTGAGGATTTTGATCACCTCAACAATGGCTCTAGGGTCATCAAGGGTGAGCTCATCAAACTCACTGAGTCATATGAGCAACTTAAAACTTCATATTCTAAAGAGCTTTGCAAGTTGCCCTCACCTCTTGATAATTATAATGGTGCTTGTGCTACTAATTCTATTTCTTGTGAAGCATCTATCTTGAAGGAGAATGTTGAGCTAAAGGATCAACTTGCTTTGCTAACTAGCAACTATGGGAAAGTAGAACAAGTCGTCTAAAGCTCTCGAGCTCGTATGAGGATCTTCTAGTCTCCCATAGTAGGCTAAAGTTATATCATGAGGCCATTGTGTCAAAGGTAACATATAGTGGGCCTCATGTGGACATTAGCACTATATTTACTCCAAATGTTATATTGACATGTGTTAGTCCTTGTAATTCATCCTCTCACAACCATGCTATATCATGTGATAAATTGCATTCCTTGCCTTTTTGCTCTAACAATGAATCATCTACTTCCTTTAGTATTGTTGTTGATACTAACCATGTAGATGAAATCAAAATGCTCAAGGCTCAAGTCACTTCTTTGAAAAGTGACTTGAAAAGGTGTCATGAAGGGAAGACTACACTCAAGAACATGTTGAGTGTGCGAAGACCCCCAAGTGACAAGAGTGGGATTGGATTTAACTCCAACATCAAGAACAAGCCCACTAACATGTTGAAGCACAAGGGCTACAAGAATAAGGGCCAAGGACAAGTGAAGAATACATCCAACACCGTGTGCTTCAAGTGCAAGGAAGAAGGGCATCATGTGAGGTATTTCCCATTGGAGAAGAAGCCTCTTAGTGAGAAGCAACGAGGGAAGCAGCCTCAAGCTCCTCCAGAAGCTCAAGATGGGCCACTTCCCAAGAAGCCTCAAGCTCTTCTTCATGGTGCAGCTCCTCCCAAGAAGAAAGATGGCAAGAGAATAACTTGCTACATATGCCGTGAGAAGGGGCACCTTTCTTCCTCATGCACCATGGGTAACTCCTCATCTCATCCTATCTTGGTTGATGATGCTTATTCACTTCGTAAGGATGAGGGTGGCAATGTGTTTGCCAAATTTGTTGGTACCCAAAGTGGTGTCAAGAAAAGAACCATTTGGGTATCCAAACCTATTGTGACTAACTTCTTAGGACCCAACTTGGTTGGGGACCAACAAGCTAAAACTTGATCAATAGGTTTTATTGGAGGGCATTGGAGACTAGGCTACCTTATGATGAATTAAGGGATCTTCATCAAATCCTTTTATCAAAGTCAAGTCATTTTGGTTATCATTCTTCTATTATGTATCCGATGTTCCTCCTTGCGGTAATGTGTGCTCACTCCTTTACATTGATAGTTACTTGCTCCCTTGTGCATGTGTTGTTTTGTACCTTTCATGTGTTTGTACATGTTGTGCTTCCCACTTATGTTTATTGACCAATGAAGTATACTTGTGTATGTTGGTTGGCACACCATGTATTTGTGTTTCTTGGTTTGGAGCCTTTATTGATTCTAGTTGGTATCATATTTGGCTCTTGTGAGGGATTAATGGACTATTCCGTTTTGGGGGAGTGTCATGCTTAGGAATTCCACAATCCTAAAATGTGTGTACATGAGGAAAACCACTTAGTAGTTTTATTGCATGTTTATCTAGTCTCTATGTGGTATGTATTTATCATGATAAACTTAAGTTCTATAATTCCCATTAATCCTCTCTAGTATGATCTTTTTCCTATTGTTGATATTTCTTTGTTTATCACATTAAGGGGGAGTTGTATGCTTTGTGCATATTAAAAACCTAGAAAATGTGGACATTTGAGGTAGTGCCACTTAGAATTGATATTGAGAATTATCTAGATCCTATGTGGCACATTTGCTCATACAAGTTCCAATTTGCTTGGATGATTTATTGCTCATCTCTTGGATCTTGTGTGTGAGAGTGATTCTTGGTATGTGTTTCCTCATATTTGGATCTATATATCCTCATGGGAACCACTTGCTTCTATTTAATCTAACCACTAGCGATCGTGTGACTATTTGAAGCTATCAAAAATCTCTCTCGAAGCATCAAGCTTATTTCTCATGCTTTGTTATATTCTTCTTGTTGTGAATATGATCATGATATCCTTGCAAACTACCTAGGGAAAATTTCCCTTAGATTTATTGTCTTTGGAAAATTGGTACTCCATATATGGTAGAATGTATTGATCATATTCACTTTGGCATTTGCTTTTTTAGTCTTATCTTTTTCCAAGAAAATGTTTTGTGTTGTCGCCCAAGCTTTCCTTGCCTCTTGTGGATCTTATTCTTTTATTGGTATCCTCTTGTGTTTTATTTAATGTAGGTAGTAGTGATGATCTCTTTTGTGTGCATTTTGCATTCAAAAGTAAATTTTTATATAATGCACTACTAATGGGGGAGTTCTCCTATATTATCTAGAACACTCCTTTCTATGCTTCATCGTTTGATCCATATCATGTTTTTTTGTGCTTGGAAGTTTGATCTTTTCATTTTGGTACTTTGTGTGCCATCATGAAAAGTGTGGAGAGTTTTTTTTGGTTGTTGAAACCTTGATCTCTCTAGGAGTTGGTTTTGTCTCATTCTTTGTTAAATATTTTGATCTTTTAGAATGAGATAAATCCTTGGGCATTTATGTTTTATCTATCTTTTGGATCTTTGTCCATTGCCTTGTTCATTCGTTGAACTTGTGATATTTCATGTGTTGATTTGGTTCCTTGATACAATTTGGACACCTTTTGTCAAGTCACACTTTTGTGTGTGCATTCTTGGTTTACTTGATGTTTTTGTTCAAATTATATCTCTTTTTGGTTCTTGAAAGTCTTTTGCATGCATATTTACTTCATGTATATATTTTGGCTTGCTTGCTTTCTTTGATCCAATATATAGGGGGAACTCCACCAAATCCTAATGGGCTAAGATATGCATGAACTTCAATTTCATATCAATATGCACATATTTTTGTAGAGGCTCTCCTATGTATTATAGTTGCACTAACTACGTTGGACCCAATTTGTTTGGGAACCATAATGTACTTAATTGTGTGTTAGGTACATTGGAGATATATCGGGTGCTTGTATCTTGAACAAGGAAGAAGTGGTGTCTACATGTCAATTGGATGCAAGCTAGGATGATCAACAAATTCATATATTCTACATCCTACCAATTATATCTCGATAACAAGTATCTCTCTCATGTATACATATCTTGTTCCCAACCTTTTGTAGGTTTCTTGTTGGCATGAATTTGTGTATTTGCAAATGGTGTGGTTCTTTCTTTGGTTTTTGGGAGCTCTCTCTATTTCATGTGTGTGTATGTTGAGATGAGTGCATATTATGGGGACTATACAAAATCATGCTCATGATTCACCAATCCCAAATATGTCTATCTAGCAATTTTATTGCATATATTTTCCTCAATTTCTCTCATGTGCAATAATGAGTATTTTTGCAAAGTAGATTTCTATTTGTGATACTTGTTTCCTTTCTACATATCTTCTAACTATCCCTTTTCTCTTGGTAATAGTTTTAATGTATGTAATGTATTGGTTCTTGAAGCTCATCAGTGTACAATAAGACATATTTGAGCCCTTGGCCATGCTTTCTAGCAAACATCTTATTGGTACATTATATGAATTTCTTTTGATCGTCATGTGCTTCCTTGTGTATATATTTTGTTTGTTCATATTTCTTTGTGGGGATATGTCTTTGTGATATTTTTAACCTAAAAATTTATACACACAAGAGAAGATCAATCTTTTGGTGTTCTTGCATTTCTTGGAGACCACCTCTTATTTCTTTTTGACTCTTCGGTGGCTTCCATTTCTATTTACCTTTGAGTGCATTTTCAAATGGGTTTGGAGGAGTGAGGATTCCATGGTTGTGCACATTGTTTCCAAATGCAATTATTATAATTGGTGCATAATCTTTGGGGAGCTTCTCTAATTCATTTACAAATGCACATTTTCCTTATTTAACATTTGTCGTGGTTTAAATCCTTATGGGGGAGCGAGGATTCCATACTTTTGCATTTTGTATTCAAATGCAATTATTCTAAGTTGTGCACAAATCTTGGGGAGCTTCCCTATTTTCATTTAGAACACTTTTTTGTTGGTGTTTCCTTTTGGTATTATTTGTTGATTTTTCAATTGGTTCTTTTGGATCTTTTTGATTGCTCGCTTAATTTATTGAAGCTTCTCTCTTTTTATTTTATTTTTGCAATCTTTGGGTCCTCGATATAGTTTTACTTCCTACCAAGTACTCATCATTTGACATGTGCATTTGCACACCTTTGGAGGAATTCTCACTATATTGGCCGTTTAGAACTTTTCACCCATTTTGGAAATCGATGCCAATGGGGGAGAAGTTTTGCATGGTTTAAGGGAAGTTGGCATTTCCTTTGAGTTTGTTCTTAAGAATTTGCCTCTCATGCTCTTGCATCTTTGTGATTGATTTGCATGCTGAATGTATAAAGGGAAACTCAACCAACGGTAATGGTTGGCAATCTATGCAACGAAATTCAAGTTCATCACACATGCATATATTGTGGGGGAGTTTGCTCTATATATTGTGGTTGTACCAACATCACATACTTGTGTAGTATTTGATGTTGGGGCAATCTCTTTGGTTAAACCTCTCAAAGGAATTGTCATGAATTACCAAAATGGGGGAGATTGAAAGGGCATGTATGCCCCCATGTGTGGTTTTGATAATTAATGACAATCTCTATGGACTAATGTGTAAATTGAGTTTCACTTGTAGGTTTGTACATTGGCATCTATTGGTGTAGTGACCTCGGATCAAGTAAGATCCTAAGTCCCTGTGAATAACATGCTAGTCCCTAGATCAATAGCTAGCACTCACAGTCGATGAAATATCATGTAAAACACAAGTCTTTATTACATGAATCGAATAATCCAGAGTTTACATTATTACAACAGAAGCGATATAAATACAACTTGGAGTCCCATCAATGGCACAGGCAGGTTGAGTGAAGACCCACGATCCTAGCGCACCTTTCAAAGATCTCCGAAATTCTGCACATGAAACGTGCAGCCAACAAGTTGGGTCAATACTTTGAATGTATTGGCAAATTACACCAAGGAAGGAAAGACCAACTCTACATCCAAGGCTAGTTTAGGCTTTGGAGTTCATTTGCATAAAGCTAGTTTTCTTAAGTAGAGAGAAGAGAAGATTGTCCTACTTTGTAAACATTTGCTTAGATAAAATAAGGTCGAGTGGCACACGAGGATATTACGCACCAATTGTCCAAACAACCAAACACTTGGATATTACGCACCAAGCGTCACTTGGATATCACACACCAAGTTCCCAAATTCCCACCCATTAGCGATATTACGCACGCCATGGGGTTTCAAAACTTTGTTTTAGAAAAGAGAGAGGAAGATCCTTCAGAGGCTCCATCCTTCAGATGCTCAATGTTGTTCTGTTTCCGTGAACACGATTGATCGATCAGATTGCAATACTCTCGAGAGTTTGTGCACTTTACCCACAATCCATGATCAAGTCATTTTACAGACAAGACCATGGCGAGGCTTTCCCTTAGTAGCCCCTCTACCTTCCGGATCCAACCGTGCCAAGAACCTCCAAATGTTGGTACCCAGGTGAGGTTTCCCACTAAGTACTAAGCCAAGACAGAGCCCATAATGTATCGTGGTTGCACTGGAAGCTTCTGAATTCTGAAACATGGCAGACTTCTTTGATTCCTGGGCGGCCGTCCTCCACCAAAATCTCACTCGTTGACCCGACAACCATTCCGCCTAGAAGAAAGCTTAGTTTTATTTTGAAGTGGATTTGAGAAGAAAAGTTTGCTCTAGAGAGCCTTTATACTTAGAAAAATTCTTTGTCTCTCGAACCCCCCAACGGTACTTTGTATATAGCATAGCAAGCAATACTTAGCAAAAACAGGGGTAACCTATTAGGATGGCAAATCCTAAGTATAGAGCTACTCATGGCATACTACAAAATCATCGCACTTGCAAAATAATACTAAGGGGAAAATCTACTAGAACATCCTACACATGCATACTACAGAATTTTGAAGACCACATGCATAGAATCAAAACTGGGACAAAATTATGAAAAAGTGGTGTAACTTGCCTTATGTTGATAATATGGGTGTTGATTGTATTTCTCCGCAGCAATCGCACTCTCCGAACAATCTAATACGAGGACAAGGTAGTTCCAATCAAAACAATTGCAAACATAGCAAACACAACAAGGATGATTGAAAACATGCATGATGATTTAACATTACACAATGGGTATAATTAGTTTTATGAACATTAATATATCATATGATGCATGTATGAGTGCATTTAATGCAATAGGGTACTTGTTATTAATGATTACTTGCCAATATAAGGGTTTTGTAGTTCTATTGTAACGCCTGTTCTAACTGTAGAATTAAATTTGTTTCTTGGGTTTACTGGATAGAGGACGTTAATACGAACCAGTAGGCGTTGGATTCACCCTAATCGGAGTTATAGATCTTTTTATATGATTTAAATAGTGTTTAATGGATTTTAAATGATTCATACAGTTTCTGTTGCCTAAAAATCAAACTAAAATTATATCTGTAATCTCCACGAAATTGTGATTTCAGGGACATATTATTTGTAATTTTCTGAATAGCATTTATTTTCTTATGAATTTATTACTCTAAATAAGCCATTAAACCATTTATTTAATTGCTGTGAAACCTTATAGTATTTTACTGAACCATTTGCAGATTGATGATCTACATGGAACCAGCTTTCTATCGGTATATTATTTATATTTTTTTGACAAGCAATTAATTTACTATGAATTTAATGATTTATAAAGCCATTAAAACTAATTAAATTGCTACGGGTTAAATAATCTGCAAAGGCTGGATCCAACCAGATATTATTAAAGTACATTACAGTAGCTTCAATTTGATATATTATTCATATTTTTCGGAGTTACAGATAATTTCTTATGAATTTATTAACCTAAAAGACCATTAAAACTAATTAAATTACTGCAGTAACCACGTACAGTAAAAGTTGGATCTATTCTGATAAGATGATTCTACGTGAAATTATCTTCAATTTGATATATTATACGCAATTTTTGGACATGGTATGAATTTCTAATGAATTTTACAAGTTAGTTCTATAATATGCAATTTTAAATTCGAACGGAATATTCCAGGGAATATTCCGCTGACTGGACAGGTTGACTTTGCATGCTGACTGGGATTAGATGTTGACCTTACGTTAATGTGGTGTTGATGATGAAGATGACCGGGATGACGACATGACACGCACCGGTTTGATTGGATCTCGACCGTCTGAATAGGATCCGGTGGCTAGAAGAAGAGATTGACCCGATTTTGGCTCAGAATAGACAAGAAACAGATCTGTGTTAGAGAGACAAATCTGTAGGTCAAATCGAAAAACTCAGAACATGAAAGTTGTGGGGAATCATTATTCCTACCTTCTCACCAAAGGAATTTGGATTTGAAGAAACGAGCGCGAGTAGGTCTTGGATTTACACCATAAGATCTGAAATATTGCGATACGAAATTCTCCGGCTGTGGTGGATGAAAAGAGGTGAGGTTTGTCGGGATTGAAAGATTTCGACGATTCCTACAACTTTCGTTTTTTGACCGAAGGCAAACGACGAAGTCTAGATGGGTTAAAAAGCGAAATAAGATTCGGGCATATGTAGATTCGGGATTTCGAGAATAGAAACTCGTACAGCCGTGGCTCCACGAGTTTATATGTAGGTTTAGGATGGTTTAGAGATAGGCCTTGGAGTAGAGAACAAGTAGAAACAAACGGAAGTCGATTTGGAGTTGTAGATAAAAAGTTATAGCAGTTTGAGTAGAGATAGATTTAACAAAACAGATTTTGCACGCTTTTTGAAGCAAACCGATCGATCCCGTACGCGTGGCCTGCCCGGCTGGCTCGGTCCGGTCGGACCGGGTGGGCCGGCCCGCTTTTTTTTGACTTGTTTCCCTCATATCTTTTGCATACGAACTCCAAATGACATGATTCTTGTTTCTAAATTTTTCTAAAATCGAATAGATCATTATAGGATCAAATTTGTAATCTTTTTACTAGTTTGGAAGTAGTGGATTTATAAATCCTTGTATATTCCATTTTATTTATATCTTTATGTGTTTGTATTTGTTCCATAACTTTTTCATACTAGATCCAAATGAGCTCAATTTTGTTTCTAAAATTTTGTAATATTAATTGGATCCTTTTAGGCTATAATTTAGCAATAATCGCAGTCTTAGCAATAGTGGGTTTTAAAAAGTCAATTTAGTTACCCTTAGGAACATTTGGGCGAATCAACTATAGGATTTAGATACCAGGATTTGGATTCAGTTTGTGAGAACTTTGCATGGATGAAATTCTTATGAATGCTTCATGATTTTCATTTTGAAATCTTGCACACCAATTCTACAATCCATAATCAATCCATGCCCTTTTGCCTATATGGCTACTTAGGTCTTAACAAAAGAATATAAGATTTTGAATTCATGGTTGAGAGGATTTTTCTATTCAAAACGTTTCTTCTCTTTGAGAATTTTCAACATAGTCAAACAATCAATCAAACTTATTTATTTATTTCACATTCCAAAATTAGGAGAATTTTGGGATGTGATAGACTACCACCCTTAAAAGAAATCTCGTCCCGAGATTTGGGAAGGCTAGAAAGAAAGAAAGGTTCGGGATCCATTAGGATGCTACCACCCTTAAAAAAAATTGACTAGGTCACTTCTCGAGGATTCACTTAGCTCAGATTGGTTCTCTTTTAGTCTTTTATTGGCACAATGTCTCTAGCACATTCTAAACATCATGATTGATAGTATCCGAGAAAGCACTTCTTAAACTAGCAAAACTCTCATGGTGGGAAAATAGGGAATGTTTACTTCACGGTGCCCATAATTCACGGTTGGGATTCATCCTTACCGTATATTCCTACGCTTAGCAATGAATGCTTTTGTAGAGGTGGAAAAATCTACCAATCTAAGGTTTAGGCTCAACGCCGGCTCTCTGCTAAGGCTGAAAGGCACTCAAGATTCGCAAAGCCAACGGTACAAGAGCGAATAATAAGAGTAGTAGGAATGGTGATCAATCCATCCTGCACCCAAATCATTACCCTGTATGAGGATAGGTGAATCACGTTTTTCTATCACTCGGGCATTCTTACTTGCCTTGAAGAATGTTTCCATGGGCACAAACTAATGCTCTATGTATACTCCCATGTATTCAATCAACAAAGTTACTACTAAAACTAAGCTATCGATACTTCAACTTTCAGGTTGGGTAATCTACTACATAACATCATGTGCAACACTTCATACTTCCACATCCTTTTTTTCTATTAGGTGGAGCATTCCCTTCCTAAATGCATTGTGTTGTCAAACCTTCCACTTAACACATCATTATATCTCCAAGGGTTCAAGATAGGAAAGGATAGATTCTATAGGAAAGAAACGAATAAGAAAATAATCCTACCCATAACTATATGAAGCAATCAATATCACAAACAAGGAAACAATCATAAGAAATCAACACACAAGCAAGCACCTATATAATAACATTACATGTGTATAAACTTAGTAGTATATAACCACAAAATAGTTTGAAAGCATTGGGAACAATACTAGAGTAAAATAGAGCAACATATAAGCAATAAACAAAATCTGTCAAAACGGTACAACAGACTTCACGAATTTTTCTGACCGACTTAAACTCATCAGGAATTTTAGCCAATTTTTTTGCATATACTACAGGTAATTACGCTCCAGATCCTATTTTTTGAGATTTATCTGAGTTATCAATAAAATATGAAAAATTGCGTGGCACAACAGGTCAGGCGGAAAACTGCAGCAGTAATCCCACGAATTTCAATCAATTCACATCATTAAAATAATTTTAAAAACCACACGAAAACTAAAGCAACTTTAGAGTTTAAAAACAACAGATCCTAAACAAGGCATCACATGATATGGTTCAGTACAAACAAGCAAGTAACCTATATTGTCATACCACATAAGTTGGTAAAAACAATATGCTAACACGATAGCGATGATCTCCTAAAGAGATAAAATATGGTGGTCAGACCTAACCAAACTTGAAGAGATGTTTATTTATGTCATACTATTTTTTCTTTTACTTATATAACTCTCATATAGGTATCATAAGAATGGACAACTACAAATTTGAACAAGAAGAGGTTATAGAAAAGATAGACAAGAAATATAAGAACATCTAATAAGTAGATAGTTCTCCTAATAGAGGTCTTCTATTGCTATTACCATCGTCGTTTTTATCCTTTCCATCTACATTCACATGTTTTGGACAATTATCAGCATAATGCCCAGGATTGCGACACTGGAAGCATAGGACTTTTGCTTAGACCCTTCCTCCTTTTTGGCAAGGACATCCCGTCTTGTGGTTCTTCATGCTCTACCTCAACATTTGGAAGCCTTGATCGTTTCCTTGAGACAGTTTGGGGAAAATGGGCATTCCTTTCATATGTCGAGTATTGCGAAGTGATGACTTTGAGTGCGGTGTCTAGAGTCTTGAATCCATCCCTTGTATTTGTCGTGTCCTCGCAGAGCTTCATGAGGTCTTGGCGCATTCCGTCTCTGACTTGTTGATTCAGTTGATGTACCACTGGGTAGAGGTGCATTGAGCGGGGTTGTGATTGGTCCCTTCGCACAGGAAGAATGTAACTTGAGAGGTGGGACATTCTTCTGATGGGTGCCTTCCTTCACAGTAGGGGCGCTGATCATGATGCTCCTTGGTGATATGCCCTATTTCTCCATAGATCGTGCAAGCTAAATGTTTCGGGACTTCAACTTCTTGGATTTTTGGTATACGAGACGATATTGAAGTAGAACCACTTTAAATTCTTCCTGAGATATCACCCCTTGATGATCATCAATGGTGTGTTGCATCTCCCACCAAGTTGGAGCGTCGTCCTTTAGGAATTGGGTGGCATAATGAAGCATTATGTTGACTTCAATGTTGGCATCCTTCATTATTTCTTCAACCTATAGCATCCACTTCTTTGCATCGGCGTGGCTCTTACGCTTGGTGGAATTGAGTTCCTTGTCCTCCTTATTGATATGGTCCATCCGTCGAGTTGACCAAGGTTTAGAGTAGGAACGAATGGAGTATGGAAAGAAGAAGAATAACCCATACAAGAAATCTTGTTTAGAAAATAGGTTTTCATTAGCTATGGTAATAAATCATACAAGATAGCAAACAATTTGTCGTATCTATATTTAGCGAAATCTTATTCGGGTTTGGTTCCTAATAGGTCACTTGGAATCTTCGAGGCTTCGAGTCTCCAAAAGTCTTCGTGCTCTTGATAGTCTTCATGTTCTTCATAATCTTCAATCTTTCGAGTTCTTTAGTTAATAACATTGACTTAAGGCCTTTGAAGTCTTTAATCTCGTAGCTTCAGTCTTGGAACATCTTTCATGGAGGTCTTCAAGTACCAACTAAATCAAAACATTGAGATGATCTTCTTTGAAAAGGTAATCTTGAGAAAAGTTTCTTCTTCAAGTGTGTAGTGGTCATTTTCTAATGTTGAAAAGAAGAGACTTAAGAAATTTTAAAACCCCAAGGTAGATGATGAGAAGTATGAGAGTTTTCTGAAATAACTTAGAAAATATTTGTCCTAAGGTTTTTCCATGTCTAGGGTCACGATCTACAGTCAACTTATGCTCTGATACCATCTGTAGTGACCTCGGATCAAGTAAGATCCTAAGTCCCTGTGAATAACATGCTAGTCCCTGGATCAATATCTAGCACTCACAGTCGATGAAATATCATGTAAAACACAAGTCTTTATTACATGAATCGAATAATCTAGAGTTTACATTATTACAACAGAAGCGATATAAATACAACTTGGAGTCCCATCAATGGCACATGCAGGTTGAGTGAAGACCCGTGATCCTAGCGCACCTTTCAAAGATCTCCGAAATTCTGCACATGAAGCGTGCAGCCAACAAGTTGGGTCAATACTTTGAATGTATTGGCAAATTACACCAAGGAAGGAAAGACCAACTCTACATCCAAGGCTAGTTTAGGCTTTGGAGTTCATTTGCATAAAGCTAGTTTTCTTAAGTAGAGAGAAGAGAAGATTGTCCTACTTTGTAAACATTTGCTTAGATAAAATAAGGTCGAGTGGCACACGAGGATATTACGCACCAAGTGTCCAAACAACCAAACACTTGGATATTACGCACCAAGCGGTCACTTGGACATTACACACCAAGTTCCCAAATTCCCACCCATTAGCGATATTACGCACGCCATGGGGTTTCAAAACTTTGTTTTAGAAAAGAGAGAGAGGAAGATCCTTCAGAGGCTCCATCCTTCAGATGATCAATGTTGTTCTGTTTCCGTGAACACGGCTGATCGATCAGATTGCAATACTCTCGAGAGTTTGTGCACTTTACCCACAATCCACGATCAAGTCCTTTTACAGACAAGACCATGGCGAGGCTTTCCCTTAGTAGCTCCTCTACCTTCCGGATCCAACCGTGCCAAGAACCTCCAAATGTTGGTACCCAGGTAAGGTTTCCCACTAAGTACTAAGCCAAGACAGAGCCCATAATGTATCGTGGTTGCACTGGAAGCTTCTGAATTCTGAAACATGGCAGACTTCTTTGATTCCTGGGCGGCCGTCCTCCACCAAAATCTCACTCGTTGACCCGACAACCATTCTGCCCAGAAGAAAACTTAGTTTTATTTTGAAGTGGATTTGAGAAGAAAAGTTTGCTCTAGAGAGCCTTTATACTTAGAAAAATTCTTTGTCTCTCGAACCCCCCAACGGTACTTTGTATATATAGCATAGCAAGCAATACTTAGCAAAAACAGGGGTAACCTATTAGGATGGGAAATCCTAAGTATAGAGCTACTCATGGCATACTACAAAATCATCGCACTTGCAAAAAAATACTAAGGGGAAAAACTACTAGAACATCCTACACATGCATACTACAGAATTTTGAAGACCACATGCATAGAATCAAAACTGGGACAAAATTATGAAAAAGTGGTGTAACTTGCCTTATTTTGATAATATGGGTGTTGATTGTATTTCTCCGCAGCAATCGCACTCTCCGAACAATCTAATACGAGGACAAGGTAGTTCCAATCAAAACAATTGCAAACATAGCAAACACAACAAGGATGATTGAAAACATGCATGATGATTTAACATTACACAATGGGTATAATTAGTTTTATGAACATTAATATATCATATGATGCATGTATGAGTTCATTTAATGCAATAGGGTACTTGTTATTAATGATTACTTGCCAATATAAGGGTTTTGATAGTTCTATTGTAACGCCTATTCTAACTGTAGAATTAAATTTGTTTCTTGGGTATACTGGATAGAGGACGTTAATACGAACCAGTAGGCGTTGGATTCACCCTAATCGGAGTTATAGATCTTTTTATATGATTTAAATAGTGTTTAATGGATTTTAAATGATTCATACAGTTTCTTTTGCCTAAAAATCAAACTAAAATTATATCTGTAATCTCCACGAAATTGTGATTTCAGGGACATATTATTTGTAATTTTCTGAATAGTATTTATTTTCTTATGAATTTATTACTCTAAATAAGCCATTAAACCATTTATTTAATTGCTGCGAAACCTTATAGTATTTTACTGAACCATTTGCAGATTGATGATCTACATGGAACCAGCTTTCTATCAGTATATTATTTATATTTTTGTGACAAGCAATTAATTTACTATGAATTTAGTGATATATAAATCCATTAAAACTAATTAAATTTCTACGGGTTAAATAATCTGCAAAGGCTGGATCCAACCAGATATTATTAAAGTACATTACAGTAGCTTCAATTTGATATATTATTCATATTTTTCGGAGTTACAGATAATTTCTTATGAATTTATTAACCTAAAAGACCATTAAAACTAATTAAATTACCGCAGTAACCACGTACAGTAAAAGTTGGATCTATTCTGATAAGATGATTCTACGTGAAATTATCTTCAATTTGATATATTATACGCAATTTTTGGACATGGTATGAATTTCTAATGAATTTTACAAATTAGATCTATAATATGCAATTTTAAATTCGAACGGAATATTCCAGGGAATATTCCGCTGACTGGACAGGTTGACTTTGCATGCTGACTGGGATTAGATGTTGACATTACGTTAATGTGGTGTTGATGATGAAGATGACCAGGATAACGACATGGCACGCACCGGTTTGATTGGATCTCGACCGTCTGAATAGGATCCGGTGGCTAGAAGAAGAGATTGACCCGATTTTGGCTCAGAATAGACAAGAAACAGATCTGTGTTAGAGAGACAAATCTGTAGGTCAAATCGAAAAACTCAGAACATGAAAGTTGCGGGGAATCATTATTCCTACCTTCTCACCAAAGGAATTTGGATTTGAAGAAACGAGCGCGAGTAGATCTTGGATTTACACCGTAAGATCTGAAATATTGCGATACGAAATTCTCCGGCTGTGGTGGATGAAAAGAGGTGAGGTTTGTCGGGATTGAAATATTTCGACGATTCCTACAACTTTCGTTTTTTGACCGAAGGCAAACGACGAAGTCTAGATGGGTTAAAAAGCGAAATAAGTTTCGGGCATATGTAGATTCGGGATTTCGAGAATAGAAACTCGTACAGCCGTGGCTCCACGAGTTTATATGTAGGTTTAGGATGGTTTAGAGATAGGCCTTGGAGTAGAGAACAAGTAGAAACAAACGGAAGTCGATTCGGAGTTGTAGATAAAAAGTTATAGCAGTTTGAGTTGAGATAGGTTTAACAAAACAGATTTTGCACGATTTTTGAAGCAAAGCGATCGATCCCGTACGCGTGGCCTGCCCGGCTGGCTCGGTCCGGTCGGACCGGGTGGGCCGGCCCGTTTTTTTACTTGTTTCCCTCATATCTTTTGCATACGAACTCCAAATGACATGATTCTTGTTTCTAAATTTTTCTAAAATCGAATAGATCATTATAGGATCAAATTTGTAATCTTTTTACTAGTTTGGAAGTAGTGGATTTATAAATCCTTGTATATTCCATTTTATTTATATCTTTATGTGTTTGTATTTGTTCCATAATTTTTTCATACTAGCTCCAAATGAGCTCAATTTTGTTTCTAAAATTTTGTAATATTAATTGGATCCTTTTAGGCTATAATTTAGCAATAATCGCTGTCTTAGCAATAGTGGGTTTTAAAAAGTCAATTTAGTTACCCTTACGAACATTTGGGCGAATCAACTATAGGATTTAGATACCATGATTTGGATTCAGTTTGTGAGAACTTTGCATGGATGAAATTCTTATGAATGCTTCATGATTTTCATTTTGAAATCTTGCACACCAATTCTACAATCCATAATCAATCCATGCCCTTTTGCCTATATGGCTACTTAGGTCTTAACAAAAGAATATAAGATTTTGAATTCATGGTTGAGAGGATTTTTCTATTCAAAACGTTTCTTCTCTTTGAGAATTTTCAACATAGTCAAACAATCAATCAAACTTATTTATTTATTTCACATTCCAAAATTAGGAGAATTTTGGGATGTGACAATTGGACCATGTGTTGGTCTCGAATATGAATATGTAACATCCCTAAAATCATGTTTTCAAAGATTGCATATCATCCATGCATGCATAATCATTTAGGGATCAAATTCAAAGTCATTTCAAGAAAACATAAGCATTGAGTACTTATTATTTTATGTAGACTAGCATTGATCAAAGTACCACTCTCAAGTGAGAGTATATTTGTTTCAAACCAAGTTTTGATTGCTCATAAGTTGGTTAAGTTGAGTTCAAATCTTGGACAAAATTTCCAAAACAAACATGGTTTTAAAACCATTTTCCTATCTTTATCAAATCTTGTGCTAAGGCACTATTTATTTTAAATTTCAATGGAACCAAGCAATTCTAGTAAGACAGCATGGTTTTATGCTCAAAGTCATGCAGGTTTCACTTTATAAAAGTCAAGAAAGTTTTGGAATTCAAATACATTTGAATTCATTTGAAAAGGTTTCCTGAAAATCAATTTAGAAAAAGAAAAAGGTTTAGAAAACATAGTTGGGCCTGGCGCCACTCTTTCGGCCCAACAGACAAAGCAGCCCACCCAGACTTTTCCCTTTCCCTCTATTTCTCACCGCAGCCGCGTGCACCCACTCACTGACAGGCCTACCCCACCCTGCCCCGTCAGCATCGTCCCCAAACCCCGCCCACGACCTGGCATCACATGTTTAAGTACTGTTTAATTGTCTTGTTTGGTGTATATTTTGGTCTTGTTTATGTTTATTTTGGTCTTGTTTATGTTTAAGTACTGTTTAATTGTCTTGTTTGGTGTAGAAAATCATCACATGGCATTTTGCATGCATTCATAGATTTTTGTTTGTATATTTTGTTATGTGATTTTGGTGCCCTTATTTTATGTGTAGATTTTGGTGCTAATAGTGATTGTGGTTGTGAAGATTGTTGCAACTCCCAAAACTACCAAGGCAAGTGGTGCTACATGTTTTTGTCCCAATATTTTATACCTATGCATTAGAAATATTTTGTATAGGACTTGCATGATTATTTTGCCAGGTATCCATATGTTATGTTGGGAAATCCTAGTAGTTGTAGCAATGTTAGAATTTCCTTTAAGTTAAGATACTTGTTATTGCCATGCTTAGCCTAGCTAGTAGCAACCAAGGGTGGTTTATATAATCATGCTATGAGAAACATTTCTAAGTCTTTGGACTTATGTTTTACTTAATAAAACAACTAAGTGAATGAAACACCTGGGTGGAATGGAAAGATTGGTTTGTGTTGAGTGGTTACACAAGGCCCATTTCTATGGTTTACCTTGTGAATCTCACTTGTGGAAAGCCACCTAGGAACAAAGGGATTTGAGATGCCAAATGTTAAGAAGCTTCTAGTGCAGCCACATGGCAATATGGGCTCTGCCTGGATCATATAGGTTGCAATAACTTAGCCATTTGGACAGTTGGTGGTAGTGGGATTGTCACATCCCAAGATTTTACAAATCTTGTAATGTGAAAAATAAATAAACAAAATAAATAATTGTTGAAAATTAGGCTGAAAAGAAACTTTTGTTTCTAAATGGAAACTTAAAATCCCATATGGAACAAACTTTGGTTAATGTTTGAATCCAACTAAAATCAAATCAAAGTGGAATGCATTCTTCATAAAATGCATCTTGAAATTTAAACACTTGGAGAATAAACCAAAACTCTAAAACCCTAATGGAAGAAAATCATTTTCAAGTTATCTCTAAGCCCATGGATTTGATCCATATAAAAATTGGTCAAGCAAACATTTCAAATTGATTAAGAATGATTATTAGAAATATTATAAAACCATATAATTGGTTTCACTTACTTTGGAGCCATGAATAAAATCTTATGAAATTAATAAGGTAAGAATATAAATAAGGATTATTTTATAGAGCCAAATTAAATCTTGGCCAAGCTTTTGAAATAAAATATTTCTATTTGATAAAAAGAGTAAAGGTTTATTTAAATAAAATAATTAGGATTTATTAATATGCATTTTTTATTAAAGTAAAGGCTTTTCCATTTTAAATAAACACTAAAACTTGTTAATTTATTTTAAATAAGATTTCCAAGTGTTTTAGTTTTTCAAATGAAACCTACTGAAAAGATTTTGGTATTATTTAGTTTTCAAAAAGAGTTTCTAAATATAAATTAAAACCTATTTGAATTAAAGACTATGGACTATCTATTTAATTATTAATAGACCCTAAAAAGAATAAATAAATTATTCAAAAATTGACTTTGGAATGTGTTAATAATCAGTATTTGAATCTACACAAATTTTGGTTGAGGTTTGAATTGATTTGTTGCTTGAATTGTTTGAATGAAAATAAAATCAGAATATTCAAAAACAGAAAAGAAAAAGGTTTAGTATAAAAAAATGGAAACAAACCCAACCCATCTGGCAGCCCACTAAGCCCATCAGCAGCCCACCTGCTCACCCCCGCAGTGAAACGTTTTCACTCAGAATAGAACCCGCAAGGTCACTGAGCAGTGGACCCCACCCCCACACTCTCTCTCGCTGCCAAGCGACCCCCACTGCCACCTCATCGTCGTCCTTACCCACCGCTGACCGCGCCCCCCTCTCTGGCCATTACTGTTGTTTGAATGCCGGCATTAATTCGCATTACTGGCCGAGTAACCCCCATCGGTGACCGATCACTCTTAACCGCCTCTCCCTCCTCTCTGTTTCCCCCTCAGTCCCTCACCCTAGCGTGCCCCGAGGCTGCTTAATTTCGCACTACACCGCCACTGTCTCTGACAAGCTCCGGCGGCAATTCTGGCCACTCGCCATCGCCCCTTGCCTCCTCGACCACACGAGCCTGCTCTCCTCTTCCATACGCATCTCCCAGTGGCCTCAGCTCGCTCGCGCATGCCCCTATCGTCGGCAACCACCTCGACTGACCGCGCCACCGTCTGCTCCAACTCCGACGAGCTCTACAGGTAGTCTCTGACCGCGCTGCCCCCTCTCTTTGATGGTCCCATACTCCCTACTCTTCCACGCGTCTAACAGCACCCTATGTTCCCTTTCCCGTGCTCTGCAGCGACGTCCCGCCAACGACAGTACGAGCCCGTCGCCAGGCATCTCTCCGGCGAGCAATCACCGTCACCCCCGTGCGCCCCTGACCCTATGGCGACCACGTTGAGAATCAGCGCAACCCTGCGAACCTGGTGAGCTTCTCCCCACCCTCTCTCGCTTCCTGCATCGCCAGCAACGCCACCACCAGGCCGCTCCGCCGCCAGTCGCCGCCGCCAGCACCGCTAGTGAATGGTTAGTGGTTATGCACCGTAGGATTTAGATCCAACGCACACGATAGAAACTTAATCGAAAGGGTATCTTTTGATCTGTACCGTGCGTAGTCATTTAGATCTGACGGCCCAGAAAGCTCGATCCAACCAAAGCGGTACCGCCCAATGAAATTGCTCCACGTGGCCCTGTCTGTTTGAATAAAATCAGAAATGATCTATTTGATGTTCCAATATGAAAAATTCATAACTTTCAAACCACACGTCCAAATTTTGCAAATTTTATATCAATGGAATCAGCAAGACAATTACTTTCTGACCATGCACTTTGTTTATTAAACTGTTTCTTTTAAATTGTTTGTTTTTGCAGAAACTTGTGTATTCATGTTTAGAATATAAAATTTGTTCTAAAATGATTTTTGAGATAAAATCTTTGGCAAATGGTTTGTTTTGAACCTACTGACCATAGAAATCAATTTGTGGTTTCAAAAATATATTTGGTGAAGCAAAAGAATAAATCTTTGATTTAAACCATTTCTAGTCAAATAAAATATTGTTTATTTGTTAAAAATGCTTTTGGAAGAAAACCTTTGGGAAATGTTTTGATTTAAACTCTCTGACCCTAAACACAAGGTTTTATGATTTGAAAACATATTTTGTGAACCCTATAGATTGTTGCCTTATTAAAATCATTTCTCCACCACATAAAATAATGCTTGGTTTAAAAATGGTTTATGAAGTAAAATCTTTTGCAAATAATTTTGCCACTTTATAAAATGAACAATAGATGTTTTCAAATGTTTATAACCTATTAGAAACCACTTTTCCAAATAAAACAATCTTTAGCATGCTTACATGCATTGCTTTGTTTCTATCATTTTATGTGATGTTTTGCTTGAATGGTAGATTGAAATATTGCTTGCTTGATTGAATTGTAGTGGAACTTGAAGAGTGGGATTTTTGCAAGATCAAGGAGTGAACTTATACTCTCTACCAAAAAGGCAAGTGATGCTTCATACTTTTGTCCCATTATTTTCACTATGCATTAGTGATATTTCTAAGTAGGACTTGCATGGAATTTTTGCTAAGTATAAACTATGCCATGGGAAATCCTAGTAGATGAAACCTTAGTAGAAATTTCCTAAGTTAAGATTCCTACTACTATCATGCTTAGCTTAGCTAGTAGAAAACAAGGGTGGAATATATATTCATACTATGGTATATTTCTAAGTCAAGGACTTGTGTTTTGATTAATAAAACAACTAAGTGAATGAATCACCTGGGTGGAATGGAAGGAATGGTTTGTGTTGAGTGGTTCACAAGGCCCATTTCTATGGTTTACCTTGTATATATCACTTGTGGATGGCCACCCAGGAACAAAGAGATTTGAGATGTCAAATGTTGAGAAGCTTCAAGTGCAGCCACTTGGCATTATGGGCACTGCGTGGATCATATAGGTTGCAATAACTTAGCCAAATGGTCAGTTGGTGGTAGGGTATTGATAGGTTGGAACGCGTCCATTCTGGTCTAAGGGAAGGCTTCTGAAAGATCTTGTCTTGGTGAAACCAAGTCTTGTGGGGAAAGTGCACCACCTCTGCAGAGTGTAAAATCTAAGTACTTAGCCATGTCCCTGGTAAAGGACAATTTGAGCATCAAGACATGGAAGCTATCAAGAATCTCCTCATCCCAATTTCTAAGTAAAAACTTGTGGTTGAACAAGGGTTAAAGGATCACCAATTTCTATTGGGAGATGCCTTGGGTGATTTTGTCAAGCAAAAAACTTAGTGTTTTCCAAATGATAAGGAAAAATATATTTTGAGCAAAGCAAGCCTAAGCTCCACTTAGCCAAATGCATATAGACGATAGACTCCATTATACTACCATAGTATCACCTGCCAATACAATTCAAATGTATTGACCCTTGTGGCTGTAACTTGTTATGTTGCAGGTTTGTTTGATATTAGTGAAGTTTAATGATTAGGATTACAAGTCTACAACCAACATGTCTGCCTGTGGCACTTTGAAGATGAAGGACCCCATGCTATTGTTATATTCTGCTGCATTGTAATAAGATAGCCAAATGATCTATGTAAGATGTAATAAATTATTTTATTCCTGGTTATAAAGTTGTATTATGACCTTTGTATCTTGATATTACATCTTAACTGTGGATGCTAGCTATTGATCCAGGGACTAGCATTATAAACACAGGGATCTCTACCTTATTAAAGGTTGGGAACCTTACAGATGGTATTAGAGCATTGTGTTGCCTGTAGGATTTGTAACCCTAGGATTGGACAAAAACCCTTAGAAAAATAGGAGTTGAATTTGTTCCAAAACATATTTGCAAACAATCTTGTAAACTCTTTCCTCAACCATTTTTGGTTTTGATTCTACATCTCTTCTATTTCAAACTTGTTGGATAAAGCCTACCCCATGACCAAAGACTTCACCAAGTGCAAAGGACTTCATCAACTCAAATGACTTCAACATTTTCAAGTGATTTCAACTTTATTTTCACCAAGGACTTCAACTTGGATATCACTAAGGACTACAAGTGAGACAAGAAATATTGCTCAAGACTTGAAGACTAAGGAAACACAACTTAGAAGGAATCATCATCACCATTGAAGTTTTGTAACCTAGATGCAAGAAATTTTCCAAGGATACAAATATATTGATCAAGAAGAACCAACAAAGAAGAATGGAATGATCTCAAGTGAACCATATAGTTGGACCACCATATTTAGATTAAATCAAACACACCAACTTATGTGGTGTAGAAAAAATAATTTTGTTGCCTAAAAGTGTGCTTGAGCTTTGTTGTTTGAGTGGAATGATTGTTTGTGATTGCTTGAACATTGCTTGTGTGAATTGTGTTGTGTGTGATTAGAACTATTTCCTTAGAAATCTTTTGCCTATTCTAATCCCAATCCAACCCAAAAAGATGACTTCTCCAAGAGACTCCAACATCAAGAATGGTGACACAAACAACCAAGAGATGCACATGAGGGAATAACTACTAGCAAACCAAACCCAGTTGAACCAAGTGACAACTCAGTTTTTAGCCAACAACAATGGGTTAGACCCAACCATGCAAAAGTTTTTGGAAATTCAATCCCAATTGTTGCAAGGGATGGCCACTCAAATGATCAACATGGGAGACAACCTTTCCCAAGGAGTTTGTGACAACAAGGATGTCAAGGATGATATTTTAGAAGGAACCCAAGCTTGCAATATTTGTGGAGACAAGGATCACACTTCCAAGGAACATGAAGATCAATGCCCCAATTGTGAAGAGAAACATCCAACTAATCAATGCCCCACATCTCAAGCTACTTGTTTCCTATGTGAAGGAAATAACCATGTCCCTATCCAATGCCCCATCTATTCCATAGTTCAACAAAGGAAACAAGGTGGAGTGCATTAATAGTTTGTAAACCCTCATGAAGGAACAACTTCTACCAAGAAGGATGAAGGCAAATTCAAAACTATGCATCATAAGGCCAAATCCAAGGTGATCACAAAGTGTTGCTACTCTTGTGGAGAAGAAGGCCATATCTCTAGTGAATGCCCCAAGAAGAGAGAAAGATTTCCCACCTTTGTGGTGAAGTATGAAGAGCATGAACTAGAAGAACTCCTAGCTTTGGAGAGACCCAAGAAGAAGAAGAAGAAGAAATGCCCCAACCCTAGCAAGAAGGATATTACCCAAGAGCAATGTTACACTTGCAAAGAGATGGGACACTATGCCAATGAATGCCCAGAAAAGAAGAAGAACCAAGGAAACAAACAAGAGGCAATGATACCAAAGGAAAAGAAAGATATCAGCCAAGTGATGTGTTTCAATTGCAAAGAACCAGGACATTATGCAAGCAATTGTCTAGAAAAGATGAAGCACAAGATAAAGCCTATGAAGGATCTCAGCCTTGTCACATGTTTCAAGTGTGGAAACAAAGTACACAATGCAGATGTTTGCCCAGAGAAGCTTCAACAAGATTCCGAGCAAACCAAGAAGTAATCTAGTTGGAATTTTTTTTAAGGGTGGTAGTACCCTAGTTGCTTTGATGCCAACTTGTAACCCCTAGCCTCCCAAAATCTCGGGATGAGATTTATTTTAAGGGTGGTAGCCTGACACATCCCAAGATTTTCCAAATCTTGTAATGTGAAAAATAAATAAACAAAATAAATAATTGTTGAAAATTAGGGTGAAAAGAAACTTTTGTTTCTAAATGGAAACTTAAAATCCCATCTGGAACAAACTTTGGTTAATGTTTGAATCCAACTAAAATCAAATCAAAGTGGAATGCATTCTACATAAAATGCATCTTGAAATTTAAACACTTGGAGAATAAACCAAAACTCTAAAACCCTAATGGAAGAAAATCATTTTCAAGTTATCTCTAAGCCTATGGATTTGATCCATATAAAAATTGGTCAAGCAAACATTTCAAATTGATTAAGAATGATTATTAGAAATATTATAAAACCATATAATTGGTTTCACTTACTTTGGAGCCATGAATAAAATCTTATGAAATTAATAAGGTAGAATATAAATAAGGATTATTTTATAGAGCCAAATTAAATCTTGGCCAAGCTTTTGAAATAAAATATTTCTATTTGATAAAAAGAGTAAAGGTTTATTTAAATAAAATAATGAGGATTTATTAATATCCATTTTTTATTAAACTAAAGGCTTTTACATTTTAAATAAACACTAAAACTTGTTAATTTATTTTAAATAAGATTTCCAAGTGTTTTAGTTTTTCAAATGAAACCTACTGAAAAGATTTTGGTATTATTTAGTTTTCAAAAAGAGTTTTTAAAAATAAAATAAAACCTATTTGAATTAAAGACTATGGACTATCTATTTAATTATTAATAGACCCTAAAAATAATAAATAAATTATTCTAAAATTGACTTTGGAATGTGTTAATAATCAGTATTTGAATCTACACAAATTTTGGTTGAGGTTTGAATTGATTTGTTGCTTGAATTGTTTGAATGAAAATCAAATCAGAATATTCAAAAACAGAAAAGAAAAAGGTTTATTATAAAAAAATGGAAACAAACCCAACCCATCTGGCAACCCACTAAGCCCATCAGTAGCCCACCTGCTCACCCCCGCAGTGAAACTTTTTCACTCAGAATAGAACCCGCAAGGTCACTGAGGAGTGGACCCCATCCCCACACACTCTCTCTCGCTGCCAAGCGACCCCCATTGCCACCTCACCGTCGTACTCACCCGCCGCTGACCGCACCCCCCTCTCTGGCCATTACTGCTGTTTGAATGCCAGCGTGAATTCGCATTACTGGCCGAGTAACCCCCGTCGGTGACCTCTCACTCTTAACCGCCTCTCCCTCCTCTCTGTTTCCCCCTCAGTCCCTCACCCTAGCGCGCCCCAGGCTGCTTAATTTCGCACTACACTGCCACTGTCTCTGACAAGATCCGGCGGAAATTCCGGCCACTCGCCATCGCCCCTTGCCTCCTCGACCATGCGAGCCTGCTCCCCTCTTCCATACGCATCTCCCAGTGGCCTCAGCTCGCTCGTGCATGCCCCTATCGTCGGCAACCACCTCGTCTGACCGTGCCACCGTCTGCTCCAACTCCGACGAGCTCTACAGGTAGTCTCTGACCGTGCTGCCCCCTCTCTTTGATGCTCCCATACTCCCTACTCTTCCACGCGTCTAACAGCACCCTCTGTTCCCTCTCCCGTGCTCTGCAGCGACATCCCCGACAACGACAGTACGAGCCCGTCGCCAGGCATCTCTCCGGCGAGCAATCACCGTCACCCCCGTGCGCCCCTGACCCTGTGGCGACCACGTTGAGAATCAGCGCATTCCTGCGAACCTGGTGAGCTTCTCCCCACCCTCTCTCGCTTCCTGCATCGCCAGCAACGCCACCGTCAGGCCGCTCCGCCGCCAGTCGCCGCCGCCAGCACCGCTAGTGAATGGTCAGTGGTTATGCGCCGTAGGATTTAGATCCAATGCACGCGATAGAAACTTAATCGAAAGGGTATCTTTTTATCTTTACCGTGCGTAGACATTTAGATCTGATGGCCCAGAAAGCTCGATCCAACCGAAGCGGTACCGCCCAATGAAATTGCTCCACGTGGCCCTATCTGTTTGAATAAAATCAGAAATGATCTATTTGATGTTCCAATTTGAAAAATTCATAACTTTCAAACCACACGTCCAAATTTTGCAAATTTTATATCAATGGAATAAGCAAGACAATTACTTTCTGAACATGCACTTTGTTTATTAAAATGTTTCTTTTAAATTGTTTGTTTTTGCAGAAACTTGTGTATGCATGTTTAGAATATAAAATTTGTTCTAAAATGATTTTTGAGATAAAATCTTTGGCAAATGGTTTTGTTTGAACCTACTAACCATAGAAATCAATTTGTGGTTTCAAAAATATATTTGGTGAAGCAAAAGAATAAATCTTTGATTTAAACCATTTCTAGTCAAATAAAATATTGTTTATTTGTTAAAAATGCTTTTGGAAGAAAACCTTTGGGAAATGTTTTGATTTAAACTCTCTGACCCTAAACACAAGGTTTTATGATTTGAGAACATATTTTGTGAACCCTATAGATTGTTTCCTTATTAAAAGCATTTCTCCACCACATAAAATAATGCTTGGTTTAAAAATGGTTTATGAAGTAAAATCTTTTGCAAATAATTTTGCCACTTTATAAAATGACTAATAGATGTTTTCAAATGTTTATAACCTATTAGAAACCACTTTTCCAAATAAAACAATCTTTAGCATGCTTGCATGCATTGTTTTGTTTCTATCATTTCATGTGATGTTTTGCTTGAATGGTAGATTGAAATATTGCTTGCTTGATTGAATTGTAGTGGAACTTGAAGAGTGGGATTGTTGCAAGATCAAGGAGTGAACTTATACTCTCTACCAAAAAGGCAAGTGATGCTTCATACCTTTGTCCCATTATTTTCACTATGCATTAGTGATATTTCTAAGTAGGACTTGCATGGAATTTTTGCTAAGTATAAACTATGCCATGGGAAATCCTAGTAGATGAAACCTTAGTAGAAATTTCCTAAGTTAAGATTCCTACTACTATCATGCTTAGCTTAGCTAGTAGAAAACAAGGGTGGAATATATATTCATACTATGGTATATTTCTAAGTCCAGGACTTGTGTTTTGATTAATAAAACAACTAAGTGAATGAATCACCTGGGTGGAATGGAAGGAATGGTTTGTGTTGAGTGGTTCACAAGGCCCATTTCTATGGTTTACCTTGTGTATCTCACTTGTGGATGGCCACCCAGGAACAAAGATTTTTGAGATGTCAAATGTTGAGAAGCTTCAAGTGCAGGCACTTGGCATTATGGGCTCTGCCTAGATCATATAGGTTGCAATAACTTAGCCAAATGGACAGTTGGTGGTAGGGGATTGATAGGTTGGAACGCGTCCATTCTGGTCTAAGGGAAGGCTTCTGAAAGATCTTGTCTTGGTGAAACCAAGTCTTGTGGGGAAAGTGCACCACCTCTGCAGAGTGTAAAATCTAAGTACTTAGCCATGTCCCTGGTAAAGGACAATTTGAGCATCAAGACATGGAAGCTATCAAGAATCTCCTCATCCCAATTTCTAAGTAAAAACTTGTGGTTGAACAAGGGTTAAAGGATCACCAATTTCTATTGGGAGATGCCTTGGGTGATTTTGTCAAGCAAAAAACTTAGTGTTTTCCAAATGATAAGGAAAAATCTATTTTGAGCAAAGCAAGCCTAAGCTCCACTTAGCCAAATGCATATAGATGATAGACTCCATTATACTACCATAGTATCACTTGCCAATACAATTCAAATGTATTGACCCTTGTGGCTATAACTTGTTATGTTGCAGGTTTGTTTGATATTAGTGAAGTTTAATGATTAGGATTACAAGTCTACAACCAACATGTCTGCCTGTGGCACTTTGAAGATGAAGGACCCCATGCTATTGTTATATTCTGCTGCATTGTAATAAGATAGCCAAATGAGCTATGTAAGATGTAATAAATTATTTTATTCCTGGTTATAAAGTTGTATTATGACCTTTGTATCTTGATATTACATCTTAACTGTGGATGCTAGCTATTGATCCAGGGACTAGCATTATAAACACAGGGATCTCTACCTTATTAAAGGTTGGGAACCTTACAGATGGTATCAGAGCATTGTGTTGCCTATAGGATTTGTAACCCTAGGATTGGACAAAAACCCTTAGAAAAATAGGAGTTGAATTTGTTCCAAAACATATTTGCAAACAATCTTGTAAACTCTTTCCTCAACCATTTTTGGTTTTGATTCTACATCTCTTCTATTTCAAACTTGTTGGATAAAGCCTACCCCATGACCAAAGACTTCACCAAGTGCAAAGGACTTCATCAACTCAAATGACGTCAACATCTTCAAGTGATTTCAACTTTATTTTCACCAAGGACTTCAACTTGGATATCACTAAGGACTACAAGTGAGACAAGAAATATTGCTCAAGACTTGAAGACTAAGGAAACACAACTTAGAAGGAATCATCATCACCATTGAAGTTTTGTAACCTAGATGCAAGAAATTTTCCAAGGATACAAAGATATTGATCAAGAAGAACCAACAAAGAAGAATGGAATGATCTCAAGTGAACCATATAGTTGGACCACCATATTTAGATTAAATCAAACACACCAACTTATGTGGTGTAGCAAAAATATTTTGTTGCCTAAAAGTGTGCTTGAGCTTTGTTGTTTGAGTGGAATGATTGTTTGTGATTGCTTGAACATTGCTTGTGTGAATTGTGTTGTGTGTGATTAGAACTATTTCCTTAGAAACCTTTTGCCTATTCTAATCCCAATCCAACCCAAACAGATGACTTCTCCAAGAGACTCCAACATTAAGAATGGTGACACAAACAACCAAGAGATGCACATGAGGGAACAACTACTAGCAAACCAAACCCAGTTGAACCAAGTGACAACTCAGTTTTTAGCCAACAACAATGGGTTAGACCCAACCATGCAAAAGTTTTTGGAAATTCAATCCCAATTGTTGCAAGGGATGGCCACTCAAATGATCAACATGGGAGACAACCTTTCCCAAGCAGTTTGTGACAACAAGGATGTCAAGGATGATATTTTAGAAGGAACCCAAGCTTGCAATATTTGTGGAGACAAGGATTACAAGTCTACAACCAACATGTCTGCCTGTGGCACTTTGAAGATGAAGGACCCCATGCTATTGTTATATTCTACTGCATTGTAATAAGATAGCCAAATGATCTATGTAAGATGTAATAAATTATTTTATTCCTGGTTATAAAGTTGTATTATGACCTTTGTATCTTGATATTACATCTTAACTGTGGATGCTAGCTATTGATCCAGGGACTAGCATTGTAAACACAGGGATCTCTACCTTATTAAAGGTTGGGAACCTTACAGGGATGATAGGTTGGAACGCATCCATTTGGTCTAAGGGAAGGCTTCTGAAAGGTCCTGTCTTGGTGAAAATCAAGTCTTGTGGGGAAAGTGCACAACCACTGCAGATGGAAGAATCTAAGTACTTAGCCATGTCCCTGGTATTGGACAACTTGAGCATCAAGACATGGAAACTATTAAGAATCTCCTCATCCCAATTTTCTAAGTTAAAAACTTGTGGTTAAACAAGGGTGAAGGTTCACCAATTTCTATTGGTGATTCTTTGGGAAAGTTTTATCAAAGAAAAACTTAGTGCTTTCAACTAATAGGTAAAACCTATTTTGAGAAAAGCAAGCCTAAGCTACACTTAGCCAAATTCATATAGTATTTAGATGTTAATATTCTACTAAGGTATCACTTGCCAATACTATTCCAATGTATTGACCCACTATGGCTGTAACTTGTGATGTTGCAGGTTATTCTGATGATGATTAGGGGTTATGAGTCTACACTCAACATGCTTGCCTGTGGCACATGAAGATGAAGACTTATTTATCTTATTCTATATTTGAAATCTTGTATTAGGCCTATGGCCATGGAGTTTGTAAAAGACTATGTTTGTCTCTGGAATGATATGTAATAATGACCTTTGTTTTTGTGTACTTCATCTTAAACTTATAGATGGTATCAGAGCACTGTGTTGCCTGTAGGATTATGACCCTAGGATTGGATTAGAAACCACTAAGGAAAAAAATTTCAACAACTTCCACACTTGTCTTATTCTTCTCTTAAACTTTTCTAATCTTCTTTCTCATCTCTATTGATAGAAGGATGCTTTGATAGCCTTTAGACTAGAGAGTGAGAGATGTATTGTGCCTTGTTAGGCTGACCACCACACTTATCATTATATTTCCAAAATTTTGATTAAGTTATATTGAACCTTGGATTCTTGTAAAGAATTTATGTATGCCATGACTTGTGTGTTTGTTTGCCAATGATATGCTTGTGTCACTTTGTGTTGTGTATTTCTAGTGATGTTGTTTCTAACTTTTCTCTATCTTATAAAATAGATGCCTAATGTTACTATCAGCACGGCTGAAGAGTTCAAGGGAACTCGTTTTGGCACTCGTCTTATTGAGCTCACTAGCATGCTTAATCTTCCTCTTCCTAGCATCATGGTGCTTCCCCTTACCAAGTTTGAGAGGAAGGACCTTTGGGGCTTCAAGGTTAATCAGCCAGGACGCCAGACTGAGCCTACTACGGAGGCAATCATCTTCAATTTTATGCATGACGACAGGAAGAGAGGCCTAGAGGTAGTCATGCAGTATTTACTTGGGCGTTTGTTAGGGAGACACTCTCGGGAGATTAGAGGTACTCACTTCCATGCCTTCGAAAGACGCGACGAGGATGGTGAGGCTATTGAGTTCGAGGATGCTGCTAGAGAGATGGCAGAGCCGATTCGCCTATACCTCCAGGACCTAGAGGTTCTTCTTAGGCACCTAGATACTGATAGGACCAACGTCATGCTTAGCAATGACGAACTCCAGGTGCAGCTTCGTGAGAAGGACAAGCTCTTCGCGGAGCAAGATGAGATAGTCAAGGAAATGGAGGCCAAGTTTGAGAGTCAGGATAGAAAGTTCAAGAGTCCAGAGAAAAGAGTCCAAGATAGGAACAAGAGGATTCGAGAGATGGCTGCAGAACTAGAGGCCAAGGACTTCGAGCTCGAGTATCAGCAGGGTGTGATTGAGAGGCTTCGTTCACAGAAGAGGGCTCTCAAAGCCAAAGTAGAGGCCTTGACTACCAATGTCGAGGAATACAAGACCTCTATGGAGAATGCAGGTCTTACACTTGTTGATGAGGAGGTTGATGTAGAGGAGTAGTGATGACTACTCATTTACCTTTTATTTACCATGCTTTTGATTATTGAGTTGCAATGACCATCCAACATGTGGATGGCTTGCTATTAGTGTGTTTGATTTTCAAAAACTTGATGTCTATGTTGTTGAACTTTTGTTATTTTGATGCTTGTTTGTGATTGTCTATGTGTTGTATTGTGCATAATAAGCATCTATGGGTATCTCATTCTTATCCTTATTGAAAACCATAGATGCCTCCTCGACATGCCAACCCCAACCCGAACAACAACAATGTCACCCCAGAGATGTAGCAGCTGATGACAGCACAAGCAAAGCTGATGCAAATGATGACTACTTTCATGCAGAATCAGAACAACAATAACAACAAGAACAATAACAACAACAACAACAACAACAATCAGAACAATCCACCAGGTTTTGACATGCTCACCAGATTCTTAAGACTGAGGCCTGCTAAGTTCTCAGGAACTACTGATCCCATGGTGGCCAATGATTGGCTACGCTTAGTGAACAAGGATTTGGTAACTGTAGGCTGCACCGACGAGGAGAAAGTCAGATTAGCAGCACACTTGTTGGAAGGACCAGCAGCTACATGGTGGGATAACTTCCAGATCACCACTCCCATTGAGGATGTGACATGGGCTATCTTTGAAGATGGTTTCCGTATAGCTCACATCTAATCCGGAATGATGAGCTTGAAGAAGAAGGAATTCCATAATCTGGAGCAACGCCACCGCAGCGTGGCTAAATATATTGAGGAGTTCAACAATCTGGAACTGATGCCAAGAGGAAAGAGAAGTTCCTCGAAGGACTGAATGATGAACTGAATCTGCAGTTAGTTGTGGCCTATGTCCCCACTTATCAATCTCTTTGTGACAAGGCTGCCATCTTGGAGAGCAAGATGAAACAGGTTGAAAGCAGGAAGAGGAAACACTCTGACAAGCACAGCTCGGGATCGTCTCACAAGCGTTCCAAATTATGATGATAGTGGGAGTTCTGGATCCCACAAGCATGGAAAGTATAATAGCCACCACAACCACAACCGTCATCATGACAACAAACATCACCGTAGTCATGACAATGACAAGTACAAGAATCACAAGAGTGGATACAAGAACCACCACAATGGAAGTGGAAGTGGTAGTGGAAGCCAGCCTCTCAAGAAATATCTTAGTCAGGTTGAATGTTTCAAGTGCAAGAAGATGGGACATTATGCAAATGAATGCCCAGCAAAGAAAGTTGAGGGACCCAACAAGCCCAACCCTTTCCAGAAAGGACAGGTGAACCACATCAATGTGGAAGAGATCTATGAGGAACCTGATGCTGTTGCTGGTAAGTTCAAACTCAATTCTGTCCCAGCATTTGTTCTCTTTGATACTGGTGCATCGCATTCATTCATATCAAGAGAAATTGTTGAAAGAAATGAACTTCCAGTAGAAACTATTGGGTGTCCTATAAAAGTAAGTTCTCATGGCGAAGAAATGATAGTGAACCCAGGATGTCATGATCTAGTCATAGAGTTTGGGAAGTATAAGTTTCCCGCTAATCTGATAATCCTAAATTCCCATGGATTGGATGTTATTTTGGGAATGGACTGGATGACTAAGCACAAGGGAGTGCTAGATTGTGCCAACCATACCGTCACACTCACAACCCTAGAAAATAAAAGGATTAGATTCACGACTAACTTTGAATCAAAAGGGAGTAAGCTAAATTCTCTTAAGGGGGTTAGCATAGACAGCATGCCAATTGTGAGTGAATATCCAGATGTGTTTCCAGAAGAATTCCCGGGAATGCCACCAGATAGAGACGTGGAGTTTCTTATTGACTTGCTACCAGGATCAGGACCAATAGCAAAGAGACCATACAAGATGTCAGTTGATGAGTTAAAAGAACTCAAGAAACAACTTGGAGAACAGTTGTAGAAAGGATTTATTCAACCAATTTATTCATCCTGGGGAGCACCAGTTTTGTTTGTGGAAAAGAAAGATAGAAGTCAAAGGTTATGCATAGATTACCGTTCACTCAATGACGTGACTATCAAGAACAAATACCCTTTGCCAAGAACCAATGACTTGTTTGATCAGTTAGAAGGAGCCTGTGTGTTCTCAAAGATTGATCTTCGGTCAGGTTATTTCCAGCTCAAGATAAGGGAACAAGACATACCTAAGACAGCTTTCACCACTAGGTATGGATTGTATGAGTACACCGTGATGCCATTTGGTTTGAACAATGCACCAGCTTACTTCATGAATATGATGAACAAGGTGTTCATGGAGTTCCTTGACAAGTTTGTTGTCGTTTTCATCGATGACATTTTGATCTACTCCAAAAGCAAAGAAGAGCACGAAGGACATTTGCATTTGATACTTGAGAAGCTTAGAGAGTATAAGCTGTATGCCAAATTCAGCAAGTGTGAATTTTGGTTAAATGAAGTTGGATTTCTGGGACACGTTGTGTCAGGAGATGGTGTAGCAGTTGATCCTGCAAAAGTGTCAGCTGTAACTGAATGGGAATCCCCTAAGTCAGTAAAAGAGGTTCGTAGTTTCCTTGGCTTGGCAGTATATTACAGAAGATTTATTGAGAATTTCTCCAATGTAGCTAAGCCAATGACGGAGTTACTAAAGAAAGACAAGAAATTTGCTTGGTCTGAAGGATGTGAACTCAGTTTTCAAGAATTGAAGAAGAGACTAGTGACAGCACCAGTCTTATGTCTGCCAGACTTGGAGAAAGATTTCCAAGTGTATTGTAATGCATCTCATCATGGATTAGGTGCAGTTATAATGCAAGAAGGGAAAGTTGTGGATTATGCCTCGAGACAACTCAAAACTCATGAGGTGAATTACCCTACTCATGATTTAGAGTTAGCCTCTGTTGTCCATGCACTCAAAACATGGAGACACTATCTTTTGGGAAAACGATGTGAAGTGTTCATAGATCACAAGAGTTTGAAGTATATCTTCACTCAGAAAGAAATCAACATGAGACAACGAAGATGGCTAGAACTCATCAAGGACTATGACTTGAGTTTGCAATGCCACCCCGGTAAAGCAAATGTTGTAGCGGATGCTCTAAGACGTAAGGTATTTGTGAATGGCCTTACTAAGGGAGAATTTCCAGATGATCTGTGTGCCCAATTTAGAGATCTTAAATTGGAGATTGTGCTTGAGGGACATCTCATGTCATTGGATGTTCAACCCACTTTGTTGGACAAAATCAAGGAAGCCCAAAAGACAGACAATGAAATTGAAGAGATTAAGGAAAAGATTGGCAAGGGAAAGGCCAAAGGATTCCATGAAGACGAACATGGTACTTTATGGTATGGAAAACGTATCTGTGTTCCACAAGATCCGGAGCTTCGGAAACTGATTTTACAAGAAGCACACAACTCACCATATTCCATTCATCTGGGTAGCACCAAAATGTACATGGATATGAAGGAAAGATTTTGGTGGAATAATCTCAAGAAGGACATTGCCGAACATATTGCTTTGTGTGATGTATGTAGTAGAGTGAAAGCGGAACATCAGAAACCAGCAGGATTGCTACAACCACTACCTATTCCTGATTGGAAGTGGGACAAGATTGGCATGGATTTCATCACCGGATTGCCAAGGACCAGGTCAGGATATGATTCTATTTGGGTAGTAGTGGATCACCTAACTAAAGTTGCTCATTTCATACCCGTGAAGACAACCTACACAAGTGCTAAGTTTGCCAAGATCTACATGAATAGGATTATATGTCTGCATGGAGTACCCAAGGGTATTGTGTCTGATAGGGGAACTCAATTCACTTCTCATTTTTGGAGGCAACTACATGAGTCATTGGGAACGAGGTTGGAATTCAGCACTGCTTTTCATCCTCAGACTGATGGACAAACAGAAAGGACCAACCAGATACTTGAAGATATGTTGAGGGCATGTGCCCTAGACTATGGAGCCAGTTGGGATGAAAGTCTGCCTTACACAGAATTCTCTTACAATAATAGCTATCAAGCCAGTATTGAGATGGCACCATTTGAGTTTCTCTATGGGAGAAAGTGTACCACCCCATTGTTATGGAATGGTGTGGGAGAAAGAAATTTGTTCAGACCAGAACTAATCAAAGAGGCTGAAGAGAAAGTCAAGTTAGTTAAGGACAGATTGAAGATAGCAGAGTCCCGACAGAAGAGCTACGCAGATCCTAAGTGTAGATAAGTCACCTATGAAGTGGGTGATAGAGCTTATCTTAGAGTGTCACCACTTCGTGGAGTGAAGAGATTTGGAGTCAAAGGAAAATTGGCCCCAAGATATGTTGGAACATTCAAGATTCTAAGTCGTAAAGGAGAAGTAGCTTATGAAATTGAATTGCCAGAATCATTGTCTGCCGTTCATAATGTGTTTCATGTGAGTCAGCTAAAGAAATGCCATCCAGAGATGGAAGAGACTTCTTTGAAGGATACTATACCTTTGGAGGAAGTTCAATTGGAAAGTGATCTCACTTATGAGGAAAAACCCATCAAGATTCTAGAGACTACAGAAAGAGTTACTCGAACTAAGACTATCAAATTCTACAAGGTTCAATGGAACCATCACTCCGAAGAAGAAGCAACATGGGAAAGAGAAGATGATCTTCGGAAAGACCACCCTCACCTATTTGCTAGCCAATCCGAATCTCGAGGGCGAGACTCACCTTAAGGGGGTTAGATTTTTAACATCCCTAAAATCATGTTTTCAAAGATTGCATATCATCCATGCATGCATAATCATTTAGGGATCAAATTCAAAGTCATTTCAAGAAAACAGAAGCATTGAGTACTTATTATTTTATGTAGACAAGCATTGATCAAAGTACCACTCTCAAGTGAGAGTATATTTGTTTCAAACCAAGTTTTGATTGCTCATAAGTTGGTTAAGTTGAGTTCAAAGCTTGGACAAAATTTTCCAAAACAAACATGGTTTTAAAACCATTTTCCTATCTTTATCAAATCTTGTGCTAAGGCACTATTTATTTTAAATTTCAATGGAACTAAGCAAGTCTAGTAAGACATCATAGTTTTATGCTCAAAATCATGCAGATTTCACTTTATAAAAGTCCAGAAAGTTTTGGAATTCAAATACATTTGAATTCATTTAAAAAGTTTTCCTGAAAATCAATTTAGAAAAAGAAAAAGGTTTAGAAAACATAGCTGGGCCTGGCGCCACTCTTTCGGCCCAACAGACAAAGAAGTACCGCGAACACGGTAAGCACCCCCACTCCTCCCCGCGCGATATGAATCGCCAACAACCTCTCTGACAGAGCTGCACCGCCGCATCGCCGCCACTGGCGCCGCCCACCTGTGGTCGTTTGATCCGTAGCCGTAGGATCTAGATCCAGCGATTAGAATTAGATCTGTAACGAAGCAGTACGGGCAGACCTGGGCCATATGTGTTATGTTAGATCTAACGGCCCGCGAGTGTGATTCGGTGTGAAACGGTATCGACCAATCAGACGCTGCCGCGTGGCTAGTTCTTTGTTTTAAAATCTGAATTAGATCTATTAGAATTTCAAACTTGTAAAATTCATAACTTTTGATGCCCACGTTCAAATTTTACAAATTTTATATCATTGGAATCATGAGAGAAAATTCTATCTGTTTATGCAATGTGTTTAATGTTTTGCCTTTGTAAAAATGGTTGTTTTTGCAGAATCATTTGTAGGCATATTTTAGGTATAGAAATGATTTCAAAAATGATTTAAAAATCAAACAAAGTTTAATTTAGTATATTTTGGTCTTGTTTATGTTTAAGTACTGTTTAATTGTCTTGTTTGGTGTAGAAAATCATCACATGGCATTTTGCATGCATTCATAGATTTTTGTTTGTATATTTTGTTATGTGATTTTGGTGCCCTTATTTTATGTGTAGATTTTGGTGCTAATAGTGATTGTTGTTGTGAAGATTGTTGCAAATCCCCAAACTACCAAGGCAAGTGGTGCTACATGTTTTTGTCCCAATATTTTATACCTATGCATTAGAAATATTTTGTATAGGACTTGCATGATTATTTTGCCAGGTATCTATATGTTATGTTGGGAAATCCTAGTAGTTGTAGCAATGTTAGAATTTCCTTTAAGTTAAGATACTTGCTATTGCCATGCTTAGCCTAGCTAGTAGCAACCAAGGGTGGTTTATATAATCATGCTATGAGAAACATTTCTAAGTCTTTGGACTTATGTTTTACTTAATAAAACAACTAAGTGAATGAAACACCTGGGTGGAATGGAAAGATTGGTTTGTGTTGAGTGGTTACACAAGGCCCATTTCTATGGTTTACCTTGTGAATCTCACTTGTGGAAAGCCACCCAGGAACAAAGGGATTTGAGATGCCAAATGTTAAGAAGCTTCTAGTGCAGCCACATGGCAATATGGGCTCTGCCTGGATCATATAGGTTGCAATAACTTAGCCATTTGGACAGTTGGTGGTAGTGGGATGATAGGTTGGAACGCGTCCATTTGGTCTAAGGGAAGGCTTCTGAAAGGTCCTGTCTTGGTGAAAATCAAGTCTTGTGGGGAAAGTGCACAACCACTGCAGATGGAAGAATCTAAGTACTTAGCCATGTCCCTGGTATTGGACAACTTGAGCATCAAGACATGGAAACTATCAAGAATCTCCTCATCCCAATTTTCTAAGTTAAAAACTTGTGGTTAAACAAGGGTGAAGGTTCACCAATTTCTATTGGTGATTCTTTGGGAAAGTTTTATCAAAGAAAAACTTAGTGCTTTCAACTAATAGGTAAAACCTATTTTGAGCAAAGCAAGCCTAAGCTACACTTAGCCAAATTCATATAGTATTTATATGTTAATATTCTACTAAGGTATCACTTGCCAATACTATTCCAATGTATTGACCCACTATGGCTATAACTTGTGATGTTGCAGGTTATTCTGATGATGATTAGGGGTTATGAGTCTACACTCAACATGCTTGCCTGTGGCACATGAAGATGAAGACTTATTTATCTTATTCTATATTTGAACTCTTGTATTAGGCCTATGGCCATGGAGTTTGTAAAAGACTATGTTTGTCTCTGGAATGATATGTAATAATGACCTTTGTTTCTGTGTACTTCATCTTAAACTGTGGATGCTAGCATTGATCCAGGGACTAGCATTGCAATCACAGGGATCCTTACCTTTATAAAGGGAGGGATCTTACAGAATAAATGAAGAAGGATGGGAAGATATGTCCAAGGCCTATGTTCCCATTGGAATCATTAAGAAAGAAGGAACTTGAAGGTTGATCAAGATAAGTGAAAAGAGTTGAATCTCGATGGATCAACACTCAAGAAGGTATGAAGAAGTGCAAGTTCAATATGCTCCTTCTCTAGAGGATCTCATGGTTGGAACTTGCCATCCTCGGTTATCATGGAGTGATGAATACAAGTTCAAAGAAGAGGTTTCCCCTTGGAGTATGGGGGAGCAATTTGGAAGTCTTCATCAATAAAGAGCGAGCAAGAGCAATCAAGAAAGGTGTTCCATCTTGAGAAGGTCAAGACGGTCTACATCAAGATCAAGTGGAATGATCTTGATAGGGTTTCTCTTTTTCCGGTCTTGTGTTGTTAGTTGGGAGACCGGGTTTAGCATCGATAGCCATACTATCAAGAGGGGCTCTCAAGCGGGTGTCTCGATCACATCGTTCGGGGAGAGCTCAAACCTTTGCATACATAGCATCTTCTTTCTTGGTTGTTAGTTGGTTCTTGTCCATTAGAGGATCTAGAGCTTGTGGTTATCATCATAACAAGCTCTAGTTCATCATCTAAGGATTTCCCCTGCATATCTTATTGCATTCTTGATCGTGCGGATTTTTTTCCTGGCTCCACACCTTAGGAGATATCTCACAAATATATACTTGATATTGTATCCCTTGGTGGTATCCAATATTTCACCTTTTGTTGGATTCTCTTGGTTTTATCTTTGCAACAAAATTGGGTTCATCCCAATCGGAGTTTCCAAGCTCAACTTCTTGTGTTTTGGGTTTTGGAGGTTTTGGACGTTCATCGCTTCTAGATAGGTCATACCTTTGTATTTTCGGTTTTATCCTTTCATAATGTACTATGATATTTCTTTGCATAATCTTTTAGAGCTTTTTGTTCTGTTCAAAACGAGTCCAAGATCATCAAAAACGGAGTCCGAAATCAAAATTTATTGAAGTTTTCGTGCAATCCTGTCCAGCGTTTTTGCTTGAGCGGAAATTCCGGCCCAAATTCCGACCCAAGTTCCGATGAAGTACTGTTTTCTTCTGTATTTTGTGTTCCTATTTATCGGAAGTTCCGGTGGGGGGCCAAAAATTTCTATGGTGCACAAATCTGACCCAAACGGGCAGATCTCTCTTGCCCTATTTAAGCGCCCCCTCTTCCCTAACGTTTCCCCATCTTTTGAGGCCATCTTTGCTAGCTCTTCCACTCTCTCTCCCACATTGTTGACCTTAAAAATCTTTCCCTCTCCCCTTAGCCCTCCCATATTTCTTGCATCTATTTGAGGAATTTGAGAGAGATCTAGATCTACAACCCCACCAAGCCAAATCCCTTCTTTGTGAAGGAATCATTGGGATCTAGATCTTGGAGAGTTTTGTGTTCTTATCTTGTGTTCTTCCTCCCTTATTCCCCCAATAGATTTTGTATCTTTGGTGGATTTTGGGAGTGAAGGACTTTCCCTTGCATTTGTTGCATAGGTTTGAGTTCTCCACGGAGATTCGGTGAGTACAAGCTTGTGGGCTTGTTTCTCTTGGGTTCTAGGAACCCTAGACGGTTGGTGTATTGATTCCCTATGGCCTTTTGTGCCATTGTGACCTTTTGTGGTCTTGTAGCCTTTTGTGGCTTTGTACCCTTTTTGGCCTTGTTGTTGGGAGTCTCCAATTGAGTTGTGGAGATTGTACCAATCTTGTACGGGTTCGGTGACCGCCGTCAAGTGTCCCATAGTGGAGCAAGTGCTCGACTTTTGTCGTGCGCACTTGGGAGAATAGAGTGAGCCTTTGTGGCGTCAGTGAGTTGCGTGCTTTCGCATGCGGGGTGAGGCCTTGTGTGGCGTTGGGTGAGCATCGATCCACCACACCCCAAGGTGAGCCATTTGTGGCGTTCAGAGAGCATTGTGCCATCACACCTCTCCAACGGAGACGTAGCTTCTTTGGAAGTGAACTTCGGGATAAAAATCTTCGTCTCCGCGCCATGGGTTATCTCTCAACTGAGCCCTTTAGCCATCGTGCTTGAAGTATTTATATCTTCCTATCACCTTGTTGCTTATATTGCTTAGCATAGGTTGTTGGTGCACATAGGTGAACCTTGTGGTTAGGTTTTGTGCTCTATAAATTAAACGTAAGTTTTTATTCCGCATTTATTAGAGCCTAAACCGTAATATTTTTAAAATCCTATTCATCCCCCTCTAGGCGAAGTCCATTGCACTTTCAGTATGGTTATGCTAACACTCAACTCATAAGTTGCCAAACACACAACTTACATAATTATAGTAACAATGGGTTAAGTTTAATCATTATTCTTCTTTTATTTCAAGCAGTTGTGCACTAGTGGTTTCACCCACATCTTACTTTACCATAAGCTTTAAACTACACAAAAGAGATGATTTTTAAATATTCAATGATATAGCACATATAATATACTTGGAATATCAAGTACTATATTGGTAGGTATGGTGGATACTGCTGGAATAACTTGGTTTTAAGGGATTTGGATGCACGGGTCTTGGCTTGTTTGAATATCTGGGCTAGTAAGTGGAGCAAGTCGATCATCTACAAGCATGCGAAAGTGTTCATAGTACTACTAATTATATCTTAGACAAAGTAAATCATATCTAATCATCCATGTATGTAAATAAAAGGTATTACTACATAATGCACTTGCTTATTATCATTCATTAAAGCATATGAAACAAATAGCAGCATGCATAACTTGTATATCAAGTTTTACTTCCCCTTTTCCTTACTATTCTAGCATCCAACTTAATATAAATTTTTATTCAAGTATCTATTTCATACATATTAAAAAAACCTCATATGGTGGTCTATTTATTCAAAAGGTAAAGATTTAAAAGTAAACATAAAACTAGATAAATACGTTCCAAGTTTAAGCAAAGCGTACTATGTTGCTCAAAAAAAATTAGAGGTTTGAAAACCATGAGTGCAATAGATCCAGTGGCGTGCCTTGGGCATCCCCAAGCTTATGGTCTTCACCATTGTTGGATAGCTTAATATATGGTATTCCTCCATTTCCTCTAAAAACATCAACATAGACCTTTCTCCTATCGCTTTTTTGAGAAGTGACATTATTGGGCACAAAGATATATTTCAAGTTGCCATAAAATCCCAAATAAATTTTGGTCTGAGATGTAAAAAGAGTATATTAAGTTGCCACCATCAATATAAGATCAAAAGATTCATAGTAAATCAAATTGAAACACAAAAAATGATTTAAACAACAAAACACAAAATCTATCTAGAAAAATAGCAGCTGCATAACATAATTATTTACCCTACTTAGAAATGTCAGGAACTTTTTATTATTTTTGTATGAAAACTTCTAACTACTGTGTAAATATGAGCTCAATCGGAGTTATAGAACTCCATGGAAAAAATTTCTCGTAAACAACATTGTCACGACCCGGGATCAGGGCTAGACAAATATCAGATCCTTATCTGATATAAGCTTAACCTAAATTCCTAAACGCGCAGGGAAAGATCGGTAACATTACAGAATATACAAACCATACATTAATAAGGTAAACACTTAAGAGAGTTACAAACCCTAGTCATACAAGCCAGGGGTCACATACCCATCATTACATCAAACAACGGAAGCACACAAGTTGTTCTAAACAACAAACTTAGCAAAGGGCCTAAGAGGCCTTAAACAGAAGTAGAGACCCTTCCATAGATCCTAGGCTGCTGCCCAAGAACCCCAACTACTCATCGACTTCGACGTAGAAACCACCTTCAGTTGGAGTAGCATCATCTGTAGAAAAACATCAACGAAGCAAGGCTGAGTACAGTGGAGTTATTTTGCATAAAGCCATCTTTTGTTTTCAAAACAAGATGGAGAAGAAATTGTCTAGTCAGATCATTTTCAAATGGGGATAAAAAGACTTCAACTCTAGCTCTTAGAATCATCTTTGATATCCACCAAGTATTATCATCAACTAAACCTCCCTTCCCGGTGTCATGGTATTGCCGACGAGTACGCCATGGAGGGTTCCTCACAGTGCGTGTTTAGAGACGTGGGGTAAGGCAGACGGTTGACGGGTACGAGGTAACACAGCTTACCTAGGTTCAGATCCCACAACGGTGGCGGAATCCTACTCCTGCTATAAATCACTATAAGGGCAATACGCCGAGTTACAGAGATAGGTTCACTGTGCGAGGTTGTATGAATCGATACTAGGTTGTGCCCTAAAGGCTCCCATAGGCCCGACTTATATAGTCGCCAGGTCCTAGGGTTATAGGGAAAAGTCCTAGCCAGACAGGTTACAGAGTCCTACACCGTCTATTACTAGTCTTGTGTATCTTGCACTCCAAGGCTCCGGGTACGCTGGTGACTCCACCGTAGCCTTCCTTTATCCGGCATGGGCCTCCCATCTGGATCCACCTAACTGGGCCGCCTAGCAGGCCATAGGATATGCTACCGACTATGGGCCACCCGGGTTAGTCGGATAAGAGACATGCTATAAGGATACCCATATAGCATATCCCCAACAGTAGCCCCCGGAGAACTCCGAGATCTTGCTCCGTCTTGCCTCTTCACGTTGAATGCTCCGTCTAGATGGATGTCGGCAAATCGTCAAGCAATATCTTGTAGTCCTCCCAAAGAACCCTGCAACGTTTTCTCCATCTTCAAATGGTAAGACGAAGAAATGCTGAATCTTCCATCGTACTCTTCCGTAGTCAGATTAAATCCGTTCATGCCGGAATCTTTGATGCGACGACTCATCTACCTGTGTCAGCTAGGACGACGTAGGCTTAGGTCAGCGACGCCTCGTAACTCACACATGCAGAGAATGCAATCATATCCAATTTTCCCGCGCGAGCGATACGAACCGTTGGCGGCGAAGGTTGGAGACGTGGCGAAATTACCGCACACGCTCACGAACACGTCGTCTATGCGGCAACCGTCTGATCAGCTGCACGAATCTTGACGCGGAGCATGATAAATAGTAACCGTGGGACACTTTCCACTTTTTACCTCATTCCTCTCGCATCATCGTCTTCTTCCTCCAGCCGCACGCCTCCTCGAGCTCTCCTGAGAAACCTCGAAAACCCTAGCCTCCCTCTGTGTCAGTCGCATCCTTCCAGCACTCCATGGCCAGCAGCAGCTCCTCCCCATCGATGGCGGCATCGAGCGAAGCCACGGCGAAGCCGGCGAGCTCCGTCGTCGTGCCCCCAGAGGGCCTGGTCATCCCCACATCGGCGATGATCAAAACCACCGGCGACGACCATAATCTGGCGGCGCTAGAGCCTCTGGAAGAAGAGCCAGACTCGCACAAGGGCGACTGGCGCAGCTCGGACATCACTGACCGCGACATCCAAGATATGGTCGCCGAAGGCTACCTCCCCGCGACGGAGGGGCTCGCCTGGCGGGCGGCGCCGGCCGGCGAGATGACACCTTCTCCCCAAGCCGGAGAAAAGGTGTACCTCAAGGCTCAGCTGGTACGCGATGTTTCCCTGCCCATCTCCCAGTTCTTTCTTTCCGTCTTGAACCACTACAAGGTCCAACCCCATAACCTCTCCCCAATAGCATCTTAGTGCTTAGCCACTTTGCGGCACTTTGTGAGGGTTACCTAGGGATTAGGTGTCAACACCCGGATTTTAATCCTAGATGCCTGTTATGCCATACATCGCAATCCCAGGATTACCATTTTTGCGAGACATAACAGAATTGGATACCATAGTACATCATCCATTACAACCGTACATAATTTCTTACACAAATAAGGATCTCATGATCCAGTTCTTAATACAACATCAAGCAGCGGAATACGTAATAATAACGGTAGCGTAGGCGAAGCTCCATCTTCAGGGTCACAGGCAATGCTGACGATGGGAGATGATCCTAGTTGTCGTAACCTTCCTGGGGTCCATCCTCCAGGTACTCCTCTTCATAGTCTGGCCATGGGAATAGCCAGGGACAAACCCATGAGTACTCTTTAAGTACTCGCAAACTAATACTAACAGGTAAAGGGGTTTTTGGATAATAGGACACTAGGCTCTAGGTTTTTTTTGCAAAAGCCATATTTATCTCTACTAAGTTCCGAAGCTAGTCACAATTTTATAACTCCTAAGTGGGATCTTGTAACTCATGTCACAACTCTGTTGTGGTCAAGTCAAAGTCTCAATTCATTTCACAAGTCATTCTGAAAAGTCTGACGGGGGAACAGTATGGCCACTCCAACTATCCATAACCGTAGACGCGGCTATTCGAATAGTTTGACACTCTGCAGAGATTGTACACTTTCACCACAACATTCGATACATCCGTCAGGAACAAATCCTGAATTCACCATACTCAGTATGCGAATAATCAATCCTAACCTTTCGATTACACGCCCTAGTATAAGCACCTCTCCTGTGAGTTTGGCCTCCCAACCAGGACCAACTGTCATCTTGGGTACTACATAGGTGGACAATCTTCACAAGGTAGCCTCAACTTAGACCTTGGCCGTGAGGGAACTAATACTAAGGTATATAAGTTTCCAGTAAAGCCCTACCCAATCTTCGGGTATTGTGGTTATACGATAAAATTGGAATGGTATCGCATCCAGACAACCATCAGTTTTATAAATGGCTAAGGCTCATGCCTCAACATTTTCATCACCAAAATCATCAAGTGTTCGGAAACACATGTCCAAAACATTTCAATAGAATGATCCATCATTCCAAGGTTTTCATAACCATTTTTCCACCAAGTATTCCCATCTAAAGTTGATCAAGTTTTATGCTTAGCACTAGCATCTACAGGTGGGGGTAAGCAATAATGAGGGGTGGTAAACTAGTGGAGTTCTAACTAAGTTCAATCTCATGCCTTAAGATGACATCAAGATTATCTAGCTTAGGCCAAATTTTATGCTCTTTATGCAACCTTCAAATATCTTTCTAGTATCTACCAATCTCTTAAGTAAACTCTAAGCAAGCTTTGATAAAGAAATAAAGTAAGAAGCTTGCAAGTAAAGCTAGGATTCGTTTATCAAGTGGGTATGATCACATATGCTTAAGGCATATAGTAGGCATAGTAACAAGTATTGGCTTGCATAGGTAAAGTATCTTCCAAGTGTTAGCTTGCATCAATATCAGTATAAGCTTGCAAGTATTGGCTTGCATAGGTATAGTCTCATCTTGCAAGGTTACTAGCTTGCCTTGTGCAGAGCAGTGGTTGAAGTTCTCCTCGACTTCTTCTTCGTAGTATCCTCCTTCCTCCTCGTATCCTTGGTCGGTACTAGCGTCTATGAATAAATACGAGGTACACAATCACCAAACAATACTTAACTACTTGCAATCATCACACACAAGGGTCCTATAGATGATCTAGCATCATCTCTAACATTACAAGGTTAAGGCTTGGTTTAATTCCTTTTATTTTTAGAAAAGTAATTTCTACTCATTGAAAAACTACTTAAGATTTAAAAACTACTTAAGATTTAATATTATCCAAACCAAACATGGGATCATGTTGAAACATGTCATCAACACATATTGTAGTCCAAGGGAATGTGATTTAAAGTGGTGTCACAATTTAATAAGGTTTTACCCTTTTATTCTAATTAATTAAAGTGGCTAGAAATGCCTATGTAGCATTCTTTTATTACTTGAACATTATTTCTGCAAGTAAACCTATATATTTTTATATATTCTGAAAGGTATGGTTAAATGTGATTTTTGAGAGTTGGAATCAATTCAAAAGCTATTATGGTTTAAATTTGAAAAATGTTTGAATGCAGAAAAGCTTCTGCCTTGTTATTTTTACCATGGGTGATCTATAGATCCAAATGACTTGAATCCAACGGGCTTGGATTCAGCATTCCCAGACCTTTCTAACAAAATTGGTTTCATTCAATTTGGTGCACTGAATCGATTTGGATTGATTTTTGAAGTTGGGTATAGAAGTGAGTTTGAAATAAAATATAAAAGATTTAATTCAAATCACTAGGCTGCGCGGGAAACGATACTGGGCCGCCCTGCTAAGCGCAGTGCTCCCGCGGGCTGCTTAAGTGGGTGTCCCCACTTGCCAGTGAGACACGGAGGGGCGAAGCGGTACGGGGCAACGTGGGTCGTTCGATCTGATTCTAATCCAACGACTGGGAGTCATCGTCGAGGCGAGACAACGCCGGCGAGAAAGAAACCTAGCACGGCCAGTGAGGGGTGCTGGGGGCTCACCGGGGTGCTGGCGAGGGTCGGCGAGGAGAGCGAACTACAAAGTCGACGACGGCGAACTCAGGGATGGTCGCGACAGCTCCTGGGGTGGACGAAATCGATGGCTCCCTTCTTCTCCAGAGGCGGCGGGCTCCGGTGAAATTCCGGCGAGGTGGTGCTCGCCTTGCTCCAGGAACGGTGTGGCACGATCAGTGAGGAGAGGGGAGTGAGATGGTGTGAAGAAATCGACTGGGGGTGGCCTCTATTTATAGTCGAGCGAGGGGACCGACGGGGCGCATGGTGATCTCGTCGGGGGCGGTGTTACAGGCGGCTATTGGCATGGGCGATGGTAGGGGACAGTGCGGTGTCTCCTGGCGATGCTCAGCGACATGGTTTAGAGGCGTGGGGCGGTGCGGCTTGGTCTGGAACGGGCGATGCTCTGCGCGGCAGAGGCGGCGTCTTCGGCGGCGAGCGGTGGCTGTGTGTCACGGGGCGGCGAACGAGGATATCTGGCGGTCTCCTGGGTCGGTGGGGATTGTGCATGCACGCGGCGAGGGCGGCGCGTGGTCTGTGGGCTTCGGTCGAGGGTGGCACTCTGGCGCACGCTCGGCATGGTCGCTGGCGGTCTGGGCGCGGTCCGTGCGTGTGGTCCAAGGCTTGGCAATGCTCGCGGCTGGGACAGTGAGTGGCGGTGGACGGTGGGCTGCCTTGCAGACATGCTGGCTAGGCTTGTGTCTCCTCCTAGCTTGCTGTCGACATGGGGGTGACATGGGTGTGCTCGGCTGTTCACCATTGATGGCAATGGCAAGCTCATAGTGGTGCTAGTGCTTGGTTAATATTGCTAGATGATCTACTGAGCTGGTTGTGATCTAGATAGGGGACCAGTTAGGCAAGAATCACTGCTCACAATAGTGTTTAGGATTTGGATGATTTGTGTCTGCAACCTGTTTGATGAAATGGCCGCATGAAGTCAAGTTTTGAATTTTGAAATGATTTTTGGTGGGTTTGCTAGATTGGTGCTGGTGAGTCTGCAGATGCTTGGGTTTTGAAAGTTGAGCTTGTTTGAGTGGTTTTTGAAAAAGTGGGATCTTCCCATATGATAAAGATTCAATTTTGAATTGCCATTTAAACTATGCATTTGAAAGTTTCTGGATGATCACAAGGTGGGCCTTGATACTTTGTTATGAGTACATTCAAGGGGTGCAAAGATCCAGAAAAGTGTCTGTTAGGTTCTGAAAGTTTGAGACAGCCAAAGTAGGCATGGGAGTTAAATTGGTCAAAATGACCATTCCCTTATTTTATTTGTTTTGATTTACTTGTCTTTAGGAAAAGTGTGGGAAATGTTTAGATGATGTTTATTTCACCTAAGCATCCATTTACAAGCAATGGAACACATAAACAAGGTGGTTCAAAAGAATTCAAAATGAAATGCATACACATATGCATGCTTCCATAATTTTATTTAGCAAAGTTTTTGTTAACCCTAAATTTGATGATTAGAGTTTGATGATCCAAGTTAAGTATTTTTGGGGTGTTACACTAGGCCTAGGTTAGATTTGTTCGTGTACTTCTTCACCGTCAAACGTGAAGCCGGACATAGTAGGGAGGAGCTTAGGAACTGCGGCACCATAAGCTTCAAGATTCGACCTGGCCGGCTGTTCCCCGACATCGTCGGCCACGAGTCCTGCAAAAACTGGCAGCGGACGTACTTCTACGGCCCCGACATTCCTTTGGCGGGCCGAGAAGTAACGTACCCAGACTTCGTGGATGGAGCCGCAGCTGAAGTTTCCACATGGAGATCCCATGCCTCCCTTCCCTTCGACCTCGATGCTTCTCGCGCAATAAGGCGGATCAAATGGTTCGTAGAGATGGGTTTGACCGGCTTCTAGCTGGCCATGTGCTGGTTCATCAGGCGAATCCAACCTCTGCAACACCGCGTGAAGTTCATGCACGAGTATACAAGTGACTGAAGGGATACCCTCCGGATCTCCGTGGATAACTTCTCGAGCGACTCCGTCAAGCTCTGCCTAAAGGACATCGTCAAGGTGAAGGATAAGAAGCGTGGCTTCACCATCACCTACGACATGTTCATAGACGGCAAGTGCCCAAAGGTAGATGTGTATTTTCCGTGTGCAACATATGCTCCAGTTTCTCCGTCTTGCCATTACCATCCCATCTAACATGGTGATTTCTAACTTAACAGCTTAGCGATCTAGATGAGGACAACCTGGCTGCCCAAATCTACGATCCAAAGATGAAGGAAGTCACGGTCGTGTCTGACGATGATGTCCCGTTAGCGCAAAAGCGGAAGAGCTCCACCTCTGGCGCTGCCGACGGAGGCAAGAAGAAGAAGACGGAGGGTGGAGCCTCCAAAAATACTACCGCCGCCCTGGAGGCAGAAAAGAGAAAATCCACCGGGATTTTTCCCAAAGCACCCCCCTAGTGTAAGCTTCTCATTCTCTGACATTGTCTTATTTATCTGTCTTGTTCCTGTACTTATGCACTTTGCACGTTTCAGGAAGAAAGCCACGACCAGCCTCAAGAAGACCTCCAAGACTTTGGGGGCTTCTAGAAATATCAAGGATATGCTGCATCGCGACTCCTCCCCCTGCTACTCCTGATGTCAAGCCTTCCTCTGCCCCGACAAGCTCTCAAGCCCAGGAGGCACCAGGCCCTTCCACCATGGAAGTGGATTCTGGCGCCTCTACCGAACTCGTTGTTGTCGGCGAGCAGGCGACGCAGGAGAGCGCTGCTCTACAAATGGCTGAAGCTCCGGCTAAGGATGCCATTGGTAGCGGCAAGGCAACAGTGGGAGCTGGTACCTCTGCCGAAGGCGGCGCCCCCGCTCTCCAGAAGCCCTTCGAGTTCCCGAAGATAGTTTACCCGGCGCTCATGCGGAGTAACACAACTCTGGTTCCTGGAGGAGTGCCGTCATCTCCGACGTGCGGTATTGAGGAGCTTCTCCGACAAGCAGATATCTTGCAGGGAAATAGCATTTCCTTTGGAAAGCTGCTGGCCGAGAGTGCTACAAACCTCAATATTATTGCACTTGTAAGTTTTTCTTTGCCTTTTGCATTTCATATGAGTATCCCACTGTAGCCCTCGAGGATGTAGACGGAAAACCATAGGTTTTGCATCTATATGCTCTAAGAGTGACTAAGTTAGAAAGAACTCTCACTGTAGCCCCCAAGCATTTAGATGGAAGAAACTATTCCAACTAGATGCTTTAAGAGTAGCATACGCAGTGTTTATAATTTTCAATACTGTAGCCCCCAAGCCTCTAGTTGTAACTGAATTAGTTCCGACTAGATGCTTTAAAGAAAAGCTAAGCATTTTCCGAGTTAAAACTTTATACTGTAGCCCCCAAGCTTCTAATCGAGAACTGAAGTAGCTCCAACTAGATGCTTAAAGAAAATCTAAGCATATTGCTAAGTTGAAAAAATTTCGATGTAGCCCCCGAGCGCCTAGATGGAAAGTTTCCGACTAGGTGCTCCAAGCAGACTAAACAACAGTTTAACTTTTTCCTTTGTTCCATAGAACGAGAATGCTCGGAGGGGCATAGCCAATGACAAGTACCAGAAGATGCGCGTAGATCTTGAAGCCGAAAAGGGTAAAACTGCCATCTTGAAGGAACATATCATCAAAAACAAGAGTCTGTTTTCTTTTTTGCGCATTCCGTCTTGGTTTTATGCCTTCATTCTTCGAGTACTCACTGTGTACTTTGTTTTCTCCGACTTTTCAGAACATGTTGCCAAGGCCAAGGATATTGTCGAGCAGTCCAAGCATATCCAGCAGCTGGATAGCGAGAATAGAATCCTTAAGAAGGAGAGGGAAGAGATGCTGAAGATGCACGAGGATTCCATGAAAGCCCTGCAGGATTCTGCCTCCACGAAAATAAATCGCTTGAAGGAGGAGCTTGCGATCTTAAAAGATCAAAAGCAAGCTGCTGATGAGCAAAACCAACGCCACAGCGAGGCGTTTAAGCTCCTCCAAGAAGAGAAGGAATCCTTGGCGGACACCCTCTAGCAAGCCAAGGCCAGCACCTCCACCTTGTATTTCTGTAGTCTAGATACTTAGAGTTTATTGAACTCATGCGCTCATTGTCGAAATTTTCAGCTCCTATGGGTTTAACCCGCTCGCCTCTTTCGGACAAGGAATGCATGGTTCTTGCCGGCAACTTCATCAACACCACCATCACCCAAGCCAAGGAGATTGCCAAGCCCCTCCAGATATACATCAAGGCCTCGGACTCTGTGACGAAGTATTCGGAGATTCTGCACTGAGCCCCCGAACATGTTACAAGCTGGAAAGCTTCATGTGCATGGGCTGGCGCGAGGATGGCACTCTCGATGGTGAAGGCATACTACGAAGATGCCGACATCGACACGGTGACCTCTGGCATCCCCGACGTTGATGATGACGGCAAAGAGATTGATTGTGAGACCATCTTGTCATCACTCACGGGATATGACACCATAGTTGCCGAGTTGGTGGACATCGACGTCTTCGTGCCCATGAACACCATCGATAGCGTCAACCAAGATTCCTCCGAGTCTCAGCATAGCGCCGACGTTGAGGGTGATTCTCCGGCTGGGGACGATGCTGCTTCCAAGTCTCCTGCGCCCAAAGAGTGAAAAATAGTATGTAATATTTGTTTTGCCTTTGGTATATGCGCGGAAAAAACTTGATGATGTAACTTAAGGCAGAAAACAATGGTTGTTATTTCCTTCTACTTAAGAACTTAGTTCCCAGCATGTAAATATTTTTTAAGCAAGTGTTGGCTTATCCATTACTTTGGTTCTTATGCTTGACTTTTCGTGAGTCGAAAGACTCGTTGTCGGAACCATGCGCTTAGGTGATGATGCCCAATGGCACCGTTAATAACCTGAGCACAAAATCGTCGACAATAAGTGCCAAAAGTCACTACTCCAGAAGCCACATAAAAACAACAAAGAACGTGTGGACCAGAAAACTTAAGCTAACGCCCGTAGGCGGAATTTTCACAAGTGCAGACGCAAAGCTTGTGCATAAAGGTTTTACATGATCTAAAAATGAACACTAAAGGAGGTAAAAGACTCAGAAATATGAGTGAACCAAAGAGCTTTACGTTCCATGGCCATAGCTGTGCTATGTTCCATGGCCGATCAAGCTCCGGGTAGTCATCATCCGGGTCACGTCGCTTACGCTTATGATCCTCGTTGGGTCTATCCTTTAGTTCATGATTGTCAACAAGGTAGTAAGACCCATTGAGCAGCACCTTGCTTATGATGAACGGTCCTTCCCATGGCGGGGATAATTTGTGTGACTTCTTCTGCTTAAGTCGGAGCACCAAATCCCCCTCTTTAAACGAGTGATGCCGAACGCGGCGACTATGGTAGCTGCGTAGCTTCTGCTGGTAGATGGCGGATCTTTGGCATGCCAAAACACGCTCCTCCTCGAGAAGGTCCACATCCAAGCATCTGGATTCTTCAGCGTCATACTCGTCGTAGGCGGCAACTCTTGGTGCATCGTGGAGGATGTCGGAAGGCAAGATGGCTTCTGCTCCATATACCATGAAGTAAGGGGTGTAGCCAGTAGATCTATTGGGTGTAGTTCGTAAACTCCACAGCACAGATGGCAATTCTTCCGCCCAGGCTCCAGCTGCTCTATGTAGCGGTGCCTCAAGACGTGGCTTGATTCCCTGCAGAATTAATCCATTGGCTCGCTCGACCTGTCCATTGGATTGTGGGTGTGCCACAGATGCAAGATTAAGTCGGATGCCTTTCTCCCAACAATATGCCTCCACTTCTCTGAGTGATAAATTGCTGCCATTGTCGGTGATAATGCTATGTGGGAGACCAAATCTCACCACTAGATCTCGGATGAACCTGAGGGCAGTTGCCCCATCACGCATTATAATGGGTTTAGCTTCTATCCATTTAGTGAATTTATCAACTACTACGAGAAGATGCGTAAACCCACAAGGTGCCGTCTGTAACAGTCCCACCATGTCTAGCCCCCAGACCGCAAACGGCCAAGTTATTGGTATTGTTCGCAGTTCTTCAGCAGGAACATGTGGTTGTCGGGCATAATACTGGCATCCCATGCATGTCTCAACCAGCTTGTCGGCGTCCGCCTTCGCGGTCAGCCAGTAGAATCCTTGCCGGAAGGCTTTCGCGACCAACGATCGAGGAGCGGCGTGGTGCCCGCAATCTCCGAGATGGATTTCGCGTAGGATTTCCATACCTTCTAGCTGGGAAACACACTTTAGGTATACACCAGTAGTGCTCCTTTTGTAGAGTTGCCCATTGATTATGGTATAACCCTTTGCTCGTCGTACTACTTGCCGTCTTTCAACTTCGTCGTCGGGCAAAGTTCCATGTTCGAGATATTCCATGAACGGTTTTGTCCAAGCCGGAGGGGCCTTAGTCACCATGTTGACGAAAGAGTCAGCTTTATCCGGATTGTCGATGTCAGCTCTAAAAGGATCGTATGGGCACCTAGAGGGGGGGTGAATAGGTGCTACTTCAAATTTTCTTCTTTTTCAAATTAAGGTTTGACAATAAGGTAAATTCTCTAGATAATGCAACTATGGTGAATTTACCTATATGACAATTATGCAAGAGCTACCACAACACAAAGTAGTAACGAGTAAGTAAGGTGCGGTAAAGGATTGAAGTAACCGAAAAGTGGACGCTGAGACACAAGGATTCGTTTCCCGTAGTTCCTTCCTTTTAAGGGGAAGTACGTCTACGTTTGGAGAGGGGGTGGTTTCAAACCACCAACGCTACGAAAGGCCTCGCTTGTTCTCCAATGAATCTCACCCCAACGGGATCGATTCACCTTCCATTATATCGGCAACCTTCAAGGTGGAAGCCGGCACCGTTACAAGTTTGGGGCACACATCCACAACTTAATCGGAGGCTCCCAAATACAAGCAAGCTGTCAAAGCAATCAAAGACAAGCTTGTAAGAACCAAAACAAGAACTAGGGTTTCCAAGAAAACACTAGAGCAAAGGGGCCCTCAATGAAATGAGGGGGAAATGAAAATCTCTTTTGGTGAAGTAGTAGATCGGGGCCTCCTCCTTCGATTCTCCAAAGATCAAGGACTTTGGATGGTGGAATGAGGAGATCTTGAAGATTTGAGTGGCTCCAATGGTGGTCTTGACTTTAATGTGTTTGAGCAACTTGTCCCAAGGTAGGATCTGGCCGTTGGAGCATTTATTGAAGCGGTAGTGTAGAGGTCCCAACCTTTAATAAGGTAGAGATCCCTGTGTTTACAATGCTAGTCCCTGGATCAATAGCTAGCATCCACAGTTAAGATGTAATATCAAGAAACAAAGGTCATAATACAACTTTATAACCAGGAATAAAATAATTCATTACATCTTACATAGCTCATTTGGCTATCTCATTACAATGCAGCAGAAATAACTATAGCATGGAGTCCTTCATCTTCAAAGTGCCACAGGCAGTCATGTTGGTTGTAGACTTGTAATCCTATTCAACACACTTCACTAACATCAAACAAACCTGCAACATACTAAGTTGCAGCCACAAGGGTCAATACATTTGAATTGTATAGGCAAGTTTCACTACTATGTAGAATATAAGTGGATCCTATCATTACATGCATATTTGTCTAAGTAGGGTTTAGGCTCATTTGCAGAAAGCAATATAGTTTTATCCTATCTTTTCAAAATATTTTTTGATCTTTGTCAAATCTTTTTGAACTTCTTGGAAAACTCCAAGTGCTTCAAATCCCTTGTTGTCACCCTCAAGTTTTAACTTTGAGAAATTTGAATGTCGAGATCTTCCATAGCTTCAGGCCTTAGTTGCTCAGTATTGTCCATAACCTGGGACACGGCTAAGTACTTAGAATTTTGATCTTCTATAGAAGTTTTACACTTTACCCACATGACACAATCTCATCTTGATGCCACCAATGGCCGCTGGATAAGTACTCGCCAAGATGGAGTACTGGCAGATTGAGAATGTGACAAAGTCTTTCCATAGGAGTCCTCCCAATACACAATGCTAGCTTGTCATCCAGGCACCAATGTAGGGTTTCAAGTTCCCTTACACAAATCTAGTTAACCTGAAGATGCCAATGCATGGGTCTTCCACTATGTAGTTGACTAAGCCAGAGCCCATTTATCATGTGGCTGTACACGGAAGCCACCGTACGAGAAACATGTTCAATCTCTAAGTCCCTGGGTGGTTTTCTTCTAGTGCACAACAAAAGAGATAGCCATATAAACATGGTTCCTTTTGTTGCCACCTTGTCCAACCTTGAGTATCCTTGACCACCCAGGTGGTTCATTGAGTACTTGTTTTATTATATAAAACATAAGTCTTTTCAATACTTCATATAATCATAACATGTATCCCATCCCAAATATATAGCTGGGCTAAGCATACTACAACGACATTGTTTCCACTAAGGAATATATAAGGGTATCCTATTAGGATTTGGCATAGCATAAAATATAGTAAACATTATCATGCATGTTTCAAAAATCCACCAAGTGTAATGAAAATAGTAGGACTTGGATGATAGTGTCACTTGCCTTTTTGGTAGGGAATGTTGGTTCACTTCTTGATCTTGCTAATATCACACTCTTCTAACTTCACTACAAATCAATCAAGCATACATAGATTCAACTAGCATTCCAACCAATATTCAAACAATTCATCACACATAAAATAATAGAAACAAAGTCATGCATGCAAGCATGCAAAAGATAGTTTTCTTTGCAAAGGTGGTTTCTAATAGGCTCTAAACATTATAAAGTTCAAAGTGGTCATTTACCAAAGTGCTAAAACCATTTGCAAAAAGGTTTTATCTATAAACCATTTCTTAAATCAAATCATTATTTCATGTGGTGGAAAATGCTTTTAGCAAAGCAATAATTTTTATATTGTTCACCAAATAAGTTGTTAATTCAAAAAATTTGGTGTTTAGGGTCAGAAGGTTTGAATCAAAACATTTCCCAAAGGTTTTGCTCAAAAATCATTTCCATATCAAAATCAATATTTTTATTTGACTAGAAATGAGCTAATTCAAGTATTTATTCCTAAACTTCACAAAATTCATTTTTAAATCCATGAGTTGGTTCCTAGGGTCAGTAAGTTCACAACAAACCATTTTGCAAAGATTTCACATCAAAATTTTATCTAGAACAATTTTTATATTCAAATTAAGCCTACACAAGTTTCTGCAAATTCAACCAATTTACTAGAAGCAAAATATAAAAAAAAGTGCATGGTTGCAAAGTACTTGTTCTACTGATTCCATTGATATAAAATTTGCAAAATTTGGACATGTTGATTTTAAGTTATGAATTTTACAAGTTTACATTTAAATCAGATTCTAAATTCTGTTTTAAACAGAACCAGTGCCACGCGGCGTGATACTATTGGTCGGTACCGCTTCATGCGGATCGGCCTCTCTGGACCGCAGGATCTAACTTAAAACGAACGACGCTGATCAACTCGTACCTCTTCATCTAGTTCTAATCTCAGCCATCAGATCGTGATCTAACGGACACAGTCACGTGGTCAAACTCTGGCGGCGCTGCGCGGCGGCAGACGGCGGCGCACGCTCTGGCGGCGAGCTTGTCGATGATACAGGAAGCAAGGAAGAGGGGAAAACAGCTCACCGTGCTCAGGGGATCGTGGCGATGCTCGACGTGGTCATGAGGAGGCAAGGGGCGCACGAGGACAGGAGGAATCGCTCACCGGAGTTGGTGGCAGCGTCGGGCACGCTCAGGTGTCATCGGGGATGGGGCTGTAGATCATTCCGAAGCAAAATAAGCGCACGGTTAGATGCGGGCTGGTCTGGGGATGTTGTGAGCGTCAACAGGAGGTGCTGGGGCGGTCGAGGCTTACCAGGGGAAGGTCGCCGAAGAAAGACAGTCGCGGCGGTGCTCAGGTGAAGTCGAAGTCGACATTTTGGAGCGCGCGCGAGTGAACGAAGCACACAGGCAGATGCGCCAGGAGGTGGGGAAGGTGCTAGCGTGCAGAGGGAGGTGAGGGGTGGCAGGGTGTGGTCGGAATCGCACGGAGACGTCGTCGGAGCAGTGTTGGTGTGGGGGCGAATTAGGGCAGCCTAGGGGCAGAGGGGAGGAGCTGCTTGGGGGAAAATGACGAGGGGGAATGGGCGGTTTAACGAGCGTGGTCGCAGGCAGGATTAACGCAGGCAGTAACTCGCATTCATCGCCGCATTCAAAGGCAGCAATGGCGAGGAAGAATGGTCGCGAGGGAGACGACGCTGAGGTGGCGCTGTGGGACCTGCCTGTCAGCGAGGAAGAGAGAGAGGGAGAGGGGGCCACCTGTCTGTGACTCCACGGGTGGGTTTGCGCGTAGAAAAACGTTTCGCTGAGGGGTATGTCGGTGGGCTCTTGCTGGGCTTAGTGGGCTGGCCAGTTGGGTTTGGTCCGATTCATTTTTTTATACTGATTGCCTTTTTCTTTTTCTATTTGATTTTTCTGTTTTGAATTTCAATCAAACAATTAAACACTCAAATGATTTCAAATCTTTGCCAAACTTTGCATTGATTTTAGTTATGTTTAACAACACAAATCAAAGTCCAAAATAAAATGATTTTTATTCTTTTTAGGGTCCATTAATAATTAAATAAAATAGACCTTAGTTATTAATTCAAATAGGATTTGATTTATTTAAAATCTCTATTTGAAATCTAAATAATACCAAAACAATACAGTAGGTTTTATTTGAAAATACAAAACACTTGGAAATATTGTTTAAAATAATTTAACAAGTTTTAGTGTTTTATTAAAATCGAAAAGCCTTTACTTTAATAAAATTGGGTATTAATAAATCCCCATTATTTTATTTAATAAACCTTTACTATTTTTATCAAATAGAAATATTTTATTTCAAAAGCTTGGCCAAGTTTTAATTTGGCTTTATAAAATAATCCTTATTTATAATTCTACCTTTTCTTTTGGAAACCAAATCTTTTTATTAAAAGATCCAAAAATAGTGATTCCAAATATTTTAACTTTATGGTTTATTTATCTTTTAAATCCCTTTAGGATTTTATTTGATCAAAATAGGTTTTGGATGTTTCCCAATTGGAATCAAAAAGCTTCTTCTCACCCTGAATTTCAACAAAGTTTTATTTTGTTTATTTATTTTTCCAAATTTTGAAATGTGACAGGCTACCACCCTTAAAATAAATCTCGTCCCGAGATTTGGGAAGGCTAGGGTTACAAGTTGGATTCAAGGCAACTAGGGTACTACCACCCTTAAAATAAAATCTCATAGGGTTACATTGATGGTTCACTTGACTATGGGTTCAACACTTAATATCCAGACAAGGAATCCTTATTTGACTCAACTGAGTTAACTAGTTTCTGACATCCACTTCTTCTATCTCTTCAAAGTTTCCATCCATGTCAATGTGGTTCACATGTCCTTTCTGGGTCATATTGGAGTTATTTCCATTGGTTCTTCTAGCATCCTTTTTCTTGTTCTTCTCAGGACAGTCTGATGCATAGTGTCCAAGCTCCTTGCAGTTATAGCATTGCAACTGGCTAATGTCTTTCTTCCTGAAGGTGTCTTGTTGATTCTGACCAAGGTCATCTCCATTTTCAGTATCATTTCCATTATTCTCACTTCCATTGTTGTTGTGGTGATCTTGATGTGGTTCAGAATCTTCATTGCTCTTTTTGAATGAATGCTTCTTCTTTGATGATCCTGAGTGATTCTTGAGTTTATGTTTCCTCTTTCTATTCTCAACTTGATTCATCTTGTTTTCCAAAATAGTCGATTTGTCATAGAGTGATTGATAAGTTGGGACATAAGCAACAGCTAGCTGCAGGTTCAACTCATCCTTAAGTCCTTCAAGAAATTTTTCCTTTCTCTTAGCATCTGTATCAACTTCATCCGGTGCATAGCGTGCAAGATTGTTGAATTCTTCAATATACTCAGCCACACTGAGGTGACGTTGTTTCAGATGGTGAAACTCCTTTTTCTTCAAGTACATCACTCCAGGTGAGATGTGAGTTGTTCTAAATCCATCTTCAAAAATAGCCCATGTTACATCTTCAAGGGGAGTGGTGATTTGAAAGTTGTCCCACCATGTTGCTGCTGGTCCTTCAAGTAGGAATGCTGCAAACCTAACTTTTTCTTCATCGGTGCAGCCAACAGTCACTAAGTCTTTGTTCACTGAACGTAACGAATCATCAGCTTCCATTGGATCAGTTGTTCCAGAGAATCTTGCAGGCCTAAGTTCTAGAAACTTGGTGAGCATGTCAAGTGCTGGAGGATTATTCTGATTGTTGTTGTTGTTGTTGTTGTTGTTGTTGTTGTTGTTGTTGTTGTTGTTGTTGTTGTTGTTGTTGTTGTTCTGGTTCTGTATGAGTGTGGTCATCTGCTGCATCAACTGTGTCTGAGCTGCCATCATTTGCTGCATCTCAGGGGTGATGTTGTTGTTGTTTTGGTTAGGGTTGGCACGACAGGGAGGCATCTGTTGGTTTTATAGGGATAAGTTTTGGTGGATAGGTTTTTAAGAAGTTTTAACACACAACTCAAAAACAACCAAGTTCAATCAAACAATCACACCATCAAACATTCAACAAGCAACTATCCACTTAACAACTTATGAGCTTAACTCATGAGTTGAAGGAAACAACAAGTTTTCTTGAAATATAAAACTTAGTATAATCATACCTCATAGGTCAATATGATTCATACTCTAACTTGATATCAATATCTTTGGTGGGCAATCTAATGTCTCTTGGTTCTCACTTGTAGTCCTTAGTGATATCCAAGGTTGAAGTCCTTGGTGAAAATATTGAAGATGTTGAAGTCATTAGAGTTTAAGATGTTGAAGTCATTAGAGTTGATAAAATCTTTTGTACATGGTGAAGTCTTTGTCCATGGGGTAAGCTTTGTCCATCAAGTTTGAAATAGAAGAGATGTAGAATCAAAACCAAAATGGTTTGAGGAAGGAGTTTACAAGATTGTTTGTAAATAAGTTTTGGAACAAATACAACTCCTATTTTTCTAAGGGGTTTTGTCCAATCCTAGGGTTACAATCCTACAGGCAACACAATGCTCTGATACCATCTATAGAGGTCCCAACCTTTAATAAGGTAGAGATCCCTGTGTTTACAATGCTAGTCCCTGGATCAATAGCTAGCATCCACAGTTAAGATGTAATATCAAGAAACAAAGGTCATAACACAACTTTATAACCAGGAATAAAACAATTCATTACATCTTACATAGCTCATTTGGCTATCTCATTACAATGCAGCAGAAATAACTATAGCATGGAGTCCTTCATCTTCAAAGTGCCACAGGCAGTCATGTTGGTCGTAGACTTGTAATCCTATTCAACACACTTCACTAACATCAAACAAACCTGCAACATAATAAGTTGCAGCCACAAGGGTCAATACATTTGAATTGTATTGGCAAGTTTCACTACTATGTAGAATATAAGTGGATCCTATCATTACATGCATATTTGGCTAAGTAGGGTTTAGGCTCATTTGCAGAAAGCAATATAGTTTTATCCTATCTTTTCAAAATAGTTTTTGATCTTTGTCAAATCTTTTTGAACTTCTTGGAAAACTCCAAGTGCTTCAAATCCCTTGTTGTCACCCTCAAGTTTTAACTTTGACAAATTTGAATGTCGAGATCTTCCATAGCTTCAGGCCTTAGTTGCTCAGTATTGTCCATAACCCAGGACACAGCTAAGTACTTACAATTTTGATCTTTTGCAGAAGTTGTACACTTTACCCACATGACACAATCTCATCTTGATGCCACCAGTGGCCGCTGGATAAGTACTCACCAAGATGGAGTACTGGCAGATTGAGAATGTGACAAAGTCTTTCCATAGGAGTCCTCCCAATACACAATGCTAGCTTGTCATCCAGGCACCAATGTAGGGTTTCAATTTCCCTTACACAAATATATTTAACCTGAAGATGCCAATGCATGGGTCTTCCACTATGTAGTTGACTAAGCCAGAGCCATTTAGCATGTGGCTGTACACGGAAGCCACTGTACGAGAAACATGTTCAATCTCTAAGTCCCTGGGTGGTTTTCTTCTAGTGCACAACAAAAGAGATAGCCATATAAACATGGTTCCTTTTGTTGCCACCTTGTCCAACCTTGAGTATCCTTGACCACCCAGGTGGTTCATTGAGTACTTGTTTTATTATATAAAACATAAGTCTTTTCATACTTCATATAATCATAACATGTATCCCATCCCAAATATATAGCTGGGCTAATCATACTACAACTACATTGTTTCCACTAAGGAATATATAAGGGTATCCTATTAGGATTTAGCATAGCATAAAATATAGTACACCTTATCATGCATGTTTCAAAAATCCACTAAGTGTAATGAAAATAGTAGGACTTGGATGATAGTGTCACTTGCCTTTTCGGTAGGGAATGTTGGTTCACTTCTTGATCTTGCTAATATCACACTCTTCTAACTTCACTACAAATCAATCAAGCAAACATAGATTCAACTAGCATTCCAACCAATATTCAAACAATTCATCACACATAAAATAATAGAAACAAAGTCATGCATGCAAGCATGCAAAAGATAGTTTTATTTGCAAAGGTGGTTTCTACTAGGCTCTAAACATTATAAAGTTCAAAGTGGTCATTTACCAAAGTGGTAAAACCATTTGCAAAAAGGTTTTATCTATAAACCATTTCTTAAATCAAATCATTATTTCATGTGGTGGAAAATGCTTTTAGCAAAGCAATAATTTTTATATTGTTCACCAAATAAGTTGTTAATTCACAAAACTTGGTGTTTAGGGTCAGAAGGTTTGAATCAAAACATTTCCCAAAGGTTTTGCTCAAAAATCATTTCCATATCAAAATCAATATTTTTATTTGACTAGAAATGAGCTAATTCAAGTATTTATTCCTAAACTTCAAAAAATTCATTTTTAAATCCATGAGTTGGTTCCTAGGGTCAGTAAGTTCACAACAAACCATTTTGCAAAGATTTCACATCAAAATTTTATCTAGAACAATTTTTATATTCAAATTAAGCCTACACAAGTTTCTGCAAATTCAACCAATTTACCAGAAGCAAAATATTAAACAAAGTGCATGGTTGCAAAGTACTTGTTCTACTGATTCCATTGATATAAAATTTGCAAAATTTGGACGTGTAGATTTTAAGTTATGAATTTTACAAGTTTGTATTTAAATCAGATTCTAAATTCTGTTTTAAACAGAACCAGTGCCACGCGGCGTGATACTATTGGTCGGTACCGCTTCGTGCGGATCGGCCTCTCTGGACAACAGGATCTAACTTAAAACGAACGACGCTGATCAACTCGTACCTCTTCATCTAGTTCTAATCTTAGCCATCAGATCGTGATCTAACGGACATAGTCATGTGGTCAAACTCTAGCGGCGCTGCGCGGCGGCAGACGGCAGCGCACGCTCTGGCGGCGAGCTTGTCGACGATACAGGAAGCAAGGAAGAGGGGAAAACAGCTCACCGTGCTCAAGGGATCGTGGCGATGCTCGACGTGGTCGTGAGGAGGCAAGGGGCGCACGAGGACAGGAGGAATCGCTCACCGGAGTTGGTGGCGGCGTCGGGCACGCTCAGGTGTCGTCGGGGATGGGGCTGTAGATCATTCCGAAGCAAAATAAGCGCACGGTTAGACGCGGGCTGGTCTGGGGATGTTGTGAGCGTCAACAGGAGGTGCTGGGGCGGTCGAGGCTTACCAGAGGAAGGTCGCCGGAGAAAGACAGTCGCGGCGGTGCTCAGGTGAAGTCGAAGTCGACGTTTTGGAGCGCGCGCGAGTGAACGAAGCACACGGGCAGATGCACCAGGAGGTGGGGAAGGTGCTAGCGTGCAGAGGGAGGTGAGGGGTGGCAGGGTGTGGCCGGAATCGCACGGAGACGTCGTCGGAGCAGTGTTGGTGTGGGGGCGAATTGGGGCAGCCTAGGGGTAGAGGGGAGGAGCTGCTTGGGGGAAAATGGCGAGGAGGAATGGGCGGTTTAACGAGCGTGGTCGCAGGCAGGATTAACGCAGGCAGTAACTCGCATTCATCGCCGCATTCAAAGGCAGCAACGGCGAGGAAGAACGGTCGCGAGGGAGACGACGCTGAGGTGGCGTTGTGGGACCTGCCTGTCAGCGAGGAAGAGAGAGAGAGGGAGAGGGGGCCACCTGTCTGTGACTCCGCGGGTGGGTTTGCGCGTAGAAAAATGTTTCGCTGAGGGGTATGCCGGTGGGCTCTTGCTGGGCTTACTGGGCTGGCCAGTTGGGTTTGGTCCGATTCATTTTTTATACTAATTGCCTTTTTCTTTTTCTATTTGATTTTTCTGTTTTGAATTTCAATCAAACAATTAAACACTCAAATGATTTCAAATCTTTGCCAAACTTTGCATTGATTTTAGTTCTGTTTAACAACACAAATCAAAGTCCAAAATAAAATGATTTTTATTCTATTTAGGGTCCATTAATAATTAAATAAAATAGACCTTAGTTATTAATTCAAATAGGATTTGATTTATTTAAAATCTCTATTTGAAATCTAAATAATACCAAAACAATTCAGTAGGTTTTATTTGAAAATACAAAACACTTGGAAATCTTGTTTAAAATAATTTAACAAGTTTTAGTGTTTTATTAAAATGGAAAAGCCTTTAATTTAATAAAATTGGGTATTAATAAATCCCCATTATTTTATTTAATAAACCTTTACTATTTTTATCAAATAGAAATATTTTATTTCAAAAGCTTGGCCAAGTTTTCATTTGGCTTTATAAAATAATCGTTATTTATAATTCTACCTTTTCTTTTGGACACCAAATATTTTTATTAAAAGATCCAAAAATAGTGATTCCAAATATTTTAACTTTATGGTTTATTTATCTTTTAAATCCCTTTAGGATTTTATTTGATCAAAATAGGTTTTGGATGTTTCCCAATTGGAATCAAAAAGTTTCTTCTCACCCTGAATTTCAACAAAGTTTTATTTTGTTTATTTATTTTTCACATTTCAAAATTTGGAAAATTTTGGGATGTGACAGGTAGTACCGGAAGTTCAAGCGGTACTATCGGAGAACTCCGGTACTACTGTACCTGGTATCGGACCACCCTTTTTCAAACTTCATTAAGTCCTGCCCACAGCGGTACTACTAATGATGCTACCGGGAAGCGGTAGTACCGCAAGTGGCAACCGGTACTACCGAACATAGAGGAATCAGCAGTTTTTCAGGCGAAAAAACTCTCTGTCACACCAGGTAGTAAAATGCGGTACTACCGCATTTTGCTACCTAGGCAGACAGAAGCTTTTTGCCAATATACAAAAGTCTCTGCCTTGAGCGGTACTAAAATGTGATACTACTGCATTTTAGTACCGGAGCACACAGAAGCTTTTGACAACCTCCAAAAAGTCTCTGCATGGTGCGGTACTAAAATGCGGTAGTACCGCATTTTAGTACCAGAGCAGGCAGAAGCTTTTTGACAATTAGTCACATCCTTCTGTCGCATCCGGTAGCATAAAGCGGTACTACCGCTTTTTGGTACCGCGCCAGGCAGATAGTTTTTGGATATTGCAAATCCTTTTTGATGCACCTGCGACACACTTAGCAAATCATTAGTCCGATATGTGAGTTGTTATCAAACACCAAAATCACTGGGGATAGCAAATGCTCTTTCAATCTCCCCCTTTTTGGTGTTGGATGACAACACACATTTTGCAGGGAAATCTAGTGATGACAAGATATAGATGGGGCTCCCCCTAGATATGTAGAAACAAGCCACATACACACTAACAAGCTACCTGGGAGTAGAAGTCGCACATAGAGCACATACCTTTGCTAAATAACATGTGATGACCAATATTGATTAGGAATGGGGAAGGTCGTCACATAGTATGGATCCAAACAAGAATAGCCATATTACACACAAGATGGATCCATACGATAACCACACAGTCTTACCATACATAGCACAAATAGTTAGTTCACACATAGTAAGTCACACATAATAAGAGGCAAACAAAAAAAGTTCACAAGCGAATAAAAACAATGGCAAGAACGACCTTGTGACTTTTCCCTCGCAAACCCCTCATACCTAATGTGCAACTTCTCCCCCTTTGGCATCAAGATGCCAAAAAGGGACAAGAGCAACACTAACGCCCCGGAGATCACTCGTCATCATCATCAACCCAGTCTTCCCATGCATCATCATGAGGTGGCGGGGCACGGAAGGAGGAGGTGGCATCATCTTCCCAGTTGCTGTGCTTGGAGATCCATTGGTCTTCTGGGGTAATATTGTTCTCGGAGCCCTTGGAAACGGTCAAGCCTTGAGCCTTCATCATTTCCTTCTGACGAGCACAGGACTTCTTGGCATAGACATGGCCTCGTACATGCGTTTCTGATTGTCCACTTGGAAGCAGAATATCTTCTTGAGTTTGGCCTCAAACCTCTTAGCCCAAGATGGTTGTGCGGACTGGCGACGTGAGACCACAAATGCAGCAGCCTGCTGCGCATCAGCTGCATCACCTGACTCCTCAACCGGGTTCCCATTCTCATCAACAATCTGACCATCCGCATTGCGTGGTTTGAGATGGGTCTTGATCAACAGATTCTTGTGGCGGTGAGTGGCAAGCGAAGAGAAGGCAAGTCACGGGCAATCATAGGGCACTTGCTAATGATGAGAGCCATGATGTATGGAGCAAAAGGAGGAACCCTCCTCTGAAAAGTGGCGTAGACAATTTCATTCCAAATAACATCCATCACATCCATAGGTAGGCCAGAGTCACGGTGGTGATAGGTGGCCATCATAATATCGACCATGAAAGCATGTATCTCATCAACATTCCCAGCACGAGGGGCGACAGTCTCACGAAAGATGCGGTGCAAGATGTCATAAGTAGGGAGGAGCCCTTTGATCTTTCCAGGGATTCCGCACCCCTGGATGTACAGTGGGGCAAGCACATATTTCTTCATGGGACGATCATTGGCGTGGCACCGAAAGACAACGGGAATGTCCTTGCCACGGTCTTCGTACCCGAGGATAGCCCCAAACTCAGCCAACGTTGCTTGCTTGACAACACCCTCGGTCATCCAAGTGAGAGTCCGAGTATCATTCTTGGCAAAGTGAATGGTTGCATAGAACTGAGCAATGAGCATTGGATCATAGTTGCACCGGAACTCCATAATGGGAAGCAAGCCAATGTTGGTGCAAATGTCAAGGGCCTCACCAAAGTAGTTCAGATTCTTCCTCACATGATTCATCTCGATCCATTTTTGAGGAACCACAATTTTTTCATCTTTCATGAGAATCTCATGGAACACCCGCTCCTGAAAATCCGTAAAGAAGAGGCTATTTTCTCGAGCATGAGAGAGAGCTGTCCCATATGGACTGACCACCCGCAGGGCATGAAATTCTGTCTCAGACAAATCAGACAACAGCTTTGGCCCAGATGGCCCAGAACTTTGGCTCTTGCGAGGACCAGAAGGAGGAGGAGGTGGAGGAGCTTTACCACGACCAGCACTTTGCTTGACACCCCCACCCCTACGACCACGAGTTGTTGGCAGTTTCAGACGGGCACTAGGTTGAGGCATGACCTCCTCTTCTGACTCAGTCTCAGATTCTGACTCATAGTCCTCGATCTCATAGTGAGCTTTGGAGCGCTTGCACGATCCCCGGGAACCCCCTGCACCTGTGAAAGAACGAGGGAGATAGCATAGGGGTAAGGGCACAAGAACCTGAGACAAACAGAGGATGGAACTTTGTGTTTTAAAAAAAAAATTGCTGCCAGTACAGGGCGGTAGTACCGCCAAGCGGTAGTACCGGAAAAAGATTCTCGGTACTACCGGCCCGCGACCATAGTGCAGATCTAGACTAGAAATCCATGTATGGGCAGTAAATTTGTTGTAAAACACGATTTCCATCGGACAAAGTGATAGATCTGGTAGATAGCACACGATACAACCTCAAGAATGCGAGTTTTAACCAAGAATCAAAGTTACCCTAGATTCAATGGAGAAAACAAGTGAGAAGATGAGGAGGGCGGTAGTACCGGTGTCCATGACGGTGGGGAAGAAGGAGGATCTCGTAGGGAGGCTGGATCCGGTGTGGATCCGGGAGAGGGAGGGAAGGGCGGGGTTCCTCCGGCGTCCTCTGGCTCCGGTGGTGGCGCTGATGAGGAGTGGAGACGAGGGATGAATGAGGCACTGAGGGGTGCCTCTCCCCCGTCTCCAGTCTTAACCGACACACACAAGCGGTAGTACCGGTTCCAGGGCGGTAGTACCGCTTTGCGGTAGTACCAGAGGTACCAACCGGTAGTACCGCACCTAGGAAGTTTCCAGGCAGGACCCTGGAAACAAGACCAGAGGCGGTAGTACTTCTAGTAACGTCCGGTAGTACCGTTTGGCGGTAGTACCGCATATGAGATCCGGTAGTACCGTGACCATTAGGACAGAGAGCCAAGATACATAAAATGGAAGGTTCTTGTGCAGAGTAGATGGGTTTTGTTGGGGGATAAGAATGGCATAGGTTTAGAGAGTCACGCTGATATGGGCCAATGCACTCAAAAAATTGCTAAAAACATATGGAGAGCCAAATGTGAGTGCACGAACAAAAGAACAACACCAACTAGAGGATGACAAACATGAGTAAGAACCAATTCAAAAAGTGACAAACACGAGTAAGAACATCAACCTCTCGATTGAGAGGGGGGGCGGTGGCCTAGGCCACCATATTTGAGTATACTCGGCTTGGCACCACGAAAATATATCTTGGGTCCATTACCGAAACTCATCATTAAGCTCACATATCACAAAATGATATTAAGAGGAATGATTTTGTTTAATTTGCGCATAATGGGGGAGGGATAGTCCAATCAATTAGGACCACACTCCCCCTATGTCCATGCCTACACCTAAACCAAATATGGGTCGAGTATTAGGTGAGAGCGCAAGATAGTCAAGTCAAGCTCCTTGAATCTACGATATTTAGTTCATTCCTCAAGTAGAAAAACCTTGCTTCATCAAGTGGCTTCGTGAAGATATTGGCAAGTTGATCTTTGGTAGAAACATAGGATAGATCAATATCTCCTCGAGCAACATGATCTCTAATGAAGTGGTGACGAATCTCAATATGCTTTGTCCTTGTGTGATCCACCGGGTTGTATGCAATTTTGATGGCAGTTTCATTGTCACATAGAAGAGGCACTTTGTCACAATGGACACCGTATTCCTTTAAAGTTTGCCTCATCCATAGCAATTGGGTGCAAGCACTAGCAGCAGCAACATACTCGGCTTTGGCGGTAGAGAGATATACAATTTTGCTTCTTAGAAGACCAACATACCAAGGACCTACCAAGGAATTGGCACGCCCCGGATGTTGATTTTCTATCATCCTTGTCCCCCGCCCAATCCGAATCCGTGTATCCACAAAGAGCAAATGTTGAACCTTGAGGATACCAAAGACCATAAAATGGGGTATTAACTAAATATCGGAAGATTCTCTTGACCGCCATTAAATGGCTTTCCTTAGGAGTCGCTTGATATCTTGCACACACACCTACACTCAACACAATATCAGGTCTAGATGCACAAAGGTAAAGCAAAGAACCAATCATAGACCGGTATACCTTTTGATCCACATCTTTACCATTTGGATTTTGTTCTAGATGAGTCTTTGTAGCCATGGGAGTAGGATCTCCATTCAAATCTTGCATTTTGAATCTCTTGAGCATATCTTGAGTATACTTGGCTTGGTTGAAGAATGTTCCTCCTCTAACTTGCTTGATCTCAAAACCAAGAAATACTTTCAACTCCCCCATCAAAGACATCCGGAACCTACTAGTCATAAGCTTTGAGAATTCATCATTAAAAGCTTTGTTAGATGAGCCAAAGATAATATCATCAACATATATTTGGCATACAAAAAGCTCCCCATTGACCCTCTTAGTAAAAAGAGTGGGATCGATTTTCCCAACCTCAAAGCCACGGTCAAACAATAACTCTCTAAGGTGCTCATACCACGTGTGTGGGGCTTGCTTGAGCCCATAGAGCGCCTTATCAAGTTTGTAGACATGGTTTGGGAAGTTGGGGTCCTCAAATCCCGGGGGTTGCTTAACATATACCAATTCATTTAAAGGACCATAAAGGAATGCATTTTCTACATCCATTTGTTGCAAATTAAAGTTATGATGTGTCGCATAAGCAAGAAGGATACGGATGGACTCAAGGTGAGCCACGGGTGCATAAGTCTCTCCATAATCAATGCCTTCAATTTGAGAATACCCTTGTGCAACCAATCTAGCCTTGTTCCTTACTATAATTCCATGCTCATCTTGCTTGTACTTGAATATCCACTTTGTTCCAATAACATTGCGGCAATCCTTTGGCTTCTCAACTAACTTCCACACTTTGTTTCTCTCAAAGTTGTTGAGCTCTTTGTGCATAGCTTCTAACCAATCCAAATCTTCAAGAGCTTCCCACACCTTCTTTGGTTCAATCATGGAGATGTGTGCTTGGTGTTCACTGAACCTCTTCAATTGTGCTCTTGTGGAAATTCCTTTCCTTAGATCTCCAACAACATTTTGGAGGGTGTGGTCTCTTATTTCCAACATTTTTTCTTTTCTAGCTTCACGAAGAGCGTGGATCTCCTCATTGTTTCTTGGAGGACCCTCTTCATCATTTTGATCCTCGTCTTGACCATCAACTTGACCTTGATCATCATTGGAGTCATCCTCTACATTGGGAGGCAAGGATTGACCTTGGTCTTGATCAAGTGCTCTTCTAGCATCAATTTGAGCTTGTGTCAAAATAGTTTGGATGGATCTTCCTTGACAAATTGACTTGGCACCACTTGAAAACCCATCGAATGGACCAAGCTCCCTTTGACTAGAGTTCACACATTGATCACTATGTTGAGGGTCCACATCTTGTCTTTGGCTTGAGTCAATGTCCTCTTCGGTAGATGGAGCATGTTGAGGTTGTGAAGATGAGGGCTCCACTCAAGTGGAGCATAGTTCTTCTCGATCCGCCATAAGGGGTTCCTCAACGGGGCGGATATAACCCACACCCATTCTTCCTATGGCATCATGAGGCATTTCATCATCTGCATCACAAGCATCAACATGCCCCCCTTGGGGACCATCATATTCTTCGAAGGTCACACTACAAGATTCTATGACGGCTCCGGAGAGCTTGTCATAGATTCTATAAGTGTGAGATTCGAGACCATAGCCAACAAAAATACCCTCTAATGCTTTAGACTCGAATTTAGACAAACGAACACCTTTGATGAGATAGAAACAATTACAACCGAACACCCGGAAGTAAGATATGTTGGGCTTGTTAGCGGTAAGTATCTCATATGGAGTCTTGTTGATTTTCTTGCGGAGGTAGAGTCGGTTTGAAGCATGGCAAGCGGTGGAGACGGCTTTAGCCCAGAAGTTGTATGGATATTTAAACTCCGCCAACATGGTCCTAGCCATCTCAATAAGAGTCCGGTTCTTCCTTTCGGCCACACCATTTTGTTGAGGGGTGTATGCAGCGGAATATTGATGTTTAATCCCCTCATCACTAAGGAAATCATTCAAGGTGTAGTTCTTGAACTCGGTGCCATTGTCACTTCTTATAATCAACACGGGAACATTGTGTTGCCGTTGAACCAAGTTGATGAAGTCGATAAAAGTCCTTTGAGTTTCACTCTTCATCTTGAAGAAATAAACCAAGAGTATCTTGAAAAGTCGTCAACAATCACCAAACAATATTTCTTCCCTCCAAGACTTGCATGAGATGGAGGACCAAATAGGTCCACATGGAGGAGTTCCAAGATCTTGTTAGACTTGATTTGGTTTGTGGGCTTGTGAGGAGCGTCATGCATCTTCCCTAGAACACATGCCTTGCAAACACGATCTTTGGCAAAGGAAACATTTTCTTTTAGTCCAACAATATGGCCCTCTTTATGGAGACTTCGCAAAGTTCTCATATTGACATGGGCTAGTCGGCGGTGCCATAGCCAACCCACATCGGCCTTTCCGTATAAGCACATCGGACCTGCAGTGGCTTGCCCCGAAAAGTCCACCACATACAAGTCATTTTCGACGTACCCAACGAAAGCGACCTTGAGAGACTTGCTCCACATGAGGAACACAATATCATCATCAATAAAGATGGCAAAGCCCATCTTTCCGAGAGCACGGACTGAAAGTAAATTGTATCCAAGGGTTTCAACAAGCATGACGTTCACGAGTGTAATGTCGTAAGACACCACTACCTTGCCGAAACCCATTACCTTAGACTTTGACTTGTCGGCATATGTGACGGTGATTTGATCTTCATTTGGCACCAAGTCCTTGACAATAGACGAGATTCTGGTCATATGACTTGTGCAACCACTATCGATCACCCATTTTGACCCTCCGGAAGCATAAGTCTACAAAAGATCAAGCTAGTTTTTAGGTACCCATTTTTCAATGGGTCCTCTTTTGTTAGCAACAAGGGTCTTGGGAACCCAAATAGACCAAGCAATATAACCATCATAAGGGCCAACATATTGTGCATACAAATCACCATAATAATCACGCATTAGAACATAGTGAGGGTTAGCACTTCCCGCAAAATCATCATGAGACATAGTTTTACCATTTGTGGTCTTACTCTCCACAATGGTCTTGTTGGTCTCTTGTGCGGGCTTGTCCTTCTTCTTCTTGTTGTTCTTCTTCTTTGTTTTGGAGACAAAACCAATGCCCCCTTTATCACCACTACGCCTTTTCTTGCTCAAAAGATCATCAATAGACTTGTTGCCTTGTGGAAATGTGGCCTTAGCAAGCTCCCCCTTCAACCTAGCATTCTCTTCAAGAATAGTTGTGCTACTAGATGGAATGAAGTTACTAGGTGAAGGAATATTGGCCAATTGAGTTTGAAGCGTTTCATGAGACTTTGTGAGTGACAAGAGTTCACTCTCCAAGGCCTTGTGGGCCTTGTTAAGCAAGCTAAAGTCCTCGACAAGTTTTTCATGAACCACACCAAACTCAATCTTGTCCTTTTTAGCTCTTTTATATTTAGCAATAGCATGATCACGCTCTTTGATGAGTTTGTTAACAATAATGTCATTGGCCTCATCAAGCCCTTCAAGTTTAATTCAAGTGACAACCTAGTTTCTTGTTCTTATTCTAGAGCATTCTTTAGGGCCTCTAGCTCAATCATATGTTCATGCCCAAGTTTACATCTTACATCTAGAAGCACTTGAGTATGTGATAGTTGATCTAAGATGTTTCCAAAATGTAGCTTAGCATCACCTTCTAGGTTAGTCATAAACTCATCAAAGGCAATTAATTCCTTTTTAACATCAAGAGACATCTCATCATCAATTTCATCATTATCTAAGTGAGTAGAGCGGGATGATGAAGATACCTCCGTTCCTCTTGCCATAAGGCAAGTGGAGTTCTTGGTGGAGGAGTTCTCATTTGGAGAATCGAAGAGTGAGAATGTCGGAGTAGATGTGGTGGCAAGAGCAGCCACACCATGAGAAGTTTCCTCTTCGTCATCTTCATCATCTTCATTGTCGGAGGAGTACTCTTCATGAGTGATCAAGACAATTTCTCCCGGCTTCTTGTTGATGGGATTCTTTTTGATGAAAGGTTTCTTGTACGGTCCCTTGAGAGTCTTCTTCAACACAATCTTTCCACCATGATCTTCTCTCTTCTCATAGGGGCAACTAGCCACAAAGTGGTAGCGGTCACCACAATTGAAGCAAGTTCTCAATCTTGTGGTATTCTCTCTTTTCCCATTTGGATTGCTTCTCCGTTAAATTTCCATCTTGGCCTTGGCAGGGTTCTTACAAAAGTTCTTTGCATAGAAAGCCATATATTGACCATGAGCAATCTTCACTTCATCGGGATGGTCCATGGAAAGCCCTTCATCACTATCATCTTCATCCCCATGGTCCACAACTTTGGCCTTCAAAGCAACATTGAGAACATTACTCATACCAAGGGAACGAGCACGAGCATCTTTGGAATTCTTGGCGACAACCTTGAAAGCAGCCATCTCTTGCATAACTTCATTTGAGGTCATGAGATGGTAGTTGTGTCTTCCTTGTAGGATCTTCAAGTCGGTGGGCTCAAAAGGCATGAGTGCACTCACATATTTCCTTTTTATCCATGCATCATCCACATGTGAGGCACCCACATTCCTAAAAGCAGTGCCGGTGGTCTTGAGCCTTCGGTACATGTCTTCGTGATCTTCACCTTCTTTCATGTAGAAGCCTTCGGCTTCATTGCTTAGAGCATCATATCGGTTCCTCCTCATACTCTCATTTCCAATAAACAACACAGTGAGAGCATCCCAAGCTTCCTTGGCAATGCTAAAGTGCTCAATGTGTGGATAATCCTTTGTCCCCAAACCTTGTTGAATCATATGCAGAGCAGTGACATTGAGTTGACTATTAACAATCTCTCTTCTTGTCAAGTTGTTTGGATCCCCAATAAAGAGTCCATGCTCTATGATGTTCCATAGTTCAATGCAAGAGCTGCGCATATGAGTTCTCATTAGTGATTGCCATTGAGCAAAAGTAGCAGATTCTTCAAGCTTAGGTGGGTCACCTCTATTGTATACATGAGGGTGAGGGATTGGAGGGTCGGGAGAGTACCATGAGTCACGGTGCTCACCCTTCCCACCATTATTGTGTGTGGAGGAATTAGCGTTGTCTGGTTTACCCCCTACCATCGCATCCTCGGGGGATACTAACGTATTCCCCTTAGGTAAAATGGATGGTTGATCCTCTTGAGGAGATGGGGGTGATGAGCCTTTTTTGTCTTTAAGAAGTTGCTCAAGCATCTTCTTGACTTTGTTGACCAAGGAAGAGATCAATCTTGTTTCCAAGTTTTTGAGATCTTCCATGGTCACCGTGGTCGGCTCACCATCACCATCCCCTTCGCGGCTACCCATATTCTCTTAGGCGGTAAAGCCCAAATAAAGAGTCGAGGCTCTGATACCAATTGAAAGGATCGTATGGGCACCTAGAGGGGGGGTGAATAGGTGCTACTTCAAATTTTCTTCTTTTTCAAATTAAGGTTTGACAATAAGGTAAATTCTCTAGATAATGCAACTATGGTGAATTTACCTATATGACAATTATGCAAGAGCTACCACAACACAAAGTAGTAACGAGTAAGTAAGGTGCGGTAAAGGATAGAAGTAACCGAAAAGTGGACGCGGAGACACAAGGATTTGTTTCCCATAGTTCCTTCCTTTTGAGGGGAAGTACGTCTACGTTTGGAGAGGGGGTGGTTTCAAACCACCAACGCCACGAAAGGCCTCCCTTGTTCTCCGATTAATCTCACTCCAACGGGATCGATTCACCTTCCACTATATCGGCAACCTTCAAGGTGGAAGCCGACACCGTTACAAGTTTGGGGCACACATCCACAACTTAATCGGAGGCTCCCAAATACAAGCAAGCTGTCAAAGCAATCAAAGACAAGCTTGTAAGAACCAAAACAAGAACTAGGGTTTCCAAGAAAACACTAGAGCAAAGGGGCCCTCAATGAAATGAGGGGGAAATGAAAATCTCTTTTGGTGAAGTAGTAGATCGGGGCCTCCTCCTTCGATTCTCCAAAGATCAAGGACTTTGGATGGTGGAATGAGGATATCTTGAAGATTTGAGTGGCTCCAATGGTGGTCTTGACTTTAATGTGTTTGAGCAACTTGTCCCAAGGTAGGTGGAGGGGTATTTATACCCCCTCCACAGAATCTGGCCGTTGGAGCATTTATTGAAGCGGTAGTACCGGAAGTTCAAGCGTTACTACCGGAGAACTCCGGTACTACCGGACCTGGTACCGGACCACCCTTTTCAAACTTCATTAAGTCCTTCCCACAGCGGTACTACTAATGATGCTACCAGGAAGCGGTAGTACCGCAAGTGGCAACCGGTACTACCGGACATAGAGGAATCAGCAGTTTTTCAGACGAAAAAACTCTCTGTCACGCCAGGTAGTACCTAGGCAGACAGAAGCTTTTTGCCAATATACAAAAGTCTCCGCCTAGAGAGGTACTAAAATGCGGTACTACCGCATTTTAGTACCTGAGCACACAGAAGCTTTTGACAACCTCCAAAAAGTCTCTGCATGGTGCGGTACTAAAATGTGGTAGTACCGCATTTTAGTACCAGAGCAGGCAGAAGCTTTTTGACAATTAGTCAGAGCCTTCTATCACATCCGGTAGCAAAAAGCGGTACCGCGCCAGGCAGACACTTTTTGGATATTGCAAATCCTTTTTGATGCACCTGCGACACACTTAGCAAATCATTAGTCCGATATGTGAGTTGTTATCAAACACCAAAATCACTGGGGATAGCAAATGCTCTTTCAGGCTCCCTTCATGGATGGTGTGCGCATGTGCTCTAGGAAAACTCCTGGCGGAATTCGCTTGCGCCCTGATCCTAGCTTAGACAACAGATCAGCCGCCTTGGTTTGTTCCCTAGGCACATACTTAACTTCGTAGCCCAAGAAGATCTTGGCTATCTCCTCCACTTCGTCTCGATATGCCGCCATCTTAGGGTCCACGGATTCCAGGTGCCAGCCACCTACTGGGCAACCAAGTCGGAACCTCCACAGCAAACTATGTGCTTGATGCCAATATCCTTGGCTACACGTAGTCTGTGAATGAGTGCTTCATACTCCGCCATGTTGTTTGTAGCCTCGAAGTGGATCTGCAGAACGTAGTGTAGCTTGTATCCTGTTGGTGATTGTAGCAATACACCAGCCCCCGAGCCGTTGAGAAACTTTGATCCGTCAAAGTGCATCACCCAGTACTCTGGTTCTGGCAACGGAGTAGCGTCTGGCATCTCCGTCCAATCTGCAACAAAATCCGCCAAGGCTTGTGATTTGATAGCGTCGCGTCTCTTGTAGGTGATCTCGAAGGCGGCAAGTTCAATGCCTCACTTCGCGACCCTCCCTGTAGTGTCGCTGTTATTGATGATGTCGGACAGTGGAGTCTTGCTCACCACTGTGACTGGGTGCTCCTGAAAGTAATGCCTCAGCTTTCGAGAAGCAAGGAATACTCCATAAGCTATCTTTTGGTAGTGCGGGTAACGCTGCTTAGACTCTGTTAAGACCTTTCTTACATAGTAAATTGGTCGTTGAACTCCGTGCTCATAGCCTGGTTCCTTCCGCTCTACCACGACGACGATGTTGATAACCCTGTTAGTTGCCGCCATGTAAATTAACAGGGGCTCTCCAGGTTCGGGTGCTGCAAGGATGGGCGCCGAGGAAAGAATCTCCTTGAGCTGCTTCAATGCTGCATCTGCCTTGTCCGTCCATGTGAATTTGTCCGCCTTCTTCAGTAACTTGTACAGCGGCAGAGCCTTCTCTCCAAGTCGGCTGATGAACCAACTAACTATTGCAACACACCCTGTTAGTCGTTGAATGTCCTTTAGGCATGTTGGATGGTTTATGTTTAAGATAGCCTTGATTTTCTCCGGGTTGACCTCGATTCCACGTTGGGAAACGATGAAGCCCAACAATTTGCCAGCTGGAACCCCGAAGACGCACTTCTTAGGGTTAAGCATCATGTTGTATTTCCGGAGATTATCGAAGGTTTCTTTTAAGTCGGAGATTAAGTCGTTTTACTTTTTAGACATCACTGCGATATCGTCCACGTAGGCGTGAACGTTCCGACCAATTTGGTCGTGAAGGCAACGTTGCTTTGTCCGCTGGTAGGTAGCACCTGCGTTTTTCAGCCCAAAGGGCATTGTGACATAGCAAAATGTGTCGTATGGGGTAGTGAACGAAGTGGCCAATTGGTTCGACTTCCTCATCTTGATCTGGTGGTATCCTGAGTATGCATCGAGAAAACACAAAAGTTCTGAGCCAGCCGTCGAGTCAATGACTTGGTCAATGCGAGGCAAAGCAAACGGATCTTTGGGACATGCTTTGTTCAAGCCGGTGTAATCAACGCACATTATTAATTCAGTGGTTCTCTTTTTGGGGACAAGTACAGGATTAGCCACCCATTGGGTGTGAAGGACTTCTCGGATAAATCTATCCTTAAGTAACCTAGATATCTCTTTGCCAATGGCGCGTCTCTTCTCATCTCCAAAGCGTCGTAGAGGTTGTTTCACTGGTTTGGATTTTGGATCAATGTTCTATGCTCGGCAAGTTCCCTAGGTACACCTTTCATGTCGGCAGGTTGCCAGGCAAAGATGTCCCTGTTCTCATGGAGGAACTCGACGAGCGTGCTTTCCTATTTGGGATCCAGGTTCGTCCCAATTGCGGTGACCTTGGAGGCATCGCCTACCACAAGTTCCACCGGCTTGGTCTCGATGGTGGCCTTGAACGCAGGAACGGAGTCGGAGATCTGCTTCTTCGACGTGGGCATCTCTGAGTCATTGACCTTGCTCTGGATCTCTTTGAATTCTTCGCTGTAGAGGACAGCTTCTGCAACGGCTGCCTCGTTGATCTCGCAGTCCCTTGCCTTGGTAAAGCTTCCGGATACGATGATGATGCCGTTTGGTCCGGGTATCTTGAGCTTGTTGTAGACGAAGCATGGCTTGGCCATGAACGTGTGGAATATGTCGCGGCCGACTATGACGTGGTACACGCTCTTGAAAGGGACCACCTCGAAGGTCATGCGCTCTTGGCGGTAATTATTAACATCGCCAAAGGCAACCTGAAGTGTAATGCACCCAAGGGACCGAGCCTCCCGACCAGGCACTACGCTGTGGAAGATGGTGTTGGTCCGTCTTAGGTTTGCCTCCGTCAAGTTCATCTTTTGCAGTCGATCCAGGTACATGATGTTGATGCTGCTTCCACTGTCCACCATACACTTGGTGAACTCCACGTCGTCAATCAAGGGGTTGATGACCATGGCGTACTAGTTCTCCGTGGGTATAAGGTCTGGATGGTCCGTCCTGTCCCAAGTTATTGGAACCTCCGACCAGCGCAGGTACTGGGGGACTGGGGGGAGAGTAGCCATTAGGATCCTCAGAGAGGTCTTCTATTGTCGGACGGTGGGGGTGCCAAGGAAAGTGTGGTAGACTGGGGCCTTCTTCGCGAAGGGGTTCTTGCCTTTGTTGTCGCTCTTGGCGGCGTGCTTGGGGTCAACGTCCTCATCCATGTCACTTTAATCCTTGTACTCTTCCTCCTTCTTCTTCCCCTTGCTCTTGCCGCGTGGTCTGTTCTTCCGACTTCGCTTGTAGCCGGACTTCGGGTCTTCCTTGAGGTCGTTGACGAACTTGCAGTGTCTATTGGTATGGGTGGCTTTGCCGTTGACGTCGAGGTGTACGAGGCATGGCATATCACGGTACTCCTCGTAGGTTTGGGGAACGCGGAGCGATGTCGAGGTGGTTTCACTTCCTCATTGCTGCCCACGACAAGCTCCCCTTCCTCGGCCACGTTGTCTGCCCTCTCCTCGTCCCGCAAAAGTCATAGCGACCATGTCGGTAGATTGCTTTTCTTCTGGAGCGGTTTTCCGCTTTGTACTGCTGTTCCTCCGAGCTTGAGTTGGAACGGCCGTTGCCGGCAAGGAGCCACGAGCATCGTCGGCAGCAGCTGCGAACTCACTGGCCAACTGAATCATCTGGTTCAAGTCAAGCTGGTGATTGTCCTGTAAGCGCTTCAGCTTATGTCGGAGCAACGTTCCCCTTTCCAATCCATCGATTAAGGCGGCCATGGCGGTCTGGGCGTGCACTCCTGCGCAGGAATTCTTCATGTCCAGCCAGCGGGAGAGGTAGGCGCGAGATGTCTCGTCTTTCTCTTGCACGCACCGCTGTAGATCGCCCATAGTGCAGGGACGCTTGTATGTACCCTCAAAGTTCTTGGTGAATGCTTCTTGCATGTCCAACCAGTTGTATATAGATTTCTCCGGCAAGTCGTCGATCCATTGACGGGTCGTACCTGCCAACATTAATGGGAGGTACTTGACGGCGACGTTGGGGTTGCCTCCGGCAATCTCCACCGCGTTGCCGTAGTCCTGCAACCATGTGGCTAGCTTGGCGGTGCCGTCATAGGGCTTGATGGTCTTGTCAATCCGGAATCCTTTGGGGTAAGTTGCGGACCGTATTGCAGGTCCAAAGCAACGTGGTCCCAGGTATGGTCCTTCCCGGGCCTCGTGGATCTTATCGATCCGCGAACGTGCATCGTATGGCTCCGGGTTATTCTTCTTCCTGTCAACAGGGGATGGGCTGCGTGAACGACGCGGGCCTTCTCCGCCATGGTGACTGCTTGGCGGTGACGGAGGCGGAGGTGGCGGTGGGTTAGCCTTCTTGCTGTTACCCTCCTGCGCGCCTCACGTCTGTCACGGTTGCTTGTCGGACGCGAAGGGTCATGGCGCAACCTGCTCTTATGTCCTTCGTTGCGCTTTCCGTCATGACGGGTCTGCTCCGCATTGTCGCGGATGACGATGCCACACTGCTTTGGTGGGGGCATATCCGTACGATGGTGAGCGTTGTAATCTTCGCAACGTCGGGGAGACCGGGGCGATGGCGATGGGCGATGAGGTTGGGCCTTTTCTCCGTGGTCGGAGGATATTGGGATAGCATCCTTCCTGTTGTGTGCATCCCTCCGTCTTCGTTCTGAGGAACCCGTCTGGGACCCGACATCAAGAGGAGATCTGTCCCTTGGCGGTTTGTACTGGCTAGACTGGCAGAGCGCTGGGTTAGACTCAAGCCTCTGGGAGGTGGCCTTTTCCTGCTGCTTCACCGCCTTGGCCACTAGGTCGTAGAACTATTCCACTGCCTCAGGCGATCTATCCTGCTCTAGAAGGGTCTTGGCGACGGCGAGGTTAAGGAGTGGGGTGGGCATCACCTGCTTGGCTTCACTGTCAATGTATGGCTTGGCTTGTGCCGGCTTCGAGGGAGCCCATCCTAGGTTGAGTCGTACACCAGGATCGTTAATGACGCGAGCCGGAGCTTTCTTAGCCTTCTGCTGCTATAGCAGAGTCTTGTACTCGGCCTCCATTGCTCTAGCTTTTTCTATAGACTTCTACGCATTGACCAGATCTAGATCTAGCTTAGCACCCTGCTCCGCGATGGCTTGCGCCTCCTCCAGCAGCTGCTGGCGTTTCTCATCAAGCCGGGTCATGTTCCGGATATGAGCAACGGTCAGTGGCTCCACGAGGAGATTGCCGTACATCACTCTATCAGCTGGAGTAACTTGGGCTACTGCAGACGTAGATGCTGGAGGCGGCAAGTTTGCGGTGTTCTTGTTACTCGGTCCGGTGCTGAGTTCCTGTCGCTGCTGCACTGGGTTAGGCGGAGGAGGCATGACTTTTGCACGATCATCGTCAACAGCAATAAGTGGCCCTTTCCCCTTTTCCAGCGCCGTAGGCAGAGCTCGTCCGGGTTGATCTTCGTCCAACACCGTCCCAATGGTGACGAACACCCCTCGAGATGCGACGACATTGTTGGCCTGCTCGTCGCGCGAGTACTCCTCCTCCATCTCCTGCATAGCGGAGTCTAGCTCTTCTAGACTGAAGTCTATCTCCTCTGAATCTGCACTGAAATCAGCATAAAGCGCGTCAATGACAGAGTCGGAGGGTGCCAGGAATTCCTCGATGACGGGCGGTGGAGGTGCAACGGGCTCGACGATGACTGGAGGTGGTGGTGCTACTGCAACGATGGCGGCCGGAGGTGGTGGTGGCGGTGGCTGGATCGGAGGGGCTCCGTCAATGAGCATGAGCGCTGTCTGAGCTGCCGCTTCGGCCTCCGCGTAGTTGTTGACGGTGCTCACCATCTCTTCGAGGGTAAGGCGTCCTGTTGCCTGCTGCCATCTTAAAGAATGTCGGAGAAGCGTGCCACGGTCCAGTCCTTCCACGAAGTGATACAGAGCGTTATCATCGGGGTAGTGGCCTAGGTCGGCTCGTATACGGAGCCACCTGGCCAGGTAATCGCGGGGTTTTTTGCCCTCTCTCTGAACGCAGCGCGCCAGGTCGAAGATGGTAACCACGCCGACGAACTTGGATCTTTGTTGTCTAGATGCACGGACTAAGCCGGTGGATTTGCAGTGATCTTCCACCTTTATATCCTGCATAGGGGCGGTTTGGGTGGGCCTTGAATTTTTCTGATCTTTGCCGACAAACTCCAAGGAGAGATCCGACATCGATCCTTCCGCGAACGTATCCTGCCCGTAGGCAGTCCGTGCGGGTCTTAGTGCTCCTCCGACTCCCAGGGAACTAGTGCCCGAGTCGGTTTCGCCGATGAACAGGTGGATGTCTCCGATAGGAACGATCGAACACCGCGTAGGGTTCGTCTTCACCGGGATCCGGAACTTGTCGGGAGGGATGATCGAAACATTGCCGGAGAAGAGAACACGACCGATGGCTACGGTTTCGCCGATTCCCACGAAGATCTTGGTCCTCGCCCGCTGAAGAGCCTGAAGCGCCTCTTGCCCCACGATGGGCGCCAACTGTCGTGGTATTGCCGACGAGTACGCCATGGAGGGGTACTCATAGTGCGTGTTTAGAGACGTGGGGTAAGGCGGATGGTTGACGGGTACGAGGTAACACAGCTTACCCAGGTTCAGATCCCACAACGGTGGCGGAATCCTACTCCTGCTATAAATCACTATAAGGGCAATACGCCGAGTTCAGAGATAGGTTCGCTGTGTGAGGTTGTATGTATCGATACTAGGTTGTTCCCTAAAGGCTCCCATAGGCCCGACTTATATAGTCGCCAGGTCCTAGGGTACAGGGAAAAGTCCTAGCCAGACAGGTTACAGAGTCCTACACCGTCTATTACTATTCTTGTGTATCTTTCACTCCAAGGCTCCAGGTACGCTGGTGACTCCACTGTAGCATTCCTTTATCCGGCATGGGCCTCCCTTCTGGATCCACCTAACTGGGCCGCCCAGCAGGCCATAGGCCATGCTACCGACTATGGGCCACCCGGGTTAGTCGGATAAGAGACATGCTATAAGGATACCCATATAGCATATCCCCAACACCCGGACTACCCCCTCAACAACCCCGAGGAAGTATTCCGGATCTCACTTTAGTTGGCAATTTTTATCATTCGTTTATAGTTCTCTATGACCATAGAATCTGTTCCCAAGTCGTCCATAACCGTGGACACGGCTTTTCAAAAAGATTAATAACCCTACAGGGGTGCACAACTTTACCCACACGTACCAACCGGTTCTTAATGCCTAATTTTTAGCCCTCTTCCTTAGAAGGCCAGCAGAGAGTGGTTGACCACGACCTTTACCTTGCTTTCGCCGAGACCATGAGTCACGCACTAGGGAGATGCCGCCATAACGGGTCAAGTCCCGAAGTCGGTCCCTAATGATGTGTGCCGGGTTCAAGATTACGGATGCCGGGCATCTCTTGTTCCCGGCCATGCTTACCTACCTATGATGAATGCACCTCCTTCACCTCCATTCAAGAACAACCGAGATGCGTATGTCGAATGGAAAGCCCAAACTATGTGACTCATGGAATCTACTAGGCAAGTTAGTGAGTCGAGGGGGTTTCCAGGCCCCCGTGTGGTTGTACGCTCATCTTGGTTCAAGAGGCGAGAACATTAGGTCCTAAGGGTGGCAAGTATGGGACTACAAAAACCACAACCCACATGGCCTCCCATACAAGCCTTAGCATGTTTATCATTCACATCTCATCACATCACATATCCTACCATACTAGATTCATCCGTATCTCCGGTGCATCACATGAATGATCAGCATCAGACCACTAAGCATGGCTAAGCTTGACTGAACTGTGGCACTAGCGATGCTCATAAGCCAAACCCTAGTTATGCTAGGAGCGGTGGGTCAGGTAATATAGTTCACAAAGGGAAACATGCATCAGATAGGATTTATCTGTCTACTAACAAAAGACTGTTGAACCGAATGCATATGACGATAATGAAATACTTTGTAATCATAGGATTCATATGTATGAGTGGGGCTTCGCTTTCCTTGTCCATTGTTGGACTAGTACTGCTCTTCGGTGGCGTTGACTTCAGCTTTGAGTTCGGTTCCTATTCGCGAGAACCAATCACCGAAAAAGAGAAAGCAACACTCAACACATGGCATGTGCAATGCTCATAGAATATGGATGATATGACAAGTTAATTTTTTTGAATTGAACCCTAAAACATGCTTGGTCACTTTAAAGGGGGTTCCGAAGGTCCAAACCCTAAAACAGGGGAATCATCTGAATCACCTATGGGGTTCAATTAGTTCTTCTAATTAAACTTGCCATCAAAGTTGGTTAACAATGTATGATTATACCTTAGTTGGTTAGGTTTCATTTTTCTGAACATTTTGGTATATTATTTGTATTTTTCTGATTTAAAATGAATTAGTTATGAATTTCCCAAATTTTAATTCATTTTAAATCATTTTCGGAAATTTTAAAATAATTTCCAAACTTGGGCCCACATGCCAGACTTTTAATCATTTCAGAAAATATTTACAGAAAATAATAAAACCCTGATAGGCAGGGCCCACCTGTCATATATTTATTATTTACAGAAATCATTTCCAAAACAATTAAAAAAACAGAAAAGGGATTATTGCATCATGCTGATGTCAGCATGACATCAGCAATGGTGATCCTCCTCGGATCAAGGTTGGTCCAGGCGATTGGGGGCACGGGAGCAAGCCAAACTAGGGCGTTCGACTCAGTGCAACGCGCTGAGCAAGCTAGTGGCGGCGCCGCTCGTTACTGGTCATCGGAGCATCACCTCCGACAAGCTACAACGTCGGCGGCAGGCACATGCGAGGAGAGCAACACAGAGGGAGATGGAGGAAACGGAGGGCACTGCGAGGATCAGAAGCTCACTGTGAGCAAGACGGGCTTGACGGCGAGGGAAGGCGAGCTCGGGGTCGGCGGGGATCGACGGAGACCGACAGCGGCCGGAGCTTCCGATTCGCTCAAACGAGGTCGCACGCGAGGGGGAAAAGGGGCTAGGGAGAGAGAGTCTAGCACGGCGGTTCCAACAGTGGCGTCGGCTTGAGCTGGGGCGGCCGGAAACGGCGAGGCCGACGGCGACTGGTGGCTAGGGTTCTTCGGGCATGGCACGGCCACGAGGGAGAGAGAGGAAGCAAAATGGGTACTGGGAGAGAGAGGAGGGAGCGGAGGTTCTTATCCACACGTCCCGGGGCGGCGGCGAGCATCGCAACGCAGCGAGGATCGACGGCGGCCGCACTGTGAGGCAGCTGCTTGCCGACGACGAGGAAGAAGACAGGGGAGAAGGCCGAAGGGGTATCGGGCCAGGCTAGGCCAGCTTGGGCCCCGGGTGGGCTGGCTGCTAGCGGTAGAAAGAGAGAAGTGGGCTCGATCCAGATAGGTTAGAAACCTGTTTTATTTCCATAAAACCTTTTTTTCCTGTTTTTCTGATTTCCTTTTATATTTTGAATTTCAAATCTGTTTTGAATAATTTCAAAACACAGAAACTTTTATAATATAACCAAAACACTAAGGGGCCCTTGGTACTGTTTGGGCTCCATGCATTTTGTGTTTCTTTCCAAATATTTTTCAAAACCAGATGAATGTTTCAAATCAAGAGGGAAGTTAGGGTTTAGGGTTTTGTTGGTTATTTCTTGATTAAACCAAAGTGCAAGTGTTATGCATGCATGCAATGCTCAAACATATCTTATTTATATTACACAAAAGGGTGGTATGTTACAGCTCTAACCCACTTACAAGAATCTCGACCCAAGATTCCTAGGTTTTCGAAAAGAAGGCAGGATACTTAGATCGAATACGATCTTCGCGTTCCTAGGTTGCTTCTGACTTAGAGTGATAATACCATTGAACTTTCCAGAACTTTATGGTTTGACGACGAGTCTTTCGCTCGGTTTCATCAAGGATACGAACAGGGTATTCTCGGTAGGTTAGATCATCTTGGAGATCCAAAGTTACATGATCCACACCACGAATGGGATCTTTGAAGAAACGCTTGAGTTGAGACACATGAAAAACATCATGAACCTCTGGAAAAGTTGAAGGTAGATCCAATTGGTAGGCAAGTTCATCCCGCTTGGAGAGAATGCGAAAGGGACCAACGTAGCGAGGAGCCAATTTGCCTTTGATACCGAATCGATGGACACCCTTCAAAGGAGTGAACCAGAGGTAAACTTGATCACCAACTTCATAATGAACATCAAGATGATGACGATCATAGTTGGACTTCTCACGAGATTGAGCGGCCTTCATACGCTCTCGAATTATGCGAACTTGATCTTCTGCTTCTTGGATCATATCCGTACCAAAGAATTGTCTTTCGCCGGTTTCTGTCCAGTTCAGAGGTGTTCGACATGTTCTCCCATACAGAAATTGGAAAGGTGCCATGCCTAAACTGGATTGAAAACTGTTGTTGTAGGAGAACTCCGCGAAAGGAAGACATTTCTCCCAGTTCTTTCCAAAGGATATGACACACGCTCTAAGCATGTCTTCAAGAATTTGATTTACTCTTTCTGTTTGACCACCGGTTTTAGGATGATAAGCTGTACTGAAGGAAACTTTAGTTCCCATTGCTTGTTGGATACTAGCCCAGAATTTGGAAGTGAACAAGCTTCCACGATCAGATATGATCTTCTTGGGAACACGATGGAGAACGACTATCCGGGATATGTATAGTTCTGCCAACTGGCTTGCAGTAATGCTTTCCCGAACAGCAAGGAAGTGGGCAACTTTGGATAGTCGATCAATAACTACCCATATGGCATCATGTCTAGATTGTGTCTTTGGGAGTCCAATAATGAAATCCATACCAATTTCATCCCATTTCCACTCAGGCATTTTCAACGGCTGCAGAAGTCCAGCAGGCCTTTGGTGTTCAGCCTTCACACGACGGCAAACGTCGCACTCTGCAACAAAGCAAGCGATTTCTGGTTTCATTCCACTCCACTAGAATCTTTGACGGAGATCTCGGTACATCTTGGTACCACCAGGATGGATGGACAGAGGGGATTCATGAGCTTCTAGTAGGATTAGATCTTTGATTTTCCGACTGTTTGGAACCACTAGCCGGTTACTGAAGTATAGAATACCTTGATCATTGACGGAGAAACATTTAGCTTCACCGCTTCCAACACGTTCCTTGATCTTGGTAACTTCATCATCTTGCTTTTGAGATTCCTTGATTTGATCCTCGAGAGAAGATTTTATTTCAAGGTTAGCAAGGAATCCACAAGGAACTACTTCAAGGTTAAGACGCTTGATTTCCTCGTAGAGAGCAGGTTGGGCTTGTGAAATCATCAGGTTGTTGCAATAAGACTTCCGACTTAGCGCATCAGCAACGACATTGGCTTTGTCGGGTTGATAGTTGAGACCCAAATCATAATCTTTGATGAGTTCCAACCATCGTCTTTGCCTGAGATTCAAATCTGGCTAGGTAAAGAGGTACTTAAGGCTTTGATGATCCGAGTAAAGTTCACAACGGTTACCGATGAGGTAATGTCGCCATTTCTTAAGAGCATGAACAACAACAGCGAGTTCGAGATCATGGGTTGGATAATTGTTCTCATGTGGCTTCAACTGCCGAGAAGCATAGGCCACTACATGACCAGCTTGCATCAACACACAACCGAGCCCTTGAAGAGAGGCGTCACAATAGATGACGAAGTCCTTGCTTGTGTTCGGAAGGACAAGCACATGAGCGGTGGTTAGCTTAGTTTTCAAAGCTTGGAAGCTTTCTTCTGCCTTTTCTGACCATTCAAACTTCTTATCTTTCTTAAGAAGATCAGTCATAGGCTTGGCTATCTTGGAGAAGTTCTCGATGAATCGGCGGTAATATCCAGCCATTCCAAGAAAACTTCGGACTTCCTTGACTGAAGTAGGCGACTTCCATTATAGAATGGTCTGAACCTTATCCGGTATGACAACAACACCACTTGCAGACACAACATGACCAAGGAAGATGAGCTCTTGTAACCAAAACTCACATTTGGAAAACTTGGCATAGAGACGATGTTCACGAAGTTTAGTCAATACCAAACGTAGATGTTCGGCATGCTCTTCTTCGGTCTTGGAGTAGATTATAATGTCATCATTGTATACCACGACGAACTTGTCAAGATATTCCATGAAGACGGAGTTCATGAGCCTCATAAATGTTGCAGTGGCATTGGTTAACCCATAGGACATCACTGTATACTCGTAAAGACCATAACGAGTTGTGAATGCTGTATTTGGGATATCCTCCTTTCTGATCTTTATTTGATGATACCCTGATCTTAAGTACATTTTGGAGAAGACAGTGGCACCACTTAATTGATCAAAGAGGTCATTTATCCGGGGAAGTGGGTACTTATTCTTGATTGTCACCGCGTTAAGTGGACGGTAATCAACCACCAATCTTGGAATATTTGTATCCCGCTTCTTGACAAAGATGGTAGGGCAACCCCAAGAGGATGTACTAGGTTGGATGTATCCTAGACCTTCCAGCTCTTCAAGTTGCTTCTTCAACTCAACCAACTCATGAGGAGGCATGCGGTAAGGTATTTTGGAGATAGGAGCAGTTCCAGGAACTAGCTCATGACAAATTCCACACTTTGATCAGGTGGCATGCCAGACAACTCTTCAGGGAAGACATCCGAGAAATCACAGACTACATGGACATCTTGGACCTCGAGAGCAGGTAGGACATCCATGGCATACAACTTCGAGAAAGGTGTAAGAACTACTGACGGAGACTTTGAACCATCAGTCCAATACTTGACAGTTATGCCAGCAGGAGAGGTCACAACAACTGTTCTAAGTGCACAGTCAATGGCGTCTTGATACTTGGTTAACCAGTCGATGCCCAGAATAACATCTATGTCAGTTTACTTGAGTGCAATTAGGGAAGTGGGAAACTTCTGCTATGCTATATCTATCTCAACCCCATGAGTGACCCAGATGGTCTGCCAACGAGACCAAGGAGTTCTAATATCTAGATGAGAGTCCATAGCTTGAAAGGTGATATCATGCATTTGTGCAAAATCTTGTGATATGAATGTATGCGATGCTCCAGAATCAAACAAGACCGTTGCTAGAATTGAATTGACACGAAGCGTACCTAGAATGATGCGTGGATCTTCCTGAGCTTCCTCAATAGTGACATGGGTCAGACGACCACGTCCAGCACCTTGAGATTTATCATTCTTCTTTGCCTGCTGATCGTTGTGTCCGGCAGCCCTTTGAGAACACTCCCTTGAGTAGTGACCAGGCTGACCACAGGAATAGCAAGTAACTCCGATGTGAGAACCAGCAGGAGAACGAGAATTTTCTCCAACAGTATTTGGCTGTGACTGACGAGAATTATTGCAAGAGGACTTGGGTGCATAAGGAGCACGAGGCACAGCACTGTATGGAACAAATACACGGCGCTTCTTGTTACCACAGGAAGAAGCACGAGAGTTTCCTTCTTCACGCTTCTGAGAGACTTCCATGTCCTTCCTTCATGCTCCAAGGTAAGAGCCTGATTGTGCAAGTCCTAGAAAGACTGTAACTTAAAGGGCAACAACTCGTAGCGAAGTGCAGGGATAAGTCCCTCACGGAACAACTCTTGCTTATCTTCAGCATTGGTCACATCCCTGATTGCATAACGAGCCAAGCGAGTGAACTCACGCCCATAGGTTTCAATATCATTGCGCCCCTGAGTCAGATCCAGAAACTCCCTCCTTTTGAGGTCCATGATGGTCTTAGGGATACAGGAGGCACGAAATGCTGCAACAAACTCCTCCCAGGTAACAACATGTCCCTGAGCTTGCAGATTCTGAAAACCTTCCCACCAAACACCAGCCTCACCTTCCAGTTTATAGGTAGCGAAGTTGACACGGTCAGCGGGACGGACACGGAGAGCACTGAACTTGCGCTCTATGGTGCGGAGCCAATCATCAACTTCAAGGGGCTCCCTGGAGTGGGTGAAGATTGGAGGAAAAGAGCGGATGGAATCTCCAAGTGTGACACAGTCGTCAGGACGACGTTCAGTGTTCTGCGCCACATGCTCCAGAAGGCGTTCATTCCTTAGACGGTTGGTCTCAATGTTTTTGAGAACCTCGGCCATTGTGGGAGGTGGCGGAAGTCCCTGATTATAATTGTTGTTTCCTCGACGTCCAACAGAACCACGAGTACCAGACGGCATCCTGAGGAGAAAACAGAAACCATGAGAATGGATTCACCAAAAAGGGTACAACAAAAGATGGCAAAACCATATCAAAAGATCATGGTAGAAGTGAACATGTGGATGAAAATGATATTAATGCATTAAGTATGGCAGTAGAACAAGCATACGAAACGTATACACTACCAACTTAGATACAAACCATAACAATGGAATGCAAGCATGATATAAAACCAATAGATCACAAAAGAATAGAGAGCGGGATTAGTGGCATCCTTAGCAAAGTTGAAAAGCAATGCTTCAGTTGCACAGATATATCTTAGAAACTCTGAGCCTTGCAACCAAGTATGGAGTACTTAAGGAAGAACAACCCAAACTCGTATATCCTAAGAGTCTGAAATGATAGACAAGAAGTGAAAACTTTGCAAAGCAAACAAGATAAGATAGCTCAACAATAGAACAACCTTGGATAAGGAGTAAAAAGAGTCCTATTCAGAGTTTTACAAATAGTTTTCTCAAACTCTAGTTCAACATCGACCAGCTAGAAGGGTTTCCTACAGGCAGTCCTGCTCTAATACCAAAATCTGTCACGGCCTAGGATCAGGGCTAGGCAAATACCAGATCCTTATCTGATATAAGCCTAACCTAAATTCCGAAATGCGCAGGGAAAGATCAGTAACATTACAGAACATACAAACCATACATTAATAAGGTAAACTCTTAAGAGAGTTAGAAACCCTAGTCATATAATCTAGGGGTCATAGACCCATCATTACATCAAACAACGGAAGCACACAAGTTTTCCTAAACAACAAACTTAGCAAAGGGCCTAAGAGGCCTTAAACAGAAGTAGCGACCCTTCCATAGATCCTAGGCTGCTGCCCGGGAACCCCAACTACTCGTTGACTTTGACGTAGAAACCACCTTCAGTTGGAGTAGCATCATCTGTAGAAAAACTTCAACGAAGCAAGGCTAAGTACAGGGTGTACTCTGCAAGACTTATGACTAGTGGAGTTATTTTGCATACAGCCATCTTTTGTTTTCAAAATAAGCGGGAGAAGAAACTCGTCTAGTCAGATCATTTTCAAATGGGTATAAGAAGACTTCAAATCTAGCTCTTAGAATCATCTTTGATATCCACCAAGTATCATCATAAACTGAACCTCCCTTCCTGGACTACCCCCTCAACAACCCCGAGGAAGTATTCCGGATCTCACTTTAGTTGGAAATTTTTATCATTCGGTTATAGTTCTCTATGATCACGGAATCCGTTCCCAAGTCGTCCATAATCGTGGACACGGCTTTTTGAAAAGATTAATAACTCTGCAGGGGTGTACAACTTTACCCACACGTACCAACCGGTTCTTAATGCCTAATTTTTAGCCCTCTTCCTTGGAAGGCCGGCAGAGAGTGGTTGACCACGACCTTTACCTTGCTTTCGCCTAGACCATGAGTCATGCACTAGGGAGATGCCGCCATAACAGGTCAAGTCCCGAAGCCGGTCCCTAATGATGTGTGCGGGGTTCAAGATTACGGATGCCGGGCATATCTTGTTCTCGGCCACGCTTGCCTACCTGTGATGAATGCACCTCCTTCACCTCCATTCAAGAATAACCAAGATGCGTATGTCGAATGGAAAGCCCAAACTATGTGACTCATGGAATCTACTAGGCAAGTTAGTGAGTCGAGGGGATTTCCAGGCCCCCGTGTGGTTGTACGCTCGTCTTGGTTCAAGAGGCGAGAACATCAGGTCCTAAGGGTGGCAAGTATGGGACTACAAAAACCACAACCCACGTGGCCTCCCATACAAGCCTTAGCATGTTTATCATTCACATGTGATCACATCACATATCCTACCATACTAGATTCATCCATATCTCCGGTGCATCACATGAATGATCAGCATCAGACCACTAAGCATGGCTAAGCTTGACTGAACTGTTGACGAGGTTTGATCTCATCAATGCCCATTGTTATGGACTTGGGTTTTGGAGAAGATGGGGATGCTGGAGATCGTGGAACGGTTAGCAAACAAGCAACACGGGGACACAAGGTTTACCCAGGTTCAGGCCCCTGGAGGGAAAACCCTACTCCTGCTTGTCTGCTCTTGATTATGGCAGAACCGAAGGTTACAGGGGTGCGCAGATGCAATCTAGCGTGGAAGTGTGTATGCGAAAAGTATGAGTCGAGAGATATAGGTCGTCTAGATCTGTAGATCTATTGTGGCGGTGGAGATCGTAGATCTATCTATTGTGTACGTGTCCTCCTCGTTGGACCCTCCTAGCCTTTATATATGGGGAGGCTAGGTCTCGGGTACCAATACGATTTGGTTACAAGTTGTATTCAAACTCTAGTCTTGAGGTTTCCTTGTCTTGTACACTTGAGAGTCTGTGTCCACATGGGCTTCATATCAGTCGAACCTTCATAGGCGTTATGGACCCTGGCAGGTCGTCGAGTGGGCCTTCCGTCGGGCTGGACCAGGTATGCTAACATCGGGTACCCGTAGGGTATAACCATGTCAGTAGCCCCCGAGTGTTCAGTCGAATCGTAGATTCGGCTGAGGACTCTTCAATCTTTTCGGGTGCAGTTATCTCTGTTTGCTATAGAATGATTTGAGTGTGTAGGGATTGTTGATGCGTGTGCCTGACTCTCCTGACGGATCAGGGTCAGCTAACTGTCTTAGGACAAAACAACACGATCTTCTTCAGATTCGAGTCCCTCGACTTGAACCCGGAACATATGCTGGCGTAATTCGACTCAGGCCGCGGAGGACTTACAGGAGTGGAATTCCAGTGAATTTGAAATGATGTACCCAACACGTCCGTCGGGATTTTTCATCGGGCCTGCTGGCACGGATTTTTACTAGCAGAGCACAGTCGTGTGCGTTACCAGGCCATCAGATGGTATCTGTAGGTCTTATCTTTGTGTCGTAGACGCAGCATCTGAATGTTTATCACCGCGGAGGTGTTTCGGGTGGCCAAGGAGGATGTTGCTCACTTAGCGTTGATTGGGGGAGAGTTGCCGAAAAGTTTTTGCACACTGATCCGTAGGATCGCAGTCGAAAAATTCATAGGGTGCGCGGCCAGGGCTCCCTATGGGAGTAGCCCCCGAGTGTCTGTTCGAGTCGTGGACTCGAGCAGAGACTTTAATTTAGTCGTTGTTGACTTTAGGTCCGTAGGACACAAATTTTTCGGATGCTTGAATCCATCCTCCCTATGGAAGTAGCCCCCGAGTCCATAGTGGAGTTGCAGACTCGACGTAGGACTCGAAGAATCAACATTGGTGTGCTACCTTAATCATGTCTCGGGTGCGCGACCAGCGCTCCTAATAGGAGTAGCCCCCGAGTAGTTAGTCGAATCGTAGATTCGAGTGAGTACTCTTAGCTGTGTAGCCGAAGATCTTCTATGTGCGCGACCAGCGCTCCGGTTTGGAGTTGCCCCCGAGTGTCTGGCGGAGTCGTAGACTCGGGCAGAGACTCGAGTCTGGTATCATGTAGTTGTATCCGAAAATCTCGTGGGCGTACCGCTGACCCGGAAGTACATCGGGTGCGCGATCAACGCTCCTGATAGGAGTAGCTCCCGAGTGTCTAGTCGAGTCGCAGACTCGAGTGGAGACTCATGCTAGGAGAAACCACTGACCCGGAAGTGCATCGAGTCAGCGTCTCACACATAAGGAGCCAGGAGTCAACGTAGCGGAGTCGTGCAACGTTTAGCCGGAAGGACTCGATGTTGCGGATGAAGTTGACACCGTTGCTTCTTTCGGGTGCACAGCCAGCGCCGCTTTTGTCGTTGATTGATGTGGTCATCCGAGGAATACGTCGACTCGGGTCTTGGCATTGGTCGACTCCGTTGGAGGACCCGATACAATAGCGAGATGTAATTTCGACGTCCCTGTAGGCTACAGAAAACATGAAAATTTGTGAAGTACTTGTATCTTGCAAGAAATATTTGCCCGTCGGCTTGTATAGTAAGATTCTGGTGCCTATCGAGTCGACACTTTTGCACTGTATGCTAGGCCTTTTCGTTAGCCTGATTACCCTTAGTCTCAGTACCTTGCCGAGGCACTCGGAGTTCAAGGATTCGACGATCAGGCAGAATCAGCTACTCAGGCTGTCGCGTTCGAGGTGCTCGAGTGCGTGGAGCCGATGGCACGTTAGGTTACTCGAAGAGGGCACAGCCCCCGAGTGTTTCGAGTGCGAGTTAAAAAAGAAATCAACTCTAAGTAGAGGGGAACTTAGCTTTGTTGGTTGTCATGACGAATTTGATGCGGTAGCGGGTCACGCGGCGGACGTAGTCAACGCGGCAGACCGTAGTCATAGCAGCGACGGGTTTCCGGAGTTGATGGTGGTAGCAAGCTCTGCATCCGAAGATTACCGGCATCCGAAGGATGTATCGGGTCATCACAGCCGAAAGCCGCATCGGGTTACTGATGTCGGGGGAGCCCCCGAGTCGAAGACCACACCGGGTCACCGCAGCTGAAAGCTGCGGCTGGTCGCCGAAGCGGAGGGAGCCCCCGAGTCGTCGGAGCCGAAGACCGTAGTGGTTCGTGGTCGCAGGAGCCGACGCAAACGACATGTCGCAGGAGTCTAAGGAGCCACACCGGATCGCTGGAGCCAAAGACCGTAATGGGTCGCCGCAACCGAAAGATGCAACGGGTCACGCGGCCAAAGATCACAGCAGATCGTCGGGCGGAGTAGGCATAGCCCCCGGGTGTAGAATCAGCACGATAGGCGCACTCGATGCGGCGGATGTGTGGTCCAGGTTAATGAAGTCGCGGGAGCCGGTGCAACCAGCGGGTCGTGGTCATGAAAGTCGTTGCAAGTTTACAGCATGTTGTTCCTTTAGTATTCTTCAACTCAATTTTACAGCCACGTGCAGGAAGCAGCCTTGATACGAGCCTTGGCGCCGATCTTGTGACCTGATCTAGCCCGGACAGTGATTCCAAGGTGAATTGTTACAAGTGATCGAGGCTGCAATGCTTGCCGGATAGAACTTTTTGGCCGTGAAGCGAGGTCATGTGGCTTGTCACTAGGCTTGATCCAAATTCATCCCTTGTCCTTTGAGCTTCACCGATTGATAAGACCTGACGTAGTAGGCTTTTCCTTTTATTTTCTATTCCTTAAACTATTAGAAGAAAAAAGCATGTTGCATGGTTGTGCCTCAGATCGCTTTATTCTTCCTGGGAATTGATGTCGTGACACGTTATTTCTCTTTGAATCTTGTTTTGAACGTGAACGACCTCCGCCTTAATTCCTGTGCACGAAGACAACACTGATGTCGAGTCCCACTCCCGTGTTTGTGAAGATGAAATTGGATGCGACGGAGATGTTGATAACGAAGCTTTGTGTCTGCGTTGACGCATATGAGTCGACCAGATGAGATCTGGCCATTGACAGCGATGAGGAAGCCGAAATAGATCTGCTCCGTAGGAGCCAACGAATCGTAGATTGCAGTGAATGGGACCGTCACGACCGCACAATCAGCGCCCCCAATTCCCACAGACGGCGCCAATTGACGAGGTTTGATCTCATCAATGCCCATTGTTATGGACTTGGGTTTTGGAGAAGATGGGGATGCTGGAGATCGTGGAACGGTTAGCAAACAAGCAACACGGGGACACAAGGTTTACCCAGGTTCAGGCCCCCGGAGGGAAAACCCTACTCCTGCTTGTCTGCTCTTGATTATGGCGGAACCGAAGGTTACAGGGGTGCGCAGATGCAATCTGGCGTGGAGGTGTGTATGCGAAAAGTATGAGTCGAGAGATCTAGGTCGTCTAGCTCTGTAGATCTATTATGGCGGTGGAGATCGTATATCTATCTATTGTGTACGTGTCCTCCTCGTTGGACCCTCCTAGCCTTTATATATGGGGAGGCTAGGTCTCGGGTACCAATACGATTTGGTTACAAGTTGTATTCAAACTCTAGTCTTGAGGTTTCCTTGTCTTGTACACTTGAGAGTCTGTGTCCACATGGGCTTCATATCAGCTGAACCTTCATAGGCGTTATGGACCCTGGCAGGTCGTCGAGTGGGCCTTCCATCGGGCTGGACCAGGTATGCTAACATCGGGTACCCGTAGGGTATAACCATGTCAACTGTGGCACTAGCGATGGTCATAATCCAAACCCTAGTTATGCTAGGAGCGGTGGATCGGGTAATATAGTTCACAAAGGGAAACATGCATCAGATAGGATTTCTCTGTTGAACCGAATGCATATGACGAGAATGAAATACTTTGTAATCATAGGATTCATATTTATGAGTGGGGTTTCGCTTGCCTTGTCCGTTGTTGGACTGGTACTGCTCTTCGGTGGCGTTGACTTCAGCTTCGAGTTCGGTTCCTATTCACGAGAACCACCTATGGGGTTCAATTAGTTATTCTAATTAAACTTGCCATCAAAGTTGGTTAACAATGTATTATTATAGCTTAGTTGGTTAGGTTTCATTTTTCTGAACATTTTGGTATATTATTTGTATTTTTCTGATTTAAAATGAATTAGTTATAAATTTCCCAAATTTTAATTCATTTTAAATCATTTTTGGAATTTTTAAAATAATTTCCAAACTTGGGCCCACATGTAAGACTTTTAATCATTTTAGAAAATATTTACAGAAAATAATAAAACCCTGACAGGCAGGGCCCACCTGTCATATATTTATTATTTACAGAAATCATTTCCAAAACAATTAAAAAAATAGAAAAGGGATTATTGCATCATGCTAATGTCAGCATGACATCAGCAATGGTGCTCCTCCTCAGATCAAGGTTGGTCCAGGCGATTGGGGGCATGGGAGCAAGCGAAACTAGGGGCGTTCGACGCAGTGCAACGCGCTGAACAAGCTAGTGGCGGCGCCGCTCGTTACTGGTCACCGGAGCATCACCTCTGACGAGCTACAGCGGCGGCGGCGGCGGGCACATGCGGGGAGAGGGACACAGAGGGATATGGAGGAAACGGAGGGCACTGCGAGGATCAGAAGCTCACCGTGAGCAAGACGGTCTTGACGGCGAGGCAAGGCGAGCTCGGGGTCGGCGGGGATCGACGGAGACCGATGGCGGCCAGAGCTCCCGATTCGCTCAAACGAGGTCGCGCGCGAGGGGGAAAAGGGGCTAGGGAGAGAGAGTCAAGCATGGCGGTTCCAGCGGTGGCGTCGGCTTGAGCTGGGGCGGCCGGAAACGGCGAGGCCGGTGACGACTGGCGGCTAGGGTTCTTTGGCCATGGCGTGACCGTGAGGGAGAGAGAGAGAGGAAGCAAAATGGGTACTCGGAGAGAGAGGAGGGAGCGGTGGTTCTTATCCACACGTCCTGGGGAGGCGGCGAGCATCGCAACACGGCGAGGATCGACGACGGGCGCGCTGCCAAGCAGCAGCTTGCCGGCGACGAGGAAGAAGACAGGGGAGAAGGCCGAAGGGGTATCGGGCCAGGCTGGGCCGGCTTGGGCCCCGGGTGGGCTGGCTGCTGGCGGCAGAAAGAGAGAGAGAAGTGGGCTCGACCCAGATAGGTTAGAAACCTGTTTTATTTCTAGAAAACCTTTTTTTCTGTTTTTCTGATTTCCTTTTATATTTTGAATTTCAAATCTGTTTTGAATAATTTCAAAACACAGAAACTTTTATAACATAACTGAAAACACTAAGGGGCCCTTGGTACTGTTTGGGCTCCATGCATTTTGTGTTTCTTTCCAAATATTTTTCAAAACCAGATGAATGTTTCAAATAGAGAGGGGAGTTAGGGTTTAGGGTTTTGTTGGTTATTTCTTGATTAAACCAAAGTGCAAGTGTTATGCATGCATGCAATGCTCAAACATATCTTATTTATATTACACAAAAGGGTGGTATGTTACAAACATCATGCGGGAAACTGCAACTCCTAATAGTTATATCAACTTTTGAACATATAAATGTGTTAAACTTGGTACTTTTTTGAAAACTACATAAAGTAAACCAAAATAAAACTCTTTTACTACATCAAGAGTGCAAAAATAAAATATAAAATAAAAACAAACGGGTTGTCTCCCGAAAAGCGCTTTTTTATAGCCATATAGCTAGGCTCACTTGTTTCAAAATGCATGGAGATAAAGTGGTAGATTGTACCTTGGTGATGTCTCCTTCTTCCTTGGAAAGTGCCCCATGCACTTCTTATGAGGAAACTGAAACTTAACATTCCATTCATTTGAATCAATGACAACCCTATGGTTTTCAAAAAAGGTCATCCCAAGATTATAGGACTAGAGGTTTTACTCCTCATGTCGATAACAATAAAATCAACATGAACAAAGGTCATATCTAATTCAACCATAACATCATTAACTCTACCTAAATCATGCTTGGTAGAATCATCACGAAGTAAAAAGATCTACTAGTGCATTTTCCATACTTTTGAGTTTAAGCAAATCATACAATTCTTTTGACAAAACTAAAACACTAGATCCTAGATATAATATAGCATGGTGAGTTTCTTTGCCAATGGTAATTAATATTTTGGGGATCCAAGCACCCTAAGCTTTGGTGGTATCATTGCTTCATTATTGTATCTTGCTATCTTTTCTTTGATGACATAGTTTGCTATGTATGATCCAAATCCTTCTTGATGAACATTAATAGAAGTATCATTAGAAAATTTATGCAATATATTGATAAGCTCATGCAAGCTACATTCTATCAGGATCTAGTAGGGGTTCATTTGCTTCAATAAGCATTTTGACTTCCTCTACTTGTTTATATTTATTTTCTTTTACTACCCATATTGCCTTTTCTTCCTTTTGATTCTCTTTAGGAATCTTAAGACCATGAAATTTAGTGTCTCCTTTAGGCATATCTTTGAAAGAAGCATCCGCTTTAAGAAAATCAGTAAGATAAAATATCCTTTTTTTAGCCCCTATAAGTTTCTTGTCATCCTTTTTTAGTTCTTCCTCACAAATATTTAGTTTTTGTTATGGTATAATCCCCTTTGAGAAGGGTTCTAAATAATCAATATTCCTATTATCTGGTAGTCTTTTTGCACACTCTTCAATTCTATTTCTTGTAGATGTAAGTAGAGTAGTAATATTTTATACTTCTCTCATTTTCCTAGCATAAGTTCCAAAGATGTTTTTAATTGATAAGTGAGAACTGTAGGGGTTCCGAGGCAGAAAATTAAAAAATTTACTATGCAGGAAACCCCGAATGCTCAAGATCTATCTATGAGTAATGCAGTAACGACCGAGAGGTTTTGGATACATACCCTTGAAGTCCGAAAGCGGTTAACATTCCAAGAGGAACATGGTTGGAGTAGTCACGCTCATAGCTGACCTCAAGGTCGCGAAGCTCCTCGCAGGTCACCCCTTGCTCCATCACCGTGTAGCAGTCCGACTCATGATATCCAAAGTGCCCCAAGTGGTGCACCTCGTGGCTTCGTACACATCTTCACTCCCTTGACCCCTGCTGGGAGTGCAGAAGAAGATATCCGGCTCTTGGAATCCCTACAGTGTAATGGCATGCTACATGTGCGCCTTCTCTTGCGCAAACAATTCTAGGCCATGCCAGCACACAGAGAAAACTAGAGAGAGAGAAATATTGGAGAGGAGGATGAGTTCCCAACTCATGGGATCTGTTGTATCGGTGTTTTCCTCCAAGGGGAGAGGGGGCCTCTTTATATAGGGGAGGAGAGGGGGCAGCCTTGTCCCTCCCCAAGCCAACCAGGCGGCAGCCAAGGGGGGGGATGAGGATAAGGGGTGGACGGCAGCCCTAGGGCGCCCCCAAACCCTAACCCTAGCCGCCAGCCAAGGAAGGGGGCATCCCTAGGCGCCCACCAAACCCTAGGCGCATGGGCTAGGTCCCTCTCTCTTGTTTTTTCCTCATGGGCCCCTTTTCCCTAGGAAACTTGGACCATTAGTGGAATAACCTTTCAAATTAGATTTTAATATTATATTTAATATTAATTACATTAATTAATATGTAAATACATATTACCAAATACGATTCAAACCGAAACACCTTTTGGTTCCCCTTCTATATCCTTTAAACAATTTCGGAACTTCCCGGAACGATTCCGGTCCTCTCATCGGAACTTTTTCGGTTTCCTTTCTTTATCCGAACAACTTCGGATCTCTCTCCACGAAACAATTCCGGCTTTTTCTTTATCTTCTATGGTTCCAACTTATGGATAATCTTTAGCTCATCATACCCTTAATTGGATCCCCTCACGTCTCGGGAATGGCACAAATATGATCTCTATCAATGATTAACAACGGGACCGGGATGCCCATGATGACCCTATACATTCCAGATGATGATGTCGTTTGAAACGTAAACGTTGAGTCCAATTCCCTTTGTTTCTTCGATACCACTTGTCCGAGATCCAATCATTAGGTATCTCTGATACATACAAAATGTATCTACTTTCTCGAACACTTTGCTATTCTTTCTCCTCAAAACTTCTGTGATTTGGATGCAACTAACATAGACTGACGCTGTTTTCAGCAGAATTATCTTGGTGTCTTGTTTTTGTGCAGAAAATAAACTATCAGGAAAAATCCCAGAAAATATGCCAAAAATTATATTTCACCAGAAGATCCACGGAGCCAGAAGAAGAGACGGAGAGGAGGCCTGGGGGGCACACCCACCCCAGGCGTGGGCCCACCACTGGTCGCGCCTGGAGGAGGTGCAGCCACCCCAGGAACCCCCTCGGCCTCCCTCTGCGCCTATAAGTTGCCTTTCGACCTAAAAACCGAGGGTGGTTCGATAGTTTTCTAGAAAGAGTTCTGCTCCACCACCGCCACCAGAAACCAAGATTCGGATCCAGAAACTCCGTTCTGGCACCCTGCCGGGACGGGGAATTTGGAGAGGATCATCGCCATCATCATCACCAATGCATCTCCATCAACCATCGATGTTTCCCTCATCCATGAGTGAGTAATCCCCTGCAGTAGGCTTGGGGATGGTAGGGATTGGATGAGTTCTATCATGTAATCGAATATGACTGTTAGGGCATAGTGCCTAGTATCTCTTGTGCTATTTGACTTTGTTGCAACTTGTTGTGCTTAATGCTTGTCACTAGGGCCCGAGTGCCATGATCTCAGATCTGAACTTATTATTGAACCATTATGATACTATTGTTTGTGATCTTATCTGCAAGTTGTGTACACATATCATTGTCCGGATTCAAAGGCCCCAAAGTGACAATAATTGGGACAACCAGAGGGGATGGCTGTGGTGTGAGGATCACATGTGTTCACGGAGTGTTAATGCTTTTCTCCGGTGCTCTATTAAAAGGAGCACCTTAATTGCCAGTAGTTCCCTAGAGGCCCCGCTGCCACGGGCTGGCTGGACAGAAGATGTTGTGCAAGTTCTCATTGCGAGCACGTATGACTATATTTGGAGCACATGCCTAAGATTGTTTAGTACTTGGATGCTTGTTATTATTTATCTGCAATGCCCTAGATCTTGAAGTTACATGTTTAGACTCGTCCATGCAACGCCCATCCATCCATCCCTATTCCTACCACACTCGAATCCCACTGTTTACTGTTACTATTAATATTGCTACTGTTCCACTATTGCTGTTGCTACTACAAACTATTGCTACTGATAAACTTCTGTGAGCAAGAACTATTTCCAGATGCAGCTGAATTGACAACTCAGTTGTTAAGGCTTGCAAGTATTCTTTGGCTCCCCTTGTGTCGAATCAAGAAATTGGGTAATACTACTCGCGAAGACTGTTGCGATCCCCTATACTTGTGGATCATCAAGACTATTTTCTGGTGCCGTTGTCGGGGAGCATAGCTTTATTTGTAAGTTCACTTGGATCTATTATTGTTCACTGCTACTCCTTTCATCATGGGGAACTCTCGTGATGGAAATTTCCCTATTTTACCATCCACTACAAGAAGAGGTACAGTCCTAAACACCTCTGCTGCTCTTGATTTACCGTCTGTTATAAGTAAGCTTGTTACACCACCAGCACATGCTCATACTACACACACTGCTACTACTGCTGAATCTGAAACTGCTTTTGATACTCATGATGTTACTTCTATTGTGCTTGTTGCAAGTGGTTCATTAGGTCCTTTTCTAGATGCTACTATGGCTAGTCTAGGAAATACCAAAACTCCTAGTGAAGACACTGTTACACCTGTTAGCTCACCTGAGCCTAGTGAGAGTTATGATATTAATGATGGCTACATTGAGTTCACTGATGATTTTGTTGAAGAGTGCCGAAACACACATGGTACTAGTGCTATTAAGAATCTCCTTGCTAGACGTACTATTATGCCTAAGTTTTCCTCTGATCCTAAGTTTTCCACTTCTCCCATAGATATTAAAGATAAAGATTATGATTTCTCTCTTGATTTATCTTATTTAGATATTATTGAGAAAGAACCTTTTTGTGGGACTGAAAATGAGAATGTTGTGGCTCATATGAATGAGATTTCTACTACGAGTGCTTTATTCTCTGATAATTTTAAGATGCGCAAGTACTTTGTTACTAAGATCTTCCCTTTTTCAATAAAAGGAGAAGCTAGGGCTTGGTTTAATAGACTACCTCCTGGTTCCATTAATAGCCCTAATTGCTTGATTGCTTCTTTCTTCTAGAAATATATTCCTCCTAGTGCTAGACATGTTGCTTTGCAGAGACTTTTTGATTTTAAGCACGGAAAAGAAGAGAAATTGCCTGAGTCATGGACAAGGTTCTATGCCTTGATTCATGCACATCCTGGATGTCCATTACCTAAGAATGAGCTTCTTGATATTTATTATAATGGACTGACTGATGATTCTAGGACCTACCTATATAACTTTGCTGATTGTGTTTTCAGGAAAAGAACTCCTACAGATGCTGAAGAATTAATGGCTAAGATAAGCAAGAATTATGATGATTGGACTTCAACTGAGCTAAATACACCTGAGCCTATTACTTCTGAAACAGATGTTCCTGAACCAATTCCAACACCAACACCAAAGAAGTGATGAATTATTGCATTAAATGATGAAGTGGTGAAGGAAGCTAAGAAGTGTCTAAAGGAGAAAGGTATTAGAGCTGAAGATGTGAAGAATCTACCTCCTATAGAAGAATTATGTAAGCCAATTCCCCACTCATCTACTATTGAGGTACACTCTCTCCAATACTTTGATGAAGGTGATATTCCCTATAGTAAGCCTCCTGATCAATGCTTAGAGGAACTTGACATTTTTATTGTTAAACAAGGTAATTTTAATAAACAAGTTTAGAATCATTTATTGGAAAACTCTAGAGCTATCAATGAGTTGAAAGATATTGTGGAAAGAACTTCTAATGCTATTAAAATGCTTTGTAAACACTTTCAAATGGTTCAAAATCAACTTGATCAACTTGCTAAGGTACAAAAGGATATGCTAGTTAATGCTTCAGGAGATAAACATGCTTATGGAATTAGAACTAGGAGTGGTATAGCTACTCAAGATCCTTTATATCCTGAAGGACACCCTAAAAGAATTGAGCAGGATTCCCAACAAGTAGATAGTGGTAGTCCTCATAAGAGAAAGAAAAAGAAAAATAGAGTAGTTGAGGAACCACTTGAACCTGCTGTAGATCCTAATACTATATCTGTATCTGATGCTGAAACTAAAAGTGGTAATGATAAAAATGATGCTCCTGATAATGAGGAAGTTGAGGAAGAACCTGAGAAGCACACTAAGAACACTAGGTACACTAAGGAAGATTTTATTTCTAATAAACATGGTAAAGAGAGAGAACCTTGGGTGCAGAAACCTATGCCTTTTCCAGGTAAGAAACACAAGTCAAAGGAGGAAGAACACTACAACAGGTTTTGTGAATGGATGAAGCCTTTATTTTTGCAAATTCCTTTGACTGATGCTATTAAGTTGCCTCCTTATTCAAAGTATATGAAGGATATTGTCTCTAATAAAAGGAAGATTCCTAATGAGGAGATTTCTACTTTGCTTGCTAATTACACCTTCAATGGTAAGGTTCCAAAGAAACTTGGTGATCCAGGTATACCAACTATTCCTTGCTCCATTAAGAATAATTATGTTAGAACTGCTTTATGTGATTTGGGAGCTGGAGTTAGTGTTATGCCTTTTTCTCTCTACAAGAGGCTCCAGTTAGAAAAGTTAATACCAACTGATATATCTTTGCAAATGGCTGATAAGTCAACTACTATTCATGTTGGTATATGTGAGGATGTTCCTGTTCAAGTAGCTCATAATTGCATGGTGTTAACTGATTTTGTTGTGCTTGAAATGCCTAAATATGGTAATATGTCTATTATTCTTGGGAGACCTATTCTTAATATTGCAGGTGCTGTCATCAATTGCAATCAAGGAAAAGTAACATTCAATATTAATGACAAAGAGCACACTATGTATTTCCCCAAAAAGGTTGCTAAGAGATATTGCCTGAATTCCATTGAAAATATTGAGAGCATCAAGGTTGGAGAAATATATTGTCCCATTCCACAAAAAAATTTTCAAACTATTATGATTGGGACCATTGCTATCAAGCTTGAGGTAACATAATCACTTGGTGGAATACAAAGTTTTGCTTCATATAAGATTGTTTTGGTAACAAGACTTGATCAACCTTGTTAATAAAAGGATTTTAATGAACAAAATAATGTTTCCATTGTGGTTATTCTTGCTTTCTTTTACTCTTCTCCTTCCTAGTCTTTGCTTTAGCTTTAGTCACTACTAGGAAAAGGCTAATTCGTGGCGCACCTATTTTGGCCATCCGTGGCGCACTAGGGGTGCGCCACAAACTGTACGCTGTGGCTAACTTTTAGCCGTGGCGCACTAGGTGGTGCGCCACGCTTCTGAAAAGATAACCGTGGCGCACTAGGTGCTGTGCGTCACGCATATGAAAAAGCTAGCCGTGGCGCACTAGGTGTTGTGCGCCATGGATACAAATTTCAAAATTCAAAAAAAAAGTGGGAGATCTAGATCTCGTCGGTGTTGTCGTCGTCAGTGCCATCGCTCGTCGATGTCACCGCCGTCGCCTCGTCGAAGAGGCGACTGCAAGGAGGAGGAGAGATCCCGCCGTCGCCGTCAAAACTACAAAGAGGAGGAGGTGGAGGAGGAGGAGGAGGAGGAGGAGGAGAGAGCCCGTCGTCTCCATCGTTGTTGTCACTGCAAGGAGGAGAAGGAGGAGGAGGAGAGAGCCCACCGTCTCCATCGTCGTTGTCACTACAAGGAGGGGGAGGAGAAGAAGGAGCCCAACGTCGCTGTCGCTGTTGCAAGGAGGAGGCCGCCATCACCATCTTCACTACAAGGAGGAGGAGGAGAAGAAGGAGAGGAGAAGGAGGCGGAGGAGAAGGAGAAGGAGAAGGAAAAGAAGGAGAAGGAGGAGGAGAAGAAGGAAAGGAGAAGGGAGGAAAAGGAAAAGGAAAAGTAGAAGGCAGGAAAGGAAAAGGAGAGAGAAGGGGGAGGGAAGAGGGGTAGCTGGGCGGGGTGGGGATTCAAATTTTGAATCCTGCCCAACTTACTCGTAGCGCACTAGGTGGTGGTGCGCTACGCGTAAGTTGCCCACTAATTTTTTTTCTGCAGGAAAAAACGGTCTTTTGATAGTAACTTTTTACTCTTTTCGAATTTTGAAAATCTAAATAATCGCTAAACGACCGGATCATAAACCATATCCCCATATGCATTTACTGATCATAAACCATATCCCCATATGCGTTTATTGATCATGCACGCTCATGGGAAACGTCTTGTCCCTGTTCTGTTTTACCAGATTAGCATGTCTTTTTCAAATCATTAATGTCCTCCTAATTTTGACATTCACTCCATTATCTCATAATGGGTTAAAGTATTTGTTTGTCCGTGTGAGACTTTGTTTCACTATTTGTCATGCAAACCTTTGAAACACACTTAACAAAGTCGAACTTAGCCAAAATATACTTTTATCTTTATGTAGATCCTAGTGCATAACATGCAACTGTGTGCCTAACCTCACTTCTTGCAATTCAAGAACAAACTTAACTCTGGTTAAGTGATTAACTCAGGACTCACCTCAAGATATGTTCTTCCAACCAGATCCTTAGGTCAAATTACGTCGAGTATACAATATGGTTATATGGAAGAACCTATGACTAAGGCATAGGAGATGCAACGCATCTCTTTCTTTTAACCACAATTGTAATAACGAGACTAGCTCAATGCTTCATACAAGTAATAACCACTTTCTTACCTTTTTCCATTCTGAACTCCTTCATAATCTTACCTAGGACACTCTGAACATCTTCAGAATCAAGTTCAGGAAGCATTCAACAATAATGTTTATTAAACTTACCAATCTATCTTAATAGATTCCATTGTTTAATAACTTCTTCAACTTCATCCATATTTACTAGCTTAAATATTATTAATACCAATTACATCATTCATATATGTCATCTACATATTTCAGAATGATGACATGCTCCCACTCAAATATGACATCCATATGTGAGATCTAGGGATTTCACTTAGCTCCCACTCAAAATATTTCTCCTACACATTGAGTCTTAGCCAAGCCATTGAGCTCCCACTCAAATGCAAGTCCTCTCAATAATCCTGGACATTCCAAATTTATTTGATCACCATCAAATTGAGAATTCCAGCTGCGGGTTCCCAATATCCATATATTGCTAGGGTAAATCAAATAGACTCAAGCATCGCTACATTTGTAGTCAACTCCTTGAATTTGTCCAAACATCCTTTGTGACAAATCGATCTTTATGTCTTTTAATTAAGTTTCATTTCCTTCTTATGACTTTGCAGTCATTTAGAAATATTAAGTAAACATCTTTACTTAATAAGATCAGGTAACACATTACTTTTCAATCTTGAATTTAACTTAATGCAGGATTTTTTGACTCCTAGTCATTTCTCGCACTTAGGTCCATCACACTTCTTTGAAGTTCGTAGGTATGTCTCATTCAAATAATATGACAAGTGAATCAAAATATAATTCTGCTAACTTGCAGAATATATTCTTGAATCCTACTTTCTTTTGTAAAAAGTATTCACTTAAACTTTATGATCACTGTCATTAATTTCTCCTCTATTTGTAGAGTTTGGTTTCACGAAACAATTTTCACTGCACCACTCAACAATCAGGAGGTAAGGTCAAAATACCTTGTTTTGGACTTTTAGTTTCTTCCACCTGTATATTCATTAAGACACATCAAACCTTAGGATAATAGCAGGTTTGCCCTTATGTAACATGTATTCATAGTTACCTAAGAATGCGCTACAAAGACTTGTTTATTCGCCACGATTTCGAAGCATCGAAACCTCTAGAAACTTGAACATGACATAACTTTTATTGTGTTGTTTCCACAAATTTTTAGATGTTCCTTTTATTTCAAATGAGTGTTTTTTATTTCAAACGATAACTATAACACTAATAAGAGATAATATTAGACCATATGTATCTAATACAAAATGATTATTATGTTTAGACATATCAACACCTTGATTTTGTCCAATTATCGTAATTTGTGAAACATTTTTTCACAAGTCCCTTTTATGCCAATACTTAACTTAAATACTTTAGTCATATAGACCAAATCAAAGAGACTTTGTATTCCTGTTAATTTCATATCCCACTTTGCTTTGAACTTGTTTGAACAATTCAAAACATTTCAAAACTTTTGTTTCATTAAGTATATACACCAATTTACTTAAGTCCACAATGAAATAATGATTTTCACTATTTGTTGAAAATACGATACATCACTATGTATAAAATTCAACATTTCTTCGCATATCACTGTTTTACTAGAATGCGGAGTTTTATGCAAAGTCACTAGATCAAATATCTAAGACCATGATCTTCATTTTTAGAATGAAAAACATGCAATAACCATCATGACTAAACAATAGTGTCATTTTATTATTAAACTTTGGCTATCTATTAGCATTCTAATCCTTTATAAATGCTTAACCTATTATCATTAACATAGTGATGAGTATAACTTATTTATAATCATAATGTGACCATAAAGGTATTATTGATAAGAATAGAACAACTGACTTGTAACTTATTCATATGAATAATATTCTTGCTAAAAGCAAGACACACAAACAAGAATTATAAAATTATATTCAAGTCCACTAATCCAAATGATAATCTCTAAGGGAAGGAGTGATGTTGGCCATGAAATAGTTTGCTTGCCGTCATCCAGCCATAATGCCTCAATTCTAGCAATTCTTAAGCAGACCATCCTGTTTTCCCAAAATAGGACAAGTATCCAATACCTTGCAAACTGCAATGAGTTTTGCAAGAATTACATTTATAACTTTGTATATCGGATATATACCCTATCCATGACCTCCACTACAATCAAGCCCTTCTGAGGGTTCTCAACTCAAATGCAAGACTGCTAAGTATTTCTCCAAATATTCTGTTTTTCATCCACCATGGAAGAGAACTCATCCAACAGCTCATAATTTGTGTGCCTGATTTTGCAGAATGCAAAAATGTAGTCCAACTCTCCATCGAATGGAGAATGATCCCCTTTTGGATGCAATGGAGACAACACAATGTTTGTGGAGTCATCGAATTATCTCCTAATGGTTATTGTATCAAGAAGAGAAGATCAACTTATTACGAGGATATCCCTCGGGCGTGAGTATTAATCTATGAAGTTGGACCCTTCGGCTTAGTTCCATTTCAAGCAAGAAATTTCTCATGGTCACAAATGACCTCAATGAGATAGGCTATGGTCTACTAAGATATTTGCAAATGGACATCTAGACTTAGTTCATAATATGAGTTCAATTCATAATTGAGCTTTCACTGAAATCGTCATCCCCTGGACAATTTTAGCGATCACATGATCCCAATTCACTATGCAACCCGCAATCTTCATGGTCGGCAACATAGCTTCAAAGGTAGACATTCTCCAATGCCAATCACATTATCCATGTGACTCATGCTCGTTCTTTCGATCTCGTGTGTTCTGAGGCCATGTCTATACATGCTAGGCTCGCCAACTCAAACTTGTGTGTATTGCAGTGTAACCTTTCTTACATTCACTGTATGCGAACATAGATATGTCTAGCCCCCAATCGTCATGGCCGGTTTCATAACGAAGAACTTTCTTGGTGGTGCACACACAAGGGGAACACTATCATTGGAATCAGGGAAAACACGATATTCCAAGGCCATATCTGTACATGCTAGGCTCACCAATTCAACCTTAGTGTATTGCGTAGCACATACATGGCTTGTAATCCACACCAGGGAGAATACAATATTAGTCTTAATATGGATCATCTTATCTATGCTACCATTCAGTATTTTAATACTAGCACACAATAAGATGCAAAACATGTATCAACATCACATGTATATTTGTGATATTATATGGTCTTTCTTGCGTCTTGATCACCATCGAGCACTGCAGCACGATATCCATCGTGCCACTAGCATAATCTCCATCGTGCCACTGGTTTTGATGCCAAGTCCATGGCGCCACCAGTAGGTCATCCATCGGAATTGTGACCATTACTACACAACTTAGTAACATAAAAGTAAACTACTTTACCTTCGTAATGACCATGACCATATCAAATCACATGCCCCTCATGCAAAATATAGTTAGACGCCTCTACTTTATCTATTGCAAGTTTTACGTGGTTGTTAGGGCTTTCGCAACAGAACCGTTTCTAATCTACGAACTTTCCAACCACAAACGTAGATCCATACAGTTGTCTCTACTACACCCCTTTCAGGGCCCTCTATTGTAAATGCTATATCAACTATTGTAAGAAAGACAGACAGACGCTAGCCACTTATATGGAACAAGCTGTATGTCGAGCGTGGAACCAGTATCGCGTAAGAGTACACGTAAGGTCGGTCTGTGTCGCTTCATCAAACAATTCCGCGATATAAACAAGTACACGTGGAAGGGTAACAACTATAGCATCAATGTACACACAACATATGTGCGTACTGGCCATACAACACTACTATGCATAGATCGGCTTTGATACCACTGTAGGGGTTTCGGGGACAGAAAATTAAAAAAATTACTACGCGGGAAACCCCGAATGCCCAAGATCTATATACGAGTAATGCATTAACACGACCGAGATGTTTCGGATACATACCCTTGTAGTCCAAAAGCGGTTAACGTTCCGAGAGGAACGTGATTAGAGTAGTCGCGCTCGTAGCCGACCTCAAGGTCGCGAAGCTCCTCGCAGGTCACCCCTTTCTCCATCACCGTGCAGCAGTCTGGCTCACAACATCCAAAGTGCCCCAAGTGTTGCACCTCGTGGCTTCGTACACATACGGTGTACGACGAGAACCTCTGCTCCCTTGACCCCTGTTGGGAGTGCGAAAGCAGATCTCCGGTTCTTGGAATCCCTGCAACGCAACGACGTGCTGTAGGTGCGTCGAGCGAACTTCTGCAATTCGTTCTTAAAACTTCAGATCTCTATAGATCGTGCTAGTTGTCTCTAGCCTCTTGTGTTAAGAATAAATTCATTTCTAACCATTCTAGCTGCAACTTGCCTATTTTTTTGACAAAATCTGGGTAGACATAACTAATTACTCGTCTAACCCTTTTGGTAAAACTATTTCAAAACCTAATCCCTAGAGTCGGCGGCATTTAAAATAGAGCTGAAGTTGTTCATTTGGGCGCCAATACAAAGCAACCTGAGGGGTTCGGTGCCAAGTGGTATGGCGCCAACCTCACCTCGGCGCCAAGTGATGTGAAACCGACCTCCTTCCCCGTTGCTTCGTGTTGGTGTTGAACTGCACAAATTCGGCTCCATTTTAAGCGGCACCGACCACAGTGGTCAGATTTCGAAAGAGGTTTGCCATAGGGTCAGATAAAGAATTAGTTATGCCTATGGGACAGATTTGTCAAACAAATACACAACTTGCTAGGTTGTCCTCTTCTTCTCTCGAATCATGTATAATTTGCAAGTTGCAACGGTATCTCGAGCTCAAGTTGTGAATAATGTTTTAGGCTGGATCTTGCCGCTAGCCAGATACTCAGATCAAGTTATATTGTGCCGCCACCTTATCCAGGGCCCACCACTTTCCGAATAACGTTCCAAGTCTTGCTAGTCAGGTCAAGTAATAATGTGCCACCATCCCACTAGACGAGCAAATAAATTGGCTCTTGACTTTTTTTCCAGTACTACTGTGTTACTTTAAGACGAGGGATCGCCCTTGACATTGCAGTTTCGGGCATCTTTTTGGCAGCTTGTCACTTGCTGTATGTGGAATGGTGGCTTGATTTTTTCGGCTGAACGCAACACAAGTGTAGATTAAAAGATTTTGGGCGCCCCACCGTGATGCAGCCTTGAATCGGTTTCGACGTTACCACGATCGATGTACAACTTCGCACGAAAGACACCTATCAGTTCGTCAGATCGATGCGACGCCCTCCCTCCGTTTCTCACATGCAGTTTTCTTTTGTACTCCCTCCGTTTTAAAATATAAGATGTTTTAGCTTTATGAAGCAAATTAGTTCGCCCTTCGATCCATATTAGTTGACTTAATTTTTTTAGATTGGATGAATCTAGACACTATTTAGAGATTTGGATGAATCTAGACACTATTTAGTACATAAGTTCATTCAAATTTTGACAAATTCAAGTCAAGTAGTAATATGAATCGGAGGGAGTATATAGATTCGCTTAGGTTTGGAGTGAATCTATACAAATAAGTCTAGATACATTTTCTTCACAAACTTAAAACACCTTATATTTTAAAACAAGGGGAGTACTGTATAGTACGGAGTAAGTATAAAAAACGTATGAAACACTTCCCATCGGTAGTTCGATTCTAATGAATCGTCGTACTGAAACTGCGGTTTGTTCAGTCGAAAGCCGGCAAAACCTTGTCTGGAAAGTGGAGACTGGGAAGTGGTGTGATTGTTGCCATTGCTTCCGCACAGGGATGCCTAGTTCTGTCGCAAAACAATGTTTCTGTCCGCTTGGCGACCGTCCCTCAAAGCTCCCCTCCGTGCCAATTTGATTTATAGTAGAGCAAAAAAGTACCAAGTGCGGCAAGGCACGAGCGATTCAGATGCAGCAGCCAGGTCGTACTGACTTGCCGGCAATCAGTTTCTATATACTAGAATGTCGTTGTTTCCAATGGCGACGCCGTGATGTCGACGTGCATGCGATTCCATTGTCGCAACCTCCCTGCATATTCCTTCCATCTGGATCCGCTACCGAATATATAAGCTGCAGCCTAGCAATGTCATACAGGCCGTGCCAAACCAACCCATAACCCAGCACCCTCCTCATCCCGTGCTTCCAGCCGGCAGGAAGCCTCTGCACTGATCAGGCAGCTATAATGGCGCCCAGGCGGCTGCTCACGGCGCCGGACGTCGCGTCGCCGCCCCAGGCAACGGCGAAGGCCGCGCCTTCGGGGTGGGACGTGAACCGGTCCGCCGTGAAGGTGGCCATCGTCGGCAACGTGCTCGTCGTGCTGCTCTTCTTCGCCGCCGTCGTCTGGCGCCTCTTCTTCTCGGGGAAGCGCCAGGAAGGAGCAGCCGCGGCTCGCGAACTAGGCGACGGGGCGGCGAACGCGCCCTCCTCCGCCGAGAGCTCGCCGGGCGCGTCTCCTTGGGGGAAAGGGCTCAGGAAGGAGGACCTGGTGGCGCTGCCCGTGTACGTCCACGGCGTGTCGGCGGAGGAGGGCGGCAAGGTGGTGGAATGCGCGGTGTGCATCTGCGAGTTCGGAGACGGCGACACCGGCCGGCTCCTGCCCAGGTGCGGCCACCGGTTCCACGCCGAGTGCGTCGACAGGTGGTTCCGCTCGCACGCCACCTGCCCGCTCTGCCGCACCATGGTGGTAGCGGATGTGGACTGATGCTTTCGATCAGCCAGGTCCATCCCAAGGAACACTTGGGGAGTGTTCAACTGTGTGTGAGACGTAGGCACAATTGTTGTTCCTGTTGACCTATTGAAACCAATGGCGATTGCTAGATAGACTTATTCAGGTGAATGATATATGTATTAATTACAAGCACAAGCTTAGCGCTCAACGAATTATAGCAGAGTTCACGTTAGAGAACAGATGCACGCGTCCATCATACGAGAAAAAGAACACCGATATTTGTTGGCACGAATACAAGCACTTCTCCCACTATACTAATCGAAGTAGTACAACTAGGATTGCAATCGAGAACCCGTCAAAGCCCCGCTTCTAGCTTATCTTAAAATATGAAATAGAAATCTCCAACTAAAATAGAAAAGAGACTTTCGCAGGATGCCACTTATAATCCTAGGTATAACAGGTAACAAGACCCGTTATCCTACCAGGTAACATTTCTATTCTTTCACCGGAGTTTAGACCGTTCCTTTCTTGATCTCGTGTCTAACCTTTCGATATCATGATCTTAATTTGGCTATCTCCATTGTGTTTATTATAATAGGTCCGCATTACGCGTATTTAACTCAAACATCAAACACTTCGCTGATTACATGTCTAGTTGTACCACGCATTTACCACAAATGTGCTCTCGCCGTCTTCAAGTCTTCACATACGAATACCCCTGTATATTTGGACTTAGAATTAGTAATCACAAGCTTCACCGGTACTTAGTTAACTTTACATAATCCACCTGCAATTATAATTTCATCTTTTGAGGATTGCACTCGAATTAATTTTTTTCACTCTTACATAATCCACCTGCAATCATAACCCAACCACTCCTCTTATCTCTACTCGATCCTCTCCCACAAGATGTGTGCCGACTTGGCACCTGCTCGTTACTCTCGATGCTCCTCCTCTCCACTCAGCAGGCCGCCATCATGCCCCGGCCCCACTCCGTCTCCTCTTCAATCGCGTCTGAGTGACCACCACCCCGAACCGTCCGCGTTTATGCCGTTGTCGATCGGTTAGCTCCTCCCCTATTTTTATATGATTTTGTTTGGTAGAATGTTAGATGATTTTGTAGAATATTACAAATGATTTGTAGTTTAGATGTTTATTGTTGTAGGATGTGATAATATTATAATGTTAGATGATTTTGTAGAATGTTAGAATGATGTTGTTTTTAGATAGAATATGTGTAGTGTTGTTAGTGGATTTAAATGATTCATTGTTGTTGTTTTAAGAGATAGGACGTCGTGTCGAAAATGCAAGAGTGAGTGCGACACTAGCTTGCCATCGGTCTTATTATTTAGTGTCTATATGCGTCAGGAGTTCGAATATTCAGTGGTAACAAACTATTCTTTTTTATACTACTTTGTAATCATTTTTTGGTAGTGTTTTTACCATTAATTGAATGTGTGTGTGGGTGTGTTTTTTTCTTTTGTTATGATGCACATACCGTTTCATGCAATGCAAGATTAGTGTTCAGTGAAGAGGCATGAGAGAGTATGCACTTCCAATTGCTCGGGCTGCATTATGACATTGATGTGGAGAAAGGAAGTACATTAACCTGCATGGGAGGTGAAGGGTGGAAGCAACTGATTACTCATAACTTTCTAATCAAAGGAGAAATAATATATTTTTCTTTGGAGGACAAGCACCGAGGATAAGTGTTATGTACATTAGTGGTGGGAGGAAGATCTATATGATTCTACCATTTTGTCCCAAAGATGCAACCTGAGTGGTGATGAACAAAATCACCTCTTAGAGATCCTACTGATAGCCAATACCTTCGTCGGGATCCCATTGGTGACTCGTTTGACAAAGTCAAAAATTGCTAAACACAACATGGCATTCTCTTTCAAGTTACTTGTATTTTTCCTTGTTTGTGATCCATAACTTGTGGCAGTCATGTGACATCATTACTCTTTTGGTTTTTCATCCATGGTGGTATCCCGGAAATTTCCTAGGAAGGTGATTTCTTGCCTTAACATTCCTCATGAAGGATTTGTTGGACTGTGTGTTGGAAATTTTAATGTTAGCACTATTGCGTACATGACGAAGATGGATGACCGCCTTATCTTCAACAAAGAGGGCTTGAAGGAGTTTCATAAAGAGAAAGATGATCTACATGTTGGACAAACTGTACTCATCACAACTAGGACCACCACACACAAGGACCTAGCTCTTTTTTTTGTCATTGACATCATCTAGTAGGTGGCTGGTGTGCTAGCTGGTTGGTGGTGTGTCTTACTTCATAGATTCGAGAGAATAGGAGAATAGTAGCCTGACAAATAGTCGGTTCAGTCGGATTCAGGTGCCAATTCAGGTGCCTAATCAAATGGAACCCTTTGAACAACCGGGATCCATTTACTTATGATACCTAGTTGGCATTGATAACAAGGATCTAATGAATTATGAGTTTAATAGATCCCCTTTAGCAAGAAGACGTATATTCCTTGCTTATTATCAACCAGCCATTATTAGCTTCTAGCTATTGTTATGTTGAACCTTATTCATCATCTTTTAGTGATCAATGTTGATCCATTATGCTAGTTGGATAAGTGTGGTAATAATGTATTTTGGCTAAGATTTTACTATTATTGCATTTTGATGTCAAAATCAACAAAAGCATCATTTTTAATTCTCAAATTGTGTTAGTGGCATATAAAAAAAGTGAGATGCCACTAGTGGAAAGGATACCAGTGGAGTGTCCATGATACATGATGACTGCATTTTTGTAGCATGTTTATCTTATGTTTTTGCATGAGTAATGATAGGATTTTGGTATTTTACCATGTTCGCGCGCCCCTTTTATTCTTATTTCACCAGGATCCCGAAATTGAAGGTGTGGATGAATAAATCAATTGGAGAAGTCAATTATGGGAAGAAATATGCTATTTGAAAGTCAGTAAAGCCTCATAAATAAATATCCTCGCACTTGGGAACAAGTGGAAGCAAATCCCATTGCATCCATGACAATCAGAAGCTTTAATGAATACGGGTAAAGCCCGCCCGTATGGTGTACCCATACCATGTGGTGTCAAAGCCGCCTCTTCAAATACTTTTACGCTGCAGACGGATTTGAGATCCGACATTCAGAGACACCATAGTTCATAGAAACCAAACCTCTGGAAGGGATTTGGATGGGGAATTCACATTGGGACTCTGATCCTCACCGCTACGAAGATCCTTGAAGGCTTGGGAATCATATCCACCACCATCTTCATCAACCCCTTCAACTTCACCATCACCATCGGCCCTCTCATCTCCATTATATTCATCTTGTTGTATTTCCTAGACTTTGTTGTGGATTTTCACAAGTATTATCAATCCATTTGTATTCCATCCATATTACCATGATGATGTTGATTGTCTTGTGTGAGTAGTTTACCTTGTTCTTGGGGATATGGAGAAAACCCTAGCATGGTGATGAATTGAAATAAAGATAATCCATGAGTTTGTTCATGAATATGCATTAGTTTTCTTTCTCAATATTGTGTGAAGTCGACCACACAATATTTTCCTTCGGGACAAGGGAGGAAACTATCCTTGGGCATGCGATTATGTGAAGGTACTAAGTGGCATATTGCATTGGATCATTACTGATATGTTCAAGAGGGAATGAGAGGGGACTGATATATCCAAATCCATAACCAAGGGGCAACCCTTAATAGTAGGGAATCACGAGTGGCTTACCTAAGATTACTACTGCGTGGTTACGAGGGGTGAAATAAAAGATGGTTTGTCTTTGATCATCTATTTTGCAGCTTCTCCCATATATATACATGAATGAAATTATAGATATATCTTAATAATGACTAAACATAATTACTACTGGTGGATCCAACTCTCCGAGAACTCTTTAGTCCTATTACAGTTCTAAATACCTTACATCGCTAATTTCTCTCCGTTTGCTTTGATTACTCATTATTGTCTTGTTCACACACACTCAAACACTCTCAAACACCCCTACATGAAATCAAAGATAAATTTCAAGCACTCGTTGGTAAATAGTGGTGAGGGGCAATAAGAACATAACAAATATCTCTTCTTGGATTTGATACTCTTATTTCAAAACTAGCTAAAAAAACGACATGTTCTCTTGCAGCCATCAATACGCCAATATCATGTCGAACACCAGTGGCATGTCCAACATATGACGCCAGTATCTGATGACGTTTTTGCAATGCCACTGGTTCCATGTTTCCTACTAGTGTGAGCCACATAATATACAACCACATACTCTCATGGCTTTTGGTATTCCAAACTTCCCAATACTTTTTCTTTCAAAATCATTACGTATAATCCTATGAATATATGGTATTAGGGAAAAAAGGAAATTTTATTCATTTAACAAGTTTATCGGGATATAAGTGATATTTGGCGAGTTAAGAAGCTAGGATGGCCAACTAGCAAAGTTACATCTGCCTTCACTAGCGAATGTGCATCACTGTTTTACTCCCTATTCTCATGATTAATATAAGCAACCTGAAACATCATCCTCGGATGATCTATATGCTTTGGAACTTCACATAACGGCAATGTTCTTCGTTCTTCAGATTTATCATGACCTCCAAGAGTCTAAAACCACATGGATCAGATGTAAATAAAGATCAAGGGCCATAGAAATACCCTCGTTGCGTGTGGGAGCCGCTAGACTAGGAGGGCCAGTTAATCCTGGGTAGACAGTAGCTGACAAGCCAACATATATCCCATGCTCATCTCAGAAAAATTCCACTACAACTCTCATGTTACCCTGCCTTCCACCATCGACTTGGATTTTAAAGTGGCCTACACTTGCGGCGTCCACTTCTTATTCTCCCTTGGGTGACTATGCTGTGATAAATCCTTAGATTGACCAACTCCACCTCTAGCCCCTCCTGCCCACCAACTCGCCCACAACATTACTAGAATCCTCGCCATATTAGCTTGATTTAATGTATCTAACAACCAAAATATTGATAATGGAGCATCATCAAACACATCATCAAACTTATGCGAATTAAGTTCTTAGTCAAATCTTCATTAGCTAATACCCATACACCATGTGCCATGTTGCAATTTAAGAGTGAGTGCCTCTAGGAGTCCTGGATAGCATGACAAGTGGAGCATGCCTTGTTGTTCGCCATATTTTTCCTCATCAGTACACCCCCTGTAGGCAAATACATTCTAGTTACTGTGCAAACAAACATGCGAACCTTTGAAGTAACCTTCACATGCCACAAGTTAGTTCAGGATTTCTATTCCTTCTTAATATTACATCCACTAGCTTCTCATCTAGACAATCTTCTCTTTGCTTCTTAATCGAAACGAACATACGATATGTCGATGACACTATAAACACACCTTTTTTCTTGTAGGGACAAGAATAGAAATCCTCTTGCATACACATACTCAGTAGAATAGACAACATTGCTTCCTTATCCATATCAGTGAAATGCTCATCAGGGTTTGCCTCATCCCGTTGGCCCAAAGAGAGGTCAATTAGCTCACTAACCCATGAAGGGGGTCATCCTTCTTTGTACAAATAGGCCATAGCTTGAAATCCTTTGGGATCCAATTTTCATACCAAATACTTGTTTGTTTAGATTTCCAAATACTTATTTGATTACCACATCCAATACCATGAAGAGATGAGGATGGGGTATTTATACCCCACTCCTTAAAACCTCGAGTTTCAAGATCAAAGTAGCTTACATGGGCATCTTGGTCATTTTCTTCATGCATGCGGCCCACACCGTTCGGAGTACCACCCGTGTCTTGATATGGGTTGCTTCGGATTCCAACCCGGATTGTCCGGTCGATCCAACCCTTCCTTCTCCTAGATGATGGTGCTTGGGCGGTTTGCAGGTTCCATCTGGCCATTTTGTAGAGTTAAAAAGTATCAGTACTTATACATGTGCGTGTTATAAACACGACATGAAGAATGAAAACAAAATCACAATAGTGGATATAGGATTTAACGTGGAAAACCTCTCCAACAAAGAGAGGGAAAAACCATGGGTGCCAGCCAGCAAAACTTCACTATATGGGGAGTATTTACACAACACCAAGAATTATATTAGATGCGACTTATATGAGCTGGCGGTTTACAAGAGGTATACATAACAATGGAAACCTAGGTCTTCAACGTTCTGTTCCACGGAGGGCTAGGTGCCCCCCAAGCATCCCTCTTGGGTAATGATATGGGCTAACTTCAGATTCCGCTACACTTGTCCCAAGCCTCCGGCGATAGGCATCGCTCCGCTCGTCATAAGTTAGCCTCCTTAATGAATTTGGATCATAGTTCAACATTGAATGTGGCTCGATTTAGTCCTCGTACTTGGAATTTGCAGAATTTTAGCCATGTACTTGTCAATTGGAGTCAATTTAGTCATAAACTAGATTTACCGCCGAAATTGAGATCACGTAGATGACACGTGGATGTTGGTCCTACTTACAGAAGAGCAGATACTTTTGAAATTTGCACTTAGCCCCTCCAACATATACAACATAGTAATTGCGGTGACCCAGCATACCACTGCATGTGTAGTACACTATAGTCATTGACATGATATCCACAGAATACCGTTCCGTAAATATCACATCCCTCAGAGTGGTACAACAGAAACACTGCGGGTCCATATTACAAAAGTACACACATTATTATTACAATACTGGAAGTTCAAGACTTTCAAAAGATTCAACTTACAAACCAAATTATAAAGTGTTTCAGCAGAATATAAAGGTAACAACTTCGACTAGGAGTTGAGCTCCACAGCTTATTCTATAGAGTTCATGCTGCTCGGCTCCGTTGGTTACTACTAACTAGGGATACTTAGTTGGACTCGTTATCATCGACACCGTAGCGGATTTTGTAATCCACTCCTTCAACACCTCCGGACAGATTAGGTTCCTCGTAGAACACATCTTCTTGGAATTCGGCTGCATACATTGGAACGTCTTCGGGATCCTCAGAGTCTAAGCAAGGGATCAAAGGAAAGAATGAGTAACAGCGTTACCCAATAAGTTCATTATGTGCAAGGTGGGAAGTTTGATGCTCTAACTACCACCTCGGATTATAAATCCTTGGCACTATGCAATTTTTGTAAATCTTTCTTCAAAGATTGATTTTATTCTGAAAAACTATGACAATCAGCCTTCACAGGTTAACCAGAACTTTCATGGAGTTCCTTTCGTGCCGCGTTCGCAGCTCCTTCCCGGAACAGGGATTAACAAGTTACAATTCTTACACTCTACAGAGGTGCGTTACTTTACCCATGAGAGATTAACTCCTTGTTGCACAACCGGGCGTACCTTCCCGTACACAATTCCATGATGTGGGGCCCAGTAGTTGGTCCAAGCCAATCACTGCCCCCTTCGCGACCTCGCATGCCTCCTTGGTGTACACCATGCCCACACAATGATTACGGCAATGGTTTGTACAAACCGTTAGATGCCAGAACTATCATGGGACGATGAGGGTTCCCACCCATATGCTGCATATCCTCTACGAATTACCAATTAATATGCACGCTACGAGGATAACAGCCAGGACCTGCACATCCGTCTTCATGCGAGAGGAAGAAGGTACAACTGACTTCTCTGTCCCATTCCAAATCTCATGGCTAACGTGTAATATACGGCGCTAGAATCACTGATGTCAGGGGTTATTAAGTCCCTAACTGTTCATCATTAGTGCAAATAGAACGCTAAGTTCTATTGCTCCATCATATCATCACTTAGGACGATATCTATGATTTCTTTATTTGTGAAAACAATATTTTCTTTCTTTTATAGCATATATGATAACACCCAATTTGCAAATACTTTGATAAAGACTCTTCAAAGGACATGAGCAAGTGATGAACTTGCCTTGTGATGGCAAGGTAGTGAAGTCTGATGCTTGCACTAGACCTTGAGCTTCTATGTCTACAAAAACATCATTATTGCCCGGTAAGGACAATATTTAAAGAAGCAAAATGATTATGCAATAATGTAATGCATCATTTAACTTGATATGCATTCACCCTATTATTATACAAAGTTCTTTTTAATAATAAAAGATTTATAAATATTAATTTTTAATATTTATAACATATATTGAATTATTTTATTTTATTTTACTTTTATTGATTTAATAATTCTTTTAGGAATTATAACTTAAATATCAAAAATTGTTATTACATGTTTATTTAGTATTTTAAAAAATACTACAATATTAATATATAATGAAAGTGATTTTTATTTATTTTTATCATCTTTCAATAATTTTGTAAAATTCCATAAGGAATATATATAAATTACAAAATTCTTATTAAAATTTAAATGTCTAAAATTTTACATCTTAATTTATTTGGATAGTGTGGATTATTGTGAATCCAAAAATATTTTATTTATAATTTTGGACTTTTATTTTATTTTCTAGAATTTAATTAAGTCCAGGGGTATTTTGGTCTTTTCCTATTTATTAAAACAGGCCTGAAAAGATTTTTGTGCTGGCTTAATCTTATTGGGCCCTAGTGGCCCATTAGACAGTCAAAAATAACCACCCCGAAGGGTCTGGCCCAACTCAGCCCACTCCACTGCTGCCTCTCTCCCTCGAGCTCATCCTCTCCTCTGACCTCGACCCCATGGTTGGTGATGTCGCCGCTGGCGATTCCCGCCACTGTGGGCCGTTTTGGTCGCCGCCGTGGTGTAACAGGAGGTTGTCGACGATGCCTGTCCTTTCTATCCAACGGGATTTGGGTATGGGGCTCTCTTGCGACGGATCGATGTCGTCCCGAACCCTAGGGTTTGGGGGTTGGCGTGGATCCTGGTGGTGCCGCTGCCGTCGTGCGTCATGGTGATGCTCCTCGCCTCTATGTGTGTTCATGGTCATCGCCGTGGCGCTGTATGGGTTGTAGCGCCCCCTCTGGGGTGCTCCCCGTGCCGCCATGGTCGTCGGCCCCTCTGCTTCCTCTTCTAGTCTCCAGCGAGGACCTTTGGTGAGTTCTTTTCCTCTCCCCTTGTTCTCTCTGTGCTCGCTCATCCCATGCTGGATGTTGGAAATGACCTCTCTGGTGACTGTCTTGTTCTGATTAGGATGGTTTATTTCATTTGGGGTTCTTATCATGTGATTAATCATGTATTGTATGAATTAGATCATGTCTGGATGGTATGTGAGTATGCTAGATAGTTATTGGCCTGAGGCTTGTTGCTTGAGATGAACTATAATGGTTCTGATGGCTGTTTAGAAGATTTTATGCTTGGTTTGCATATGATTCAGATGGTTTGGTTGCTTTGGAATCCATGCTTGGTAAAGTCAGTGGCTTGATAACTTTCCACTGTCATTTATTGGTCTATGATCATGATTATGGTGTGATGAAATCACTGTCTTAGTGTTGTTGGCTTAGAAATTAATATGTGGTTTGAGATCACAATGATCTCAAACAGTACAGATAAACATTGGAATGTTTTTAATTATGATTCCTGACAGGAAAATGATTAGTAGATTGATTTGTTGAATCTGTGATGATTGGATGTTTATCCTGATTCATATAGAATTATTCTTGTGACACCATCTTGGTATGGCACACAAGATTGATTCTTGTTCATTGATTGGGTTGGTTTAAGCTGAAGACAAGCTTGGCTTCATAAGATAAATAGAAATGTTCTTCTTTGAAATCCCTAAGACCAATGATGTTGGTCTGAGGCTTAGGGGTTTTAGGCCTTATCTAATTGATTCATATAGGTAGTCCTAGTAGTGGTACCAGCAACTGTTTTTGAATCAAAGCTTGGTAAGAATGATAGTAAGGTTGATCATTATCTGGATCCAAAAGATTAGTTTCTAAGGTGCTACCCTTACTTTAGGGATGTGCCTAGAAATTAGATCTTAGCTATATTTATGCTTGAATTGTAACATATAGCTTGACAACCAAAGCAATGATGTTGTTCTAAGTTCTGGTTGAATCCTTGTACTTTGCTGTTTGCTTTTAGAGTTTAAAATCTCTATGATGGATTCACCCCACTTGGGTGCTTTCTAAGGGTTTGTTACATAAAACATCACATGCTTCTGTCTAGGTAATATGATTAGATCATGTGAGGGTTTTATGATGCTCACCACAAAATCTGATGATTGTGGAGTAAGGTGGTGATGATCTTGATCTCGTTTTGCTAAACTCCTGTGCTTAACCTTGAGCTAGCATGCTCCTCCTAGCTTCTGGACTTGATCTTGTTGTCCACATGATCCTTCCCCCTCCTTATGTCACCATCCTGGTGAGGTGATCTGGGCTTTGGTTGGTTTGGTGGCTGGTTGTTGTGCTTGGTTAGCTGCTGGCTAAGCTGGCTGTTCTTGTGTGTGTGCATTGTAGAGATGCACTAGTGCCTCTCCATGGCTATGCTGCTGGTTTTGTGTGTTGGAGCTGTGCTGTGAGGCTGACAGCACATCACATGCATTTAGTTGTGTGTCCTGCTTGTGTGCTTGCTGTGCACTTGTGGATATGTTCAGAATTTTGAAATTGATTGTTATCTGGTTACTTTTACCTGGTTTTTGAAACTTGCCCCACTTGGATGTCATTTGACTTATGGATTAAAAATTATGGAAGATTTATCTTTTCATATTGGTGAAACTTGCCTCTTCTATAATTTCTCAATGATGAACTTGTTCAGTGCACTTCACTGACATGTCTGAGAGAAAAACAATACTAACTCTAACTTTCCTTTTTCTATTTAGTTTCTGTTTGTTTTGCAGGTACAGATTTAAAGTGAAGATTTTAGTTTAGGTTTAGTTATAGAACAATCCAATGTAATCTTCTTCATACTTTTGAAATTTTCATTTTATTATTTTGTAATCTTCATTTTATTCTTTTGTAATAAAGAATATATTATTATCAATAAAGATTATTCTTAGTCTTTATTTATTTGCTTTTGTGAAGTGTGTGGATGATTTCAATAAGTTACAATTTTGTAACTTATTTACAAAATAAAAATATGAAATAAGTTTTCATATTCTTAATTGTTTTCTTTAGTTAAAATTTGAGTTATAATAATTAACTCTTAATTAAATTAAGATTCAAACCTTATTCCTAATTCATTTGAATTATAATTCAAACACTCAGGTTTAAAATTAAAATTCACTTTCCAAAACACCTAATTCTTTAGAGATCATCTCAAAGTCTATAGCAATCATCCTTTAAGACTAAACCTAATCTCAAAGTAAGAAAGAAACCATGATCACTTAAGGTTTTATTTGACAAAAATTTTACCCATATTTTCACAGATAAATGCATGCAACATTCCAAATTTCTAAATCTACCCAACATTCCAGAGGGAGACATGGGGAGGCGGCGGCAGAAATCGACCAAGAGAAATGTGTAGCGATTGTTTGAGGAGGGGAGATGACGTTGAGGCACACCGACATTGCGTTGATTGCGGCAGTGATGGCTCCCATCCGCCGTCATGAAGGGGAGCCGCCGCGTTGTTTCAGGACACTTCCATAAATTACATCCACCAAGCTACATAAATAAAGAAAATAAATTTGGCTAAAAATCAACTTATTGAAAGAAAACTGAGATAAAATTGGAGGCAAATTAAATTGAGCTCATTCTGATTAACTTTGTGATTACATCATTTGAAGAAATCCTTGTCCTGATTTCCATGTATGTCAATCTGGAAGGTGAACTTCTTCACATAGCGAACATTGCATCGGTGATTGGTCGCAATTGGCGATCTGCAGGTCTCTTGTGGGAACACAGTACTCCTTCTTCGTACCTAGACTCGAACCACGGGAGCTATCTGTCAGAGAGGAGATCGGGGAGGAGGACATGGGACAAACAGATGAACTAGGGTTAGGGATTAGAGGAAGTGGAGATCTTAGAGCAAAGGATATCTATATTAACAAACATGGGGTTTGCGCATATTTTACCTGGTGGAAGATTAACTAACCGTAATAGAGTATCACAGGAGGGGCTAAGTGCAAATTCCATGGCAACTGCTCTCCTGTAAGTGGAACCAACGTCCATGTGTCGTCCATGTTAGCTTAATTTTGACAGCGGATCTAGTTTATGACTAAATCGAGTCCAACTGATAAGTACTCCCTCTTTTATCATAATATAAGATGTTTTAGATTTTTTGAAATAAATATATCTAGACTCCTTTTAGTGTGTAATTAAGTTTACTCCGAATTTACACACTAAAAGATAACTAGATACATAAAAGCTAAAACATTTTATATTTTGGGACGAAGGAAGTATATGGTTAAAATTTTGCAAATTTCAAATACGAAGATTAAATCGTGCCACACGTATGAAATACTGCTACTGTATTTAACTGCATCCTGGAGGACCTCTCTGGTGCTGCTGGCCGGTGTTTTGAACTGGACTGTCCAACCTCTCTAGGAAGTTCCTATTTCCTTCCATCCGTCTGTTGAAAATATAAGCAAATTACCATAATATTCAATCTGAAATAAGCAATAATAAATCATGACTATAAGTGCTGAAATTAATCTAATCATGTATACTAGCAGAATAGACGAACAGATCATATTCAACCAGAATAAGCAGATCACATCTATTCCAAGATCTAGTACAAGAAACTGAACTAGATAGGAATAGATTACGTACGGTGCTGGAGGAGGAATTGGGTTCGCGTTCAGGTTGGGGTTGAGGTTCACGTTGACACCAGTGTCGTCAGCCATGGCATCGATGTAGAGGCTGCTGATGTCCGGGAAGAAGTCCTCGTCGGGGAAGGAGTGGTCGGTCGACGTGATTCCGTCAGTAGTCGCACAGACGCGCTCCCCAAAAACCTGATCGCCCCTCACCCGTACAGGTTCACGAGAGGCGGTGGTCCCGGAGGCCTACTGTTCCGTCGTCCGGTGCACGCCGGAAGAGGGGATGGAGAAGGTGTAGCGGCGGCGCAAGGTTCTGGAGGCAGAGAGATGTGTATTGCTCGTATATGGGTTTTTGCCTAAGGTCGTTTATATATAGCGCCGGTCGAGTAAGACGTGGGGCGTAGCCTACGTCCGAGTAGTAACAACCCACGTTTCTGGTCTGATAGAAAAATAACTCGCACTAACTCGCACAATAATTTTCCCGAGCATCAAAAAGATAAGATCGGCACTGAGGCACAATTCCGCAAATCGCGGCGCGCGCGCGTGGCGTGGTGAGGCGGGCGGAGGAGGAGGAGCGCGCGTGTATGCCACTCCTCTTCACTCTTTTTAGGAGGTAGTGAAACACTCCACTATATATATTGGTCCAACTCCCTCTAAACTAGCAAGGTGGGACTAAACTTTGGTGCCATCCCTTGCTAGGCATGAATGGGCCATGAGAATTTCAGAATTTGTATTAGGCTATGGGCCAAGACCCACACCCAAATTCCAACAATCCCCCACAAATTCTCATAGGCACATATCATCACATCACATCAATCAGTTCCATAGCATTGTTTATATACTGGTGCGAGGTGGAGAATGTTAAGTTGAACTTCCACTTAGAACTTCATGCTACACTAGATTGCAACTTGAATAGTGGACTATGCCTTGAACTACAAGTTTGGTGCGCACTAGTTTCACACAAGGTCTAGACCGATCCAGGACTGCCGCGAGGCTTCCCCGCGGTTTGGAGCTTATGCATCATACTCCATGGCCTTTCATGAGTTTATTAGAGAGCACCCAACTCCCACGGACTGTGACGTTTGACAGTCAGACTCATATAGGTGTGTTCTTCAAAGGATGTTCTGCAGGACAACATCTTTGCTTTAAACAAGCCACTCAGAACACATTAAGGTAGATACCAACCTGCCATGCAGAATAGGAGAGTATTGCATCTATACGGAGTGGTAGTATGTTGTAAGGATACTCTCCTCCCAGTTGACCAACAACTTGTCTCCCAACTCTACTTCAAGGGATCTACGATCACATAGAGCGGGTTACCACTGTGAGCAACTCAAAAAGTGGGTCTCAAACCCATCTCCCTCGATGCATTATCTATCACATTACGTGATAAACCCTTTGTGAAGGGATCTGCCAGATTTTTAGATGTTTGGATATAGTCCAATGCAATAACTCCGGAGTTTCTCATTTTCCTGACAAATTTCAATATCCTCTTCACATGTCTTGATAACTTCATATTGTCCTTAGAACTATTTATTTTGATGATCACAGTTTGATTATCACAGTTCATAAGGATTGCGGGTATTGGTTTTTCAACCACAGGTAAGTTCATCAAGATTTCAGAAGCCACTCTGCTTCAATAGTGGCTGTGTCTAATGTTGTGAGTTCTGCTTCCATAGTTGACCTCGTTAAGATGGTCTGCTTGCAAGACTTCCAAGAAACAGCGCCACCACCAAGTGTAAACACATAACCACTCGTGGCCTTAGTCTCATCAGCATCAGAAATCCAGTTTGAGTCACTATACCCTTCAAGTACCCTTGGATACCCGGAGTAGTGAATCCCATAGCTCGCAGTACCTTTCAAATAACGCAAAACCCTTTCAAGGGCCTGCCAATGAACATCTCCAGGATTTGAGACAAATCGACTTAACTTGCTTACAGCAAAGGAGATGTCAGGCCTCGTAGCGATGGCTAAATACATAAGCGAGCCAATAATCTGAGAATATCTCAGCTGATCTTTAGCATCCTTAGGATATCCCTGATTCTTTCGAACCAACACGCTAGGATCGTATGGTGTAGGAGAGGATCTACATTCGCTATACCCAAAACGACTCAAGATCTTTTCCACATAGTGAGACTGAAGCAGTGTTATCCCACCATCATCATCGTTCATCAGCTTGATGTTCAGTATCACATCAGCCACTCCTAGATCTTTCATCTCAAAACAACGAGATAGAAAGTCTTTGACCTCATTGATAACATTAAGATTGGTCCTGAATATCAGTATATCATCAACATACAGACATAAGATGACTCCCTCGCCCCCACCATGGCGATAGTACACACACTTGTCAGCTTTGTTTACAATAAAGCCTTCATCAGTTGAAGTCCTTTCAAACTTCTCATGCCACTGCTTAGGTGCTTGCTTAAGACCATACAGAGACTTCAGTAACTTGCACACCTTGCCTTGTTGACCATCTATCACGAATCCATCCGGCCGATCCATATAAATTTCCTCATCTAACTATCCATTTAGGAAAGCCGTCTTAACGTCCATTTGATGAACGAGAAGACCATGCGAGGCAGCCAAGGATAGCAGTACTCGAATGGTGGTCAATCTACCCACAGGTGAATAAGTATCAAAGAAGTCTTCGCCTTCTTTCTGGGTATAACCCTTGGCAACAAGGCGTTCCTTATACTTCTCAATAGTACCATCAGGTCTAAGCTTCTTCTTAAACACCCACTTAAATCCTACAAGTTTGCACCAATAAGGACGATCAGTAATTTCCCAAGTTCCGTTTGCTATGATGGAATCCATCGCACTGCGAACGGCTTCTTTCCAGTAGTCAGCATCTTGAGATACATAAACTTCTGAAATAGAAGTGGGAGTATCATCCACGAGGTATACAATGAAATCATCACCAAAGGACTTCGCAGTCCTTTGTCTCTTACTTCTAGTAGGAGCTTCACTGTTATCCTCCACAGGATTATCAGGGTGTTCTATCAAAATGGTGGGTTCAGGAATTGTAATTAATTCTTGACTAGATAAACTAGGCATCTCCTGATTTGATGAACTAGACGAATCTTTCATGGGAAAGATGTCTTCAAAGAAAGTCGCATCATTCGACTCCATGATTGTACCAACATGCATGTCAGATACCTGAGATTTCACTATCAAAAATCTATAGCCAATGCTATGAAATGCATATCCCAAAGAAACACAATCCACGGTTTTTGGTCCAAGCTTGCGCTTCTTGGGTATCGGCACATTCACTTTCGCCAAACAACCCCAAGTTCGTAAGTAGGAGAGTTTCAGCCTTTTCCTTTCCCATTCCTCAAATGGAGTAATGGTTTTGTTCTTTTTGGGAACACGGTTTAGGACATGACACGCAGTCTTTATTGCCTCCCCCCACCATTCCTTGGATAGACCCGATGTATCTAACATGGCGTTAACCAAATCAGTTAGAGTACGGTTCTTTCTTTCGGCCACCCCATTTGACTGAGGTGAGTAGGGAGGCGTCCTCTCATGGATAATACCATGCTCTGCACAAAAAGAATCAAATTTGTTGGAAAAATAATCTCCACCACGATCAAACCGAAGTCGCTTAATCTTTCGATCAAGTTGGTTTTCTGATTCAGCTTTATAGATTTTGAAGTGATTAAAAGCTTCATCTTTAGATTTCAGAAGATACACATAACAATATCGAGTGGAATCATCAATTAAAGTCATGAAATATCGCTTTCCACCTTTTGTCAACTCACCATTCATCTCACAAAGATCTGAATGTATTAGTTCTAGTGGTGCCAAATCTCGTACCTCGACAGTCTTGTGAGACTTGCGAGGTTGCTTAGCTTGCACACACACTTGACACTTGGAACTTTTGACAGTAGTAAATTTTGGAATTAAATTCATATCGGCAAGCCGCGTCATGCACCCAAAATTAATATGACAAAGTCGTGAATGCCAAATATTGGATTCACTATCATTGCAAACATGATTAATAACTTGAGTACATAAGTCTGCCAAAGATAAGCGGAACAAGCCTCCACACTCATAACCCTTTCCAACAAATTGTCCACACTTATAAATTACAACTTTATTGGACTCAAAGACTAACTTAAAACCATCTCGACACAGAAGAGATCCGCTGACGAGATTCTTATTGATTGGGGGAACGTGCTGCACATTCTTCAGCTGTACGATCTTCCGCGAAGTAAACTTCAGATCCACCGTACCAACACCTTGAACAGAAGCACGTGAGCCGTTTCCCATCAGCATGGAGCCAGCCCGTTCGACCTGATAAGAAGAGAACATGGAAATATCAGCACATACATGTATATTTGCACCAGTGTCTATCCACCAATCAGGAGAATTACAAACTGAAAGAATAGTAGGAAATATACCGTACCCAGCATCCTTCATCTCAATATCACCAAGAACAACATTAGCGGACTTGCCACTATTTCCATGTGGACGCTTGTCAAAGCGATTGGGGCAGCTAGGAGCCTAATGATTAGGATCACCACAGACATGGCAGGATCCTTTCTTCTTATACTCAATCTTCTTCTTGAAGTTGGTAGTCTATGCGGCCTTGTTTTTGCCATCAAACTTTCCTTTGCCATCATACCTGTTCTTATTCTTGAACTTGTGGGACTAGAAGTTGTTTTTCTGCACTACATGTGCGCTAGAACTTCCGTCAAAGCCTTGAGGACGTGTATCTTTTGCTCTTGCCTTTTCTTCAACATGAAGATATCCGATGAGATCCAAAACAGAAAACTCCTCTCTCTTATGCTTCAAAGAGGTAGCAAAGTTCCTCCAAGAAGGAGGAAGCTTGGCAATAATGCCTCTGGCCACGAACTTGTCCGGTAAGGTACACTTGAACTGTTCGAGTTCTTTGGCAAGGGACTGTATCTCATGAGCCTGATCCACGATGAGACGGTCATCAGTCATCTTGTAGTCATAGAATTGCTCCATGATATACAGTTCAGTGCCAGCATCCAAAACACCAAACTTGGCGTCCAGTGCATCCCACGCATCCTTGCCATTATAAAATGACATATAGGTGTCAACAATGTTGTCACCAAGAATATTGAACAAAGCCCCCATAAACATGGTGTCGACTTTCTGAAACACTTCCTTCTGAACACGAGAAAGGTCTCCCTCAGGTTTGCCAAGAGTGGCGCTATAGCAGCCTAGGTTTTTCAACCATAGAAATGCTCTCGTGCGCCATCTCTTATAATTGACACCGTCAAAAGGAGGCAGCCTTGTAGCCGTGGCTAAACCAGTTGAATTCAGTTGCCTATAATCAGGATTTTGGATTGTTGAAAATATAAGCAAATTACCATAATATTCAATCCGAAATAAGCAATAATAAATCATGACTATAAGTGATGGAATTAATCTAATCATGTATACTAGTAGAATAGACGAACAGATCATATTCAACCAGAATAAGCAGATCACATCTATTCCAAGAGCTAGTACAAGAAACTGAACTAGATAGGAACAGATTACATACGGTGCTGGAGGAGGAATCGGGTTCGCGTTCAGGTTGGGGTTGAGGTTCGCATTGACACCAGTGTCGTCAGCCATGGCATCGATGTAGAGGCTGCTGATGTCCGGGAAGAAGTCCTCGTCGGGGAAGGAGTGGTCGGTCGACGTGATGCCGTCAGTAGTCGCGCAGAGGCGCTCCCCATAAACCTGATTGCCCCTCACCCGTACAGGTTCACGAGAGGCGGTGGTTCCGGAGGCCTACTGTCCCGTCTTCCGGTGCACGCCGGAAGAGGGGATGGAGAAGGTGTAGCGGCGACGCAAGGTTCTGGAGGCTGAGAGATGTGTATTGCTCGTGTATGGGTTTTCACCTAAGGCCGTTTATATATAGCGCCGGTCGGGTAAGACGTGGGGCGTATCCCACATCCGAGTAGTAACAGCCCACGTTTCCGGAAAGACCGGAAATGGCTGACAGAAAAATAAATCGCACAATAATTTTCCCGAGCAGCAAAAAGATAAGATCGGCACCGAGGCACAATTCTGCAAATCGCGGCGCGCGCGCGTCGTGACGAGGCGAGGCGAGGCGTGGCGAGGCGTGCGGCAGAGGAGGAGGAGAGCGTGTGTATGCCACTCCTCTTCACTCTCTGTAAAAGGTAGTGAAACACTCCACTATATATATTGGTCCAACTCCCTGTAAACTAGCAAGGTGGGACTAAACTTTGGTGCCACCCCTTGCTAGGCATGAATGGGCCATGAGAATTTCATAATTTGTATTAGGCTATGGGACATGAGAATTTCACATGTCTTGATGACTTCATATTGTCCTTAGAACTGTTTATTTTGATGATCACAGTTTGATTATCACAGTTCATAAGGATTGCGGGTATTGGTTTTTCAACCACAGGTAAGTTCATCAAGAGTTCACGAAGCCACTCTGCTTCAACAGTGGATGTGTCTAATGCTGTGAGTTCTACTTCCATAATTGACCTTGTTAAGATGGTCTGCTTGCAAGAATTCCAAGAAACAGCGCCACCACCAAGTGTAAACACATAACCACTCGTGGCCTTAGTCTCATCAGCATCAGAAATCCAGTTTAAGTCACTATACCCTTCAAGTACCCTTGGATACCCGGAGTAGTGAATCCCATAGCTCGCAGTGCCTTTCAAATAACGCAAAACCCTTTCAAGGGCCTGCCAATGAACATCTCCAGGATTTGAGACAAATCGACTTAACTTGCTTACAGCAAAGGAGATGTCAGGCCTCGTAGCGATGGCTAAATACATAAGCGAGCCAATAATCTGAGAATATCTCAGCTGATCTTTAGCATCCTTAGGATATCCCTGATTCTTTCGAACCAACACGCTAGGATCGTATGGTGTAGGAGAGGATCTACATTCGCTATACCCAAAACGACTCAAGATCTTTTCCACATAGTGAGACTGAAGCAGTGTTATCCCACCATCATCATCGTTCATCAGCTTGATGTTCAGTATCACATCAGCCACTCCTAGATCTTTCATCTCAAAACAACGAGATAGAAAGTCTTTGACCTCATTGATAACATTAAGATTGGTCCTGAATATCAGTATATCATCAACATACAGACATAAGATGACTCCCTCGCCCCCACCATGGCGATAGTACACACACTTGTCAGCTTTGTTTACAATAAAGCCTTCATCAGTTGAAGTCCTTTCAAACTTCTCATGCCACTGCTTAGGTGCTTGCTTAAGACCATACAGAGACTTCAGTAACTTGCACACCTTGCCTTGTTGACCATCTATCACGAATCCATCCGGCCGATCCATATAAATTTCCTCATCTAACTATCCATTTAGGAAAGCCGTCTTAACGTCCATTTGATGAACGAGAAGACCATGCGAGGCAGCCAAGGATAGCAGTACTCGAATGGTGGTCAATCTACCCACAGGTGAATAAGTATCAAAGAAGTCTTCGCCTTCTTTCTGGGTATAACCCTTGGCAACAAGGCGTTCCTTATACTTCTCAATAGTACCATCAGGTCTAAGCTTCTTCTTAAACACCCACTTAAATCCTACAAGTTTGCACCAATAAGGACGATCAGTAATTTCCCAAGTTCCGTTTGCTATGATGGAATCCATCGCACTGCGAACGGCTTCTTTCCAGTAGTCAGCATCTTGAGATACATAAACTTCTGAAATAGAAGTGGGAGTATCATCCACGAGGTATACAATGAAATCATCACCAAAGGACTTCGCAGTCCTTTGTCTCTTACTTCTAGTAGGAGCTTCACTGTTATCCTCCACAGGATTATCAGGGTGTTCTATCAAAATGGTGGGTTCAGGAATTGTAATTAATTCTTGACTAGATAAACTAGGCATCTCCTGATTTGATGAACTAGACGAATCTTTCATGGGAAATATGTCTTCAAAGAAAGTCGCATCATTCGACTCCATGATTGTACCAACATGCATGTCAGATACCTAAGATTTCACTATCAAATATCTATAGCCAATGCTATGAAATGCATATCCCAGAAAAACACAATCCACGGTTTTTGGTCCAAGCTTGCGCTTCTTGGGTATCGGCACATTCACTTTCGCCAAACAACCCCAAGTTCGTAAGTAGGAGATTTTCAGCCTTTTCCTTTCCCATTCCTCAAACGGAGTAATGGTTTTGTTCTTTTTGGGAACACGGTTTAGGACATGACACGCAGTCTTTATTGCCTCCCCCCACCATTCCTTGGATAGACCCGATGTATCTAACATGGCGTTAACCAAATCAGTTAGAGTACGGTTCTTTCTTTCGGCCACCCCATTTGACTGAGGTGAGTAGGGAGGCGTCCTATCATGGATAATACCATGCTCCGCACAAAAAGAATCAAATTCGTTGGAAAAATACTCTCCACCACGATCAGACCGAAGTCGCTTAATCTTTCGATCAAGTTGGTTTTATGATTCAGCTTTATAGATTTTGAAGTTATTAAAAGCTTCACCTTTAGATTTCAGAAGATACACATAACAGTATCGAGTGGAATCATCAATTAAAGTCATGAAATATCGCATTCCACCTTTTGTCAACTCACCATTCATCTCACAAAGATCTGAATGTATTAGTTCCAGTGGTGCCAAATCTCGTACCTCGGCAGTCTTGTGAGACTTGCGAGGTTGCTTAACTTGCACACACACTTGACACTTGGAACTTTTGACAGTAGTAAATTTCGGAATTAAATTCATATCGGCAAGCCGCGTCATGCACCCAAAATTAATATGCCAAAGTCGTGAATGCCAAATATTGGATTCACTATCATTACAAACATGATTAATAACTTGAGTACATAAGTCTGCCAAAGATAAGCGGAACAAGCCTCCACACTCATAACCCTTTCCAACAAATTGTCCACACTTATAAATTACAACTTTATTGGACTCAAAGACTAACTTAAAACCATCTCGACACAGAAGAGATCCGCTGACGAGATTCTTATTGATTGGGGGAACGTGCTGCACATTCTTCAGCTGTACGATCTTCCGCGAAGTAAACTTCAGATCCACCGTACCAACACCTTGAACAGAAGCACGTGAGCCGTTTCCCATCAGCACGGAGCCAGCCCGTTCGACCTGATAAGAAGAGAACATGGAAATATCAGCACATACATGTATATTTGCACCAGTGTCTATCCACCAATCAGGAGAATTACAAACTGAAAGAATAGTAGGAAATATACCGTACCCAGCATCCTTCATCTCAATATCACCAAGAACAACATTAGCGGACTTGCCACTATTTCCATGTGGACGCTTGTCAAAGCGATTGGGGCAGCTAGGAGCCTAATGATTAGGATCACCACAGACATGGCAGGATCCTTTCTTCTTATACTCAATCTTCTTCTTGAAGTTGGTAGTCTATGCGGCCTTGTTTTTGCCATCAAACTTTCCTTTGCCATCATACCTGTTCTTATTCTTGAACTTGTGGGACTAGAAGTTGTTTTTCTGCACTACATGTGCGCTAGAACTTCCGTCAAAGCCTTGAGGACGTGTATCTTTTGCTCTTGCCTTTTCTTCAACATGAAGATATCCGATGAGATCCAAAACAGAAAACTCCTCTCTCTTATGCTTCAAAGAGGTAGCAAAGTTCCTCCAAGAAGGAGGAAGCTTGGCAATAATGCCTCTGGCCACAAACTTGTCCGGTAAGGTACACTTGAACTGTTCGAGTTCTTTGGCAAGGGACTGTATCTCATGAGCCTGATCCACGATGAGACGGTCATTAGTCATCTTGTAGTCATAGAATTGCTCCATGATATACAGTTCAGTGCCAGCATCCAAAACACCAAACTTGGCGTCCAGTGCATCCCACGCATCCTTGCCATTATAAAATGACATATAGGTGTCAACAATGTTGTCACCAAGAATATTGAACAAAGCCCCCATAAACATGGTGTCGACTTTCTGAAACGCTTCCTCCTGAACAGGAGAAAGGTCTCCCTCAGGTTTGCCAAGAGTGGCGCTATAGCAGCCTAGGTTTTTCAACCATAGAACTGCTCTTGTGCGCCATCTCTTATAATTGACACCGTCAAAAGGAGGCGGCCTTGTAGCCGCGGCTAAACCAGTTGAATTCAGTTGCCTATAATCAGATTTTTGGATTGTTGAACATATAAGCAAATTACCATAATATTCAATCCGAAATAAGCAATAATAAATCATGACTATAAGTGCTGGAATTAATCTAATCATGTATACTAGCAGAATAGACGAACAAATCATATTCAACCAGAATAAGCAGATCACATCTATTCCAAGAGCTAGTACAAGAAACTGAACTAGATAGGAACAGATTACGTACGGTGCTGGAGGAGGAATCGGGTTCGCGTTCAGGTTGGGGTTGAGGTTCGCGTTGACACCAGTGTCGTCAGCCATGGCATCGATGTAGAGGCTGCTGATGTCCGGGAAGAAGTCCTCGTCGGGGAAGGAGTGGTCGGTCGACGTGATGCCGTCAGTAGTCGCGCAGACGCGCTCCCCATAAACCTGATCGCCCCTCACCCATACAGGTTCACGAGAGGCGGTGGTTCCGGAGGCCTACTGTCCCATCGTCGGGTCTAAGGGAAGGCTTCTGAAAGGTTGGAGCGCGTCCATTTGGTCTAAGGGAAGGCTTCTGAAAGGTCCTGTCTTGGTGAAAATCAAGTCTGGTGGGGAAAGTGCACAACCTCTGCAGATGGAAGAATCTAAGTACTTAGCCATGTCCCTGGTATGGGACAACTTGAGCATCAAGACATGGAAGCTATCAAGAATCTCCTCATCCAAATTTCTAAGTAAAACTTGTGGGTGAACAAGGGTGAAGGACTCCAATGTCTATTGGTGGTTCCTTGGGAAAAGATTTTGACAAAGAAAAACTTAGTGTTTTCAACTAATAGGCAAAACCTATTTTGAGCAAAGCAAGCCTAAGCTACACTTAGCCAAATTGCATATAGTATCTAGTCCACCAAAAATTATACTAAGGTATCACTTGCCAATACTATTCCAATGTATTGACCCACTGTGGCTGTAACTTGTGATGTTGCAGGTTACTCTGATGAGGATTAGGAGTCATGAGTCTACACTCAACATGTTTGCCTGTGGCACATGAAGATGAAGACTTTTATCTATTTATTTATTTAAACTCTTGTATTAGGCCTGTGGCCATGGAGTTGTAAAGACTATGTTGTCTCTGGAATGACTGTAATAATGACCTTTGTTTCTGTGTACTTCATCTTAAACTGTGGATGCTAGCATTGATCCAGGGACTAGCATTGCAATCACAGGGATCCTTTTCCTTTATAAAGGAGGGATCTTACAGATGGTATCAGAGCACTGTGTTTCCTGTAGGATTATGACCCTAGGATTGGAAACCACTAAGGAAAAAAATTCAACAACTTCTACACTTGTCTATTCTTCTCATAAACTTTTCTAATCTTCTTTCTCATCTCTATTTGTAGATGAACTCCATCAACGAAGCCGTAAGGAAAGGACCACTCATGACAATGACCATGGAGTGTGAGACAGAATTTCCCAAGGCTCTCAAGGACCTCATGGTTGCAATGGAAATACATGGTGCAGCGGTGTACAAAGGTTTTCCTGTGATGGATGAAGGATTTGAGTACTGGTGGGTGCAACTTCACTTGTATAAAAACAAGGAAGACAACCACAAGGAATCAGGATTCTGCATGTTCACCGATTCACTGGTGCACACTACGTTCTTTGATTCAGCAAGGGATGCATCTTGGAGAACCATCAAAGAACTTGGTGATAGAGTCAAGTGCAGGATGCTCAACATCCAAAATGACCTAAAGGAAGAGAAGAAACATACCCAAGAGTTGGAGGCTACCAACCAAACCTTAAGAGGAGACATTATAGACTTAGTAATGGAGTCATGTGATCAGGATAGACTGATTGCTTCTAGAAACATTGTGTTAGCCAACAGATCTAGTGAGATAGGATTGTAAGCGTACTTCGTTAGTTGGACCACCACTTATCACCTTATTTTCCAAATGTTGTTTAAAATAATTTGAACCTTGGTTGTTGTAATGGATCCATGTATGCCATGACTTGTGTGTTTTGATTTCCAAAGTTATGCATGTGATGCTTTGCCTTGTGTTTTATCTTGAATTGTGTTGATTCTAACTTTTTCTATCTTATAAATATATGCCTAATGTTACCTTCAGCGCTGTTGAGGAGTTCCAGGGAACTCGCTTTGGCCCTCGTATTATTGAGCTTACTAGTTTGCTCAATCTCCCTCTTTCTACCATCATGGTGCTTCCCCTCACCAAGTTTGAGAGGAAAGACCTTTGGGGTTTCAAGGTCAATCAGCCCAGACGCCAGACTGAGCCTACCACGGAGGCTATCATCTTCAAGCTCATGCACGATGACAAGGAGAGAGGCCTAGAGGTAGTCATGCAGGACTTGATTGGACGTCTGTTAGGGAGACACTCTCGACAGGTTAGAGGTACTCACTTCCACGTCTTCGGTAGACGTGATGAGGATGGAGAGGCCATCGACTTCGAGGACACTTCGAGGGAGATAGCAGAGCCGATTCGTCTATACCTCCAGGACTTAGAGGTTCTCCTTAGGCACGTGGACACTAATAGGACCAACGTCATGCTCAACAATGATGAACTCCAGGTGCAGCTTCGTGAGAAGGACAAGCTCTTCGCGGAGCAAGATGAGATATTCAAGGAGATGGAGGCAAAGTTCGAGAGCCAGGACAGAAAGTTCAAGAGTCAAGAGAAGCGAGTCCAGGATAGGAACAAGAGGATTCGGGACATGACTGAAGAACTGCAGGCCAAGGACTTCGAGCTCGAGCATCAGCAAACTGTGATTGAGAGGCTTCGTTCTTAGAAGAGGGCTCTCAAAGCCAAAGTAGAGACCTTGACCACCAATGTCGAGGAATACAAGACTGCTATGGAGAATGCAGGTCTTACCTTTGTTAAGGAGGAGGTTGATGCCGAGGAGTAGTGATGACTACTCATTTATCATTTATTTATCATACTTTATTTGTGTCACAATGACCATCCAACATGTGGATGGCTTGTTATTGGTGTGTTTACTTTGCGAACTTGTCATTTTTGTTGTTGAACTATTATTACTTTGATGCATGCTTGGTGATTGTTTATGTGATGTATTGTGCATGATAGCATCTATGGGTATCTCATTCTTATCTCTATTGAACAAACCACAAATGCCTCCCCGTCGTGCCAATCCCAACCCCAACAACAACAACATCACCCCTGAGATGCAACAAATGATGACCGCTCAGACTCAGCTGATGCAAATGATGACTACGTTCATCTAGAACAACAACAACCCACCGGGTTTTGACATGCTTACCAGGTTCTTGAGATTGAGGCCAGCAAAGTTCTCAGGAACAACTGATCCTATGGTGGCCAATGATTGGCTATGCTCTGTGAACAAGGACTTGGTAACTGTGGGCTGTACTGATGCAGAAAAATTCAGATTTGCAGCACATTTGTTGGAAGGACCAGCCGCCAGTTGGTGGGATAACTTCCAGATCACCACTCCCATTGAGGATGTGACATGGGCTATCTTCGAAGATGGTTTCCGTACTGCTCACATCTCATCCGGAGTGATGAGTTTGAAGAAGAAAGAGTTCCATAATCTGAAGCAGCGCCACCGCAATGTGGCTGAATATATTGAGGAGTTCAACAATCTGGCGCGTTATGCACCGGATGAAGTTGACACTGATGCTAAGAGGAAGATGGTAGAATGACGAACTGAACGTGCAGTTAGCTGTGGCTTATGTTCCCACATACCAGTCTCTTTGTGATAAGGCTGCTATTTTGGAGAACAAAATGAAGCAAGTTGAAAGCAGGAAGAGAAAGCACTCGGACAAGCACAGCTCGGGATCGTCTCACAAACGTTCCCATTATGATGATAGTGGAAGCTCAGGATCCCACAAGCATGGGAAATTCAACAATCACCACAACCACAACCGTCATCATGACAACAAGCATCACCGTAGTCATGACAATGACAAGTACAAGAACCACAAGGGTGGATATAAGAGCCACCACAGTGGTAGCGGAAGTGGCAGTGGAAGCTAGCCTGTCAAGAGGGACATTAGTCAGGTTGAGTGTTTCAAGTGCAAGAAGATGGGGCATTATGCAAATGAATGCCCAGAAAATAAAGTTGAAGGACCCAACAAGCCCAACCCTTTTCAGAAGGGACAAGTGAACCACATCAATGTGGAGGAAATCTATGAAGAACCAGATGTTGTTGCTGGTAAGTTCAAACTCAATTCTATTCCAGCACTTGTTCTTTTTGATACTGGAGCATCGCATTCATTCATACCAAAAGCAATTGTTGATAGAAATGGGTTTCCAACTGAAAACATTGGGTGTCCAATAAAAGTTAGTTCTCCAGGTGGAGATATGATAGTAAGTCTTGGATGCCGGGATCTAGTGATAGAGTTTGGAAAGCATAAGTTTCCAGTGAGTCTGATAATCCTAGATTCCCAAGGACTGGATGTAATTTTGGGAATGGATTGGATGGCTAAGTATGAAGGAGTACTAGATTGTGCTAATCGTACTGTTGCACTCACAACCCCGGAAAGAAAACGGATTAAATTCAAGTCTAACTTTGAATCAAAAGGGAGTAAGCTAAATTCTCTTAAGGGGGTTAGCATAGACAGTGTGCCAATTGTGAGTGAATATCCGGATGTGTTCCCGGAAGAATTGCCTGGAATGCCACCAGATAGAGATGTGGAGTTCCTTATTGATTTGCTACCAGGATCTGGACCAATAGCAAAGAGACCATACAAGATGTCAGTTGATGAACTGAAAGAACTCAAGAAACAACTTGGAGAACAGTTGCAGAAAGGATTTATTCAACCAAGTTCTTCATCTTGGGGAGCCCCAGTTTTGTTTGTGGAGAAGAAAGATAGAAGTCAAAGGTTATGCATAGATTACCGTTCACTCAATGAGGTGACTATCAAGAACAAATACCCTTTGCCTAGAATCAATGACTTGTTTGATCAGTTAGAAGGAGCTTGTGTGTTCTCAAAGATTGATCTTCGGTCAGGATATTTCCAACTCAAGATAAGAGAACAAGACATACCTAAGACAGCTTTCACCACAAGGTATGGATTGTATGAGTATACCGTGATGCCATTTGGTTTGACCAATGCTGCAGCATACTTCATGAATATGATGAACAAGGTGTTCATGGAATTTCTTGATAAGTTTGTTGTCGTTTTTATCGATGACATTTTGATCTACTCCAAGAGCAAAGAAGAACATGAAGGGAATTTGCGTTTGATACTTGAGAAGCTTAGAGAGCATAAACTATATGCCAAATTCAGCAAGTGTGAATTCTGGTTGAATGAAGTTGGATTTCTTGGACACGTTGTGTCAGGAGATGGTGTTGCAGTTGATCCTGCTAAAGTTTCAGCTGTAACTGAATGGGAATCTCCCAAGTCAGTGAAAGAAGTTCGTAGTTTCCTTGGCTTAGAAGGTTACTACAGAAGGTTCATTGAGAATTTCTCCAAGGTAGCTAAGCCTATGACAGAATTGCTAAAGAAAGACGAGAAATTTGCCTGGTCTAAAGGATGTGAACTCAGCTTTCAGGAATTGAAGAAGAGACTTGTGACAGCACCAGTCTTGTGTTTGCCAGATTTGGAAAAAGATTTCCAAGTATATTGTGATGCATCTCATCATGGTTTGGGTGCAGTACTTATGCAAGAAGGGAAGGTTGTGGCTTATGCCTCGAGACAACTCAAAACTTACGAAGTGAACTACCCTACTCATGATCTAGAGTTAGCCTCTGTTGTCCATGCACTCAAAACATGGAGACACTATCTTTTGGGAAAGCGTTGTGAAGTGTTCACGGATCACAAGAGTTTGAAGTATATCTTCACCTAGAAAGAAATAAATATGAAACAAAGAAGATGGCTAGAACTCATCAAAGACTATGACTTGAGTTTGCAATACCATCCCGGTAAAGCAAATGTTGTAGCGGATGCTCTAAGCCGTAAAGTTTTTGTGAATGGCCTTACAAAAGGTGAATTGCCAGATGATCTGTGTGCCCAATTTAGAGATCTCAGATTGGAGATTGTGCCTGAAGGACATCTCATGTCTTTGGATGTTCAACCCACCTTATTGGACAGGATCAAAGAAGCCCAGAAGACCGATAAGGAAATTGAAGAGATTAAGGAAAAGATTGGTAAAGGAAAAGCCAAAGGATTTCATGAAGACGAACAGGGTACTTTATGGCATGGAAAACGTATCTGTGTTCCACAAGATCTGGAGCTTCGGAAACTGATTTTGCAAGAAGCGCACAACTCACCGTATTCCATTCATCCGGGTAACACCAAAATGTACATGGATATGAAGGAAAGATTTTGGTGGAATAATCTCAAGAAGGACATCGCTGAACATATTGCTTTGTGTGATGTGTGTAGTAGAGTGAAAGCGGAACATCAGAAACCAGCAGGTTTGCTTCAACCACTACCTATTCCTGATTGGAAGTGGGACAAGATTGGAATGGATTTCATTACCGGATTACCAAGGACCCGGTCAGGATATGATTCTATTTGGGTAGTAGTGGATCGCTTAACTAAAGTGGCTCATTTCATACCCGTGAAGACAACTTACACAAGTGCCAAGTTGGCCAAGATTTATATGAGTAGAATTGTATGTCTACATGGAGTGCCCAAGAGTATTGTGTCTGATAGGGGAACTCAATTCACTTCCCATTTTTGGAGACAACTACATGAGTCATTGGGAACGAGGTTGGAATTCAGCACTGCTTTTCATCCTCAAACTGATGGACAAACACAAAGGACTAATCAGATTCTTGAAGATATGTTGAGGGCATGTGCCCTAGACTATGGAGCCAGTTGGGATGAAAGTCTGCCTTACGCAGAATTTTCTTATAACAACAGCTATCAAGACAGCATTGAGATGGCACCATTTGAGTTTCTCTATGGGATAAAATGTACCACCCCATTACTATGGAATGGTGTGGGAGAAAGAAGTTTGTTCGGACCAGAACTTATCAAAGAAGCTAAAGATAAAGTCAAACCGGTTAAGAACAGATTAAAGATAGCACAGTCCCGACAGAAAAGCTACGCAGATCCTAAGCGTAGAGAAGTCACCTATGAAGTTGGTGATAGAGCTTATCTTAGAGTATCACCACTTCGTGGAATGAAGAGGTTTGGAGTCAAAGGGAAGTTGGCCCCAAGATATGTTGGACCATTCAAGATTTTGAGTCATAAAGGAGAAGTTGCTTATGAAATTGAATTGCTAGAGTCTTTGTCAGCTGTTCATAATGTGTTTCATGTGAGTCAGCTTAAGAAATGTCATCCAGAAATGGAAGAAACTTCTTTGAAGGATACTATACCTTTGGAAGAGGTTCAGTTGGAGAGTGACCTCACTTATGAGGAGAAACCTATCAAGATTCTTGAGACTGCAGAAAGAGTTACACGGACTAAGACTATCAAGTTTTGCAAAGTGCAGTGGAACCATCATTCCAAAGAGGAAGCAACATGGGAAAGAGAAGATGATCTTCGGAAAGACCACCCTCACCTATTTGCTAGCCAATCCGAATTTCGAGGGCGAGATTCACCTTCAGGGAGTTAGATTTGTAACATCCCTAAAATCATGATTCAAAACTCATGCATATCATCCATGCATCCATGATCATTTAGGATTTCATTTCAAAAATCATTTCAAAAAAGGAGCATTGTTGCTCAATATTTTATGTAAGTTTACTCAAGCACTTGTGCTACTTGTTATGAGAAAGGTACTGTTATTCATTCAGTATTGTTTAGAATCCAAACTCAAGTGATTTCAAAAACTTGAGCAAAGTCTCAAAGCAAAATATGAAATAAAACCAAAGCTATGCCTATTATCACACCTCTTAAAGGCATGGTTTTATTTTTATTTTCAAAAGACCCAAGTGTTTTGAGTAAACAGTAGTGTTTGACACACATTTGAGTGCAAGGTTTGCAGTATAAAAACCTAGAGAAGATTTGAATTCAAACTCATTTGATTTGGAGTTGAAAATCATTTCAGGAAAATCAAACAGAAAAAGAAAAAGGTTAAAAGGGAAAAAAATAAGCTAACACGCAAATCTGGCCCAACTAGCCCAACTAAGCCCAGCAACCCCACCCCGCGAACCGTTTTTCTTTACTCACAAACGAACCCGCTGAGTGACTGACGCCAGGACCCCACCCCCTCTCTGTTTCTCTCGCTAACAGCCGCGGCCCACACAGTGTCGTCGTCTCCACCCCGCTACGTGTTCTTCCCCAAATCACGCCGTGCGTTTCCTGGTTTGATTCGCATCGTCAATTCGCGTTGATTGCAGGAGTAAATCACGCCCCGTCTCGCCTACTTAAACCCCCTCTGCCCCCTCTCCATTTTCCCCCAGACTCCAAGCACAAAGCGCCCCCAGGATGCCCGCAATCATCCTCGCACCGCCACAGACAGAGCTCACTCCGGTGACCAATCCCGGTGAGTCCCGTGCACCCCTTTCCCTCTGGTTCACACGAGCCGCTTCACAACTTCCTTGCACACCTTCTGACACCACTGGTTCATCCTATACCGCCCCAGGTCGTCGTCTTCGTCAAGCACATCAAGGTTCCGACGACGTCCCCAACTCCGGCGACCAAATTCGGTGAGCCCCTTGTTCCCCTTCGCCTCTGTTTCACAGGAACGTGTTCGCCGTAGTCTTGCGCATCTCCTGATGCCTTTTATTCATGCTAGGATGACCAGGAGCGTCGCCAACGTCGTCGTCCACCCGAGCCCGACACAGTCAGCAACTCCGACGAGCCCGTGCAGCCGTGTCCGTGCGCCCCTTGCCAAGCCGTCGCCAGGTTGAGCATCAGTGCATCGCCACGATTCTGGTAAGCACCTCCGATGACCCCAGAGCCACCTGTAGCGCCGCGCCGCCATAGACAGAGCTCGCCGCCGCCAGATGCCACCGCCAGCGCCGCCCATCTATGGTTGCTTGATCGAGGACCGTATGATCTATATCCAGCGCGTATAAACAGATCACTTAACGAAACGGTATGAGTGGATCTAGGCCGTGCAGATTAAGTAGATCTAACGGCTCACAGACGCGATCCTGAGCGAACCAGTACGCACCAATCATATTAAGACGCGTGGCTAGAGTTTAGGTTTAAAATCAGGATTTAAATCTATTAGATGTTTGAATTTGATTTAGCCATAACTTTTGATTCCCACGTTCAAATTTGATGAATTTTATATCAATGGAATCAGGAGAACAAGCCATTTCCAAATATGCAATGTGTTTAATGTTTTGCTTCTGTTAAAATGGTTTTATTTACAGAAACATGTGTAGGGATATTTTGAGTATATGAATGGTTTGATAAATGTTTTAGGGTTTAAATAAATGTTGTTTGGCAATTTTTGAACTTGTTTGTGAACCAGTACTCTGCACTTACCTTGTTGAGTTTAGAAAATCATCACATATCATGTTGCATGCATTCATATATTTTTGCTTGTATTTTATTTGTATGTGATTTGTGGCTATGATTTTATGTGTAGATTTTGGTGCCAATAGTGATTGTGATTGTGAGGAGTGTAGCTACTCTCCAAACTACCAAGGCAAGTGGTGCTTCATGATATTTTATCCCTATGTTTTCTACTAAGCATTAGAAATATTTTTGCTAGTCTTGCATGTTATATTTTGCTTATATGCCATGTTGGGAAATCCTAGTAGTGTAGAGTTGCTAGGAAATTTCTAAGTTAAGTTGCTTATCTATGCCATGCTTAGCCTAGCCAGTAGTAACCAAGGGTGGTGAAATATACATGCTATGATGAAAATATTTCTAAGTCTTTGGACTTGTGTTTTGCCTAATAAAACAACTAAGTGAATGAATCACCTGGGTGGAATGGAAGGAATGGTTTATGTTGAGTGGTTACACAAGGCCCATTTCTATGGTTTACCTTGTGTATCTCACTTGTGGAAAGCCACCCAGGAACAAAGAGATTTTAGAGGCCAAATGTTAAGAAGCTTCTAGTGCGGCCACTTGGCAATATGGGCTCTGCCTGGATCACATAGGTTGGTAGGACTTAGCCATTTGGACAGTTGGTGGTAGTGGGAATGATAGGTTGGAGCGCGTCCATTTGGTCTAAGGGAAGGCTTCTGAAAGGTCCTGTCTTGGTGAAAATCAAGTCTGGTGGGGAAAGTGCACAACCTCTGTAGATGGAAGAATCTAAGTACTTAGCCATGTCCCTGGTATGGGACAACTTGAGCAGCAAGACATGGAAGCTATCAAGAATCTCCTCATCCCAATTTCTAAGTAAAACTTGTGGGTGAACAAGGGTGAAGGACTCCAATGTCTATTGGTGGTTCCTTGGGAAAAGATTTTGACAAAGAAAAACTTAGTGTTTTAAACTAATAGGCAAAACCTATTTTGAGCAAAGCAAGCCTAAGCTACACTTAGCCAAATTGCATATAGTATCTAGTCCACCCAAAATTATACTAAGGTATCACTTGCCAATACTATTCCAATGTATTGACCCACTGTGGCTGTAACTTGTGATGTTGCAGGTTACTCTGATGAGGATTAGGAGTCATGAGTCTACACTCAACATGTTTGCCTATGGCACATGAAGATGAAGACTTTTATCTATTTATTTATTTAAACTCTTGTATTAGGCCTGTGGCCATGGAGTTGTAAAGACTATGTTGTCTCTGGAATGACTGTAATAATGACCTTTGTTTCTGTGTACTTCATCTTAAACTGTGGATGCTAGCATTGATCCAGGGACTAGCATTGCAATCACAGGGATCCTTTTCCTTTATAAAGGAGGGATCTTACAGTTATCCCACCATCATCATCATTCAGCAGCTTGCTGTTCAATATCACATCAGCCACTCCTAGATCTTTCATCTAAAAAAAGATAGAAACTCTTTGACCTCATTGATAACATTAAGATTGGTCCCGAATATCAGTATATCATCAACATACAGACATAAGATGACTCCCTCGCCCCCACCATGGCGATAGTACACACACTTGTCAGCTTCGTTTACAATAAAGCCTTCATCAGTTAAAGTCCTTTCAAACTTCTCATGCCACTGCTTAGGTGCTTGCTTAAGACCATACAGAGACTTCAGTAACTTGCACACCTTGCCTTGTTGACCATCTATCACGAATCCATCCGGCTGATCCATATAAATTTCCTCATCTAACTCTCCATTTAGGAAAGCCGTCTTAACGTCCATTTGATGAACGAGAAGACCATGCGAGGCAGCCAACGATAGCAGTACTCGAATGGTGGTCAATCTACCCACAGGTGAATAAGTATCAAAGAAGTCTTTGCCTTCTTTCTGGGTATAACCCTTGGCAACAAGGCGTGCCTTATACTTCTCAATAGTACCATCAGGTCTAAGCTTCTTCTTAAACACCCACTTACATCCTACAGGTTTGCACCCATAAGGACGATCAGTAATTTCCCAAGTTCCGTTTGCTATGATGGAATCCATCTCACTGCGAACGGCTTCTTTCTAGTAGTCAGCATCTTGAGATGCATAAGCTTCTGAAATAGAAGTGGGAGTATCATCCACGAGTTATACAATGAAATCATCACCAAAGGACATCGCAGTCCTTTGTCTCTTACTTCTGGTAGGAGCTTCACTATTATCCTCCACAGGATTATCAGGGTGTTCTATCGAAATGGTGGGTTCAGGAATTGTAATTAATTCTTGACTAGTTAAACTAGGCATCTCCTGATTTGATGAACTAGACGAATCTTTCATGGGAAAGATGTCTTCAAAGAAAGTCACATCATTCGACTCCATGATTGTACCAACATGCATGTCAGATACCTGAGATTTCACTATCAAAAATCTATAGCCAATGCTATGAAATGCATATCCCAAAAAAACATAATCCACGGTTTTTGGTCCAAGCTTGCGCTTCTTGGGTATCGGCACATTCACTTTCGCCAAACAACCCCAAGTTCGTAAGTAGGAGAGTTTCAGCCTTTTCCTTTCCCACTCCTCAAATGGAGTAATGGTTTTGTTCTTTTTGGGAACACGGTTTAGGACATGACACGCAGTCTTTATTGCCTCCCCCCTCCATTCCTTGGATAGACCCGATGTATCTAACGTGGCGTTAACCAAATCAGTTAGAGTACGGTTCTTTCTTTTGGCCACCCCATTTGACTGAGGTGAGTAGGGAGGCGTCCTCTCATGGATAATACCATGCTCCGCACAAAAAGAATCAAATTCGTTGGAAAAATACTCTCCACCATGATCAAACCGAAGTCGCTTAATCTTTCGATCAAGTTGGTTTTCTGATTCAGCTTTATAGATTTTGAAGTCATTAAAAGCTTCATCTTTAGATTTCAGAAGATACACATAACAATATCGAGTGGAATCATCAATTAAAGTCATGAAATATCGCTTTCCACCTTTTGTCAACTCACCATTCATCTCACAAAGATCTGAATGTATTAGTTCTAGTGGTGCCAAATCTCGTACCTCGATAGTCTTGTGAGACTTGCGAGGTTGCTTAGCTTGCACACACACTTGACACTTGGAACTTTTGACAGTAGTAAATTTCGGAATTAAACTCATATCGGCAAGCCGCGTCATGCACCCAAAATTAATATGACAAAGTCGTGAATGCCAAATATTGGATTCACTATCATTGCAAACATGATTAATAACTTGAGTACATAAGTCTGACAAAGATAAGCGGAACAAGCCTCCGCACTCATAACCATTTCCAACAAATTGTCCACACTTAGAAATTACAACTTTATTGGACTCAAAGACTAACTTAAAACCATCTCGACACAGAAGAGATCCGCTAACGAGATTCTTATTGATTGAGGGAACGTGCTGCACATTCTTCAGTTGTACGATCTTCCCCGAAGTAAACTTTAGATCCACCGTACCAACACCTTAAACAGAAGCACGTGAGCCGTTTCCCATCAGCATGGAGCCAGCCCGTTCGACCTGATAAGAAGAGAACATGGAAATATCAGCACATACATGTATATTTGCACCAGTGTCTATCCACCAATCAGGTGAATTACAAACTGAAAGAATAGTAGGAAATATATCGTACCCAGCATCCTTCATCTCAATATCACCAAGAACAACATTAGCGGACTTGCCACTATTTCCATGTGGACGCTTGTCAAAGCGATTGGGGCAACTAGGATCCCAATAATTAGGATCACCACAGACATGGCAGGATCCTTTCTTCTTATATCAGTCTTTTTCTTGAAGTTGGTAGTCTGTGCGGCCTTGTTTTTTCCATCAAACTTTCCTTTGCCATTAGAGCTATTCTTATTCTTGAACTTGTGGGACTGGAAGTTGTTTTTCTGCACTACATGTGCGCTGAACTTCCGTCAAAGCCTCGAGGATGTGTATCTTTTGCTCTCGCCTTTTATTCAACATGAAGAGATCCGATGAGATCCGAAATAGAAAACTCATGTCTCTTATGTTTCAGAGAGGTAGCAAAGTTCCTCCAAGAAGGAGGAAGCTTGGCAATAATGCCTCCGGCCACGAACTTGTCCGGTAAGGTACACTTGAACTACTCGAGTTCTTTGGCAAGGGACTGTATCTCATGAGCCTGATCCACGATGGGATTGTCATCAGTCATCTTGTAGTCATAGAATTGCTCCATGATATATAGTTAAGTGCCAGCATCCGAAACACCAAACTTGGCATCCAGTGCATCCCACGCATCCTTGCCATTATCAAATGACATATAGGTGTCAACAATGTTGTCACCAAGAATATTGAACAAAGCCCCCATAAACATGGTGTCGACTTTCTGAAACGCTTCCTCCTGAACAGGAGAAAGGTCTCCCTCAGGTTTGCCAAGAGTGGCGCTATAGCAGCCTAGGTTTTTCAACCATAGAACTGCTCTCGTGCGCCATCTCTTATAATTGACACCGTCAAAAGGAGGCGGCCTTGTAGCCGCGGCTAAACTAGTTGAATTCAGTTGCCTATAATCAGGTTTTTGGATTGTTGAAAATATAAGCAAATTACCATAATATTCAATCCGAAATAAGCAATAATAAATCATGGCTATAAGTGCTGGAATTAATCTAATCTTGTATACTAGCAGAATAGACGAACAGATCATATTCAACCAGAATAAGCAGATCACGTCTATTCTAAGAGCTAGTACAAGAAACTAAACTAGATAGGAACAGATTACGTACGGTGCTGGAGGAGGAATCGGGTTCGCGTTCAGGTTGGGGTTGAGGTTCGCGTTGACACCAGTGTCGTCAGCCATGGCATCGATGTAGAGGCTGCTGATGTCCGCGAAGAAGGCCTCGTCGGGGAAGGAGTGGTCGGTCGACGTGATGCCGTCAGTAGTCGCGCTCCCCAAAACCCTGATCGCCCCTCACCCATACAAGTTCACGAGAGGCGGTGGTTCCGGAGGCCTACTGTCCCGTCGTCCGGTGCACGCCGGAAGAGGGGATGGAGAAGGTGTAGCGGCGGCGCAAGGTTCTGGAGGCAGAGAGATGTGTATTGCTCGTATATGGGTTTTCGCCTAAGGCCGTTTATATATAGCGCCGGTCGGGTAAGACGTGGGGCGTAGCCCACGTCCGAGTAGTAACAGCCCATGTTTCCGGAAAGACCGGAAACGGCTGCAGAAAAATAACTCGCACAATAATTTTCCCGAACAGCAAAAAGATAAGATCGGCACCGAGGCATAATTCCGCAAACCGCGGAGCGCACGCGTCGTGATGAGGCGAGTGGAGGCGTGGCGCGGCGGGCGGCGGAGGAGGAGGAGCACGCGTGTATGCCACTCCTCTTCACTCTCTTTAGGAGGTAGTGAAACACTCCACTATATATATTGGTCAAACTCCCTCTAAACTAGCAAGGTGGTACTAAACTTTGGTGCCACCCCTTGCTAGGCATGAATGGGCCATGAGAATTTCAGAATTTGTATTAGGCTATGGGACATGAGAATTTCACATGTCTTGATGACTTCATATTGTCCTTAGAACTGTTTATTTTGATGATCACAGTTTGATTATCACAGTTCATAAGGATTGCGGGTATTGATTTTTCAACCACAGGTAAGTTCATCAAGAGTTCACGAAGCCACTCTGCTTCAACAGTGGATGTGTCTAATGCTGTGAGTTCTACTTCCATAATTGACCTTGTTAAGATGGTCTGCTTGCAAGAATTCCAAGAAACAGCGCCACCACCAAGTGTAAAAACATAACCACTCGTGGCCTTAGTCTCATCAGCATCAGAAATCCAGTTTGAGTCACTATACCCTTCAAGTACCCTTGGATACCCTGAGTAGTGAATCCCATAGCTCGCAGTGCCTTTCAAATAACGCAAAACACTTTCAAAGGCCTGCCAATGAACATCTCTAGGATTTGAGACAAATCGACTTAACTTGCTTACAGGAAAGGAGATGTCAGGCCTCGTAGGGCTGGCTAAATACATAAGCGATCCAATAATCTGAGAATATCTCAGCTAATCTTTAGCATCCTTAGGATCTCCCTGATTCTTTTGAACCAACACGCTAGGATCATATGGTGTAGGAGAGGATCTACATTCGCTATACCCAAAACGACTCAAGATCTTTTCCACATAGTGAGACTGAAGCAGTGTTATCCCACCATCATCATTCAGCAGCTTGATGTTCAATATCACATCAGCCACTCCTAGATATTTCATCTCAAAAAAAGATAGAAAGTCTTTGACCTCATTGATAACATTAAGATTGGTCCCGAATATCAGTATATCATCAACATAAAGACATAAGATGACTCCCTCGCCCCCACCATGGCGATAGTACACACACTTGTCAGCTTCGTTTACAATAAAGCCTTCATCATTTAAAGTCCTTTCAAACTTCGCATGCCACTGCTTAGGTGCTTGCTTAAGACCATACAGAGACTTCAGTAACTTGCACACCTTGCCTTGTTGACCATCTATCACGAATCCATCCGGCTGATCCATATAAATTTCCTCATCTAACTCTCCATTTAGGAAAGCCATCTTAACGTCCATTTGATGAACGAGAAGACCATGCGAGGCAGCCAAGGATAGCAGTACTCGAAGGGTGGTCAATCTAGCCACAGGTGAATAAGTATCAAAGAAGTCTTTGCCTTCTTTCTGGGTATAATCCTTGGCAACAAGGCGTGCCTTATACTTCTCAATAATACCATCAGGTCTAAGCTTCTTCTTAAACACCCACTTACATCCTATAGGTTTGCACCCATAAGGACGATCAGTAATTTCCCAAGTTTCGTTTGCTATGATGGAATCCATCTCACTGCGAACGACTTCTTTCCAGTAGTGAGCATCTTGAGATGCATAAGCTTCTGAAATAGTAGTCGGAGTATCATCCACGAGGTATACAATGAAATCATCACCAAAGGGCTTCACAGTACTTTGTCTCTTACTTCTGGTAGGAGCTTCACTGTTATCCTCCACGGGATTATCAGGATGTTCTATCGAAATGGTGGGTTCAGGAATTGTAATTAATTCTTGACTAGATAAACTAGGCATCTCCTGATTTGATGAACTAGACGAATCTTTCATGGGAAAGATGTCTTCAAAGAAAGTCGCATCATTCGACTCCATGATTTTACCAACATGCATGTTAGATACCTGAGATTTCACTATCAAAAATCTATAGGCAATGCTATGAAATGCGTATCCCAGAAAAACACAATCCACGGTTTTTGGTCCAAGCTTACGCTTCTTGGGTATCGGCACATTCACTTTCGCCAAACAACCCCAAGTTCGTAAGTAGGAGAATTTCAGCCTTTTCCTTTCCCATTCCTCAAATGGTGTAATGGTTTTGTTCTTTTTGGGAACACGCTTTAGGACATGACACGCAGTCTTTATTGCCTCCCCCACCATTCCTTGGATAGACCTGATGTATCTAACATGGCGTTAACCAAATCAGTTAGACTACGGTTCTTTCTTTCGGCCACCCCATTTGACTGAGGTGAGTAGGGAGGCGTCCTCTCATGGATAATACCATGCTCCGCACAAAAAGAATCAAATTCGTTGGAAAAATACTCTCCACCATGATCAGACCGAAGTCGCTTAATCTTTCGATCAAGTTGGTTTTCTAATTCAGCTATATAGATTTTGAAGTGATTAAAAGCTTCATCTTTATATTTCAGAAGATACACATAACAGTATCGAGTGGAATCATCAATTAAAGTCATGAAACATCGCTTTCCACCTTTTGTCAACTCACCATTCATCTCACAAAGATCTGAATGTATTAGTTCAAGTGGTGCCAAATCTCGTACCTCGGCAGTCTTGTGAGACTTGCGAGGTTGCTTAGCTTGCACACACACACTTGACACTTGGAACTTTTGACAGTAGTAAATTTCGGAATTAAGTTCATATCGGCAAGCCGCGTCATGCACCCAAAATTAATATGACAAAGTCGTGAATGCCAAATATTGGATTCACTATCATTGCTAACATGATTAATAACTTGAGTACATAAGTCTGACAAAGATAAGCGGAACAAGCCTCCGCACTCATAACCATTTCCAACAAATTGTCCACACTTAGAAATTAAAAGTTTATTGGACTCAAAGAATAACTTAAAACCATCTCGACACAGAAGAGATCCGCTGACGAGATTCTTATTGATTGAGGGAATGTGCTGCACATTCTTCAGCTGTACGATCTTCCCCGTAGTAAACTTCAGATCCACCATACCAACACCTTGAACAGAAGCACGTGAGCCGTTTCCCATCAGCACGGAGCCAGCCCGTTCGACCTGATAAGAAGAGAACATGGAAATATCATCACATACATGTATATTTGCACCAGTGTCTATCCACCAATCAGGTGAATTACAAACTAAAAGAACAGTAGGAAATATATCATACCCAGCATCCTTCATCTCAATATCACCAAGAACAACATTAGCGGACTTTCCACTATTTCCATGTGGACGCTTGTCAAAGCGATTGGGGCAGCTAGAAGCCTAATGATTAGGATCACCACAGACATGGCAGGATCCTTTCTTCTTATACTTAGTCTTGTTCTTGAAGTTGGTAGTCTATGCGGCCTTGTTTTTGCCATCAAACTTTCTTTTGCTATCAGACCTGTCCTTATTCTTGAACTTGTGGGACTGGAAGTTGTTTTTCTGCACTGCATGTGCGCTAGAACTTCTGTCAAAGCCTCGAGGACGTGTATATTTTGCTCTCGCCTTTTCTTCAACATGAAGAGATCCGATGAGATCCAAAACCGAAAACTCCTATCTCTTATGTTTTAGAGAGGTAGCAAAGTTCCTCCAAGAAGGAGGAAGCTTGGCAATAATGCCTCCGGCCACGAAATTGTCTGGTAAGGTACACTTGAACTACTCGAGTTCTTTGGCAAGGGACTGTATCTCATGAGCCTGATCCACGATGGGACGGTCATCAGTCATCTTGTAGTCATAGAATTGCTCCATGATATATAGTTCAGTGCCAGCATCCGAAACACCAAACTTGGCATCCAGTGCATCCCACGCATCCTTGCCATTATCAAATGACATATAGGTGTCAACAATGTTGTCACCAAGAATATTGAACAAAGCCCCCATAAACATGGTGTCGACTTTCTGAAACGCTTCCTCCTGAACAGGAGAAAGGTCTCCCTCAGGTTTGCCAAGAGTGGCGCTATAGCAGCCTATGTTTTTCAATCATAGAACTGCTCTCGTGCGCCATCTCTTATAATTGACACCGTCAAAAGGAGGCGGCCTTGTAGCCGCGGCTAAACCAGTTGAATTCAGTTGCCTATAATCAGGTTTATGGATTGTTGAAAATATAAGCAAATTACCATAATATTCAATTCGAAATAAGCAATAATAAATCATGACTATAAGTGCTATAATTAATCTAATCTTGTATACTAGCAGAATAGACGAACAGATCATATTCAACCAGAATAAGCAGATCACATCTATTCCAAGAGCTAGTACAAGAAACTGAACTAGATAGGAACAGATTACGTACGGTACTGGAGGAGGAATCGGGTTCACGTTTAGGTTGGGGTTGAGGTTCGCGTTGACACTAGTGTCGTCAGCCATGGCGTCAATGTAGAGGCTGCTGATGTCCGGGAAGAAGTCCTCGTCGGGGAAGGAGTGGTCGGTCGACGTGATTCCGTCAGTAGTCGCGCAGACGCGCTCCCCAAAAACCTGATCGCCCCTCACCCGTACAGGTTCACGAGAGGTGGTGGTTCTGGAGGCCTACTGTTCCGTCGTCCGGTGCACGCCGGAAGTGGGGATGGAGAAGCTGTAGCGGCGGTCCAAGGTTCTGGAGGCAGAGAGATGTGTATTGCTCGTATAGGGGTTTTCGCCTAAGGCCGTTTATATATAGCGCCGGTCGGGTAAGACGTGGGGCGTAGCCCACGTCCGAGTAGTAACAACCCACGTTTCCGGAAACACCGGAAATGGCTGACAGAAAAATAACTCGCACAATAATTTTCCCGAGCAGCAAAAAGATAAGATCGGCACCGAGGCACAATTCCGCAAACCGCGGCACGCGCGTGCGTCGTGACGAGGCGAGGCAAGGCGTGGCGAGGCGGGCGGCGAAGGAAGAGGAGCGCGCGTGTATGCCACTTCTCTTCGCTCTCTTTAGGAGGTAGTGAAACACTTCACTATATATATATTGGTCCAACTACCTCTAAACTAGCAAGGTGGGACTAAACTGTGGTGCCACCCCTTGCTAGGCATGAACGGGCCATGAGAATTTCAGAATTTCTATTAGGCTATGGGACATGAGAATTTCACATGTCTTGATGACTTCATATTGTCCTTAGAACTGTTTATTTTGATGATCACAGTTTGATTATCACAGTTCATAAGGATTGCGGGTATTGGTTTTTCAACCACAGGTAAGTTCATCAAGAGTTCACGAAGCCACTCTGCTTCAACAGTGGATGTGTCTAATGCTGTGAGTTCTGCTTCCATAGTTGACCTTGTTAAGATGGTATGCTTGCAAGACTTCCAAGAAACAGCGCCACCACCAAGTGTAAACACATAACCACTCGTGGCCTTAGTCTCATCAGCATCAGAAATCTAGTTTGAGTCACTATACCCTTCAAGTACCCTTGGATACCCGAAGTAGTGAATCCCATAGCTCGCAGTGCCTTTCAAATAACGCAAAACCCTTTCAAGGGCCTGCCAATGAACATCTCCAGGATTTGAGACAAATCTACTTAACTTGCTTACAGCAAAGGAGATGTCAGGCCTCGTAGCGCTGGCTAAATACATAAGCGAGCCAATAATCTGAGAATATCTCAGCTGATCTTTAGCATCCTTAGGATCTCCCTGATTCTTTCGAACCAACACGCTAGGATCATATGGTGTAGGAGAGGATCTACATTCGCTATACCCAAAACGACTCAAGATCTTTTCCACATAGTGAGACTGAAGCAGTGTTATCCCACCAACATCATCGTTCAGCAGCTTGATGTTCAATATCACATCAGCCACTCCTAGATCTTTCATCTCAAAACAACGAGATAGAAAGTCTTTGACCTCATTGATAACATTAAGATTGGTCCCGAATATCAGTATATCATCAACATACAGACATAAGATGACTCCCTCGCCCCCACCATGGCGATAGTACACACACTTGTCAGCTTTGTTTACAATAAAGCCTTCATCAGTTAAAGTCCTTTCAAATTTCTCATGCCACTGCTTAGGTGCTTGCTTAAGACCATACAGATACTTCAGTAACTTGCACAACTTGCCTTGTTGACCATCTATCACGAATCCATCCGGCTGATCCATATAAATTTCCTCATCTAACTCTCCATTTAGGAAAGCCATCTTAACGTCCATTTGATGAACGAGAAGACCATGCGAGGCAGCCAAGGATAGCAGTACTCGAATGGTGGTCAATCTAGCCACAGGTGAATAAGTATCAAAGAAGTCTTCGCCTTCTTTCTGGGTATAACCCTTGGCAGCAAGGCGTGCCTTATACTTCTCAATAGTACCATCAGGTCTAAGCTTCTTCTTAAACACCCACTTACATCCTACAGGTTGGCACCCATAAGGACGATCAGTAATTTCCCAAGTTCCGTTTGCTATGATGGAATCCATCTCACTGTGAACGGCTTCTTTCCAGTAGTCAGCATCTTGATATGCATAAGCTTCTGAAATAGAAGTGGGAGTATCATCCACGAGGTATACAATGAAATCATCACCAAAGGACTTCGCAGCCCTTTGTCTCTTACTTCTGGTAGGAGCTTCACTGTTATCCTCCACAGGATTATCAGGGTGTTCTATCGAAATGGTGGGTTCAGGAATTGTAATCAATTCTTGACTAGATAAACTAGGCATCTCCTGATTTGATGAACTATACGAATCTTTCATGGAAAATATGTCTTCAAAGAAAGTCGCATCATTCGACTCCATGATTGTACCAACATGCATGTCAGATACCTAAGATTTCACTATCAAATATCTATAGCCAATGCTATGAAATGCATATCCCAGAAAAACACAATCCACGGTTTTTCGTCCAAGCTTGCGCTTCTTGGGTATCGGCACATTCACTTTCGCCAAACAACCCCAAGTTCGTAAGTAGGAGAGTTTCAGCCTTTTCCTTTCCCATTCCTCAAATAGAGTAATGGTTTTGTTCTTTTTGGGAACACGCTTTAGGACATGACACGCAGTCTTTATTGCCTCCCCCCACCATTCCTTGGATAGACCGAATGTATCTAACATGGCGTTAACCAAATCAGTTAGAGTACGGTTCTTTCTTTCGGTCACCCCATTTGACTGAGGCGAGTAGGGAGGCGTCCTCTCATGGATAATACCATGCTCCGCATAAAAAGAATCAAATTCGTTGGAAAAATACTCTCCACCACGATCAGACCGAAGTCGCTTAATCTTTCGATCAAGTTGGTTTTCTGATTCAGCTTTATAGATTTTGAAGTGATTAAAAGCTTCATCTTTAGATTTCAGAAGATACACATAACAGTATCGAGTGGAATCATCAATTAAAGTCATGAAATATCGCTTTCCACCTTTTGTCAACTCACCATTCATCTATAAAAGATCTGAATGTATTAGTTCCAGTGTTGCCAAATCTCGTACCTCGGCAATCTTGTGAGACTTGCGAGGTTGCTTAGCTTGCACACACACTTGACACTTGGAACTTTTGACAGTAGTAAAGTTCGGAATTAAATTCATATCGGCAAGCCGTGTCATGCACCCAAAATTAATATGACAAAGTCGTGAATGCCAAATATTGGATTCACTATCATTGCAAACATGATTAATAACTTGAGTACATAAGTCTGACAAAGATAAGCGGAACAAGCCTCCGCACTCATAACCCTTTCCAACAAATTGTCCACACTTAGAAATTACAACTTTATTGGACTCAAAGACTAACTTAAAACCATCTTGACACAAAAGAGATCCGCTGACGAGATTCTTATTGATTGAGGGAACGTGCTGCACATTCTTTAGCTGTACGATCTTCCCCAAAGTAAACTTCAGATCCACTGTACCAAAACGTTGAACAGAAGCATGTGATCCGTTTCCCATTAGCACGGAGCCAGCCCGTTCGACCTGATAAGAAGAGAACATGGAAATATCAGCACATACATGTATATTTGCACCAGTGTCTATCCACCAATTAGGTGAATTACAAACTAAAAGAACAGTAAGAAATATACCGTACCCAGCATCCTTCATCTCAATATCACCAAGAACAACATTAACGGACTTGCCACTATTTCCATGTGGACGCTTGTCAAAGTGATTGGGGCAGCTAGGAGCCCAATGATTAGGATCACCACAGACATGGCAGGATCCTTTCTTCTTATACTCAGTCTTCTTCTTGAAGTTGGTAGTCTGTGCGGCCTTGTTTTTGCCATCAAACTTTCCTTTGCCATCAGACCTGTTCTTATTCTTGAACTTGTGGGACTGGAAGTTGTTTTTTTTTACTACATGTGCGCTAGAACTTCTGTCAAAGCCTCGAGGACATGTATCTTTTGCTCTCGCCTTTTCTTCAACATGAAGAGATCCGATGAGATCCGAAACAGAAAACTCCTGTCTCTTATGTTTCAGAGAGGTAGCAAAGTTCCTCCAAGAAGGAGGAAGCTTGGCAATAATGCCTCCGGCTACGAACTTGTCCGGTAAGATACACTTGAACTGCTCGAGTTCTTTAGCAAGGGACTGTATCTCATGAGCCTAATCTACGATGGGACGGTCATCAGTCATCTTGTAGTCATAGAATTGCTCCATGATATACAGTTCAGTGCCAGCATCCGAAACACCAAATTTGGCGTCCAGTGCATCCCACGCATCCTTGCCATTATCAAATGACATATAGGTGTCAACAATGTTCACCAAGAATATTGAACAAAGCCCTCATAAACATGGTGTTGACTTTCTGAAACGCTTCCTCCTGAACAGGAGAAAGGTCTCCCTCAGGTTTGCCAAGAGTGGCGCTATAGCAGCCTAGGTTTTTCAACCATAGAACTGCTCTCGTGCGACATCTCTTATAGTTGACACCGTCAAAAGGAGGCGGCCTTGTAGCCGCGGCTAAACGAGTTGAATTCAGTTGCCTATAATCAGGTTTTTGGATTGTTGAAAATATAAACAAAATACCATAATTCAATCCGAAATAAGCAATAATAAATCATAACTATAAGTGTTGGAATTAATCTAATCGTATATACTAGCAGAATAGACGAACAGATCATATTCAACCAGAATAAGCAGATCACATCTATTTCAAGAGCTAGTACAAGAAACTGAACTAGATAGAAACAGATTACGTACGATGCTGGAGGAGGAATCGCGTTCGCGTTCAGGTTAGGGTTGATGTTCGCGTTGACACCAGTGTCGTCAGCCATGGCGTCGATGTAGAGGCTGCTGATGTCCGGAAAGAAGTCCTCGTCGGGGAAGGAGTGCTGGTCGGGTAAGACGTGGGGCGTAGCCCACGTCCGAGGAAACGGCTGACAGAAAGATAACTCGCACAATAATTTTTCCGAGCAGCAAAAAGATGAGATCGACACCGAGGCACAATTTCGCAAACCGCGTCGTGGCGAGACGGGCGGCGGAGGAGGAGCGCGCGTGTATGCCACTCCTCTTCACTCTCTTTAAGAGGTAGTGAAACACTCCACTATATATATTGGTGCAACTCTCTCTAAACTAGCAAGGTAGGACTAAACTTTGATGCCATCCCTTGCTAGGCATGAATGAGCCATGAGAATTTCAGAATTTGTATCCAACACAGTCCAAGAATGGTTTGCGGAACCCAGTCAGCACCGTATCAGATGTGTGGTTTTAACCGGGCATGCATGCTGGGATTGGGTTCACATAGGTATAGGTAGGAAAGAATTAACCTACAGATTTACCCTTGTGTATCGAAAATAGGGTTTTAGATTAACACCATTTTAAAACCTGTCTTAACACTCTTACACTAATCGAGGACAATGTGTAAGAAAAGCGTTCCTATCCTTATGTTTTTGTTAAGAGCATAATCTCTATCCCCATGCCTATGTGGCTGTACCCGACTGACGGACTTGAAATTGAGCGAATTTGCGTCAAGGTGGTACGTACTACGTTTCAGGTGAGGCCAGTTGGCCTGGCTCCGCCTGACCCTAGTCCTGTAAGCTTGTGCCCATGTTTTGGCCCATCAATCCAGGCGAAAGGCCAACAGGAGTGAGTGCGTCACTCTTGGCTGACTAGGAAGGTTTCATTAGCGGACGACCCAGCACATATCGGAACACCCCTGTCCAGAGATTGCATATTTTCTCGTAGCAGCAGCGCTGGCTCAATCACAAGTGTTGAGACTCTTTCAGCCGCAATTCAAAGCTTCAGCTTTAAAAGGCAGGCTTGACAGACTTAAGGTTGCCGGAGATTGCAAATATTCTTGTGGCTGCATCATCCAAAAAGAAATCATCTTGTAGCAGCCATCACCACACCACACGTTTGCTCTGTGAGTTCAGGTAAACTGCTTCTCAGTGCTCACAGAATCCCCCAAATGTCAGCTGCTCCAGGCGAGGGATGTATCCGTCGTCAGCACCTATACCGGCGATTTTAGGTCCATTATTAAGTGGATCGAGCTATGTAGCGATAATAATGCACGAACAACCTCTCATGCTGGTGACCAGTGAAGTAGAGAAACTAAATACTCCCTCCGTCCCAAAATAGATGTCTCAAATTTGTTAAAATTTGAATGGATCTAGACACTATTTAATATATAGATTCATCCAAAATTTAAAAACCTAAGACATCTATTCTTGGACGGAGGTAGTAGCAAATTTCGAGTGAATGTCGGTTCAGTCATAGCGTTGGCTGTGTCACAACTCACAAGACTTCTCTGGAGCAGAGCGAGTTGGGTTCGGTTAGGTTGATCCGTTCCAAATGCCAAAAGAGATAAACCTTAAGAGGTCGTTTGGTATTCATTTCATTTAGTAGAAATAAAATAAATACATAGATTCATTTTATTTATATTATGATTTTAAAAACACCCATGTGTTTGGCTGTCATCGGAATTTGGAAATGATAAGTCTAAGATAGGAATCAGGTTTATACATGGTGATATTTTGATGGATTTGACAAATAAAATGACGTGCCAATTCTATGCCAACCAAATAGCATATGGATAAAATTGCAAATAAATTTCAGGATTCCAAGTCCAAATAATGGATAACGAACGAGGCCTCCCACGGCATGAGCGATGCCCAATTCGTAAAAAGTACGCTAGCTTATCAGTGATTTCAAGAAAATTATTTGAAGCACCGTGCTCACGGCATGTTGGTTTTGGGCATTGATGATAGCAAGACCCACACCACAATAAACAACCAGACTCTATTCTTCCTTACTAATTAGCTTCACAAATTCTGTCCAGCTGATACTAATATTTTAGTAGATGGATTGTTTGGGCATCGATTATTCTACTTGCTCCGGTGTCTGAATATTTTTGTTTGGACACCGGCACACAAAGTGTGGGCACCGAGGATCGAAGCCAGAAATCAATTGGGCACCGGCAAAAAGCAACGTTGTGGAAGGCCTGTTATCATTCCGATTGGATGCAGGGCAAGTGCCTCGAGGCCATCACAATAGCTGCTGAGGTGATGCGATGGCTATCAGTGACAATTTATTTGTCGGGGGTATGTAGGTGCATAACCTTGACAACTTCTAGCCGGTTGATTTCTTCGTTAATTAATTGAAAGCGGGATTCATTTCGAACCTTCCGTCTAATCATGAGTTCTGACCCAACTAACCAACCAACCAACTACGAATATTCCACGGACTGAGGAGGGACGACGGACCAGAGCAGGACGTTTCAGGCTCCAACACAGCCGGAAAGTCATGGCCTCGTCGCGACCAGAGATGCTATTTGCTATATACTCTCTGTATTAAAACTGGTAACTGTGCTGTGCTGCACTGTGCACGACCTCCATTATTGAGAGATTAATTGAAGTTATAGTGTAAGGACTAAGGCCACACAAAGATAACATATATAAAATGTTAATAGTCCTACTATATGTGTCGAATGGAAGTCATGATGTTTCTGTTAGGAAAGAAAAGTACAGAATAGAAAAGGTCGTGCTGTTTCCGCTAGTGACTTGCCAGGTTCATCTCCGTCTAGTTGCTTCCTCCTGCAGGCCAGCCTATACAAGTATACGACCTCTTCATTCCATCATTTCTTATATACTAATAATATCCGCAAAAAATATACTTTCTCCGTTCCAAAATAGATGTCTCAAATTTGTCAAAATTTAGATGAATCTAGACACTATTTAATATATAGATTTATCCAAAATTTAAAAAATCTAAAACACCTATTCTTGGACGGAGGAAGTACTAGTAGTACAAGATAATACTCCAGTACTGTACTCTTAAGCTATTTATTTGTGTGAGACTTCAAAGTAGTGTGATTGATTAGTGCTGCTCATTCTAGGGAAGAAAATTTAGGGCTGCATAAACTATTTGTCTTGGGCATCGAACGTGGCGTATAAGGTATTTGTCTGAGACTTGAAACGTGGACTATGCTATTCTAGTGCAGGCTACAATGAATGAACATCTAAGCTAGTACCTGTAATTAACTGTTGGCGCCAATGAATTACCCACATCGACCAGTGTATTATCATTGGATAAATAATATCATCTATTGTACTGCCACTGGTACAGAGCAACATATAGTTAAGTACATGTGCTCAGATTATTCAATGCACTACATTAGGATACTTATAAATACATCTGGATAAATAATACTCCATGATTGATTTAGCAGTGTACGTGACAATCCTTATGAAACATCGTTTTTCGATAAAGAGGGTTTTCTAGTAACTCTCAAGCAAGAGTTTACACACAGCATCTGCCTAATCCTTGTCAAACTTGGAACCTATGAAAGTGATCTTGAAGGTTTAATTCAGGCTTCATTGTAAGGGGCTTTGATTCATCCTCTCATGGAAATGTGAACAATCGGTTAGGGAATTGTTAGGCAGACTGGATATCACATATATCCGGTTATCTCTTTCCACACTCCGCGCCTTCCCTTTTAGCATAATCATGCCATTATGACTGGGACTATAATTGGGATGTTGCCATTTATATATATTGTATGCCGATTCTGTTAACATGAGATATCATGAAGGTCAAAATTATGGTCTCTAATCTCAAATCTTTTAGAAATAATTAGGCGTGTCATTGGGATGTACGGATGAGAAAAATAAATTAGAAAAACAAAAAATTTAAAACCATTACCACCGGTCGAAATCAGGGAAACTTCAAACAATAGAAGTTATTTTCAACATTCAGCCGACATATGCAACCATTTAATCATAAGTTTAGTCTGCAAAATGAAACTTACAAGCATAATGCCTCGAGATAGGTATTTACTATGACAAAAAGAACCTGAACATCTTTTCTTTCTTCACGTGACTCTCGCAATTTCATTCTGTAGAGGGGGTTGATCGGGTTATATAGGATTCTACTCTACTCCTAAGATATTTGCACAAGACTTCAAGCGTGTTGTCAATCAGTGAAATATAAACTAGGGATTTCTATTTTCGTGTCCTTGGTTTCTTAGTTATAATCACTTTTTCCCGTCCGCTTAACTTTTTCTCACTTTTTACCATCTCCTTCTACGAAACTCTCATACGGTCTGAAACTCGCTGTCTGTTAGCCTTGTCGTTACGTGCTGACAAGTGGGGTTGCGTTCAGTCGGGTCCCGTAGTGGACCCTCGCTGTTACATGCTGATAAGTGGAGCCGCGTTTTATCGGGTCCCATAGTGGACCCTTGTCGTTACATGCTGACAAGTGTGGCCGTGTTCAGTCGGTTCCTGTAATGAACACATCTCTCCACTTATCCAGATCAACATGGGACCCACAGCTTATCCACGTGAGCGTCGGACACATAGCTTGCCCAGGTTGGTGTTGCAAGATGGGACCTCGAGCCAGCCGCGTGCCCGCGTCCATGCCGTTGCCTGCCCTTTCTTCTTTTCTCCGGCGATGGTGGCCCTTCTCCAGCAATGGCGGCTGAAAGGATACAGATGTCGCCTAGAGGGGGGGTGAATAGGCGATTAAAACTTTTCCGAGAGTGGCTCGACAAAGGCGGAAATAAACTAGCGTTTACTTTGTCAAGCACAACCTAGAACAACTAGGGTTCACCTATGTTCACCAACAACTTATGCTAAGCAAGTCAAACAACTATGTGATAGCAAGATATATACTTCAAGAACGAAGGTTATCACAAAGTAAAGTGCATAAGTAAGAGCTCGGGTATAGAGATAACCGAGGCACGCGGGGACGACGATATTTTACCGAGTTCCTCCCAACATGGAGTACGTCTCGTTTAGAGAGGGGGTGGTATCTAACCACATACGCCACAAAAGGCCTCCCTTATTCTCCGGTGAATCTTACCCCAACGGGATCGATCCACACTACCACTATCGGTGCACTTGTCGGTGGAAAACCGGAACCTCTCACAAGGTTGGGGCACTTCTCCACAACTTAATTGGAGGCTCCCAACAAACGCCACCAAGGACACAACCTGCAACACCAACAAACCGTCTAGGGTTTCAAGAACCCAAGAGTAAAAGGCTTCTCAACTTTCACTCACCAAATCCTCCGGGAAGAACTCAAACCGATGCACCAAATGCAATGGCAAGAACACAAGTAGTGCTCAAATCCTTCTCTCCCAAATTCCACCAAAGCTACAAAAGCTTGTGGGGGAATAAGAGAGGAAGAACAATGGAGGAAATCCACAAAAGACTCCAAGATCTAGATCCCAAGACGTTCCCCTCACTTAGAGGAGAGATGGATTGGTGGGATTGTAGATCTAAATCTCCCCTTTCAAATCCCTAAAGTATATGCAAGAATCAAGGGAGGGATTGAAGGGGGAACAAGCTCAAGAGGGTAAAGAATGGAGGAGAAAGCCTGTTAAAACTCGAGCAGGGACATTGGGGAAGAAGGGCCCCTTTTTATAGGCCCACAGAATTCTGACCATTTTCTTCCCATTGGGGAAAAGTCAGACTGGAGACTCCGGTCTACACTAGAGATTCCGGCCCAACCTCCGTACTAGCCTCCGGACCACCTATCAGACTGTCCCAATGTAACATCCCAAAAATATTAAACTGGAATCATCAAACTCTAATCACCAAAATTAGGATTAGCAAAAACTTTTCTAAATAAAAATATGAAAGCATGCATGTGTGTATGCATCCCATTTTGAATTCTTTTGAATTACCTTGCTTATGTGTTTCTTTGCTTGTAAAAGGATTCTTAGGTGAAATAAACATCATCTAAACAATCCCCACACTTTTCCCAAAGACAAATAAATCAAAACAAACAAAATAAAGGAATGGTCATTTTGGCCAATTTAACTCCCATGCCTACTTTGGTTGTCTCTAACTTTCAAAACTTAATAGAAACTTGTTTGGATCTTTACACCCCTTGATAGTACTCATAACAAAGTACCAAGGCCCACTTTGTGATCATCCAAAAACATTTGAATGCATAGTTTAAAGGATAATTCAAAATTGAATCTTTATCATATGGGAAGATCCCACTTTTTCAAAAACCACTCAAACAAGCTCAACTTTCAAAACCCAAGCATCTACAGACTCACCAGCACATGCCTAGCACACCCACCAAAAATCTTTTCAAAATTTAAAACTTGAGTTCTTGCGGCCATTTCATCAAACACTTGGAGGCAACAAATCAATCTGGCCTAACTTCACTGTTTTGAGCAGTAATTTGGCTAAGCAATGTTCACCATTAATCACCCTTGTCTCCCTCAGTGCCAACCAGTGCTTGGACAAACCCTAGCCCCTACCCTTTGCCCCATGCCATGCCAACCCGAGCACCCCTTGCCAACCGACCATGGCTAGCTAGCCAGAGCAAGCACCAAACCTAAACATCATGTCTAGGACACAACCCACCGTCCACCGCCACCCCCTGTCCAGCGCTCGAACCCTGCCAGCCACTGGACCACACATCCAAGCCATGCCAAGCTTCTCTGAGCGCATGCCGAGAGCGCGCCAGAGCGCCACCCTCGACACACGCCCACAGACCGCGCGCCGCCCTCGCCGCGTGCATACGCGATCACCACCGTCCCAGGAGACCGCCAAACATCCCCGTTCGCCGCCCATGCCTCACAGCCACCGCTCGCCGTCGAAAACGCCGCCTCTGCCGCATAGAGCATCGCATGTTCCAGACCGTTTGCCACCGCCCCTACACGCGCATTAAAGCCATAGAGCATCGCCAGGAGACCATCGATCGACCGCCACCGACAGACATGCCTCTAGCAGCCCGTAACCATGTCGCCACCGTCGCCTGCCCATCCCGTTCGGTCTCGTCGTCGAGACTATAAATAGAGGCCTCCCCCGCTCAAACTCTTCACACCATCTCACTCCCCTCTTCTCACTGATCGTTACACCCTATTCCCGGAGCAAGGCGAACAGCGCATCGCCGGAATTGCGCCGGAGCAGGCTGCCTCTGGAGAAGAAGGGCGCCGTCGATTTCGTCCACCCCAGGAGAAGCTGCCGGTACCAGGAGGTTCGCCGTCGTCGACTTTATCGTTCGCCCGCATCGCCGACCCTCTCCTGAGCCCCGATGAGCCTCCCACAACCCCCACTGCGCCGCTAGGGTTCGAGCTCGCCGGTGACTAGTTCATCGTCGACGACGACCCTCGGCCGTTGATCTTACTTCTAATCCAACGTACCATGTTGCCCCGTACCGCTTCGCATCCCCTGTCTCACTAACGCGTGGGGACAGCAACTTAACCAGCCCGCGTAAGCGCTGTGCTTAGCAGGCCGGCCCATTAGCAGTTCCCGCGCAGCCCAGTCGTTTGAATTTAACTTTTTCCGTTTTAATTCAAACACAGTTCTATACCTAGTTTCAAAAATCAACCCAGCTCGATTCAGTGAACCAAATTGAATGAAACCAATTTTGTTAGAAAGGTCTTGAAATGCTTAATCCAAGCCCGTTGGATTCAAATCATTTGAATCTATAGATCAACCTTGGTAAAAATAATAAGACAGAAGTTTTTCTGCATTCAAACATTTTTCAAATTTAAACTATAATAGCTTTTGAGTTGATTCCAACTCTCAAAAATCACATTTAATCATACCTTTCAGAATATATAAAAAATATATGGGTTTACTTATAGAAATAATGTCCAACTAATAAAAGGGTGCCACATTGGCATTTCTAGTCACTTTATTTAATTAAAATAAAAGGTTAAACCTTATTAAATTGTGACACCACTTTAAATCACATTCCCATGTCCTGAAATGTGTGGTGATGACATGTGTCAACATGATCCCATGTTTGGTTTGGAGAATATTAAATCTTAAGTAGTTTTTCAATGAGTAGAAATTACTTTTCTAAAAATAAAAGAAATTAAACCAAGCTTTAATCTGGTAATGTTAGTGATGATGCTAGATCATCTATAGGACCATTTTGTGTGATGATTGAAAATAGTTAAGTATTGTTTGGTGATTGTGTACCTCGTATTTATTTAGAGACGCTAGTACCGACCAAGGATACGAGGAAGAAGGAGGATACTACGAAGAAGAAGCCGAGGAGAACTTCAACCACTGCTCTACACAAGGCAAGCTAACACTTGCAAGATACTCTACTTTAGCAAACCTTACTAACAAGTTGACCTATGCAAGAAAATACTTGCTTGTTACCATGCCAACTATATGCCTTAAGCATATGTGATCATACCCACTTGATAACCCCATTCCTAGTTTTACTTACAAGCTTTATACTTTATTTCTTTATCAAAGCTATTACTTAGAGCTTACTTAAGTGAATTTGTAGATTCTAGAAAGATAATTGAAGTTTGCATAAAGAGCATAAAACTTGTCCTAAGCTAGATAATCTTTATGTCATCCTAAGGCATGAGATTGAAATTAGTTAAACTCCACTAGTTTACCACCCTCATTAGTACTTACCCCCACTTGTAGATGCTAGTGCTAAGTACAAAACATGATCAACTTTAGATGGGAATACTTGGTGAAAATGGTTATCAAAACCTTGGAATGATGGATCATTCTACTGAGATGTTTTGACATGTGTTTCCAAACACCAGATGATTTTGGTGATGAAAATGTTGAGGCGTGAGCCTTAGCTCTTTATAAAACTGATGGTTGTCTGGATGCGATACCATTCCAATTTTACCGTACAACCACAATACCTGAGAATTGGGTAGGGCTTGACTGGAAACTTATATACCTTAGTATTGGTTCCCTCACGGCCAAGGTCTGAGCTGAGGCTACCTTGTGAAGATTGTCCACCTGTGTAGTACCCAAGATGACAGTTGGTCATGGTTGGGAGGCCAAACTCATAGGAGAGGTGCCTATACTAGGGCGTGTAATTGAAAGGTTAGGATTGATTATCCGCATACTGAGTATGGTGAATTCAAGATTTGTTCCTGACGGATGTATCGAATGTTGTGGTGAAAGTGTACAATCTCTACAGAGTATCAAACTATCCGAATAGCCGCGTCCGTGGCTATGGACAGTTGGAGTGGCCATACTGTTCCCCTGTCAGATGTTTTCAAAAAGACTTGTGGAATGGATTGAGATTTTGACTTGACCACAACAAAGTTGGGATATGAAATACAAGATCCCACTTAGGTGTTATAAAACTTCAACTAGCTTTCTTCGTTTCTAAACTTAGTAGAGGTAAATCTGGCTTTTTGCAAAACAACCCTAGAGCTTAGTGTCCTACTACCAAAAACCCCCCTTCACTTGTTAGTATTAGTTTGCGAGTACTTAAAGAGTACTCATGGCTTTGTCCCTGGCTATTCCCGTGGCCAGACTATGAAGAGGAGTACCTGGAGGATGGACCCCAGGAAGGTTATGACAACTAGGATCATCTCCCATCGACAGCAATTCCTGTGACCCCGAAGATGGAGCTTCGCCTACGCTACCGTTATTATTACGTATTTCCGCTGCTTGAGTTGTATTAAGAACTGGATCATGAGATCCTTATTTGTGTAAGACCTTATGTATGGTTTGTAATGGATGATGTACTATGGTATCCAATTCTGTTATGTCTCGCAAAAATGGTAATCCTGGGATTGCGATGTATGGCATAACAGGCATCTGGGATTAAAAATCCGAGTGTTGACAAGTTGGTATCAGAGCCATCCTGACCATAGGAGACCCTAGTTAGACTGGACGTTTGAATCAAAAACTTAGTTTCAAAACCAAAGGAAGCAAATATTTACAAAAACTTATTCTCATTCTTACCTCTTGGACTTTTTCATAAAAATTCATGCTAGCAAATATTTTCAAAAACTTATTCTCATTCTTACCTCTTGGACTCTTTCATAAAAATTCACGCTAGTCCAAAATTATTTCAAAGCTTACATCAAATTTTGCACCCTAGATCACTTTTAGTAAAACTCACAACTACGCTAGTGCACAAACATAGTGAGTAGTATTCGGTCCCACTGTATCGTAGTTTCCAGAATGGTTCTTAAAACCATCTGCTTTTCTTGTTTTGTGGTGTGTGTTTGTATCGTGTGCTATGAATGAATGAAAAGCAAGTTCCTATAAAATCTGAGTCAAACTTTTGAAAAAAATTCCAAGTCCCAGAACCTTAGAAATTTCCCTCTTTTCTCATGATCTATCTCAATCTTCAGATGCCACGCGGAGGAAGTGATTCATCTCCGGACCCGATGTTGCAGATCCTGCAAATGTTGGTTTCTGACCGTGAAGCTGAAAGAGCCGAACGTCAAGCCAACTTAGCCACCCTTCAACAGATAGCCCAGCTAGCCCACAACAATCAAGGCCACGGAAATCAGGACAACCATGGATCTAAGCTCAAGAATTTCCAGAACACCAACCCACCTGTTTCACTAAGTCGGAAGAGCCCCTAGATGCCGACGATTGGCTGCAAACCATGGAAAACAACCTAGAAGTCGCCGGAGTGGAAGCCAACGAGAAAGTTCTGTTCGCCACCCACTATCTAGCCGGAGATGCCAGAGCATGGTGGAACAACGTTCGTGCAATGACCGGAGGACAGATGATGACCTGGGAGGAATTCAAGGTCAAGTTCAGCAGAACCCATGTGCCACCGGTTTTGATCAAGAGAATGAGAGACGAATTCAGAGAACTGAAGCAAGGACAGATGACCGTAGTGGAATACCGTGACAAATTCTTGTCATTAGCTAGGTATGCCCCGGATGAAATCGACACTGAAGCCAAGAAGAAGGAAAGATTCCTGAATGGTCTGCACGATGAGATGCAGACAATGTTGGTCAATATCCCATTTGCTGATATTGAAGCCCTGGTCGACTCTGACATCCAGATGGAAGGAAAGATCAACCAAGCCAATGAGAACCGCAAGCGTCGCATGATGCATCAGCTAGGAACCCATCAGACCCCAAAGTATCGCCCCAACCCATCTCCAGGATTTGCCCCGAGAACCAACAGACCCCTGATGAACCGTCCGACCTGTCCCAACCGTGGAAACCCTAGGCCCGGAGGAAATCACAACAACCCCGGCAACTCTAGCAATTTCAACCGTGCCCCACCCAAGTTCAAAAACAACAATGCTACCGCCAACACCAACACTGCCCCGAGGACTGGAAGCAATGTTGTGCCTGTTGCAGCAAAGGACAAGTCGCAAGTGACTTGTTATGACTGTGGAAATAAGGGTCACTACTCCAACGAGTTCCCCAACAAGAAGAATGCCACAGCCCCCAATGCTAATGCCCCAGCTCAGCAGCAGCGTCGTGTTCAGCCAGGAAGAAGATTTTCCCCAGGGAATTCGCTCAACCGCAACGACCATCTTTTTCTCATGCATGCTGAAGAAGCTCAGGAAGCGCCAGACGTCGTGCTTGGTATGTTTTCTATTAATTCAGTACTTGCTCGAGTGTTGTTTGATTCTGGTGCATCGCACTCATTTGTCACCGAAGAATTTGCATGCACTGGTAAAATTCAACCAACAAAACTGAAGCATGTTATGATCGTTCAAATTCCCGGTTCAACCACCAAAGCTAGGCAAATTTGCAAAGCCGTCCCTATCCGAATCCATGACATAGATTTTTATGCTAACCTGATAGTACTCGGAACTAAAGGTTTGGAAGTAGTACTAGGAATGGATTGGATGTCCAAACATAAAGGATTGATTGATTGTGCCAAGAAAGCCATAACCATGACTAGTACAGCCGGAATATCAGTCGAGCATATATCTGAAACCTTACCTCGTCAATTCAAGTGCAACAAGAGTATAGCCCAACCTACCATTGACCAAGTCTGGATAGTCTGTGAATACCCCGATGTATTTCCAGATGTTTTGCCCGGTATGCCCTCTGATCGGGATATCGAGTTTATCATCAAACTAATCCCCGGAATAGGACCCATAGCCCAGAGACCCTATAGTATGAACCCGTCTGAACTAGCAGAACTGAAGAAGCAACTGGATGTTGGAAATTAGATTAATTCAACCAAGTGCGTCACCATGGAGATCACCTGTCTTATTTGTGCACAAGAAGGATGGAGGTAACCGTCTGTGTACGGATTATCGAAAGTTGAATGATGTCACCATCAAGAACAAGTATCCCTTGCCCAAGATAGAAGATTTGTTTGATCGGTTGACCGATGCCAAAGTGTTTTCTAAGATTGATCTTAGAACTGGCTATCATCAACTCAAGATTCGCATAGAGGATATTCCAAAGACTGCCTTTACCACCAGATATGGATTATATGAGTATACTGTCATGTCTTTTGGATTGACCAATGCCCCTGCTTATTTCGTGAATCTCATGAATAAGATTTTTATGGACTTCCTGGATAAGTTTGTCATTGTTTTCATCGACGACATTCTGATTTATTCCAAATTGGAAGAAGAACATGAGCTACACCTAAGGACCATTCTTGGAACCCTTAGAGAGCATCAGTTGTATGCCAAATTTAGCAAATGTGAATTCTGGTTACAGGAAGTAGGATTCCTCGGTCACATTGTATCAGCCGGAGGAATTGCCGTTGACCCTGCAAAGGTGAAAGATGTCGAAGATTGGCAAGCCCCAACCACTCAAACCCAAGTTCGTGCATTTCTCGGATTGGCGGGATATTACCGCAAGTTCGTAGAAGGATTCTCGAGTATCGCCCGACCCATGACCCAATTGCTGAAGAAGGACAAGAAGTTTGAATGGACCGACAAATGTGAAGCGAGTTTTCAAGAACTCAAGAGGAGATTGATTTCAGCCCCAATCTTAATCATGCCGGATATCACAAAGCCCTTCGACGTGTATTGTGACGCATCCAAGATCGGTCTCGGATGTGTGCTAATGCAAGAAGGCAAAGTTATATCTTATCTATCTAGACAATTGAAACAACATGAGCAAAATTACCCAACCCATGACCTCGAACTCGCAGCCGTAGTTCTAGCCATGAAGACATGGAGGCATTACCTGATGGGAAACCGTTGTGAGATTTATTCGGATCACAAGAGCCTGAAGTATATATTCACTCAGAAGGAGCTGAATATGAGACAGAGAAGATGGATTGAGCTAATCAAGGATTACGATCTGGACATTCACTATCACCTTGGTAAAGCCAACGTAGTAGCCGATGCCCTTAGAAGATTGCCGTGCCGCTTGAACTCCATGATCTTGAAGGAGCAACCAAGCTTGCATAAAGAGATGGAAGATTTTCGAATGGAATTAGTAAGTGAAGGATTTTTGGCTAGCATAGAACTTCAACCCACTTTGATCAGCCAGATCAAAGAGGCGCAGAAAGGAAATGCTAGTATTGACGGAATCAAGCGTCATATCGGTACAGGCAAAGTACCTGGATTCACCAAAGACGAAGAAGGAGTTCTGTGGTACAAAGGACGCTTTTGTGTACCAGCAGATTCTGAGTTGAAAGAAGTTATTCTCAAGGAAGCTCATGATACTCTTTATTCTATCCACCTCGGAGGAACTAAGATGTATCAAGATTTGAAGGAGCAATTTTGGTGGCATAAGATGAAGAGAGAAATCGGAAGCTATATCGCCAAGTGTGATATATGTCAGTGAGTCAAGGCAGGACATCAAAGACCCGCTGGATTGTTGCAACCATTGTAGATTCTGGAATGGAAATGGGATTCCGTTGAAATAGACTTTATCACCGGATTGCCTACTTCTAGTAGGGGAAATGACTCTATCTGGGTCATAGTGGACAGATTGTCCAAAGTCGCCCATTTCTTACCCGTTAAGACCACATATCAGAGTTCAAAGCTAGCGGAGTTATACATCGCTAGAATCGTTAGTTTGCATGCAGTCCCCAAGAACATCGTATCTGATCGAGGAACTCAATTTACCTTGAGATTCTGGAAGAAAGTCCAAGAAGGTTTAGGAACTCGCCTCGATTTCAGTACAGCTTATCACCCTCAGACCGACGGACAAACAGAGCGAGTAAATCAAATACTCGAAGATATGCTAAGAGCATGTGTGTTAGAATATGGATCTAAGTGGGAAGACTGTCTGTCGTTCGCAGAATTTTCATACAACAATAGTTATCAAGCTAGTTTGCAAATGGCCCCATTTGAATTTATGTACGGAAGGAAGTGTCGCACCCCTTTGAACTGGTCAGAAGTAGGAGAGAGTCAGATTTTCGGACACGATATCCTACGAGAAGAAGAAGAGAAGGTTCACAAGATTCGTGAGCACCTCAAGACAGCCCAGTCAAGACAGAAGAGTTACGCCAACAAGAGACGTCGAGACCTTGCCTTCAACATAGGAGATTTTGTGTATCTGAAAGTGTCGCCATTAAAAGGAATGCAGCGTTTCCAACTCAAAGGAAAGTTAGCCCCTAGATATATCGGACCTTTCAAGATTCTGAACTGTTAAGGAGAAGTGTCGTATCAATTGGAACTACCCGAAGAGATGTCAGCCGTGCACAATGTGTTCCATATCTCATTACTTCGCAAGTGTCTAGAAGTTCCAGAGAAGACGGAAGTGTTCAAGAATATTGATCACCGGACTATAGAGATCAACGATGACCTGACCTATCCTGAAGTACCCATCCGTATTTTGGAAGAAGCCTTCGGAACTACCCGAACCCGAAGCATCAAGTTTCTCAAGATTCAGTGCAGCAACCACACAGAAGAGGAAGCTACCTGGGAGCGCGAAGATCACATCAGGACGGAGTTTCCCGATCTCTTCAAATCCTAGGTAATCTTTTCGTCCTTTTTCAAATCTCGGGACGAGATTTTGTTTAAGGGGGGAAGGTTTGTAACATCCCAAAAATATTAAACTAGAATCATCAAACTATAATCACCAAAATTAGGATTAACAAAAACTTTTCTAAATAAAAATATGAAAGCATGCATGTGTGTATGCATCCCATTTTGAATTCTTTTGAATTACCTTGCTTATGTGTTTCTTTGCTTGTAAAAGGATTCTTAGGTGAAATAAACATCATCTAAACAATCCCCACACTTTTCCCAAATACAAATAAATCAAAACAAACAAAATAAAGGAATGGTCATTTTGGCCAATTTAACTCCCATGCCTACTTTGGTTGTCTCTAACTTTCAGAACTTAACAGAAAGTTGTTTGGATCTTTAAAACCCCTTGATATTACTCATAACAAAGTACCAAGGCCCACTTTGTGATCATCCAAAAACATTTGAATGCATAGTTTAAAGGACAGTTCAAAATTGAATCTTCATCATATGGGAAGATCCCACTTTTTCAAAAACCACTCAAACAAGCTCAACTTTCAAAACCCAAGCATCTACAGACTCACCAGCACATGCCTAGAACACCCACCAAAAATCTTTTCAAAATTTAAAACTTGAGTTCTTGTGGCCATTTCATCAAACTTTTGGAGGCAACAAATAAAGCTGGCCTAACTTCACTGTTTTGAGCAGTAATTTGGCTAAGCAATGTTCACCATTGATCACCCTTGTCTCCCTCAGTGCCAACCAGTGCTTGGACAAACCCTAGCCCTACCCTTTGCCCCATGTCATGCCAACCCGAGCACCCCCTTGCCAGCCGACCATGGCTAGGTAGCCAGAGAAAGCACCATGCCTAAACAGCATGTCTAGGACACAGCCCACCGTCCATCGCCACCCCCTGTCCAGCGCTTGAACCCTGCCAGCCACTGGACCACACGCCCAAGCCATGCCAAGCTTCTATGAGCGCATGCCGAGAGTGCGCCAGAGCGCCACCCTCGACACACGCCCACAGACCGCGCGCCGCCCTCGCTGCATGCATACGCGATCACCACCGTCCCAGGAGACCGCCAGACATCCCCGTTCGCCGCCCATGCCTCACAGCCACCGCTCGCCGTCGAAAACGCCGCCTCTGCCGCATAGAGCATCGCATGTTCCAGACCGTTTGCCACCGCCCCTACACGCGCATTAAAGCCATAGAGCATCGCCAGGAGACCACCGATCGATCGCCACCGACAGACATGCCTCTAGCAGCCCGTAGCCATGTCGCCACCGTCGCCTGCCCATCCCGTTCGGTCTCGTCGTCGAGACTATAAATAGAGGCCTCCCCCGCTCAAACTCTTCACACCATCTCACTCCCCTCTTCTCACTGATCGTTACACCCTGTTCCCGGAGCAAGGCGAACAGCGCATCGCCGGAATTGCGCCGGAGCAGGCCGCCTCTGGAGAAAAGGGCGCCGTCGATTTCGTCCATCCTAGGAGAAGCTGCCGGTACCAGGAGGTTCGCCGTTGTCGACTTCGCCATTCGCCCGCATCGCTGACCCTCGCCTGAGCCCCGGTGAGCCTCCCACGACCCCCACTGCGCCGCTAGGGTTTGAGCTCGCCGGTGACTAGTTCGTCGCCGACGACGACCCTCAGCCGTTGATCTTACTTCTAATCCAACGTACCATGTTGCCGCGTACCGCTTCGCACCCCCTGTCTCACTGACGCATGGGGACAGCAACTTAACCAGCCCGCATAAGCGCTGTGCTTAGCAGGCCGACCCATTAGCAGTTCCCGCGCAGCCCAGTCGTTTGAATTTAACTTTTTCCGTTTTAATTCAAACACAGTTCTATACCTAGTTTCAAAAATCAACCCAGCTCGATTCATTGAACCAAATTGAATAAAACCAATTTTGGTAGAAAGGTCTTGAAATGCTTAATCCAAGCCCGTTGGATTCAAATCATTTGAATCTGTAGATCAATCTTGGTAAAAATAATAAGGCAGAAGCTTTTCTGCATTCAAACATTTTTCAAATTTAAACCATAATAGCTTTTGAGTTGATTCCAACTCTCAAAAATCACATTTAGTCATACCTTTCAGAATATATAGAAATATATCGGTTTACTTATAGAAATAATGTCCAAGTAATAAAAGGGTGCCACATAGGGATTTCTAGTCACTTTATTTAATTAAAATAAAAGGTTAAACCTTATTAAATTGTGACACCACTTTAAATCACATTCCCATGTACTGGAATGTGTGGTGATGACATGTGTCAACATGATCCCATGTTTGGTTTGGAGAATATTAAATCTTAAGTAGTTTTTCAATGAGTAGAAATTACTTTTCTAAAAATAAAAGAAATTAAACCAAGCTTTAATCTGGTAATGTTAGTGATGATGCTAGATCATCTATAGGACCCTTTTGTGTGATGATTTAAAATAGTTAAGTATTGTTTGGTGATTGTGTACCTCGTATTTATTTATAGACGCTAGTACCGACCAAGGATACGAGGAAGAAGGAGGATACTACGAAGAAGAAGCCGAGGAGAACTTCAACCACTGCTCTGCACAAGGCAAGCTAACACTTGCAAGATATTCTACTTTAGCAAACCTTACTAATCAAGTTGATCTATGCAAGCAAATACTTGCTTGTTACCATGCCTTTGATCATACCCACTTGATAACCCCATTCCTAGTTTTACTTACAAGTTTTATACTTTATTTCTTTATCAAAGCTATTACTTAGAGCTTACTCAAGTGAATTTGTAGATTCTAGAAAGATAATTGAAGGTTGCATAAAGAGCATTAAACTTGGCCTAAGCTAGATAATCTTTATGTCATCCTAAGGCATGAGATTGAAATTAGTTAAACTCCACTAGTTTACCACCCCTCATTAGTACTTACCCCCACTTGTAGATGCTAGTGCTAAGTATAAAACTTGATCAACTTTAGATGGGAATACTTGGTGAAAATGGTTATGAAAACCTTGGAATGATGGATCATTCTACTGAGATGTTTTGACATGTGTTTCCAAACACCAGATGATTTTGGTGATGAAAATGTTGAGGCATGAGCCTTAGCTCTTTATAAAACTGATGGTTGTCTGGATGCGATACCATTCCAATTTTACCGTACAACCATAATACCCGAGAGTAGGGCTTGACTGGAAACTTATATACCTTAGTATTGGTTCCCTCACGGCCAAGGTCTGAGCTGAGGCTACCTTGTGAAGATTGTCCACCTGTGTAGTACCCAAGATGACAGTTGGTCATGGTTGGGAGGCCAAACTCATAGGAGAGGTGCCTATACTAGGGTGTGTAATTGAAAGGTTAGGATTGATTATCCGCATACTGAGTATGGTGAATTCAGGATTTGTTCCTGACGGATGTATCGAATGTTGCGGTGAAAGTGTACAATCTTTACAGAGTGTCAAACTATTCGAATAGCCGCGTCCGCGGTTATGGACAGTTGGAGTGGCCACACTGTTCCCCCGTCAGATGTTTTCAAAAAGACTTGTGAAATGGATTGAGATTTTGACTTGACCACAACAGAGTTGTGATATGAAATACAAGTTCCCACTTAGGTGTTATAAAACTTCAACTAGCTTTCTTCGTTTGTAAACTTAGTAGAGGTAAATCTGGCTTTTTGCAAAACAACCCTAGAGCTTAGTGTCCTACTACCAAAAAACCCCTTCACTTGTTAGTATTAGTTTGCGAGTACTTAAAGAGTACTCATGGCTTTGTCCCTGGCTATTCCCGTGGCCAGACTATGAAGAGGAGTACCTGGAGGATGGACCCCAGGAAGGTTACGACAACTAGGATCATCTCCCATCGTCAGCATTGCCTGTGACCCCGAAGATGGAGCTTCGCCTACGCTACTGTTATTATTACGTATTTCCGTTGCTTGAGTTGTATTAAGAACTGGATCATGAGATCCTTATTTATGTAAGACCTTATGTATGGTTTGTAATGGATGATGTACTGTGGTATCCAATTCTGTTATGTCTCGCAAAAATGGTAATCCTGGGATTGTGATGTATGGCATAACAGGCATTTGGGATTAAAAATCCGGGTGTTGACACCCAGCGCCTCTGGGAACCAAGTGGACCAGAGACTCTGGTCCACTCACACCGGAGACTCCGGTCTGAGGCATGGACCAGATAGTCCGGACAGTCTCCGGACCTTCCTCCGGACCACCCATCAGACTGTCCCAGGCTAAATTCTGGAGCCCTCTCCGGGGACTCCAAGGGACACTCCGGACCACACCGGAGACTCCGGTCTGGACCAAAATAAGAGGCAAACTTCAAATGGCGATATCTAGAGTTTGGAAGCTCCAATTGACCCGAAACCAATTTTGTTGGAAAGAGGACAACAACAGCTACCCTTGACCCGATTGACCCAAAAATATTGGAAACTCCGATTGACCCGAAAATATTGGATACCACCAAGAGAGAACATTTCATGTATTATAACGTGAGATACCTCTCTTGGTGAGAAATCGGAAAACCTCAAAGATCAAAAACACAATATGGTATAAAAGGGAAATCTGTTTTTGATGAACTAGAGCTTGTTATGAATATTACCACAAGCTCTAGAACCTCACATGGATAAGATCCAAATAACAACCAAGAAAGGATGCTGCAAAGTATGCAAAGGTTTGAGCTCTCTCTGAAAGATATGATCGAGTTACTCACTTGAGTGCCCCTCTTGATAGTACGGTTGTCTATCCTATAAACCGGTCTCCCCAACTAAAACCATGAGACCGGTAAGAAAGAAACCCTATCAAGATCATACCTTTGCCTTGCGCATATTCCACTTGATCTTGATGTATACGATCTTGTCCTTCTCAAGATGGAACACCTTTCTAGATTGCTCTTGCACGAACTCGCTTGATGACGACTTGCAGGTTTCTCCCCCATACGACATGGGGAAACCTTTACTTTGACCTTGTCTTCATTGATCCATGATCACCGAGGATGGAAAGCTTCAAGCATGATATCTTCTATATGTGGCACATCTTTAGCTTGCACAACATTACTTCTAACACCATTTGGATTATGTCTTGAAGATACAGATGATGAACTCTATCTTCTTCTTCAAGACACCCTTGCAAAAGGCTCAACTCTCACATGACCAATCTATGGATCACTCTTTGAACACCTTGGTCACCACTTGATCCTCTTCACTTTCTTCTTCTCTAAACCTTGAAGCCAACATATGGTTCAAGCATTGCCTATGGACAATTCCTACAAGTACAACTTGATACAAGCATTAGTCCATAGAGATTGTCATTAATTACCAAAACCACACATGGGGGCCCACATGTTCTTTCAGTGGCCCTTTGTCGAGCTTCACTTTGGTCTCCCGTTCGTCCTGGCCGCAGTATGGTGCTGTCCTGTTGACCTGTATGAAGGATGAAAATGGCAACCGTGGGCAAGGAAGGTTAGATCTCGCACCAAAATGTTTCGATTAGATGGGGGCGCTTGCTGCGGAGAATGCGGTCGACGAGCCATTCCGATGATTTAATTGGTTTATGAAGTTAATGTCTCAACTATAATCAAGTGAATCTACGAGGTAAAAGAGTGTCCATGACAACTCTTGAACACTTTCAAATTAAAAAAATTATACAACTCTTAATGTAAAAGAATGTTTATAATTGACACAACTCCTGAACACTTTCAAATTTAAAAAATTATACAACTCTTCATGTAAAAGAGTGTTTATAATTGACACAACTCTTGAACACTTTCAAATTAAAAAAATTATACAACACTTAATATAAAAGAGTGTTTATAATTGACACAACTCTTGAACACTTACAAATTTAAAAAATTATACATCTCTTAATATATTTATAACTGACACAACTCTTGAACACTTTCAAATTACAATTTGGACATAATAATATTGTCCTAAAAAAATCTTGAGAGTTTATCATTTTTAGAGCATGAAAAGTGATCCCTAAACTAAAATCTTTATGCCTCGTGCATATACAAAATTATACACCTTTGGAATCTTTGAAATCGCACTTAGGACATGATAATGTTGTGCTAATAAAAGCCTGATCATTTATCATTTTCATAGAAGTTAAATATAATGCATAAACTTGCGTATATGAAAATTATAATTCTTTGAACACTGTGAAATCGTACTTAATACGTGACAATGATGTGCTAACGAAATTTTGAGAGATTATCATTTTCTCCCCATTTTCATAGAGTGGAATGTAATGCATAAACTTGCATATATGAAAATTATACACCTTCAAACACTGTAAAATTGCACTTAGGACATGATAATTGATGGTGGCTCTGTTGATGTAGAACATGTTGGGAAACCCCAATAGGAAGGTATGATGAGCACCGCAACAAGTTTTCCCTCATTTGTAAAACTAAGGTTATCGAACCAGTAGGAGAAAGAAACAACTTCCGAAGGTGTTGCTAGCAACGTGGAACCTGCACAACACAACCAAAATACTTTTCCCCTACCTATAGTGAGGTTGGCAAGCTCACTTGTTTTGCTAAAAACAAAGGATTAAACGTATAATGTGGAAGATAGTAATTTCTTGTAGTAATTGCAGAAAATAAACAATAGATAGTAGATTGAATATCAGTGGGAAGGAATGGACCGGGGTCCATAGTTCACAAGAGGTGTTTCTCCATAAGATAAATAACATGTTGGGTGAACAAATTACAGTTGGACAATTAACAGATAGACAATGCATAACAATGCATGTACATGACATGATGATCACTATGAGATTCATTTGGGTATTACAATATAATACATAGACCGTAATCCAACTGCATTTATGACTAATAATCCACCTCCGGAATATCATCCGAACAACCCTCAGGTATTAAGTTGCAAGCAACAGATAATTCATTAAGCAAAGTGTGTAAAGTAAACAATGCAATTGCCCTTGGACAAAGGATTGTTGTTTTCTCCCTAGTAGCAACAGCACATCTACAACCTTAGAGGTTTCTGTCACTCCCCCAGATTACTAAATGCATGAACCTACTATCGAGCATAAATACTCCCTCTTGGAGTCACAAGAAAATGCTTGGCCAGAGTAACTATTAGCAACGGAGAGCATGCAAGATTACAAATAACATAGACATGATAGAATCAATAATTAATCTTGACATAGTACTCAATATCCATTGGATCCCAACAAACACAACATGTAGGATTACAAATAGATGATCTTGATCATGATACGCAGCTCACAAGATCTAAACATGATAGCACAAAGAGGAGAAACAACCATCTAGCTACTGCTATGGACCCATAGTCCAAGGATGAACTACGCACACATCACTCCGGAGGCTAGCATGGTGATGAAGAAGGCCTCTGGGACGATCTCCCCTCTCTATCAAGGTGTCGGGAAGAGCTTTAGATCCCTTCTGATCTAGGGACGATGGTGGCGGTGGCTATGGACTTTTTCGTGGAATTCTGATCGGGTCCCTAGGGTTTTCTCCTCGGGAGGGTTATATAGGCGAAGGAGAAGGTAGGTAGAGGTCCAGGGGGCCACACCATAGGGCAGCGCGCCCCCTGGCCGCGCCTGGGCCAGGTGTGGCCGCCCTGGGGTGCGCCTCCCTCTGGCCTCTAGACTTCGTGTTCGCCTCTGAAAAATAGGAAGTTTGGCTTTTGTTTCGTCCAATTCCGAGAATATTTCTTTACTAGCTTTTCTGGGACCAAAAACAACAGAAAACAGGAACTGACACTGTGGCATCTTGTTAATAGGTTAGTTCCAGAAAATGTATAAAAATGCCTCAAAGTGTAGATAAAACATAAGATAGTTGATACAAAACAAGCATGGAGCATAAAAAAGTATAGATACGTATACGACGTATCAAGCATCCCCAAGCTTAACTCCTGCTCGTCCTCGAGTAGGTAAGTGATAAAAAGAATATTTTTTGAGGTGATATGCACCATCACAATCTTGATCAAGGAATTGTAAAGCATTGATAGTTGGGATCAAGGTACTCTAACACAAGCATGGAAGATATATTTCTAACAATAAGACATAGCAACTATGTTGCAACATAAAAGGCAACACAAACAAAAGATCATGAATAATGCTTTGAAAGACATTTATTTGTTTAACATATAGAAAACATAGCAAGAGTGGTATTCAGCTTATCCTTCATGGAATAGCAAAACATAAATGCATAGGACATCTTCAAATTTTATAAGGGTGACTACATACAAATAATTTAAGAACAAGCAAATGCATCAAGTTTTGGGACAATGCACATTGAACTAACAATAACAACTATGCTCTCTTAATTGGTGCATAAAGATAGAAGATGGAGACTCAACAAAAGTAAAAAGAAAGGCCCTTCATAGAGGGAAGTAGGGATTTCAAGTTTCTAAAGACCTTCCAAAAATTATGGTACTTACTAGCTTTGATCTCTCATTGCCCCTATCATAAGCATCTTGAAGTGATTAAGGTTAAAGTGAGACAAATATGAGTTATATGCTTGACAAATCACAAGTTGAAAATCTCATGTCCCTTGAGTACGAGTACCGTTCCTCATGCTACCCAACTCTAGTCATAGGCAAGTTCTTGTCATTGTAAGTATATGTGTATCATAGAGAATCGCCAACGGGGTACCACTTTCCCCATGACACAGGAGCTATCCCATATCAAAATGACAAGGCAACAGATAATGAGCATCTCAGCGATCTTTTTATTTACCATGAGCATGGTTTTTTCTCCTTTTTTCTATTTTTTAAGATGCTTCATAGAATGCTCACTATGGTTATGCTGCAAGTTTCCACCATGATTAGGAATGGCTTAGGCTACCTGCCCAGGCGTTTCTCTAACACATATACAAACTCCATGGACTTACAATCTATCTATTTATTTCACACCACCGACATCCATAAACAAAAGAACATGATATCAACTGAATAGATATGTATAATGTTGAAAGTGTTCCCCATGACAGCATGGTTCTGCTAACTCCCAACTTATAACTTGCAAGCATATAAGCAACATAGATGGGAACAATGGTTCAAGTTTATTAAGTGCAAGAAAATAAAATGTGCCTTCAAGTTCGTGAGAGCTTTAATCACTAAATTTCACATAACAAAAATTTAATTTGGAAGGTACATAAAAACATGAATATACTTGGAATGGTGTAACATACCATGCATAGGAGTTTATAGTGGACTCTTTGGAATAACTTGGTTTCTTGGGAGTTGGATGCACGAGTAGAGCTCATACTCAGTACAGGTGGAGGCTAGCAAAAAACTAGGAGCGACCAACTAAGAGAGCAATAATGGCCATAATCATGCAGAGTGACAAAACATTATTAATCAAAGCATATCACAAGTCAAAAACTAAACGATCATAGAGGCTAAGGTGACTGGTTCGTAGTCTTAGCATGGTGTAATCATGTGCCAATTCAACCCAAATAAAGCATCAAAGGAGAATACCACAATATTATGCTTTTGTATGCTAAAACAACGCATGATTCTTTCATGGCACATTAAGCAATCTCAATTGTTTGAAATAAGTCATGCTACAGCAATATATCACTAAGCATATGGTCAAAGCAACATCTAACATGACATGATAAAGTCTAAGCCACAGACAAAACAAGCTTCCTTTTGTACCACTATAAGCATGAAACATTCTACAAAGATAATAATCAATAAAGACTAGATATCTTGTCTCCCCTAACTACAAAGAAGAACTAAAAAGTGCTAAGAAAAAAGAATAAGAAAACTAAAGTTAAACGCAATGCTAGCAAAAGTGAACACTCACAAAACAATAAGAGTGAAAACTAGAGTGTTCTAGGCAATGAAGAACTAGGTGTGACTTCTCCAAAAGAAGTGTGTTGGGGTCCAAACAACTTATTGCATAAAACAAAGAAAAAGAAACTAAAAACAAAAATAATGACGCTCCAAGAACAACATAATAGTGCATGAAGCAATTGAAATAAAGTGTCTTGAAAGAAGACGTGAGATTTTTATTGATGAAGAAGGGGATGCCTTGGGCATCCCCAAGCTTTGACGCTTGTACCTCTCGAATATTTCTTGGGGTGACACAGGTGGCATCCCCAAGCTTGAGCTTTTATCCATACTTCATCTCATCACATCATTCTCTCCCTACACTTGAAAATTTCCTTCATACAAAACTTCACACAATCTTCATTAGCAACATTAGTGTATTCAAGATAGTAAGCCTTTGGGTTCAGTTTCAACTCAAGTTGACATCCATTAAAATATAGGCTACTGTAGCAAATCCTTTTAAAAGCTCAAGTGATCAAAGAGAACTCAAAAAGAAACCGATTAAGAGGCAAATGCAAATAACGGCAGATCTCTACAAACAAACCAGCAGGTAAAGACCAATTTTTTCGAAAATCTTTTGTTGCTCAAATCGAAAAGTACAAAACTAACGAAAGTTGGGTAAATACCAGGGGCATGCGCAAAAAAAATTTCAGCTCAACCTCACGTTCTGGGATTTTTCATGATTTTTTACAGTGAAACATAGAAATTTGTTTCGGGACAGCAACTTACCCAAATCTTACTTCCCTCTCATTAGAGACTATTCTTGGCACAAAAACCACACAAAAAGGATAAGGAGAGGTTATTACAGAGGCAATAACTTCCAAGACTCAACAAAATAAAAACTTACTGAAATATAAATTTGGGTTATCTCCCAAGAGTGCTTTTCTTTAACGCCTTTGATCTAGGCATAGAAAGCAAGAATCAAGTGTTGCTAGCAACACGGAGACCTGCACAACACAAACTCCAGACTTTTCCCCAACGAATTAGTGAGGTTGTCAAGCTCACCGGTTTGTTGTAACAAAGGATTAAACGTATGGTGTGGAAGGTAATGGTTTGCAACAAGTAAACAAGTAACAGTGGAAGATGTATCAATGGTAAAGATTGGACCAGGGTCCATAGTTCACTAGAGGTGCTCTCCTTAGATAAACAACATGGCATGAAGGGTAAACAAATTACAGCAGGGCAATTGCAGGAACTGAGCAAGGCATAACAATGCAATTACTAGTTAGAAAGATCATATGAGATTCGATTGGGAAATACAACAAGATACATAGACCGCCATCCAACTTCATCTATGACTAGAAGTCCACCTTCAGGCTATCATCCGAACCCCCTCCAGTATTAAGTTGCAAGCAACAGACAACTGCTTTAAGCAAAGTGTGTAAGGTAAACAATCTACATGTTCCATGAACAAGAGATCGTTGTTTTCTCCCTAGTGGCAACAACACATCTACAGCCGAATAGATTTTTGTCACTTCCCTTGGAAACTAGAGGCATGAACCCACTATCAAGCATAAATACGCCCTCTTGGAGTCACTGGAAACTACTCGGCCAAGATAGCTACTAACAACGGAGAGCATGCAAGATCATAAACAACACAGACATGATAGAATCATAAAGACAAAACCATTAATCAAACCAACATAATAATCTCAATATCCATCATATCCCTGCAAACACAACATGCATGATTACAAATAGATTAGATCTTGATCATGAAAGGAGCTCACAATATCTATACATGAAAGCACAAAGGAGGAGATACAACCATCTAGCTACTACATGGACCCATAGTCCAAGGTGGAACTACTCACGCATCATACCGGAGAGAAGGCCTCCAGGATGATCTCCCCTCCGGCAGGGTGTCGGGAAGAACTTCAGATCCCCCCGATCTAGGGATGATGGTGGTGGCAGCTATAGACGGTTTCGTGGAGATTTTATTGGGTGTTTAGGGTTTCTGCATCGGTGGCTTCTTATAGGCGAAGGGGGAGGCCGAGGAGGCGGCCAGAGGGGCCACACCCCTACCAGGTGTGGGCCCACCCCTAGTCACGCCTAGGGGGTCTGGCTACCCTGGCACGCCTCTCCGTCTCCCCTCTGGTCTTCTTGTTCCCCACAGAAAGTTATTGACTTTGACGTTTGTCCCGTCCAATTCCGAGAATATTTCTTTACTAGCTTTTCTGAAACCAAAAACAGCAGAAAACGGGCAACTGGCACTATGGCAACTTGTTAATAGGTTAGTACCAGAAAACATGTAAAAAGCACCTCAAAGTGTAGAAAAATAAAAGCAAAATATATACTAACAAGCATGGAACATCAAAAATTACAGATACGTTTCCGACGTATCAAACACCGAGAGAGAAAGAGCTCGCCGGCAGACAGTTTTTTGCCAGGGAAATTCCTACCCAAAGAGGGGAGATCGTCGCCATCAACACCATCGTCAAGCTAGAATTCATCGAGATCATCATCATCATCCATACCATCATCTCCACTAGCACCATCATCACCACTCCATCCCGCTGTAACAATCGTGTTGAATACTTGCATAGTTCTTAGGGAAAACTTTTTCGGTGTTGATTACTATTGTAGTTGATGCTTGTGAGTGGAACCATTGGATTATTGTTTATGTTCAGATTGTTATCCATCACCATATCATCTTTGATATTGATCCATATGATGTCTCGTGAGTAGTTTGTTTAGTTCTTGAGGACATGGGAGAAGTCATGTTGTTAGTAGTGGATTTGTGTTGAGTTATTATTCAATGGTTTAGTATTTAAGGTTTGGTGCTATTCTTCTAGTGGTGTCATGTGAACGTTGACTACATAATACTTCACCATTTATGGGCCTAGGGGAATGCATTGTGTATTTGGCTACTAATTGTGGGGTTTCCGGAGTGACTGAAACCTGAACCCCCGTTAGGACACCTTTGCACAGGGGAGTGTAGGATCTCAGAGTTTAAGGCTGTGGTTAGGTTTATATCTTAATTACTTTCCTGTAGTTGCGGATGCTTGTAGGGGTTTAATCACAAGTATGTATTAGTCCAAGTAAGGTCGGTACATTAGCACAGGTTCACCCATACAACACTTACAATACCAAAGAAGAGTACTCACCTATTCGAAGCGAAAGCACTTGACAGAATTCCCATGTGTCCTCGAGAACGTTTGGTCCTTACAAGTATTTCCAGCGGCTTGTCCTTTGCTAATAAAGGATTGGGCCACTTGATGTTTTTGTTCATTGTCTTTGTTACTTGCACTTTGTTTTGTTGCTTTATCAGAAAAACCCCTAAAAATCTGTTTGCTAAGTATTTACAGAGATTTCCTTCTCCATACCACTAGTCAACACCTTCGGCTCCTCGTTGGGATCGACACTCCTATTTATCGAAAGTACTGCGATACACCCCCTATACTTGTGGTCATCAAGACTATTTTCTAGCGCCGTTGCCGGGGAGTGAAGCGCTATTAAAGAGTGGAACTGGTAAAGGAAACTTCTACTATGAGTATTGCTTTTTGTTTATATTTGTTGCTTTGTTTCCAATATGGATTACCCACTTGGTTTTCTGTTTGGGAAAACTACTGCCACTGTTAGGGTAGTAGACGAACCACCACCTATTGAGATAGATCCTTTTAAGATACCTACAAGTATTATTGATCGTGTTATGGATAATTATTATTTAGGGGATGGAACTGTCCATCCTGGTTTTCATTTGCTTTTTATCCATGAATTATGCAGGTTGTTTAAGTGTGCAGGTATCACAACTGAACAGGTGAAGAAGAAGTTACTCTCTATATCCTTGAAAGGGAGAGCTGAAGAATGGTATAAGCTTCCAAAGAATGGACAATCCATGGAATGGGAGGAGATGGCATCTCTCTTTTATTCTAAATTTTATCCTCCCAGTGAAATTCATAAGGATAGAAATCTGATATATAACTTATGAGTTTAATTTTTCCAAATTTTCTAAAACTCCTTATGAAAATGAACTACCTAATGAGGATTTCAGGGTTGAACTACTTTATGCTATTTCTCTTCCTCCTAACAATGCCTTGCAGCAGTTTATGGAAGATCATGAAAGCGATGTATTCATGAAGGAAAGAAATGAGATTGACAAGGTTTTTCTTCGTCAGCCTGAGCAACTTAAGCATAATCTACCTGTGGAAGAATTGTGTACCACACTACCACCTAAAGGGGACCCTGTTTTCGAACTAAAACCTTTACCTGATGATCTTAAATATGATTATCTTGATGATAAGAAAGTGTATCTTGTTATTATTAGTTCTAAACTTTCAGGAAAGGAAGAAGAAAGGTTATTGGAAATACTGAAGAAACACCCGTGGAGCTATGGGCTATACTCTTGATGATTTAAAATGGATTTCTCCTACTATATGTCAACATGCTATTAATATAGAACCTGATGCAAAACCAGTTGTTGAGCACCAACACCGTCTAAATCCTAAGATGAAGGATGTGGTAAGAAATGAGGTATTAAAACTCCTTGATGCTGGTATTATTTACCCTATTACTGATAGCCAATGGGTAACCCCGTTCATTGTGCTCCCAAGAAAGGGGAATAACTGTTGTGCCTAATGAAAATAATGAGCTTATACCCTAGAGAGTAGTTGTTGGGTATAGGATGTGCATTGATTTTAGAAAGGTTAATAAATTTACTAAGAAAGATCATTATCCTTTGCCCTTTATTGATCAAATAATTGATAGGTTTTCTAAAAAGACTCACTTTTGCTTTCTTGTTGGTTATTCTGGGTTCTCTCAAATTGTTGGGAAAGCGCAAGACCAGGAGAAAACCACTTTCACTTGTCCTTATGGCACTTATGCTTATAGGCGTATGCCTTTTGGTTTATCTAATGCCCCTACTATCTTTCAGAGATGTATGTCTGCTATTTTTCATGGTTTTTGTGAAGAAATTGTGGAGGTTTTCATGGACGATTTTTCCGTCTATGGAACTTCTTTTGATAACTATTTGCACAACCTTGATAAAGTTTTGCAGAGATGTGAAGAAAGCAAACTTGTTCTTAATTCGGAGAAATGCCATTTCATGGTTAATGAAGGGATTGTTCTTGGACACAAAATCTCTAAAAGGGGCATTGAAGTTGACAGAGCCAAAATTGAAGCAATTGAGAAGATGCCTTGTCCTAGAGATATAAAAGGTATTCGTTGTATCCTTGGTCATGATGGTTTCTATAGGAGGTTTATTAAAAATTTCTCCAAAATTTCAAAGCCCCTTACCAATCTTCTTCAAAAATATGTACCTTTTGTTTTTGATGATGATTGTAAGGAAGCTTTTGAAACTTTGAAGAAATCTTTGACTACTGCTCCTATTATTCAACCACCTGATTGGAGTTTACCTTTTGAAATTATGCGTGATGCTAGTGATTTTGTTGTGGGTGATGTCCTTGGGCAACGTGTTCATAAGAAGTTGAATGTTATTCATTATGCTAGCAAGACTCTAGATGTTGCTCAAAAGAATTATGCTACTACTGAAAAAGAGTTCTTAGCTGTAATCTTTGCTTGTGATAAGTTTAGACCTTATATTGTTGATTCAAAGGTTACCATTCATACTGATCATGCTGCTATCAACTACCTTATGACAAAGAAGGACGCTAAGCCTAGGCTTATTAGATGGGTGTTGCTTTTAAAAGAGTTTGATCTGCATATTATAGATAGGAAAGGTGCTGAAAATCCTGTTGCTGACAATTTATCTTGTTTGGAAAACATTTCTTTTGACCCTTTGCCTGTTAATGACAGTTTTCCAAATGAGCAATTGGCTGCAATAAGGGTAAGTCCGCATGAGAGTCCTTGGTATGTTGATTATGCTAACTTTATTGTTTCCAAGTATTTGCCTCCAACCTTTACAGCCCAGCAAAGAAGAAAATTCTTTTATGATCTAAGGCATTACTTTTGGGATGACCCACACTTATATAAAGAAGGAGTGGATGGTATTATGCAAAGATGTGTTCCAGAATTTGAAAAACAAGAGATGTTGAGAAAATGTCATGGCAGTGCTTATGGAGGACATCATGTTGGGGATAGGACTGCACAGAAGGTTTTACAATCTAGATTTTATTGTCCTACCCTTTTCAAAGATGCAAGGAAGTTTGTCTTATCATGTGATGAATGTCAATGAGTTGGGAACATTTCTAGACGCAATGAAATGCCTATGAATTATTCTCTTGTTATTGAACCTTTTGATTGTTGGGGATTTGATTTTATGGGTCGTTTTCCTCCTTCAAAAGGGTATACTCATATTCTTGTTGCTGTTGACTATGTTACAAAGTGGGTAGAAGCCATACCTACAAATAGTGTTGATGGCAAGACCTCTTTAAAAATGCTTAAGGATGTTATTTTTCCTAGGTTTGGTGTACCTAGATATCTCATGATCGATGGAGGCTCTCATTTCATTCATGGGTTTTTTAGAAAAACTCTCGCTAAGTATGATGTAAACCATAGAATTGCTTCAGCTTATCACCCCCAAACCAGTGGGCAAGTAGAACTTTCCAATAGGGAAATTAAATATATCTTGCAAAAGACTGTTAATAGATCTAGGAAAAATTGGGCTAAAAAGTTGAATGGCGCTTTATGGGCTTATAGAACTGCTTATAAAAATCCTATGGGGATGTCTCCTTACAAAATGGTCTATGGGAAAGCTTGTCACTTGCCTTTAGAATTAGCACACAAAGCTTATTGGGCAGTGAAAGAATTGAATAGACATTTTAGACTTGCCGGCGAGAAAAGATTGCTCGACTTGAGTAATCTAGATGAGTGGAGAAGTGAAGCTTATGAAAATGCTAAGCTCTTTAAGGAAAAAGTAAAAAGATGGAATGATAGGATAATTCTCAAAAGGGAGTTCCATGTTGGTGAGAAAGTCCTTTTGTATAGGTCTCCTCTCAGATTTTTTGCAGGGAAACTACTCTCAAAATGGGAATGACCTTTTGTTATTAAGGAAGTATATCGTTCAGGTGCTATCAAAATATCTTATTTAAAGGATGACACAACACAGGTGGTGAATGGTCAAAGACTAAAACATTATATTTCTGGAGATTATTATAATAAAGATATTGATATTATTCAAATGGTGACTCCGGAAGAATTTATCAGTAACCAAACTCCAGAGTCTGCAGAGTTCGTCTTTGAATAGGTAAAAGTAGTGAAAACAGAAGGTTCGTGAAATCCCTATCTTATTATATTTTTTATGTTTTTAATACATATGGAAGGTTACGAGACGAAACAGAGGAGAAAACGGAGGCCCGGTGGCCACACCCACCCCAGGCGCGGGCCCCAACTGGCCACGCCTAGAGGGGGTGTGAGCACCCCGAGCTCCGTCTCCACCTTGTTTTCGTACCAGTACCTTCCTTATGCATTGAAACTTCATAATATATAATCTTCCGGATCCCCCGAGGTTTGTGCATCGTGTTCTCATTGTGTTTTCATTTCGATTTGTTTCTGTCAGGAAATCTTCTCAAGTTTAGAGCACCATGGTCTTCGCCAATGACAAAGGCAAGAAGCCCGAGGAAGATGATCCTCAAAACCCTAAGGAGGAGGAGATTTTGGTAGGGGATGAAGAAGACTTGGAGGAGGACGAGCATCCGGACACCTGTTCTACCGTCGCAAGCATTGGAGTGGTGGCAAACCCTACCAATCTTAGGAGGACAGCACGTATGTCTACAGGAGGGAAACCTCCATGCCTTATCTATGCTCCACGTTCATCCCCTCCACGTACCAAGATACCCTTCCATACTCTTATACATGAGCATCAATACCAACAGGTGCCCAAAGGGAACTTTCCCTCAGTTTGGGATATGCCTCGTTCTAACCATGCAGGGGAGGAACACAATAAGAAGGAAGAGTGGGGAAAGAATAACAAGGATTGGAACTCTCGGTCCGATATGATCATGAACCACATTGAGAAAAATTCGGAGTTGATTCGTACTCTGACCTTTGAGATTGAGGATTTGAGGAAACTGATTGAGGAGCTTATCAAGAGAACACCACCACCACCACCGAAGGAGTAATTCGTCATCAGGTTTGGCATCCCCTTGGCTTGTTCCAAGCTTGGGGGAGTGCCGTGGTATCACCACCATTATCTTTTATATTTTACCTTTTTAGATTCATATCTTTGGTAGAGAAGTTATCTTATAGGTTGGTTTGCATGTGGAAGTATCTATCCTTTAGTTGATTATATATGTATCCCTTGGTGTGAGTGCCTTTACTGAATATTAATGAGAAGTCTCATCTTTTACTTTTGCACTTCTTATTTTAGTTCGCAATCTCTATTATATGATTGATCTTGTTGATCAGTATTGGCATCACTTTGGGAGCATCAAGTAAATCTAAATTGGTTTTGGCAAACCAAGCTCTGGTCAGTAGCAACACTCTTTGAGGTTTGAAAGGAAAAGAGAAAAGCTTACAGGTATTTTGTATCATTTATTTTCTTTCTTGTTGGCTCATAAGCTTAGTATTCTTTATTTAAGATCCTTTGTGTCTTCAAGGAAGATTGCATGTTTGGCTTTATCACTTGTAGGTTTGCTTGTTTCTTTCAACTCTCTTGCTTGCTACCCAACCTTGCTAGCCAAAAATCTGTTTTGAGAAGGCATACTTCTCATGCATCCAATCCCTTTGAACCAAAACCTGTGCCATTTGTGTCCACCATATCTACCTATTAGCATTATTGCTATTCCAAGCAAATTCTCAAGCTTCATCTATCTTTAGAATTAAAAAGTATTTTGTTATGTGAAAACTAGTTAGTAAAGCTCTCACGAACTTGATGGCACACCTTATTTTCTTGCCTCTAATAGACTTGAACCATTGTGTCATCGAAGTTGTATATGCTTGCATCTATACGTTGGGATTAGCAGAACCGTGTTGTCACGGGGAACGCTTTTAACATTCACCTATATATTGTACACAATTGATATCATTCTCTTTTGTTTGCGGATGTCGACAGTGTGAAATAAAGAGGGAGCTTGTAAGTCAATGGAGTGATGTATGTGTGTTAGAGAAACGCCTGGGCCGCTAGTCTAATCCATGCCTAATCATGGTGGAAACTTGCAGCATCACCATAATGAGCATTCTGTGAAGCATCCTCAATAAAAAGCTATGCACATAGTAAATAAAAAGATCGCTCAGATGCTCATTGTCTGCTTGCCTTGTCATTTTGGTTATGGGATAGCTCTTGTACCATGTGCAAGGGGTACCCCATTGGCGGTTCTTTATGATACACATGTACTTACAATGACAAGAACTTACCGGTGACTAAATTTGAGTAGCACGAGGAGCGGCCCTCGTACTCAAGGGACATGAGATTTCCAACTTATATTTCATCAAGCATATACTCCATCCTTGTTCACTTTAACCTTAATCATCTCAAGATGCCTATGATAGGGGAAATGAGGGCTCAAAGCTAGTAAGTACCATAATATTTTGGAAGCTCTTTATGACTTGTAATCCCTGCTTCCCTCTATAAAGGGACCTTTCTCCTATTTCCAAGTTGAGTCACAAACCTATTTCCTCTCTATCTCTAGCAAGCATTTGAGTTGTTGTGTTTCAAGCATTCATATGGTGATTTATTCAATCATGTTCTTTATCTTCCTTGTTGGCACAAAACTCTTATCTATTGAGTGTTACTTTTGAAAGCCTTCATTGTGAAAAACCTCTTTGAGCAAAGAGTGCTCCTGTTATAAAACTTCTACAAAAGCTTTTTGTGAAACTGTTTGCCATCTGTTCTCTGACCAGGAACAAAGTTTGCCAATTCCAATTATGATTTATCTTTATGCATCTCTATTGTGACTCATGTACTTGTTGCAAGCTAAGTTATATAATGGTGAGTTGCTTTATTCTATGAGTTGTGTAAAGGAAAGTGTGATGCTTCTTGCCTGTATTCTTTTATCGACACTTCACTCCATAAACCTGTGGACATGTTTACTGAGCTCAGTTTTTGCTTGGGGACAAGCGAAGGCCTAAGCTTGGGGGAGTTGATACGTCCAATTTTCATCACCATTCTATATCATAATTTGCCTCTATTCATTGATATATGTCTTATTATGAGGTATTACTTATGTGTTTTCCTCTATTTTTGCATGTTGGATGATTCTTGGAGGATGAACTGTCGGAGTCAGGGTTCTGATGGAAAAAGAGGTGTTTTGATGCAATTTCGAGAAGATCATAAAAATACTAGAAAAATATTGGAAAATTATATTTTCCCAGAAGACGAAGGAAGCCAGAAGGGGAGGCGTAGCTGGGCCACAAGGGGCCCACACCCCCTTAGGCGCGGGTCCCCCTGGGCCGCGCCTAGGGCAGGTGTGGCCCACCTGGCCGGCCTCCGACTCCACCCTCTCGCCTACATCTTCCTCTCGGAATCCTAATACCAAGGGAGCGACCACAGAAAGATTTCCGCCGCCTCTGTGGGGCGGAAAACACCGAGAGAGAAAGAGCTCTCCGGTAGACAGATTTCTGCCAAGGAAATTCCTTCCTGAAGAGGGGAGATCGTCGCCATCAACACCATTGTCAAGCTAGAATTGATCAAGATGATCATCATCATCATCCACACCATCATCTCCACCAGCACCATCATCACCACTCCATGCCGCTGTAACAATCGTGTTGAATACTTGCATAGTTCTTAGGGGAAACTTTCTCGGTGTTGAGTACTATTGTAGTTGATGCTTGTGAGTGGAACCATTGGATTATTGTTTATGTTCAGATTGTTATCCATCACCATATCATCTTTGATCTTGATCCATATGATGTATCGTGAGTAGTTCTTTTAGTTCTTGAGGACATGGGAGAAGTCATGTTGTTAGTAGTGGGTTTGTGTTGAGTTATTATTCAATGGTTCAGTATTTAATTTGTGGTGCTATTCTTCTAGTGGTGTCATGTGAACATCGACTACATGATACTTCACCATTTTATGGGCCTAGGGGAATGCATTGTGTATTTGGCTACTAATTGTGGGGTTGCCGGAGTGACAAAAACCTGAACCCCCGTTAGGACACCTTTGCACAGGGGAGTGTAGGATCTCAGAGTTTAAGGCTGTGGTTAGGTTTATATCTTAATTACTTTCCTATAGTTGCGGATGCTTGTAGGGGTTTAATCACAAGTATGTATTAGTCCAAGTAAGGTCGGTACATTAGCACAGGTTCACCCATACAACACTTACAATACCAAAGAAGAGTACTCACCTATTCGAAGCGAAAGAACTTGACAGAATTCCCATGTGTCCTCGAGAACATTTAGTCCTTATAAGTATTTCCAGCGGCTTGTCCTTTGATAAGAAAGGATTGGGCCACTTGATGTGTTTGTTCGTTATCTTTGTTACTTGCACTTTGTTTTGTTGCTTTATCAGAAAAACCCCTAAAAATCCGTTTGCTAAGTATTTACAGAGATTTCCTGCTCCATACCACTAGTCAACACCTTCTGCTCCTCATTGGGATCGACACTCCTATTTATCGAAAGTACTGCGATACACCCCCTATACTTGTGGGTCATCAATGTTTTGGGAAGAGGCTTGAGTAGAAAGCCATGAACCTTCATAGATAGTAGGTGATTTGATAAGTGGTGGTTTAGGTTAAAACTTGATTTATATATATTTCTTATGGTGGCATGTCACATAATAAGACTCCCCGAGGAGATGCCACTATGCTTTGATTTTTTAATTTGTTATGCATAAAATTACTCAATTAGCTAGCTAAAACCCATTCGTTGACTCTCTGTTGACCAGCCATCAAAGGGTAAAAGTGAGTATATTGCACATGGCAGTGTTAGTACTGGAAGGCAAAATTGAGTACAACCAGACTGTAGTGTTACACTCGAGGGTATAACTGAGCACAACTAAGTCTCTAGGGTTAGACACGAGAAAAAAAACGTGACACACAATACACATGTCGCGGTGCATGGGGCGGTCGCGAACACGTGTGGCCTTGCACAGTGCAGTGGTGTACGCGGTTATGCGGTGCACGATGATGCAATGAAATGTCTCCTCCCTTCACCTTTATATTTATAGAGGCCTCCTCACTCTCACTCATCACTCACTCGCTCACTCACGCAACCATCTCCACTGTCCCATCACCTTCTACCAACCCCCAAGAAAACCCCAACCACGTCGACGATGGAGAAGAACGGCGCGGTGGCCATCGTCGCCTCCAAGGCCGTCGGCGAGGAGGCCCCCGTAGAGGCATCGAAGGCAGTCACCGTCCCCGTCCAGACCCCCGTCCCCGCTTCCACCGTAGCCGCCGGCGAGAAGGCCCCCGTCGGTCTCGGGCAGATCCCGCTCGGCTAGGACCCCTACGGGGAGGAGGATTACATTAGGCCGGAGAACCCATACGACACCAGCATCGTTGACCCATGGTCGGAGGTAACTAGGGTTTTCTCCCCTTCCTTTGTTCTTCCCCCATTCCCATCGTTGGACGCTAGATCGTGTGTTATTACGGTTCGGCTGTTCGTATTTTCGATCGTTGGACGCTAGGTATTTTTACAGTAGCTAATCTTCTTGTGTTAGATCTCGTATTTCGATGAATCCCCCTGTTTGTATTTCAATCTTATTTTATTTGTCCTTCGAGTTGTAGTTAAGGGATTCCCTAGTTAGTACTAGCGTCTATCTGTAGTTGGGATTAGTATTCGATTTGGTTTGAGATTTGGAGATTGGGGAATAATCAGGGGATCTCAATCGGTTAATTTATGCAAGTAATCAATCCCGATAATTAAAGTATCTCAATCATGTCCTTATTGCACTCTACTGTTTTTCCAACAGGTGGATAGCAATGACGTCTGCAACGACGACGAGTCCAAGGACACCAAGACTTGTTAGGTGCTGAGGAGGCTGAAGTCCGGCCAGTACGACAACTTCGTCGCTGGCGACGTCTACAGGTGCCCCTTCTGCACTAGGAGGCTACACGCCACCGACTTCAACTCCCTCGTGAAGCATGCCGAGGACGTGAAGACCTGCGGCATGTCCATGAACGTCAACGCCTTCAAATCCAAGCACGAGGCACTCGTTTTTCACCTCCGCAACCTCTTGAAGGCGGCCATCCAGGAGGGTCGCATGCCCCTGATCAAGACCAAGGCGTCCAAGCAAGGGACTGGGCAGCAAGAAGTGGAGAAAGCGCTAAAGGGAGGAGGCGGAGGCCCTTCTGGCACAGGCCATGAGGGGCCACTGATCTTGTGATGCTGCTATAAAGCAGCTTTGTTTGTATTGTCTCTGTTGAATTTGTCCGCTGCTGCTGAGCAGCCTAATTGTCGAACCTCGTTAAGTATCGTACTATATATCCTATATTAGCTGTTTTATATACATCTGATCTGTTTACTGAATGTATTTATGGTGCTGGTTAGATTTGCCGCTCTAGATTTGCTACAAGATTGGGAAAAAACAAGGGCCAAAAGAAACAATAAATAAAGAGAGAAGCTGCTCTAGATTTGCTACCTTTTTAGAAAAAAACACAACGGTTAGCGAGATAGAGGGGAAAAAGCACTCTTAAAAACACTAATCATAAAAATAATAAAAAAGAAAACTTCCAATTTAAACGACAAGACGCACGTAACCACCAAACACGCCCTATATGGTCCCACACCACGTCCCGCATAACGCGTTTCAACAAACCGGCCCCACGCGGTCCCAGATGGAACAGCTCCACACGTCAACATAACATAACACGTTCCTAATCAACCGGTCCTACATGGTCCTACACCATGCGGCCCCACACGTTAACCAACGGTCAACTTGACGGCAGCTGCCGTTCGAGCTATTAGATGAGTTTTCAAGGAGATGGGTAAAAATGAGGAAAAGTTAAGCGGCTAGGGAAAATTGAGTACAACTAACGAACCAGAGTTACGAAAATAGAAATTCCTACAAACTATTTGTTTTAGACATCGAATGTGACATATAAGACATTTGTTGAGAGATTTGAAACGTACCATGTTCGGCAGGCTAAAATGAATGAAAGTCTAACTATAATTAACGATGGACAGGACGCCAATGAAGAATGAACTAACCAAGATTAGTGTACTATCATTGGATAAAATATATTATCTGTTGTACTACCACTGGTAGAGAAGCATATAGTTAAGTACATGTGATTAGGTTCTTATTTCTTAATTGTGTACATTATGAGACTTCAATCAATCAAGGATAAATAATTCTCCATGATTAATTTGGGGGAAAGAAATGAACATGTTAAGTGGCCTCATCGATATACTTCTCTTTTTTCATGATTTACCACTGGCAGACCTTTTTTTTTCTTTTCTTTTTCCAATAAGCTATTTCAAGAGGCCGGGGGTCTCCTCTAGTTCCATTAAGTAGAAGAGTTTAGGCTATTTTTAAAAAAGTAGAAGAGTTTTGGCTACTCAGATCAAGATAACCAGACAAAACTTTAATACAACTATGTTAATTAAGAAGGAAAACACACACACCATGACCATACTACCCATCTAACATAAGCATGAAGCGCTACTAGACGACCCCCAAAGCTAGAAGAGAACAAAATGACCCTCGGTTCGTCACCGCATGAGAGATATCAAGCTAGATCTAAAGGGAAGCCGGTCTAGCCCTCTCCAAACACGAAGAAACCGATAGGCTAGTACATGCTCTACGAACGTAGCTCGTGTGTAGGAACCGATCAGTGGGTCATAGCTACAAAACTACTCTAAGAAGGGAGCGATGTCTAAGACTTTGACAATGTACGATTTTTCAAGATGGAGCTAGATTTTTGCCAAAAGTGTTAGATCTGGGGCTATTGAGGGTTTGGGTGGACGAGTGCCACCATCACCAGCATCGAAAATAGGTGGGCTATACATTTCCCCTGAGCACTAGGACCACCGCCTTCGCACTTCCACAAGGAAATACCGCTTCTGAGCCCATCACAACTCTGCTTGTCGTATAGCACTATAAGAAGAGACCCTCTTCTACGTGCAATTCGTTGGTGGGGTTTTTTCAGGTTGACCTCCTCTAGTAATGGTAAGGGTAGAAGTGGGAGGACGATGAGGGGCGAGGGTCGTGGCTAGGGTTTCACCGTCTGAGTCACCCTAGGAGAGACGACAACTAGTCATTTAGAAAAGTTCAACTTTTGTTCACACTTGAAATTTCACACATAATGAATGTAGATTTCGCTCTATTTGTCAACTCATTTTCTCGTTACCACACTGTAGCGTGACGAATTTTCTTAGTTCCACCTCTTTGTATCTATATGATATTTTCTTTCCAAATTCCGTACCAACGAACATGTCTTTTATGGTGTGCAATACGAGTCCTATATTCGAATTGAAACAGCTCGTCCACTTTTGATCGAGTTAGAACTAAGTTGTTTAGAATTCATTCGGTTAAATACATTTTTCATCAAATGTTCTCCAAGGGGACAAATAGTAAATATTTTCACTAGTTCTATCATGAAATATAGTTTTAAAATGTGAACATCCATAGCTTAGTTGAATTACTTAGAAATACTCCCTCCGTTTTAAAATATAAGATGTTTTAGGTTTATAAAGAAAATGATTCTAGACTTCTTTTCATTTCAAAGTTGAGTGAACCTACGTATTAAAACAAGTCTAGATTTATTTTCTTTACAAGGCTAAAAACATCTTATATTTTGAAACGGAGGGAGTAGTTATCTACCGTAACAGATAGCAAAACCGATACTAGTATAATTTTGTTTTTGATGGTCAACATGTGGATCTCCAAAATCATGTCAATAATATCTAAGAAATAACTACTACATCTGTCGGAAGGAATGGAAGAGGTCCCACTCTCTCCTACTTTGGCGGTAGATCGGAACGTGGACGGCAACCCGCCTAGCTACATGGTCGAGTCTAGACTTGTTTTTGTTGCTGTAACGAGACTTGTTTAAGCTGTATATAATCAACCTGCACACATTTCCCTCTCGTCGCGTAGCTGCAGCATGTGCCGAATATGCCTGGAGCCGCGTGCACTCAAGCCAGGCACGTAACCGGCTGGCCCCAAAAGATAACATATTCTAGGACACTGGACTGCGGGACTACGGTTTGCTAGGCGCAAGAATATCATCTTATATACCGCACGCAGCGTCGAGCAGACACAAACACCCTCCTCCTCCACTAGCTAGCTAGTCTTCGCCGTCGATCATTCTCCACATCGTACGTCGCGAGCAGCCACGACGAACTCTCACCAGGCCAGGCAGGGCAAACAGCATGTCGTCGAGCTCTGAGATGGAGTGGTCGATGGACGGCGACTTCAAGTTCCGCGCGTACTCGGCGCTGGCGGCGTTCGGCGTGTGTGGCGTCCTCGTCGTCTGCTTCTGGCAGCTCTACAAGCTCACCGTGTCCGCGCGCCCGGAGGACATGCTGCCCGTATCCTCCTCCTCCTCCAGCTCCGGCAGCGCCAAGGCTCTGAGGCAGAGCGACATCGCGGCGCTGCCGGTGTTCGTGCACGGCGGCGCGGCGGGGGTGGAGTGCTCGGTGTGCCTGGCGGAGATGGCGGACGGGGAGAAGGGCCGGCTCCTGCCCGGGTGCGGGCACCGGTTCCACGTCGAGTGCATCGACCGCTGGTTCCGGACCAACTCGACGTGCCCCATCTGCCGGGTCGCGGCCTTCGGTGAGCCCAGCGCGGTGGAGGCGCACAAGGTTGGCCCCGTGGCTGCTGCCCCTGCTGCCGTGGTTGTGCCGCAAGTTTGAACTTGTAATTGTCAATCTTTTTTCCACTTTCTTCTTGGATCACTTATATATATATAAACGTGTGTTGTTCATATAAATGTTCAAATGCGTTAGTAATTCGTAAAAAGAAATAAGTATCAAATCTATGTCCAACATGGTTCCTCATTTCACGCTTTACGTGCTGGCCCTGCCGTGGTTGTCCTGCAATCTTGAACCTGTATTGTCGATTTTTTTCTTTTTTTCTTTTTTCTTTTTTCTTTTCTTTTTGGATCTCTTATTATAAATAAACTTGTGGTGTTCATATAAATGTTCCACTATTGGTAATTCAGAGCAAGAAATGGAAATTCTTTGCCCAGCATGGTTGCTCATTTCACGTTTTAAGACCTCCTGATGAGGCACGTACAAAAAGTACCGCAAGTACTTCCGTACGGATCACATCGCAATCAATCTTTTGTCAGCATTAATCACGTCCCTGTCTATCTAACCACGCGTGGCATCTTTTTACGAAGCAACTTTCTCAAGTGAGGACGACTCTCTGAGTTTTTTCTTTGCTTTCTTAGTTTATAAAGCTGGCAGAAATTTTAAGACACTTCCAAACTATTTTGGAATGTAATTCATTTTTATCCTACGGTTTTGATTGAACATGGTGTACCATGTCCACACAATGGACCAATATCGTGTATCACGTAGGAACATACCAATCTGAACGTTGAGAACGAGTTTTAATTAAGCTGTTAGTCTCTCTCCTGTGGATGTTTTGCATGGTGCACTCAAATCTTTGTTAACAAGGTTTCCATGTTAAAAAAATTGCATGACTTTTCATATACGAAATGATACCAAGCGAATTGCGGACAAGCATCCCAGATAATAAAATCATGTGTAAAGTAGATTGTTCGGTGATTAATACGATGCATATGAATTTTCAACTTATTACCAAACCAAACTTGCATGAAAAATTACGGACGGTTCAATTTGTACTCTAAAAGTTCACATAAATATTCATACATGATCATACACCAGAAACCACTATTAAGGTATTTATTAGACTTTCTAGGCTTTAGAGAGTGATCATATGCATGCACGTATAGACGTTTGAGATAACATGATCACCGGTGATCAAGAGCACGAATGATTTTTCGCTTTAGAGATCTCTACTATGAAACTAAGGATGATATTCCTTGTTTGTACATTTTCTTATTTTAAATATCAAAAGCATGAATATGGTTCAAAGATAATTAAGGATATAAAATAGGCACAAACACACACACATACACTATGTAAGTTATGTAATTATCAAACATTAATTCAAGGAGAAATGTTTCTCAAAAAATCGGTTTAAATTTATCACAATACAATTTTGTTCATTGATATACATTAAAAGGATAAAAATGAACGATATGATTAATATTAGCAACATTCAAATGTGGTTAAGTATGGAAAGTAATATATATAAAATTATACTCTCTAAGATTTAGTATGATAAAAGTAAGTCATAAATAAGTATAAAATTATAATATAAATATATGTATTTTAATTTGCATTTGTTGGCCTGACGCTCATGTCCTCAGGGTGGTCTTCCTCGCCCATAGTCTCGGCAAAAAATGTGTACCACTGCAGGTTGGTCTCACTAGTGGTTTGAAGTTGACATGGAAGTATACTAACAAGCCCGGCCCTGAGAGGAGTCGGGAGGGTGTCCGCCCCGGGCCCCTGGGATAGGGGGCCCCAAGTCCCAACTAGCTATGCAACGGCAAAGGAACTTATACGGCAACGCCATTAGAGCAGGTAGATGATTTCTCTCGTGCTATGGACGAATCAACAAATTGTTATGCTTAGACTAGGTTTTGGGTCCTTTTTCCCTTCCAGCAGCTAAGGCCCTCCTTTGGTTATTATGAACATTTTTACCTTTTAATTGGCTACAAAGGGGTTAACTGGGCCAAATCTGAACAAAACAAGTGAGGTAGGACCAGTAAGATAGACCATGATCGGAAGACCGATCTAGAAAATACAATAAAGTCGTTGTAAAAAAATGCAACGCAGTCAATGTGTTTTGTGCTACCAAAAAGGTAGAAGCATTTGCTTTTATCATCAGATGGTTGATTTCTCTAATGGTTGAAAAAAAATGAAATGCATGGCTATGACTACGTACAAATATCATCATCCATTTCTTGGATTGTTCAGCTATTTTCTGGACAAGAGCTATAGAAGACCAATCACAGGCCCTCTCCTTTCCCCGCCAAGAGGCGAGAGGCCTAGTCGCCGAGAGGAGACTGCATGACAACGTGGTTCCGTGCAGAGTCAGCATGATATTAGGTGGAATGTTTAATACAATAAATATAAATTATCTAGTGCCAATATTACTTAAAGTATTTGTAGATACAATTTTGTATATAAATATATAAATAATACATAGTAAAAAACATAAATAATTAATTTCATGCTTCATCTATGGTAGCACTTCTCTCACGGTGAATTCAAATAGTTGTGCCATCTAAAAGTTATGCGTTAGGCAAAGAAAACATTGGAGTTAAGTGAGTTCCATAGATATTTGTTGATGATTTAAGCTAATACCATAAACTATAAGATACAAAATAAGGCTTTTGAATGCACTTTAAATATTTACTTAAAATAGTCATTATATGCTACAAATGCCGATTATTTTAGTGAATAAACTAAGGGGGGCCCAATTTTAGTTTTGCCCCGAGTCCCTGAAATCTCAAGACTGGCCCTGTATACTGTATACTGAATCTGAATTTGCGCCTAGTTTTTTTTGCATGATACAAGGTGGTGAATGAGTTTCCATCGATGACAAACACACAAGTAGTTACATTCAGAATAGTGACAACTGATATCTTTTCTAATGGTCGGTAAATGTTAGCTACAAGAACTTTTTTCACTTTACCTATTTGTTATAGATGCAAATGGTGTGGATCACTGAAGTACACTATTTAATTATCTAGAGCTAATACCTCACATGAAAGGCGGACTAAGATGGAAATTGAATAATGTAACATGACTATGTGTACAACAAAGCAATAATTTTGTTATTTACATGACTTATCCGCTAACGTGAAAGCTTTTTCTTGTCATGTGGTGGGTTTTTTAATCAAATGATAATTTTTTGTATCATGATATGTAAGTTAAAATAGTTTTAAAAACTCTTTAGAAAAAAATCAAACCTACCATAACACAGTGGGAAACCAACTTTTAATGTGCTTGTGATGTTTAGAAATCAAATCATGATGTTGCAAACTTGTTCTTATTTAAAAAAATATTGCATGCACAATTCATGTTTAAATGGAAATATAAATGCAAATTTTGATATAGAAACTATTTTTCTCTATTGGGTTGTGGCCATAATTTAAAATTAAAACTAAAAATCATACCCTCGATCCCCATTAAGAAAACAAATGCATGTTTTGTTTCGCGATCCTAGCCTTCACAAAATTCCATTTGAACATATAATGAACTTGCTATAGTATTCGAAAGTTTATCTTTGTAAAACAGTTATGAGTTTTGTTTCATCTAAACTCTAACATAGACATGCACATGGTCTTTGACGCATGAATTTGAGCACTAATATATGCTAAATTATATGGACTGAGAATGCATAAAGAGTATTGATGCATTTCTCTTGAAAAATTATTTTGTTTCATATATCATTATACTAATTTTGTGGACATAATATAATTAAAAATCATAATCAAAGTTTTAAGTTTTTTATCAACGAAAATAAAGAACACCTTATAAGGCGAAGGGAGCATTTATCAATCAAAAACTAAAAAATACATAGAAAGATGTATAAAGAAAGTATATTTTGTGGTCATTTTTAGCACTGCATGTCTCCCATAAATATTTGCATGTACAAATGTTTAGAACAATAACACATTTTCCCAATTTATCATGCTCATACAAAATCATTTTCTATTCCAAAATTGAGTATGGATTGTTTCCTATGCCAAGAGTGCTTTACCCACTCAAAGGAATACCATAATGTGGTTGCACATTAGCTTGGAACACAACAATCGTATTAAGCATCGTGCGGTGTGTCCGGATTCTTCCCTATTTATGTAGAGATTGCTTTAGATTGTATCTATAGTGTTGATTAACCAATTTCTCTCGCCTGGTAATAGAAAAATATATTAATAAACAATCTCTTTATCCAAATTTATGTTGACTTAGTCATAGTAATTCATACTCTCAAGACATGTGGTTATTTTGCAATTTATACTAATATATCGACATGTTAAAAATAATTGGCCAATAGTGCTTGTATGAGCCTTGAATCGATCGCTACTTATGAGGAGATGACATTTAAGTGTTGCACTGTACACAAAAATAGTGTGATATGTCAATAACACATATTCCACCCCTAACTACCCAAGCATTTTAATTAATTACACAAAAATGTAATGATTTTCATGTTGTACTTCATGATTCAAAAAATTAACGAGTGGATTTTAATGTGAATACAAATAGTTGAGATAAATACTCACAAACATAGAAGAAATTTTAATTTTGGATCCATGCGTCACCTTTCCTCTTATAATTATAGGACACACATGTTTGAAAAAGAGCATTCTTCAAGTACTCTAGGAGAGATCATCAAATGTGATATCATCAAAGACATTATGCACTTTTTTTTGGAAATGGGCGCTTTTATTAACATACATTATGCACGTATAAACCCATAACATAAGCTATACAAGGTTTGATCAACTCTGCCAATAATTCATCTCCGTCTACTTCCCAAGGTTGTTAACGCCTAGAAAGTTAGAGACTTTGGACCAATCAGCCTCATACATAGAACTTCTAAGATTTTCTCAAAGCTACTCCCCAATAGGTTCTCTCGGGTCCTTTAGACCATTGTTTTAAAGAATAAAATTGTGTTCATTCAAAAGCAGTGTATCCATGGCAACTTCCTTCATGACCAAAATATGATCCAACAAATTTGCATAGGAAAAGCATTCCAAGACTCTTGTTGAAGCTTGTAGTTTCCAAGGTTTTTATTATGTAAATTGGATCTAGCTCCTAGAGTTCTGCAAAAGCTTATTTTTGGATAAGATATAAGTAATTGGATATCTCTCTCTTTTCTGCTTTCTTTCACTTCCTCCAAAGTTCTCCCAGATGTGATGCCGGGATCTCCTATCAACCTTATGCGAGGCCTGCGCTAGGGAGACCCTCTACATAAAATATTGAAATGTGCATGTGATATTAGGTTTTTTCCTATTCATGCAAGATCGGTGAGGCATAGAATATATCTTTTGATGGGCTACGCAGAGATAAACAAAAAAAATTCCTACGCGGTGCTCCCAAGATCTAGCTCAGTTGATAGGCCAAGATTACCGCTAGACGTGCAAATGTGGAACTTAATGTAGCGTGTGGAAGCAGTGCCGACCGATTCCACGAACAGCTCCTCCGGATCCTCAACTAACTCCTTTGTCTTTGGCATATAGATCCCTATCACCCACTTCGTCTCCAGCGTCACACGTGCAACATCTCTACCGGTATCCACACGTACAGGAAGGAGCACCGGACAGAGGATTGCTAGATCACGTCTAATCCGATTTGGGAGTGAAGAAAGTGATGGCTAGGTCAGTGACTATCCCTTATCATTCCACTTATATATACCCCAAGTTGGCATCAACTCTTGAGACCCATCTAGGCTGTATCCCAATATCCATATGGCTCTAATCCACATGGCCCCCTAACTCTTAATTGTGTGACCCTGTAGGTTCACATACATCTGAAAACAAAATGAGCTACACCTCCAAGCATCTCATCATGCCTTTGAGTCCAACTCACTCCCATGAACACTCAGAAGTCGATATATGGTAGTGGCCTCTAGCAATACGTGTCAACTCCCAAGTGCCACAAAGTCTAGAAGGCAACCTTCAATGTGACTTTCGTCCAAGTCCTTTTCACACACGATATACCTTTTCAAGTTATAGGCGAGTAGTTTCCATCTCTTTAATAGCTCAACTCTCCTCCCATTTCGTGATAATACGATTCACTGGACTAACACTTAGTCCAACTCCTCCGTTAGTACTTAACTAAGACGTGCATGACCATGCTTCTGAATCATATGACACGAGATGGCCCAAAGAGTATCTCTCCATTATGGAGGGGAAAATCCCATCTTGGTTATCCACGTCACGCAGCTTGATTCATAGACGTTCCGAACTCTACCTTTACAATAGTCATATTACGGAACAACGTTTGATAGAACCTAATTCGGTTGATCCACAACTCGTATCGTGTGATCACCTCAGGTTAAAGGATTCCATTGCTTGAGACATCAAATGACAACATTCTTGTTGGTATGTCCGATTTGCTAAACACTTTAGCCGAATCAGTGTAAGTTGGATTAGCATCACCATGCCCATGACAATTGGAACCGTGTCATCATCCGACTTAGAAATTGGTCTAAGTTGTGTGTCCAGCTTAACCTCGATGACCAAGGACACTAGTATGAACAACATGAATATATAGTTTCACAACTGAATCACATATTCAATGATATATATATGATGTTCATACAAGGACAACTTAGTAACTTTATGAATACATTGGGAATATCATCAAACATGATAGCCTCTAGGGCATATTCCCAACATCTTTACACAAAGGATAGTGAAAATTTCCCCATCCCAAAAATAAATAAATTGATTTAATTTTTCACATCCTTGGGATTTTGGCAGTGCAATAGTGCTTGAACAAACCGCTACAAGATAATTTTTTCCAACTCATTATGAGAGCCAATATCACCTTTGTCGTTCTAACAAATATTGGCATGTTTCCGTGTAAGTACTTGAGGTGGCTACTTCACTTATGAAGTTTGGGAACAATATATTTCAAGACCGTAATTGACAAAGTGGGGTAAGAGACACCATGGGTGGAGCGGCAATATCACGCATACCGTAATTTCATCCTAACATAGACTGTCATACTAGCATTAGCAACATACCATATTTATATCACCCAACTGCCAAAATGGGCGTAGAAGAAGCTGGGCATGATATACAGAGAGGGTTTCATTTGAAAAGGAGATGATCATGGGGAAGCCAATGGGGACCGTTCCCGTGTTAACTAGAATGTGATATGCACTCCAAAAAAATTTGTGGCATAGGGTGACCGATCTCTATCGCTCATGTTGGGCCTTCCCTCAACCTTGGCCGATATTCGAGTGGACAAAACCTTATCGCTTGTGGCCCAATCGTATCTAACTTGCACCGATGCTGATGTGGCCCTTTACACCCCTCAGAGACCACAACCAACAACGATGGTGCCAACACCAATTATTGAAAGGCCGCCTGGGTTGGGAATTGGGCCTGTGTGAGAAAGTGCCCGAACTCCTTACAATCTCCACAAGAAAATGTTGTACATGAGCTCCAAAATGAAGATGGGTCACTTCGGTGGACATTCTCTCCTCCACTATCAAGCTGTACGAGTTAGTCATATTTCGTGTTTGATCTAAAATCCAAACATCGATCCCTCTCGCGCCGACTCAATTTCTTAGAGTTGGATAGCTTCTAGAGATTTCTCCACTACTCTACATATGCCGCTCAGTCCATTGGTTAGAAGCAACCCTTTCTTTGTAATGTTGGAAAATATAGTCGTGCCTAAATGCAAGTTGTTCACATGGTTAGTTTTTAAACAGGAAGATCCGCATGGAAGAAAACCTTGCAACTGAGAAGGTCTCACAATGCCATATGTAATTTATGTCGCTCGATTGTGAATGTGTGTTTGAGATTTCCAAAGGTTGCTTGTTTCCCAAGTGTTGTGGAAGCTCCTAGTACAATACCACCTATGGGCGCTCAACCGGCCACAATGAACCTTTAGTGGGATGTATTTTTGGCATCTCAACTATCAAAGCTCAAGAACATACTGGCTACTTCGTCCTATGTTTCTGGCACATATAGAAAGAAATGAATTACATGTTGTTTAACGGTAGGAAAAAAACATATATAAGATGGACGAGCTACCTTTAGCGGATACACGTCTTCCCAAATCATGTGATTTTATCATTTGGAGTAGTTGCCATTGATATGTCAAGCGGCATCCCACCAGTATCCCACTTTTAGTTCATTTATTTACAGTTCATATTTTGAGTACAAATTTATTCTGCGACCCCCAAATAAACTATAAGCAAGATATTGGTGGGACTCGCCGTTGGAGATATGCCCTAGAGGCAATAATAAATAGAGTTATTATTATATCTTTGTGTTTATGATAAATGTTTGCATTCATGCTATAATAGTATTGACCATGAAACATTAATAGTTGTGTGATTTGTAAACTAAATTAGAGTCCCTAGTAAAGCCTCTTCATAATACTAGCTTGTTGGTTAATAGATGATTGTGGTTTCCCTATCATGAACATTGAGATGTTATTAACAACAAGATCATATCATTAGGAGAATGGTATGATGGACATACTCCTATAGATAAGCGTAGCATAAAGATCAAGTCATTTTAATAGTTCAATTGCTATAAGCTTTCTGATACATAGTAACCTAATTCCTTTGGCCATGAGATCATGCTTATCACCATCACCGGAAGGATGCTTTGATGACATCAAACACCACACCGTAACTGGATGGCTATAAAGGTGGCATTGAGTGTTCGGAAAGTATGGGTTAAAACACATGGATCAAGAGTGGGATTTGTCCATCCATATGACGGATAGATATACTCTGGGCCCTCTCGGTGGAATGTCATCCAATTAGCTTGCAAGCATGTGACTGGTTCACAAGGGATCACATATCACGGGAACGAGAAAAGAGTACTTATCAGTAACAAGGTTGAACTAGGTATGCAGAGATACCGACGATCAAAACCTCGGATAAGTAAACTATCGTCAGACCAAGGGAAATTAGTATCGTATGTAAGTGGTTCATTCGATCGCAAAGTAATCATAGAAATATATGGGAGCCATATGAATTTCCAGATTCCTCTATTGGTTATTGATCGGAGAAGTGTCTCGATCATGTCCACATAATTCACGAACCGTAGGAAGACACACTTAAGGATTCAATGTTGTTGAGTAGTTATGGAATGATGAGTAAGAGACCGAATGTTGTTCGGAGTCTCGTATGGGATCCGGGATATCACGAGGAGATCCGGAATGGTCCGGAGAATAAGATTCATATAAGAAAAGTCCTGTTTCGGAGTTGGGTAATGATTCCGGTGTTTTCATCGGGAATGTTCTAGAAGGTTCCAGAAGGTCCGGCACTCCGGAGGGGAAGGGTACATGAATGTGTCATGACAATATGGAATGGTTGCATCATGTACTAGGTCACATGGCTGGGCAAAATAAAGGGAGAAATTAAATCCTAGTTTGAAAGTCAAACGCCAATTTGAAAAAGTCAAACGGCAAGTTTGCTTGGTGGAGGGAGAGTAGGAAACCTACTTGGGGAGGAGTTCCTCTCCCTCCACCCGCCGGCCAAGGAGGCCGACTTGGGGGAGGACTCCCTCCTCCCAAGCCGCGCCCTCCCACCTATAAAAGGAGGGGCAGGGCTGCCCCTCTTCCCTACACCCAACACCACCCAAACCCTAACCCTAGCCGTCGGCCTCCTGCAAGTCGCTGCCGCCCCTAGGGTTTCTCCTAGCCGCTGACTTGGGGCTTCCCCAAGCCCTAGCCATCGGCCAAGATCCGCCCCTTGGTGCCTTCTAAACCCTAGATCGCCAAGGCCTCTCTCATAGTCCACCATACTCGCTCCGGCTTAAGGCGAAGCCCTGCGAGATATCCCCTCTACTTCCGGTACCACGCCGTCGTGCTGCCGGAATCGCGAGGAGAGTGCTACAACCTCCGCTGCCTGCTGGAACAAGGGAGAGGAAGGTCTTCATCAAGTACCGAACGTGTGACCGACTGCGGAAGCGCTGCCGGAACGCAGCGCCGGAAGGATCGTCTACACGATCTTGAGATCGGCAAGAGTACGACTACATCACCCACGAGAATCTGCTCTCGTTAACCGCTTTGGAATCTTCAAGGGTGAGTTCCTCTATCGACTCGTTGCTACAATCTAGTAGATAGATCTTGGCTTGTTTGTTTGCATGCGGTAGAATTTTTTTTTCCATGCTACGAACCCCTACACTCGCTTCCATCTAGGCTACAAACGAGTCAAGTTCGAGTGAGCTAGACTAGGCTTGGCTCAGCTCATACATAAATTCGAGCGAGTTGAGACTGGGTCAAGCTAAAGGTCGAGTTGTAAAATTGATGCATGCTTAGTTTGTAACGATCTCGAGACTACTTCACGCTAAGAAAAACAGTATAAATTTTAATATCACTGCATATATAAGGAATAAAATTCAGCTACAACATATAGAAGGATAAAAAATTAACCTTCCAATTTTATTCATTAAAATTCATCCATATTAAAAGAAATAAATTACATTCAAAACATACTTACTCGTCCGAAGCCACATGGAGGAATGGGCTTCAGAGATATGCAACTGTTTAACCAGGTGCTGCTAGCGAGGCAGTCTTGGAGGCTCATTCAGAGACCGGACAGTCTGTGTGCACAAGTCCTTCGTGCAAAGTATTACCCACAAGGAACTTGGTGGATACTGTTTTTGCTGGTAACCCATCCCCTACCTGGAGTGCGATTGCATATGGCCTGAAGTTGTTGAAACCTGGCCTAATTTGGAGAACTAGAGATGGGCGTTCCGTGCGCATGTGGCGAGATAACTGGATACCGAAAATCACTGAACTAAGGGCGATTAGTCCAAAGGGCTGATCGAAACTGATCCGTGTTGCTAGCCTCATTGATAATCAAGGGCAGTGGAATGAAGGCCAGGTTAGGAAAACGTTCCTACCTATTGATGCTAATATTATGATGCATATTAAACTGTCATCAAGAAGACCGGCAGATTTCTTAGCGTGGCAACATGAGGATGGCTGTTTTTGGTACATAGTGCTTATCGATTTGGGCTACGTCTAGCGCAACAGGATCAGTCGGAAACTTCTTGCAGTTCTACACCATTGGGTAACTGGCTGATTTGGAAAGAAATTTGGAAGTGTAATGTTTCTAAGAAGGTATACATTTTTGCATGGAAGGTATTATGAAATTTCCTGGCAACAGAGGATAATAAGTGTAGACATCATTTGCTAGTACAAGGAGCATGTCGTGTTTGTGGTTATGAGATCGATGATTCATACCATGCGCTGATCCACTGCCCTCATGCCGCTACACTTTGGAGGGCTGTGGAGGAGGTGTGGAAGTTTTTCAAGATCTCGGATAGAGGAGAAGGCTAGTTTGAGACTTGGTTGTTGTCTATGCCGATGAAGACATGTGGACGTGCCCTCATGATCGCATGGAGAATTTGGCATGCCATGAATGAAGTAACACATGGTAAACCTTTCCCTACTGTTGAGGGATCTAGGAGGTTTATCTATAGCTACGTCCAGTCTCGATAATATTCGGTGTTCATCTACTGAGGATATCATCAAAGGGAAGCAATTAGCTGGTTTCTGCCCAAGGAGGTTGGTAGAGTGATTTCACATGTGCAAGTGGCATGGAGCCGGCCCTCCATGGATGTACTCAAACTAAATGTGGACGGTGCCTTTGTTGCTCAAACAGGAGGAGGTGGTGTTGGAATGATCTTGCGTGGTAGCGATGGGGTTCCTATTTTCTCTGCCTGCAGATCGCCCCAACTATGTTCGTCGGCACTTGAAGCAGAGTTATACGCATGTTTAGAGAGGATTCGGTTTGCTCTGGACTTGAGCCATGGCAACATCACCGTGGAGACAGAATGTGCAACGCTGGTGAAGATGGCAATGGGCAAGGCTATTGATTGTTCCAGTCTAAGACATATGGTCGGTGATCTTAGGTTATTTCTATCATCTGATCGTATAATTTGTATAACCAAGATCCCTAGATTAAGAAACATAGTTAGTCATGAGTTAGCTAGATTTGGTTTAGTTGAGAGAAAAAAACAAGTTTGGTTTGTTTCAGTTCCGGATTTCTTTCTTGACCGTATCAATCGGGATTGTAATGATTTTATTTTTTAATTAATACAATTCCTTTTGCCTCGCAAAAAAACATACAAGGTAAGGAATTGTCATATAGTGTTTCAATAAATAACATAATTATTAAGTATACTCATATTATTTGTGCTATCGAGCTAAATTGAACGAGCAATTGTTGGCTCAAGAGTAGCTCATTGTTCAATCGAGCTAAATAAGACACTGGTACTTGTCTCTTTTTTTGGTGTCGATCTCAAGCCGCTCACTGAGTGTCGAGATTTTTTTGTAGCCTTACTTACATCCCTAAGCTGGGGGTCTTGGGGCTTAACTCAGTTTAACAGTCTTTTACAAATTGTTGTAGTATGACACATCTTTTTCCTTGAAAAAAAAACACATCCTTTTCTTCTAACTGAATGTATTGATATCGTTTGGTCGTTCTGAGAGCGTCGTTATCCCGAACGCCCGGATTGTACTCACTCAAAATCCGCATCCAGAAACATCTGAATCGCAGAAGTATCCAAATTGCAGAGTTTCAAATCAGGACTTGTCCACGTTGTTCTAACTGCCATGACATATGCTTAGCTGCGTAGTGTTGCAGGCTTGCATCTGCAGCTGTCTTCCTTGACTTTCAGCTAGCACAACGCATAGAACAAAAAAATGAAGTCACAAACCTTTAAAGATTATACAAGTACAGAGAAAATCTCAAGAACACGCCATGGTATCGTCATCTCGACTTCTGAAAGACTTTGCTTAAAAAAAGGTCAGCCGCCACTGTCAGTCTGTCACACCACGCGAACTGATTCATCAGCGATTCAGCTCGATGTACTATTAGTTAACTGTTGAGCAATTTAAATCATCTCAGCTGCCGAATCCCAACTGTACTACTAGTAGAGTAGGAGTTGTTTAGTCTGAGGTTCCTTTCAAGAATGAAGGGATTTCAAAGTCCAAACCAACGGCATGGCATGGCAGAAGGTAACTACCGAAGTACTAGTGAGTGGTAGTAGACCAAAACTCATGACTATCTTCTCTGGAGAAGACTTCTCCTTAGCTCCCCTCCAATGGAAGTTAAGAAAGGATCGGCCAATAATCAGGATTAATTGATGCCTTAAACAGCAATATGCACATCCAAGGTTCTAGTTTAACATTAATTGATGTCCGAAATAAGCTATAACACCATTTCATGTCCTTAAAGAGGTTGCATCTCTGTCTAAGCTTGTCTTCTATTCAGAATCCACGCACACTACGATGGACGTCGGTGGCGGTGCTCCTGTCTCCTCCCCGTCGCCATTGGCGGGACGCCCGGCCAACAGCCGCGCCTCGTCGGCGCTCGCGGCCGTCAGCGTCGCGCTCATTCTGCTCTACATGTTCTGGCGCTTCGTGTGGCAGTGCAAGAAACACGCGGCGACGAACAACGGCCTCGGCGCCGGCTCGTCGACGGCTCCACGGCCGTCGTCGTCGTCCTGCCCGTCGCGGGCGCCAGCTTGGGCCGCGAGCGTCGAGGTGGAGCGCGGCGAGGACGGGAGGAGGACACAGTTCCCGATGTTCGTGCACGTGGCCACGCCAGGAGCGGCGGGCGCGGAAGAGAAGACGGAGTGCGCGGTGTGCCTGGTGGAGTTCGCGCACGGCGAGGCCGGGCGGCTCGTGCCGGGGTGCGGCCACGGGTTCCACGCGGCGTGCATCGAGACGTGGTTCCGGGTGAGGTCGACGTGCCCGCTCTGCCGCGCCGCGGTGGTGGAAGACCGGAGCCACGGCCACAGGCCGACCCCGAGTCCGAGGTTGGAGCGCGGTTGATCATCATTTAGTTTCTTCTGCGTGACACGGTGCAGCACTCGTTGCATACGGCGGGTGGAAGTGGAACAGCAGAGAAGTGCAGAAGGGGATGGGAATGGTGGCGCGGGCGGCAGCGGTGTGCGTTTGGCAGATTCGATTGTTCAGCTGAAAGCAAGCTTTGCTCCGTAGTGGATTCCGTTGCGTTCGTGTAAGGATGAAGCCGTGGTTTGGTTCCGGGCGATGTCGATGCCGTGGTTTGGTTTGGTTCCCACTCTGCCGCGCTGCATGCGGTGGTGAAGAGGGGGGAATTGCCGGACCAGCTCCAAGTTTGGACCTCGGCTGATCATTTTCCGCGTGGCGCGATGCAATGTTCGACGCGTACGCCAGTGGAACAGCATGCACGACAAGGGAAGCGCAGTGTAACACTATCGATCTGTTCAGCAGTGGTTCCTCACTTCCTGTTGTGTTGGCGTAATGACGAAACAAGGCTAACCAAACGGGCAAAAAATCTAGTCATCCTTTATTTTTATTTTAAAATATAAAAGTGATGCCCACGAGCCACAAATTCCTACTCCCCTGGTATTTGAAACAACGGAATTTCAAAATAATATCCAAATACACACAGCTTGAAGGAAAAGGTCCCATCACAGCAGGAGCACACAAACCACCACCAAAGAGAACACCCACAATAAAACAAAGTTTTCAAAAGCGATGTTTTCAAGAACGGAACAGTGCACAAGCGCCATCGTCACTCGATCGAATATCTTAGATTTTCACCCTGAAGAAATATGAGCTCTCAAAACAATACCTTCAGCAAGACTATCATTAGGCACAAGCAACGAAGGTCAGATCTTAGGTTTTCATCCTGAAAGCCACGACTCGGCACTCGAGGAGCACCGCAAAAAATGAAATCATCCAGTGTTGCCGCTACTTCTCCTCGGAGTTATCAAACGCCAGGCTCGCGGGTAACGTGTGATGGGAAATCTTGCAAGCTAAATCCAAGCACCAACATGCGAAGTAAAGCCTACATTGCCTCCAATGCCCCCTCCGCCATTACTGGACCTCCAATCTAACCATTAAAAAAGAAGCTTCAACCGGTGCCACCTGTTGAAGCTTCCAAACGAGTCCTTCACAGCTATATTGAATCAATCATCACCATCAAGTCATATATGTAATCAATCCTCGCCATCAAGTACTTCCTGCAAGATGACCGTATCAAAGGAAAAGCACGAGCTGACAAGATGCACCTCGTGAATACGAAGAGTAAAATGGTAACAAGCAATGTGTCTGAGCCATGGAGGAGATGGACAGTACCACCTACAGGGGTGGGTGAAGCTAAACGTTGACGGCTTGTTCAACATGGAGTCAAGAACTGGCGGTGCTGACATGATTCTGCGAGATCACACATGTGGGATCATTTTCTCCTCTTGTAGTTTCTTGCTAGACTGCTCGTCACCACTTGTGGCAGATCTCCCGACATGCATGGACGGGTGTGCCCTAGCACTTGAATGGAGCACTCTACCCATCATTGACGAATGTTTTGATAGCTCAAAGTGGTGGCAATGATCAAGAATGCGACTGATGACATATCGGAGGTTATGTATTTATTGAAGGAGATAAGCCGACTTCTATCATAGAGACTCTTTTTCGTTTGAACTATCATGGGTAAGGCTAGATGGTTTCTACGATATTATTAAGAGAGAATGGAACTCCTTCACAAAAGGTGCCACCAATATTGATCGTTGGTAAAATAAGATTAGGCATCTTAGGAATTTTTGAGTGGTTGGGCTCAACACTATAGTGGAGTCTACAGAAAAGAGAAAGAAAGGTTTAGCAATATTATTGCCGAGCTTCATTTTAAGGTTGAAACTATTCCATTGTGTGTTTCCGAAAGGGAAGCTTCGAGAAATGCTAATGATAAACTTTGCAAGCTTAGGCGTGAGGGGTCGTCTAAATGGGCTCAACACGCTAAAGTTAAACATATGTAATAAGGAGGCAATGATAATAAATATTTTTATTTGATAGCTAATGGGACGCACAGAAATAAAATGATTTTTTAGTTAGAACAAAACGAAGGAACAATTATAGGGAAGGAAAATCTTAGAGTTTTTATAACTGAATACTATAGAAAATTGTTTGAAGAACTGTCTTAAAACAATTTTTCTCTAGATGAGAGTCATATAGATGATATACCACAATTATCTATGGAGGAGAATAGTATTCCTACAGATGATTTTACCGAGCAGGAAGTGCATGATGCAATTTTTCAAATGAAACTTAATAAAGCTTCAGGACAAGACGGATTTCCTGTTGAGTTTTACCAACCATTTTGGGAAGTTATTAAGAATGATCTTATTCCTATGTTTATGCAATTGAGAGGAGGTGAGCTAATGTTGTACAAGCTTAATTTCGGAGTAATAACTTTGCTACCAAAAAATAAAATGCGGTACAAATTCAAAAATACATACCTATTTGTTTGCTAAATCTGATCTTCAAGATCTTTACAGAAGTTGGAACTAATCGAGTTACAGCCATTATACACAAGGTAGTAAAACCTACTAGACAACTTTTATGCTAGGACATAATATCTTAGAAGGGGTGGTTTTCCTTCATGAAACCATTCATGAACTTCATAGGAAGAAGATGGATGGGGTTTTTTTTAAATTGATTTCCAGAAAGCATATGATAAGATTAAATGGTCCTTTCTATAGCAAGCATTGAGAATGAAAGGGTTTGGACAACAATGGCATAAAACGATTAGACGTTTTGTTCAAGGTGGGAGTGTGGAAATACGGTTAACGATGATATTGGACATTATTTCCATACTAAAAAAGGATTGAGACAAGATGATCCTTTGTCTCCGGTTCTTTTTAATATTATGGCAGACAAGCTAGTATTTTTATTGCAAGAGCAAAGGAGGATGGCCAAATTAGGGGACTCATACCTCATCTAGTTGAGGGAGGAGTGTCCATATTAAATATGCATATGATACACTTATGTTCATGAAACATGACTTATATAAAGCGGTCAACGTTAAACTAATTTTATGCATATTTGAACAATTGTATGGCCTCAAGATCATTTTTTCACAAAAGTGAACTCTTCTGTTTTGAAAGGTAGAGGAGGAAAAGAACCATTATAAACATATTTTGGCTATGAAATTGGTTCTCTACCTTTTAGATATCTAGGTATCCTTATTCACTACAGGAAATTACTAAATAGTGAATGGAGACCAGTTGAAGACCGCTTTGAAAGAAAGCTTGGTTATTGGCAAGGGAAGTTTCTCTTATATGAGGATAGACTTATTCCTATTAATTCCGTTCTCACTAGTTTGCCCATGTTTATGTTATCTTTTTTGGAGATACCTAAAGTGGTTAGGAAAATACTAGATTACTACCGTTCATGCTTCTTTGGAAAATTGATGAACTAAAAAAGAAATATCAGTTAACTAAATGGAATATTATCTGTCGCCCTAAATACCAAGGTGGTTTGGGTGTGGAGGTATTGGAAATTAAAAACAAATGTTTGCTGAGCAAATGGATGTTTAAACTTTTGAATGAAGAAGAAATGTGGTTCTACATAATAAGTATCTTAGGAGTAAAACTCTTTCCCAAGTTATTGCAAAACCCATGGATTCTCCCTTATGGAAAGGGCTTATGGGGGTTAAAGATAAATTTTTTGACAATGGCTCTTTTGTAGTTAGGGATGGGTTAAAGACACGTTTTTGGGAGGATACTTGGTTAGGTGACAAGCCACTAGGACACTAATACCACTCCCTCTATAATATTATTTGCCGAAAAAACATTTCGGTTGCTCAAGTTTTAGTCAATGCGTCTTTAAATATAGAGTTCAGACGAACTCTAATTGGAAATGGATGGAATAGATGGCTGCACTTAGTTCAATAGCTGATGAGTGTGCATCTCATAGATGAACCTAATTCGTTTGTATGGAAATTAACAATCTCCAAATCGTTTACTGTTAAATCAATGTATGAAGACATTTTAAACGGTCATACTAGATTCCTTCATCGTTATCTTTGGAAATTAAAAGTACCACTCAAGATAAAGATCTTTATGTGGTTTCTATATCGAGAAGTGTTGTTAACTAAGGATAATTTAGCTAAACATAAATAGAATGGTTGTAAGAAATGTTGTTTATGTGACTTGCTGGAGTCAATACACCATCTATTTATTGTTTGTCTCTTTACTCGAGAATTGTAGAGTTTGTTTTTAATCTTCCACCATTGGCCAATGTTTTGAATATGTTTAGAAACTGGTTAAATGGAATAAAAACGTAACAAAGCTAGAATTCGTGTGGAAGTATGTGCTTTGTTATGGTCTATTTGAAACTCTAAGAGTGATTTGGTCTTTCATAGATCTCGAGCGATTAACTTTTTGCAAGTTATCTACAGGACTACGTATTGAATCCATATATGGCCCTATCTTTCTGAAGAGCCAACGGGACCTGTGGATTTTGGATGCGGCCGTCTAGAGACGCTTGCACCGGCTATCTACAACCAGTGGTGAAGATAGCCGGGAGAGAGAGCCCGAGCTAGCAAGTTTTCCGGCCGGCCGACTGCCATTACCCAAGTGTAGGATTAGTTCATAAACTTTTGCATTAGTTTGAAAGAGGGTACTAGTTGGAGCCCGGGCAGCTGCCCGGACATGCCGAGCCGTAGCTCCGCCACTGTCTACAACCAGGCCGGTTGACGGCATTCTAATAGGTTAGATATTGGTTAAGCGAACTATTATTTTTTAGTTAAGGTGGTTAATCTTTGCAGCCATTTCGAGTGATCCACGAATGTTTATTTGTAATTTTTAAACTCCGTACTTTTGAAGACAGAACTATGCAATAAGACGGGTTGTGTGCATCAATTGGTATATCCCCATTTTGAAAAAGAAACTAAGTTTGGGTCCTCTTGATCAGGCCGGTCGGTAGGTATGTTTGAAGTGGTCGATTGAACACGCCCCCAAATTTTAGAGGCCTCCAAATACCTGCAGCCTAGTGCTATTTTCTTCCCTCATACGGGCCAGCTACGCTCGTGTAGTTTAGCGAACTGCTACCGATTGATCCGTCTCAGGCGCGATCAATATTGGGTCGCTCGGATTGCTTCGGTATGCCCCAGTCCCCAATATTTGTTCTCTTCTTGTAATCTTGTCCCTTGTCCTGGCCGACAAATCGATCAACATGCCTAGGAGCAGTACTGCATTTCCTAGAGACGGGGCTGCTTTTTTGTGTGCAATCATCGAGATTTTATTTCTGAAACGATATGATTACAATCAGCTAATGTAAGTTGATAAGCCCAATCGGGGCATGACGTAGCCAACATGCAGATGCAGTACTATCTTCCTATCTACCATAGTTTGCTAGACAATATGTAACCCAATCTTGCTCACGAGGACAAAATTGTTAGAGTATTAGGCATCTACAGTTGTTATCATAGTTTAGATAGAGTTAGAATATGTTTTCATACGGTTTTAACTTGACCTGTACTCAAAAATGATTTCTTATATGCCTATATATTAGTCCATAATGCCTCAATAATACATCCAATATATTCCGTCAATCTCTCTATCGTTTTACATCTTATCACACTAAACTCTATCCAAACCTAGCCGCCGCCGACATGCTTCTGCCACGCCGCCCCCGGGGGATCGATCTCCATGATCTCCGCTCAGGGCCACGCGATTCAACAAGGCTTGTACGGCGATCTGTGATTGACTGCCCTGGTGAGTCTTTTCCGATCTCTCGGTTGGTTTTTCTCTTCACCGGTCGCTTGGTCGATCCTATTTTTTTGGTTTACAAATTATAGATCGTATTGAGTCGCCACCACCATCGTCATCATCGCACCTCTACTCCGATCATCGGCGTCGATGATCTACACCGCACCCGTGCGCCTACCTCGGCAAGCTGTCGTGCACCTCGGTCCGCTGCTATGCCTTTCTTGGTAGGCTGACGTTCAACCTGTCACTAGAAACGGTTGACCACGGGGCCGACATCCCAAGCCCATTAACTCGCTTAATAGACACACATGGCTCGAGTCGTAAGTTTCAAGCATAGTAACGGACGGTCCGCTATCTCCTCCGCCACACTGCATCATACCATTCTCGCTCCCCTCCCTTCACCTCGCATTGCGATGGAGGCAGACACCATGCCCCCAGGAACCTTCCCGTCGTTGTCGATTCCACCCCATGCTCGCCCCCTCCCCCCACCTCGTGCTCCTAGCCACACAGCCAACACCGGGCCGCTCCATCAGTCCACGAAGCAAGGAGGCCAGGCGTACGGATTTGGAGCAAGATCTGTAGGCCACATAGCAAGGAGGCCAGACGGGTAGCGATTAGGAGCAAGATGTAGGCCACAGAGCAAGAAGGCTAGATGAGCGGCGATTTGGAGAAAGATCTACAAACCGACATTGTCCGTGTGAAGCTAGAAGGCACTAGTGATGTGCTTAGGTCATGGCCTTCGTCCAAGAAAAAGGGGAAGAAGGTAAATCATTCTGCTTCCACAAACCATCAATTCTTGTTTTAGATGTTATGAAGACTGCAATTAAAATTTTCTCATACCAATCAATCATAGTTATAGTGGGAAACTGCATACAAATGTGAAGGTCACTCCACCCAGACTGTTGATGTGTTTGGTGAGCTGTCAGATAATGGATTTAGGAGTCTCACGAAAAAGATGATCATCTAATGCTTCATAGTTTAATTCTTGATTGATGTTAAGTGTTAAGTAGCATTTAGACCAGTGAGTTGGCAGAGACAGGTTTTACACTCATTTTACATTAATTTTTTTAAATCAATCATTGCATATATTAAACGGCACAATCAAATTCTAGAAGGTTTAAAATCTCCTCAGGTGGGGATCCTAACCAAGTCTTACACAATTTATTTTTGCAGCTTTGCTATAAAATGTGCTACCCTATTACCAGATCGGTGCACATATATGACTCCATGTTCAGGGAAACTCTTCATCAAAACCTTGTTCTCCTCAACCAGGTGATCATGCAAGGACTGATCACTATCATTGCTGCCCAGTTTCGCCACCATACCCAGACAATCCGTCTCCAGGCAAACCCTTTGAACTCCCATTTCCATAGCCAGCTCTAAGGCTCTCTTGTACGCAACTAGCTCCATATGCTCTGGGTCAGTTACAGAGTTCAAAAAATGTCCAACTCCCGCGAGGAAACCACCATGGTGATTATGTAGAACCATACCGCAACCTTCACTTGACTACGCAGCAAAAAGGAACCATCAGCGTTTGCCTTGCACCAACTGTCCTTAGGAGGGAGCCGGTGCTCCACAGCTTCGGATGGTATAGGAGGTGCCACAAATAAACTCTCTATCCATTCTTCAACCAATAAAATAGCTCGACGGGCAATGTTCCGTGGGTCATCGATCTTCTCTTCCTCCCTAGCATTGTTTCGAGCAAGCCAAAGTTGATAGATCATCATTATAACTATGGAATGTTCCTTATCCGAGAAACTCCCCATCCAATCGAGAACCCATCCGCACAGCTCGTTCGGCCTCACATTTTTAGTACCAAGACTACGGAGCTGCAATCCAATATACTCGTGAATCAGGTCCCAAGAATGCAAGGAGTGAGGGAAGCTCCAGAAAAAATGCAACAAGGACTCATCACGATTGCATGCAATACATTTGACTCCCTCTTTTTATCTTCCTTCTCTGTATATCATCCCCCACCACCAACCCATTCCTAGTTATCCTCCACACATGAATCTTCGCCTTACAAGGGACATCAACACCCCAAAGTGGTAGCCAACCACGATGCTCCTCACAAGATGTCGAGGAACCCGGCCGCCTAGCTAGACACTAATTTAGTTGAATCTTTAAATGATACACCGACTTGATACTAAACACTCTGTTCTTAGTGTAATCCCATGCGATTAAATCCTCTGATCCAGCATGACCCACGAGTGTCTTCAAAATGTCAGCAACATCCCTTTCAAAGAAAACATCGTTTAGCTTGGCTCCAACCTCCACCATTTGGAAGCAGAAGTTCTTTAACTATCTTCACCTCCTTCTCAGCTTTTAGCCCCAGTGGGCATTTCAAACCTGACCTCGGAATCCAACTATCCGACTGAACATTCACAACATTGGGATGACCATTAAGATGATCAGTGTCGAGAAATATTTAGAGCATGTTTGATTGTTCCAGTTTCTAAAATATCCCTTGTCACTTTCAAAGCTAATATATTTACATAAAAAACTTTGAAACCTAAATTAATTGGATGTGACACGCCTTTTCTAAAGCTCATGCAATTATTTTTGTGTGTTTGTAACCAGTTTGTGTTCCTCATGGGTCATTATATTCCTTTTGTGTTCTCTCTTATCTTCATGTAGATAATATGTACATAACTCCTTGTTGATATATGCTTAGGTTAATCACCTGTTATTTTATCTCAACAGTATTGACATTGAAGTTTAGGAGAAGTTCTTCTTGTTGATAATACTCTTTACATATCTTACCTTTGTGGTGTTATGATTATGTCTTGGTACAAGTTCTTCTTTGACAATATAGTGAACATTTTTATCTTACTTTATCTGAAATTATGTGGGGAGTTATAGGAGTCCGGCGAGGCCTGTGGACAGACGTAGCGGTCCGGCGATGCCTGTGTTGCCGGGGGGAAAAGGTCACTATCTCATGCTAGTGAAAGCTAAAGAGCAATAAAGGCCACAAAAACTAACGCAGAACTAAGTTTGCAGTTGATGACTGGGTTTCCTACGATCAATAATAGGGTTATTGCGGTACTTCTAACAGAAAATATTATTTATAAAGTTCATCCCTTGGAAGCTTTGCAAATGGCAACAACACAGCCCCGCAGCCACGTTGTCAATGCGGTCACGTCCATACCAAAAATGGTGTTTAGAAATAGTCTACACTATAAGTTGCAAGAGTAGTAAACAAGAGAGATTTAAAGTAACTAGTGACAAAGTAAATAACAAAAGTAAACTAAAGCAAGAGTGTATGTATGAAGTGTTGTGTGATATGATTGAGGGGTTCTCAAGGAGTGTAGGATTCACCACTAGAATGGAAGAATTATGAATGATTAGAATAACATATTTCTTGTGTCATGGCACGTGTGGAGAGAGTTTCATAATAAGATGTTTACTACAAGGCTCGTTCTTGAGCCAAAAAATGAGTTCATCTCTAAATAAAAATTGCGATGCCTGAGAGTAGTCACCCATACATACCGCCACAATTAAGGGTTTCCCCTTGAATATCGTAATTAGCTTAATGAATCTCTCTTATTCCTCCTTTGACCGTGTAGGTTATAAGCCAATGCTTGTAGTCATGAATAACATTGAACATACTCCCATACACGTCCTAAGGATTTCATCCTCTCTTTAGTCCTGTAGGAAAATGACATGTGGCCGACTTCACATGCCATCTAAAGAGAGAGATCTAACACAATATCATAAATCAATAGATCATAGATACAAAGTAATAGATCATCTTTATTTCAATGCATAATAATACTAGAGTTTCGCTATCTCTCCCCAAGAATAAGGAAAATACTCATACATGAAGGGGACCAACATCATGGCAATAGTATGATGATATATGAAGGTATTGAATACAAGTGCAAATCCACAATAGAATTAGGATCACAACAAAGTAAACGAAGGGGATCGAAGTTGGAGACGTTGTTGATGAAAATCGATGCATAGCCCTTCAAGATGCAAGCCTCATCTTCCTATTGAGTGGTATGGTGGTGTAGATCTTGTGGGCAGCGGCTACGGAGGCAGCGGAGCAGCAGTGCTCTACCCCTATGGCGTGTGTGGACTCTCCTCCCTTCCTCTTGGGCTTCCCCTCTTTAAATAGGCATTTAGAGGTCGGTTTCGCGTACCGACGGAGCTTGGGGCCTAATATGCCCATTGGGCCTTAACAAATGTTGTTCCATTTGAAGAAGCGAAGCCGTCAGAGGGCAGTACGACCGTACGATATGGACGGGCTCCGCTCATACCTGACACTAAACACTCTGTTCTTGGTGTAATTCCATGCGATTAAATCCTCTGATCCAGCACGACCCACAGGTGTCTTCAAAATGTCAGCAACATCCCCTTCAAAGAAAAGATCGTTTAGCTTGTCTTCGTCCCAACGTCCACCATTTGGAAGCAATAGTTCTTTAACTATCTTCACCTCCTTCTCAGGTTTTATCCCTCGTGGGCATTTTAAGCTCGACCTCGGAATCCAACTATACACTGAATATTCATAACATTGGGATGACCATTAAGATGATCAGTGTTGGGAAATATTTAGAGCATATTTGATTGTTCCAGTTTCTAAACTATCACTTCTCATGTTCAAAGATAATATTTTTTACATAAAAAAACTTTGAAACCTAAATTAATTAGATGTGACGTTGCTTGTCTAAGGCTCATGTGATTCTTTTTGCATGTTTGTAACCTGTTTGTGTTCCTCATGGGTCATTATATTCCTTTTGTGTTCTCTCTTATCTTCCTATAGATAATGTACAAAACTCCTTGTTGATATATGCTTAGATTAATCACCTACTATTTATCTCAAAAGTATTGACATTGAAGTTTAGGAGAAGTTATTCTTGTTGATAATAGTGTTTACATATCTTACCTTTGTAGTGTTATGATTATGTCTTGGTACAAGTTCTTCTTTGATAGTATAGTGAACATTTTTATCTTATTTTATCTGAAATTATGTGGGGAGCTATAGGAGTCTGACGAGGCACGTGGACAGACGCAGCAGTCCGTCGATGCCCGCGTTGCAGGGGGAAATGTCACTATCTCATGCTAGTGAAAGCTCAAGAGCAAGAAAGGCTGCAAAAACTAATGCAAAAGTAAGTTTGCGGTTGATGACTAGGTTTCCTGCGATCAATTAGGGTTATTGTAGTACTTGTAGCAAAAAATATTATTAATAAACTTTGTCCCTTGGAAGCTTTGCAAATGGCCACAAATAACCCTGCAACTACATTGTCAATGCGGCCACATTTGCACCCAAAACGGTGTTTGGAAATAGTCTACACTATAAGTTGTAAGAGTAGCAAATACGAGAAATTTAAAGTAACTAGTGACAAAGTAAATAAAAAAGTAAACTAAAACAAGAGAGTATCTATAAAGTGTTGTGTGATAATGATTGAGGAGTTCTTAAGGAGTGTAGGATTCACCACTAGCATGGAAGAATGTGTGGAGAGAGTTTCATAATAAAATATCCACTACAAGGCTCGTAGGAAGTCATTTTCTTGAGCCAAGGAATGAGGTCATCTCTAAATAACCACTCCGATGTCTGAGAGCAGTCACCCATACAAACCACCATAATTAAGGGTTTCCCCATGGATATCATAATTAGCTTAGTGAATCTCTCTTATTCCTTCTTTGACCGTGTAGATTATAGCAAACGTACATTCAATAAAAAGGTGTTGTATAGTCTCGGACTTGTCACAGAAACAACATATTGAATCCCCCTGCCAATGTATTTTCTTCGGGTTATCTTTAGTAAGTATTACCTTACGATGGACGAACCACATAAATATTCTAATTTTGAGGGGTGTTTTAGTTTTCCAAATGTATTTTTTTAAGAAACCTTGTGTTTCCATTTAGGAGATCAATGTACATCGATTTGACCGAGAAAACACCATTTTGCGTGAGGCATCATGTGAAGACATCCCTTTCATTCGTTAGATTAATATGCATAAGCCTAGATACCAGTTGCAACCAAGTATCCCACTTATTCCCTGTTAGGGATCTTCTAAATGACATGTTTATTGGTTATGAGGATAGTACGTCGGCAATAGTTACTTGTTTCCATTGTGCAACATTATATAAAGAACTATATTATTGAGATAGGGGTGTGTCCCCGAGCCAAACATCCTCCCAAAAATGTGTACTTGTCCCATCTTTAACCTCAAATCATCCGCTATCAAGGAAATCATGTTTCACCTTCATTAGTCCTTTCCAAAAAGGAGAGTCATTTGGCTGTACAGTCGCTTATGACAGGGTTTTAGAGCGTAAATATTTATTCATTAGCAATTCCTACCAAACTCCCTCCTCGTTCATTAATTTGAACAGCCATTTACTAAGAAGACATTTATTCTTGGTTTCCAGGTCTTCGCCTCCTAAACCCCCTTGATCCTTGGGTCGGCATATGATGTTCCATTTTGTTAAATAATATTTTTTTATTATGATTATCACTCTGCCAAAAGAAACGCGATCTAAAGAAATCCAATCTTTTCCTAACCCCAATAGGTACTTCCATGAAAGATATCATAAACATAGGTAAGCTCGTTAAAATCGAATTAATAAGCACCAAATGATCACCATAAGAAGTAACTTCCCAATCCAAATTCCTAACTTTTTTTCAAAACGAATGTGGGACCCCGGATTTACGGTTCGAGAATCCCCGTTATGCCAGCAACTCACGTTCCCATGATCAGTGAGATGTGAGCATAACCGACAAGTATCATTACAACATCCATTAATAATGAGTACAATTACTTACAATAGTGCCATTACGACGATTGCAACACCAATAGCGGAAGTCTTCAAGCGCAGAGACCATGCCATGCCTTAACCTACAGGCGACTAACTGGGAAGACGGCCTAGTTCGCATAGACGTCAACATCTCCATCGTTCCTTGATTTTCTAAAAGTCTGGCCAAGTAAATAGTCAGGGACAATGCCGGTGAGTACTTTGAATGTACTCGCAAACCACCTTAAGAGAACAATAATAAAGGATATGCAATATGGCTGTAGTAGGATGTCTCCATAAGAGGTTCTTTTATAAACTAGTTTCTCTTGTAGATATAGCACATCTCTATATCTTTGTTGAAAAAAAATTGTAAAACATTTTGAAAAGTTTGGAAAAACACTAGGATTGGGTCACCCATTTGTTTCGTTCTCCTGGTCATCCCATGACCAAACTTATTTTCTTCCTTTTCGACCATCCCATGGTCAAAACATTTCCAAGGCCATTGCTTTTCCGAAATCCTTTTTGGAATCAAAACCAGCACCGCTCTACAGCAACCTTTCTAACCGTCCATGACCATGGACACGACTATTCGAATAGATTTACACTCTATAGAGGGTGTACACTTTATCCACACCATCCGAGTACCCTGCCCTGATCTATATTGATCATGGGTTGAGTAACCGGTTAAGACCTTTCGGAATGCCCACTCTAGTATAAGCACCTACCATATGAGTCATTCCCCTCAACACTGGGACGCCCTATATAGTTCATAAGCCAGCCGGAGCACATTTTACACTACACAGAGTGGGTGCTTTCAGTGAGGGGCTCATAGTAATGCCTGGTTGCCCTTAGATAGTGTAACATCCCAAAAATATTAAACTAGAATCATCAAACTCTAATCACCAAATTTAGGGTTAACAAAAACTTCTCCAATTAAAATATGAAAGCATTCATATGTGTATGTATTAAAATGTGGATTCTTTTGAATTGCTATGATTATGTGTTCCTTTGCTTGTAAAATGATTCTTAGGTTAAATAAACATCATCTAAACAATCCCCAAACTTTTCCCAAAGACAAACAAATCAAAACCATCAACTTAAGTGAATGGTCACTTTTGCCAAATTAACTCCCATGCCTACTTTGGCTATCTCTAACTTTCAGAACTTAACATAAACTTATTTGGATCTTTGCACCCCTTGATAGTACTCATAACAAAGTATCAAGGCCCACCTGGTGATCATCCAAAAACATTCAAATGCATAGTTTAAATGACATTTTAAAATTGAATCTATTTCATACGGAAATATCCCACTTTTTCAAAAACCACTCAAACAAGCTCAACTTTCAAAACCCAAGCATCTACAGACTCACCAGCACATGCCTAGCACATCCACCAAAAATCTTTTCAAAATTCAAAACTTGAATTCATGCGGCCATTTTATCAAACACCTTGCAGATGCAAATCAAACAAATCCTAAACACTATAGTGAGCAGTGATTCTGGCCTAACTTGTTCCCTCTCTGGACACCACTAGCCTTAGTAGATCATCTAACAACCTTAACTAATCTCTAACACTACTGTAAGCTAGCCATTGTCATCAATGATGAGCAGGCCGAGTGCACCATTGCCACCCCATAGTCGACAACAAGCTATGAGCCACACTAGCCTCGCCAACCTTGTCTGGGAGCAAGCTAGCACCCCACCGCCACTCCTTGTCCCAGCTGCGAGTGATGCCAACCCCTGGACCACACGCACAGACCATGCCAAGCCACTCTGCAAGCATGCCGAGAGCGCGCCCCGTGCGCCACGCTCGACCAGCACCCACAGACCGCGCGCCACCCTCGCCGCGTGCACGCCTGATCACCACCGTCCCAGCAACCCCGCAGACACGCCCGTTCGCCGCCGCGCAGACCACGCGCGCTGTGCGCCATCAAAACTCCCGACGGACACGCTGAGAGCGCCGAAGCATTCCGACCGATCAGCACCGCCCCACGTATCGCCACCACGTCGTTGAGCTTCGCCAGGGAGCACAGCACCGCCCCCTACCGTCGCCCACGCCGATAGCCCTCTATGCCATCGACCACGACGAGCTCAGCCCGCGCCCGTCGGTCCCCTCTCGCCACTATAAATAGAGGCCTCCCCCGCTCGAATTCTTCACACCATTCTACTCCCCTCACCTCACTGATCGTTCCACCTCATCCCCGAAGCAAGGCGAGCAGCGCATCGCCGGAATTGCGCCGGAGCAGGCCGCCTCTAGAGAAGAAGGGCGTCGTCGATTTCGTCCACCCCAGGAGGAGCTGCCGGTACCAGGAGGTTCGCCGTCGTCGACTTCGTCCTTCGCCCGCATCGCCGACCCTCGCCTGAGCCTTGGTGAGCCCCCGACGACCCCCACCTGCGGTGTTAGGTTTCTGTCTCGCCGGCGCCGCCCGACATGGACGATGAGTAGCAGCCGTTCGATTAGACTTAGATCATGCGGATGAGATTGCCCCGTACCGCTTCGCGTTTAAAGAGCCACTGACTGGTGGAACCCCCCTGTCAGTTGAGCCCCGCGCCACGGAGTGACACTGGGCCGGCCCATTAGCAGTTCCTGCGTAGCCCAGTCGTTTGAATTTAACTTTTTCCATTTTAATTCAAACATAATTCTGTACCCAGTTTCAAAAATCAACCCAGCTCGATTCAGTGAACCAAATTGAATGAAACCAATTTTCTTAGAAAGGTTTTGAAATGCTTAATCCAAGCCCGTTGGATTCAAATCATTTGAATCCATAGATCAACCTTGGTAAAAATAACAAGGCGGAAGCTTTTCTGCATTCAAACATTTTTTAAATTTAAACTAAAATAGATTTTGAGTTGATTCCAACTCTCAAAAATCACATTTGATTATACCTTTCAGAATATATAAAAACATATGGGTTTACTTACAGAAATAATGTTCAAGTAATAAAAGGATGCCACATAGGCATTTCTAGTCATTTATTTTTATTTAAACTAAAAGGTTAAATCTTATTAAACTGTGACACCGCTTTAAATCACATTCCCATGTACTGAAATGTGTGGTGATGATATGTGTCAACATGGTCCCATGTTTGGTTTGGAGAATATTAAATCTTAAGTAGTTTTTCAATGAGTAGAAATTACTTTTCTAAAAATAAAATAAATAAGACAAATGCCTTATTCTTGTGATGTTAGTGATGATGCTAGATCATCTATATAACCCTTGTGTGTGATGATTGAAAGTAGTTAAGTATTGTTTGGTGATTGTGTACCACGTATTTATTCATAGACGCTAGTACCGACCAAGGATACGAGGAGGAAGGAGGATACTACGAAGAAGAAGCCGAGGAGAACTTCAACCACTGCTCTGCACAAGGCAAGCTAACACTTGCAATTTAGTAAGATTATACTGATAATGATGCAATCCTAATACTACTAGTTGATTGAGCAAGCTAACACTTGCAAGATACTCTACTTTAGCAAGCCTTACTAATCAAGTTGACCTATGCAAGCAAATACTTGATTGTTACCATGCCAACTATATGCCTTAAGCATATGTGATCATACCCACTTGATAACCCAATCCTAGTTTTACTTACAAGCTTTATACTTTATTTCTTTATCAAAGCTAGTACTTAGAATTTACTTGAGTGAATTGTAGATTCTAGAGAGATGATTGAAGGTTGCATAAAGAGCATAAAATTTGGCCTAAGCTAGATAATCTTTATGTCATCCTAAGGCATGAGATTGAACTTAGTTAAACTCCACTAGTTTACCACCCCTCATTAGTACTTACCCCCACTTGTAGATGCTAGTGCTAAGCATAAAACTTGATCAACTTTAGATGGGAATACTTGGTGGAAAAATGGTTATAAAAACCTTGGAATGATGGATCATTCTATTGAGATGTTTTGACATGTGTTTCCAAACACCAGATGATCTTGGTGATGAAAATGTTGAGGCATGAGCCTTAGCCCCTTTATAAAACTGATGGTTGTCTAGATGCGATACCATTCCAATTTTACCGTACAACCATAATACCCGAGAATTGGGTAGGGCTTGACTGGAAACTTATATACCGTAGTATTGGTTCCCTCATGGCCAAGGTCTGAGCTAAGGCTACCTTGTGAAGATTGTCCACCTGTGCAGTACCCAAGATGACAGTTGGTCATGGTTGGGAGGCCAAACTCACAGGAGAGGTGCTTATACTAGGGCGTGTAATTGAAAGGTTAGGATTGATTATCCGCATACTGAGTATGGTAAATTCAGGATTTGTTCCTGAAAGATGTATCGAATGTTGTGGTGAAAGTGTACAATCTCTGCAGAGTGTCAAACTATTCGAATATCCGCGTCCGCAGTTATGGACAGTTGGAGTGGCCATACTGTTCCCCCGTCAGATGTTTTCAAAATGAATTGAGACTTTGACTTGACCACAACAGAGTTGTGGCATGAGATACAAGTTTCCACTTAGGTGTTATAAAACTTGAATAGCTTCCTCTTGCTTCTGAACTTAGTAGAGGTAAATCTGGCTTTTTGCAAAACAACCCTAGAGCTTAGTGTCCTACTACAAAAACCCTTTCACTTGTTAGTATTAGTTTGCGAGTACTTAAAGAGTACTCATGGCTTTGTCCCTAGCTATTCCCGTGGCCAGACTATGAAGAGGAGTATTAGGAGGATGGACCCCAGGAAGGTTACAACAACTAGGATCATCTCCCATCATCATCATTGCCTGTAATCCCGAAGATGGATCTTCTCCTACGCTACCGTTATTATTACGTATTTCCGCTGCTTGAGTTGTATTAAGAATTGGATCATGAGATCCTTATTTGTGTAAGACCTTATGTATGGTTTGTAATGGATGATGTACCGTGGTATCCAAATCTATTATGTCTCGCAAAAATAGTAATCATGGGATTGCGATGTATGGCATAACAGGCATCTGGGATTAAAAATCCGGGTGTTGACATATAGTTTGTTTCTTCACCTGGTCGACGCTTCGTGGACCATTACTATAACATCCCAATTTCAGAAACCCTGATTTCCTGTCCAAAAGGCAAAAATCAGGGGGAACAAAAAACTTTTTCCTTAAGTGTTGCAATGCTTGCTTACTTGTTTGCTTGAGTGCATGCAACTGATTGTGCATTAGGTACCCTACTTATTATCTCAACTCTATTTGGCAAGGGCTATCTTGCAATGGAATTGTCTTGGCTCATCTTTCATATTCTCAAATTCTCTAGCATTTCAACAACTGATCCAAGGTAACTTTGACACAAAAAAATACTCTACTAGTCTCTATTAACAAAGCTATGGAGACCTATATATTATCTCCTTATGTTTTCAAGACAGAACTTTAACTACTCTTATCCCTAGGTTTTTCCACAACCTTTATTAAAACCTTTTCATTCCAATCTTGGTAGAAATACCAATATGATCCTTATCTTACTTCAAAGCACAACCAATTCAAAATACCCATCCTTACCCCAAGCTAGGCTTGATGGTAACCTTAGTAGTAGTTGGATAAGTTGATAAGATGAATTGCCTTGATCTGTTGTCTGATGAATTGCCTTGATCTGCTGATTGCGTTGTTTGCCTAGGAACTAGAGTGAGATAATCTAGTAGATCATCCATTAGGACCCAATACTACCTCCGTTTCAAGGCTTAAGGCGCACACGCTTTCCAAAGCAAAGTTTGACCGAAATAATTGTGCAATAAAATCCTGATTATATTGTACATAATTAGTACCGTTGGATTCATATTGAAAAATACTTTCCAGTGATACTAGTTTTATACCAAAACTCTTTACGTATTTAGAGTAATTCTTGGTCAAAAAAAACACGCAAAACAAGGACGTCTTAAGCCCTGAAACAGAGGGAGTATATGCTTGTGATCATCAATCTTAGACCAAGCACCCAACTCTAGATCTACCCTAAGCCACCCAAGTGTCCATCTCATCTCCTAATCAGATCAATGCAGGGATAATCCCTTTTGATAGTTTCCAACTTAGTGAAGACCCAATCTAATCATGGATTTTATCTACTTAGTTAACACTTCAGCATCATCTCCTTGATCATGAGTTTGGAACCTAGCATCCTCTCAAAAGCATCTACACTTGTAATCTAGTCTAAAACCCTACATCTGCCAAAATGGCTAAGTCTGGAATTCTTATCTAGATGCAATCTTTGGAGCTCTACTTTTTCCAACCCATGTGCATTCTTGATAATGTACTTGAACAAACTTATAGTACATCCTTAGTACTACCAAATACCACTCTTGACCTTGGCTAAGACATTCTGGTTCCCACTCTTCCATGATGGTTTTGTAGTCAAGATAGTAATCTTTTCTGCAAATCTTATCATCTTGACTACTTTGGCAGAAGCTCACATCTATATGCCACCTCCCCTTGACCAAATCTTTGCATGGTTATGATATAATAACCATGGCTTATCAAATCCTACTTCACTTTTTTCCATTGGATCCTGGTGCATCTTAAACCCACCTGGTTTATGAGGCATCTTGATGTATCTCTTATGACAGCCTTATTTTCATCAAAGTTTGCCATCACTCCTACACCACCTCAAATACATTCAAGCCCAACTCTTGTGGCAATGATCATATATCTAACTTGGTCTAATCACCCATCTATCCCTTATATCAAGGTGAGCTCTAAGCTCACAAATCCAACCATGTTTAGGTGGCATAAAATTATCCAAACCCTAAATCCTCCCAAATGTAGTTTTCTTCCCTTATCACCATAATTCCTCAACAACCAAGTTGTAAATGATGTATAAGTAAAGTTTACATCATCTACATTGGATATGCTAATTCCCCAAATAATTCCCATAATTATTTGGATCCTAAAAATAATTAATTTCCACCTTTGGCAAAACCCTAGAATCTTTGCCTCTAAAGGCAAGTTTGTTTTTCTCCAAATCATCAGGACAAATCAAGGAAAATATGATTCCTATATATCATATCCCATATCTCCAACTCAAAAATAAATATTTTTGAGATTCTTTATTAATTCTTTTTTCCCTTTTTCTTAAATGGCAGAAACAAGAATTAATTGATTAAAAATACTTTTATACCCAAATAAATTCCAATAAAACTACAGAATGTGTAATATGGTATTTAGGACCATATCACATCAAAAACCAACCTTAACCAATACAAAAATATCACATGACCCTCTAGAAACAACTTCTTCACTTTTTGAATAAATGCTTTTAAAGGGGCCTATAATCTTTACAAAAATCCCAAATAAATCATGAAGAGATGATTTGACCTATTATATCTACCAGTACCATCTCCCCACCTTACCCAATGCAATTTTATTGTACTTCCTTTACAAGGAACATCTTGATCAAGAGATGGAGGATCAAACTTTATTTCCTACCTTGGGAATATAAGTGTAGGAAAGTAGCCCCACTGTCCCTCTGCCCTAAGCATGACCTCAGAGAACCCCTCCACACTCTCCACCGCCCCCGAGGCCCAGCCCTCAAGCAGCACCCCTCCTCCATGCTCAAAATGGACCTAGTCCATCAAACACCACCCCTCCTCGATTTTAAAGCCGGAGGCTGCCCCTGTGGCTCCCCCCTTATTTTCTCCCTACACCCCCCACTACCTCCCCCAGGCGTCTCCCCTCCTCCCTTGCTCAGCACTACCCGAGAGAAGAAGGCAATGGCCTCTTGGCCATAGATCAAAACTCGAATTTGTCTCCCTCTCCCTTGCCCTCCTCTTGCTGCATGTCACCCTCCAGCATTGTCCCACCTTATCTAATCATCCCCTGTTATTTCCCCTTGCGCAGGAACGGCTCAGGAAACTATCCCGGCGAGCTCCTGAAGCCAGCCACAGGGCAGAGGTGCACAAACCAGTCCCTGCACAAAAAGCTTCACTTTCGCCCGTCGTTGGGCTGACCGCAGTACACCGCTTCACCCCCGCCAGCTCCCCGGCTCCCTTGAGCCCCTAGTAAGCCCCGCCGCTCCCCTCTGGCCCTCTCCAGGGTTTCCTTCCTGCGCCCGCGGCCGAAGGAGGAAGACGGCCTCCTGGCCGTCGATCCTCCTCTAATCCAACAACCCTCCGTCGCCGATACCCCTTCGCCCCTCTCCCTCCCTGACAGCTAGACCCCACTCAGGCCTTTAAATCGAGCCCTCTCCCACGCGCGGAGACACCGGGCTAGCCTAGATCCCTAGCGTGGCCTAGTTAGGTTCGAAACCGGCCCAGAGCCTGCTTCCCCTTTTCATTTAGTTTTATATTTCTAGATCTTCATGTTACCTACAAGTTTAAATGCAAATGAAAATACAAACTACCTGAAAAATTGATCAGATCCAAAATTCCTCAAGTACCTGGATGTTTTACCTAACATGCAGAACCAGTTTTGTACCAAAACAATTACTAGATCATTTATGATAAATTCATCTACTAAGATGTGTCCATTTCACTAATAATTCTCTCCAGAAAATTTTATTTATCCAAATGGCCTAAAACCTTTTTTTTACTGGGAGGTAAAAATTATACTTTGCATTTCCCACTGGTCTCACCTATTTTGGCTTCCTGGTTTGCCCACAACAAAACTAACAAAAAACAGTCCCATTTTAAATTTAGTAAATTTCCGAGGTTAAACCAAATGAGGTTTTGAACTAATTCCAACTCTCTGTTCATCTACATAACCATATATATCAAATCCCAGGATCCCAAATTTTATTAAGCAACTACTGAATTTTGGTGAATTAAACTATTCTATGAATGGTTTATTCACAAATAAAATCACCACCTTATCTCTGTAAATCCAAATGGATCGATTCCAATTTATGAAGAAAGGTATTATGAATACCTAACCATTTTCTTTGGAATCACATCAAAAGCTCTTATAAATTTAATCTGGTGAAAAAGACAAAAACCATCCAGAACTGCCACTGGGAATTTCCTGAGGGCATTATGTTAATTAATTTAAGATGATTCCAACTCCTCTTGAATCAGTACATAAAATACTACCTAATCACCCAAGGAAATAATTTTTGGAGCTCCAGAATTTGTCTGGTGAATTATTTCCTAAAACTAGAGTTTTATCCACTATAAAAATCATTATAAATCAATGGAAATTGATAAAATAGTGAAATCACTTTTGTTGGCTTCATTTTATCAATATCTATCTGAGGGTATCATGTTTGCACATTGATCTCATACATAACTTGGCCTTGTTCAAAAACCCCTTATCTAGGTAGTTTTGGGCTATAAATCTTACTAGAAAGTCCACAAATGCAATCAAGGCCATTCCTTTGTATCCAAAGCAAAATCTCCAATCCTTACTGATCTATAAACTGGTTTTATCAATTACTTGCTGTATAAATTGGTGTTGGTATGCATTGTATTGATTGTGGTGTTATTTTGTTGCATGTTTGCTCAATAACGGCGATAGTTGCGACAGGGTGACACCGAGAATAAGGAAGCATCGGGACATTCTTATTATTATTATTATATTTGGTCTTCTGGTTTTCTAACACCGTCAAGGGACATCTCGCTGGTCATAGGCAAGCCACCATTCCTAAACTCCTATATTAACCTACTCCTTTTATCAATTGTTTTATATCTCATTTATGGATCCCATGATTAAATGCATGGTTTGTTTCAAATAAAAGGCGTAAGTAACTTGGCTCCTCCGAGTTATGATGGAGTGTCCATTAGGACACTTACCCTCGTTGACACCCACTTTTACCATTTAGATGGAGGCTAAGATGCTTAGCATCTTCCCTCTTGTAAACCACAGATTTTCAATGATAAAACTATTTTGGGTTTTACCCTACTACAAAGTTTTCAAAATAAAACCCTTGGAAAGAGGCATCGTTTCTGAGTGGAGGTTTTACTAAAGAGGATATGAGGAGGATAATGAGAAAGTTGAGCAAGAGAAAGAGAAGGGATGTTCTACGCCTTTACCGGAACAATTTATCCGTGCAACCACACTACCCTAGTCGCTGGGGCTTAGCTCGTAGTTTGTGGACTTTAGCCGGGGCTGCTCTTACACGCTAAAGGGGAGAAATCCCCTGAAATCCGGACTGTCGTGGACAAGGTACCGGTGCAACAATTGGGTCTCTCGCGGATGGTATGACTTATTGTATGTACGGAAGGAAGTGGAGTCAAATTACTATATGCCAAACTATGGTTTGGGGAATAGGATTGTACGAAAGGGAGGACTATGGCCGTCGTGCCACATACTCATGCCAGAGAGAACAAACCCAAAAGGAAAAGCCGTCATTCCTAGGGATGTACAAATGAAAATTTAGGTTTGATTATCCGAACCCCCGTCTACCGTGTGTAGCGGGCCGTGGTTGTATCCCGGCGGATGTATTGATTCTTGTGGTAAAGTGCACAAACTCTGTAGAGTCTAATATATTCGAATAGCCGTGTCCACGGTCAAGGATGGTTGGAAAGGTGATTTCTAGGAGTACCCTTGGGATTTTTTTAAGAGGAATAAAAATAATGTGACTTGTTCACGAGGAAAGATAAGAACGAGTTTGGTTTTGACCAGAAATGGTCGAAGATGTTTTAAAAAGGGTTTTACTATAAAACTGTTTTCAACAAAGTTTTTAACAAGGATATGGGGATATCCGGACTTTCTAAAAGGAGGCCTATTTTACAAAAGCTCTTTTTCAACAAAGATATAGAGATGCCATTGTTATACTTTTTCAGAAACAACTATAGTGTAGAGCTATCTCGCTACAGCCTAATATGCATTATCTTGTTACCTTGTCTCGGTGGTTTGCGAGTACATTCAAAGTACTCACCGACATTGTCCCTGGATATTTACTTTGCCAGATTGCAGATGTTAAGAAGTGATGAAGGTGTTGACGTCTATGCGAGCTAGACCGTCTTCCCAGTCAGTCACATGTAGGTTAAGGTATGACATGGGCTCTGCGCTTGAAGACTTCCGCTACTAATGTTGTAATTGCCATAATGGCCACTTTGTAAGCTTTGTAATTGTTACTTTCTGGATGATGTAATGATACAGGTCGGTTATGCTCACGTCTCACTGATCATGGGAACATGAATTATATGCATAACGGGTATTCTCGGACCGTAAATCCAGGGTGCCACAATTATAGGAGAAGACCCAGCCTCCAGAGATCGACATCCCATGTAGTAATTGTGAGGCAGCTCATAACGGAGTAAACAAACTTTGAGCCCATCCCCTTCCCATTTGGGAGTAATGTGGTTACACGGGTTAATTGTTCTGGCAAAACTGCAAAGAACCGATGCGTTTTCATAAAACTTTTTCCTCCATTTTCCTTTCAGCATATTTTGTGAAACCAAAACCTTTTTCCTTTCTCAAACTTCTCTTGGTAGGTCGAACCTCACCAAGGTTTATCCGTAAAACCTTTTTATAAAACTTTTCCGGGTCTTCCCATCCCCTAGTTTTGCTCTGGCTAAAAACAGGGTCTCCAAGGGTGTATGGTGGTATGCACCATCTATCATACTAGGGACAAGTTGGTGTCATCAAGGTATTGTAATAGTAGTACAAACATGTAATGACTTGGAGGAGCCAAGCCACTACCATATATAGCTCATTGTATAATAAGACAATGTAGTTTCGATAAACAGTAGGTAAAGCATGCATAAGTAAAACAGTAGGACAAGGCTTATGAGCAAGAAGGTGGCTTGCCTGTGACCAGTGAGATGTCCCAAGACTTCTTTAGGAAACCAGAATACCGATAACCATAACATTAATAAGATTAACCTGATGCTTCCTTCTTCTCGGTGTCACACAATTCACCACTATCGCCGTTATCGAGCATACATGCAATCAAACAAAAAACCAATCAATACAAGGCATACAAGCATCAATACATATAGAAAAAAATAAATCTACAATTCAGTATGATTGTAGGGAGAATGAAGTTAGAAGGATTTGGAAAGGCCTTGGAAGCATTTGAAGGAATTCCAATATGAATTATAGTTTAGAAGTTCTTTAGAATGGGGTTTTTAGACAAGGTCCATATTTTGTATGATAACATTGTATAAAAATTATATCATCAGATTGGTATTGATAAAATGAAACCAACAAAAGTGGTTTCACTATTTTATCAAACACCATTGATTTTTAATGAATTTTCTAGTGCTAAAGAATCTAGTTTTAGGAAATAATTCACCAGAAAAGTTCCGAGATCCAAAAATTATTTACTTGGGTGATTAGGTAGGATTTTATGGAATGATCCAAGAGGAGTTGGAATCATCTCAAAATATTTACCATAATTCCCTTAGAAAAATACCAAAGTCGGCTCTGGATGATATATGTCTTTTTCATTAGATTTTATATATTAGGGATTTTGATGTGACTCTAAAGTAACATGTTAGGTATTTAGAATACTTTCCTATAGAAATTGGAATCAACATTTTTGGATGTACAGAACTACTGGGGTGAATTTATTTGTGAATAAACAATGTACAGAAATGTTCAATTCACCATAAATCAAAAAGAGCTCAATAAATGTTGGGATCCTTGGGTTTTAAGGATATGTGCATTAATGTGTAATGTGAGTTGGAATTAGGTCAAAACCATCTATGGTTTTTCCTAGGGAATTTTCTAAAGGCAGATATGCCTTGTTTGTGTTATTTTTGCTACAAGCAATCTAGGAAGCAAATGGGTGTGGGGCCAGGGTGACATGAAAGGCATCACATTATACCTTTATATACAAATAGGTTTTACATCATTTGGGGATGTGAAACTTACAGAAAGTATTTATTAGCTAAAAAGGGGCATTTAGGAAATTGATTTATATTATTTAATCTAGATAAACTATGGTCTAATCAAGGGTACTGCATGTTTTCTAGATGTTCAGATATGTGCGAAAAAATGTTAGATGAATATTTGGAGGTATTTTCCATTTTTGTTTTGATTTAATCCAAACTGCTATATGGCGAGATCTGGGCAAAAATAATAAAATAAGTTGTTAATGGGCCAGCTCCTGACGAAGATGGGTCGCGCATCGCTGACCGGCCCACCCAGGCACCACCATGCATGGCGGGATCCGGGATTCAAACGGCCAGGGGTGGCCCAATTGTCAGCGGGGGAGGAACCGAAGGGGTATCGGCAGATGGCGGTTGTGGGATCGAGTCGAAATTGACGGCCCTGAGGTGTCTTCTACCTTTGGCCGAACTCGTGGGGCTCACCTGGGGGCTTCTCAGGCCTGGGAGAGGCAAGGGGGTGACGCGACATGCGATGGGGGATCTAGGGAGGGACGGCACCAGGGTCTCTGCGACGGGCGATGACGCGGGAGACCAGGCCGACAAGAACTCTCGGTGTGTGGTTGGGGGAGCTCCCAGAGTGCACGTATGCAACCGTCGGGTTGACGAGGGCGAGGTGGTGGCTGTCCGCAGTCTCGCGGAGGTCTTGGAGGGGTAGAAGGGGCTCGGGGACGCCTTCTCTACCGGCGCAAATCCAACTCGGGTAGGTGCTGGCCATGGCTGCTCCAGCGTTCCTGAGGCAAATAGAGAGATATAGGGGTGGATTAGAGGGAGTAGGATACCATGGGAGAGAGAGAGGTAGGGGAGAGGGGGTAGGAACCATGACCATTTTTCTTGGGGCTTGCATGCCCGAGGGAGAGGGTTTCCTCTCCTCCCATGGTGATGGAGGGCAGAGGAGGTGAGAGAGCTCGTGGGGGTGTGTTCTGGTGGTCAGGGAGTGAAATAAGTGTTGTGCGGAGCATTGTACTGGCCGCAAGCCTTATGAACCGAAGGGTCGGTTTAGGTGGACCATGTCCATATGGGAGGGCATGGAGGAGTGTTGGCTAGGGATTGGTTGACCTGGGTGGTGGAGAGGTGTTGTGGGGTAGTGGGTCCGAGCAAGGGAGTGGTGGAAGGGGTGGTGTGGCTGCTACCTCTAGATAAGCAGATATTTTCATCAAGAGGCATCTCTCTCACTTATCCCCAAGCATTAAAGGACAAGGCTAGGGTTTTCTACGGTACCAACTATTAGGGGTGGTTGACCAGAGAGTGTGGTGGTGTTGGTGGGAAGTGATGGTGAGCCTTGGTGATGGTTTGATCTTGGTTTAACTTAATACTTGCTAAGTTTGCCAAATTTGATCAAAATGATGCTTGTGAAGGAAGTTGAAAAATCTCCATTTTTCAAGGTGATATGAATATGCTGGTAGATAGGTATGGTCATTGTACACCTCCAAGATTTATTTGAGATTTTTCTGATGATTAAAAGTCCACTTAAAACCATTTGTTCAAAAAGTGCAGAAGTGTTTTAGAGGAGCTAATTTGATAAATTTACATGGGACATGGTTGGTTTTTGATGTGAGATGGTCCTAAATACCATATCACACATTGGGGAAATTTATTGGGAAGGTGGGGTATTTTTAAGCAATTATTTAGATATAAAAGTATTTTTAAGCAATTATTTCTTGTTTCTGCCATTTAAGAAAAGGGGCAAAAAGAGATAATAAAGAATCCAAAAAATATTTATTTTTGAGATGGGAAGGTGGGGTATGATGTATAGAACTCAAATGTGTATTGAGTTGGCAAAGTGATTTGGAGAAAAACAAACTTGCCTTTATAGACAAGGTTTCTAGGATTTTGCCAAGTATGGAATTTAAATAGTTTGAGGATCCAAATAATTATGGGAATTATTTGGGGGATTATCATAACCAAGGTAGATTATGTAAACTTGATTTATACATCATTATCAAGTTAAGTTTTGAAGAGATATGGTGAAATTGGAGGAAACTAGATTTTTGGGGAATCTAGGGTTTTGATATTTTTATGCCACCTAAACATGGTTGGATTAGGGAGATCAGAGCTCACCTTAGTACAAGGGATAGATGGATGGATAGACCAAGTTATATATATGATCATGACAGAAATAGTTTGGCTTGGCTGTATTTGAGGCGCTCTAGAAGTGATGGCAAACTTTATTGGAATTAAGGCTACCATAACAGATGTGCCATGATGCTTTAGAAACCATGAGGGTTTAAGAAGCACATGACTCCAATGGAATCAAGTGGAGTAGGGGTTGATATACCATGGTTAGTAGACCATAACCATGCAAATATTTGGTCAAGGGGAGATGTCATATAGATGTGAGCCTTTGTCAAAATAGGCAAAATGATAAGATTTGCAGAAAATATAATTATCTTGACTACAAAACCATCATGGATGAGTGGGAACCAGAATGGTTTATCCAAGGTCAAGAGTGGGGTTTGGTAGTACTTATTATTTACTACAAGATGGATCAAGTACATTCTCAAGATGCACAAGGGTTAGAATAGGTGGAGTTCCAAAGATTGAATCTAATTAAAGATTCCAGACTTGGCCAAATTTGGCAGACTTGTGGTTGTGGACTAGTATGGGGTAGGGAAACATTTGGAGAGGATGTAAGGGTTCATACTCCTCATCAAGTGGTTGATATTGAGGTATAAATTGGATAGAGGGGATCCATGCTTGTAGTTGTTCTTTGAGGAGTTGGATGCTAATGCAAAAGATTAGCTCAAGAATGATCTGGTTAAGTAGATTAGAGATTTACTTGAGTGTCTAAAGGTGGATTTATTTTGAGATACTTGGTTTGAATTTATGATCTCAACTATTTGTTTGATCCCTAAGGATGAGCTGCTAGGTTATCTCACTCTAGTTCCTAAGCAATCAAGGCAATCAGCAGATCAAGGCAATTCATCAGATAGCAGATCAAGGCAACTCATCTTATCAAACTTGTCAAACTACTACTAAAGTCATCCTCAAGACTAGCTTGAGGTAAGCATGGGTGTTTTGAAGAGGTTGTGCTTTGAAGTAAGGTAAGTACCTCTTGGTGTTTCTACCAAGATTGGAGTGAAAAGGTTTTAGGAGAAGTTTTGGAAAACCTAGAGATAAGAGTAGTTGAAATTTCTATCTTGCAAATATAAGGAGATATATATAGGTGTCCATAGTTTTGTTAATAGAACTAGTAAAATATTTTGCTGTGGCAAGGTCACCTTGGCTCAAGTTGAAATGTCAGAACATTTGAGAATATTAAAGATGCGCCAAGACATCTCTTTTGTAAAATAGTTTTTGGTCAACTGGGGTTGAGGTAAGGAGTAAATCATTTATTATCCAAGCAGTTGCATGAACACAAGTAAACAAGTAAGCAAACATTGCAACACTTAATAAGAAAAAGTTTTGTTCCCCTTGATTTTTGCTTTTTGACAAAAGATCAGGGTTGCTGAAATTGGGATGTTCCAACGATCTTCCACGCGTTTCCATTCTCCATTTCTTAATTTACGGAAGTGAATAGGTATGCCAAGATACTTAAACGGGAACGACCCAGATGGACACCCAAACAAGTCCTTATATTGATCTTCTACCGTTTTTGCTTGTCCAAAGCAGAAAAGTTCACTTTTATGAAAGTTAATCTTAACCCCTGAGAGTTATTCAAAAATGCAAAGAATGAGTTTCATATGCAAAGATTTTTGTAAATCATGTTCCATAAAGATTATCGTATCGTCTGCATACTGAAGAATTGACACTCCACCATCAACTAAGTGTGGGATTAGACCGCTAACCTGGCCATCTTATTTGGCACGACTAATGATAATTGCTAGCATATCCGCAATGATATTAAACAAAATCGGGATCTCCTTGTCTCAATCCCTTGTGAGTTTGAAAATAGTGACCAAATACTATCATTTACTCTGATGCCTACACTATCCCGTATTTCGTTATCCAGTTACACCATTTTGGATTAAACCCTTTCATTCGCATAACTTGTTGCAAGAAAGGCCACCTTACTTTATCGTATGTCTTCTCAAAATCAATCTTAAGAAGAACCCGAAGATCATTTTAATTTTGCAAGAAAGACCACCTTACTTTATCGTATGCCACCTTACTTGTTGCAAGAAAGGCCACCTTTCTTTGTGAGCTATTTCGGTTATACGGTTTATTCCTACTTTTGTGAATATCTTGAAACTTACATTTAGTAGACATATTGGCCTATATTGTTGGATTTGTATAGCATTTTAATTTTTTGGCAGTAGAACAATTGTGCTAAAGTTTAGCCGGAACAGTGGTAGTTTACCATTTTGGAAAGCAGCAAACATCATCATAATATCAGGCTTAATTACTTCCCAGAACACTTGATAAAATTCTGCAGAAAAACCATTCGGCCCAGGTGCTTATTTTTTTCCATTTGCATAATAGTGTCATGAATTTCCTTTTCAGTAAAGTCTGCGCTCAAAATTACATTTTCCTCCAAAGAAAGCTAAGGGATGTCTTGTACTTCTGACTTATTCATGGAGAATTTATTTTAGTAGGTAGCCCAAATAAAGTTTTGTAGAACTCTGAAATATACACTCGCAAGTTTTCTTCGCCAACTATCCTCCCTTCGTCCTACTCTAGTTGGAAAATCATCTTCCTATGGTGTTTCCCATTTACAATCAAGTGAAAGTATTTTGTATTATCTCCCCTCTTGAATGTGTTTGAATTTTGCCCTTTGTGCCCACTTAGTTTCCTCATCCCAACGAATCTTAGCAAGTTCATCATTGGTCTTTCTTAACTCATCTCTCTCGGCCAAAGACAAAGGGGTGTATTCAGCCCTTGTGTCAAGAAGTACAATTAAATGTAATAATCGTTCCTTTTCTTGCTTATATTGACCGCTAATGTTTCTAGCCCACCCTCTAAAAAACTATCTAATATGGCGGATCTTGTTCTACCAGTTTCTTAGGGGGTTAGGGTCAATAGGTACCGAGTTCCACTCATTCGTGATCAAATCAAAAGAACCTTCTTTACGTAACTAGGATAATTCAAAGGAAAAATTTGGTTTGTTTCGAAGGTGAGCTTGTTCACCAAAATCAATTATAATCGGGATGTAATCAGATCCTGTCTGGGCAAGAGCTCTAACATACACCAAGGGAAACTTCCGTTCCCATTCAGCAGTGGCGATCACTTTGTCTAACTTTTCATGAGTTCGGTTTGCCCAACGACTAGCCCATGTGAATTGTCTACCTAATAATGTTATTTATCTTAAATCAAGGCTCTCAATTATTGCATTAAAAATAAAAGGCCATCTTGGATTAAAGTTATCATCGTTCTTTTCCTCTTGCCTTCTTATGATACTAAAATCACCCCCTACAAGTAGAGGTAGAGTTTCATGTTCACAAATATGCACTAACTCAGCCAAAAGGCGATGATTGTTCACTTCTTGAGCCGCGCCGTAAACTGGAATTAAAACCCACTCGAAATCACTCTTATATTTGAGATGAAACTTGACACAAAAATCCTTATTAACCACCTTATTAACCCGAAGTGTTGCAGAATTTATTCTAACTAAAATATCGCCTAACCGTCCTTGTGGCGGCAGATAATACCATTCAAAATCAAATCCTCCCGACAGGTGTTGTAAGAAGGGTGTTGAAAAATTGTTCCTATCCGTTTCTAGTATAGCAAGAAAATCTAGTTTCAGCTCTTTAATTGTCTCTTGAATGAATAAGTGTTTGCGGGATCCCTAAAACCCTCACTATTCTAGAAATCTCCCTTCATTGAGAAAACTACGACTGATTTTTTATTCTAAAGCTCCTTCGCACAACTACAGAATCCGAAGATCGTTTCCTACGATTTCTTATCTTTTTGCAACACGCAGATGGTAGATGCTTGTGATCTAAAAATTCATGCTATTCATCGTCGGCAAGATCCTCGCTAAGAGATATAGCTTTATTAAGAACAAGGCTACCTGAACCCTCCTCCTTACTGTGCATATCTTCTTGTTTTCTCTCTAAGGTTATTAAAGTTCTTTTCAAATCAATATCCTTAATAAGTTTAACAAATGTAGAAACCTCTTGTGAAGATAAGCCTAACGATACCCCTAGCTTGGTGGCTCTAGCAACAACTACATCATCTGGAAAAGGAGCGATTGAAAAATATGGGATGATGGAATTACCTGGGTCCCTAGCTTGTGCGACTTGTTGCGCCCTCTCCATCCGAGTCAGATCAACATTAGGTTGAGCCCAAATATGATTGCCGGAATGCAAGACTATAGAAGATTTCTCTGGAATGCCGCCAAACGAGATGATCTCCTCTTTGGAATATCTTCCCCCCAAGAAAACACCGGTTTCCTCCGTGGCCATGTGCTCTTTCTTTTGTGTTTTTGCTGGAGTAAAATACCGACCTGAAGAGATCTCGGTCCCTGGAGAATTTGGCGACGCAGCCATTCCAAGCGACACATCAACAACGACCTTGTTGCCGGAAGCAGCAACATGATGCTCTGTCGCTTCGGCTGTTTGCCGAAAAGGTGTAAATATCTCTTGAAGAACAGTGGTAGTAGATTCATGTGAAGAACTTTTACTTGGTTCAGATTTAGGTCATGTTTCTTCCTCCTCCTCGGCCATCTCGAACCAACTTTGCCTAGGTGCAGACATTGATCCACCAACATTCTTATGGCTCACAAAACAAGGATCAATGGTACCGAATTGAATAACATCAGTTAAAACAACAGTGCTCCTAGATGAAGCATGTGTACTTCCTTTATTTTCCAAGGCACCCAAACTTCCCTGGTTCTTGTCCGAATTGTGCACCCCTGAAACGTCCTTCGGCTGTTCACTAGTCTTAGTGCAATCCTCATTCTCCTTATCATCAGCATCCGCATCTTCCTTGGTCTCCTCTCTCGGGAGAAGCTCGCCATCTGGCCCCTCAACAAAAAAATTGATTACATAGCCAAAGCCATCATAATAGTGATCAGTTCCATTCGGAATCCCTTGTGGATTAGCGCAAGCAATGAGAGCTTGAATCACAAGGTTTTCTCTTGTAAATTTCATATCTACCTCTTTTGTTTTCCCTACCAAAGATCCCACCCAAAGCAAGCCAAGTAATCACGAAAAAGAGCCTCGGGACACCCAGTGATACGAACCCAAACATCTTGAAGACGCAAAGAATCAAGATTTGGATTAGACCACTCTTCAAAATTCATAACAAAAGTAGTACCTTCTACCTTAATCATTTTAATTTTGCGCAGTCTTGCTAAATCAGTCTTGGTTGAGAGCACTACTTTGAAAATATTGTTTGCAGCCATAGAGATATCCCATTAGTGCTCACCAGGCAGCAGCCACTCAAGCTCATTAACCACCTAATCCGTTGTCATCACCCCTCCTTCAAATTGGATCCTAGCGGTCTTGCCACTGTCATTCTTGACCCGAAGGTCCCTAGTCTTTGGTGTTTCAAAAAACATCAGACTCTCTATAAAGGCCATAACAAATAGCAGTTGGTTTTGGCATGCTCAGCTTCAGACAATCAACATCCGCATGCAAAGGCGACTCACAGTAAATACATAAGACAAATGTACATTCAGTTACAAAGTGTCATGTCAAGCTGCACCTAAAACAGAGAAGGTTATCAGCTTTTTTAGTTGCTTCTATAGCCGTAGATGTCGCATCAACCATTTGAGAATCATCAGTCTCCTTGGAGACAGCAGTAATGTTGTCGATCATAGGGGTTTGCCCAAGCTAAGCCGCCCTTGCTCCCAAATAAGATGATTGCTTCTTTGGGGTCTCAGCAGGTGTATTTCGCATATGGGCATCCTCTTGAGGATCTCTTCTTTGATAATGGCCATTAAAATGGCCCCGGCCTCCACCACGCCCACTATAATTGTTCCTATAAAAACCTTGTGACTTGTAGTTTCTACGGAACTTCGGAGCATTATTACCATAACCCCGATTTGAGCCCTGACCAGCATCATAATACCCTTCATCAAACTTTCCAAAGTTGCCATTAAACCCCTCTGTTCTGAAATTCTACTGTCCATCGTTGTTCCGTCCAATGGACTAAGAATTGGAGCCCATATTGTATGTTCCCTCCTTGCGTAGATTGTGAGGGAGGTACCCTTGTGTGCCTCGCCCGTCATCGTTCCTCTTGACCGCATGTGCACGAGCTCCCTCAGTCCCAGCATCTGCAAAAGCACCGCCCTGCCCAGCCGCAACATTACCCGCATGAAATTTATTCTGACGGGATTGATTAGAAGATGGCAGCGGTGGTCTAGCTCCTCTGCCTGCCATCTTAGCCTCCACAGAAAAACTTTGTCTAGCTCCTCAAACCCTAGTAGAAACTAGGTGTCTTGTCGATCGGCAGCCACGAGTCAAGTTTGAATATAAAGATACGATCTAGGAATTGACATCGAATATAAAGATACGATCTAGGAATTGACAATCGCGATCGAGACCTTGTGGCTATTCACGGTCGATTCATACCCCAGATTCTCATGGGCCTTGTGCCCAGATGGCCCACCCGGAAAATGAAAAGATTTTGAACTTTGAAAAGAATTCTTACCGTAAAAATTGAGATATGATTTCGGATACGATCTCCCTATCGGCGATGAAGACGACAACACACCCTTGTGATGAAGGTGTATTCTCTGGCTCCGGCAATGCTTCCTTCTCATTGTGGTCCACACAGCAACATCCAACGCGTCCCCCAATGTCACCGAAGGTAACAAAACTGGCAGCTTCAGCGGCGGTCGAACCTTCACTAGAGGAGGACCAGAAGGGCTCCTCTCTGGCGGTGATTCCGAGATGCGAAGCTCTTCTGCAACCCATCTCCTCCACCTTCTCTTATCCAAACGGAAGTTCTTCCTGTCCACAAGATCTCGGCAACGATCCTCCATCGGCGAGTGGCAGAGATATCACAGGGACCTCTCTGAACTACCTGACCGCGAGGGAGACGACGGCGGCATGGACTGCTCGGAGTCCGGCCCACCCAAGCACCAAAAGTGCCCGCTGGTGAACCCACTAGGGTGTGCACCGGAGTCGCCCTAGGCGTCGCCCCCTGACATGGAAGTCCTCTGGACTTATCTCACGATTGTTAAAAGAAGGTCACTAGTGAGCATATTTCTTATAGTGAGGAGGAAGAAGAAGAGGTGAAAAGACGAGGGATTGGCATGTAGGATCCACTTCCACCTTAGCTCCTCCTAGACATGTGACGCCAATTTAGAACTTATGGCTGGGCCCAGCAGTTAGGGCTGCTGTTAAAATACTCATAGCCGTGAATTAGTCTGATTCGCAGCACAGTGACTCAAAATTAGTACTAACTTGCAAAAATTATCAAAGTTGGTACTGACTTATAGTTAGAGCCTTGAATCATGTTAGCTTTCTGTAATTTACTCAGTTTCTGTCCCTCTGTTAGTATTTGTAGTGATTGTGGATGTCTTCTGGAAGGCCCCGTCTAGAACCTTATGTTAGCTTTCTGTAATTTACTCGGTTTCTGTCCCTCTGTTAGTATTTGTAGTGGTTGTGGGTGTTTTCTGGAAGGCCAGGCCCAAGAGTGGCGGCCTGGTAAAGAGGTCAGTGACAGTCACCTATTTCTTTAGTTCCACGGATCAACATCATCTTGGGCTGAAGTACAGCACACGTAAATTTGTGGTCGTGTCGTAGTGACAATGGATCTTTGTGATACTCTAATTTCCCAGTATGACGATGCCAAAGGCAAAAACATGAGAGTGCCACGCTAGTATTTTTTTTTTTTTTGAACATGAATGCCAAGGTACTGAAGGTAGTATTCTCCTGCTTGTAGTTCGCAGAATCATGTCTACAGAAACATACGAATGCACTGTCACTCAAATGTACAGCATACACAGAAACGTACCAAGGTGTCTGTTATCTCGGCCGATGCTTTACAAACACAAACAACGTGTCAAATATAATTTGCCAGAGTGTACCAACCACTCATGTACATAACCAAGATATGACAAATCCTAGTTTACCGACTCCCGAGTTCTCCACTCGCTGGACACACGTAGACAACTCATATATCGGTCATCAGCAGCATTTTATTTCCCTGAAGTATTTTCTCGCTGACACAAGCACATAAGGGTTAGTGTGCCTCATCTATTGCAAGAGGCACGCTCTTCACCTGCATGAACGAAAAAGAGAAGCCGGTTAAAAGTGCATCTCTTTCAAATGAGGAAGTATTCTGCTCTGTCCTCCCTATCTAAATGAGGAAGTATTCTGTTCTGTCCTCCCTATCTCATGAAGAAGTAACTGGGGCATTTCAGGTAGAGAGAACAAAAAATGTGACGAGGCTAATGCGTACCAGCTCACGTAGCTTCAGTATATAGAACATCTCGAGGTAGCGCCTAGTCTCCCGCCTCTCAAGCTTCGAAACATACTTCCAGAAGCCATAAACCCCAGCCAGTGTCATCAACCTCTCGGAGTATATCTTCCATGTATACCTACACAGCATGGAGAAAACAAATATCAAACAGGAGACCATGAAAAACACCGGCTATGGACCTGCCTAAAACAGGATTGACTGTACTAACTTATCATATATACGCTGAAGGCCCCTGTCAGATATCTTAACCCAGTGATCGGGGTCTTGTTTGCATTGTTCAAAGAAGTCAGCCATCAAAGTAGCAGCCTGATCAGGATGGTAAGGATCAATGTGGAAACCGGACACTCCGTGCTCTATAATCTCGGCAGGCCCTCCGTGGAGTGTTGCAAAAGTAGGAAGTCCACAGGTCATGGCCTCCACAACAGTGAGGCCGAATGCTTCATACAAAGCTGGCTGTCGATAACAAGACAAGTTTACGGTCAGCAATGTAAGCCATTTGGATGGGGCAACCTTCCCCGAAAATATTGTTTCTAGAAGCATAAGTTACAATATTTCTACCAGACCTGCACAAAGGCACCGTGAGTATCAGCGATGTAGCGATACAGCTCACCGTTTTGAGCCCTGTTCGTCTGGGCAGAGATCCAACGGAACTGCCCAAACAGGTTATATGTCTTAATAAGTTCATGCATCTTTTCTATCTCTTCGATTTCTTCTCTGTCCTTTGATTTCTTGACATCGAAATATCCAGCTACTACAACAAGGTTTACGTTCTCCCTTAGCTTAGGGTTTTTACTATATGCTTCGACCAGACCTGTTATGTTTTTAACCCGGTCAAGTCTTGCCATGGAGAAGAGAATTGGTTTTGATCGGTCATCCAGATGTCCACTGCAAAGAACAGTAATTATCATCAGAAGGTCAGGCGTCAGCGCTATTTACAGCACCGTACATACGACTAAAATCGCTAAAATTGTGCATAAAGACACTATAAGCGAAATCTAAAAGGCATGCAACCATATAAGTACTACAAAGAATATTGTGAAGGGCATATATTCTCACATGTGTACATCGTTTTGCTCTGGGTCATAAAGCAAGCTCTCAATTGAACCATGAAAGGCGGTGAGCCGCTTGTCCTTTTCAGTGTACGGAAAATATATAGACATGTCTGCTCCAGGAGAGACAATGTTGAACTTTGGATCAAAAACATCAATCCCATGGACGACGCGGTACAGACCAGGAAGAGTAAAAGCAGTATGGCTCTCGTACTGTCCAACCGTGTTTTTGCTGCATACCAGGGAAATATAAGAATTAAGTATTAGTGTCTTTAAAAAAACAATGATGTATAATCAGAACTAACACACTATACATGAAGTGCAACAACTCCACAGGTTACCCTGTTATTGATCAATTAAGAATTCAACATCTTAACAGCTATATATAATGTACCATATGCAGCTCAACTAGTTAACAAATGCTGAAAGACAGAGAGAGAGAGAATGGTGTGGCTAATAAGCCAGAACAGAGTAAACCTTCCAGCAATTTCTTGGTACGTGCTGGTGATTATGAAATCAGCATTGTTCATCGCAATTATATCAGCAGTAAACTGACACGAGAAATGATACTTCTCGTCGAACTTTTTCCAGTATATGTCTGAGTCTGGATATTTAGTCTTCTCCAGAGCATGAGCAATATTGCACTGCAAAGATTTTTTTTTGACATGATCAGTAAAGAAACAAGTATAGAACCTCAAGCATAATTTAATAAGATATACCTGAGTAATTCCCATCTTATAAGATAGCAATGATGCCACAAGATTTCCATCACTGTAGTTCCCAATTATGAAATCAGGAGTACCTTGTAATTCGGCAGCAATTTCACCAGCTGCATCCTGTATTACAGGAAAATTGTATTGAAGACTTTTTGTCACGAACATAAGATACTGAATTCTACCATAGGAGAAAACTTCACAGACTAAACACAAATACATACCCATAGGATGTGTTCATGTATGACTTGTAAGTTTGTAACAAGGAAAATTGTCCTTGAATGCTATGTGTCATTTCTAAGCAACTCCTACCCTTCAGTAGTTGGGTTGTGCGTAATACAAGACGACATCGTCCCAAACCATGCACATTTTATGATATATGTCATGCAGATGCAGAAGTCCTTCCCTTGGGACCTTTTCAGGAAATAAGATCAACAGTGCAGGTCCATCTCAGGATTTTTTTACAAGAAAAGAAGCATCACTGATACTCACCTCTGCAAATTTCTCCAGATAGGGCCACACGTCAAATCTTGAAATCCATTTCTTGAGTATCCCATTTTCATTTCTAAATGGAACGCGTAATATGAAAGTATGCTTTGTTCCAGTTATTCTCTCAAGCCGCTGATTACATGATGTCCCTTTTGAATCTGGTATTAGTCGAGTAACCTAAACCACATAACAGGAACACATTATTAGCAGTGCTCCTCTTCCCGCGAAAGAGTCACAAGAAAATACTTGCAAATTATTACCATATACCAGGGAACATCAAAATAATATTAATAGAACAGTACAACGAAGCAACTGGAGAATGTACTCAGTGAAAATGCATTTTAACGGACAACAAACTGAGAAGAGAAGAAAAATGTGCTTACGATGAGAATTTTAGGGGAAACGTCAAGGCCTTGTTTCTTTAACCTAAGAACCATCTCATTCTCCAATGCACGAACTTGGTCCAATATGTAGACAATCTGAGTACAAGAAAGGATGGAAAAACTGATATAGCAGAGACAAGAAAACAGAACACTAAGGCTACGACGAGCTATATATCGTTGTTGTTCGCCATATCATCAGTTCGTACCTGCCCTCCAGTATCTGGCATGCCTAACACATTAGCTTGGCCGAAGTATCCATGAGGAGATACTATCACAACATTAAAGATCATTGGGATCCTCCCCAAGAAAGTCTCCAGAGTAGATGGATCTGGCGCTTGAAGAATATCCAGAAGGAGGTGCATCATCTCCAACACATGTTCAGCTGTATCACCCCAACCTTTCTCCAAGCCCCATTCTTGAAATCTGAAGGTTACACCAAAATTACATACAAGTGTTAAAAGCTACGATTTTCTTGTCAGATACCACTTCTTCGATAGAAATTACATTCTGTAAATCCCTGAATAATCTGAGACATATGGTATGCAGCATTGACCAATGACCAACAACATTCGCATATGTAAATTTGATCAAAGGAATTTCAACACGACTTACGTTTCCGCGAAAAAAAACCCACAACAATACATTGCTTTAATACAACAACAACAATAACAACAACCAAGCCTTTTATCCCAATCGAGTTGGGGTAGGCTAGATATGAAACCCAAAAAGAAACTAGTGGAAAGTGCAAGTATGGCAGAAACTAAGGAAAAGTGCAAGTCAAGCAGGAAATAGTGGAAAGTGCAAGTAAAATAAAGGAGCAAAAGAGTAAATCAAGGTTCGGGGCACATGGATCGCTGATTTCCATGCAGCCCTATCAAAAGCCAAATATCTAGGTACATTCCACTCCTTCAGATCCCTTCTAATTGCCTCCTCCCATGTCAACTTTGGTTGACCTCTACCCCTCTTTGCATTATCGATACCCCTTAGAATACCACTGTTAACCGGTGCTTCCGGTGGCCTCCGCCGGCCCAAACCACCTTTATCTGTGTCGGACAAGCTTCTCTTCAATTGGCGCCACCCCTACCTTATCGTGTATTACTTCATTCCTAATCTGATCTTTTCTTGTGTGGCCACACATCCACCTTAGCGTACGCATCTCTGCGACACTCATCTGTTGGATGTGTTGCCTCTTAGTGGGCTAGCATTCTGCTCCATAAAGCATGGAAGGTCTGATTGCCGTAGTATAAAAACTTACCTTTTAGCTTTTGTGGGAACTTCTTGTCACATAGTATTCCAGATGCTTGTCGCCACTTCATCCACCCCGCCTTGATCCTGCGGCTAACATCCTCATCGATAGCACCATTGCTTTGCAGCATTGATCCCAAGTATTGGAAAGCGTCCCTCTTTAGCACTACTTGCCCTCCTAGACTAACCCCTTCGTTTACACATCTAACACTGCTAAAGTCGCACCACATATACTACCATCTTCGTCCTACTAAGTCTAAACCCCTTGGGTTCCAAGGTCTGTCTCCACAGCTCCAGTTTCCTATTGATGCCCACCCTACTCTCATCTATTAGTACCACATCATCAGCAAAAAGCATACACCAAGAAATATCTCCTTGTATGTCCTTAGTGATCTCATCTATCACCAGGTCAAAAATGTATGGGCTCAAAGCTGAACCTTGATATAGTCCTATAGTAATAGGGAAGGTATCGGTCTCACTATCTCCTGCACGAACACTTGTCACAACATTAGTGTACATATCTTTGATGAGGGAAATGTACTTAGTTGGAACTTTGTGTTTCTCTAGTGCCCACCACATGACCATCATTGGTATCTTGTCATATGCCTTCTCCAAGTCAATAAAAACCATATGCAGGACCTTCTTCTGCTCCCTATATCTCTCCATAAGCTGGCGAAGCAAGAAAATTGCCTCCATGTAAGGCTTTAAGCAGGTGGATTTCGACTTGAGCGCATATTTTTCACCCAAAGGACATTTTTAGATGGACTTCTTGAAATTCTCAAACTCAAACAGTCGAACCCGATGGAGTATTCCAAATGACATGCAAAACGCAATATTGTGTTTAAGAAAAAAAATTCAAGCAGGAAAATGTGATAGGGCTGACTAACTTGATAGAAAATTCTGAGTATGGTGTGTCAGCTGGGAGTTTTGACAGGTGCTCCTCCGCTTTGGTCAGGACAGACTGAAGCCTTCCCACGCTCTGTATCCTATCATTTAGCATCATCACCTGCAGGACATACAGCTATTAGCACCAAATACCAAATATAAGCTCGGACCAGACGTTTCTCTGAATTCCTCAGCAGTAGCAAAACTCACGTGCCCCTTATGCCGGTGCTCACGGAGGAAATCAAGCAGGGGCTCCAGACAATCCCTGTTGCGGAACAAAATCGAAGACAGATGCCTGTTGAGAAACTGCACACCATTTCCAATTGACGACGACCGATTCGGGCGTGGGATCAAGGCAGTGAATGGCTCGAAGTCAAGCTCCAGTACGTACGGGTTGTCGTGCCTGCCATTTTAAATCCAGGTTACGAGGTTAAAGTTGCGGTGATCAAAACTAAAACAGTGCCTAACCAGAGTATTCCATATTGGCAAAAACCGGGAGCGGGGTTCCTGAAAATCAATGTTGGTGCAGGGTTTGACGCTGAGGCACATCAAGGTATGTCAGGCCTTGTTGTCAGAGATCACGACGGCTGTTCTGTTCTGGAGCAAGCATTGTGGTATAGCAACGTGACAAGCTCACTTATTATGGAAACACAAGCGGTGTGTGATGGTATTTGTTTGGCTCTTGATCGGCACTACCAGAATGTGGAGTTTGACACTGGTGCTAAAGAAGTGCTAACTCTGACCGAAGTCCCTGGCGGCGGTAGATCCGAGATTGCCTGTATATGCTAGGAGATTAAGGAGCTTTGTGCGTCTATAAACCCCTCTTCTTAGAACAGATCTTGGTGAAGGATTGTAATCCAACAAGTTAATTTAAAAAAGTCCACTTGAGACAGTTTAGTAGTTTTTTATTATCATCACTCTGGAAGCCTCAAACCAAAGCTCCATCAGTCTAGCACATGACCGTACTGATCCAGAAAGCTACTAACACGTACTCCAATTCATTCCATATTTCAACCAAATCTAACGAGACTAGTTAAAACGTTTCCAACTGACTACACGGTTCTCAGGTTACCATCACTACCACTGAAATTGCAGTATTAATATTAACATGTCCGCAATCGTGCAGAGATAGCTAAACGGTCGCTGAACAGCTCATACTAATAAGGCACTAAAATATTTTTACTGCTCCATCCAAGTTTATTCCGCGATGGCAGGCTCTCAAAGTCCAACATTAACCGCCCAATTTATCTCCCCCAAAACTTTCACCATATCAGAGGCAAAAGGAGCAACCGTCAGAGCAGAGAAAGCAGGAACAGGGGAGGAACACATACTGGCCGTCGACGAGCTCCTCCTTGAAGCGGAGATACTCCGACACGCTGAGCTGTTCTACGTTGAGCTCGTTGACGTTGACGCGGACGTACTCCCACACCCCCGGGCGCGGCCGCACCGCGATGGCCACGAACGGCGGCAGCACAATCGCCTCCTGCTCGACGACAAACACACACAACCACGGCGTAATTATTGTTCAGGGATATGTGCGCGCAACAGAGCAACCGAGTGTGACGGCGCACCTGGGAGGAGCGCAGGATGTCGAGGAAGGGGCCCTCGGCGAAGGCGCTGCCGCCGGGGACCTGGACCTCGTCGAGCGTGTCGAGGATGCGGTGCGGCTGCAGGATCCCCTTCCCCTGGCTCACGTACCTGCGACCAACAAACCAACCGAAACAGAGCGTCAGCGAGGCATAGGGTCGAACAAGTGGGCGTGGGTGGCCGATCGGTGTGCCGCCGTGCCGGGGAGGAAGCGCGAGCGGGAACGCGCTGACTGACTCACTTGGAGAGGAGGGCGATGAGCTCGTTGCGATGGGCGTGGAGGGTGTCCTCGACGCGCTCGCGGATGCTGGGGTTGCGGTCCAGTTTCGGCGCGGCCATGGCTGACTAGTTGGCTGCTGACTCGTGTCAGTGTGCTCCCGCGACGGTCAGAGCGCTGGTGAGGAAGGCGAAGCTTAGTTGCCAACTTTATACAGCACGCGAAGCGCCCTTGCGGACGCGTGGCCAGGATAATATGAGAAATATTTCTTTGAGCTTCAAAATGATGTAATTTTTTTTTGTTTCCGTGACACCCGTGCCAAACACATATAATTCCTCATAAAAACACAGCCAAACGGCCTGTATGCACACCATTATGCTCTTATTTTCTGTAGGCTTTAACATGCCAGGGTATTCTGGGTGATTCATAAGGTGATCTCATTCACTTCAAACACTTTGTTAAAAAATCATTTCAAACACTAACTGCATTCCAATTAATCTGGGATAGAATGAGAATTTTTTTTTTTTGACCAGAGCATAGGGTCCACATGTCACTGATCTGAGATGGCAAAGTTATGGTTTCCCGGGACGGAAGAAGGTACTCCAAAAAGGATCTTACGTTCCGTCGACCTCTCACCACCGAGCGGGAGGAACCCCTCCTCGAAAGCACACCTTTATTCTTACCCAGCCCTAATGACGACACTTATCTCCAAGGCCACAGCTGGAGTATTTTCTTAACCTTCACCAGGTCGGGTCCCTCTCCTTGGATGCTTTAATTCTGCAGGCCGCTCTGTCTTTCCTTCGTTGACAGCAACACGCGGCGTGTAGACCGACTAGATGGTTCTCCCGATCTCTCGCACCACGTGGTTGTGTAGTCGGCCGGACCAGTGGCACCACCGGTTTTGACTTGGACAGTAGTACAGTGGACACATCGCGTTCGAGAACAGAAGCTTGGAAGGACGCGACCAGCTCGCGCTATTTCGCCTCGTCGGAAGAGAAAACACAACAGACTGCTGCTTTTCAAATGAAAAAACAGGGTTTTGTATACTACTGTATACAGAATGCTCGTCTGCCCAAAAAAGAAAAGACTTTAGTATTAATTTTTTGCGAGTTATCCATATGACTAGCATTTTTTTACGAAAAATCCGCAGGAGTGCATGGTTTCTAGATGCAGCCGACTACCGATGGTTGCACATGATATTTTCTACAGAACTACCTGACGGCCTATTAATAGAATACAGGATGTCTAATCTTTGCAATACTTAGATAATCTTTTGTTGGTTAATATTTGTACCGACTCTGACTTTGTTACTTTAAAATATTACAATTAAAGACTGTGACTGATGCAGAGACCAGGGCTTCATGCCCTTTCCAAAAAAAAAAAAAAAGACTGCTCGACTGCTCGTCTACCGGTGCTGGGAATTAGGCACGGGCCGCCTCTGCAAACCCTTTTCACATTTTCAAGTTTGGATTACTTTACCTTTTCTTTCTGAACGAGGTAGATTGGCAGACATGTTACCGGTTGCGAGATGGAAATTGTCACATTACTTTTCTGGACAAATTAAGGAATCCACAACATGGAACCACTATTTTTCTTCTTGACAATAAGTAAGGCACGCGTTATCACGCCTTTCTTTTCCACCATTTTTAGAGGGAAGACAAACCTCCTTATCCTCGCCTACTGTTGGTATACAGATTTCCAGATCCAGTTCAAGTTACGTGTTGTGATTCGTGTGAATGACAAAAGGTTTGGTACTAGCACTGTATCGAGGAAATGTGAAATCGTCTCGCTCCCTAACACCTTTTGCAAGTTCACCATTATCCTTATTAATAAGCTCTTTCCTTTCACGCTGACATTGAAAAGCAACAAAATGGTAGTAGCAAAGTTCGGCATGCAGATGATGAAGAAGAAAAAATCGAATTAGTTGTGGTTCTATTAAGATGTCGCTATCAAAAATAAAGAGGGTCGTCAACGTGTCAAGCTGATCAAGTACAATTTTTTATATAGAAAATATATCAATATCAATAAGATACAAGTTACACCCAACCTTTGTAAAATTATAGTGCCAAAAACTACCTCGACATTAAGGATACACTTAGCAAAAAAAAGGAAGGCACCACCAAAGTGATCAGTGACTCGCATCACAGAATAACCACCACCATTGGCAAACACCCGGACTATAAAAGAGGTTCTCAATCGGCGACGTCTTCAGAAAAGAAACAATGCATAAGTGTTGTCGCCATCCAATCTAACCACAAGGTAGGTTTATGAGTTTTTTCCTAGAAAAAGTCTGAGTAATCTCCGGACAATGCATTCAACAAGATAACGACAGAAGTTCGTCATTGTGAGATACATCCAATGAAGGACATGTCTAGGATTTTCACATGGATATCGAGACTTGGTACTCAAAGAGCACCACCACAAACAAAGTCACCCTATGTTGCCATCCCCGTTTGTCATCTGCTACAAAGCACCGGTCCTCAGGCTCATAGTCACTACGTGCACGATTCGGGCATGGTGACAACGCCACACTAATGAAACCATAATCGCATACCAAGAAATGAAACATCATCTTCACCCAATACAAGATCATTTGCCTCTGCCATCACTTAGTGTTCTCGAACTCGACTTGAGCATTGAGATTCCTAGCATTCCTAGCACATTGATCATGGTTAACGTGCCCCATGGTGCTGGGAGAAGCAGACTTCGTATCACGCATCAATCTGTAGCGAAAACACCACGCCTGAGGCTGACATGGACGCCAAACATAGACACCCAAGGACTCCCATCCGGAGTAGCTATGGTGACCATCGATGGGCGAACAGATAAGTTGATGTTGTTGCATGGCCATACAGGTAGTCGGCCTAATGGCGTCCTCAAAAGAACGTAAGTGGCATGGGTGTCCCTGATCTACTCCAACCGGATGAGGCATGGCGCAGTAGCAGGATGCGTCATCGCCAGATGCTAGTTGATCGATTTCATCTTCCCTAACCGGCGTGGAACGGGATACAGTTGGATCGAGCATTGGGGAAGACTACTAGGGCATAAAACACGGGCATGGATGCCTCGCCATCGTCATCCTCCATCACACGACCTCCTATAGTGGGGGTGGGGGTGGGGGTGATGGGGCGGCTAGATAGGTTGAGTGTTGGCAGAACCATGCTTACATGGGGCACGTTTTCAACTTTGTTGATTTATATATCATGTTTACTTTTGGTCGTGGATACCAGACGGTGTGAAATAAGTTGAATAACCTCAAAGGTTTTTGGAATTTGCATATGTGTTACAGGAATTCCTAGTCCGCCAACCTAAGCCATCTAAGTATGGTTATCTTCTACTTCTTTATGAGTAAGAGAGGAAGTCTTATAAATAAAAAAAATCTATTCTAAATACCAATTTAGGAATAATTCTTTTTTTCATAAGCTTGCTTGTGTTACACACACATCTTGCACTCGTGAGTTTGTTTAATTATCTATAGTACTTTGTGCATTTATTATTTTGCAAGATTTACTAATTGCTTTATATTCATGAAGTAAATGTCCTTGAAATATTATGTGATGATTACTTGCTATTATTGCTAGTTATGAACCTTGTGACTTTGTGAAGCAATGATCATGACTTTATATGTATCTATTAACAACAAACTCCAACATAAATTCACTTTTGAACTCACGTGCATATGCTCCTGCCACGAAAAAAACATATTTAAATGTCAAAAAATATTGAACAATTTTTTTCATGTGCATCTTGATATTCTATGTGTGTACGACAAGTTTCATGGAAACCCGACATTTTGTGTGTCATGTGTAAAATATATATATATATATATGTCTCATGAAGAGCTTTTTTAACCCCGATTTTTTTTCTTTTTTTACACACGACGGAAAACATATTGATTTTCTATGAAACAACTTTACGACCAAAAATAACATCGAGATGTAAGGATGACATTTTTTGTCGGAATTTTTTAGCATGTTAAAATACGTTTAAAATTCAATTTAGAAAATAGGAGCATATGCTCCTAGGAGCAAAAAAAATGCCACGTCCCTCAAACTTCAAAGTCTATGTTAGTTTTATCACTTCTATATTTGAGGACGAGCATAAGTTAAACTTGGGATGCTCGATGCGTTTAAAATGCATCCATAAACTTTATAGTTTATTGTGTTGAAATCGATATTATTTTACAAATTTATTATATTTATTGGGACTAACCTACTTATAGTTGTAAAAGTGCATAATTTTTTGGTTTATACTTTGTTATGTAGGAATTGGACAAATATGGAATGATATTAACTATTACAGTGAAATTCGGAGTTTCCTAAAATATGTCACTACGGAACAGTTTTCAAAGATTGCACTAAAAGTCCCCCAGGATGACATCAAACATAAAAGATCAAAACATAAAAGTTGTTGGAAATTTTCTGGTAATGTTGAAAGACATAACATTCGTCCCTAACAAACTTTCGACACGGCCTGAGTACTTCAGAGCACAAAAGTAGTTTCGAGATTCTCAAAATATGTGACATGATTGACTCAAACTCTTTTCATACTTGAGGAATTTGGTCAAGTCACGACATGATGGACTCATAAAGGACCTAGAAGAGTCCTAGTAAGGTTCTAGAGGTTCCCAAGATCCCTTGGATCAAATGGGCATCCATCCGGTGGCCTAAATTGCATTTCTACGTTTATATATCCTACTTTTAGGATCATCAAGCCATTGTCACGAATTTGTCTCCCCTTGGAAGCCTCCAAGGAAGAGGAGAAGCTCCTCCACATCAGCACCATCACCAAGGAAGAAGGGGGCCAAGGGACGCCACCCCTCCAAGAGTTGCCTCTTGTCGGCGTCCTACTATCGTTGCAGGCTGATGTGGCCATCGTATCCATCATTGCCATGGCCGCCTATGTTGATTGCAGCTCAGATCACTGTATAACTTCGTTGGAAAACCCCAAGAGCAAGGTATGTGATACGTCGTAAACGTATCTATTATTTTTGATGTTTCATGCTTGTTTAGTATCTACTTTGCTTTGCTTTGTCTATACTTTGAGGTATTTTTATATGTTTTCTGGGAATAACCTATTAACAAGATGCCACTGTGCCAGTTGCTTGTTTTCTGTTGTTTTTGGTTCCAGAAAAGTCAGAAAATGAATATTCTCGGAATTGGACGGAACAAAAGCCAAAATTAATATTTTACCGTGGGGAACACGGAGCCAGAAGACGAGACGGAGAAGGGCCTCGAGGGGGCCACACCCCCTGGCCGCGCGGCCTGGCCTGGCCCGCACCTGGGGGGTGCAGCCGCCTTGGGCACCCCCTCGGCCTCCCTCTTCGCCTATAAGAAGCCTCCGATACCTAAACCCTAAGTACCCGATCAATCTTCCATGAAACAGTCTGTAGCCGTCGCCACCATCGTCCCTAGATCAGGAGGATCTGAAGCTCTTCCCGGCACCCTGCCGGAGAGGAGAGATCATCTCGGAGGCCTTCTTCATCACCATGCTAGCCTCCGGTATGATGCGTGAGTAGTTCCACCTTGGACTACAGGTCCATGTAGTAGCTAGATGGTTGTTTCTCCTCCTTTGTGCTACCATGTTTAGATCTTGTGAGCTCCGTTCATGATCAAGATCATCTATTTGTAATCATGCATGTTGTGTTTGCGGGGATCCGATGGATATTGAGATTATTATGTCAGATTGGTTAATGATTCTATATTATTGATTCTATCATGTCTGTGTTGTTTGAGATCTTGCACGCTTTCTGTTTCTAGTAGCTATCTTGGCCAAGTAGATGCTAGTGACTCCAAGAGGGAGTATTTATGCTTGATAGTGGGTTCATGCCTCTATTTAATCTGGGGAAGTGACATAAATCTCTAAGGTTGTAGACGTGTTGTTGCTACTAGGGATAAAACAACAATCTCTTGTTCATGGAACAATTATATTGTTTACTTTACACATTTTGCTTAAAGCAGTTATCTGTTGCTTGCAACTTAATACTGGAGGGGGTTCGAATGATAACCTGAAGGTGGATTACTAGTCATAGATGCAGTTGGATGGCGGTCTATGTATATTGTTGTAATACCCTATCAAATCTCATAGGATCATGAATGTATAGTATTGCATTGTTATGCCTTGCTCTGTCCTATCAATTGTCCCGCTATAATTTGTTTACCCAACATGTTATGTTGTTTATCTTAAGAAGAACACCTCTAGTGAACTATGGACCCCGGTCCAATCTTTACCATTGATACATCTTCCATTGTTACTGTTTACTTTCTGCAAACCACCATTATCTTCCACACCATACAGTTAATCCTTTGTTTATAACAAATCGGTGAGATTGACAACCTCACTGTTCGTTGGGGAAAAGTCTTGAGTTTGTGTTGTGCAGGTTTCCAAGTTGCTAGCAACACCTTTGGGTCGTTTCCTTCCTCCTACTGGTTCAATAACCTTGGTTTCTTTCTAAGTGAAAACTTGTTGTTGTGCTCATCATACCTTCCTCTTGGGGTTTTCCAAAGTTGCTCTATAGTTATCTGAGCCACATCAAGCTGTTTTCTGGCACCGTTGCCGGGGAGGCTAAGGACGTCTTCACAAGGGGAGTCCTTCACAACCTTTCTCTTTACTTTGTTTTTGTTTTGCTCAGTTTATTTTGCCTTGTTTTGTTTGCTTATTTTTATCAAAAACTCCAAAAAAAATTAGTTTCGTTTGGTTTGCTTTCTCCTATAAAAAAGCACACAAAAATTAGTTCCTACTCTAGTTGCTAACATGTCTGGTGTTGTTCCAATCACTGTGTCACCTATTGATGGCGCCCAGCACTTATCGTGGAACGCTTCGTTAGAAACCCCAAGAGCAAGGTATGAAGCAGCACAGCAGCAAGTTTCCCTCAGTAAGAAACCGAGGTTATCGAACCAGTAGGAGGAAGGAAACGTCACACAGGTGTTGCTAGCAACACGGAGACCTGCACAACACAAACTCAAGACTTTTCCCAAACGAATCAGTGAGGTTGTCAACCTCACCGGTTTGTTGTAACAAAGGATTAAACGTATGGTGTGGAAGGTAATGGTTTGTAGCAAGTAACAAGTAACAGTGGAATATGTATCAATGGTAAAGATTGGACCGGGGTCCATAGTTTGCTAGAGGTGCTCTCCTTAGATAAACAACATGGCATGAAGGGTAAACAAATTACAGCAGGGCAATTGACAGGAACTGAGCAAGGCATAACAATGCAATAATCAGAAAGATCCTATGAGATTCGATTGGGAAATACAACAAGATACATAGACCGCCATCCAACTGCATCTATGACTAGAAGTCCACCTTCAGGTTATCATCCGAACCCCCTCCAGTATTAAGTTGCAAGCAACAGACAACTGCTTTAAGCAAAGTGTGTAAGGTAAACAGTCCACATGTTCCATGAACAAGAGACTGTTGTTTTATCCCTAGTAGCAACAACACATCTACAACCGAAGAGATTATTGTCACTTCCCTTGGAAACTAGAGGCATGAACCCACTATCGAGCATAAATACCCCCTCTTGGAGTCACTAGCAACTACTTGGCCAAGATAGCTACTAACAACGGAGAGCATGCAAGATCACAAACAACACAAACATGATAGAATAATAAAGACAACCATTAATCAAACCAACATAATAATCTCAATATCCATTGGATCCCCGCAAACACAACATGCATGATTACAAATAGATTAGATCTTGATCATGAATAGAGCTCACAAGATCTATACATGAAAGCACAACCATCTATATACTACATGGACCCATAGTCCAAGGTGGAACTATTCACGCATCATACCAGAGAGAGGCCTCCAAGATGATCTCCCCTCCGGCAGGGTGCCGGGAAGAACTTCAGATCCCCCCGATCTAGGGACGATGGTGGTGGCGGCTACAAACGGTTTCGTGGATATTTGATCGGGTACTCAGGGTTTCTGCATCGAGGGCTTCTTATAGGCGAAGGGGAGGCCGAGGCGGCGGCCAGGGTAGCCAAACCCTAGCCAGGCGCGGGGCTGGGCCCACCCATGCCTGGGGTGGGTCTGGCCCCCCTGGCTGGCCCCTCCGGCTCCCCTCTGGACTTCTTGTTCCCCACGGAAAGTAATTGACTTTGACGTTTGTCCCGTCCAATTCCGAGAATGTTTCTTTACTAACTTTTCTGAAACCAAAAAAGCAGAAAATAGGCATCTGACACTGTTGCAACTTGTTAGTAGGTTAGTACTAGAAAACATGTAAAAAGCACCTCAAAGTGTGGGCAAGTAAAGCAAAGTAGATACTAAACAAGCATGGATCATCAAAAATTATAGATACGTTTCGGACGTATCAACATCCCCAAGCTTAACTCATGCTCGTCCTCGAGTAGGTAAGTGATAAACAGAATAATTTTTTAGGTGACATGCACCCTCACAATAAAGATCCAACCATTTGCAAGCATTGAAAGCTGGGATCAAAGAACTCTAAACATGTGCATGAAAGATGGAGTTCTAAGAATAGTACATAGTAACTTTGCATGCAACATGACAAGCTACAAATAAATATCATGAATAACATGCATTGAAAAACATTTATTTGTTTCACATACAGAAAACATAGCATAGTGGCAATCAGCTTGTCCCTCATAGAGTAGCAATATAGATGCATAGGACACCTGCAAAGTTCACAAGGGTGACTAGAAACAAATAGCACAAGAACAAGTAATATCATAATATGCATCAATTAATAAGCTTTGGAACACTGCACACAGAATGACAACTATGCTCTCTTAATGGTGCCTAAAGGTAGAAGGTGGAGACTCAATAATGGTGGAAGAAAGGCCTTTTGTAAAGGAAGCAGGGATTACAAGTTTCAAAAAGAGCTTCCAAAAATTATGGTACTTGTTAGCTTTCAGCCCTCATTGTCCCTATCATAAGCATCTTGAAGTGATTAAGGTTAAAGTGGCAAAGCTAGAGTATATGCTTGACGAAGTATAAGTTGGCAATCTCAAGTCCCTTGAATATGAGGGCCACACCTTATGCATACTCAACTTTGGGTCCAGGTAAGTTCTTGTCATTGTAAGTATTTGCATATCATTGAGAACTGCCAACGGGGTACCCCTTGCACATGGTACATGAGCTTTCCCATAACCAAAATGACAAGGCAAGCAGACAATGGGCATCTCAGCAATCTTTTTATTTACCATATGCATAGCTTTTTATTGAGGATGCTTCATAGATAGCTCATTATGGTGATGCTGCAAGTTTCCACCATGATTAGGCATGGCTTAGGCTAGCGGCCCAGGAGTTTCTCTAACACAGAATACAAACTCCATGGACTTACAAGTTCCCTCTTTATTTCACACCGGTGACATCCATAGACAAAAGAACATGATATCAACTGAGTACAGAGTACAAGTGCAATGTTGAAAACATTCCCCGTGACAGCACGGTTCTGCTAATTCCAACTTATAAGTGCAAGCATATACAACAAAGTTGTCACAATGGTTCAAGTTTATTAGGGTCAAAGAATAAATTGTGCCATCAAGTTCGTGAGGGCTTTAATCACTAAGTTTTCACATAACAAAATAGTTTTTAATTGGAAGATAGCTGAAAACAAGAATATACTTGGAATGGTGTAACACACCATGCATAGGAGTTTATAGTGTAAACTTTGGAATAACTTGGTTTCTTGGGAGTTGGAAGCTTTAGTAGAACTTACTCGTACAAGTGGAGGCTAGCAAAAGACTGGGAGCAACCAACTAAGAGAGCAATAATGGCCAAAATCATGCAGTCCAACAAAGCATACTAATCAAAGCAAAGAGTAGTACTACAAGTCAAGGACTAAATGATCATAGAGGCTAATGGTAACTTTGTGAGAGTCATATCATGGTGTAAGCATGTGCCAAGTCAACCCAAGCAAAGCATCAAAGGAGAATACCACAATACTATGCTTTTGCATGCTAAAACAACACATAATTTCTTCAAGGCACACTAAGCAATCCCAATTGTTTGGAACAAGAACAATAATCACTAAGCATAATGCTAAAACAACACCTAGCATTTCATGCTAAAATCTAAGTCACAGTCAATGCAAGCTCCTCTTGCACTTCAAGCAAGAACTTACTACTCCTTTCCAACACCAAGCAAACTTATTTGCAAAACAACACAACGAGAACGGGATCCAAAATACTTTATTCAATCAAACTAAACAACCTAAGCAAAGCAAACAAAAACTAAGACGCTCCAAGAACAATACAATTGTGCATGAAACAATAAAAATGAAGTGTCTAGACGGACCTGAGCTTTTTATTGACGAAGAAGGGGATGCCTTGGGCATCCCCAAGCTTTGACGCCTGTACCTATTGGATATTTCTTGGGGTGACACCATGGTGGCATCCCCAAGTTTTATCTTTTGTCCATTCTTCATCTCATGCATCATTCTTTCTCTACACCTGAAAATTTTCCTTCATACAAAACTTCACACAATCTTCATTAGCAACATTAGTGTATTCAAAAGATATTAGACCATTGGCAAAGCTTTGAAACAGCAAGGTTTTTCACAAAAACACAAACTACTGTAGTAACTCCTTCAAAAAGCTAAATTCACCTAAAGAGAACTCAAAAAGGAATCAATAAGAACCAAATGCAAATAATGGCAGAAATCTGTCAAAACAGACCAGCAGGTAGAAACTGATTTTTTCAAACATCTTATGTTGCTCAAATCAAAAAGTGTTTAACTAATGAAAGTTAGCTAACATACTGGGGTATTTATTCGTAAATTTTGAGCTCAATTAGAGTTACAGAGACTCCTCACGATTGTTTTTGGTGGAGGACAAAAATCTGTTTCTGGACAGCAATTCTCCAAATCTTACTTCCCTCTCATTAGAGGTCATTATTGGCACAAAAAGCAAACAAAAAGGATAAAGAGAGGTCATTACTGACGTAATAACTTCCAAGACTCAAGGAAACTCTTAGGTTATCTCCCAACAAGTACTTTTCTTTACGCCTTTAAGTTAGGCACAAGAAGCAAGAAGAATCAAGTATTTTCAAATGAGGAAGAATTAACATCAAATCTTGTTTTCAAAGGAGGAGAAAAAAGCAACCTATCTCTTCTCATAAGGAAGTGGTCAATACCTTTATTGAATGGAAAATAATATTTAATATTGCCTTCTTTCATATCAATGATGGCACCAACTGTTCTAAGAAAAGGTCTTCCCAAAGTAAAAGGACAAGAATAATGGACAATTGGATTGAGCTGTAATTTTTTGAATAAATCCCCCAGGTTGTTAGCTAACTTTAGTTTTTTAAATAAACACTTCGTTTTTATTGTTTCATGCACAGTTGTGTTGTTCTTGGAGTGTATTAGTTTTCGTTTTGGTTATAGTTTGCTTATTTTGTTTGAATAAAGTAGTTTGGACCCCTGTTTTCACTGTGTTGTTTCAAACAAGTTGATTGGTGTTGGAAAGTAGTAGGAACTTCTTGCTTTAGTAGTACAAGAGGAGCTTGTTTTAACTGTGAATTAGACTTTATCATGTCATGCTAGATGTTATTTTGACCTTGCTATAGCATGACTTGTTCCAAACAATTAGGCAGGGCCGGCTTTGACCCATGGCCAACATGGGCAGCGCCCTAGGGCCCACGTCCTAGAGGGGCCCAAAATTCTATCCTCTCTAGTCCCTTGTACACATGCATGTAGTACTTATGTTGAGCTAAAGAAATAACCGATTAGCCCAGCAGACCAAGCAATGTTGAGCCAAAAAAAGAGCCGACAGTAGCCCAACAGCCAAGCAGGAAATGCACAGTGGAAACTTCAGCGATTTTCCCGTCAAATGAGAAAACAATCCAAGTGCAAATGGTTTGAATTCAACGCCGTACATAAATCGGACAGGAATTTCCATGTGTAGCAGTTCTCATTCGTCTGGTATTGTTGTTATCGCTAGACCTGTCGCTCGCCTGCTGAAACGGAATCCATGCATCAGTTATGACGTTGTGTAGCTCCTCAATGTAGTATTAGCACTAGTCGCCATTGCATCAGTGAAGAGGTGTTTTTGGCAATAAAAATAGTGAACACCGTGCTACATAAGCGTTTATGCAATGAATTTATGAATAACTACATTTCTTCGTTCCTAGAGCGAATACTTCTATTTTCATTTCAAATAAAGGCTGCTACAAAACGCTTTTGTGAAGATGAAAGACCGGTGAGGCCAAGAAAAATAGAGGTGATTACTTTATAATCATAACTTGATTTATTATGATAAATTGGTATTTATCATTTTTATTTATGCTAGTTTCTACAATATATATTATACTTACTATGTGTTACAAAATTTTTCTACCTCTGACTTTTGTGACATATACATTAGCCTTAGGGGCCCTGTCATAAACTTTCGCCCTAGGGCCCCGGAAAATATAGAGCCGGTCCTACAATTAGGATTGCTTAATGTGCCTTTAAAGAATCATGTGTTGTTTTAGCATACAAAAGCATAGTAGTGTGGTATTCTCCTTTGATGCTTTGTTTGGGTTGACTTGGCACATGCTCACACCATGTTATGACTATGAACCAGTCACCATAGCCTCTATGATCATTTAGTTCTTGACTTGTAGTACCACTTTATGCTTTGATTAGTAATGTTTTGTCGCTCTGCATGATTATGGCCATTATTGCTCTCTTAGTTGGTCGCTCCCAGTCTTTTGCTAGCCTCCACTTGTATGAGTAAGCTCTACTCGTCCATCCAACTTCCAAGAAACCAAGTTATTCCAAAGTGTCCACTATAAATTCCTATGCATGGTGTGTTACACCATTCCAAGTATATTCTTGTTTTATCTATCTTCCAAATTAAACTTGCTATGTGAAACTTAGTGATTAAAGCTCTCACAAACTTGATGGCACACTTTATTTTTCTTGCCCATAAATAAACTTGAACCACTATGTCATCTATGTTGTATATGCTTGCACTTATATGTTGGAATTAGCTGAACCATGATGTCATGGGGAACACTTTCAACATTGCACTTGTACATTGTACACAGTTGATATCATGCTCTTTTGTTTGCGGATGTCGTGAATGTGAAATAAAAGGGAAGCTTGTAAGTCCATGGAGTTATGTATATGTGTTAGTGAAACGCCTGGGCCGCTAGCTAAGCCATGCCTAATCATGGTGGAAACTTGCAGCATCACCATAGTGAGAAATCTATGAAACTTTCTTCTTATAAAAAAAGAGAGGCATATTGAAAATAGGAAAGAGAGAAAAAAGCACCATTTGGTAAATAAGAAGATTGCTGAGATTTGTCTACTTGCCTTGTCATTGTGATATGGGATAGCTCCTGTGTCATGTGCAAGGGGTACCCCATTGGCGGTTCTCTATGATACACATGTACTTACTATGACAAGAACTTACCAGTGACTAAAGTTGAGTAGCATGAGGATCGGCCCTCGTACTCAAGGGACATGATATTGCCAACTTATACTTTGTCAAGCATATAATCCATAGTTTGTTCACTTTAACCTTAATCACTTCAAGATGCTTATGATAGAGGCAATGAGAGCTGAAAGCTAGCAAGTACCATAATTTTTGGAAGCTCTTTTTTATGGGACTTGAAATCCCTCATTCCCTTTATGCAGGGCCCTTCTTCCACTATTATATTGAGTCTCCACCTTATATCCTTAGGCACCAATTAAGAAAGCATAGTTGCAATTCTTAATAAAAAGAATGGCCCTTCGGTAGGGTGCCGAGAAGATCTTTAGATCCCCCAATATAGGGACGATGGTGGCGGCTATGGACTATTTCGTGGAAGATTGATTGGGTACTTAGGGTTTAGGTATCGAGGGCTTCTTATAGGTGAAGAGGGAGGCCGAGGGGGTGCCCAAGGCGGCTGCACCCCCCAGGCGCGGGCCAGGCCTGGCCGCGCGGCTAGGGGGTGTGGCCCCCTCGAGGCCCTCCTCCGTCTCATCTTCTGGCTCAGTGTTCTCCTCGGTGAAATATTTACTTTGGAACCAAAAACAACAGAAACCAGACAACTGGCACCGTGACATCTTGTTAATAGGTTAGTCCCAGAAAACATACAAAAATACCTCAAAGTGTGGACAAAGCAAAGCAAAGTAGATACTAAACAAGCATGGAACATCAAAAATTATAGATACATTTACGACGTATCAAGCATCCCCAAGCTTAACTCCTGATCGTCCTTGAGTAGGTAAGTGATAAAACGAATAATTTTTAAGGTGACATGCACATTCAAAATCAAGATCAAACCATTTGCAAGCATTGAAATCTGGGATCAAAGTACTCTAAACATGAGCATGAAAGATGAAGTTCTAACAATAAGACAAAGTAACTATGCATGCAACATGAAATGATACAAACAAAGATTCATGAATAACAATGCATTGAAAGACGTTTGTTTGTTTCACATATAGAAAACATAGCCTAGTGGCATTCAGCTTGTCCCTCATGGAGTAGCAATAAATGCAAAGGACACCTTCAAAGTTCATAAGAGTGACTAGATACAAATAGTTCATGAGCAAGCAATATCAACAATATGAATCAATCAATAAGTTTTGGGACAATGCACATAGAACTAAGAATGGCAACTATGCTCTCTTAATTGGTTTCTAAGGATAGAAGGTGGAGACTCAATATAATAGCGGAATAAAGGCTCTTCATAAAAGGGAAGCAGGGATTTCAAGTTTCATAAAGAGCTTCCAAAAATTATGGTACTTTTTAGCTTTCAGCTCTCATTGCCCCTATCATGAGCATCTTGAAGTGATTAAGGTTAAAGTGAACAAAATATGGAGTATATGCTTGACAAAGTATAAGTTGGCAATCCCATGTCCCTTGAATACAAGGGTCGTTCCTCATGCTACTCAACTTTAGTCACGGTAAGTTCTTGTCATAGTAAGTACATGTGTATCATAGAGAACCGCCAATGGGGTACCCCTTGCACATGATACAGGAGCTCTCTCAGTGTGCCATTCAGAAAAGTTGACCATCATATTATCAAGGAGCTTTGTTGCAGCACCCAAAGTAATGGTCATAAAGGTACCTCCAGCAGCAGAATCCAATAGATTTCTTGAAGAGAAGTTTAGTCCTGCATAAAAAGTCTGGATAATCATCCAAGCAGTCAGTCCATGAGTGGGACAATTCTTTACCAAAGATTTCATTATTTCCCAAGCTTGAGCAACATGTTCATTATCAAGTTGTTCAAATTTCATTATTTCACTTCTCATTGATATAATCTTAGCAGGAGGATAGTATTTTCCAATAAAAGCATCTTTGCACTTAATCCAAGAGTCAATACTATTTCTAGGCAAGAATAGCAACCATTATTTAGCTTTTCCTCTCAAGGAGAAAGGAAACAATTTGAGATTAATAATATCTCCATCTACATCCTTATATTTTTGCATCTCAGAAAGTTCAACAAAGTTATTGAGGTGGCCTGCGGCATCATTAGAACTAGCACCAGAAAATTGCTCTTTCATCACAAGATTCAACAAAGCAAGCTTAATTTCATAAAAGGTAGCATCGGGAGAAGGTGGAGCAATAGGTGTACTCAGGAAATCATTGTTGTTTGTGCTAGTGAAGTCACACAACTTGGTGTTCTCAAAGAGTTCATTTTTGCCAAAGTGGAGCAAACCAACAACAACATCAACTAGAGTAGGAACTAATTTTTTTTGGAGTTTTTGATAAAAAGAAGCAAACAAAATAAGGCAAAATAAACTAATAAAAACAAAAACAAAGTAAAGAAAAAGGTTGTGAAGGACTCCCCTTGTGAAGCCGTCCTTAGCCTCCCCGGCAACGGCGCCAGAAAAGCTTGTTGATTGCAGCTTACATCACTGTAGAGCTTCATTGGGAAACCCCAAGAGCAAGGTATGATGAGCATAGCAGCAAGTTTTCCCTCAGTAAGAAACCAAGGTTATCGAACCAGTAGGAGGAAGAAAACGACTCAAAGGTGTTGCTAGCAACTTGGAAACCTGCACAACACAAACTCAAGACTTTGCCCCAACGAACAGTGAGGTTGTCAATCTCACCGGTTTGCTGAAAACAAAGGATTAACCATATGGTGTGGAAGGTAATGGTGGCTTGTAGAAAGTAAACAGTAACAGTGGAAGATGTATCAATGTTAAAGATTGGACCGGGGTCCATAGTTCACTAGAGGTGTTTGATGGCGCCCAGTACTGTCGTGGGACGCTTCATTGGAAACCCCAAGAGCAAGGTGTTATGAGCACAACAACAAGTCTTCCCTCGGTAAGAAACTGAGGTTATCGAACCAGTAGGAGGAAGGAAATGTCTCAAAGGTGTTGCAAGCAACGTGGAAACCTGCACAACACAAACTCAAGACTTTGCCCCAACGAACAGTGAGGTTGTCAAGCTCACCGGTTTGCTGTAACAAAGGATTAACTGTATGGTGTGGAGGGTAATGATGGTTTACAACAAGTAAAAAGTGGAAGATGTATCAATGGTAAAGATTGGACCGGGGTCCATAGTTCACTAGAGGTGCTCTCCTTAGATAAACAACATGGCATGAAGGGTGAACAAATTACAGTAGAGCAATTAACAGGAACTGAGCAAGGCATAGCAATGCAATACCAGAAAAAAATATCTTATGAGTTTCGATTAGGCAATACAACAATATACATAGACCGCCATCCAACTGCATCTATGACTAGAAGTCCACCTTTAGGTTATCATCTGAACCCCCTCCAGTACTAAGTTGCAAGCAATAGACAACTGCTTTAAGCAAAGTGTGTAAGGTAAACAATACAGTTGTTCCATGAACAAGAACCGTTGTTTTCTCCCTAGTGGCAACAACATATCTACAACCAAAGATATTTCTATCACTTACCTTGGAAACTAGAGGCATGAACCCACTATCGAGCATAAATACCCCCTCTTGGAGTCACTAGCAACTACTCGGCCAAGATACCTACTAACAACGGAGAGCATGCAAGATCACAAACAACACAGACATGATAGAATCAGTAAGACAAAACCATTAATAAATCTGACGTAATAATCTCAATATCCATCGGATCCCCGCAAACACAACCTGCATGATTACAAATAGATTAGATATTGATCATGGACGGAACTCACAAGATCTATACATGAAAGCACAAGGAGTAGATACAACCATCTTGCTACTACATGGACCCGTAGTCCAAGGTGGAACTACTCATGCTTCATACCGGAGAAGAAGGCCTCCAGGATGATCTCCCCTCCGGTAGGGTGCCGGGAAGAACTTCAGATGCCCCCCCGATCTAGGGAAGATGGTGGCGGCGGCTATAGATGGTTTCGTGGAGTTTTGATCGAGTGCCTAGGGTTTCTGCATCAGGGGCTTCTTATAGGCGAAGGGGCGAGCCAGGGGGCACCAGGGCGGCTGCCCCCCCCCAAGCACGGGGTGGGCCCACCTGCGCGGCCAGAGGGTGTGGCCCCCTGGTGAGCCTTCTCTGTCTCGTCTTCTGGCTTCGTGTTGCCCACGGTAAAATATTGACTTTGGCCTTTGTCCCGTCCAATTCCGAGAATATTGATTTTCTGCCTTTCTGGAACCAAAAACAGAAGAAAACAGGCAACTGGCACTGTGGCAACTTGTTAATAGGTTAGTTCCAGAAAACATATAAAACACCTCAAAGTGTAGACAAAGCAAAGCAAAGTAGATACTAAACAAGCATGGAACAACAAAAATTGTAGATACATTTCTGACATATCAACCATCCTCAAGCTTAACTCCTACTCGTCCTCAAGTAGGTAAGTGATAAAAAGAATAATTTTTGAGGTGACATGCACCATCAAAACCAAGATCAAAACATTTGCAAGCATTGAAAGCTGGGACCAAAGAACTCTAAACATGTGCAGGAAAGATGCAATTCTAACAATAAGACAAAGTAACTATGCATGAAACATGAAAGGCTACAAACAAAGATCATGAATAGCATGCATTGAAAAACGTTTGTTTGTTTCACATACAGAAAACAAGGCATAGTGGCAATCAGCTTGTCCCTCATAGAGTAGCAAATAGATGCATAGGACACCTTCAAAGTTCATAAGAGTGACTAGATACAAGTGCATAAATCAATAAGTTTTGGGACACTGCACATAGAACTAAGAATGACAACTATGCTCTATTAATGGTGCCTAAAGGTAGAAGGTGGAGACTCAATATAATAGTGGAAGAAAGGCCCTTCATAAAGGGAAGCAGGGATTTCAAGTTTCAAAAAGAGCTTCCAAAAATTATGCTACTTGTTAGCTTTCAGCCCTCATTGCCCCTATCATAAGCATGTTGAAGTGATTAAGGTTAAAGTGAACAAACTATGGAGTATATGCTTGACAAAGTATAAGTTGGCAATCTCATGTCCCTTGAATACGAGGGACACACCTCATGCTACTCAACTTCAGTCACATGTAAGTTCTTGTCATAGTAAGTACATGCGTATCATAGAGAACCACCAACGGGGTACCCCTTGCACATGGTACAGGAGCTATCCCATAACCAAAATGACAAGGCAAGCAGACAATGAGCATCTCAACGATCTTTTTATTTACTATGTGCATAGCTTTTTATTGAGGATGCTTCACAGATAGCTCATTATGGTGATGCTGCAAGTTTCCACCATGATTAGGCATGGCTTAGGCTAGCGGCCTAGGCGTTTCTCTAACACAAAATACATAACTCCATGGACTTACAAGCTCCCTCTTTATTTCACACAGGTGACATCCATAGGCAAAAGAGCATGATATCAACTATGTACAAAGTACAAGTGCAATGTTAAAAACGTTCCCCATGACAGCATGGTTCTGCTAATTCCAACATATAAGTGCAAGCATATACAACATAGGCGAAGCAATGGTTCAAGTTTATTAGGGGCAAAGAATATAAATTGTGCCATCAAGTTTGTGAGGGCTTTAATCACTAAGTTTTCACATAACAAAATGCTTTTAATTGGAAGATAGATGAAAACAAGAATATACTTGGAATGGTGTAACACACCGTGCATAGGAATTTATAGTGGACACTTTGGAATAACTGGTTTTGTTGTGAGATGGAAGCATGAGTAGAGCTTAATCATACAAGTGGAGGCTAGCAAAAGACTGGGAGCAACCAACTAAGAGAGCAATAATGGCCATAATCATGCAGAGCGACAAAACATTACTAATCAAATCATAGAGTGGTACTACAAGTCAAGGACTAACTTATCATAGAGGATATGGTGACTTGTCATAGTCATAACATGGTGTGAGCATGTGCCAAGTCAACCCAAACAAAGCATTAAAGGAGAATACCACAATACTATGCTTTTGTATGCTAAAACAACGCATGATTTCTTCAAGGCACACTAAGCAATCCCAATTGTTTGGAACAAGACATGATTCAACAATAATAACTAAGCATAAAGTTAAAACAACACCTAGCATGTCATGCTAAAGTCTAAGTCACGGTCAATGCAAGCTCCTCTTGCACTTGTAAGCAAGAACTTTCTACTCCTTTCCAACACCAATCAACTTATTTAAAACAACACAGCGAGAACGGAGGTCCAAACTACTTTATTCAAGAAAACTAAAGAAACTAATCAAAGCAAACAAAAACTAAGACGCTCCAATAACAACGCAACAGTGCATGAAACAATAAAAACAAAGTGTCTAGACAGACCTGAGCTTTTTATTGATGAAGAAGGGGATGCCTTGGGCATCCCCAAGCTTTGACGCTTGTACCTCGTGGATATTTCTTGGGGTGACACTGGGGTGGCATCCCCAAGCTTGAGCTTTTGTCCATTCTTGATCTCATTATATCATTCTCTCTCCACACCTAAAATTTTTCCTTCATACAAAACTTCACACAATCTTCATTATCAACATTAGTGTATTTAAAAGATAATAGACCTTTGGGCTTAGCTTTGGAACAGCAAAATTCACTAAAAACACAAGATACTGTATCAAATCCTTCAAAAAGCTCAATTCCCCAAAAGAGAACTCAAAAAGGAACAAATAAGAAGCAAATGCAAATAATGGCAGAAATCTGTCAAAACAGACCAGCAGGTAGAAACCGATTTTTCTGAAAATCTTATATTGCTCGAATCAAAAAGTTTTGAACTAACGAAAGTTATCTAACATTCTGGGGGATTTATTCGTAAATTTGCAGCTCAATCCGACTTGTAGAGACTCCTCACGAATGTTTATGGTGGAGGATAGAAATATGTTTCAGGACAATAACTTTCCAAATCTTACTTCCCTCTCATTAGAGGTCATTCTTGGCACAAAAAGCAAACAAAAAGTATAAGGAGAGGTCATTACGGAAGTAATAACTTCCAAGACTCAAGGAAACTCTTGGGTTATCTCCCAACAAGTACTTTTCTTTACCGCCTTTAAGTTAGGCATGATAGTTTGAGAAGATGCTCACATAAGAATTATGAATTAAAGTCAAAGAGAG